>OY728148.1:2132693050-2135196448 GCA_963277665.1 Viscum album
TTGGTTGTGTGGAGCCTCTTGCGCGATCTTATTAAATGTGGAAATGTGAAGGTGCCCAGGGGGAGGTTCTTCTACTGTGTTTGTATCAGACCCTTGCCGTGTGATCGTGTGCACTCCCGTGTGAGTGAATTAATGCTTGAATAGATGTGGTTGGATGTGCCCTAGTCGGTGATGTGGAAAGGTGGAGTTGTTACATTCACGCCTTCACGTTGACGTTGGGTGCCGTGTCCAAAATAGCCTTTTTGCTGGAACGTGGTATACATTGGGAGCATACGAGAACCCTTAGAGGTACGTGTGGGTTGTACCTGAGACGTTCGTGCGCTTGGTTGGGGTTAACTTGGGTCCACACATCGTGTGGGCCCCCAGGTGCGTTTTGAGATCTACTTATCATACTTTGACCTCTCGCGACGAAGAGGGTCCTTCTGTTCTCGTTTGTTTGACTAGCAGGGTGGAGTTTTTCCACTAGCTCTATGCTCTTTTGTCCGACCAGTAGGGTTGAGTTGTCTCCCACTGGTTTCCTCTTGATGGATCGTTTGGTAGTGGTGATAGTGACACCCAGTGATGGAACATGCGCTGAACCTCTTTTGGATGAGTTGTTCTGGAGTTGAGCGGTTGCATGGCACCTGCTCAGTGCTCCGTTGGCCAGTGTTGCACCATCTAGTAGGGATGGATAGAACAGTTCCGGGTTTTCCCCCCAGTAGAGATTGGGCAGTGGGTCACCCGATGCTATTAGGGTCTACCCTCCAGGAGAGACTAGGCAGTGGGTCACCCGACGCTATTAGGGTCTACCCTCAAACAGAGACTGGGATGTGGGTCACTCGATGCTATTAGGGTCTACCCTCCAGAAGAGACTGGGCAGTGGGTCACCCGACGCTATTAGGGTCTACCCTCTAGAAGAGAGTGGGAAGTGGGTCACCCAACACTATTAGGGTCTACCCTCCAGCAGAGACTGTGCATTGGGTCACCTCACGACCACTAAGGGTCTACCCTCCAGTAGAGACTGGGCAGGGGGTCACCCGACGACGCACATAGGGTCTGCCCTCCAGCAGAGACTGGGAAGTGGGTCACCTGACTCACTTAGGGTCTACCCACCAGCAGAGACTAGGCAGTAGGTCACCCGATGCACTTAGGGCCTATCCTCCAGCAGATACTGGGCATTGGGTCACTCGACGACCTCTTAGGGTCTACCCTCTAGTAGGGTTGGGTAGTGGGTCACCTGTCGACTTATTCCAGGTCTACCCTCCAGTAGGGCTGGGTAGTGGGTTGCCTGATGATGTATTATGGTTTACCCTCCAGTAGGGCTGAGTAGTGGGTCACCCAAAATTATATTATGAATTACCCTCCAGCAGAGCATGGCAGTGGGACATGTATTGGCATTTCAGGATCAGTCCTTTCTACAATTATAGTCTGTGGATTTCCTCTATGATTTCCAGAGCGGGACCCTCGGTTATACGGATCAGTGTTGTGATGACTTTGACTTTGAGAAGACCTCTCGACTGTAGGGCAGTGACGCGGTGTGGTTTGACTTTCCCTAGAACTCTCAAGTACAATGGATGTTTTCCCCACCGAGACACATCCTTGTGACGTGACCTAAAACCATGTGGGTGAGTCAGGGCCACCCAAAGCGGATAGTGTCGAGGTGCGGTGATTGAGCCCCTTGGCTTGCAGTTCGGGGCAGATGTGCGGGATTCTAGGCATCAATGGTGTTATCTTCTGGGACTGTTTGTGACTCAATTTTCTTGGGCTAAGCTACGGGATGGAGATCCCATTATGGTTTTGTTCGGGCTTCTTGTTAGAGCATATGAATATGTATATACCTTGTTCATGTACCCACTTCTTTGGCTTGGTTACTCTCCCTATAGGAGAGGCGATGACGCGTGGGTTATGCCATGTGCTTTCTGTGTCTATCTTCTCATGGTGGGATGATTCTACTCTCCTACTATAAGTAGCGAAGACTCGACAAAAAGATCATCTTCTCACCGTTTCCAGCTCCTTGTGTCTGGATGAGTCTACCTCTTTTCTTTTGTTGGGCTGAGCTGGACTCTCTACTGGTATTCTATTGCACTCTCTGTTGTACTCCCTCACTTTTCCCTGTTCACTCTACTGCTCACCCTTCGGTACCTCCTTTGTTTCTCCCTCGAGCCTTCAGGGTATCATACTGAGTATTTTTTATACTCATCCCTGCTTTGGCTTTCCCCGCACTTGGTGTGCCCTTGCAGACGCTGGATAGGTGGAGCGTGACTTTAGGGGAGCTTGTGAGCTTGGGATCTTGGACCGCGTGCAGTGGTCGTGGATAGGTCCCAGGTGGGGGACCCCTTCCGGCTGTTTTTCTTTTGATTAACTGTTTCCGGGTTGTGGCACCTTTTCTAGGTTGGCACATGTTTTTCCACTTTTTCAGCTTGTACGTTGTACTGTTTAGAGTTTGATGCACTCTTGTGGTTATTTATAGTAGTTTCCCTTAGATTTTATTTTTAAACTACACTTTTGCATTGAGTGTGCTGCGTGTGTGTGTGTACAGGTACTTCGGCAAAGGCCTCCCCGAGTTATTGTGCCTTCAGCGCTGGTCTCCAGCCCATAGCCTATGGAGGTAGGCTTGGGGCAGTTGCGGCTCGAGCCCGGGTAGGGTCGGGTCGTGACAAAGTGGAATCAGAGGTGGTTCATTCCTTGGGATGTTGTGCGGACGTCCCTAAAAGCGGAATTGGTTGGATTTAGGGCAACATTGTTAATGTGTCTCAAGAGTAGCTCTCAGGCCCGGGAGTCCAGTGATGGTGCGGCAGCCAACGTATCCATTCACCAGGAACCTGATAACCCGCTTGTCGACTCAGCATGCTGAGACACTTGGTGCAGGGAAAAGATGGATTGTGCATCACATAGGATTGAGTCTTTGACTGTCCTTCTTAAGTCAGCTTCCCATCAGTGTTATTGGTATATACATATATGATCATATGACCACATCACTCCTTAATAATATTCAGGATGTCTCCGCGAAGGCATCCAGCCAAGATACCAGCATGGGTGCGTGACAACGACCCTGTGAGCTATGAGGACACAGTCCATGACCCATAATGCGATCCCCTTTCTCCGGGTGGGCTGGTAGAAGCACCCCCACCTGTTGAGCAGCAGACAGCTTCAGCAGAGTATGAAAGGCTTGAGCACAAGTTGAGCGCTCTCCGTGAGTTCCAGCGGCAGAGACTGTTGAGGTTTAGTGGTGAGCCAGACCCTCAGGCAGCAGAGGTTTGGCTCGAGGTAGTGGTTATCCTTTTCAGGATTGTGCAGACGCCGGCTGATCAGAGAATGTCTTTGGCATCCAACCTTTTTCGTGTATTAGCTCAGTGTTTGTGGAGTCTGGTGACTTAGTTTGTTGAAGAGTCGTCTCTTTCATGGGGAGACTTTCTATTGTTGTTCTGTGATGAGTTTTTCCCCTCATACTTACACTCCGTTTTTATTCAGGAGCTCCTACAGTTTCAGTAGGGAGGGATGATGGTGGCCGAGTACGCGGCTAGTTTCACAGACCGAGCACGCTTTTACCTAGACATGGTCTGTGACGACAACATCCAAGCGTGGAGGTTTGAGCAGGGTCTCTTCTGAGATATTTGTGCTGTCATAGTACCCTTGGGCATTTCCACATAAGCCAGGGTGCGATAGAAGGCGCTGGTGACAGAGGTATTCATGTCATGTTCTAGAGTTGGTGGTGGTGGCAGGTGCACCACCACGACGGAGGCAACACCATGATCGGAGTAGCGCCCAGAGAGGTGGTGCTAGTAGAGGAGCGGTAGGAGCTGGTAGTGGGAGATGACTTTACAAGGTCTTCCCATCACCACTAGGCAGTCCACGTCAGGCTTTGGGAGCTGACGGTTGGGACTGCGGACAGCCGCGGGCTTTGGATGTCTACGATCCTGCAGAGCATGTGGTGGTAAGCGGTACACTCTACAACATTTCTACTTTTTGCAATAGAATTGTTAGAATATATGTGTGGAATGGTTTTATCCCCACTCCCTGCTTTAGTTGTTACCAGGGTGATGCAGGGCATTGGTGTAACCATGTGTTGGTATGATATAAGGCGTGGGACCTTTTCTCTTTAGTCGATGGTGTTGACTCCTTCGATATCCAAGCGTGTAAGAGAGTCTTGGTTGTGAGACATCGACTTTGAAATCTTGTGTGATCAGATATCCATTGGTGTTTCATCATATGGATATTATTAAGGAGGGAATCACCAGGCCTTGTTCCAGGTGCGGGCGGTGATTCCAGTCGCGGCATGTGACGTAGAGGTTCGGTCGGGGAGGTGAGCTACCCCTGACAGCCTTCGGGCCGTTTGAGACCGTGCAAAGGGATGGAATGGTTTTCTGCCGCCTTTCTCTAACCCCAAATTCTAGAGTAGGTGCACGACATCAGCATGGTCCGACCATGCCTAAAAAGATCAATCTTTTGGTCTGTGTGCGGTGGCGCAGAGCAGTGCAAGAGTTCTTTTGGGTACGAAAGAGCCGGGTGCGGGCTGAGTACCCTGAGTTTATTCCCTGGTTTTTCTTTTTAGGGACGAAGGGATTGAAGGAGGGAATGATTTAAGAACCCAGTTTTTGCTGCAAAAAACTTTGGAATATTCTTGATGATATTCCAGAGCAGTGCCTTCAGAAGGCGTGCGATTCCGAGCCCCGGAGTGGCCGGAATTAAATTTTCAGTGCATTCGCACTGGAAGCAACAAATAAATTGGATAACACCTAAACGGGGATCCAGATCAGAGATCTGAGTGTATGGATGGGTTCGAAATGGGGTTTTTACCCTAGTAATGACATAAAACATGTCGGTGCGGGATGTTTGGACCCCTCACACGCTTCTTGAACGTTAAACGGATTAATTAATTGATTAATGTATTTTTTAGTGTTGAAATGCAATAATCTCTTAAACGGTGGCTCGGATTGGAAAACCTAGGGCACAGTTGAGTCTGGAACGTGTTGTTTACCCTAGTAGGGGTGTAAGTTTCGCGGGCGTGGGCCGTCTGTGAAAAATGGTCCCAGGTGCGTTTTCGTAATTTGGCATCCTCAGATGCTAAGATTAATAACTTTTGAATGGGGTATCAGATTAAGATTATGAGATCAAGGTTGTACTCGGGAGATGGTGTTTTCCCTAGGTGAGGCATAACCTCGACCCCGTCGAGAGTTCCGGATGCGGGCAAATTTTGCGGTTTTAAATTAACTAAGAATTTAATTAATTAATTTTCTTTAAGTAAACCCCTCACCCTCCTCCCCTTGTTTACCCTCTAGATAAAGGAAGCAACCAAAGGAGAGTTCTCTATCTCCATATCCTCTCCTCTCAAAGGCGTAGAGGCCAGCGGATCATTGCGAAGCTTCGGGCGAAGCCCCACGAGGTAGGATCTTGTCTCCTCATTTTAAATCCCTGCACCTGTTCGATTACATTTTAGGGCTTTTAAAATAATTATAAATCCCTAGAAAATACCATATCTGATTAATTCGTATCTTGAGATTTCCAATGCAATTTACAGTTTTAAAATCCGAGGTTAGAGTTGTCTGCAATTGATTGCCGAAGTTGGAATGTTTTGTGGGACTTTCCGGTGCTTTTTGGGCGTTCCGGTGAGGTATCAAGGTGGTCCAGCAAACCAGTGTGGCGGCACGACATTCTGGAGGTGGTCTGGGTCATTAGCGTGGTGGCTGGGTGGAGTGGCTCCGACAGTAATCCGGCGCGCAGCGGTGGCATGTGCTGAGGTCGAGGGTCTTCAGCGGGCGCCAGTGAGACGCAGCACGCGGGCGACGACTGCGAACGGCCCTCCTGGCCAGGTTGACACAACGACGATAGGGGGTCCTTGGGACCCCGCAGTAGGCAATACCCACTCTCGACGGGTCTTTGTGGGAGAAAGAAAAGCCAGACCGGATTGATTCTGTTCCGGGAGTGGAATGCCAGCCCGCGACCGCGTGCCAGTTCAGGAGAGAGGGCCGGCCGAACTGGCCCGGCCCACTAAAGTTTTTTTATTTTTATTTTTTCTTAAACGACTGTAAAAGTCATACCGAGTGTCGGATTCGTGCGCTGTCAGCGGCGACGTGTTCCTTGGGACGATGAGAATATTTTTATATGGCTTCGAGTATTTTTAGTTCCCAAAACGAGGGTTCTCGGAGGCACGACACGTCTTTTAGTAAATTGACGTCATCTGGGGGGTTCTTGTTTTGGTCCGTGCGGATGCGTCCGACATCCGTTTTGAGCACCGTCAGCGGCATTGGGACCATGGCACCAAGGCGGAGAATTCCAGGGTGGTTTCAGGCATTGAGTCCGAAGTTGAGGCGTGGGACCAATGACCCGTCTTTCGAGCTGCGTGCAGCGTTTCTCGACTTTCTCATCTGGCGTCCATTTGGGGCATGCGAGAAGTCCTTTCTGGTTGTTTTTCTGAGGGGATTGAAATGGTGCAATCCGCCCACCCTGATTCGGCACAATGGTGCGGGGACCATGATGGTCATTTGGGCGTCAGCGGTGATTTTCCATCTTTATCATCGAGCGACTGTTTTGGACAAGTGAATAGTCCATCTTGTGTACTTTTTCGAGAGGATCGCAACGGTGCAATCCATTCGTTGTGTTTCGAGACTGGGTTATAGGTCCCACAAAGCACCCCTCATGTGTGGTACACCAGAATGCACCCTTTTTCTCTGGATATCCATTGCACTCATGTGAGTCATGCTTTTGACATGTTTTCCCGAGGGGATCACATTGGTACGATGCGCCCGACTGTTTTCGGGGCCGAGGCTCGAGAACACGGGACGCCATTCAGGCATGAGGAGGTGTTGGCGACTTTTCCGTCGAATATCCATTTGAGGCAAGTAAGTAGTCTTTCTAGCGTGTTTTTCGGTGAGGATTATAACGGTACAATCTTTTTGGTTGTGTGGAGCCTCTTGCACAATCTTATTAAATGTGGAAATGTGAAGGTGCCCCGGGGGTGGTTCTTCTACTGTGATTGTAGCAGACCCTTGGCATGTGATCATGTGCACTCCCGTGTGAGTGATATAATGCTTAAATAGATGTGGTTGGCTGTGCCCCAGTCGTTGAGGTGGCATGGTGTGGTTGTTATGTTCACGCCTTCGCGTTAACGTTGGGTGTCATGTGCACAATAGCCTTTCGGCTGGAACGTGGTATACTCTGGGAGTATATAGGAACCCTTGGAGGTACGTGTGGGTTGTACATGAGATGTTCGTGCGCTTGGTTGAGGTTAACTTGGGGCCACATGTCGTGTGGGCCCCCAGGTGTGTGCTGAGCTCTGCATTGCATACTTTGACCTCTCGTGACGTAGAGGGTCCCTCTGTGCTCGTTTTTTTACTAGTAGGGTGGAGTTTTTCCAGTGGATCTGTGATCTTTTGTTTGACCAGTAGGGTTGAGTGATCTCCCCCCGGGTTTCATTCTCGATGGATCGGTCGGTAGCGGTGCTAGTGACACCCAGTGATGGAACAGGCACTGAACCTCTTTTGGATGATTTGTTCTGTAGTTGCACGGTTGTGTCACACCCGATCAGTGCTCGGTTGGCCAGTGTTGCACCATCTAGTAGGGATGGCCCAAACAGTTCCAGGTTTTCCCCCTAGCAGAGACTGGGCAGTGGGTCACCCGACGCTATTAGGGTCTACCCTCCTGCAGAGACTAGGAAGTGGGTCACCCGACGCTATTAGTGTCTACCCTCCAGTAGAGACTGGGCAGTGGGTCACCTGATGCTATTAGGGTCTACCCTCTAGAAGAGACTGGGCAGTGGTTCACCCAACGCTATTAGAGTCTACCCTCCAGCAGAGACTGGGCAGTGGGTCACCCGACGCTATTAGGGTCTACCCTCTAGTAGAGACTGGGCAGTGGGTCACCCGACGACCACTTAGGGTCTACCCTCCAGTAGAGACTGTGCAGTGGGTCACCCGACGACGCACTTAGGGTCTACCCTCCAGGAGATAGTGGGAAGTGGGTCACCCGACGCACTTAGTATCTACCCTACAGAAGATATTGGGTAGTGGGTCACCCGACGCACTTAGGGTCTACCCTCCAGAAGAGACTGGGCAGTGGGTTACCCAACGACCTCTTAGGGTCTACCCTCCAGCAGGGCTGGGTAGTGGGTCGCCTGTCGACTTATTATAGGTCTACCCTCTAGCGGGGCTGGACAGTGGGTCGCCTGATTATGTATTATGGTTTACCCTCCA
This sequence comes from Viscum album, assembly GCA_963277665.1. Lineage (NCBI taxonomy): Eukaryota > Viridiplantae > Streptophyta > Magnoliopsida > Santalales > Viscaceae > Viscum > Viscum album. The sequence goes on from OY728148.1 coordinate 2,132,701,219, forward strand.
GCAGGGCTAGGCAGTGGGTCACCCGAAATTATATTATGAAATACCCTCCAGCAGGGTTGGGAAGTGGGACACATGTTGGCATTTCAGGCTCAGTCCTTTCTACTAGGCTTGTCTGTGGATTTCCTCTATGATTACCGGAGTGGGACACTTGGTTATACGGGTTAGTGTTGTAATGGATTTGTCTTTGAGAAGACCTCTCGAGTGTAGGGCAGTGACGAGGTGTGGTTAGACTTTCCCGAGAACTATCAAGTATAAGGGCTGTTTTCACCAGCGAGATGCCTCCTTGTGACTCGACCTGAAACTGTGCGGGTGAGTCAGTGTCGACCAAAGGGAATAGTGTCAAGGTGCGGTGATTGAGCCCCTTAGCTTGCGGTTCGGGGCAGACGTGCGGGATGTCAGGCATCGATGGTGTTATCTCCTAGGACTGTTGGTGACTCAATTTTCTTGGGTTGGGCTACAGGATGGAGATCCCCTTACGGTCTTGTTCGGGCTTCTTGTCAGATTATATGAATATGTATATACCTTGTTTTAGTACCCACTTCTTGGTCTTGGTTACTCTCCCTCTAAGAGAGGTGAAGACACGCGGGGTATGCCAATTTCTTTCTGTTTCTAGCTTCTCGTGGTGGGATTATTCTACTATCCTGCTATAGGTAGCGAATACTCGATGAGAAGTTCGTATTCTCACCATTTCTAGCTCCTTGTGTCTGGATGAGTCTACCTCATTTCTTTTGTTGGGTGGAGCTGGACTCTCTACTGGTATTGTATTGCACTCTCTGTTGTACTCCCTTACTTTTCTCTGTTCGCTATACTGCTCACCCTTCGGTACCTTTTTTGATGCTCCCTTGAGCCTTCAGGGTATCCTAATGAGTATTTTTTATACTCACCCCTACTGGGGCTTTGTCCACACTTGGTGTGCCCTTACAGATGACGAACAGGTGGAGCGTGACTTTAGAGGAGCTTAGGATCATTGGAGCTTGAACCGCGTGTGGTGGCCATGGTTCGGTCCCAGGTGGGGGACCCCTTCCGAATGTTTTTCTTTTGATTACATATTGTCGGGTTGTGGCACCTTTTCTGGTTGGGCACATGATTTTCCCCTTTTTATCATCTTGTACACTGTACTGTTTAGAGATCGATGCATTATTGTGGTTATTTATAGCAGTTTCCCTTTGAATTTCTTTTTTACTCTACACTTTTGCATTGAGTGTGTTGCGTGTGTGTGTGCAGGTACTTAAGCAAAGACCCCATTGAGTTATTGTGCCTTCGGTGCTCGTCGCCAGCCCATGGCCTATGGAGGTGGGATTGGGGTAGTTGCGGCTCGATCCTAGGTAGGGTCGGGTCCTTAAAAAGCCAATTATATAATACTCAGGAATTTAATATATTATATTTAATGAAAAGTATAATATGCCTCACTCAAAATTTAATAAATATTTTATTTTTTATATATGGTTATTCTAAAGATAAATTAAACTATAAATTATAAATTAAATGATAAAATTTATTTATTTATCAAGGATATTTCTTTAAAATGTTTATGAAAAAAATAATTGCATTATAGTCTTATATATTATTGATCTATAAATTTATTAAATTGATTAAAAATCAATAAAATGGTTTTTATTAAAATTATAATAATACATAAAGGACCATAATACTTGAAAAAATCATATAGTTCAAGTATATATTGATCATAATAATCCATGTATCAAGTTATAATTTTTTAGGAGCCATATTGAAAGATTATTTCACTTATAATATTTTATTTAAAGTGAGGTTAAAGTTGTCACATTAATTTTTTAATAAATATGTCATTTTTAATGTAGTATTTTTCAGAAGATATATTATACTATAAGACATATTATGAGTTCTATTAGATTTATCTTATTAATAATATTTATTTTTAATTTTTATTCAACAAATAAATGTATTATATAATTACCAAATATTAATGTCGTAATTATTTTATTAATAGATATGAAAAATAAATGCAATTTAAAATATTAAAATAAATATAATTTAGGTTAATTAATATATCTAATAAATATTTTAGATGAACTTATCCAATTAATAATATAATAAAATAGTTTGTTCTTTGTGATTTGATATCATCATTTATTTAATGTTAATGAATTTAATAGTGTCAATATTGAAATTACTGATTATTTATCCAAAAAATGTATTATGAAAATATGTTTATGATTAAATCATTTTTCAAAATGAATAATAATTATTATGTGGTCTAAAATGTTATAAATAATTCATTTATGGTATAATTAGCATAAAATATGGGAATACATCACCCTTTTAATATTAAAAATAGTTTTTTAACTTATTGAAAATTGAAATTGAATAATTTTGGGAAAATTAAAATGATAAGATTTAAATTGAACAAAAAACATTTATAAAATTTATTTATTGAAGATATTACAAATTTATTTCATATAGGATTTGAAATAGTATTTTTTGGAGGTTTTTCGATGGGTTTTTATGTTTATTATAAATTAATATATTTGGAGATTCTATAAGTTCCCCTCACCTCAATTTTAAGAGGGCATATCCTGCCACACATATTTATATTGCATGGAACATTTATTCCCATCATTCCCACACCCATTTCCAATATAAACTTCCATATTTAAATTCTATAGGTTCTTTTCTTTTCAAATTTTTAACTCTAGTGCCTTTAAGATGAGATATTGATGGAGCACCCTGAAGAATAGGAATCTCTTTAGCCAACTATTTCATGATCATTTCTTTTTCCACATACTATTACTTGGTTGTTTCTATTATAATGTAATATATACAGTATCTCGAGTATATTGAGATCTTATTATGGTTATGAAAAAACCATATTCACCATTCTATACATAATATGAAAAATGACATCCCCACAGGTGCGTACTTATGGCTTACAGACTCCACGTCATGGTGTAATCAAATTTTCCCCACTAGTTTACTTTTATGGGTATAATTATGGAAATTATATATATATATATGACAATAAGAACAATATATTTATTCTATAACAATATAATTCCTTCCACTTACATATCATTTCATTATTAGAGAAATGATATAACCACTCGTGTGTATGTATGAGATATTGTGTCCATGACGTGTTGCATTTCATTCTCCATGATCTGATTTAAATATTGACTATATAAATGTATAGAATGAATAAATATGATATATATTACATTATTTCCATTATATAAATGAGATAATGGAGGCCCAGGATGAATAACATGGAATTATTTGACAAAACATGCATCAAATAACATCTGGAAGAACAGAAATAACCAGTTACTATTAAACAGGTGATAATATGATCATATATGACAACATTAATATAAATAATGTTATAGATAATGTTTATAACAATATTTAATAAATTATATATTATTTTTTAATATGTATCACGGAATGAGACCTATGTCATTGGATAATTTCATAATTACAATATTATACATGATTGTATCTATAAAAATATTTATTGGGGGTATATTTATCATTCATTTTCATGTTTTCTACAAATGTTACTATAAAATGTTTTAATTTTCTCTTATGGATTTTTAAATTCATTTTTTCCAATTTCATTCTTTTTAATACATGAATTCATACGAATATTTCTTTTTTTTAAATGAGGCACCTTTTGGAATTTTTGATAAAAGTGCATGATTAATGTTATTTTTAAATTAAACCACATGTTTAAATTACTAAACTTTCATAATGAATTTTTTTTGAAGCTTTGATGAAATGATTTCATGACCATTTTTTAAGAAATTATTTTATATTAAATTGTTTGGGAATGTTGATAAAATAAAATGTTTTTGTAGAAGAAATTATATTTTCCACCATAATTAATTTGAAGGGTTTTATCAAAACCATTTTCCATATATGATAGTATTATTTAATAGTATTATGTTTTATGTATATTATCACCATTATTCATATGGTTTGATTATGATTATGATGGAATTCTATTTTTAAAATCCATTTGTTTTACATGGGTACTATTAAAGATATAATGATGTTTAAGGAACCCATTTTATTCCATTTGTTATGCTATTATGAATGATTTATATTTTTGTAGTATATGTAAGAATTATTTCATTATTTGATAGGTGGACCTACATATCCCTCTCATTCATTGGGTTATGTTTTATATCTCATGTGATATACATGGAGGGCCTTGTCCGCTAATATGGTCTTTGGAGTGAACCATGACTATAAATATGGTTTTGTGAGTGAACTGGGACTACCATGATAGTTATGGGAGTGACCCATGACTTCCAATAGTATATAGTGTAGGAAAACATAATATTAACATGGACATGAATGTGATTCCTTTACTACTAAGGAAATCATTTTGATATGGTAATATGTTTTCCACAAATTCCATGTTTCATTATTATGTTATGATATAATAGATTAAATTATTTAATCCAATTTCATTCATGTATTATTAAATACCATGATTTTTTCTTTGAATCAATATTTTGATATATGTTATACATGATAGGATTTTTAAATGACTTTTTCATGTTTTTACATTCTTATGTTTCTGTTCTGCTTTATATTTTCCTTGTTTAGCCTTACTAAGCATACGAGCTCCCCATTTTTATATGTTCTCTTTTCTCTAGGACATATAGAAAGGTTTTAGGTAGGGAAAATAAGGGGTAAGATATTTATGGGAGCCATTGAATAAAATTATACTAATTATAAGAATGTGTTCAATGTTTCCAAAGGAACTAAACTAATACGGTATTTGGGAGTATTTTTATATATTCTACAATAATGATGTAATATACATGTATATACGCATGTGTATTTTTACCACTCTCCTTATTTTATACTTTACCCCCTATATTCAATTATTTTATAAATTGTAAAAACTGGTATGTTGTTACATTAATCAATAACCCTATATCCAATCCTCTATAAGAAATAACAACTTCAAATTGTTCTTTTTATTTTTCATATTGGTGTGATTATTAAATATTTAATAGCATATGGATTGTGGGCTTGAACACCACCCATTTGGGAACCATATGGAGGGAATGGTTTCTAAGACATACTCAAATCATTGATTTACTATGTGGTTGGTAGTTTTAAAAATTCTCAAATTATCAATTGAAATTTTTTAACTTTTTTTCCACACATATATAGAATATTTTTGAACACGAATAATATTTAGGTTGGAACATACCTACAACAATGAGAAAAAAATTAATGACTCTACAGATGATATAAACAAATTATTTCTAATTAATTGCATCTTCTCTCTCGTATAGATCTCACCATAATATCATTTTACAAATTAACTACATTTAATTGAAATTGGAGATTCATCCTTGGTACTTTCCTAATTTATCATCATGAAATAAAACTCTAGAAATTTCATATCTAGAATATATATCATGTTTTCATGTGACATTAACCAATATTCCCAACCAAGATTACTATTATAAAAATAATAAACTTTAAATCAGTTAATCTTATACAAAGACTAATTTACCTCTTTCATTCATATTGATTTTATTTCTAGTGAAAAATATTTTTTATTTATGGAGACTTTATGAAACATCTCCAATGTATGGAATATATTATTTTAAATTTTCCAAATAAATCATTATTATATAGTGATCCTCAAAAGTTTTCATTAACATGAGCAAAATATATCAATTTAAGTTGTGATTGATTCAATAATTTCTTTTACATTCATAATGAGAGTAAGAAAACACCATACATTTTTTTTCAATGCATTTTTAATTATATAAAATTTCTCCTCTAGATATGAATTATTTGTTGTGTCCCATTCATTTATTGAAGCATCAATGTGAAAAAACAAATTTTCATATTCTTCAAATATTCATTTATTTCATAAAATGAATCACAATGATTTTCATAAAATTTATCTTATTTATAGGATGTACATTCATCACAAGAGGAATAATCATTAACCAGGTTATTAATAAATTAAATATAGATGTTTCATTTTCCATGTTGTAGTTCCTCATTTTTTTGGATTTTATCTTTCATGGGGACATAATTTTTTTACTGTTTTTTAATGTAAGTTTTTATTCATAAAAAATCTATCGTAGATGGGATAGAAATAAATTCCTTTATATAAAACACATTGTAATCAATCTTATTAAACCTAAATGGCATATAACCTTTTAATAAACTGGTTATAAAACAATATTTTAGTTAAAATAACAAATATAATATTGTATTATAATTTTATGTATAGAAAAAAATTTATCTAATTAAAATATTCTTATGGATAGATATCACTTAATATTGCATGTGTATTATTCAGTCTTTATGGGGGGGATGAGTCACAGGTAACTAATATTTATTCAAAAAATTAAACATATATTTTTATACCTATAACCTAAAAACACAATTCTTTAAAAAATGTATATAAATCAATGGGAAAAACTGAAACAAAATTTTTAACAGTTTGACCTTGATGTGAAAAATTCACTCCTTACTGTGTTCATTATTAACCTAGTCACAATTGTTTTCAATAATATTATTATCAATTATAATTATATGGAATATTTTTATCCTAGTTCATGGTGCAATATTAAACACCATAGAATCCCATTATGTAATAGTTTTCATCTTCTCACTACTTATCCAAGATTAGATTCAAATTAATCTTCTCTATTCAATAGTTACACCAGTGATAAAATGATTTATCTATAAATATGACAAACACTTTCATAAAATTTTTGTTTATCTCCATCAATAAATAAAATTTATGATTGGTCTATTCATATATATAACTCTTAAACATTTAACAGTTTATACTATTTAAAATATTAATTGTCCCATATACAGACTCAATGATATGTCATTGACAAACAATATTTATTCACATAATCCTCATGATCATTTTACTTTTTCAATATCACCACTAATTCAGAAAAATTATTACATCATAGCATCACTCCCTTTCTTCTTCATAAAAATATATGAATACTTTTTTCTATATCACGATTTAATTTTTTTATTTTTTCCCTTCATCAGTTCTTGGTACCCACCACTATTGATGTTTTCTCACTCATTATAAAAAATTCCTCAGAAACTATTTATTTCATGCGTTTAAAATTATATTTTCCTTGAAAGAATATAATTTTTAGTATGTGTCTCTTTCATTTTTATTAATTGAAGTTTCTCAAATAAATCATACAAGAAAAATGGCGTGTATGGAGTATCCATATTCATGGCCTCAATTATTAATTTTGTTTTTAAATCTTATGTTTATTTTTAAAATAAAAGGATAATCAGGAAAACCCCTATTTTATTTTTAATACATTATTCCACTAATATAATTATATTATTCTTTTTAGAGCCAACTAAAAATATATCCACTTTTAATATTCATTTTATTTTTAAACAATATTGTGGAATCATTAAAAAAAGTGGAGTTTCATTATTTTCACCTTGCATACTACATTAAAAATACTGATAAAGGTTATAATTTATATAAAATAATGGGTTCAAGGCCCTTTAATTAGAAAAGGAAAAAGTCTAGGAAAAAAATTTAATAATGTTTATAAAAACATAAAATCCCCAAATTGGATAATTTAAATACCATTGTGATCATATTTCAGACCATTAAAATCCTTATAGACCATCTTCAACTCTGAATCATCTTCTAATTTGTAGAAGTAGCTTCCCTATGGCTTCCACCCATGTACAAGAGGCATACACCTGGTTCCCATGGCAGGATAGATATGAGAGTAATCTATACTTCACTTAGACATCTTTAAAAAAATTAGTTACACCCTTTCATTGTCTAATTATATTTATCATTAGATTATAATATCAAGGAATCTAATATACTTCACCTAGAAAAACTCTTAAAATTTCCTATGTATTTATGTTATATGATGTTGTGAAGTGTCTTATAATATTATTTGGATCTTCCATCAGAAGTCCAAAATGAAAAAATATCCAATTTTTAATACATTGGTTGTCTTACATATTTATGCCTTTATAAAATTTTTTGAAAGAAGATATTTTATAAAAATTTTGATGTCCTGAAAAAATAATGTTTTCATATATTCTACACCTTAAGTCATTAAAAATTTTTTTTTAAAGCCATAAACAATCAACATGAAGTCACAAAAAATGAAATAATATTTTATAGTATTATACTAATATAATAAAATCCATGAAATATACTATGGAAATATTTATAAATCAAACCAAAACACTATGATTCCTTCGAGTTTCTCAATGTATCCTGACTTAAAGATTTAAACAGTTTTAAAATATTATACATTAAATTCCAAAAAAATGAAGTTTATTCAATTCAATTGTAATGAAACAAGATGATTTATAAAACAATTTTTGGGATTGAATAAACACAATATAAAACATCCATTATGTTTGGAATATATTAAATTATACTGACACCATCAATATATATTTTCTATTTCAAAAAACGCATCATTTATAGCATCATATGATATCATCCTACGTAAACCTATTCTAACTATTATAGACTATACACAACACCAAAATATATGAGATATAATTTAGTAAAAATCCAAAAATTTCATATATAGTGGATTTCCAATGAAAATTTTATAGCTAGGTTTTAAAATAAAACATTTTCATTATGCACAATGAATGGAAAACCTATTCTCATTATAATTTATTATAAAATGACTATATATATATATATATATGAAAAAACAACATTTATGATTAATGAAATCAAGGGTACATCAAAATAAAAAATTTCACTTCAAAAATATTTAATTTTTTGAATAAAATAATTGATTATTTCAATAGATGTGGTTCTTGTGGTGACACATATAGGTATATACCATGCAAGAAAAATAATTTTATAATGATATAATATCTCAAACAAATAAAGTGGAAATTGTTGTATTATGTTACACTAGGTCACACCAATTATCCTTGAAAAATATCAATGTAAATAAAATTCAAATGAGGAATTGTAAAATTAAACCATGAAAAAATTGATAAGATTGGTTCACTGGTAGTCATTCCAAAAGAATACATAGGCATGTTTCAAATGTAAGGAAACATAGATTATAATTGAGTTTTAAAGGTGAGAATTATCAGAGAGTATATATACAATCTATGTTAATTGGCTAAAAGTGAGGGGACATACTAAAATTGATATAGAAAACATATATTCTATATACACAAGAAAGGATGAGTATGATTCCCTAGTGAAAAATAAGAATTTTCATGTCCTTTTTTTTTGTTTTTAATGTCAGTTCATATGAAACAGTATTTTCAATTTTATTGTATATAAGTTTTAATGGATTTTAGTATAAATTAATTTTATAAATCCATTTTTATGGAAGTTTTTCATGTTTCTTATTTCTTATGAAACATTAAAAATCATTTTCCACATCATTTTTTTAGAATTACTAAAGTCTAAAGGTCTTTATCATAATTATTAATTCTTAACAGACATAAAAAATTATTATATTTATTTTCACATCGGTCATATTAAAAGTTATTTGAAAATAAATTATAGATTACATTGTAACATTTGTAATGAAATAACCAACATAATAAAATGCATTCCACATCGGTTATTCTAAAAAATGATTTGGAAATTGTTGTTTATTATTTTTTCATATTTATTATAACATAACTAACATGATAAATAATTTCAATAAATAAAATTTTATTATTTTTCTGCTCTCAATAGTAAAATAGTAGATAATAGTATATAATAGCAGACCATCAGTAGCATAAACTATGTAGGAACACAAAAAATTACAATTTTAATTTTTAAGTTGAAAATATATATTACAAATAAAATAATATCCAATAATACCAATGAAATAATTAAGCTAATAAAATTTCATGCATCTCATATATTTTTGAGAATAAGTATTATATTCTTCAAAAATCTACATATTAAAAATAAATAATTTAACTTGTATTGAACATAAAAAAATAAAAAAATAAAGGTATCATTTTTAAATAAATATAACCTTCCAAAATTTCATAACTATACCATTGGAAATTATTTCAATTAAAAATATTAAAACATAGTAAGTAAATTCATTTAATATTTTTTATCTATGAACCCATTTTTTAAAATACATTCTCAATAAGAAAAATTATTTTTAATTATATTACAAAAAAATTTAGTATTTGTAAATGAAATGATTCCATTTCATTTAAATATATGATCATGGTGGACATATTTACTTTTTTAAATCTTATAAAAGAAAATATCCTATTTTAATGTGATTTGAATAAAATAAATTGAAATATAATTATGATATGAACTTGTATTAAAATATTCAATCTTATGTGTTAAATAATATCTCAAAATTTTTGCACACTTCAACATGGATGGAGCATAGCCAGTATAGTGTCTTCTTTATCAGAAAAAATACCCAAAATACAATACAGAATGATGTATTAGAAAATATAAATTGGTTGGTTATTATATTAATTGATATGTAACACTTTATGAGATATATGGTCCACACTATTGGACATAAGGAAGTATCCAGCACGTAAAAATTTCATTCTTATGAAATATTCCAGAAATAAAAAACAATATTTTTAAATAAATCTATGTCTTTCCAATAGGTAAAATAAATTATGGGTGACTAAATCTATATAATTATATTTTTTAATGATGCACAATAATATTATAAAGATAAAAAAATATAAAATAAACAAAGCTGCAAATTTTCTGTAAATTAAAATAGATGAAATTTCTATGTTAATGACTTTAATGGAAAACAACATGCATCATGTTCATGCCAAAAATATATATAATTAAAGGTTCCGTGATATCATTCCTATGAAGCATCAAATTCATTAAACTCATATAAATTTCATCTTCCATTGGAATCTTATAAATATCCAACAACAAATTTGAATATGTTAAAAATCAATCAAGGCTAGTATTTGTTGTATCAGATGTCACAAAACATTGTTTTTAAGGTTTTCTATATACTATTTATGTACCATTAATATATTCCTTTAACAAATAGTTAAATATATAAAATATAAAATTTTAAATGAAAATTAACAGTTTAATGAAATAGTTTATATAATATACACATCCATATATGATAATCAGTTAATCATGTTTATGTGGACACACTAAAAAATAGTTGAAACATTACCCAATTCTAATGAACTCATCTATATGAAATTTTAATTTTGATTATCTGTTTACAATATCATTCACAATGACCATATGATATAGTATCTATATATGGTGATGATAAATAGTCTCATAAATATAATATATCACACCATATGCAATAATATGATGTGGGGGTTTATGAACATGTAAGTCACAATAAATTGGGATCCATGGAGGAGGGGATGATATTTTAAGAAATGTCAGAGGTGTGGGGCCTGTACATAGAGGTGGAGTTGGATAAATAGATGGATTGGGATATATGGTAGGAGGTGGAGTGGGATTAAAACTGTCAAACTATTTTTACATGTCTACAAATGAAAATTGTACTGAATATCCAATATTGGCCTCCATACTCTCATGCATATTCAAAACTATATATTTCAATGATATTTATTATTATAATTCTCTATTAATGAAGGATCAAATTGTGGAAACAATTTTAATTCTGATACACCTTCTAGTAATCCTCATACAAGACCCAATTTTTTATTATTTCATAATGTTGTAGCTAAACTATCCTTCATACCCTTAGCTACGATGATCCCCTTTGTGTTATTGTACTCAAAATATTAATATATAGAATATTTGAAAATATATAAAATTAATTGCATAATATTAATTTTCTAAACTTATATAAAATATATAAATTAATCTTCTTTTAATTGATTCAACTACAACCCCCAACTCTTCCATAATATATTGTAATTTTTCTCATTTGATCCCTCTTCAATTTTTCATGTATATCAGGGGAGGGTAAACCTCTGTAGAGACTGATGACTCAGATCAAAAAAATTTAAATATTTTAGCTATCAATTTTTCTTCAATTAATGTATAAAATCCCTAACGTAAAGTATGAGGGTTTACATTTCAATATTGGATCACCGAATGAGACCTCCTTGATCTCTTTGAATTTTAAACAATTAAATCATTAAGATAAACTACATCTGAAAGGATACATTGGAATTCCAAAAAATTATTCTTTTTAAATACATTTAATAAATTGATTTCTTGAATCTTAATCTATTTATTACTATGTATCACATGGATTTTGATGTTTTCAATGCCCAAAAATGAAATCAAATGATGATACCTTACTCATGCCTCCTCCACTATAAGCTATATCACATGTCATATGATATGAAAGTGGAAGACATATATTTAAATTAAAATTTTTTAATAAAGAAAATATTAATATATGATCATAACGAAATCCATAATATATGTGATATATTTTCATTTTTTCAACACTTCTCCAATCATTAATAAAAATACCAAATTTTCATTTATCCTACACTACAATAATATTCATGATATATTTTTTGAAATTTTATATCTTGTAATATCCTTATCATTAGAGCCTTCTTCTATCCTCTATTCTTGGATACGATAAAATAAAACAAATCACAAGGCCTACCACGTTTACCAACAATAAATTACTTTTTCTTAATTTTGGTTGTTGTTTTATGTAAAGAAGTATCAGGAGGCTCATCCACAAGATCATGTGTACATTCCTCCCTAGATGTATGTATATGATCATCTCCAAATGTACATGGTTGATCTGATGATCAATTTTTCATTATACAACAAATAAAGACAAATAATTAGTAAGCAAGTTTAAAATTATAACTAATACATACTAATGTAAATAAAAAATGAAATATTATCAATACTAAAGAAAATTAACCTAAAAATATATTCAAATTTTTTATAGTTAACTAATATTATAAATTTTTTAATTAAAGATGATATGAAATTAATGAATGGAATAAAATCCAATAATGGTGTTTAAATAGTAAAAATACTTCAATGTAGAACCCCGTTTTCAAATTGAAATTATTATTCTTTGAATATATAAAAAATGATACCATAAAAATTCACCTAAACATTGAACATTTTCATTCATATTTTTCCGATTAGTAAACCAAAAGGATAAATATATTAATGGCATATTAAATGACATAATATAATGAAATAAAATGTAAAATGGTTTGTCAATAGTACAGAATGTCCAACCTTTAAAATTATTTTACACCAAGAATAATATTTTTGAATATAATCTATTATACAATTTTTTTCAGTTTTTATTTAAAATATATATATACATTTTATTCAAAATAATTAATAAATATTTAGGATACGTATGTGAAAAAAAGGTAAATTAAACTAAACTAAACTAATATAAACAAAAAAAAATAACTTATTAGTTATAATACGTGTTTTATTATAGAAAATAAAACCAAAATATCCAATATTGATTGTGTTATATAAATTATAATATAAATAAAATATGTTACATTTATTATTATAAATCCAATAAAGTATTATATTAAAAAATTCAATCATCATGATCATTACAAATGACACAAACCATGGTTACAACTTGCGTATCGATATTATGTGTTAATCACTCCATGGAAGTATGCATCTCACATTAATCAAAATCTTCATCATGTTTATCATCACCAATATAAAATATTTTCTTTGTAAAACAATAGACCATTTCATATTAGATTAATCAAGAAAGTATTTTTTTCATGTGTTTCCATGATAGAAGGATCAATACTTTATTCTATTATTTTTAGTTTAACAAGTTACATTCAATGTTCTTCATGACTAACACTTTTGTTTACTGATAATATATTTTAAATTAAATATTTGAACATGATATTAATTGAATACAACCACCAATATTTATCCACCGACTCCATAATATACAATTGATGTGAAGATTTGGATTTAGTCTTTGGAACTCAAAAATTTACTACTTTTTCATACACAAATACACTACTATTATGAACTACACTTCTGATTTCCTGAAAATTTGTATGAAAATTATTATCATCAATGTCATGTGTGGACTATGTCATTAAATTTAAAATTCTACGCCCACTAATCATCTAAATGTTTCAATTTCAAATGATCTACGAATAATGGACTATTCAACAAATGGAATTTTTTAATATGCACAATAAAAATCCAAATAACATTATTCTTTGGATATAATTATTTCAAAACGAAAATATTCAATGTCACATATGGATAGGTATCATTTATTTTATTCAATACGTATACATATACCTTTTTTTTCTATTATCCTCTATACAATTTTACTATAAATAAATAGATCCCCTTTCCCCGACAATTTACTCTTTCATGATATATATTTGAAAAACTATTTTCAGGTTTGTAGAAAGGTAACATGTAGAGTACTACACAAATTCTATGAAAACATACCTGTCAACAATGGTGGCCTCAGGTAGATATAGGTTCTTAACATATCCTAGAATTTATCCATAAACTTTTATAAGAATATATCCAATGTAGATTTACATGACCAAAAATATTTATTTCCCACACCAAATGGACAATTGAATGCACCATGGTATCAAAAAAATATAAAGGAAAATAATTTTCTAATTTTGAATGTATAGAAACCTTTTTATTCTCCAAATGGATCAAAAAAATCATATCAGTCTCCATATTAAAAAATCAATTAAAAACATTACATAAATTCAATATTTTTATTCCAACATGGATAATAAATATTCCACATAATGAAATTAGTTGGATGTTTTTCATCATCTTTGGAAAATCATGATATTTCATATCTATAAACATCAAATCCATTAAGGTGATTTTTTATACATTTGGAGAATAAAACTATGATATATTGATATCATGAAGACATTGTAAAAAGAAAATTTTCTCCCTCTTGAATAATGTTTTACAAGATGGGGGTAGGAATGTTATCTTTCCATCACGAGGGGGAGGTAACTCCAACATTATTCCCATTAAGATTATGTCAAATCTTTCATTCAACAAATAATATTTCATTTTTTAAAATCTAAAAATTTTCTTACCAAGGTGTCACAAAAATTATTCCCCAAATCTATGGAATGAATATTTTATTTGACCTCATAGTATATACTGTATTGTAGCTTAATTTGTTTTACCATTTCATCTATATATTTATATCATTTACATATATTTTGTCATTATAATATCACATCAATGTTTTTCACCATATAAAAATACTAATAAGTGGAAAATGGTTTTGACGAAATATCAAATTATTGTGTTCTGTTGAATGGATTTTTAAATATTTATTAAGAGTGATAGATAGAAAAAATAATCAATGACTGAAATATAAAATTTTCTCATATGTTTAGTTTGATAATATGATGTCTACAGTTCATAAATTAGAAAATATTTATTTCTCATAAAAATGTATACAAAAAAATTACCTTTTTGGGAATTAATTTATAGTAAATATAATCATTGTATTCTGTAGAAAATATTACATTTTATTTGAATCATAAAACCTATTAACTTCTTCCAGTTAAATTTTTATATATTAAATTAAAGTTATCTTGAAGACATCAATTTAATTTAAGGGGTTTTTCAGTTAGGGATCATTGAACACAAACCGAAATAATTGTATTTCATAAAAAAATTTAGTAGATATGTTAAAAATTACCAATAAAATAGGAATCAACTATGTGTTCTTAATGGGATTCAATATAAATTCATTCCATCCATTTACATTCCATAACTGAGATTTCTAACATTATTTCCAAATGTGGGAAACTAATTATTAGTTTTTTTCCAATATAGAGTCATTGTTTGAATAAATTATTTTTCATCACATATCAACTAATATGAATAAAATATTAACCTTTTTTCAAAATTTTCAATGAAGAATCATAAGAAGATTCAAAAATTTATTGGTAGGTGTCTCTGTAACATCTAAACCAACCTATGATTTTCCTTTCAACTTATATAGTAGCATCCAACATTTAAGACACCATAAATATAATTTGTATTCCTACCTATATTAAACACATTAATTCATAATTTCATGTATTTTTTTAAAAACCAAGACCATCAGGAATAATATTTTCATTTCTTTATAATGTAAATATAGAAGATCATTATCTTTATAGGGAATGTCTTTCAAAAAAATTATAATTTTTTTAAAACTCTTATCACTCAGTCCATTTTTTCCTTCAAGTAATCTATTTTAACAAAACCGATAACACTATATATTCTGTATAACCTATATTTAAAAAGTTTTCATAATCACTATATATACACTAAACTGTAGGTTATTTCTAAATTTCATATACATCATCATCAGAGTTCAATTTTTCAATTTGATTTGGATTATAATATTGCAATGCATCAACATTAATAGATATGAAATTCAACCTAATTTTACGATGCCAAATTCATGATATGTAAATAAGATTAAAACTATTAAAAACTAAATGGTTATTGACAATTATTCTTTTCAACTACATCTTATTTGAGAAAATTTGTAATGGGATGTAAAAACATTTGTTGTTTGGATTATTTCATTTCACAAATTCTACAAAATCATTGAGACCTTCCCCATATTAGTCACATATTCATGGATTAGTAATCATCATTTTGTTTATTATTATCTATAAAATAATATATAAATAATTCTCATCAAAATAATATATTGGTGATAAAACGTATTTAGAGAGGGGAATATTAGATTCTTTCAATTATAATCATGAAGACACACTTTGGGTTTTATTAATTAGTAAAATATTGCAAAGATTTTCTAAGAGAGTAAATATAATGTTAATGAGTTTAATAACATTAAAGATAAAATTTAATCAGAAATTTAACAATTATAAATTCAAATAGAAAATTTAAAAAAATAAATTTATATCACTAATGCATAAATGTGATTCAGACTATAAAATAAATAATAAATTAATTATTTTGGGAGAGACTAAATTTCTAGAAATATCATTAGAATATTTCAATGAATTAAATGAATGAAAATGACTAATAATATTTTTAAATAGTGAATATAATTATTTTTTTATGATAAGAGATTAAGTATATAAGTATTGTAAAAAGAACTAGTTTCCATGAAAGAATTTTTGAGGATGATGTTAAAACCCTGTGAATTATTTTAAATTAATTGTAACTATAATGATATTTAAAATACAAATAATAGAGAATAATAATTTTTTTATTAAAATATTAACATTAAAGAATCTTATTCAAAAGAAATACCACCTCTAGATTTTTTTTATATTCTTCACCCAACAAAAATAAACATTTCATTGAAAAATGTGACCAATTTGTTAAATCCATAGAAGGTAAAATTCTCTATATAATCACATTAATGAAAAAACAATGTTAAATACCACAATATATGTTCTATTGAGAGACTATTGGTTACCCTATGTTAATTTTATGGTTGAAAGAAAATTTCATATTCATGTTTCACCAAGGAGTTCATTAAATTAAAATTATTATAATTTCCCTTGACAATTCTTCATGTATGTTGAATATGATTGCATAGAATCTCAATGATAAATAATATAATAAGGGAAGATAATAATATACTCGAGAATTACTTTACTAAGAGTATATTTTATTTGTGGATATATCAACCCAATGAAAATTATTAATTATGGGATTTTTAATGTACTAAATTAATTATTAAAATTAAACTATTTAAAGACTATGATGATAGGATTCATATGTAACTAAAATTACATAAATATATAATTCTATAATACTAGATTCATAACTCACTTTATATAAGAAAGTTTTAATTGATATAAACAATTCTTAGATCTCATCAGAAATGTTTTAAGCTGTTTATGTATTGAAACCAATGGTTTTGAAATCTGCACATGATCTGAGGGAACAAACTCATTTCATCCCCAATGTGTGTGCCCCTTAATCCTTAAAAGTCACATTCTCCTAGTAGTTTTAAATTAAATATCTCATTATTGAAAAATTGATTAATAGATAATTTACAATATATATATATATATATATTAAAATACACAATAAATAAAAAAATAATAGTTTCAAATAATTAAAAATTATACTAAAACTAAATAGTTTCTAAAGATAAAATTAGATACATATCATATTTAAAAAGGGAATGAAAAACATATTAGTATACAAGATATATTTGTTAATATTAAAAATTTAAATAATGATTAACTAGAAAAAATGTATTTTGACTACTCAAGTGGGAATAAAAGATTATTAAAATTATAGATTCAATAAAAATCATATATTTATCATAGGAATGGATATGGACTTCATCAGAGTTGTTATTCAACAGAAATATTGAACGAAGAGGGAATGATACATGGTATTTCATAGAATCAGGTTATCTAATGACATGAAACAAGAATGAAAATAAAAATTACTCCTTTAAAATGTAACAATAATTGTAGAGAATAAATTTATCAACAAATAATCCATCAGCGGATAGACTAAGATAGTATAATGAATTTTTTATTCTTACATGAGAGAAGAGAACATCTATCTTCGAGCGTAAATGGCGAAAATAATAAAGGGGTGTGGGTATGAAGCATACTAATAATCGTACAATGAGTTAGATTAAACATGAGGGTTTATAAATATGGAATTTCAATATTAGAGTTCACTAGATTAATGAAAAGTGGTTTAGGGATTCCATGTGAGATAAATGAGATCTCTATCATGAGAAAGAATGAAAATAAAATGAGTTTACCAAAATATTGAAAAAAATTTAAATGGTATATAATGTCAGTTATTTAAAAACTAATGTGCATTTTCTCATTTAAGATTCAAATGAATGAAATTTAAAAAAAAATTCTTGATTTGTTATCTTGAAACTAACATACCTGACATAAAATTCAATATTGGATTCTAGGTATACAATATAAAAAATAATGAAAATTGAAATTTCAGATAGGTTATATAATACATGACATTAAAAATATGTGTTCGCGTATTTTTAATGATTATTATAAATAACTGATGTTGAAAATGTGATGTGATAAATATTTTTTGTACTGTTGTACCAATAAATTTTTTCAAAATATGTCCATCTATATTGGAATTGGATAGAAATATCGAACAAGAAAAAAAATAGAGTAATCTTATTTTAAGTTGAATAGTATATTAAAATCTAATAACATACTTTAAAATAGTAATATGAGAATACTATATAAAAACACATGATATATAATTTAAAAAAATATGTATGAAGAGTTCATAAAAATTTTATTAGAAAAGGAAGGTGACAATGCATTGAGATTCAAGTCTCATACATGGTTCTTTTATTATGGAACATATTTTGTCTCAAATTATTACAAAATATATATTCCATATACTTATATATGGAGAATTAATGTTAATTGTGTAAGGGGAGAACTAGATTAAATGTTGTAATTACATTACAATAAGATGTTATTCTTTTCCTGGGCAACATAGTTTCCCTAATGAAGAGATAATGGACTAATTTCATGATGTTGAGATAATTAGTAGAATAATGTTTCCAGATATTTATTATTTTTTATGAATATTTAAATAATGTAAAACACTAATAAATTATTGAATATAAGTTATGGTAGTCACTTATAATATTATGTCATCAATATAATTGATCATTTTATAATATGAGGAAAATTTATTATGTTAAATGGGTGATATTATTGAACCTAAATGGTTTTATGTTTTTATTTAGTTGAGTGATGATATTAAGTTCATTGATTAATATATGTAAATAGTCCCAAAATTTATAATTATGTAGAGATACCACATATTGTATAGTTTTATGAATGACATTGATGTTGAGGATATTCACTATTGTTTTCGACACAACTCATTTGTAGAGATCGAGGATTTTCATGCATAGTTATTTTATCACTTTTTTGATTATTCATTAAATTACATTGCAAAAACATACACCTATGTACAATAATAATTTATTATCATTAAAAAAATAGAAACACAAACAACTAGTCCAATGTAAACTACATTATATCCCACAATTATCTTCATTTGTATAACCCTTTTTAGATATATCATAAAAAATATCTTCATAACCATGGAACTGAAAATATAAGATATTGTTAGCTCAGATTCCTTATATGGTTAATCATGGGATATTTTTAAGGATAACTTGAACATAATGATATGATAACATGAGAATAAAAATCCACAACCTCACCATTCTTATCAAAAATCATAATCATGATTCATGGAATAAATATGGGTAATTTGTTAAAAATGAATAAAAATAAAATCAATGGAAATATTCGATGAGATCATAATAATGTAATTAGACATAGATTTGTGTCATATAATTAATAATAGAAAATAATTTCCATATTACTGTAGGATTATTTCCAAGGTGATCATAGTGGAATGGATTTATTCCCCATACCACCATATTTTTCATTTTTCACTCTTGAGACTCTCATAGTGGTTTAATTCCATTAATAAGCTACGTCACTCCTTGTTCTAATCCATTCTATTTCATGAAATATAAATCTTTTACCAATTCATTGGAGGGGGATATAGACCCAAAATGTCATATAATGAATATAATGTTTATGAGTTCTACATGATCATAAAAAACATCTTATTATAACCCATTATATGAAATGGTATTTATAAACATTTCATTGTATCATAACATGTGGAAAATAAATTGGATTCATAATAATTTCATTATTTCATAACTAATTAAAATAATCGATTATCAGAATAATTTTATCATGGTAAAACCTATGGAATAGAAAAGGGTTTAAGGAACACATTTTTTATCATAAAAACCATTAATAGAAATAATAATAATGGTATTGTTGGACTATATTCCCTGCAAGTCATATATAGCATCAAAGGTTGTCATATTTTATGGAAATTTATTTTGATCAATAATTTAAAACATTTCGTGAAGAAAAAAACTTTTTCTATTTGGAAAAAAAAAATAGAAAACATAAAAAAAAATTAATTTTTTATTTAAAAATAACATTGAATACATATAAAGTTACTTCAATTAAAATAAGGTTTATGATTATGTGAATTTTCTTTCATTCCATACATTTAAAAATGATGATTCCTTTCAAGATTAAAGTAAAATCTAATCAAGAAGTGTTTGGAAAATTATTTAAATAATAACTAAATTTAAAAAAATGCATACATGGATATACATTTATTCTAAAATTAATATTTAAATTAATTTCTTTTAAACATGTTTTTGAAAGAAAAATATTTTTGACATAAAAGAGAAATAATATCAGGTTTTCATAAAAACAATCTATCATTTATTTTATATTCCATGTAATAAAAAATTGAAACTTTTACTTGAATATATCATGAACAAACACATTATAAGAAAAATAATTAGTTTATTTATTAATATATCATCTGATTTAAAAATCAGAAACATAATCATAAACAATCCTGATAAATGATGAGATTGTAATATAAATTCATTACCACTTTTCTATCCTTGAATCATAAATCCCATGAATGAATAACATAAAATGAAACATAAAATATTATGAACATAAATAAATTCAGGATGTTACATTTAAAAGGGGATTTATAAACATCTCTTGAATGAATACATGTGCATAACATAATATACATCCCAAAGAAAGAAAATTAAGACCAAAACCCCTTACCTTATGTATATACTTTTGTCATAATTTTATTAAAATGACGTTTAATAAATATAATTTTGTTATAAATATTTTAAATAGACATAATTAAATATATCATACTTATTTTATTTTATTATGACCTTTAATTACCCATTTATTAACAGTACCATTTTAAAGCTATGTTTCGGGTAATAAAAGCTATGATTTTCCAATATATATTGATTTTTTATTTTTAGTCATCTTAGTTTATATCAATATTTCATTATATAAATATTTATATATGTGATATAAATATATAATATATTTAATATTTCTATATTTTGATTATTACATATAATTTCGCATTATAAAATTGAAATACATCATTTATAAAGATTGTAGGTCATACGTACTCGTGGACGTTGTTTCTGATTTATTTTTGGATTAAAATGAAGAATGTTAAATTATATATTATAAAAAAATAATTTTTATTCCATATAAATTAAATATTATCATTATGACCATCATTTTTACCATCTATGTACATTTTTAACGTACCACATCACTTCGTGAGGCGACAGTTTTCCGTACACACGTATGACATTAAAATGTTACCAAATATATATAGAATTAATGTATGTGTGATTTAATAATCCAAAAGAATAATAATATCATTAAAATAATATTTAAAAAATTAATCCATAGTTAATTCAAACCGTGACTTGTGGTGATAGGAAGATAATAACATCAGTTTCTCTATCCGGTAGTCCTCTATACAAATTAATAATGATTTCACAGCACATTTTATAAAAGAAGAGATGGTGGTAGGTCATGATAGTAACATAGGAACTTAAAATTATATGGATGATACAGATTTTATTATATTATCTGAGTATAATAATATTTTATGGATGTGGAGGGATTAATAAATAAACACTTATTGATGAATGTTACTTGTTATTCAGGTATCCCTTTTGTTGTTTCAACTAAATACTTCCTAGGATAGATTTATATCCTAAATATGGATTCTAGGATGATGGATATGTGTCTTCAAATGGTCTAGGAAGTTATATTAAAATAATTTATTTAATGTATGAAATGGAGATGATAAGTGGTGGCCTTCTGTAAGTGAGGTGAGTGGCACATTTGTAATTTTTCAAAGGAATGAATTCCACCATCATTATTTCCATTTCACAAGGATCCATTAATATTCCATTAATTATAATGGAATGGATAAGGTATATATATGGAGATTATATATATTTTGGATGTTATTTGGGGTATATGTAACCCTTATATTTTTAGTTTAACAAACTGGTAAAACTATTTTAAATATAATCATGGTAATTAATAGTCACTATTTTTAATATTAATCATTATAATTTTTTTACCATATTAGGTAATATAAATTAATAATATTTAACATATGGAATACATTCAATAATTTTTATTCATATAATTGGAACATTTTAATTTAAAATTAATCCCAACGACATTAAATGAAAGAAGGGTTTTGAAGAGTAAATGTTCAAAATCTAACAAATTTATTATGTACATATTCAACATATGATTGATTCCAATGACCTAAATAATATTAATGGATGTATAAATAATGTAATTTTTCCTTAAAATTAATTATAAAAATAAATTATATTTATAAATAAATAAAATTAAAAATGATGCATTCATTTAAAATATTGTATATTTTATTATTCATTAAATTGAATCTTTTATAAAAAATCCAAAAATTTACCATAATATAATTTGGATATGATGATATAAAAAATGATTGTAATTAAATAATATTATTTTTTTAAATTTGTGAAAAACTAATTTTATTACTGTTGAGAAAAATAAAAAAATAAAAAATATGAGAAAATAGTAGTTTAAAAAAATAGGCTTTAAAAAAAGTTTATTTAATTTTTTATCAATATGTTTAACTTTTATAAAACAATTATAATAATTATTTTAAATATAGTTATTAAATATAATATATCTATGTTTAATGGCTAGGTTATAAAAGTCGCATTTAAAGAACAATATTTATAATATTATTGGGTCTTGTTAAAACTTATTTTTACGTGTAATGAATGGGAGTTGGGAATTACAAGTAGCTCCAACTAACCTGGTGTTGTGTGTATCAAATTATAGTAAGGTGTTGTTTGTAATTAAAGCTATCAAAAAAAATTAATTTATTTGAGAAAAATAATTAATTACAACTCCTAGTGTTTCATCCTACACCTCTAAAAATAAATTTACCCCGCTAAATTCGTCACTATGATTCAAAAAGAAGGGATAATTATACCTTATCATATCCTCATGTTTCTACAAAACTTCTTCAAAATAGTTGTTTCACCATAAAAATTGAACATGTGAGTGGTATTGTTTGTATAACCTTCTCTCTACAATATATAATATCATATGCTTATTCATCATAAGAAATATAGTTCTCTAGTATTATGATCTTTGAGATACAAACATATGATGGTTCATGTATTTACATACTCAGGAGAGATACATGGAACATATCATAGAAATGAGAGAGGATTGATAGAAGAACCCAATTATATGCTAAAATCCTGACATAATCAAGAATTATAAATGGAATCATATAGCTAGTATTAATTTCAATTGTTTTCAATATCTCATAAGTTTCTTCCATGGGTAAGTCATTTGAAATATCTTACCACCAAATTCATATTAATGATCATAGTCGAGATTACTAGAATATCTTTTCATCCATCTCTGAGATTTATTAATGTGTTTTTGAATGTATTTAAAAATAACATCCATTTCAACAACCATATTAGGTCATAATATATTTATTTCTTCATCATTATTCCAACCTATTGGAGGTCAACATTTCCTTCCATAGAGGGATTCATAATGAGCCATCTTAAATCTTGAGTGAACGTAATTACTGTATGAAAATAAAACTAGAGGAATTCATTTATCCTAAAAACCATTTATTTTTTAATAATATTATCTCAATATATCCTATAGGATTTTATTTTTTTTCTCAAACCGACCATCTATATAAGGATGATATACAATACTGCAACACTACTCCATATCCAGATATTTTTTAAGAGATCCCTAGATCATTTAAGTAAAACTCCAATTTCATTGATACATAATGTAATGTGGTACAACATGAAACATTTCGAATACCATAATGTATATAATTGAATTATGATCTAGAGAGAATTCATCCCTTTTAGAAATGAAGTGTTCTAACACCAAAAGTTGATCAGCTATAATCCATATAGAATTGTTACCTATATTTTTTTTTTGGAGTCCAATGAATAAATCCATATTGATATTTTCCCATTTATATTATAGTATGGGTAATGTGTGTAATATTTCTTTATCCTTTTTTCATTAAACCATTACATTTAGACATACCCTGAACCAAAATACAAACATTGTGATATCTCTCTCATTCCATCCCACTACAAATACCATTTCTAATACTTATAAATCTTCATACTTACCATATGAATAGAGAATGAAGAACTATGTTTTTCATCAAATAAATCCATCATAAAATATAGTATTAATGAAATAGATGCATGGTTAATGAACTTAATCATTCCTTCATGATAATGGTTAATCTAAAGATACTTTCTATCCATATTTTGTATCTATACTTATTTTATACGTGACTCTAAAATAATTATTTGGATAGATGGTTGGAATATAAATTAAGAAAGATAAGATATTTCATACCTTCATTATTTCAATATCCATTTCTTAAAAATCCACAAATATAAGGTCATTTTTAACCCTCATAATGTATAATCTATTATGATCCTTTGGAAAACAACCATCAAAAACCTTTTTCTCATTCCCTGGGTGGTAATGTAATGAGGTGTAATAATCATTAATCAAATACAACCATCTTGTTGGGAACATATTTATCTTTTTGTGTATGAATATATACATAAAAACATTCAAATATATAGATATATATATATTATACTATTCTCCAAAAATTTATTTCCTCGATATCTTTAATGAAAACATTACCACAACTAAATCCAATGAATTAGTTGGGTAATTTATGTCATGAATCGTCAATTTTTATGAAGCATAATCTATGAAAATGTAATTTACCATAATAAAATTTCCTATAAAATTTTTTCTTAAATAACTATAAATTAAAATCTCTTATCCACGATTGGGTAATGTAAGCACAATTTCCTTGACTAATCTTCTAGTAAATTTCTTAAAGTTTTCCAACCAGTTATCTTTCAAGTGGAACATTGCTACCATCTGAGTTATACGAGAAATATGATTATACAACTAAGATTAATTCTACAAAAACCACTTACAATACCTATATAAACCATGAAAACTTCATAAATTAATATATATGGTTGGTCTTGGGGAATAATCATTATCCACCACCTTTGAGGGATCTATTGACATAACCTCTATTGATATTATATATCCAAAAAATGAAACCATTTTTCATCCCAAATTCACACCTTTTAATCATTTAATATATATTTTCATTAATTTGGGTTATTGGTAGAATTATGAAGTGATCTTCATTATCCTACATGCTATATTTGTAGATAAAAATCAAATAAAAAATGACAACCACATACTGACCAACGTAGTATCTAAAGACACAATTTATTAAATTTATAATGATATCAGGGGAAATAGTATGATATAATGAAATCAATATATATTTTTTGTTTCCATACATTGTACATAATTATTATATTGTTTATTTACTCCTTATTATCCTTGATGTTATGATATCTATACTGAAGGTCAACCATGGAAAAGTAGTGCGCTTTATATAGTTGATCAAAAATATTATCAATGATAGGAAGTGGATACTTGTTCTTGATCAAAATATTTTTCATCACCTAGTAATCAATACAGAGTCTCATAGATACATATTGGATTCTATTATAAACAATAGGTGAACACAATGTTACACACATGGAAGAATGAATCCATTTTCAAGGTTTTCCTGGACTTTATTCTTCAATTCCTATAACAAAATTATGGACATTATATAGGGAGTCAATGATTTGGTATTCTGTAATGTATGAGTTGTATTGAGAACTCAACATCAAATTTTGATGGAATTCTAGGGAACACGTTCAAAAACACATCAAAACATTCCTACACAAATAGGAATATCATTATTGCGATGTTTCACCCCAACAATTTGAAACAAACACCAATTATGTATGAGAATTAAGAACCATACAATGGATGTGATCTCCATCATATGTTCTTACATATAATCACAGTGAGAGATGATCATTCGTTGGTATGTAATATCCAATGTGACTCCCACTCATAGATTGATAATTTTTGTTTTATATAGATAAATCTAATCCATGCATAATATAACAATGAATTCAACCAGTGGAATAATGACAAGATTTGTAGGAAGCAAATTCCTACCAATGTCAACAAAATATTATTCATAGACTTAAGATGTGATAATCATACAATTATTGGTTTTCACTACTAATTATGTAACATCCCAGGTAACTAAAGAATAAGAAATATTTCATATTTAAAACTATTTGTGAATTACATATTAATTTTACTTTAAAAGGGTTACTATGTTCGATAGCGTACCCGATACGCAACAACGAGTTTCATTGAAATCATACGTTGCACACTAATAATATAATATATTTATTTAAATGGTAGTTAACTTCTAGTCGTTGTATTGGAGGGAACGAACAAAACTAACTACAATATGATTATACATTATTGTTGAATTTACTTACATTTATCCTACAAGAGATAGAGGATTAAAATGTGAATGAATCAAATATTAAGCATAATTTACATTAGAAGGCCGATTTACTGCCCTTTAATGGAAAACACTTATTAAATCTAGTTTTGGTAACTGTAATACATTATATTTGACAAACTAAAATTCTTCTATTTATTTGGGACATCAAAATTTACTTTGTGTAATGTTTTTGAGTTTTTTTTATAAAGCTCATTTTTTAATGAATAGTGAAAAATATTGTATTTTAATTCAAAAGTGCATTTTAATCTAATATATTTATATGGTAGATTATCTTTTTAATTAGTTTTAAAGTGAAATTAAAATATATTTCTACCATTTAATCCAATGTTTGTTATTGAAATTAATTTAACATTGAAATTGGACATTAATAAGTATTAATCTTTTTATAGTTATTATTTCTTAAAAACATGCTATTTGTTTTGATAATGGGAATTAATTTTATAATTAATAAATTCCAGTTATATGTTTTTGAATTTTTCAAAATAGACATAATTTTTGAAATAAGAATATTAAATATAGCTTAGGATGAATATTTTGTATTTTTCTGAAAAACATCAATTTTTGATGAATAGTGAAACCACTTAGTGGTAGTTTAAAAAAGTGAATTTTTCATTTAAAGGAAAATTTACCACTATTCTGAATTGAATTTCAAAAATCTGACATACATGGTTGTTATCAAGAAGTAAAATGTGGGTCATTAAGTTGAAAATAATTTTTGGTGAATAGTAACTTTTGACTTTTATTTACCGCTGTTAAAGATAAATTGAGTAATTCAAGGTTAAAAGAATATTATAATAATTTAAAATTACTTTAAAAATTGTCCAAACATTATTTTTTGAGTCATTAACGACCATGTGAGTCTTTTTATCGATTTTGGGACCCTATTGGGCCACACGGAAGTGATGATGACAATTTAGATTAATTAACTTAAAGTAAAGGTAAAAATGGAAAAAGAAAACATCTTTAAGTAAATTAATTTTCATAAAAGGTTATATAAATTATAATTTAGACTATAAATATTAATTATAATGTTAAAAAGGTTTCCTACATCATGTTAGTTTTTTATAATTTTTATACATCATGTAAATTAAATTATTTGTTACACAATAATGAAGCAATATTTACCTCATTAATAAATGATTTAAATAAATAAGATTATAATGAATAAAATATTATCCAAAACCAGTCCAATTCCTATTGGATGATTTTATTTCGACCATGAGTAATATTATCTTCGACTATAATGATTTTTGGACCATTAGAAACCGAATATCATTATATAATAAAATAATGCTTTCACACTTTCATAAAGAGCCCCTCCTCTCCCTTATAAAAGGAGACAAATTCTAACCAATTCCACACACCTCTAATGCCATTTGGGTCATCCAAACTATGCCCGATTAAGCTACCTACATCCCACTCCTCCACCTAGAAGCCTTACCTTAGGCATTAGGCACTTCAAGTAGTAATTTGGTTCAAACCAAAGAGACTTACCCAAATTAAAAGTAACAGTTTCTCTTAAATTGTTTTATTTTGTTTTACTTCTCCAACCCCTAAAATATTTTTATTAGATAATTTTATAACAGCACCAGAATCCTCAATATTATAGTATTTTTTTATGTGAAGTATTCTAACTACACTTACACACACCTCCTTCTAATGGATAAGTAATATAATGTTTTTGTGGATACAAAACTAATGCCTCACGAAATGATGATTGTTCAAATATCTCCAAATCCCTCTAATGGTGGCCTTTATGATGGAAAAGTATTTATATATGATATATATTATGTCTATGTTTTCTTTATACTTATGTATTTTCCATTTATAACACCCCTTTATGGATTCTATAGTGGGTAAATACGATAATATCATTTAAGGAAGTGTGGACTATCACCCCCTCAATGTGATGTGACTCATTAATGCCTAATGTGGGATGTATAAAGGATTGAGTTAATGATATTATATATGATATTATACAGTAATTAAAATATAACTATGTATCATTATATTTTATTTCCATTAAAATAAGAAATAGAAATAAAACCAGTGTTTATGCGTACGTACGACTTACCGTCTCCATGGACGGTGCATTTCATTTCATACCTCAAAATGTTATGCAGTATTATAAATACATGTATATAGTATATATATATATGATATATATGATATCTAAATCATGAATATCATTTTGGATATAATGGAATACTGACCACATGGACAACTTTTAAATATAAGGTGTTCATTTTTTACTTAAGTACCAAATATCGACAAAATGAACTTTATTAACTTTAAATATTTCATAATGATTATAACATGGTAATAAGTGATATAAAAAGAATAGTAAACTTGAAAAAGGTTCTTAATCAAGTAGAAATTAACTTTAGTTTATTATTCAGTAGATTAAATAATGATCGAGTCAAGTCGAACACGAGGTAATGGACTTCGTCTCAATCTCTTTTGAATGATTTATATTTTTTAATAATACAAAAATTTCTTTTATATGCTGTATAAACACACTTGAATTTTCATAGGGAATCTTTTTCAATGAATCGTTTTACTAAACAAAAAAATGAATTTTTATTTTTAATATAAGCGGTGATAACAACCTTTTCCGCTGTCGGGAGTATTATTTGATATTTAGCTTCCTCAACAAGACGTAATGTTTTTAACAGAAAATAAATACCATATACCCTTTTATGTATTTTGGTATTGAAAATGGTTCTGATAATGGATTTGTTATGTCAATTTATTTAAGTGATATATTGTGATTGAAATGTGGAAATGTTTTTATTCCTTTATATTTTTTTTATATCTTATTATTTTATAACGGTATTTGGACATTTGATGGGTGGTTACATGATAAACCAAATTATGGTTCGTGCTGTGAATACCAGGACGGGTGGTTACATTATAACCTCCTGTGCATTGGGTAAGGAAGTCGGTCGTATGGTTATTCTATTTAGTGATATGTTTTGATGTCAACTGTATGGTTACAAAAGGGTATGTAATGATCTTTTATTCAGTGAAGTGTATTTAGTACTTCATAAAGGTGAAAAGTATTATGTTTGTTAAATTATTCATGGCTTACTTGTTTCTTTGAAAAACTAACAGTTTTCCTTCTTTGTGTACCCATTATTGATATTTTTATGCTCATCCCATGTTTTTGAATTGTTTTCCACAGAACATAATGTGGAATAGGGTCATGGATGGGATCAAGGAAAATTCATACTGTGTTAAACATGGAACTAGACATGACTCTTTTTTTCAGAGATCATGTTTTGTAAAAAAATGGAAACTATGTAGAAGTGTCTACCTTGTAAATCTTTTGAGATATGATAGTTATGTTATAATTTTCTAAAACACTAAACCAGAAAAAATCCAAAATGTGAATTACACATTTAATTCAATACTAAGTAGGGATTAAGGCCGGGTCCATATAGTTGGAATAAGAGGTCGGTTTAGACAAATTTTTGAGTTAGGTTATTGATAAATTTATATACATAATGTAATTTATTGTAATATTGAATTGATATCGCATTTACAGATTTCCATGTTGCTTCGCCTAAGATATTTCTGTGTTCAGAATGGTTTTCTGGAGAGGAAACAAGGTGGCTAGGTTGGGATGACATCAAGAGGGTGATGACCTTCCAAATCAGCAACCTGAGATTGTCGGAATCGGAACTGAACAGTTTTTTGTAATGATGGCTCAGTTGAATCATGCTATAAATGGTGGTGGTATCCATGCACGAGATCCACCAGATCGACCGCAGAAGAACATGTCAGTAGTGGAGCATTTCATTAGGAAACATCCCCCATTATTCAGATGATCATCTGACCTTGTGCTAGCTGAAGGGTGGATTAAAGTACCGGAGAAGATTTTTTATGTTATGGGGTGTTCAGAACATCAAAAGGTTAGTCTTGTTGTTTATCATATGGAAGATGAAGATGATCAGTGGTGGTCGATGGTGAAAAATATTAGGGATAGTGAGGATATTGATTCTCTTGATTGGGATGAATTTAAAGGTATGTTTCCTGAGAAATATTATCCTATGGTGGTTCATATTAGGATGGAAAATCAATTCTTGGAATTGAGGAAGGAGGATGAATCATTGGATTCTTATGAAGCAAAGTTCACTCGAATGGCAAGGAATGCACCAAATTTCATCCAAGATCATGATAGAATGATATATTGATTTTACTCAGGACTAAAGCCACGATATCGAAGAGTGATATCCTCCCGTGAGTTTAAAAGTTATGAAAAATTTGTTCGATGTGCGGAGAAGGTGGAAATGGAGTTTTCCAATGATAAAGTTTTCTTTAAAAAACAATAGAATAAGAGGTCCAGTTTGCAAGAAATGGGTAAGAATTCATCAAATAAGCCTAGAGGTAAGAAATCCAAATATCCATCTTGTGAGAAGTGTGGTAAAAATCATCTTGGAGAATGTTTATCATAGTCTGGAAAGTGCTTCCGGTGTGGTAAGTCTGGTCATATTTCTCGTAAGTGTAAGGAAAATGTTCAAGAAGGGAATGAAAATACATCGGTAAGATGTTTTAACTGTAATGAAATGGGTCATTATGAAAATGAGTGTCTAGAGAAGAACTCAACTAAGGGAAAGTTTCTAGACTATAAGAAGAATGGGGTGGTAAAATCCTTTACAACTACTTCAGCAGATGTTGGGACATCAAATAAAGTAGTATCAGGTATACTGTTTGTGTTTTCAAATTATGCCAATGTGTTGTTTGATTTAGGGTCTACACACTCTTTCATTTATGATAAG
Source organism: Viscum album (assembly GCA_963277665.1). Lineage (NCBI taxonomy): Eukaryota > Viridiplantae > Streptophyta > Magnoliopsida > Santalales > Viscaceae > Viscum > Viscum album. Next base: position 2,132,733,397 of record OY728148.1, read on the forward strand.
TTTTCAAGTAAATTGGGAATTCCATCTCATGATAGGAATACAGAATGTACGGTAAAAAACAACTGGAGGAAATTTTGAGACAAAAAGAATACATAAGAACATTCATGTCCTTATGTGCGGAAAGAATCTACCTGCAAACCTTATTGTTTTGCCTCTAGTAGAGTTTGATGTTATTTTGGATATGGATTGGACTTTTTTTATCATGATATAAATGACTTCAAAGCTAAAGATATTTATTTTTAGAAAGATTTACAGTTTGTGTATGTGATTGTACCCTTGATTTTGACAACATATCAGGAAGCTGAGAAACTGGTAAAAAATAAAAATGCATGTTACCTTGAACATATTGTTGAAAATAAAGGGACTGTTCAGATTAATGATGTTCTAGTGGAATTTGATTACCTTGATGTTTTTCTTGATGAGTTGTCTGGTATTATACCTGATCGAGAAGTTGAATTTACTGTTGACTTAGTTCCTGATGCTAAGCCAATTTCAAAAACCACTTATCGAATGGCTCAAATTGAGACATTAGAGTTAAGGAAGCAACTGTAAGAGTTATTTGATAATGTTTTCTTTTGATCTAGCACATATCCATGGGGTGCTCCTGTATTGTTTGTTAAAAAGAAATATTGTTCAATGAGACTTTGCATTGATTATAGTGCACTGAATAACATTACTGTTATAAAAAATTATCCTTTTCCTCATATCAATGATTTTTTTAGATCAGCTCCAGGGAGATGAGTATTTTTCTAAGATTGATTTGAGGTTAGGTTACCATCAGTTGAAAGTAAAGGAAGCAGACAATCCGAAGACCATGTTTTGTACTAGATATGGCCATTATGAATTTTTAGTTATTCCTTTTGGGTTAACCAATGAACCTATTGTATTCATGGATCTTATGAATAAAGTTTTATGTGAGTTCTTAGATAAGTTTCTGTTTATTTTCATTGATGATAGTTTGGTTTATTCAAAAATTATGGAGGAAAATGAATGTCATTTAAGGGTTTTCTTTCAATCCTTTTAATAAAAGAAACTATTTGGGAAATTCTCCAAGTGTGAGTTTTGGTTACAACAAATTTCTTTACTTGGTCACATTGTTTCAAAAAATGGCATATCTGTTGATCCTTCTAAAACAAAAGTTGATGAAGAATTTCCAAGATCCACAAATATAGCCATGATTCGCAGTTTTCTTGGTTTGTTAGGTGATTACCGAAGGATTGTTGAATCTTTTGCATGGTTATCTAGTCCAATGACTAATTTATATCGAAAAGGTGTTAAGTTTATTTGGATAAAAGAATGGTATGACTCTTTTTATGAATTGAAATGTAGATTAGTGAATGCTACAGTCTTGGAATTGCCTTCTAGAAATGGTGAGTTTGTTATTTACAATGGTGCCTCATTGGAAGGACTTGGATGTATCCATATGTAAAATGATTAGGTTATTGCTTATGCATCATGTCATTTGAAACCACATGAGTTAAAATACCCTACATATGATTTTGAATTAGCTATTGTTGTTTTTTCATTATAAATTTGGAGGCATCATTTTTATGGATGGAAGTGTGAAATATATACTAATCACAAAATTTTGAAGTATATATTAACTCAAAAAAAATTGAACATGAGACAGAGGAGATGGTTGGTATTAATCAAGGATTCTGATTGCACGATCCATTACCATCCAAGAAAAAAAAATTAAATTTGCAGATGATTTGAGTCGAAAGGGTAATGCTTCATTAACTATATTATGCTTGGAACAAGATCCTTTGGTTTTGGATTTGTTGAACTTTGGCATAGAAGTTGTTGGTGCAGGAAATTATTCTGGTTTGTATCAGGTGTCTATGAGATCATCTCTATCAGACAGAACAAAGAAAGCTCAGAAAGAAGACATTGAGTTACAGAAAAAGGTAGAGTTGGTTCAAAAGGGTATGTTGCCTAAATTTAACATCGATAATAATTGTGTTTTGAGGAATGGGAAGAGATTATGGGTGACTTGTGATTCATAGTTGAAATATGAGTTATTATGTGAATATCATAATTCTCCATTTTTTGGTTCATCCTGGTAGTACTAAGATATATAGAGATCATCAGGTGTATTACCGGTGGGATGGAATGAAAAGAGGTATTTCTATTTTTTTCTATGAAGTGTTTGACTTGTCAGCAGGTTAAAGCAGAGTGGAAGTTACCGAAAGGAATGCTTCATACATTACCAGTGCCACTGTGGAAATGGGAAAATATATCCATGGATTTCGTTATGGGATTATCAAAGACATCTCGAGGTAATAATGCAATACGGGATATTTTTTATTGATTGACTAAATCTGCTCATTTCCTTCCTATTCAAGATACATTTTATCTAGATCAATTTTCTTGATTGTATGTTAAAAAGATATTCAGGTTGCATGGAGTTCACATCTCCACTTTATCTGATCATGATCCCAAGATTACTTCTAACTCTTGGAAATGAATTTATAAGTCACCAGATACTGAATTAAATTTCAGTACATCTTTTCATCCTCAATCAGATGGGTAATCAAGACGAACAATTCAAGAAATTGGAGGATATGTTATGTTCTTAATCGAAGGGTTATCAGGGATGTTGGGACTTATATCATTCATTAGTTGAATTTTCATATAATAAATGTTTTAATTCCAGTATAAAGATGGCTCCATTTGAGGCATTATATGGAATGATTTGTCGAACTCTAGCTTTTTGGTATGGAGTAGGTGAAAGGAAGATGACGGGACCAAAATTGGTAGAAGAGATGGTAGAGAAAGTTCAGTTGATTCAGAATCACATGAGAACAGCTCAAGGCAGACAGAAAAGTTATGCAGATAATCAGAGGAAGGATCTTTCTTTAAAGGTAGGTGATCATGTCTTTCTCGAAGTTTCTCCATTGAAAAATGAGATGCATTTTGGTAAGAAGGGAAAGTTGAGCCTGAGGTTCATTGAGCCTTATGAAATCCTAATGAATGTTGGATCAGTTGCGTACAGAATGGATTTACCTCGACGTTTATCCTAGGTACACAATGTTTTTTTTATTTTGATGCATAGAATGTTATGCCAGATCCATATCATGTTTTGAGCCTAGAGGTAGTTCAGCTGGAAGAGAATCTCTCTAATAAAGAACAACCAGTCCAGATTCATGACCATAGAGAGAAATTGTTGAGGAATAATGTAATTCACCAGGTAAAGGTTTTTTTGGAAAACCCATATGTTTGAAGAGGCAACATTAGAATCTGTAAATGCTATGAAGGATAAATACACCAACTTATTTTGATAAGTAAATAAAAATTGCAAGGACGCAATTTCCAAAAGCGGGGAAGGATGTAACATCCCAGGTAAACAAATAATAAGAATTATATCATATTTTTTAGTATTTGTGAATTAAATATTATTTTTACATTAAATGGGTTGGTATTTTCAATATCATACCCGATATACAACAACAGGTTTCTTTGAAATCTTACGTTGCACACTAATAATATAATTTTATTATTTAAAATGGTAGATAACTCTAGACATTTTATTGGAGGGAATGAACAAAACTAACTACAATATGATTATACATGATTATTAAATATATTTAAATTTTTCCAATAAAAGTTAGAGGCTTTAAATGTGAATGAATCTAATTTTAAGCGCAATTTACATTATAAGGTCGATTTACTACCTTTTAATGGAAAATGCTTTTTAAAATCAAGTTTTGGTCACTATAATACATTATATTTTACCAAATAAAATTTTTCAACAGATCTCGGACATCAAAATTTTCTTTGTGTAAATATTTGGTGTTTTTCCGATAAAGATCGTTTTTAATGAATAGTGAAAAATATTGTGTTTTAATTCAAAATTGCCATTTAATATACATTATTTATATGGTTTGATTATCTTTTTAATTGGATTTAAAGTGAAATTAAATATATATTTTTATAATTTAATCCAATTTTGGTTATTGGAATTAATTTCACTTTGAAATTGGACAAAAACAAGTATCAATATTTTGATAATTATTGTTTCTTAAAAACACGCTATTTGTTTTGATAACGGGAATTAATTTTAAAATTAATTGATTCCAGTTATTTTTTATGAATTTGGAAAAAAAATACATCATTTCTGTATTTGGAATATCAAATACAGATTAGGCAAAATTTTTGGTATTTTTATGAAAATCTTCAGTTTTTGATTAATAGTTAAACCACTTAGTGATAGTTAAAAAAACTGACATTTTCATTTAAATAAAAATTTACCACTTCTGTGAATTGAATTTCAAGGATCCGACATACATGGTTGTTATCAAGACGTTAAATTTGGTTCATTAAGATGAAAATATTTTTTGGTGAATTGTATATTTTGACTTTTATTTACTATAGTTAAAGGTAAATAGGGTAATTCAAGGTTAAAAGAATATTTAAATAATTCCAAATTACCTCAAATAATTTTAAAAACCTTATTGGTTGATTCATTAACAACCACGGTCATATTTGGATCCATTTTGGGTCCCATTGAGCCACTTGGGAGTGATAATGACAATTTAGATTCATTAACTTAAAGTAAAGGAAAAAAATGACAACAGAAAATATCTTTTATTAAATTAATTTTTAAAGTGTTTAGATAAATTATCTTTTTGACTTTAAATATTCATTATAAAGATAAAAATATAACCTACATCATGGTATTTTTTTTATAATTTTTAGAAATCAAATAAATTAAAGTATTTATAACACAATAACGATGCAGTATTTACCTCATTAATAAATGATTAAATAAATAGGATTATAATGATTAAAATATTATTGAAAACTAGTCCAATTACTATTGGATGATTTTATTTTGATTATGAGTCATATTATATTGTTCTATAATTATTTTTGGACCATTAGATACTGAATATCATTATATAGTAAAATATTGTTTTCACACATTCCTAAAGAGCCCCTCCTCTCCCTTATAAAAGGAGACCACTTCTAACCAATTCCACACACCTCTCAAGACATTTGGATAGTCTAAACATAGCTCAATTATAATCCCTACATCCCTCTCCGCCCCTTATAAGCCTTACATTAGGAAGAATACACTTCAAGAATTTCTTTGGTTCAAACCAAAGGGAGTTACCCAAATTAAAGGTAATAGTTTCCGTTAAATTGTTTTCTTTTGTTTTACTTATCCAACCCCTAAAATCTTATTATTCCATTATTTTAAAACAAAACCAGTATCCTCAGTATACTATGATGTTGTTATGGGATGTATTCAAACTACGTTTACACACACCTCCATCTAATGGATGAAGAACATAATGTTTATGTTGACGGAAAACTAACGCCTCACGAAATGATGATTGTTCAAATATCTCCAACCACCTCACATGGTGGCCTTTATGATGGGACAGTATTTATATATAATATATATTATGATTATGTTTTCTTTATGGTTCTGTATTTTCCATTTATAGCATGCCATTATGGTTTCCATAGTTGGTAAATACGATAATCTCATTTGAGGGAGTGCGGACTACCGCCCCCTCAATGTGATATGACTCCTTAATGCCTTATGTGGGATGTATAAAGGATTTATTTAATTAAATTATATATGATATTATACTGTAATTATAATATAAATATGTATCATTATGTTTTATTTCCATTAAATTATGAAATATACATGAAAATAGCATTCATGCGTACGTATGGCTTACCGTCTCCCTGAACAGTGCATTTCATTTCATACCTCCTAATGTTATGTAATATTATAAATAGATGTATATACTGGATATATATGATATATATGATTTCTAAATCATGAATATAATTCTGGATATAATGGACTATTGACCACATGGACAACTTGTAAATATAAGGTGTTCAATTTTGACTCATGTACCAAATATCTACAAAATGAATGTTATTAACTTAAATGATTTCATAATGATTATAACATGGTAATAACTGATATAAAAGGTATAATATACTTCAAAAAGGTTCTTAATCAAGTATAAATTAAATTTAGTTTATTATTCAGGAGATTGACAAATGATCGAGTAAAATCAGATACAAGGTAAGGGACATCGTGTTAATCTCTTTTAATTGAGGCATATTTTGTTTTAATGCACTACTTACTTTTATACTCTGTATAAACACCCCTAACTTTTCAAAGGTAATCTTTTTCTACAAAGTGTTTTACTAAACAACATGAAATTATGTTTCTTTTTTACGTAAGTAGTGACAACGACCTTTTCTTCTCTCCTAAGTATTATTTGATATTTGTCTTCCTAAACAAGACGTAATGATTTTTGAAAGAAAATAAATACCATATAATCTTTTATGTATTTTGGTATTGAAAATGGTTTTGATAATGGATTTTTTATGTCGATTTATTTAAGTGATATATTGTGATTGGAATGTGAATTTGTTTTCTTTCCTTCATATTTGATTTATGTCTTATGATTTTATAATGGTACTTCAACATTTCACAGGTGGTTACGTGATAAACCAAATGACGGGTGGTGTCGTTAATACCCAGATGGGTGGTTACGTTATAACCTTCAATGCATTGGGTATGGAATTCGGCCGTATGACTATTCCATTTAGTGATATGGGTGGAAGTCAACCGTATGATTATTGCATTTAACTATGTTCATGTCCCTTGTTACCTTTAAATGTTATGTGTTCTTTATGTGGGTTTTATGGTAATGTTTTGGTTACAAATGGGTAGGTAATTATCTTTTATTCAGTGAAGAGTATTTACTACTTCATAAAGGTGAAAATTTTTTCTTATGTTAATGTATTCATGGTTTACTTATTGATTTGAAAATCTAACATTTTTCCTTCTTTTTGTATCCCTTACTAAGCTTTTTATGCTCATCCCAAGTTTTTGAAATATTTTTCACAGGACATAATGAGGAATAGGGTCAAGGATGGGATCAAGGAAAAGTCATGCAGTCTTAAACATGGAACTAGAAATGACTCTTTTATTTCAAGAGTTCATGTTTTTTAAAGAATGGAAAATGTGTAGAAGTTTCTACCTTGTAAATATTTTGAGATGTAATAGTTATGTCTTAATTCTCTAAAACTCTAAACATGAAAATATCCTCAATGTGAATTATTCATTTAATTCAATATTAAATAATTTTCAAGGCTGGGTCCTTATAAATTATGAATCTAATAATTTGGTTGAATGAATGATACCCTTATGAGATTCTTTATATATGAATGAATGCATAAATTGATAGTTAAATAAGTCAATGATCATTATATATTAGATAGTAAATGTACCTTTCACCAAGTCTTTATCACACCACTCATCCAATATTGGGATCAGCATAAATTTCCATTTTCCTCTCATATAATGATGTTTCTAACTTCGATCATCAGCATTATCCATTGGATTTGGTCATTGGTTATCATATTTCTTGTACTCCTTGAATTTTAGACACTTTATTGGGGGTAGTTCATTATGTTCACCTCTCTCTATATATATATTCACGTTCTTAGTTAATTTATTCCCATAAAATAAGATATAAACAACTTGATGACTATCCCATCCAAATATATAACATTTACCAGTCCCCTTGAAATTATTTCTTTCATGAATTTTCAAATACTTTCAGCAAATAATAAATATCATATTTATGTCTATATAGTTTGTAAATTGTACATTGAATTCCATACTCTCTTATTATAAAATCCATGACATGGATATGTAACTCCAACCTCCATTACAAAATTGATAGAACATCAATCAATCTTATCATAGTTAAATATTTTTATCAGGGATAACATAGTTCATAGAATCTAGTTGAAGCCACCAAATAATAAATAAACCTTAAATTTCAGTTGGTTATTAATACTTGATGTGTGCCACAAAAGTCATATAAACTATTCCTTATAGGAACCAATATATTCATTATCCATTTTCTTTTTCTCATTCCAATCCTTATATATCTTTCTATGAAAATATAGGGAATGTACTTATTAAATTCTGTGTTCATGAACTCATACCATTGAATGGATTCAATTTCCACCTATTACATAATATTATTGATAATATCCCACCATTATTACGCTTCACTATCCTAATAGTAGACATCCAAAATGAATTTCTCATGTTACAATCCTTGGAAAATTGAAAATATAACCTCATTGCTAATAATCCATTGTTCATAATATAGTGGATCAAATGACACACTGGAAGAAGGTAGACATTTATTCATAAAGGACTCAATAAATGTTTTTTCTTATTAGCTCATTTCTAGTTCACATGATTCATTACTTTTGAAATTATTGTGGGTATATAAATATTTTCTTTCACTTTAGATAGATTAATTTTTGGATTCTAAATAGTTTAATAATTTTTTTTCCATCAAACTCAACATGAACATTATTCAAACATGTTATAACCATTATCTTAAACAAAACACCATTGTGTGAGAAACAATAATCCTGATGGGGAACTAGATAATCATTAAAATGAAAATTATGGGAATAAAAATCATGATTCCACATTTAATATATAACACCTAAATTTTATCATAGTTCATTTATATTCATATCGATTTACAAAATCAAGGATGGTTCAAGGATTGTTTCTGAATTCCCAAAGTATATCCCCTAGGAGTGAGAACTAGGTGTGTGACAAGGATATATATAATGAATTATGTATCGATTGAGTCTAGATAAATACCTAATTTTGGATTTATTAACCCTAATTGCCTCTAATATATAGCCATATCTACATATGGTATATATAAAATAGATTAATTTTATAGGAAATAACTCACTCTATTTGTAACACTTCTAAATTCAGAAAGAAGAGCATTTTATTCTACTGTGTAAATGACATGCAACAATAAGATTAGTAGAAAACATAAAACACAGAGAGATTATGATATATTTATTTTTTAAATAAATTCAATCTCGTTAATGTATTTATTAACACAAAAATATGATTTTTTATTTCATTACACACAACAACAAGTTTCATCAATATTTAACATTACACATAAGACCGAGTCTAACCAAAAAATAATATACCACCTTCATTATTATTTAGTATATCACCTAACCATTAATGTTATGGGTATTAATTGGATTAAAAAACATTTAAAATCATTTATTTCTCAAATTTTAATTATTTTTCTATTTACTCTTAAAAAATAACAATCAATTAAATGAAAAGGAAATATTTTTTGAAATACTATATTCTTTTAACCAGTGGATTAGTCATTCTATGCACACAGAAGTTAAAATTAAATTTTACCACTTTTAGAAATTTACTTGAAAAAATAAAATTCATTTTTGAAATTAGTATATAAAATTTTTAATGAATTGAATTTATGGTATTTTTTAAATATTTCTTTTTTTGATGAATAATGAAAATACTAAATTTTAATTTAAAACTGAAATTTCGTTTAAAATATTTTTAAAATTTAATTTCATTTTAAATTGGTTTTATAAGTAAAATTAGTATAATTTAATATCAATAGATGTAATTGTAACATCATGACCTGATAGCCCTGTTCCAGATCCCCGAAATTGTTGGTCACCTGGCCTCAGGAGTGCCTCCACGTATGCATGAGGCTAATGACTAGAAGTGAGGGTCCTCTTACTCCGATATGTAGATAATATATCTTATTTAATCAGTGTAAAACACCAATATATGAACATATGATATATAAGAAGCATATATAACCATACCAACAAAAATTTTATAATATTACCAATTTATTGAATACAATATTTAACTAGATTAGAAAACAAGTCAGGCCCAAGTAAATGCCAAAGTGTATAAAATGAAACTAAATAACAATGACACTAAAGTATTCTAGAAGGTCTAAAACAATGACTAATTCCATCATACATGCTCCATCCCAAAATCAGTTATCTAATATTGGACATTATACATAAACTTGTACTGCAACAATATAGTCTACTCGGGTACCAATAATGATGCCTGAGTAGGGTGGGAGTAAAACATAGTAGGACACAACCAAATGTTTCCAAAACAAATCTACTCTAATGATATTGTACATGTTTTTATAAATAAATGATGAAAATGCGTAAATAAAAAGTTACCACATTGTCATTTATTCTTTATTTAACCATCTTAACTACAGTATTCTCAGGGATACCCCTATTTGTATTCTAGTTTTGGCTCATGCCATATACTGAACTGTTCCCAAGTTAATATAATATCTTAATACCTATTTCATCATGTCAAAGACCTTGAATTATTCAATGGTGATATGATATCTTAGTACCTGATTCAACTCATGCCAAATTTCGGAGTATTCTCATGTGAGGCCATATCATAGGGTTCCTTTCTTACAATTTTTTAAATTCACACACAATGACCAAGATACAAATAAAATATTCACAATTACGATGAACATGTTACAATTATTACTTCTAAATAGAATTTTCATTTTCACATTACATTACACATTAGTAAAATCAATATCTTACCATTTATACTTCTTATTGGAATGACCATGTTTTCATTCCTTTACTCATAGGTACAATGACATTGTTACCATTTATACATCACATTTGAATGACCATTTTCCCATTATTTAATTCATCATTAATTCTTAATTTATTATCCACCTTAATTCCATTACTAATTCATTAATTAGTTAAATACATAAATCTCCTTAATTAGCTCCCCAACAAATTAAGCACACCAAACCAATTAATTAATTCGTCAATTAGATAATCAAGAAAATAATTAATATCCCATAATTATTTTTCAGGAATAAATTATCTCATTCTAAATATCAACTATTCATATTTAATTCATAAATTTACTATCTAGACAATTATATTAGAAGAAAATAATTAACTCAAAATTAATTATATAAATTTAGAAATTTCAATAAATCATAATTATTACCTTGATTATATAACTAGATAACATTACTCAACTCCCATAAAAAAATTTCTGAAATTAATTATCCAATATGACTTCCCCTTAGTATCATGATTAATTCCTCAATTAAGCATTTCATTAAACAATTATTTGATAAATCAATTGTTCAACCCAAGAAACCCAATTTAGGAATTCAATTGTTTAAGAATTCACAAAATTATAAAATATTATATACATGCATCAATCCCAGACTATGGAAATTAGATTTTATTCAACCCACCTCAATTCGTTGATGTAAATTCATTCAATAGAAATATCCAAAAGCTAAGCAATGTAACCACATAAATCTGAGTTATGTATCTAAATCCCTAAATCCAGATCAAGGATATCATGATCTAAACAATTAATATCTATATCTACAATCCTAGATATAGATCTAAGAAAAAGTATTAATTTAAAATAAATTGAATTTAAAATTAAACAAAAATATCTATGAAATAGGGAATAATGAATGGGATAGGAATCAGGATGAGATCCACAATTGATGAGAAGAGTGGATCATCAATTTGGTCTTGAATCTTGATGAAAGGAGGTAAGAGGGCCTTAGAACCCCTCTGGAAAGTTCTGTAATCATCCAAACACTTTTATTCCTAGATGAGGATGAATAGTACTTTTTAGTGGTTAGTAGGATTTTAAACCTAATTTTACATTTAAAATAAACACACATGGTTTTATGGGTAAGGATCATGGTTAGGTAAACTATGTGCCAACCATTATCCCTCAGTATCAAGGGTCTCATGGCTACCCATATCTGGGAACACAGTTTTCTCTATACATGTTCCAACCATGCACAAGCCATTTTTCTTAAATATTTCTCTAAATTCCACCCAAACATACCCTAAGTTATAACTCCACACATAAGTACCTAAAAAAGAATAAAAAGTACCGGGAACATTTCCTGATATAACATTAGAAATGGTCGATATCTTACATTCTCTCCACATATAGACAACTCATCCTCGAGATGAACTTCAATTCTTTTTTAAGAATCTGAACAAAAATTATTGGGTCATTGATCCATCATATAAACATCACTTTCCCATGTTTCCTCTTTCACACATCCATGCTTCTATAACAAATAAGCTACTAGCATGGTGTTTCCACAAAACACTTTCTCACTATGATGTAGCACATGTATCAGATTCTCTTCAAAGGATGCATCTATTGTACGATCAACATCATCCACACCAATAACACGAGAAGGGTAGGTGTAATAACTTGGTAGTTGTTACAAATGGGAGACTTCATTCATAGTTCCATATTTTTGTGGAAGAGCCAATATGTATGCCACCAGCCCGATTCTCTCCACTACCTCAAACGGTCCAACAAAACTAACATAGTCCACACCCGTAGGCACAAACGTTCACCCTCTATAAAATCCCGGGTTCATCCTTGTCTATCATCATGTGAATTTTTTATTTTGAGCTATATCCATACTTTTTTGAATCATCTTCACCTGCTTCGATGTCTCCTACTTGAAATTCAGTCCCATAAACTATGACTTACCTACTTCTATTCAGCATAGGGGTGAACTACATTGATTACCATAAGGATCCTTTTATTATTCCATCGCTATAGATTCCTAATAACTATTGTTAAAGGTGAACACCACAAAATACAAGGGCTTCCCCCATGATCCACGGATGTCCATAACACATGCCCGCAACAAATCCGGAAGCATCGTTATAGTAGAATCTAATATCCAATCTGTTTATGGGTGGGAACCGTATTCAATAACACTTGTGTACCAATAGCTTTCTGCAAGCCATGCCAGAAGTGTCAAGTGTAGTGACGATAATGATCTTAAATTATAGTTCATTGATCCCCATGAAGATGAAAAATCTTCCTAAAATACATTTATCCCAACTTCTCATCTTAAAATGTTTCCCTTATAGTCAAGAAATTCACTACATTCCCAGTCAATACACAATGACATAACAAAATCACTAATCTTAAGAGTATTTGGAATACCCACCACAAATTACTTTGTCACATCACCCCACATTTATGTCAAAATAGGAAATGGTTATTTTAGAACTCTAGGTTGTTAATTATGTTACATTACATATTGACATGTTAAGCATCATGTCACAATCTAGATAAATCCTTTTTCTTATCTGGACACCAAAACATTCATCGTAGGAAACTATAAATCTTGGTCATACCTGGATATATCACCCACTTCAAATCCTTAAATTCTCACATGAGATTCTCTTTTATACTCGTATATACAACAAATCGATTCACCTAATAGGTGACACCGTCCTCATCTATGAAATAGTCCTATGGTGTATCCCCACCCTAAAATATTTCTATCAAGGGTATTAACTTAGTATCCTCGTAATGTCTATATCTAGTCCATCTTAAAAGTGCTGACTCCCTTGAAACTAAAACCTGTCTCATCTACTCCAGATTCTACTAAACCACCACATGCATTTCATCCAGCTCAGTCATCATCTGCTACTCTATTCTTGAATCCAAAACTATGTAAATATGAGAGAGATTACTCTAGGCCTCAACCATAAAATTTTATTTTCTCGAAAAATATGCTACTTCACAATAAAATGACTACATATATTATTCTCATATCTTCTATCGATGTTCCAAGTCACAATATGAATTGATATACTTCAAGATCTTATCATTTTTATTATATATAAACATTTATCCTAATTGATTGTGTCACTAACATGTAATTCATAAAAAAATACTACCTACTATTGGTTTTTTATAGTTTAGTTATGTTGATGAGGCCTCAACTACCAAAACCCATATGCCACAAATCGATCACCTTTCATCAACACATATCTACATTTTATCCCATCAACATCATAATAAACATTCTAATCATCACTTGACTAAGGTATGATTAATGTTGGTGCCATCATCAAAACATTTATTCTAATTATGATAATAATTCAATATTGCCTATATCTAGTCAAACATTATCCCCTTCATAGTCATACCTGATATCGATGCTACTAAATCGAAAAAATGTTGGATTAATCTGAGATAATATCCAGCTAATCCTAAAAATCTTTGGATATCAAAATCATTATTGAGTTTCTCCCACGAAAAAAATATATGAACCTTCTCTCGGTCCACCAGAACACCTAACTATGAGATGATGTGTACCAATAAGTGTACCTAATCAATCCAAAATTGACACTTAGAATTATTGGAGTATAAATGATGCTCTCTCAATGAATTAAGGATGATGTCAAGGTGTTTGGAATGATCATCATCATTATTGGAGTACACCAAGATGTCATCCAATAAAACAACCACAAACTTGTATAGCTATGACTGAATGTTCATCAATCCCAAAATCACCAGTGGAGTATTTTTCAACCCAAACAGAATTATTGTAGACTCGTAAAAGACATACCATTTCCTAAATGTTTTCCTTGGTATATAATAAGTACGATGTCTCAATTGATGATACAACAATCTCAAGTCGATCTTTAAGAACATGCATGCCCCCTTTAACTGATAAAAAAGATCACCGATATAGAGAAGACCATATTAGTTCTTCATAATAATGTCTACAACATCTGTTAATCAACTCACAAACACCAACTGCCATTAGACATCATTTCAAATAATAAAGGTGACCCCCAAGGAAACATACATATAAATATAAATCCATTGTCATCATACTCCTCTAATAGTATTTTCGAGCTATTGATTCTCAGTCATCTCCATTATGAATGGCAGAATAGTTACTATGTAAGCCCTGAAATGATCTCAATAGAGAATTCCACATCTCTCTCACATGGTATCTCTAAGAGGCCTTCGAAAATGATATCATGAAATTTTTATACTACTGGTGGAAGTAAATATTTCCTAAAAATGCCATCATCTAGCTATAGACTAGATACATGTGTTGTGAACTCGAAATGTGGCTGATTAGTTGGACATTCTAGAAATTCTTGGAATTCCCTCTCTCTACTGTGAATGTAATGTCCACCCTTAAGAGATATAAATTTAACTATCTAATGGTAATTTTCGATGTGGGCTTGATATATGAATAGCCAGTCTGTACCCATATTTATTTCTTAGCCCATCATATCATGAATATAGAGCACCCGTAGATAATGATATTCCCCAATCTATTATGAAAATCCCTTTCATAGTCAGATAACTCAAGACCATGTTCCCAATGATATATCAATAGACATTACTCCACTCAATAACTCCATCTTCAGGCTCAAACCATTATCATACATTGCTGATATGAAGGAATGAAAGGCATTCCTATCAAATAATGTACTAACTAAGGTTGACGCAACTAGTATAATACATCTCACTATAAATGGAACAACCACACTCTCCACAAGTTTTGGTTTCACTGCATGTAACTGCCTTTCCTATTTTACCTATGATGTTGTATGACTCCCCAGAGTAGCACCACACTATTGAGAATGGCATATTATCCCTGTAGCACCACAACCATTACCACTACCACCTTGACTAGTTGAAATCCAACTCCTATAAAAATAGGGTTTAGAAGACCCCCTTTCTAAACATTTACTCTTCACAACACCTCATTCTACACTAGTCTATCATTGCGACCTGCAGAACAAATCTATGTGTCCCATCTTCATACAGGCTGACACAATAATAGTTGTTGGGGATAGTGTCATAGATAGTGTCATGGAAAATAAAAATGATTGCAGATCACCAAAGTAAGGCCCTATCTAACCAACCCTCCTATATATTTACATTTCATCTCAAGTAGAAAATGATATCATAATGATGATTTTTTATCTAGGACGTCACACCACCAGAACGCCCAATAACAGTTATCTATTCTGTAATAGAATCATCCCTCCGGTTTGCCTAAACTATGAGAGCCTGATCCTCATCTTTAGAAACCATCATTAATAAGAAAATATTGACTCAGAAAATATTACCACACTTAGTCCATCCTAAATGCATTTCTCTGTAGCTTCTTCAACTCTAGCTATTGCTGGATAAAAGTGTTGTAGATCTGTGAAACATCCATAATAATCCATCACAAACATTGTCCCCTGGGTTAGCTTCATGAAGGTTGAATCATTCCCTTGTCTCAACTTCTCTGGATAGAAGTCCTCAATGATCCTCTATTAGAATCCATTTAATAACATACTGTTAGATTTTCATATTCATACTTAAATTCCAACAAGTGCTTCTATGATACCCACAACATATAAATACCCATCATGACCCTCCTCTCAACCAGAATCTCCAAATGGTCAGGTATTTTCTCAATAGACTGAACCCAAAATTTAGCTCCCTCCGGTACACCCTCTCCAACAAAATATGGAGGGTGTTGCAACTGAAACTATATTGGTAACTCTGACATGTATTTCCCAACCCGCCTTGGGTCTCATCAAGGAATATCATGAACTGAGAAAATTTCTCCTTAAAATTGGTCCCCTTCATCAATAGATGGAACCATAGGTGCCTCAACATCCCAAATTAAAAGACCATTCCTAGCCATTCCCATCAGTTATCCCCTCAACTTGATTCGTGGAGGAATATTCTCTAAAAATATGTAAACATTTCTTAGGTATAATTACACAACCTTATAATATTTAGATATGATGAATATTAATATTTGGTCACAAATTTTATTTTCCCCCCATATCACCACATGGTGAAAACTGAGGCGATATCATACCCACAACCAACCTACATCTAGGTTTTGTTTAATAAGGTTAAACACACTATCATAATGAATTTTCACATTTCTACACCCAACAATTCACATTAAAAATAATTTTTATTCATCATATTACAATTCATATTTGTATCCATTATTCAATTTAGTCTAAAAAAGGTAAATAGTTCATGTTTATCAACTTACTAATAACCCATTTTTTCATTTTCATCTAATGTGTTCCATGTCACAATAACCCTTACCGCATTCATGTAGACTCAACTCTCGTGACATTATAGGCCATGAATCAATAATAAAAAATTATTAGAAACAAAAATCACATAACTCAACAAGTATGTCACCTAAGGTGGAATAATATTCTTCTTTAATAGATAATATAAAAAAACAATCTAACCCTATGTACTAGGTTTTCCCACATACATGGGTCTGTAACTCCCATGAATGAGCTTTTTACCAAGCCCTGAAACTTTATAGTCCCATATCTACCTTTCCAAAAAATTTATGTGAATTCAAGAAAAATGAAAACCCCTATTATGCCACTTTGTAACATTCCATCACGGGAGATATATGATGGTTCCCCGATCCAAGCAGTCATGTGATCTCAAGTAGTCCCCCTTGTATGGCAGAGTTTGTCGACTACTGGTGAGGGTTAGGTAAGTCATATATGGGGAGACTGTAACCTATTTTATCATAATATAACATAAGGGAAATTAAATAAGTAATATCAGATGGATATATAACCAGAGAAACAACAATTTCATAATTTAACCAAAACTACAAGTAAAATATTTAACGAAATGGAAAAAATTGTAATTATCATTTAAATGATAAATTTTATAAAATTAAATAGAAATAATAAATACAATAACGACACCCATGTGGGTGCTGAACCTTTTTCTAGTTACCTAATAGATGATCTTTCCCCAAATCATCAATTTAATCTAGGTCTCTTGAACTTAACCTAGCCTACAACAAAAATGACTATTCAGGTAATGATCATGAAGCCTCTGTAGGGTGTGAGTACAACTCAAGAAGCCTCCACCAATTATGTATAAAAAAATCTATTGTACTGATAGTGTATGATGTTAAATAAAGATATGAAAATAATTAATTAATGAACAATTATAATATTATCATTTATTCTTTATTTATTCATATTAACCTAGGGTTCCAAGGGTTAAACATACCACTATAATAGCTTCATCTCATGTCGGATCCTGAAGTGTTCCCTACATAATATCATTTGTTAATACCTTCTTTGACTTTTGTTGGAGCTCAAAGTATTAAATGGTGATATGATATATCACTACCTAATTTGACTCATGTTGGAGTTAAAAGTATTTTCATGTGAGGACATATCTCATAGTTCCGTTCATAGCATTATTTAATTTCACATATGAATGACAATGATACAAATAAAAAATTAATATATGTTATTACAATTTACAATCATTAATGTCAAAAATAATGCCCATGTCCCCATTCCTTTAATCATAAGGAAAATGAACATGTTACCATTTAAACTTATCATTTGAATGACTATGTTCCCTTTCACTAAATCAAAAGTAAAATGACCATATGACCATAAATTCTTCTGATTTGAATGGCCATTTTCCAAATATTTCTTATATAATTAATTAATAATTAATTATCCACATCAATTCTATTACTAATTAAAAAATTAGTTAAATACATTATTATCCCAAATTAGATTCCCAACTAATTATGAATTCCAAAAACATTAATGAATTAATCAATTAGTTAATAAACAACACAATTAATACCCCTTAATGAATTTTCAATAATTAATTATCTCATTCTGAATATCAAATCATTATAAATAATTTAACAATAAATTATTTATACCATAATATTTAAATCACGTTATTAATTCACAATTAATTATCACTATTTTTTCATTTTGATATATCAAAATTAACCCATTGATTAATTATCTAGATTTCATCACCCATCTCCCAAATTAAATTTTCCTAAATTAATTATCCAATAGAAGAACCCTTTAGTTTCATGAATAATTCCTCAATTCATAATTTAATTCAACAATGTTTTGATAAACTAATTCTTCAAACAAAATAACCTAATTTAATAAATAAATTTTTGAAGAATTATTGAAATTATAAAAAAATTATACATGTATTAATCCAGGACTATGGGAAATATATTATTAACCACCTTGAACAATTAATTGACAGAAGTTTATTCAACAGAAATCCCCAAAATACAAGAAGAGCAACAATATAAATTGGAGTTCCAAATCTAAATCCCTTAATGAATATCAAGGACATAGATATTTAGTAAATCTAGATATAAATCTAGAATATTAGATCTAGATAAAAAATTCCTAGATATATATGAATATAGCATACAATTCTACTAAAATATCAAGGAACTAAATTTTAATGAACGAGATATGCATCAGGATGGGATTCACATGCCAAGAGTGTTGAAGATCTACAATTTGGGAATTAAATCAAAATTAACGGAGGTTGCACGACATAGGAAATCATCAATAATGATCTAAAATCATCCCAAAACATATAGTCTCGATCCATGGTTGAATAGATGTTGTTTTTTGGGGTTTGTGGGATTTTAATTCTAATTTTCAGTTGAAAGGTAACTACATGAATGGTATATTAAGTAGTGGCACATGGTTAGGTAACATTTGCACCAGTAATGTGGCCCTCATTATTTAGGGTAATATGGTTACCTGGTATTGGGTGTTTGGTTTTCTCTAACCATTCACCAACTGTACACAACCCCGATTTCATAATGATTCTGAAAACAATGCCTAAATTCACCCCATGTCAGAACTCCACTCAAATTTAGTTAAAAATAAAAAATGTGACTAAAAATATTCCCAGAATAACTATATATGAAGTTCAGGATCATAAAATAATTTATATCTTTTTAATAATATACATACTAAGTTCTATTATGAATTGTTTCTAAAATTTTGAACATTTTCTCTTTGCAAACCGGCTTTCATGTTACGTCTGTGGGATTAATTTTAAATTATTTTTTTACCGTATTGTGAATTTAATTTGGAAATAGGGATTCCACATTTGAATTTTTTTAAATTATAATTTATAAAAATATAAAATTATGTTTTGATCAAAATGATTTGTGAATACTCTAAAAATTAATTATAAAAGTAATGGTAAAAATGGATATTCTGGGGGGTAAACTAAGAAGATAATGGATAAAAATAACGTAACAACATATCCTATAGTCATTTTATTGACATATATCCATATAGAAAATTCTATTTTCAATGTTGGTCCACTTGGGAAGCTTTTGGAATGATACAAACGTGGGTATGATTGAATATTTTAAAATATTTACAAGTGTTCTACGCACAACACATATAAATGGAATCCCCTTCAATCTTTTCATTAATCCTTCAAAAAAAAATTCATTACTGAGGTAATGGACAAATAACTTCAAAAAATCCCTAATATAATCTTGGAAGACTTATTTTTCCCATAAATTCAGCTTAATAAGTATTTAGTGAAAACATATTGATGACACCCGAAGAAGTGGCAATATCCTCTAATAAACGTCGTTTTTTATATATTTATCCAAATAAATGCATTATTATTAATCAATGATGAAATAATAAAATCAGTATAATAAATATATTTTCATGTTTTTATAATAATTTAATGACTTCCAAACATATCCACTTCTCTCAAATGGGTGACAAAATCATTGATTGTGTGTATGAAGGACTTCTGTCTCGTGAATTGATGTCATTCGTTCATCCATTGCCACCTTTCATAGTTGGGTCTGATGATGGATATAAAGTAAATATATGGTATCTATAAAATATAATTTTTATTTAGTAATTAAATAATATATAACCTTTTATCTTTCCATTCCATTTGAGAAAATAAATTTCTTATTATGTATGGTGAACTACTACCTCACGAAGCGATGTGATTTGTTTTTAAAAAATGCTTCACATGGTAGGTGATAAAGAAAAGTTTATTATTATATGTGATATAAATGACATGATTATAATTTTCATTAAGTACATATAATTATTTAATGATAATATTTCATTTTATTTCATACCTTCCTACTCATTTAAAGATGATAACATTAATCATGTATGTGTGGACTACTGCCTTCCCGAAGCGATGTAACTATATTTTCACTAACACACCACATGTATGATATATATTAGTATATCAAATTGTAAATATGATATTATAATCATTATAAAATTCATATATATTACTTATACTCATTCTATAATTTTCAATTGATAATGGAAAACATCTTAATGCATATGTAAGACCTACCATCCTAATGATCATAACATACTTCATTTTTACAAAACATATTTCATAATTGGGTTTAAAAGTAAAATTGATGATAAATTGGGATAATTATTTAATTATTAATATAATATATATGATGAAACTATGGAATATTTATAATAACTTGACATTTAATAACAAAACATGTATATGAATATTAGACAAATAACACATGAAATAATGAAATTAATGATTTATGATTATTGAATAAGTGATACGATGTTATAAAATATCACATATGATAATATAAATATTAATTTATTCCTTGTGTATTTTAATTACACATTTAATACTAATGTATAGGAGTATAAATAACCTTCATTCAAAATAATGATGGAGGTAAGAGATTTCTAAACTCAATTTTAATTTGTTGGGTTAAACATAAACATAATTAATTTTTTTATATGAATATGTTTATAATAACTTTTGATCAATTTTTTTCACTTTCTTTAAATGTACATATAGTTTAAAGAAATAATCTATTCAATTTTAATTATTATTTCAACATTATGATCACTATAAGGGTTTATTTCACAATATCGTTCTAATCGAGAGAGTCTATTCTTAAATTTTAGTTGAATGAAATTTTTATAAAATTTAATAATAAATGAATTTTATTTTATTTTAATATTGTTATTATAGATATTTACAATTAATTGTAACATTTTAACACTATTTTTTCTTAAAATAATTTTGAAAATATTATTAATGAAAACCGAATTCATTTATCTCTTCGTTTGGAAATCAATTTTCATTCACAACCTTGTTTTCAGAAAAAATTCAAAATATTTTTCAAACCTATAAAAAATGATTTATTATATTAAATTTGACCCATTGACACATTAAATATATAAAATCAATGAAATATTATGTTATTTTCAAAATAATGTGAATTTGGATTTAAATGAAAATGTGAAGTGAATCTTTTTATCATTTTCAAAATAGGGCACTTTTATAACAATATTATAGTACAAAGGAAATGATATTTTTAACCTCTAAAAAATGTAAAGAACTAATAAATAACATGAAAATCATATCTATAATTCTTCCTCTGATAGTTTACAAGATTATTTTTAAATAAAATGTTCTTCCTTATTTTCTATATATTCATTTTTTTAGAATTGACTTTCCAGGAAAAGTATTCATAAAAATATTTTCTATTTTAAAATGGTAATTAAAAAATGAAAATGTATATTATCATCAAGAACGTTTATATATACCTTTGTATGGATTCAATGTTCATCAATGAAAACCACCCTTTATTCTTACTTCAAGGGGTATTTGTTCTATTAATACCGTCTTTATTATTACTATAGATTGTTTATACCTAGATAGAACTTGTATAATCTTAAAATTCATTTACAAGATTCATTTCTTTGTAGTCATCAACATTCTATTGAAATATATAATTGTTTGGAATTATTGAAAATTAATGTTCCCCAAAATATCCATATTATTTACATTGTATTTGTGTACATGAAAAATTGTATATTATTTCTACATACAATGATATATAGTAAAATTAAATTTTTTATCTAGGGAAATATTGATTAAATCAAATAAATTAATCAATACATATATTGGAGGATAAGGAACATTTTTTATGAATTACATTGAATATTTGATATATGAGGATGGATTTGGACTTGCAGAAATGGGTGGAACCCACTCATAGATAGCGCCATGATTCATCAATAGTCTCATTTGAAAAAACATTTAGCTAGTATTATATAAATGAGTTTCTACCGTATCATTTTAATATATCATTTGATGTTTCTTTATTGTAATGGTATTATGATCTAAAATCCATTAAATGTAATAATTGAGAACAACATTTGGGAGAAATTTAGTTATTATTATCTATAATATTTTTATAGTGATATTATCTCTAGATTCATTTCATAATTAGTTATTGGCAAGTGGAACATGTTTTTAGCTATTTAAATTTTGTATATATTATTATTTATTCAATATTGTTAGTTTTGTTTTTAATTAAATGAAACATGTTTTAAATTATTTTTCATTCCTTATTGATTATTATCCATGTTATTTTTACACTTTTATTGTCTATAGATGAAATTATTTCATAGTTTAATGGAATGTGTATTTTGTTATTTAAATTTTCTTATTTATTATTCTTATTAAGTCATGATTTCTTTTGTGGAACATAACCATTACTAAGAATTTTTTTTCACCATTATTTTGTATCAATTCCTTGGAATCTGTTATGTTTAATAGATTTGACGTGACAGAATATTATATATGTAATAATGATAATAAAAAAAAGTTGAAATTTGTGTATTAGAATGTAATTTACGAGTCATGTAGGTATCTAGTTTACATGGACTACTAAATGCTTTTGTCCTTATGAATGTTATTAATTTTATATAACACCAATTTAATGAACAAAACACCAACACTGGGTTACTAAGTTCGACTACACTACCTTTTTTATTAGAGGATGTTTAGAAGAAAAAATGGGAACTCATTCAGAAAAAAAAATAGATTAGAGATCTTAACCATATGATAGAATTTGAGGATATGTATAATAGAACATCCTAAATTTTTAGTAAGGAAAATATTATGGGTTTTTTTCCTTGTAATACATAACATTATATATACTCTTGAGAAATATTCTTTTGATGATACACATTTTACCTATAAAACATTATGAAGGATTGGAATATAAGATGAAATTGAATGACATATGTTAAAACTAAGGTGTATTAGATTGAAAAGAATATGTCACAAATGAATAGAAAAATGTTCCATCTTTGAAAAATAATGAAATAAAAAAAAATTGACGGGGAAAAATGAGGTGTTTGAAAAATGTAAATAAATCTCATCATAAGGATCAATTTATAGTTTGATGCCTTATATTTTGGAAAGACAGGAATTTTCCTAATAAATTACCAATTATAATGGTTACAAAATAGACTATAAATGACCTATTTTGAAAAAAAAAATGGTTTAATTACTTATTTATTTTTATTTAAAAAGTAAATTTTCAACGTATTTTTAATAATGGTATTTTGGTATAATGATAATGAAACATATAAACATTGTGTTTAATTTTAGAATAATTTTTGTATGAATTAACATAAGATTAATTTATACCAACATATACTAAGGAGTTATATATTTATAATTTGTTAAATTTTTAAACCCATACTCTATTTGTTTTATGTATTTGGAGTCTTCTATTATTAGGGATATTATTTTAAAAAAAATTATGTAATGTTAATGTTTTGGTGGAAATGTTATTTGAGGAATAAAGCCTTTAAATTTCTCAGAAATTATTTAAAATATCTTTACAACCTTTAGGGTTAACATGATCAATAAATACACTTTATTAATAGTAAAAATAGAATATTATAAGTTTTGGAATTTTTTTTGCAAACTATATAATAAATGTATTTAAAGGGTTATTTTATTTCAATGACTAATGTCATTATGTTTTGGAATGTTATATATAATATATTAATAAATTTTATATGAAGTAAAAAATATCATACTTGATATAATCTACTCACATATAAAATGGCCATGGGGATTGAACCCCTCACTTAAGGATGATAAGTTTTTAGTTCCCACCACTATAATACGTTATTTCCTATTTGATATGTCTTTGTTTTGAAAAACGATCTGAAAAAATAATGTTAATGATGAGAAAGTTTTGTTTCTTTTGATCTTTAGAGATTAATTCATTATATTTAATAACACCTGATAGCCATATTAGTCTTTCAAAATAGGTAAAAGAGGAAGATAATACATGTCACTCTTTAATATCTTTTATGACCCGTTAAAAGATAATTTCAGTGCTTCAAGAATAAAAATTTAGTTTTGTATATTAATCTGTTTGAATAAGGGATAAAATGAAAATCGATTGGTGAAAAATTGAATGATATAATTTTTATTACAAAATAGAAAGATATCATGTTAGTTTATTTCTTTATATTCATGGATGGTAAAATATTTCTTCAGAATTTGTAAAAATATCTTGAGAGAAATTTTATCATGTTAAATTCATATCGAATGAATAAGATGGAATTCTAAATCATCATAGATTAAGTTTTTTGAGACAATTTAATTTTTATTTACTATTACATTGATTAAGATCAATGGCCTAAATCACCATCCATAATTATTTAATCTTTGAATTCAGGTACATAGATTTACATTCAACCAATGTTATCTTATATTAAAACCTATTTATATATTATTCTAGTTAACCACGATACTTCTCCTTCATTATTTTTAAGAGGAAATTTTATTAACTATTTTATAACCTGGTTTTTGAATAATGGTGTTTCAAAATGTCTAAACCATGATTATTGAGATTAGTTTAAAATTTCAATTATAAAATTTATATAAGTCAAAGACAATGTAACAGCTCAAAATTCTAAAAGAAAATATTCTATTCAATAGTGTATATGACACAGAACACCAATATCACATGAAAATATAAAAATAATAGATGTTGTGACGTGTTTATTTTTTAAATAAAATAAATCCCTTAAATATATTTAGTTACACACTATTCTGAGTTTATCTTATTTTATAAGCAATAAGAAGTTTCTTCAATAGCTTGTGTTACACACAGGACCATGTTTTACAGAAAAATAATAGACTATTATCATTATTATTTAATATTAATGTAGTAGTAGTAATGTAAGGGATGAATAGGATTATATAACTATTTAAAATATATATTTTAAAATTATTTATTATCTACCTTTCATTTATTATTAAAATAAAAATCTTTTTCTAGAAACAACAATTTGCAGAAAAAAACTCATTTTTTCTAAAAGAACGATTAGTCACTCTTTTCACAAGTAATTTAAAATTAATTTTTCAACTATTACAATAATTAATTTAAATACTTAAATTAATTTTTGAAATAATCATTTTAAAATTATATTATTGTGCATTTTATGTATTTTCTAAAATATTTCATATTATTATTAATAGTAAGAAATAATCAATTTTTATTCAACACTCTATTTTTGATTAAATTATTTAGTACATTAAATTAAATTATTAATTTTTTTAATGTAATATTACATAAATTATATATCAATTAATACAATTTATTTCATTGGAATAATTTTCATACTAAATTGTTAATTAAAATATTTTACCATTTTGAATATTTTCAATTTGAAAAACTATATTCTCATAACCTATATGGCATTATTATTAAATTAAATTTTACCAAATCGTGACCTGAATTTGGAAATATATATTCTATATTTGGAATAACCATAAATTATAATGTCCAATGAGGTCAAAATAATTTATTGAACCAAATGAATAAGGAAAAGAAGAAAAAATATTTATAGTAGATAATGTAAAAGTAGATTTACCAGGGGCTCATCTAAGAAGATAAGGGTTAAAATAGACTACAATCATGTAAAAACCCCATATTCTGGTCATATTTCTACTATGTACCTTCAAGTTTCTTTTATTTCACATTTGGTTAGATTTTTACATGTTACAAATGTTTGTATGATTGAATATTTTCAAAATATTACTAATGTGCCACTTACCTCACATTTAAGGGGCCACCCTATATCCTCATTTTTTAAAACCATAAAAACTATTATTTTAAGACAATACCTACCCAAATAACTGCTAGAATTCCCTAATACATTCCCAAAGCCTTAATTTTTCCCTAAATCCAACCAAGGAAGGCTTTAGTGAAAACTTAAGGAGGACACCTAAAGAAGAGGTACTCTTCTTTATAGAGCTTCATTTTTCTTATTTCTCCACTTCCATAAACTTATAATAATCCCTGATGATATAATATAGTATGAAATTGTATATAAATGGGGTTTTAAGAAATTTTTCTTGATATGAAACCATCTCCACTTCCATTAAATGTGTTACAATATTATTCTAATTTTAAACAGCATACTAACACCTAACGAACCAATGTCATTCATTAATCCATTACAACATTTCACTATTGGGTATGATCATGGATAGAAATTAAATATATGATATTTACAATAATGTGATATATATATATTATTTATATTATATATAATTTTCTACACTCCATTCAATAGTATATATGATAATGTTGATCACGTGTATGAGGGACTACCACTATTCGAAGTGTTGCGATTCATAATTCAATAATGCTTCAAATGGAAGGTGTTATATAAAAATTTAATTATTTAATTAGATATAAATTACATAAATATGGGATTAAAGAAATATTTATCATTAATTAAACAATATATATCATTTTTTCATTCCTTTCAAGTCATATAAAGAAAATAAAATCATTCGTATATCTGGGACTGCAGCCTTCACTAAGTGTTGTGACTCTCATTTAATCACCAAACAACTTGCACTATCTATAATTATATAATATATTATATAAAATATTATGATAAATAATGAAATAAAAATATATAACATACATTATTTCCATAATGAGCATCGTAAAAGGAAATTTCACTCATGCGTATATACTACCAACCTTCTTCAATATCGTAATGAATGCCATTTTTCTTATCCACCATTAATTATTGGTTTTAAAAGTAAACAATTATGTAAAATTATTATAATTATTTTATGATTATTATTAATGGGATGGTGAAACTATGTTTTATTTTCATTAACTAGATATTTAGTGATAAAATATATATAATAAAATGGGACAATTAATACCCAATACAATAATAATAAAAAAAGAATATTAATGAAGGTGTGATAAAATGTTATAAAAATTCGAACATGGTATTATAAATATTAATATGGTCTCTTTAAAGTTAATAACTTGATTGATAACACTATACATGAGGTTAAATATAATTCAATTAAAAGGATACATAATATAAGGGGTTTCTTAACTCAATTTATGGTCATTGGGTTAAACTTATACTACATTGATTTTGGAAATCCAATATATTTTGGATAATTAATTTTGAATTGATTATATTTTATCAACACTAGTTTTATCAGTATTTATAGTTGAACCACACAATCAACTCCTTGATAAATTATCACTTAAAAATTATGATCATCATAAGGGTTTATTTAATAAACTCATTCTAACCGAGATCATTTATTCTTGATTTTCAGTTGAAGGAAATTATTTTTCCATTTCAAAAAATTACATTTTATTTTATTATATTGTTGTATTGAATGATATTTTCAATTTCAAGTACCATTAATCCATTAATTAATTAATCAATAAATTGAGATGTTGTATTTAAGAAAATTTTACTGCATTTATATCTTCGATCATAAAGGTATTTTCTTCTGAAGCCATGTTTTATAAAAATGCTTACCTAAATGATTTTACCTTTTTCTATAAAAATTAATAATTGATTTTTTATTCATTTACACTTTTTATTAAATTTTTTAAATGAAATCATATGTCATTTTAAAAAGAAATTATCTTTTGTTTATTGAAAAATTGAAATTATTCTTCTTTTAATTTTATGAATAAGTTACCATTATAACATTTTTTAGTGCAAAGAGAATATTCTTTTTATCATTTATGTCCTGTAGGAATTTACCCAATAAAATGTTCACCATTTCACTAAATCATAATTTTCATGTCAACAAGGTTATTTATAAATAATTTTTTTCTAATATTCATTAAATCATTACTTTTTAAAGTTATTTATAAATAAAATTATTAGAATGATATTTTATGTTTTCAAAAGATATTTTCAAAATTAAAATAGATATTTTGGTCATGAATTTCTTTAAATATATTTTCTATGTTATTTATATTAATCAATGAAAAAAACCATTGTTTCAAAATCTAATGGGTATATTTTTTTTATACAATAATAATTAATCCGCTACATAGTTTACGATTCATATAATGAAATTTATTATTGAATCTCACTATATTGATTCAATTTTTTATTAATAAACTATATCTTGAAATATCAACTTATGTGATCATCATACATTAAATTTACACTATATATATAATTAATCAATGTTATGTTTATTTACTAAAATTTATATCATTTATACATATGATGTTGTAAGATAAAATCATTTTTTATCATTAGCACTTATTGAGTAATCTGAATCCTTTAATCAAAAAATAAATTTGATTAAATGGAATATTATATAATAATTAATTAAATTTGTTGATATATGAGTAATTATTTAGATATGTAGACACATGTGGTTCCAGATTCTAGATACCTCATTGATATATCTGTTGTCTCATAAGATGAAATATTATGCTAGCATTAGATAAATGGGTTACTAACCATTAGTTTAAAACTATCTTGTGAAAGGTCTTGGTGGTACAAGTATCATGTTCTTGAGTTCATGATGTATTATAATTAATACTTTCCTTCCTATATAATTTATTTATTATTATAAATGAAATTTTCTCAATGATATTATACCTAGATGAATTTCACTATCTATTATTGATTAAATTGAATGTGTTTTCACTTATTTACCTAAAAACATTTATTGTTCCTTATTTAGTTTTGGTAGGTATGTTATTGATTAAATGGAATGAGTTTTTATTTATTCACCTATTCATAATGATTATTATCTACGATATTTTTTGAATTGATATTGTTTTTCTATAGTAGCTTCCTTCCCTGTTTAATGGTATGTGTTTTCAGTTATTTAATGTAGAAAAATTATAATTCTTATAGACACATGACTTCTTCTGTTATACATAACCCTTAATGATAATTTGAGATCACTATTATTTTTTTCCATTCCTAGAAATACATGATGTATACTATGAATGATATAAATGAATATGAAATAGGGAATAATGATATTCTAAAAACAATTATTTTTTAACTTATATATTTAAATGTAATGTAATCCTAATATATGTATATAGTTTACCATGAATACTAAACTATTGAGTACTTTTGGATGATAATACTTTTTCATATTTTTACAATTTTATAATGAAGGCACTGACTCTACGCTATTAGGGTCGGGTTCACTAATCTATCCATTACAAAAATTACATAACAATTTACTATAATTTTTCTTATCCTCAGAATTACCCTTATAAACTTCTATAGGTATCTCTAAATTGTTTTCTCGCCCTAGTCACAAAACAATAACTAAATATATACATTTATACCAACCATAGTGACCCAGGATTTTCATACATAGATATTTCTAAATTTATTGAATATTAATTTCATTACCCATACACACGAATAAGGACTACCATTGTTTATTGTCATTGGAAACATGGAAACACCAAAAAACTTCTATTGTTAAACTAAATAATCACCAAATATGATCTTCATAACTATCACCATTTTTAGAGAACACATTATTACTAAATTTAATCATAAATTAGGGAATGAAAATATAAAAATTGGTGATATTTGAATATTAGTAAGGGTAAACAAGGGAGATACATTAGTATAAAATGAAAATAAGACTACGAGAACATGATAATAAAATTTGAAAACCATATGATACATATCAAGGATCATAGTCTTGAGTCATGGAATAAATCATTGATGTTAATAATAAATGAATCATATATTAATAAAATAATAATATCCATATAAGAAAAACATTAGTATAAGATATATATTTGTGGAATTCCAATAAGGATTGAAAATCATTTCCATATTAGCCAAGGATCATTGTAATGACAATCATCGATGACTGGGTTCAGTTACCAAACCATCATATTAATGAAGGTTCACTCCCAATACCATCATAGTGGACAAAGTCCCTTACTGAGTTAGGTTCACTCGACATTCCTGTCCTTTAAATATCATGATATATTAATATTTACCTAATAAATTATAAGAATATGTATGTCGCACTCCTATCATAATGAAAACAATATTTATGATTGAAAAAAAGACCATATAACATTCATAATATCATAACCCATGAAGTGATATGGTATTCATAAAAATTTAATCAAATAATTACATATGGAAAAGATACATGATTCATAATTATTTCATCATAGAATAACTCAACAAAATATGAGGGGTTTATATAATTTTATCATTGAATAACCCATAAAATAGAAATGGTGTTCATAAAAAACATTTTATAACAAAACCAATTCATTCAGTTAATGAATAAAATTTTATCCTTAGATCATATCCTTAATAAGGAATTTGTACCATTATAGGATGTCATCATAGACGGGAAATTAGTTCGATCGGTCATGTAAATAACATATTCAGGAATATATCCTTTCTACATTGGAAAAAAAATTTGAAATAGAAATTTTATGAAAATATATTTTATGAAAATAAATATTAAAACATTCAATGGAATCATTAAAGAAAATAATGATCTTGTTGATGATATTTTTTTTAAAGCATCATATAATAAAACAATGATTCCTTTCACATATTTGAAAAAATTCAAACAATAGTTTTTTGGAAAATAAAATGTAGATTCCTTTTAGAATACTTTTTTTAAATGTAAATTTTTTTTAAATATTTCATTAAATGTTTATAGTATATTTATAAAAATATTAAAACATTTTTTTAAACCATGGTTTTTCAGGAAAACATTATTTCCACTAAAGAGTTAAATAATGATAAGTTTACTTAGGAAATGATTATAAATTATTTAAATTAAAGAATAATGAAAAAATTGAACTATTAATTTATGATATCATTAATAAACATAGGATAATAAAATTCATGTACTTTTTATGGGAGATGGGATATAATATTTTTTCATTGGAAACATTATCATAAGAAATACCTAAAACTATGAGATTGTAACATAAAATTATTACAACTTTGGCATCATGGAATATTAAGACACATGGAAGAATAAAATAAAATCGACCTTAAAATATCATGAGGTTAAATAAGGTCATGGTATTACTTTTAAATGGGGCTATATATACACATAATTAATGAATATATCTGGATAACTTACAGTATGTCTCAAGGAATGTAAATTGGGAAAAATAACTTACCTTAAGTTTTGAATTCCTTCATACACGTGAAAACATAATTTAATGTAAATATATGTATATTATATATACTTTTCATAAAAATACAAATACATATCATTACATATATTATTTTATTGTCACCATTTATGAACTATTTATTATCAATTCTATATTAATGTAACATTTCTAGGTAATAAAAACGTTGTTTTTGTATATGTTTTGAATTTCTATTATTGGAACTCTAACTATTATCATGATTTCATTTTCTCAAAATTGTTTACCGCGATATAAATAATTTATATATTCATTGAATATTTATTTAGAATAATCCATACAATTTATTGATGGAAAATTTAAATAAATCATTCTTATAGACTGGAGGTTGTGTGTATGCTTGAAAACTATTTCCATTTTCCTATCATATTGAATGAAAGAATGATAACTGATATATTATAATAATATAATCCTTTTTTATTTCATATAATTCACTTATTTTAATTAAAAACATTCTTATTAAATTCCATGTAATGAATCACATCACTTCGTGGGGCTCTAGTCCATTGTACACACGGGCGAGATTATCATATTCCCAAAAAAAGGAAAACAAGAAGGTATGTGTGATATAATATATAAAGAATAAAAATAATATCATAAATATAATATATTTATAAAATAAATAGTCATTATTTCAATATATGATAGGTGGTAATGGAAAACAAAATGTAATCAGTTTACGAGGTCGTAGTCCACCGTACACACATATGATGATTTCATAACCCATTTGAAAGATGTCGAGATGGTTTGAGGTAATGAACATAACAAAATAAATCTTATTATATGGAATTTATTTATTTTATTATATCATCATGGTATAAAAATATTTAATGGAATTGGATAAAGAAAATACCCCACATTTATGAATGTTACCTCGTTTTGGGGGATCATCTTTATGTTTACACCAAAAGGATTTCAATGTTGTTTTACAATAAAACATAAGGGTGATAGGATTATAGGAGGTATTTGGGGATGTTGTTTGTGTGGTTTTTGTATTAAAGAATTTTTTTATTGTATTAAGATTATATGATAGGGGGTGGCCCGTTATAAGTTGTGTGGTGGCACTCCTGGAATGTTTTAAAAGATAGAATTCCATACATGTTTTTTGTTATTTAACAAGGATTAAATAATGGAAAATTTGAAATAAAATAATGATTAATGTTTAAATGTGAATATAAATGGGTTTTATAAAATATTTGGGTTATTTAACACCTATTTTATTGTTTAACACCAAGTAGATCTTTTTTTATAATAATAATGGTAAATGATTTTTAAATATTTAACTAATATTTTATTTAAAAATTAACTTGAAAATGATGAATAATATTAATTTGTATTAGTCAAAATAAGAAAAAAATTATAAATTCCTATCAAAAATGTTAAAATGATTAATTTAAAATTAATCGTTTATGAATGACAAGAAATATGGTTTTCATGGGGAACCTGTTCAAAGGTTTACAATGTATTTATAAAGAAATTCAAAATGAAATTGATTAAAATGAAATAAATTGGATTAATGGATATATAATTGAAATTAGTTGTCTTTAAAAAAAATTTATAAAATAAATTAACTTCCTAAATAATTTAAATGAAATGGTATATTTCAATTAATATTCAATATTTTTTCTTATTAATAAAAAATGTAACTGTTATGAAAATTAAAAACAATTATCCCTATGATAATTTTGATATTATTATATGAAAAATGATGTTTATTTTATCATATTAAATTCCTAAATTTTTTATAAATTAGTTTTATTATTGGTCAAAAAGTGAAATAAATTAATATTTTTTGAGAAAAATAGTATTTTCCAAGCATATAAATTCTTAACAGAAAAGTAAGTAATATTTTATCAATATGATACCTATATATGAAAAAATAATTATTAATATATTAAAATTATTTTCTACCATTCATATCTGTATTTTTATCAACTATTTTATAGTGGTTAAATTAATATAACTATACTAATAATAAAACATGGTCTTGTTAAAAATCAGTGTTGTGTATAACAAAAAAATCTATTGTTGCGTGTAGCACTAAGTAACCCATAGTTTCATGTAATGATATATAAACTAATGGTCTATGTAATTAAATCTATTAATGAAATTAAATTTATTAAAAAAAAAATCATAAAATCTCAAGGTGTTAAATCAGGACTTACATAGACTAAGAGTAGGTTTATTTTTGGATTATTCACTAAAAACGAGACATAACCCTTTTCAAAAGAAGTTAATGAATAAATAAGTTATACCAACCCATTTACTTACTATTTATTTAAATAAAATTTATGGGTATAATATTAAAACATTATTTTGTATTGAAATGTGTATTGATAACCAATTTAAATGGGGGATATTGAGGAACCATACTGAAGAAAAAATTGTATTTTTTTATTAATATGTTTTCGTGGAGGAATATAAATTTTCATTTCATAGGAAAATAGAGGAGTAAACCAATAAGTATGAGAATGTTTCAATAATCATTGATTAATGGAGAATGATTTGGAATTTAGATTGATTCTTATAATTCTAATATGGATATATTATCAACAGTAAATTAATTATTTGATAATTATGGAAGTCAAAGTAACGTGATTGAAAAGTGACGATAAAAGGAATTAAAAATTGATAATTGGTTGGGTTTAAATGCATAGGATATAGACAATATAAAATTTAAGAATGATGATTAGTAAATGGAATTTATGTGGTAGTGTGATACATGGAAATACTCTATATTTAGTATTTAATTGCAGAAATAATATGTAATTGATTATATTCAATCATGGAAATATATTTATAATTTTTAGTTTATTCTGAATTCATTTGAGAAGTCTAAGTGTCCTTTAAAAATACCACATACTAAATAAATAAGATAAATGAATGAGTAAATGTATATAGAAATCTTAATTTGGAGGTGGATAATAGTTATTTCTTGATGTTCAAAATATTTGATCCGGATAAACACTTTGTGAGTATTAATAAAGGCTGAAACATTAAATTGAGTTTTTAAAGGGAATTTTCAAACTATTTAAGGGAAATCAGGATAATAATAGTTAATACTTGGGAATTGAATTATATTTCATAAGAATCATGTTCTAATTAAAATAATTCATATAAATTTACACAATATCTAGTAGTTTAGATTATAAAGGTTACTTCAATGTGTGATCAATGAAAATTGAGATGTATAGATACATTACATAAGAATCATAATGCTTTGTAAATATTTTTATTGGATCAATTACCATTGGGATGTGTTTTATGAATAAAAAAAATAAAAAATTAAGACACTCATTGTGAAGTGTTTGGGTCATTAATGATTTTTTAATGGTTATGTCAAGGAAAAATAAGAATCATTTAAAATCTATATGATGAAAACATAAAATTAATGGCCATGGGTGAAATAAATATAACAGAGCTGTTAGTATAATATCTATAAATTTTGACATATTTGTCATTGTTATCTTTTATAAGAGTGCTTTGAATTCATAAAGGTCATTTCCACTAATGGTAATAAATATGTGTTAAACTCAAGAGTGTCATAATTATTTATAATGGTAAGAATCTCTTATAAAATTATACTACATAAAATTTAGAATTAATTATGTTTTTATAATTTTTGATTATATAGAATATTCAAAATATACATTCCTATGTTAACCAAAGGATTACTAAATAGTAATCAATTGGAATTTTGATCCCAATATTTAAAATATATTGTATATCAACCTTTGTGATAGAGAAGTTGATATTTTAACTATGAATAACAAAACCACACAATGAAATTTTATTATAAATGAGGTTATATTATTCTTCTTTGAGAAAAAGGATTAGTGGTTCAAAATGTAGAGAAAACATTGATGTGATCTTTCACCAGAATAGATGATTCCATCACTGTTAGATATTCTATAACATATCAATATGAAGATGTGGATTATATCATATATTGTTTTAATATAATATTCACATTATAGATAATTCCATGATAATTCTAAAGTCACATATATAATTGACATCTCATGTTACTTTGGTGATTTTATTTTTGTTCAATAATAATTAAAATATAGATTATATTGTTATTAGATTAAATAATAGAAGATATTGTTACTATAAATTAAAGAGTTTCCATATTCCAAATATGGATAAAATTATTCATTTATCTTTTTGAATAAAAAGGTGGAATAATTATATGGTAATATGGGAAAGATAAATAAATTATTACCTCTTCTACTAAATAACATCTAGGTAACAATATATAAATTTACTACATATATTACAATGAAACTTGTTCAACAAGGAAATTGAAGTGCGTCTTAGTGATAATATTATAGGTACTATTGTTTACGTTCCTATTGTTTTCATTCTTGAATGTATTTGAGATATTTTGACAAATTATTATAGTAATTTTGATGGGAAAAATTTTTTTTGATCATGATTACATTACATGTTTTTTCCCACTAGTGTTCAGTAATAATTATTGTGGGGATGAATTGATTTCATAGATTTAACACAATATTAAAATATCCCAATTTTTATTAATTTAAATAATTAATTTTGACTAATTATATATGATATGAAAATAAAATAAATTTAACTATTTTGAAATAAGATACTTTTATAGGAGTTATATGCAACATGAACCCTCCCCTACTCCACTACACCAGCACTCCATGTGAGTTCGATGTTTTTTATTTTAATCCTTGTATTATTGATCATGAAACTGTGTTTAAGAATCTATCACTTGTTATAATGTTTCAAGTACTTTTTTGGTATCTCGATTACAAAAATATTCTATATTATTTATAATTATACTAATTTATATGTATTTCAATTTCTAGCATAAATTAATGATTTTTAAATAATTCTCGAAAAATATTGTATAGCTCTAGTCCCATAAAGCAGATAAATGATGAAATATTCCTGATATGATGTTTGTATTCTATATGAAACTATTAAATATGTAACTTACTATAGTTTTAATATTCACATAAGAGCATCAATAGATTTTTTTATCTTTTTCCCTTCCTCATTTGTAGGATAAAAATAATGAATATAGATGCTCAATATACCAGGGGGTGAATTATATACTTTAAAAAAATCCTATCAAACTTTTAAATATGGTAATGTTTAACAATGTTAAAAAAGGTAATTCACAAGAACTACAAGTTCTACAAACTTTCTTGATTCCAGAAATATGGTTCCAGAAATGAAACATAAGAATAGTTTACAAAGGCAATGATTCTACATTAAAGTGTATAGAATCTGGCTAATCAGAGTATACAATTATAAGAATGTATAAGATAGTTATACATTACTCAACAACCAAAATGAAATGGAAAACCTAAAACAATATAGGTAAAAATTAGTATATCTTTTACCTCGAAGATAAGGGTATCCAACAACCTTGGATAATGGTCCGTTGATTTATACATTCAAGAAATAATGTCGTACCCACACTAGGGTAAGCCCTCAGTACCAATATCAGAGTCTAAATTACTATCCCCACAAGACCTCGAAATTCAAGGTAGTCAGCACCTATGTCCTCCTATCCCCGGAAGGCCTCAAATGTACTTAGCAACATTCAGAGTTGCATAAAGCAATTCTGACCAAGATGCTCAGTATGCACAAAGCATGAAAGTCTCTTTAAAGAAATCACTTTAGCAGAATTTAATCACTATAATCGTAGAATAGTTGAGAGATCGTTCCAATGAGCTCCTATTTATAGGCCCTGCTTCAACGGTCAGCTCCCTCCTCCAATAGTTATATTTTACACTTAATTTGAGAGGGACCTATGCATGTGTCACTGAAAAAAATTAGTAGGTAACCAAATTCATGACATCGTTTTATAACTAAAACAAAGTGTAAGTAAAATATGATTTATCACCCAAAAAAAATTATTCAGGTTCTAGGGAAATAAAAGTTCAGTGTCTAACCAAAAAACTATTCGGTGTCTATAATAAATTAATATTCAGATTCTGTCTTCAAAAAAATTCAGATCCAGAATTCAATAGAATTCCGGAGTCTGAATTTCAAGGAAATTCAGAGTCTGAATTCAGAAGAATTCAGAGTCTGGACTCAGAAAGTTTGGAGTCTGAATTTAGGGAATTCGGAATCTAAATATCATATGGATCGGTGTTTGAATTCTGATAATTTGGAGTCTGAACTTCATAATTTTCAGAGTTCAGATTCAGGAAATTCAGATTTTGAACTCAGTAAGTTTGGATTCTGAATTCAAAGAATTCGGAGTCCGAATTCAGAATGTTTGGAATCTGAATTTAGGGAATTTGGATTCCAAACTTTATAAAGTTCAATGTCTGAATTCAGAGAATTCAGAAACTGAATTTGGATCCTAAAAACCAAATTCTCTATATAGCTAAGTATTTATAGGATTACAAGGATTTATATATGAAACTAAATTTTACAATTGGAAATAAGATGAGTTTGTTTTAGAGAAATTATGATATGAACAATGAAAAACAGGTAAGGATAAATTTTCCTTGTTGAAAGAAAAATTTTCCTTATCATGATAAAACATAGGGAAAATGAATCATTCCTTAAGATAGGGTGTTTGTGATTTTCAAAACATGATGGAATGGAAAATTCATAATGAATCCCTATTGACTCAATAACCTATCCATTTTTGGAAAGAAAAAAATATCCTTATGAAAAATAATTGAGGACATAGAAAACAATTCTTGACTTTGAAAATAAAACATATATCCCTTAACACATGGGAAATGATGAATATGACTATCTATCTCTTAGGAAATGGAAACAATAAATATCATATTCTTGATTTCTAGATTGAGACATATCATTTTATTGCATACAAAAATAATCTGGGATATAAAATCCTCCTTAGATAAACTCCCATTTACTTAGGGTAATTTATTCATCTTCTATGTATTCTTTGTTAATATTCCTTTCTCCCTCTTTGTGATTTTTAAAAAGGAATATAGGGAATGGAAAAGGAAATATGATACCTGAAATATTAGTTCTATAAAACAAAATGATGACCAACCAAAAATTTCATTAAGAATTGGAAAAATTTTACCAAGAAAAAATACATCAAAATATCAGAATTGAACAAGATTATCCTTCCTTCTCCTTCAGCATCAACTTCTTCACAATAGTATTGAGATTATTGAGTTCCTTGTGATCCTCCTCTAATCGTTTGAGAAGTTGATCCTAATCCTCTTTTTTTCTCTAAAGCATTGATTTTTTTACTTTATGAGCCTTAAGAATATCATCCCGAGCCTTCAAGGATTCTTCATGTTTAACAAGTTTTTCCTCTATCTCAATCCTGAGATCCCTTTCTCTCTTCCATCTCTGAGTGACTGAATATAATTTCACATTCAAATCTTTCACTTCTTGCTTCCAAGTATTTTCTTCAAGAGAGAGCTTTTCTTCGAAACACATAGTGAGATCTTTGAACATACTATCTTCTATTTCAAATGCATCATTGACATTTTCGTGAAACTCATAAATAATTATCATCACGTCCAAAGGTTTCTTGGACCAGATAGTCTTCTTCTTGTAGGATCTTTGGTGGGCTTCATACATTATGAAAAAGGTTTTTAAATTATCCTCAAGCCTGATGCACTTTTCCCTCACCAAGGATACTGAATATGATTTCTGATTTATGGTGTGCTGAAGCATCTTGAATCAAGATTATATGCTTAAAAATAGAGGTATAGTTCCAACATGATTTTTCATATATTGGACAACAAAATCATGTCCAAGAGAGGATGTTTATGAATCTGAGATTTTTCTTGGGGAGGATTATTTTTCAATATTAGCAGGCTTCCTCTTTGATGTAGTACCTACTTCCTTCTTCTTCACCACTTCTCTTATAGGTGTATCAATAACCACCTATTTTCCCTTATTAGCTTTCAGAATTACTTCTTATTGATTGGGTGATTTGTGTTCACTATTATATAGTTTCATGATTCTATCTTTATCTCCCTCTTCCTTCTGAGCTCGTGCCTCAAAATCCTATGGATGAATGAAATCATGGTTGGTGAAATATTTTTTAGACACTTTATTCACTTCTTCTCCAATTTTCTTATCTTTTCCTAGGGTTAAATGTTATGACAATTTTTTTGGGAGGTTCAGAATGATAATATTTCAGAAGGGCTTTCCAAATCATGAAAATCTTCTACCTACTTTTTCAGGTCTTCAATATGAACACTATCTTCTTCTTCAACTACTACTGGTATTTCTTCTACTTCATTTTTTTGAACATTTTGTAGAGTCACAAACTTATTTCCTAGAGTCTCTGGTAAAGGTTCTATCAGGAAGGATTCTTGTACCAGAATTTTCTCGGATGCTTTCTCAGCAGCCTTCTGAAGTGATTGTACTATCTCTGCCTCAGACAACATTTTCTTCTATTTCTTCTCTTTCACTTGCATTTCATGATCTTCTTCTACCTTTTCCAAAAAATATTTTTCCTCAGTAGGGTCCAAGCCAAACATAGGCTCTCATTCTTTCTGATTTTTTTGTCTTCCCTCCACATAGCCACAACCTCATCAGGATTGGTTTTTTGTTTCTTTGTCTTCAGTGGTGTAGATTGAGTTTCCTTTTCTATTGGGGTTTTATCCATATCTTCCACTTCCATTAGATTCCTCTTCCTTCCACCCTATTTATAGTCTTTAACCACCTCGTATTTCCTTTAAAGAGCTTCAACTTCCTCTTTAGGAAAATCATAAAATGCTTCGGATTATTTTGAAAACCAAAAATTCATCCTTCTCAAGGAGTCATCACTTAGAAACAATACATTACAATTTCATGACATAGATTTGCATGGACTTTTGAAGGATTATAAACACAGAACAATCATATTTGAAATAATTTCTAGATACATAATAATCTATGACTTCATATTTCCATTTTTTATGTTCTCAATCGTAACCAAGATATGCTTAACCATGTTTATCATTTATATGTTTACCAAGAAATCCCGAATTTAGATGTCACTCTTCATTAATATATCCTAATAACCTTTTCTCTGAATGATGAATCCTTGAACCCACAATTCAAGAATCCAAAAAATTTTAGACAGGTGATGAATCTTCAGAGTCTTTACCGTTCAAAGACCAAGACAAGTCATGGATTTTTCATTAATAAAACATCCATGAACATTAGGGAGATTATGTGAGAAGCACTCTACTTATAATTCATAAGTTATTCCAATAAAACTAGTAGCCTTGTTATATGAAAGTGAATATTTCTTCCCTTAACACATGAAACAAATCTTTCTCCTGCCTTCCTCCTTAATGAAAGTTATTATCTCGTAGAATTCAATCAGTAACTCCAGATACAACGTGTCTAGTGTATTCGATATCAAATGAAAACACTCTCCCACCCATTCATATTTATATTCTTAGAGAATATTGAATCATACGTGGTGATGAAATTCAGATGAACGAACCTTTTTCTGGAATCATGCCATTCAGAGATTTCATTTATAGATAACATTTATTTTGATGCTTCAATAGATAGTTGGAGATGAGGAAAACATGATGATCTGGAATGAGGTTAAGTAGGAGGGTCAGAGCTTCAGCATGTGAATGATTGAGTTTCAATGTGGTAAAACCATTAGGGATCCTTTATATGTGTGTTTGAGGTGATGGTTCATCTTCCTTACATAATACGATGGTTGAAAAACATTCTAATCAGATATTAAGGCTTACAAAAATGACCGATGAAGAATTTTGATGGATCCCAATCATTTTAGGGTTTTAATAAAAAAATATGGATTCAAGGAAAAGTGAATAAGAAACTTTTAAAAACAAATGAAAACACCAACATGTAAAAGATGATTATGAAAATATAATAATGGAAGCATACCTTTCAGAAGATATTAATTTTTTATGAATAAAATTATCTTTTATAAAAAAATAGTTCAACTTAATCATATTTGTTGAGAATAATATAAAAATAATCTTGAGGAAATTGTTCTATATCCCTATCATCAAAATAGAAAACATACATCAAACAAGATAGGAAAAGTACCAAGTAATTTATCAATTACTGTATTATATTTCAATTTATCACAACGACTTTAGAATTTACTCATAAACATAATAAATCTTT
Source organism: Viscum album (assembly GCA_963277665.1). Classification (NCBI taxonomy): domain Eukaryota; kingdom Viridiplantae; phylum Streptophyta; class Magnoliopsida; order Santalales; family Viscaceae; genus Viscum; species Viscum album. Next base: position 2,132,775,396 of record OY728148.1, read on the forward strand.
TTAATATACCATCTATAGTATCATATTCTAAAATTTCCATATCTTCAATTTTCAATATTTTAATTTTTAGTGTAGCTCACTTCACCCTCATATTGCCTTCAAAGATGTAAACAAGTTTATACAAAATGAATGTCATGGTCATGATCTCTATCACATTGGGAAATTCATTCTAACATAATGATGACAATAAAAAATCAGCTCATTACCATCATTCTGAATATTATTTTTCTGTATTTATATTAAAGAATCTATATCATCATGAGCTGGAAACCCATTCATTATATCCATGTGAACATCCAAGGGACTAAAATAAGATATTGAAACATCATTTATTCTTAGATATGATAATTTTTTCCCTTGAATGTAGGAATCAACTTTCAATTCGTCATGTCCTGATTTTATTTACAAACCAAAATAAATATATAACCAACCATATAAAATAGAGATAAAATATTTCTAAAAATTCATATATCATGTCACCAATTTGGTGACCCCTATCTCCTATCACATGAAATGAAACCTATTGCTTCATTGATGAATCATTTATTGGAGGTGAATCATTGATTAAAAATATTTTACATTTTCTTAGTGAATATACCCTTATAAATAGTTAAATTGAATCTTGATTGAGGTGAATAAACACATAAGAGTGGGATAATACATTTACAAGGATGACCTCTCATAATGAGAAGATTAATTTTTTCAATAATCTAGATTCATCAGAAAACAAACATTCCATTAGTTTTAACATATTGGTAAAATTATTATGGTGTATCCATGAATTCATATTACACGATGACTATAAACACATACATGTTCTCTGAACTATGTGAAAATATGAACAACTCTTATTATTCTTTATATCCCATTATTATTACCTCTTCATCCCTCTAAATGTTTTTGTGCAATTTTTCTCACACATATCAATCAAAAAAATTATTTTATATTCAATTTCTAATTTCAAATTATAATTAAAACACACAACTCTTCTTTCAAAACATATCCTTTGGATGACAATTCATTATTTCATGACCATAAAATTTGAATTTGATACTAATTGTATATTGAAATAACTACTAATGTCACATGATAAATCCAAGTCATCACAAACCATAAATACATATTAAGACACCCTTCAACAGTGTCCTCTTGTGAAATATGGTGCATATGAATGTTTTTTATTTTTTTCAGATAACTACTATATACACAATGAAGTAATAGATGTGTTGTATTATGGATGCATTAAAACAAAAAATCTACAAAATTTCACCAATAATTCTATGGAACAAGCATCTCTAACTATAGAAATGTACATGGGTTGTGGGATGGAGCTCACTAAATACCTAGAAAAACCACTTTCAATCTATATTTTCTCTATGGTGTACTTTTCTCTTCTTCGATGTAGATGTTACAAAACTTATAGAACAATTAAATAACAGTAACATAGATCTATAGTGTGGAAAACACACTATGATATAGAAGTTTCAACATCTCCAAAGGCACCAAAAAATTACCAAAACTCCTCTGAAGTTTGGATAAGATCTGTCGCATAAATGAATTTTCCTCAATGTTTTGAAAACATATATTAGGGTATGGTCACTGATACTATAACATGGTCCTTGAATTGTGGAATTGCCCCACGTACATTATTCTTTCATCTCTAATTCTCATCACATAAAACATATATCATGAAATTTATTCATGAAACAAAGGAACTGAGAACACATCACACATTATCATCTGATTTGATAAAATAGAATATTATTTAAGTAATAAAAATAAATCTAAAATACATAACCATATACAATTTTTAAAATCAATACCCTCACAAATAAAAAATATATATTTAAAATCCAATTAGTTTTAATGAAACATTAATTAACCACAAGAACATTCTCAATAAATTATCATTCAATCTCATTTAGATTCCTTATTCCATCAGATTTGATTCATTTGATAATAAATAATAAAAATTGTTTGACTCATTAGGAATAATATAAGGTTATAGTGTGATAGTTTAAAGTACAAATTTATTCATTAATGAGATTAAAATTTGATGAAATAGTTTTGTAGTAATTTTTATAGGATTTTTTTCTCAACCATGAAAAAGAATATAAAATCGTATTAAACATGCTTTATATTGTTTATTATTTCTCTAATAACATTTAACATGTCCATTAGTTCATAAATTTTAAAATTTGAAACACTTTTTTGTTTTAATATCTCCAAAATATTATTTTGAAACATACATATCCATATTATCATTTATTTTTTCCATGAAATCATAAAGATCACTTCTCAAACCATTTATATCCTCTTTTATATTATCTAACTCGGAAAAAAAGTATATATGAAAATGGTTCACTGGATCATTAAAATTCGTACCAAATTCATCATTTTCAATATTAGGTGAAGGTGAATTGTAAATTTCTCTATTCTATGTCTTTATATTAAAATTAATTCTATTAAACTCACTATCTTGTTTTACTAATTATACTCATATATTTTTTAATCTCTACATTATATTTCCTGTACACATACAACTTCACGTTTTGAAACATCATACATTATAGAAATTATTCTATATCTCACATAGATGCTCTAAAAACATCCCTTGTCTCAATAACAACATGATCAAATAGTGATTAGACATGATTCCTTGGTGTTTATTAAGGTATTACATTTAATTTCATAATTTCAGCGATTGAGGGATCCCCTTAAAAATAAATAATGAACCTATATTCTTCATCATAATATTTTATCCCAATAGATCCCATATATCTCAAACAAAACATATAAGAATGTCTAATATTCCAGGTCCAATACATGTTAATGTTATATTTCAATAAGACTTTTTGGATCCATGACATTTAAATAAAAACCATCCTTATCATATAAAATAAAAAATTATCTTACAACGAAAAAAACAACATTTATTCAAATTGTGATTGTATTGATGAATATAAATTTGTATGAATTCAAATTATTCAAATTGATTAAATAAAATAAAATAAAATAAACATTTGATGAAAAAGATTATTTTCTAATTTTAAAACACAATTTTCAGTATCGATTTGGATAAAATTTAAGAGATTTGTTTTCTCTAGTTAGAACCCTTTCCAAATAATATTATTAAAAGATAAATATATGATAATCAATCAATAATATCATCAGGTGAAAAAACTTCTCATATTATATAAGGAGTGAAAAAACTATACTTCATTTGGAAAATAAAAATCTACATCAATTGCAAAATAAGAAATAAATTTCTCCTCAACCATTAATTTAGGAACAAAAATATATTCATTTATTATGAAGATAAATAATTAATTTATATAAAATACATGATCATATATTTCAAAAACAACATTTTTATTCTTATCATAAGTAACAAACAACTTTTTGAAAATAAATTTTTTTTATGTATAATAAATTTTTAATATTAAACAAAGTTAAATAATCTTTTATTCTTGATAGAACTTGTCTATATAAACTAATTCCTATGAACTCTCTTGCACTTCCAAATGCACTATAATTGTATTTCCTCATAATTCCAATATCAAACAATGTATAAAGGTGAAAACATTATTAGTGTTACATATCAAAATATAAAACTCTAAGGCTTTTCAATTTAGCCGTTTTGAGATGAAAATATAAATGAAAAATTAAAATATAAAAATGTGAATCTAAATTTGATATAAAACTTTTAGAATATAATATAATGATATAAAAAAATAATTTAATTGTAAAATAAAACATGCAATGAAATAAATATATATTATGTACACACATAATAGAATAAAAGTTAAATATTAAAAAATATTTTAAAAAATCTATAATTATTAAAATATTTCAAATTCACTTCAAGAAAAAAAAATTATCAGTATGATGATAATGATTGAATATATATACAAACCAATTTTCCTTGAAAATTAATTCAGGAAAAAATTCACCATTTTAGGGTGATTCCTAAATAAATGATGCAAGGTATTAATCATATTTATCGTAGAATATATTATAAGATTGATTGAAAAATTAATTGTAATAGTGTAATCAAATTTGATCAAAAACATTATCAAAATTGAATCCCAAATCCATCATGTAGTGTTTAACCCATTGTGTATATCCCAAAAACTTATAATCCCTTCTATATAACTTGTTAAAATTTTATAGTAAAAAAAAATTTCGATACCATTGCTTTATAAGTGATATCGTCCTAATGTGATCTTCTTATATATTATATAGCACCAAAAAATATAAAAAAATATTAAATTAAATCAAATAAATTGATTTTTACCAAAAATATTCTATAAAAAATGTAAAATTTTTAATGTCACTAAATACTTTTCTTATCATTCAAGTGAGATTATTTAGTACTATCTTAATATATACCACAATGACCCACAAAAAAAGGTTTGGTGTATATGTAGTTAAATATAACACTATCCAAATTATTCCACTATAAAAATTATTATACATTGGTTTCCAAACATAATAAAAATAGTGTTTAATATTATAACTCCATGGATTTTCATATAAATTATTTTTTCCATTAAATACTTTTTGATAATGTAATGTATGAATTAAAATTAAGTAAGCACAATCCCGAAGTATTTTTTAAATATTTAAAAACCATGAACGGATTTTATCTCATCCATAATGAATATTTCAAATATTTCATCATGAGTATAGTAAATTAATTACTCAAATTTGGTTCATTTGAAAAAAAACCACATCAACAACATATATCTAAACAAGTAAATACTCTATATATGAAATTTTCATGAATAAGTCTTGATACATCAATTCTATAAATGAACAATTTTTTAAAAAAATCAATATTATTTTATTCCAAGATTTATTTTCTCTGTTTACATGTGTAAAAATAATTATTAATATTATAAATATAATTTTTTTAAGAGAATGTTAAAAGGTATGTGGTATCTTAATATAAACATCTTCCATAAGATTAATCTTTCAAAAATTACATTTACCTTCCATCTATAAATGATTACATTTTATGTCATGTGGATACAATAAAATGAATCTAATTGATTCTAACATATCTACTAGTGAAAATGAATCCTCAAAATATATACATATATCCTGATTATAACCATTACCCATTAATATATAATTATTCAATGTGATCACTCATTTATCATATTAATTATTCCTAAAAATCCAACTTATACATATAATATAATAGTAAGTGTATCCATAAACTTATTACCGAATCTTATTCCTATTAAACTAGTGTTATATTCATGTATGTCGAATAACTAACTCTCATCACTGATGACTTGTTCTATGATCATAGATTTCATGCTAAGATAATAAGAGAATGATATTTAATAAATATTCATCAAATTCTTATTGGACTAAAAAATTAACCCGTGATTATTATAATAGAATAAGATAGAACGATTCTATCACCGTACTTTAGATAAATAATACCCTGATTATCCTTAGTGGTCATGATCCATGAATCCAAAAACATTAATGTTCCAGTCATTTGGTTTAATATTATTCCATAACATATAAGATGTTTTATTTAATAAATGTGTTATTAGTAATTTTTTAGGAAATATCATGCAATGTCCACATCTTCACCCCTCATATTAGAAGGTATAATATATTAATTTTAATTTTCTCTATAATTTTCATGAAATATACTATTTAAACATTCATAAAATAAATACTATAGAGGTGTAGGAGGAGAATGGAATGTATTTATAATATCTATATTTAAAAAAATATAAAATTATTTAATTTAAAATTATATTAAATGGTAACATCTCAAAACTGAAATTTTGGGCACATTTTAATTTTTAATATTCTTTAGAATTAATATATATAACAAAATAATTAATTTAATGCCTTAAAATTCCAACAATAATAAATCTAGAAAAACTATCTATTAAAAATACTTTAATCCATTGGTAATTATTCTAAATATTATAAAAAAATAAATGTGGATAAGATATTATGTCCAATAGTATAATATGAATTGATGATTTAAATTAATATTTTTTATGCTTCTATTTTACATCCATAAAATATATAATTTTTATCAAACATTAGAAATGGAAAATATTAAAAAAAATTGTTCTTAAAAATTTTCAATAATGAATAAATATTTAAATGCCCACATATTCAATTATATATCCATGATTAGTTTATTCCATCATTAAAATAGTATAAATTGTGTATAAATAATGAACCATGATATAATGTATATATATTTTTATTTCTATGTGCCTTAAAAATAAATATCGTATCTATAAAAAATAGAATAAGAATTATATATAAAACCAATAAAATCAAACTAATCAAAAAGTTGTGAAATGATTATCATATTATTCCTTAACAATTTATCATGGTGTAATTTGTTAACAATTATTAAGATAGTATTTCCAATATATTGAAATCTAATAATATTTCCATTAATATTATCACCAAATGTTACTTAACCTCCACCTTTCATTGTTAAGGAATTAAAATTTTGGAAATATACCAAAATAGTTCTTTAAGAGAATCCATCCATATAAAATTTATCATTAAATTTCTTGCATCTCATTCACTATTTTTTATCTAAAAAATATGTAATCCCATACCCATAAATTCTTGTATAAATATAATTTAACAGATAATGATTCATTTGTGAAATTTATTTAAAGTGAATAGAATCTCTGCACATAACTTTAGATAATTTTTTTAAATATAGGATTACATAATTAAAAAAATATTGTAATTTATTAGTAAAATATCTTTTTATTAGGTTTAGTAATTTAAATGTGATAAATTTTTTTAGAATATGTTCAGCCTAGTGTCATGAAAGAATATCCTAGGGAGTCCACAACATATAAATTAGATTTATTCTTGGTGTGAAACATTTACATACTGTGAGTTCTACATCAGGGTGTAATGAGATGACATTATGTATAATAATTTTTATGAATGTTCATCCCTAAAAAGGACAATTATCCTATATAAATCTAGGTGGGATGAACTATGAAGATGTTACTCCGTCAGTATGCGAGAAATTATTAGTTTGATGCATGAATTTTACTTGTTATTGGAGACTAGTAAACATTGAAATCAAATCTGGTAATATAGAAGGGTTGTTTTTCCATATATTCTCATCTAAGACTCCCATAAGGAGTCAGTGAGCTACCCAACATTGGGTTTCTTCCTTGATCATATTTTTTATCAATAAAAATAAATTAAAATTAAAATTATATCAATTTTTAAAGGCATTACAAGTTTCAATTTTAGAGAAGGGATTAAAGATCGTGACCAATAATTTTGAGGACTTGAGAATTGTCTATACAATCAAAAGGTAATGAACAATTACAAGAAGTATCAGGATACTAAATATTGATAAGAAAACAGGAGTTGATATATTTAAATGAAATAATTTTCATGGTTCTTTGTCAACATTAAATGTCTACAACATCTCTAGAGCTCGACAATTCATCATGGAAACAAGTATTTTCAACAAACACACCCAACCCAAAATGATGCTATGTTACCTTGAGGGATTTTTCCTAACATAATGAAATGAAAAATCAATTCAGATATAATATTGGCATAATATAATCAATGAAATAGATGTATAACACAATGAATGGAAATATAGTTAAGAAACCCCTTACCCAAAACATCCCATTAGTTTATCTATCTATAAAATCCATTTTATTGGTTCTAATCATATTATTAATTTATAACAGAAACATATTAATAGCTATAATATTATATATTATACATTTACAACATGTTATAATATTTATTTATCACTATTGCTTTAGGTGTTAGTTTCCTGTTTTTTCTCTTGATTCATTTAACATGAATGTTTTGGATGTTGAAAAAATGATATAGTTCCATAATCTAAATAATGATATAAATGTTATAAATATAGGTTTTTTCATTATATACATCTTCAGAATCAATATAAAATATGGAATATAGAATGGGAATCACATTGCTTTGTGGAGATGGTAGGTAATATATATGCACGAGCAACGTTAACCAATCATGAATGGGTGAAAGTTTATGAAATTTTATTCAATATTAATTTTATATGATTAATAAAATTTCATATATATAATATGTATTCCTTAAATTTATCATTTATTAACTTCCACGAAAATCCTTAGTGCAAAACGAATCACATCACATTGTGAAGTGGTGGTCCTCTATACAAACAATGAAAATATATTTTATTCAATGTATTGTAAGTTTAGATATCATATAATATAATTATTTTTCATAATTGAAAACATTTAATGAATTTTATACCTTCCATGTAAATAGTATTTGAATACTGAATCACATCACCTTGTGAGGTGGTAGTCTTCCGTACTCATGAGCGACACTATCATATTCCTTAAAGAGTTTAAAGTAAAAAGGGTTTATATAATATTATAATTTTAAAAGTATAATTATATAATATATAATATATAATCATTATATACATGATTATATGTAGTTGTGAGATTTGATGATGGAAAAAAAATTCACCAGTTCGTGATGTTGTAGTCTTCTGTTGACATTATTACTGATTTCAATTATCATTAGAGGGATGATGATATTTTTTTCAGTAATGAAATTAAAATTAAGACAACTATATATATTTAGGATAAATATATTATTATATAATAATGATATAATAATATTTTATGGATGTTGAAGATGATAGAATAAAATATTCTTCGTTAAAGAAGTGTCTTCTTCTTTATAAAAAATAATATGGATTTCACCTCATGTATTCATAGGAAGTATTTCTAAAAAAGTATTATAGGATAATGGGATTGGAGTACTAAATTTATTTAGAGATTTATATTAATAACTGAAATTTTTTTGGATGTGTGTGAAGCAGAGGTGAGGGGGTGGCTTTTATGAGTTAGGGATAGGATAGACATGGTGTGTTTGATAAAGAAGAACCCCACAAACAAATTTTATAAAAAACAAATGATAAAAATAGAAAAATTCAAAACATAAAATATAAAAGGTCAAAATTTTATAATAAAATTATAATTAGAAATGTTCTGGGTCATTTTTAACCTTTATCTTTATAATTTTAAGCCCTAATAAAACCCATTTTAAACATAAACAAATGAAATATCTTTTACATATTTCACTGTTAGTTGTGATAAAATATTTATTTGAAAATATTAGAAAATATAAATAATGATGATCCCATATATGGAATATTTTTTCCCAAATTCAACTCATATATGTGGAAGAATTTAATTTCAATTTCAACCCACAGACATGTGGAAAGGAAATACTTTCAAGAGGAAAATTTTATATGGAAAATATGAGTCATAGTAAAAATATTACATGTAATCATAATTATATGAATATAAAATCACATTTATATAAATATAAATTATTAATTTAATTTAAATAATTACACACTATGGTTAATTTTAGTTATATTAATGGATAAAAGTATATAAAATAAAACTATTTTATGAAAATGTTGTTTCAAACATAAAGGAATACTCATAGTAAAATATAGTATAAATAGGATTTCTTAGAAATTATTTATATTTAATATATCAAATTATATTTATTTTTATTTAAAATAAAATTCAAATAATAATTGGATTTAATTTATTAAAAATAAATTAAAATTTAATTAAAATTTGTTTTTTTTTCAATGAAAAAATTCTAATTTTATAAAAGATATAAAATATTTCAACAAATGTTTACATTTATATGATATTTTAAAAAATTCAATTAGTTTTTCAAAATAAATTTTCTAAAAGTGGTAAAATTTATTTTTATATTATATGCATAAAGATCAGAAAAATTACCTTTTAGGAAAATACTATTTTTTCAGAAAACATTTATTTTTCATTCAGATGGTTTTCGTTCTCTTTAAAATAAATAAATAACAATGTAATATATTTAATAAATTTTTCAAACATGTTTTTTATAATTTATATAGTACTATTTATACATTAAAATTTAATGTCTAGGATATAATGGTCATGTCTAAATATTATCATTTTAATATGGTGACATGGTTCATTTATCCCTGTGTTGTGTGTGTCACTTGATTTCAAAGACATTGAATTTATTTAAATATAAATATATTAAAAAAAATTGGTTTCAAATTCTACCCCTTTTATCTATATGTTATACTGATAATTTTAATTTTTCCATAAAAATCTAGTGTTTGGAATTCAAAAAATTGTTTTTGTAAAGCCTATATCGTTAAAAGGGATGATAAAAATTCCACTTAAAAGAGGGAAATAAAAATATGAAATTCATCCCAAATATCTCATAACTAAGGATCAATGATAGAATAAATTTGTGGGAAGTGAAAATATAGATGTGAGTGAAATGAATAATTAATAATTGATGGTGGTAAAAATCATTAGTCATTTGAAAGTTAATGACCATGATAAAGTATAAAACCACTGAAAAATAAATCTGTAATGAATTAATATACCATTGAATCAACATATATAAAGGAAAAAGGGTAACATTTTTTGATTCAAGAGACTTTTATTTCATTTTAGGGATTATGTTTCTTTGAATATAGATAACACATCAAAATATACTTGATAAACATTTATTTAATGTACAAAATTCCATCATTTCGTTGTGATTGGCGTAATTTCCACATTACCTCTTAATATAAGTAATCTAATATCCAATATGAATTTTTTAGGCCAAAATAACTATAATATAATTATAATGGATCATGTTATTCCCAAAATCACAAAAATATTTTAATATTATCTTTACATTAACCGAAATGGCCAATACCTGTATTCCCATATAATTTCATAATATCTAATACATAAATAGTACCTCCCATAGTCCAATATAATCTAATCCATAAGTTTTGATCCTTAAACCCCATCATCTTACATCTCAAAAAAAACATAATATCACTCATCCAAAATAATCCTTCATGATTATAATTATTGTTATATATACTTATACATAACAGATCACCTCCTGAAACATCAATTTTATCATAAAAAATATTTGATGAAGAAAATATTTAATTTTTAAATCATTGGATTAAAAACAATTCCATACTAAATAGTACATAACATATGGAAATGGGAGGTAATTCATCATTATCACCCTTCACTTTTGTGTTCAATAATTAATCCATTTGTATATTTCATTGGTTTTCAGTAGGCATGTGATTTTTCCTTTTTCAAAAACATTGAATATAAAAATGCGAAAATCATCTTCATAATTAACCAAAATCCTATAAAATTTGATATAATATGATGAAAATAATCTAAACTAAATTAGTCATCAAATAAATATTTTTAACGACGATGGTTTTCTATATAGATCATTATTTTCCACAAAAGAAACAATTTTTAAATTAATATAACTACCTCTACCACGAGGAAATATCGAAGATTTTGGTTTCCTTTATTATGTTTTTCCATATTTTATCACATTAACAATAAATAATCATTCTAGTTCAATATTATCATCAATCATATTTATAAAAATTTAAAAACCACTATAGGAAAATCCTTATATCATTATTGATTCAAGTTACAAGAATACATATGATAAAAATACTCCAACAACATGATTCTTGAGTTATAATTTCTAAATATATCCATCATTCCAATATAATTATTTAAATGACGTATAACCTTTTGAATTAATCATTATATTAGGTAATTTACACAGATAAGGACCAAGTTCCCCACATTTATGACATTGATCTATTATTGGTGACTTAAATTTATCATTTCCCCATTGTCTTGCTATCTAGACAATTTAGTTGGTTCAACAATTAGCTTCTTTGTGACAACTTATATATGTATTTTATGTATAAATGTTATGGTGTTTAATTAAATTATTTTATGTTTTTTAATTACTGAATATTTAAAAAATTTGGACGTTTTGACTATGTTTATATTTTATGATGGGAAAAACATATATTTGGAAAACGAGAAAAAGGGATGAAGATAGAAGAATAAATACACTTGGTGCTGTGAATTAAGTGAAGTGACATGACACCCGATTTTTTGATGAGGATGATCTTAAAAATTGTAGTACAACATTTAGGCATTGTGTAATAAAACAAACAATGTTAAATCATCATTATAATCTACTACCACTCAGGAAAAGTATTGAATTAATCACAAACTATAATGTAGTTACACATCATATAAAATTACACATGATTAATGTTTCAGTAAATGTAAAAATAAAGATGCACATTTACATGGTTTTGATAGGAGGATTATTAAAATACAACATTGGACACATAGTAGAAAGAATTTGAACGTGAGGTTACTTAATAGATACCTTTAATACGATACAATCACCAATATATCACTTCTTCTCCATCGTTCATTTACACCATTATAACATGTGTATCCATGTTTTTCATTATAATCATTCCTAGAATGGACGAGTAGTATTTTATGTGACGAGTAATGTAATTTTAAGGTGAGAAGATGTTAAGTGTTATTTCTAATTCTTATTCTACTTTTAAATTTCTGTAACTCCATTTATCAAATCCAATCTTCTTCATTTTTTGACTGCAGGAACATTTATTGTGATTTAAGAGGTTTTATTTTATTTCATCAATTAATTTTATAATTTTGAGTATGAATATTATGAAATCGATGTTATTTTGTTTAAATAGAGGTCTGGGTTTCCTAGTTTTGAGATTTCACCTAGTAGTTAACAATTATTATAGTAAAATCCTAGAATTAGCATAGGGTATCCAGACCAAGGATCCTTGGTAATCCCATTCCTACAAAAAACATAAACTCACTCATAATCAACTAAATCTATAGTGCAAGAACCTAAAAATCAATAAACCTAACATGTCACATATCTTGAATTCAAACCAAATCCTTGATGAAATATCCCTCACATTACAAAAAAAATTAATGTTTACATTTCAATATATTTTATTAATTTAGTATAATCAGATCGTACATTTATGTTTGACACTTAGCCTTGAAAAATAATTAATTTTTAGTTTGGTTTTCTATTTTTCATAAATTATTAATATTTTATTGACCCAAATGAAAATAATGACAACTAGTTGTATGTCAATTTATTTTATACATAAAAAGTATCTTACAGTTCCTTTATAGAATTTTCCATTGAAAAACATCACAAATTTTTAAAATTTAGTAAATTCACTATTCTTTTCTTTTCATCTTTATACATGAACAATTGTGAGATTCAATCCTTATATTCTATAATGCCTTGGTAAATTTAACTATTCAATAATTGTTGAATATAATTTTATGTATCTCATTTGGCTTGATCACACTATTTATAAATTCTTTTTTCCATTAGGTTATCCATCTTAATTGGAAAATTATTGCATTAACCATTACATTGGTCATCCAAAAATTTCTGTTATTTCCCACCATTAATAAAAATATAGATAGAATCAAGATGATAACTCATTATGATACCCAATGGTAACATATATAAATTCAAGGAATAACATATAATTGATAAATATGTTATCACTTATGGGACATCAGGATTAAATATATTTTTCACATGGAAATTATAACATCATTGCACTTCTTATTAATTAGAGAGGGTCGTGAGATGTCAATAGAACATAAGAAATATCCCCAATACACCAAAGGTTGGAAATAAATATCAAGGAATTCCTTTTAGATTTTGGGGATGGTTATAAATTTAAATACAAACTACCACAATAAAATCCTTAACAAAATAAAACACTACATTATTAATGAAAAAATTGAAAAACAACTCAATCATTTTATTTATGTAATAACCATCCTAATAGTACCATAACATATGAAAAACCGAAATAAAAGTAAATTGTGGAAGAAAATATATCGAAAACCATTGAAATCCTGATGATTGAAAAGCTCCATATTCTCTAAGCCCCTCTTTACAAAAAAGACCATGTATCATGATATAGTTATAAAGATGTGTGATATTTTACCTTTTCATGTTTCTCGATAGATGATATTAGAAAACTCACTATAGTTACAATGTATAGGTGAGTACTAAAACTCAGTAAGTTTTCCCCAATGATGTCCAAACTCATGCTAATAATATAAAACATGTTATAAATATATTTCAATGATTTTTTTGTAAAAAAATTTATAATAAAAATAAATCAATTTATAAAGAAAATAAATAGTAAATACATTCCTCCAAAAGAGTGTCAAAAATTATTTAAAAAATTTAACATTTTAGTTTAGCATACCCATTCTATATTTCAAACCACACCCACAAATGATTCCTTGTTTGTTGGATATTCTCAACTGCAGTGAGGGAGAAGGGGAATATTATGACCCCATGTTTAGGACCAGGTCCACCAGTATTTCATATGTCATGGAACTATTAATCATAAATAAATTCAGGATGAGGAGGTGGCCTTATATGTGGTAGCCCGACAACATATTTTCAGAGATGACAGAGTGGATTAGCTCTAGGTGGTCAGGTAGCGTGACAGGGCCACAGTACAGGTTAGAGGTTTGTGATGGAACAGACCTAGTGGGAGAATTATAAGGACCCATCCTTATTACAGACATAATCTTGAAATTAGTCAATAAAACACTTCCTCTTAAATAGAGTATCATTTAACATTTATAGCTTTATATAATTTTGACAAAATACATTCTTCACATTACACATTGTTACTGAGTGAATACCATAAAAACAATTTCCATTTTTTACAAAATATAAATCATTAAAACATAAACATGACTCCTTGAAAATTATTCAACATTTAACCTAGATTCCATATCTGTCTTACAAATCCATTAACATGTTAAAATAATTTAAAAACATGTTATTAGAAAAAAAATCTCATTAAGGGATGAAAAAGAAAGAAATATCACATTACTATGTGAATACTTGTAACATACGAAAGCATTTTCAGAAGACTTGCTTGTCACCCATATATACTTACTTTGTTTAACATGATATTTATAAAATATCCACAAAAAACATGAGAATATAAAAAAAATCATAAATTTATCTTGGGTAATTACTTACATAATATTGTAACCCTCATGGATACCTTATAATTTGCAACCCTCGCAGTTACATTACAGTGTGTATAACCATGGCAGTTACACATGAAGTAACCATATGTCCGACCTCCAATATACACATAACCAATGCATTGGAGGGAGATATAGGTCCCATACATCATCATAAATAATTCCCCAGAACAATAACATAATCATGCACCATGAATAATTGCATGAAAGCATTTTTTTTAATTTCGTAACACCGAATTTAAAAAGAGGATTTAAAAGGAATATCCCATACATAAATAATATAATTGAAGTGAGACATAATATATTGGATGTAATATGATTAAAAACTGTAAATACACACAATTCCGCATAATATAAACAAAACCCATCACAAAAAAAATTTATTATAACATAAATAACGATGTAGAAGGTTAACCCAATGAATTGAAATATGGTTTAGAATTCCCTTACATCAGGCTTGTCTTACTTCAAACATTTTTAAATTTCTTGTATAATTCATAAAATATTTTTATTAGTATTTTACAGAAACATGTTCATGATTATAAAATCTTATACGCTCATTTCACAACATCATTTTACCTTTTAATTCTTAGTATTTTTCTCTTTACAATGTTTTTGGGTGATTTTTTTACTTAATTTCCTCGATTGGTTAATGATGGATGCTCTTGTCGATTGAAAGTGAAACTCCAGAATTGGAAAGTAAAGGTATTTAAATATTATTAGTAACATTAATTATATGATTCATCATTCGGAATTCATTCATGGGGACTATTCATATTATAAAACATTAATGTTGTTCGTTTAGATAATATTAGTGGTTCTTTGATAATAACGACCTCAATTTTTTATAAATTAAAACGATGTGTTAAAAATAATTACAGAACCATTTATGAGACATAATACATATATAATAACCTTGTACAACAAAAAAAATGGTTTCATGACCATAATTGATGGAATTAATGATAAATGAAATCACATTGTCAACGATATAGGTAATTCGACACATCGTGGACAATGTTTTTAATAGCTTCAATATGTTGGAGAGGAGTAGAAGAATGATGAAATATTTTGCATGAACCTGATAAAATCACGAATATACATTATTCTGGATCATTCATGCTTCTCGGATAAGAGGATTTGAGGAAATAAGAAGAAGGAATCATGAAATAAAAGAAAACTTGAGAGATTTCTCATGAAATTTCGGCAGCCTAACGACGTCTCAAAAAATTTCATAAATATAGTTTGATGAGAGAAAAGGGAAATATCGTCACTCTTACTTAATACGGATAGAATGGGTAGATATATAATTAGATATACCATCATAATATAAATGGAAAGTAATATAATGACAAAAAATGAATGAAAATAGAGAAAATAAAAGACGATGTTTACCTCTTGATCTCATCTCCTTGAGATCCCTCTTAATGGATTTGGATTTGGTATTTTGGTGATACCAGAAGCTCTAGGACATGGGTAAGAACCTTAAAAGGAGTATTTGGTAAAACATTGTCATGGTCAAGGCTTGAGAGGTGTGGGAAGAAGAGGGAAGTGAGGGTGGTATTTATAGAGGATAGGGGGTATTTTTCATTATTTTAAATATTATTATAATATTTCTTCCCAATATTATGAATAGTCTTAGTTCATGTTACCTAAAATCATAATAAAGGATTCTGAGTTCGAACCAAGTGGCCTTTCATCGCTTTTGATGTCATAAATAGTGTATTTTAATGATTATTGGATTATACAGTATTTTATCGTAATTCACTATTCATCAAAAAGTCGAGAATTTCAGAAAAATACTAAAAATTTAACATAACAATTTTTTGACATATAGAATTCAAAAATAAAGTCTATTTTTTGAAAATAATTTTATAAATATTATTAATTTAATTTTTAAATATAATAATACTTAATTCAAAAAATAACAATTCTAATTCTATAACTACTTCTATATCACAATGAAAAATTATCCTAGATGTTATTATCATAACCCTTAAGAAAATTAAATAATAACAAAATTTACTATTCATGAGGGTCATATTACTATTCATTATGTATTCATAAGGTTTTTTTACTATTCACAAAAAATGTTGGTTTCATCAGAATCCAAATAACATACTAAACACAATTGTAGATGATAGTTTCATGAAATTCAAAACATAGAAGTTGAAAAATTATGTTTAAAGTCTAGTTATAAAAATATAATAAAATAAAAGTTCCATGTATTTCTATTTATTTTTAGAAAAACATGTTCTATTACATTATCCCCACCATCTTGAAATTGCTCCCTCTCAATTTTATTTACCTATTAAACAACTGAGGGTACATTTTCCTCATAGTATTTTTAGAATGCCATGTTTCTTCATCAACCATGTGTTTTATCCAGAAATCCTTTACATGATGGATTGCATTATTCCGAAATACCATTTCCCTTTGATCATGAATCGTAATATGTTTATCTTCCTAAGAAAGGTTCTCTTCCAGCAGAGCTACTTCTGGGATCAAGACATGTGATGAATCTGGCACATACTTTCTCAACATCAACACATGAAAAACATTGTGTACCCAAGACAATCTCAGAGAAAATTCTACGATGTATTACACCATTCCAACATTCTCCATGATTTAAAAAGGACCTATGAACTATGGCCTTAGATTCCCTTTCATACCGAAACACATCACACTTTTCCATGTAGTGATTTTAAGGAAAACATGGTCACCTACCTCGAAAGAGAAGTCTTTCAGTCTGTTATCTGCATAAATTTTCTGCCTTCTTTGAGCTATCCTCATGTGCTGCTGGATTATCCTCCCTTTCTCAACCACATATTCTACTAATTCTGGCCCCTTTCACATTCATTCATCAACTTCATCCCAAAACATTGGAGTCTGACACCGCTTCCCATATGAGGCCTCAAAAGATTCTATCTGAATAACGGAATAAAAACTATTATTTAAGAAAACTCAACTAATAAAATATGTTGATCCCAACTTCCCTAGTAGTACATTGAACAAGCTGAAAGCAAATCCTTCAATGTTTGAATCATTCATTTTGACTGCCCATCTGATTGAGGATAAAAAGCTATACTGAAATTTAATTATGTGACCAACATCTTCTTAGGTCTATTCCCCAAGATAGAAGTTAACCAAGGATCCTGGTCAGATATAATGTAATGAGTAACTCCATGTAACCTAAAAATATCATTAAGGTATAGTCAGGAATGTCGATACAAAGACATAGTATCTTGAATAGGAATAAAATGTGAAAATTTTGTCAGCCGATCAACAATAACACAAATTGCATTTGTTACCTCAAGATGTCTAAGGTACTTCCACAAGAAATTCAATGGATACGTTCTACCATTTTCACTCTAGCACTGGAAAATGATGAAGAATCCACTTCATTAACTGCAACTCTGCTTTATCCTATTGACTTGTAAAATTATTCATAGTAAAATCAGCAATATATCTTTTCATTCCATCCGATCAATAATACTTTTGAAGGTCTCTATACATCTTAGTACTGCCTGGATGAACCAAAAATGGAGAACTATGATCTTCAATCAAATAATATTTCATTAACTAACAATCATGAGGCATGAATAGCCTTTTTACATATCTTAAAATTCAATGTAAATCATTGTTAAATTCTGGAAACTTACATATTTTAACCAATTATAACTCTTTCTGTATCTAACGGTCTTCCTTCTGTGCTTGCTTAATTTAGTCTAACAATGACCTCTACACTAACACATGAAACAAAACAGAGGTATTTACTTTACAAATAAATTCATAGCAAAAATTCATCAAATATTTAATCAAGGGATCATGTTAAAAATGTAGCATGTTAAATGATGTATGGTGTTTTTGACTCAAGGAATCTACCACTTTTTTTTCTTTTCCAGGATAGTAATTGATCATACAATAATATTCCTTTATTGGTTCGATACATCTTCTCTGCTTCATGTATAATTTCTTTCTGTGTGAAAATATACTTCAGATATTTATGGTCAATATATATTTGATATTTTCCTCTGTATAAAATATGCCGTAAATTTTTGATGAAAATTCCACATCTGCCAATTCCAAAACATGTGTGGAACAATATATCCCATGAGGTTTATTTTTTCTTGAAGCATAGGCAATTACCTATTCATTCTGCATCAAAACACAACCAAGTCCCTTCAATGAAGCATCACTATAGATGACAAACTCACCATTCCAAGAAGGTACGACCAAAACTAGAGCATTAACCAATCTCTTCATCAATTACTGTAAATAAACATCACATTCCTCTCTCAAAAAAAAATTAACCCCTATTCATGTTAACATAGTTATTGGGATAGATAACCGTGCAAAGATTATAACAAATCGTCGGTAATAACGAGCTGACCCAAGAGAATTATGAATCTATATAACATTTGTGGGTCTTGGCCATTCATAAACCACCTTTGATTTGGTAGGATCAACAGTTATTCCATCCTTATTTACAATGTTCCAAAGAAAACAAATCGGTTTCAGCAAAAAATCACACTTTCTGAATTTTCCACATAGTTTCTTTTCGTTTACAGTTTCGTAAAATAAGCCTTAGATGTTTTTCATGATCCTATTTATTTTTAAAAAAATACCAGAATGTCATCAATAAATAAAACCACAATATTATCCAAGAACTCATGAAATATTTTATTCATAAGATTCATAAATACAATAAATAGCATTAGATAACACAACAGGCATAACAACAAATTCATAATTCCCATATCCAGTACAAAAGGCTATTTTCATGATGTCATCCTCCTTCACCATCAGCTAATGGTATCGGGGTCCCAAGTCAATCGTGGAAAAGTACTAAGCTCCCTAGAGTGGATCAAACAAGTCATCGTTATGAGGCAAAGGATACATGTTTTAGCAGTGATGTTATTCAAAGCTCTATAATCAATGCAATGTCTCATGGAACCTTCTTTATTTTTAAAAAAATAAACATGGTCTCCCCATGGTCACGTTCTAGGATAAATGAAGCTTTTATCAAGAAAATCCTACTACAGATTTTTCAACTCATGATGTTCTATTGGATACATATTATTTTGGGGTTTCGAAAATGGGTTAGCAACAAGAATTATGTCAATTCTGATTTTGTCTTCGAGATCGGGTATGACACCAGGTAACTCATCAAGAAAAACATCAAGGTATTCATTACCACTTGCACATCATTAATAAAAATAGTTCCCTTGTTTTCAACAATATGAGAAAGATAACATTCAATTCAATCTATCAATAGTTTCTCAGAATTCTGATATGTTATCAATTTTGTGGTTTTTTTCATGTATTCAAACAGAAACTCTTTCTGAAAAAAAAACTTCTTTATCTCTAAGGTCATTCTTGTTATGATAAACATAAATCCAATCCATTCCTATAATAGCATAAAACTTGATTAAGGGTAAAACAACAATGTATGCAGGTAAAGTCATTCCACATATAACAATTGAAAGATTCATATAATTCATATTTCTTTAATATTTTTCCCTGGTGATTTAAAAATAATTTCAGGTCTAATTAGTTGAGGAAATATTTCCAATTTACATACAAATTTCTTAAAGATGAATGAATGTGCAGACCTCGTATCAAACAAAACTTTAGAAAAACTTGAGTGATCAAACAAGGCACCAGATACAACTTTATTGGATGTCCTAACATCTTCTGACGTAGTCACAATAGATCTCACTACAACTTTTTGATTTTATACTAGCTTCATTGCATCATTCAGATCTCTCTTTGGGTAGGCATTTTCACAATGACCCATCTCACCACATTTAAAACACTTTACAGTATTCTTATCTAGATTAGTCTTAGGATCATTTTCATTGCAATCTCGGAACATATGACCAAATTTACCTCATTTTAAACACTTCCCAGTTTTTCAAAGATATTCCCAATGGTGTTTCACTACACACTTTTCCAAAACTGGAAACTAGATATTCTTAAAATTAAATTTATTTGGTTGATTCTTACCCATATCTTACCACTTGGACCACTTCTTCTCCTTATTTCCAAAATGCACATAATCATCAACAATCCCCATATCTACCCTCTCAGGACATCGAAAAAGTTTCTCATAACTTTCTAATTCTTGGGAGGCCAATGCCCTTTGATACCTTGGATTTAGTATTGGGTGAAACCTATTGATTTTTCTATCAATATCTAGAATAAGATTCAGATAATACCTCACTATTCGGTTGACATTTTTCATCATAAACATCCACTGAATCCTCCAACATTTTTCATCAATTCAAGGAATTACTTCTCCATCCTATGTCGCACCACCTTAGGAAAATATTTTCAAGGAAAATAGTTTTAAATTCATCCCACTGTAAGGCATAAAAATCCTCTCTACCCTGAATATTCCTTAACAGTGACCACCACTAATCAGCTTCAACATAAAAATGATAAATTTAAAGACTTACCTTTTTATTTTATGAACATACCATAATATCTAATATCTTTTCAATGGCTTTGATCCATCCATCAGCTACTACTGGGTTAGAATATCCATTGAATGTAGGAGGGTGTTGTCTCATAAAATGTTACACTATTTTTATGTTCCGTTTCGGTACCACTAGTTGTCCTCTTGCATGGATTCCCCCACAATTGTTTTCCTGCGTTATCTAAGCCATTACTATAAAAATCTTATCGGTTCTAATCCCTATCATTCTAGGTTTTAGATCCGGAAGTATTTCATTCTGTCAGTGCCTCTCCTCTTCAGAATCCATGATCATTCTACTGACGACCATTCTGAACAAACATATCTTAGATGAAGCAACAAGGAAATCTTTAAATACTAAAACATTTCAAATTAATAAAATAGTAAAAATAATTTATGTTATTTTTTTATCATTCCCTAACCCCTAAAGTTATCAAATCCATCATCTGATACCAATGATAAGGAATCGACCTTATTACATACATAATCTTCAATTTAGTCAAGAAAACACTTCCTCTTAAATTAAGGATCATTTAAACTTTAGAGATTTAGTGAATTGGGAGATAATATATTAATAACATTACACATTGTTATAGAGTGGATACCCTAAAAACTGTATCCATTTTGGCCCAAATATAAAACATTATAAATTACACACGACTGATTAAAAATTCTTCAACATTTAACATAGATTCCTTATTTGACTTTCACATCCATTAAACTATGAAAATCATTTGAAACAGGGGATAAGGATAGAGGCTAAGTAAGGGATGAAAAATAAGGAAAGAGCACATTAGTCCATGAATACTCATAATGTTTGAAAGCATTTTCAAAAGCCATGCTTGTCAACCATATATACATACTTTGTGCAAAATGATATTTAAAAAAGATCCAAAAAATACATGATAACGTAAATATAATCATTAAGGTATCTGAGGGAATTAAATACATAATAATTTAACACTCACAGCTACCTTATAATTTGTAATACTCACAGCTATCGTACAATTTCTATAACATCGCAGTTACACGTGGAGTAACCATACGACCGACCTACAACATGTACATACCCAATGCATTGGAGGGAGATATAGGTCCCACCCTTCATCATAGACAATGCCCAAGAATCATAACATAATCATACAATATGAAGAATATAATAAAAACATTGATTTTGAATTTCAGAAAACAGATTTTGAAGAGATGATTTTAATGGAAAATCCCTTTATATAAATAATAAAATTGAATTGAGACTTAATTGAGTGGATGGAATATGATTACAGACTATAAATATACATAGTTAATAATAATATAAACAAATCCAATCACAAAAACAGTTTTATTAGCACATAAATTATAAACTAGAAGTTTAACCCAAAGAATGGAAATCGGGCTAAAAATTCCCTTACATCAGGATTGTCATACATCAAACATGATTAAACATCATCTATAATGGTTAAAATAGTGTTATTAGTTTTTAAAGAAATATGTTCTTATTTATAACATCTTATTTGATCATTTCATAACATCCTTTCATCATTTAATGGTTATCCTTTTTCTCCTTGCACTGTTTTTAAGTGAGATGTTTATATGATTTCCATGATTGGTTCACGACAGATGTTCTTTTCGATTGGATGTGAAATATCATAATTGGAATGTAATGGTATTTAAATATTTCTAGTAACACTAATTTTACCATTTATCATTTTTAATTCTTACATGAGAATGATTTATATGTTAAAACATTAATGATGTACTTTTAGGTCAATTTAGTGGTTCTTTGATAAAAAAGACCTCATTTTGTTTTATAAATTTAAAGCATGAGTAAAAACAAATTATAGAACCATTGATGAGAAATAATACATATATTATAAATTTTTGCACCCATAAAAATTGTTTTATGACCAAACATGAAGGATTTAATGAAAAATGAAATCTCATCATCCATGATGTCAGTAATTCGACACATCGTGGTCAATGTTTTTAATTCCTTGAATAAGTGAGATGGGAGTAGAAGAATGATGATGAATTTTCCATGAACATAAGAAAATACAGATTATACATAATTCTAGAGTTTTCATTCCTCTTGGATAAGTGGAGTTGAGGAAAGTGGAAGAATGAATCATGAAATAAAAGAAAACATTAGAAATTTCTCACAAATATTCGGTAGCCTAACGACGTCTCTTAAAATTTCATAAAAATAGTTTGATGAGGGAACGGGGATATCTCATCAGTCTTATATAAGATGGATAGTAATTGTGGATATGGAATGAAATATTCCCACATATGTCAAAGGGAAAAGAAGATAATTACATTAAATGAATGAAATTAAAGAAAATAAAATAAGATGTTGACCTCTTGATCTATTCTCCTTGAGATCCTTCTTAAGGGCTTTGGATTTGGTCTTTTGGTGAGATTTGTAGTAATAGAATGTTGGAATGATCCTTGGGAGGAGTATTGGGAAGAACATAGGCATGGATCAAGGCTTGAGTGGTCTGGGAAGAAGTAGGGAGTGATCGTGGTATTTATAGTGGAGGAGCGGGGGAATCTGTAATTATTTTAATCATGATTATAATATTTTTTGCCAAAGATTATGAATAGTATTAGTTCATGTGACCTAAAATAGTAATACTGGCAAGTGATTTCGAACTATGTGGCCTTGTATCACTTATGATGTCATAAATGGTGTATTTTACTGATAATTTGATTATACGGTATCTTATCGTATTTCACTATTCATTGAAAATTCAAGAATTTCTTAAAATTACCAAAAATGTAGCATAAACAGTTTTCGACTCGTAGAATTCAAAAATGAAATCTTTTTTTAAAATATGTTCCTAAATATTATTAATTTAATTTTTAAATATAATCATACATAATTCAAAAATTAATATTTTTAATTCTATAACGACTTGTATATCACAATGAAAAATTAACCAGGATGTTATTATCTTAAATCCATAATGAAAATAAAATAATAATAAAATTTACTACTCATTAAGGTCATATTACTATTCATATTACTTTTTATAAGGTTATGTTACTATTTAAAAAAAATTCATATTGGTTTCATCTGACTCAAAATAACATACTAAACACAATTGTAGATGCATATCTCTTGAAATTAAAATCATTGAAGTGGAAAAAATATGTTTAAACACTATTTATAAATATCTACATGATACAAAGTACCATTCATTTCAATTTATTTTAAAAAACATGGGGTTTTACAAGAAGGATCTCGAACCCTCTATGCTTAGAGGTATAATTCTAGTTACCTAAATTTTTTCTTCTTCTTTTGTTGATATAGTGTCTTCCCATAGTTTTATATCACTTTCCATTGTGGAGAGCCATTGTATTTTTATCATTATGTATGATGATGTTATGATTCTAAACACTCTACTGGGGATTAGGACAGCTAATTTATGATAGTGCAAGGAGTGCCCTATTTTGGATGGTTGGTGTCACATAATCTTGGACCTCTATGTGATAGAGATGACATGATTTGAGATCATTCTCAGAATAGAATGGTTGGTATATTTCAAGGCTTTTGTTGACTGCTATAGCCGCAGGGTGAGTTTCACATCACCAGCGGGTGAATATTTTCTACACAAGATTGAAGGGGGTGTCTAGGCGAGAAGAAAAGGAACTGAGCATCATGGGGTGGGTGTAATTTCAACCTAGATTTCTAGTTTATATTAGAATTACCATGGGACTTTACACATGAACTTTCCTCTGGTGGTGGATAATTTTTGAGATGTCTTTCTAGAGGACTTTTCAGGTTTACATCTAGAGAAAGAGGTTTATTTCTCTATTTACATTGTTCTAGAACCGAAATTGATTCCCATTAAATATTATAGAATGGTTAAATGATATTTACAGGAGTTCGAGAAGAAGTTATAGTATTTGAAGGAAAGTGGACTCATCTAACCCAGTACTTCCCCTTAGGGTTCACCTATCATTTTTGAAAATAAGGAAGATGGTACCATTAGAATTTGTGTGGATTATTGAAATCTGAACCAGTTGATCGTCATGAACCAATATACCTTGCTGAGCATTTATTATTTCTTTGATCATCTTCGGGGAACCCGAGTGTTCTCCAAAATGGACAGGAGATAAAATTATCATCAGTTGCGCATCAGACCATCAGATATACCTCTTACATCCATTCAATGTGGGTATAGTCTATATGAATATTTAGTTATGTTCTTCCATCCCATGAACGTGCCATTTTTTCATCGAATTGATGAATCGAGTGTTTCATCTTTTGATTTATTTTTGGTTGTAATCGTCGACGATATCTTGGTGTACTCTCACACTCGACACAACCATGCCACCCATCTGGAGGTAGTGTTGAGTATATTGAGAGAGCATTATTTTTATGGTAAGATCAAAATGTTTCACTTTTGGATGGATCATATACACTTTTTCGGTCATGTCATCTCAGAAAAAAGTGTATTCGTAAAACTAGAGAATGTGAGAGTGGTGGTGTCCTTGGAGTAGCGCAAGAACATCATTGCGGTACATTGTTTTTTGAGGCTCACAGTTTACGACATATGAGTTATATAGGACTTTTCACACCTATTAGCACCATGAATGGGCAAAACTATGAAATGAGAATGGTATTCGTGGAAAAATTCCAATGATTCATCTATTCAGGGGCTGTAAGGAAGATTGACTTCTACACCGATCTTGATTTTTAAGAGCCAGAAAAGTGTTACACTGCTAACTATGCTGAATTAGGTATTGTGCTGGGAGACGTGCTTATATAAGGGAAATGAGTAATTGTGTATGGGTCTCAACATTTTAGGTCATGTGTGAGGATTTTCCCGTGCACGATCTCATGTTAGATACAGTTGTGCATGCTTTACGTTTTTGGATACATTATCATTTGGTAGAGTATTTTGGGATCTACACAAACCAAAAATCCTTATTTATATCTTTAATCAAAGAGATTTTAATTTGAGATAGTGATTGTGGGTGGAGTACCTTACATATTTTGAATGGGAGAATTCCTACATGCCTGGGAATGGTGAGGTAGTTGTTGATGCATTGAGAAGGATGACTTAGATATGGGAAATTCAAGGGACCAATTGTGTGTGGAGACTTATGGATATTTTCTCTCAGATGAGTTTGGAGGTGCGTGACAGACATGGGAAGAAGTTTCATTATTCAATAGTTGTTACCTATACACTATGGGATCGAGTGGGAATGAAGAAGCAATCATATTTAGAAGGCCAAGTCCTATGATAGATTGTGTTAGTAGAGGACCCCACTCAAAGATGGACCGTAGGAGAGGATGAGATCATTCATTTTCATTGGAGAATATGTGTGTTTGAAGACATACACAAGGAAATTTTGGGATATTTACATGCCTCAGTATGGGATGATCATCCTCCTGTCACTATGAGGTATCGAGATCTACACCGTCAATATTGGTTGCAAGGAATGAAGAGGGATGTAATATGTTTTTTATGAGGGGTTCCACCTATCAGTAGGTGAAGGTGGAGCATCTTTGAATTGAATAGATTTTATGTTGTTACCCATTCCGATGTGGAAGAGGAATGATATCATGTTGAATTTTTTGACAGGGTTATTGTGGTCACCTCTAGGGAATGATACACTTTGGGATGTTGTTTATAATCTAACGAGGGTTTCACATTTCTTACTGATCACGGAAACCATAATTTTTAATGAGTTTGGAATGCTTAACATCTGAGATATTGTACATTTTCATGGGGTTTTGCACTCTATCATTTTAGATAGGGATTCTTGGTTCAATTGTCATGTCTGTCATGGACTACATAGGGATTTGTCTACACATGTACTTCTGAGTACATAATATAATCCCCAGATAGATTTCCTATCCAAGAACACAATTTAGGTTTGGGAGGACATGCTTTGATCATGCATCATGGACTATGGGGGATTTTGGGAGAGAACTAGATGCTTGCTTGAGTTTTCCTACAATAACATTTTCAAGCATCAATTCAAATGAAACCTTTTATTGAATTGTTTGGTAGGCCACACTGATCACCCCTATGTTGGTTGGAGGTAGGAGAAAAAACTATGCTGGTACCTTGTCTTCTCCGAGAGACAACTGATTAGGTGGAGTTGATTTAGAAGAGGATTGCTACTGGACAATTTTTTCATAACTTTCATGGTGAATGTAAGAGATAAACTTTGGAGTTCGTGGATAGATATCATGTTTTCCTATTTTTGAAGCCACGTTTAAGACACATGACGATTATGAGATAGTGGAATCATTCATTGATATATTCTAGGCCATTAGAGGTCTTGGAGAGATTCGGTCTGGTTGCCTATTGGTTGTAGTTACTTTAGAGGTACCAGGATATGAACAACGCATTTAATGTTTCATAGGAACGAGGTTGATTTTAAGAATCATCTCACATTTTTAAACCTGAGGAGTTTGAGTTGGAGGTTGATAAAGCAATAAAGGAGAACCTTATTAGAATTGTGGATCATAGAAAAATGGTACTATATGGCCTTTATTTTCCCTTTGTATTTTTGCTCTTGCAGAACGGGAAAGTAAAGGAAGAGACTTCAGTGAGGGAGGCCGATGTACGATAATATGGTCCGGTGTTGTTCACATATTCATCTTCACATCCCCTAGAAGGGACATTTGAGGATGAATTGATTTAAAGGGGAAAGATTCTAAGAACATGGATCATCATTTCAGGTATAGATCATGTTTTTTGGAGGATTATATGAATCGGAATAAATGGGTATTCTCTAATTACACACGGTGTACATAAGACTACACATCATGTACTCTGTTGTCGCTTGCAGGCGTGTAATGTCTATGTAACAACTGAGTACATGGCTATGGGATGACCTGTATAACCCAATAAATTTGGGGCTGGTGGAGGATAATCCAGGGCATGTACATTTAATGAACACACCATGTAATTATCTTTTTATTTAATAAATTGGTGCGGGGTCGCATCTTATCCTCAGAAACATTTTCTTCTCCTCTTCATTTGTACAACATAGTGATGGAACGTCGGAAAAACATTGACCCCCTTCTGATTCTGCATCTAAACATTGATTGAGACACTTTCGGGGGTGTTGGAATCCTAATTGTGAGTTCTCAAAACCACTAGATCTTCTCTTCCTGGATCATCTTCTCTCATGAGTTATTCAAGATTGAGAGTTTTTCCCCTTTTTGTAGATCTATGCCATTATTATGCAATTCATGGGTAGACATTCAAGTGTACTTATCTCATTACATATAGGTACGTGGTTTATCCCTTTAATTGTCTATATGGGGATTATATATTATTAAAGTACTGCATACCCAAATTTGGGGTATTTTGTGGTAGGAATCTAACGCTTTTTTATACCTGTTATGGTTGATTAATTGAAAATTGGTTATTTTTTATGTGTATGTTTACGTACCTTGTTTTCCATGATTGTTTGATTATGATGGAGTTTGATTGATTATATGAAATTCTTGTGATATCAATTGTGGATGTTTGACTAAGGGGAATATGATTATGAGAGCTTCATGTGGTATGGTCATTTATGTATGTTTTATTGCAATGAGACAAAGGGGTATTGACTATGAGAGCTTCTATGTGGTCATCGACCAAGGGGTTTAGACTATGAGATCTTTTCTAGGTGGTTGCTTGTAATTGTTTGATATTATATTAGACCAAGGGGTATAAATGGTGGGAGCTTTCCCAGGTGTTCATTTTTAAATGATTTATTGAAATGTTAGGAAAATGGGATAGGACATGAGACAAACCCAAATAGTTTTTATTAAATGAATGGTTATTATGCTAGGACAGGGGGGATCAGATAATGAGATCATTCAGAGAGGGCCATCATTGAATAATTGAATGATTGTGACGATTCTACCAGGAAAAAGCACAAGCTTTGAATCGATCTTACCTGATTGTTTAGATAACATTATAAGAGATATATATTGTTACATAAACATGTGATATATATATCATCCAAGATACCAAGGTTTACATGATTCAATGGATTGAATAATGATTGTAAAATTAATACAATTGAAAACTGTAGGATTGTTTACTTTAGAGTACTTCCTTGTTTATAGATTTATTTATTCATTTTTCCTTATATATATATATTCACAGATACTTAGGAATAGATAATTTGGTGGTTTCTTAATAGGATTATTCCCACAGTATTTTTAGGTCATGTTGTGGGCCTGAACAGATTATATGGTTGCATGTATAGATAAGGACAAGCACCCTTCATCATCAGGTTCTTGATTGTTGTTGGAGATAGAGAGCATGAGACCAAGATGTGAATTTTGATACTATATAAGTTTACCATTTCTTTTTCAATTTTGTTCCTATATTGAATTTCTTAAATTGTGACTTGTTTGCATGCTTTCCCAGCCATATGTGACATGAGTCATTTAAATATGTGATATAGTTGATTGATTACTATCAGTCTTCTGATGTTTTCTACTATTTTATGGTATTACATATTTCTCTATTGGTTACTATTTTTTCCACTATATATAATAAATAAATGTGATAATTGTTTTCCCACTATCACACCATATTCCCTCACTTCTAGTCGATATCCTATGGAATTTGGGGAAATGAGATTGAGGCCATGTGGCCAACCGGATATGGGGCCCCTTTTGTGGCACCCAGATCCAGGATGTTACAAATTGAGACACAAATAATGTAAGTACCATTGGTTAAAAATCAAATTATTTAATTACCATATTTCATCCTATCAATCATCACTATTTCTTATCTTAAATAAAAAACTAATAAATTAAATTTTGAGAAAGAACCTCTCTACTCAACTAGAAACACCACCACTCACCACCTCTTCTCCTCACTATGCTCAAGCCTTGTGCCTTGTCCAAAATTTTCTTAGTTATAATCCCAATCCACTATCCCATGTCCAAGATCTCAAGGTCTAACAAAATCTTTAAAAACACTTCCATATAACGGTTTAACAGGGAAAAAATTCAAGAGGTAAATTCCTCTCTACCTTCTTTTATTTTATTTTCCATATCATTTTGTACTTTTTCATTCCTCACATTACATATTTCAAATTGTATGATAACAATAGTACAATACATATACGGGAATTTTGTTGTTCTAATTTAGAAATTCATCATAAAATATCCACCAATATACATTTATACATAGAATGAATACATCGTCTGAGATTTGTAAATTTATACCATTCAAGGACTATGATTTTTAACATTTAATTTTCCCTCTTTATGGATTGTAATGAAACAATTTTTATGGTTATAAATTGATTTAATATAATTATTATATCTTATATAAAGTTATGGAATCATTTTATACTCATGATATTAATTTATAAAACAAAAGGATTTCATTATCATCGAAGACCACAAAAATAATCTTATCTTGTTATCATAAACATTTATCTAATGATTCATCCCCAACCAAAATAACAGAATGAATATTATGATCATTGAAAATTATATTTGATAATTAAAAACTTATAATTTTGATTCTGATGAATTATATCCATTCTACATGAAATTCCATACACATTTACAAGCATCTGATAATGAAATCTATGAAAATGAACACTCAAAAATTAGGGAATTAAATATTATTACATATCTAAAAGGAATTAATGGATATAACAACAATATAATGGATAAAATTCATCTATAGATGACTCTTAAATTATTAATTAACGAGTCTAATTTGAATATCCAGGACATTATGATCAATTGAATGACACATTTATACTTACGATGAGAGATTCTACCTGATCCTTAGTTATTCCCTTGAGTTATTCAAAATGGGTGATACGCTTTGGTAAATTCATAAGCTTATTTTGAACCATAAGTAAGGAAACAAAAAACCCATTTAGAATATATGTTAGGAAACATATCATAGATAACCTAGATTGAATCCTATGTAATCACTAGTTTGGTTAAACTTTTTCTTTATGATTTTATCTATTGTGTAAAATAGATAATTTTTTATGATTATTATCTATGTGTTCAAGAATCCTAATTGAAAATTATTTTTCTTATTTAATTATTTGTAATAAAAGAACACATGTAAACAAAAAAATTGAGAATAAATAGTATGATTTACCTATTAATATTAAAGATATAATTAAAGAGAATGAAGATGAGTCTATATAGGAATACAATTAAATATTTTGAAGTCTTGTAGGATCCACCTATGGATTTTTCATGAAAACTAAAAGAAAGGTTGATAAATTTTTTTTTGAATAATGTCGAGACAACAAAAATCATTAGTGAATCGACACTTCAAGAGTTATTATGAGATTTTATATTGTTATCTATATGATGGATTGAAGATCAGTGACTCTCAGTTGTCTCATTGGAATAGAAAAACAAAGTGGAGAATATAGTCAAATATGGGTGGATAAGTAGATAAATAACATGATGGAAAGTAGGACGAACATCCCACATGTTAAAAACATTGGATGAAGAATCCTATAAACTATGTCAATGGATCCAGAATCGCTTCAAATGTTGAATAATGGAACATCAATCTAAAACATCTGAACGAATATAAGGAATTCCAATAATGTGGAAGAGGAAAGGAAGGATTGGATCAACACTCGACCTGTAGTGGTGTGTTAAAAATATAATAATCATGGGAATTATGTGAATAATTTCCTAGCACAAGCTTTTTCAGTGGTAATAAATAAAAATCTCTAAGGTAACAAGGAAGGGATTATATTATCTCTACTACTAAGGTGGAGCTGGACAATGATGTGGATACGGGTACACTGGTTATTAATTATTCAATATAAAACATAATATTTGATTAATGTTTTATCCATTATTTCATATCTCTTATTATTAAATATTAAATAACCACATAAAAATGTAGAGGTTTATTTATCTATGATAATGGGAAATGGGGAAATTATTTCTTGCAAAGTATATAACTCCTCAATGGTTAATTTATTGGTCTTAACCTCCCATAAAATTTCTCAATACATGCATTAGTAGAGATTGATTCTATCTATGGATTGGATTGAATATCTTGTTAAAAATTCTACACCAACTGTTGGGAAAGGGAAATCACTCTCCACATCCCAATGCATCCTCCAATTTTGTAAAAGTGTTTCTATGATGATGAATCTTCTTTCGAATCATTGTACCATGTGTGGATATTACTGCCTTTGGGAAATCATATCTAGATCAAATGATTGAGAAAAAAGAGATAATCATGATCAAAGACGTTAAAATTATAAGGGAATACCCTGATGTAATATAGGAATAATTCATTGGTCTTCCTTCTAAATAAGATTATGAGTTCCCAATTGAACATATTACTATATCTCTACTTATATCAAAGAAATGATACTGAATGGGAACCGATGATAAAAATGAGATGAAGATGTAGTTTCCAAATAATATAGTCAAGGGTTTCATCACCCATACGCATCACCATGGGGAGAACCTATCCTCTTTTCCATGAAGAAGAATCGATCAATGAACCTTTGTATTGATAATCACGAGATCAATAAAATCATGATAAAGAACAAGTATCCCCTATCCCAGATAGATGACTTATTTGATCAGCTATGTGGGTGTTTTTATTTCTCTAAGGTGGACCTTCAGTAGATATATCACCAATTAAAGGTGAGGCGGTATATATTCCAAAGACAACATTTTTAATGAGGTATGGACACTCAGAGTTCTTTTTTATGCCTATAGGACCCACTAATGATTCAGAAATCCTGAGTCACATAATGAATATAGTCTATGGAGATTACCTATAAATTTTTTGGAAGTATTTATTGATGATATTTTGATATACACATAGAGAAAGGGGAACATGATATTTATTTAAATTTTATACTAAAGGAATTTCAATGGGATAAAACATTTGAAAAATATAGTAAATGTTTTTTTCAAATGGTGGAAGTTTCATTCATAGGGTATGTTGTCACAAAAAGGGATATTTATGGACCCTTAAAAGACAAAGGTAATTGAATAGTGTCCTAAGAAAGAATCTATAATGGAAATCCATAACTTCCATGGTCAAGATGGGTAGTAAAGACAATTTGGGAATAACCTTTCAATATTCTCAAAACCAATGACCAAGATTCAATGTAAGGGAGGGAATTTTTCCTAGACTCAATGTTGTGAGGAAAGATTTAAAGATTTCAAAAAGAGGATTATCACTGTGCTAGTACTCACCCTCTAAACAATTGGAGAACTCTTTGTGCTTTACAATAATTCTTTACAATGGACTTAGGTTGTGTACTAACGTAAAATGATAAATTTATACATTTCATCTCAATTCATCTGAAAATTCATGTGCAAAAATACCCCACATATAATCTACAGTTGTTATCTATGATCATTTTATTGAAAATATTGCAGCATTATCTTAATGGGGTGAGGTGTGAGATATATACTGATCACAAGAGTCTCAATTATAAATTCACACAATTGAATCTTAATATGTGCCATTGAATATGGTTAGATATGATCAAGGATTATGAGTGCTGAATCAAATATCATCCTGGAAAGGAAGATAAGGTAGTAGATGCACTCAGTATTAGAGATCATGCATCGTTATCAACAAAGAGAATTTACAAGTATTTAATTTTCCATGATTTATAGAGGATGGACATGTGAATCAATAAAAGAGGATCATCATCAATCCTTTCCCAAATTTTTGCTCAACCGTCCCTCGAAGATAAAACAAAACACGCTCAAAGAAATGATGTGGAAATTTTTAAAAGGTGTTTGCTTTCAAAAAGGAGAAATAATGTGAGTTAAAAATATATATGGATTGATTTGTATGATTTGCGTCATGATTATGTGTACCATATAATCCATAGATAAAGAAGGATCTTTTGAGTGATGTAAATTTATCAACCTTATCTATCAGCAATAGAGTACAAATATGTATCAAGACCATCTATAGATATATTGCTGGGATAGTATGAAGATGGAGATTACTAGATATACATAAAATTGCCTCGTGTTTCAACAATATAAGTCTAAAAGGAAAAATTGCAATGGGTTGATGAAACCATTACCCATAAAAAACCTGGATATGGGAAAACATCACCATAGGCATTGTCACCAGACATCCAAAGACATCCAGTTGGTACAATTCTATATGGGTTAGTGTAGACCATCTTATAAGGACATCTCACATTATCACAATTCAAGAGCACTAATCATTAGGTCAACATGAAAGGATATATATTAGAGAGTTAGTAAGGTTACATGGTGTACCACTATCGATTGTATCTGATTGAGATATGAGATACACATTGATGTTCTATTGATTTATCCAATATGATCTATACACTACGCTAAACATAAATATGACCTTTCTTCCTCTAACTAATGACCAAATTGCGAGAACTATTTAGACACTAGAATACCTGTTTAGAGAATATTCAATTGATTTAAATGGAGTATGGGATAAACACCAGCCTCTAGATTAGTTATCATAAAAATTCGTTTCCACTACAGTATATAAATGGATCAATATGAAACCCTTTACGGGAAAGGTGAGGTACATCGATACATTTGGATGAGTTCAATGAACGTATGATTCTAGGACATGAAATAGTCGATGAAATGGGGGAGATGGTGAAAACCATTCATCATGAAATCACGGAATCCCATTTAAAAAAATAGCTACATAGAAAATCTTTGATGGGGCGTTGAGTTTACGTATGGAGACATTGTATCTCTATGCACATCTCTATGGAAGAACATCCTGAGATTTGGGAAGATGGGAATGTAAAGTCCTAGGAACATTAGCCCCTTAATGATCATTGATCTGGTTAAACCTGTGTCTTATCGACTAGCACTTCCACCTACCACGTTTCATGTACACGATGTATTCAATGTATTCCTTTTACAGAAGTATATAACAAATCCTTAACATGAACTGTCTTCAAAGGCGGTAATGTTAGTGAAAAATCATTCTTTCGAGGAGATTCTATATAAGTTATTTGATCAAAGAGATAATGTTTTAATCAACAAGACTACTCACAAAGTCAAAAACTATGGCAGAACCATTAGTACAAAAATGAACATGGTATCTAAAGGAAGTGACGAAGGAAACATACCCACACATATTTTCAATATAATATGTAAAACAGAATTTTGAGGGTGAAATTTCATAAGGGTGGAAGAATGTAATGACCCAATGATTTATCAATTGATATTACCTTATTAAAATTATCTAAATTTTCTTTAATCACATAAAATCACATTAATAACAAAATAAAACCATTAAAAAATAAGAATTAATGAAATTTAAGGAATTTCTAGATTTTTAGTAACCAATATCGATGAAATAGTAAATTGACTATTGGAAAAGTAATGTGACCAGTATAAATAGTAAACTATAATACTGAACAGTAACCTCAAAAATGAATGTATAAATTTTTTTATACATCTTCTAGGTGACAATATGGTATACTTACATCCCAGTAAAAGTAAATAAATATTTAAAAATTTATTAATTATGTGTTGGTATTTTTGTGGGTAATAAACATTTAAGTAAAATTTTATGAATAATTTAATAATTTAAATTAAATATTATTTTCATAACATTTATTAATAATTTAGTAATTAAATATTTTATTATTATAAGATAATTTTATCAGACCTTAATTAATATTTAAATGTTGTTCGAAAAGTATTTTTATTTTAA
Source organism: Viscum album (assembly GCA_963277665.1). NCBI lineage: Eukaryota > Viridiplantae > Streptophyta > Magnoliopsida > Santalales > Viscaceae > Viscum > Viscum album. Next base: position 2,132,811,581 of record OY728148.1, read on the forward strand.
AAATTTGAACATATCATGTAAATTATGATATTAATTGAAAAAAAATCACATATTTAAAAAACTGATTTTGAAAATTGGATTTCATTTGTCAATTCCTTATATTGAAAATTTATTTGGTTTAAATGTTTTTATTTTTCTAAAATAATTGAATTTTAACAGAACAGTGTAATGTAGTGATTTATGGTATATATATATATTATAAATTAAATACACTATTAATTGAGCCAAGGATGAAGTCAGAACCATTTGTTAGAACACTCTTGATCTAATTAGTATGTCTCGTCTCAATATTTTGAACTCTTTCTTGTCTTGAGAAAAATAATAAACTAATGAATTAAATATTTAGAAAACATCAATCTCCCCCACTAGAAATACCACCCCTCATCACCTCTTATACTTACACATGTAAATATGTGTTCCTTATAAAAATTATATTCAAATCTCTTAAAATTCCCCTACCCAAATCCTTCTCATATTAATCTCATTAAAAAGAAAAACCCTCTTCCCCATGGAGGCTCTCGACAAGGATAAATTTAAGAGTTAAATCCCTCTTTCTGTTCTTTTATTTTATTTTCAATATCACAATTTTATTTTTCTTCCCTAATATCACCTAATACAAATTTTATGATAACCAAATAAATATAAATATACGGGATTTTTAATGGAATAATTAATCAACATCTCTCTTTCCCCCTCCATTTTTTCTCAAAATGAAAATATCATTCATGATGTGTTAATTTATCCCATTCAAGGATGAGGATGTTTTTAATTTCATTTATCGTCTTCATAGATGTCTTGGAAATATGTTTTAAGGTTAAAAAAGGTTATAATATAGTAATTATATTCTAGATAATTTACTAGAATCATTTTTTCACATTATATTAATTTAGTAAACAGAATGAATTCATTGTTATCAAAATTCGCCAAAATAAACCTAATTTATTGTCATTAATTTTTTTCAAAGGATTCATCCTCACCAAAAATTAAAATATGATTTATGTGATCATTTAAAATTATTTATAATCACTAATAACAAAATATTTCAAATCTAGTGTATTATACCTATTCTACATGAACTTCTATAATAATTTACAATCGAATATATCATGAAAACTAAGAAAATGATCAACGCTGAATGATGAAATAAGACACTATAACTAATCTAAAAGGATATAATGATCATTAAAAAAAATTAATATAATTAATTTATCAAATAATAATGTCTTATTAATTTATTAATCAAATTTTATTTTTAAAAACATTATGATCAAGGGAATAACACCTTTAGAATTAAGGCATGTGATTCTACCCAAACCTCTTTTATTCCCTCACTATATTCTTACTACCTTTTTTATCCAAATTAAATTCAATTTATTTTTATGTAAATCATATAAAATATGATTATATGTTCCAATATCATGTATCAAGATCATAGCAACCTTTTTCGTTTATATAGACAATTTTAAAAGGTTCCCTAGTCAATTCTTTCCATATGAATGAAAAATTTACGGGAACCTACTGAATTCTCATCAATTTTCATGTGCTCTATATTATAAATAATTAAGAAACAATTATTTTTTAAATTAACTAATTTTATTATAAAAACATTTTTGGTTAAATATTTTTTATATATTAAAATTTAATACATTTCTTCTTTAGATGCACTTTAATATTTTCCTAAAATCGAAAAAAATGTTTTTATTCTAAATATTCTTATATAATATTTTTACATATTTTCACTTAATTTTTAAATATCTTATCATTATATAGGAATATTTTAAAATATTAATGTCCATGTATTATTTATGGCGTTCCTTTCATGGACACTATTGTGATATTCCCGTATGTTATGTCTTTTTACAAGATTGTGATACCAAATTATTACCATGGGTAACCATTATGTTTATACTTGATTCCTTATGTTTGATTAACTATGTGGAATACATAATCAATAATATGTAATGGTGCATGATCGTAGTTATAACTACAGTTTATTAGGTATATTTTAGTCTCTTGAGATGTTGTCTGCAACAATATTGGCTTTAATCTTTGACACATGCTCTATGTGCAACAATCTTTGTGGTAAGCCTCGACTCATGATCCTCTATGTGAAATGAGATTTTATTCATACTAAATAAATCATTTTTTTCTTTGAAATTACCATTATTCCATTACAATATGATCACATGTTTTATATGTTGTGATTCCTTATATTTAGTCATGTGTCATGCCTTTTTTATATCATTATGTCATGCCTTAAAACCTATGTTCTTAAGCTATATTTGTATGTTTATTCAAATACTACGATTCTTATCTCATCCATTTGTTTATTTTTTTCACTAGGTTATCCCATGTAGATTTATGAAAAAAGGTAGTTTGGAGCTCTTTAAAAATACTAAATACATAAATTTTTTATCTAGTCCCATGTTTTCAAATTTAAGTACCTAATCATCCAAGACAACATGGTTTTTGATCCATAGCTTCTAATTTGATGTTTAATTATGTTGGAAACCATGTAATGATTTGTGTATAAGTATATTGTATCTATATAAAACCTTTCCCAAGACTATTTTTTGTAATGGGATTTCCTGGAAAATCCTTCTGAATTTCCATGTTGGCATGTAGGTCCTCCCTTTTCTACAACGAATTAACAGTATGTTATTACTAACAATTAGTAATTAATAAATAATAAATGTATATACTGAAAGAAATCATAATAATAACTAAATAACAATTAACTACTAAAATTTCCTCTTAAATATTACTAATTATGTAATTAATATTAATAATATTTTAAACTATGGTAATTAATAATTAATTTATTACTAATTAATATTTTATAAATTATTAATAGTTAATAGTTATAAATTAGTTAGTAATTAATTATTATTTAGTTATATATTTATTATTATAATTGAAAATTAAGTGAGTTATTTTTTATTAATTAATTATTATTAATAATAATTTATTACACACTTAGTAATATATTTTTAAAATTATAATTTTGTTACAAAATATTAATAATAACTAATAAATTAATAAATTAATAATTTTTAATCAAAAATAAGGAAATTAGTTTTTGTTAATTATCTAAATGTTACAGATTAAAAATTATTACTAATTAATAATAAGTAAATAATATGATTTAAAATTAATAATTTTATATTCTAATAAATAATAATATTAGTAATATTATTTTATAATATTAATAATATGATTAATAAATATTATTTTCTAATATTATTTATGGTAATAAATATATTTTTTGAAAATGGTATGGGAAATCCCTTGTATTTGTGTGAAAAAAACAGAAAATAGGGCTTATAAAATATGGGTTCAGACAAGGTATAACTACCCTCATCGAAAATAGTCAAAGATAATGTTTTTTTCTAATCATTATCCACATCACATGTTCGACACCCCTCGGGACATTCCAATCAATTCATCAAAAATGACCATAACTATGACCCTTAGAATATTTCTCTCCCATGATTTTAACTTGTTTAAAAATGATTTATGTGTCAGTTCCCTTTAGTGTTAGAATCATCCAATGATTTCATTTCATCATTCATAGTATCCCAGTTATTATAGAGATTCCCTTAGCCATGTAACTTTAGATGACAACCATGTTTCCATGATAGAACTTGTAGCCAAGTCCCTTATGGTTCATCCCCCTCTGATTCATATTTTTTCCTTCTCCATGGGTGTTTTATTTTTATCCTTAAGACTTGAAATTACTAGAGAAAACTCACTTCCTATCATTTTATGGTTATGCACCTCACCTTCTTGGACTTCCTAACTACTGAGGGAATCAAGAACATCAATTTTTTTTATAATTAAACTGAACATTGACCAATGTTTCATGTGAAACATGAGAACAAGAATCACCACTCATTGGATAAGAAATCCTACGATCATTATGAGCCTTGGTGTAATTAATATAATCTTTTATTATCTGTTGATTTGATATTTCATTTTTATTTTCATCGGTCAATGGAGCACCTTATTCCTAAGCCATAATGGGGGCATAAACATTAACAAAAAAAACACATCCATTTTGAGGTAAGGGAACAAATCCATCATACTTCGAGGACTCTAATGCAAAAGGTTTCCATGATATAGAAATAATAAATCCGTCTAGATTCTTATTCTTAATCAATATTTGATAGTAAAAATTTAATATCTTATTACCTTTACAACTTTATGAAGCAAGCATCAGTTCCTGTAGAACCTGATGGTTAACAACATCCTTTATAGAGGAATTGATGAGATCTTTCTCATCTATCTAAACAATTCATACCATTTTACACTCTCAATTCGATTCTTTGATGTATTTGATGTTATTACAACCTCTTGTATGAGTCTTCCTTCAAGGTGTAATCCACCACAATGTCCAGCACAAATACCTAAGGTGGACAATTTTTATTCAAAATAGAACCATATACTGTCAGATAAGGGCCTTCTAAACCTATCATGGGGTTCATATTTAGAGTTGTATCCTTTTCTTTAGAAGTTTCTAACCACCATTTCTTCTTAAAAATAAAAAAATTCACATCATTTGTAGAATATTGTTGAAAATCAACTACATGATGATCATTTTCCTTCCTAAATCCACAAGAAGGTTTCTCCAGCATTGGAGGAGTATCAGAAATAGAGTCTTGATCAGACCACACATGCACGATTTCCTCATTCAGAAAAGGATATGAAAAATAGTTATTTCTAACCCTTAATTCTTGATCACATCTATTTGGATAACGTGATTCAGACAACCATCCTCCGATGAGCGAAACTGTTGAGCGCACATTCCACTATGAGCTGTGGACTTTTTACCATTTGACCTTTTGAAATACATTTTTTCCTGTAAATTACCTTGGGAGAACATGCATAAAATATAATTATTTCATCTCAAATAATCATGTACAATGGTTTTGAGATTGAAAAAAGGGGGTACATTTTCAAACAAAAATTTTCGATCAAATTTCATGTCATCTATTGAATGAACAACTGTCTTAACCAAAGAAAAAAATATTAACTTCAACCATAGATCACATTAATTGACCAAATCTATCGATTTTGGTCTCCATATCAATTTTTATGGGAAACCCTATGGAAATATATATATCATGAATTGTTTTAGGATTCCAAAGAAGACCATTTAATCAAAAAAACATTAAACCATAGTTGCAATGAACTGTTACCTACACCTAGATGATTGAAACTATTATCATGTTTATGGATATGAAGATCACCTGCCTTAAGGGAAACCGAACCAAAAACCAAAAATTAATCTTTATTTAAACAAAGGAGATTCAAATTTGTTTAAATCCATGGCTAAAAGTGATGCAATTCTTATTGGAGAAACCCCATATTTTGGAGAGGCAGTCTTCAATGTCTTCCATTTTTCACATCTTCAAACCCCGTGAAAAAATTGATTAGAGTCGTGATGAAATCCTCAACATGTTTTAAACTATCCAAAACCACCTACAGTTTGGAAATTATAATTTAGTATTTATTATATAGTTATTTTTAATACTATTTATTATTAATTATATATTTTTATAGAATAAAAAATCAAGCCCTCTTTACTTTTTATAATTAATTAGTTTTATATTTATTTTTTTCAAAATTTATTTTTAATAATTACTTATTAATTAAGATGGATTATAATATAATTAACATTATTTACAAAATTATTAATATTTAATAGTAAATGTTAATAACTAATTATTAATTTCTTATTTTTAATTATTATTTTTTCATCATTAATATTTATTTTCATTATTTAATAAATGTTAACAATAATTTATTATTAACTAAATGCTTCAAAAAGTGGAAATGAATCCCACCTTGGAAATTTATTTTCATTTCTATGGCCAATCCCCAAAAAATGGGAGCATTGGGAGAGAGTTTAGATCATAATTACAGACTACATTAATGGCAGTATCACATGATATTAAATTATACATAAATTAAAAAAGGAAATTATATATATATATAAACAATAAAAGAAAAATAAAAATAATAAATTTAAATATTCTATAATGCATATTTAAAGTATTTTTTCATTTGTGAAAAAGAGCGAAGGCTCATGCCACCTTTTCACTAATTTTTGGGAAATGGTTGAAATGACCTTGATTTCTTTTTCCTAAGTGAGAATACGAAAATGGTTGAATAATGCTTTCTGAATTTGTGTACTAGTATTTAAAAAAAATATTCCTAGTATTATTTTAATAAATATTGGTTTTCAAAATAAATATATATAAACATTTGAGGCCAGACTAGATGTTGGATGTGTCCACTAGGGAAGTGAAACACCTATCACTACCTCTAAAACATGATCACTAGTTTATTATGATGATATTGTGTGGACCTAAATACAACATGAAATGTAAAACTCCATGCTAGATCTATAGAAAATGCATTTATAAAGTGATATTGGTGTTTTTCATTATTTTTAAATTTTATTTAATGAGTATTCATTAATAAATATATTAAATGTTTATTTCATAATATGGTTGAGTCCCAACTATCATTGATAAAAATTAAAAGAGGGAAAATATAATTCATCATTTATATACCATCAATGCATATTGATGGCATGGAACAACAGCATGGGAGTGTATTCCATTAGACTACTATAAAGAAAGTCAGTTTTTACTAAGCATCCATTCCTTAATATGCATATAAAAGGGCATCCCCATCCCAACATAAAATTACCTTCATATCTCTAAATTTCACTCATCCTCCATATATAATAAGCATGATGGTACTTATTTTATTCAAGGTGGTATTAGTGGCCTAAATGGGGTTTAAATTTCAGCAAAGCGTCATTTAAGGGTAGTTATTATTATTAAAATATCTGTTATTTATTTATTTAATATATTTGTTTTTCGTTAGTTGTAAATATGTTAAATATTTACAATATTAGGTAGTTAGATATAGTATAAAAACAATAGTTTTTATTAGTAATGATTATGTATAGATTAACTAATTATTAATATAAGATTAAATAACGATAAGATATTGGGTAGGTCATAATAACTGACTAATTATTAACTAATGATTAAGGAATAATTAATTTCAGTTTTATTAATGTTTATCTAATTATTCTCTAAATAATACATAATGATTAACTAATGATTAATGAACGATTAATGAATGATTAAATATTGATTAACTAATAATTAAAAAAAATTAAAAACTAATGTTTATTAATGTTTATAGAATGATTAAAAATTATTTACTATTGATTGAAGAATGATTTACAAATGATTAATGATTGAGTAACTATTGATTCATTTATAATTAAAGAAGGATTCCTTAATGATTAATTAATCAATAAATAATGGTTATCAACGGATTAATGAATTATTATGGACTGATAAACTAATGATTAAATAATTCTTAAATAATGATTAAATAATGAATAACAAATTATAAACTAATGATTAATGATTTATTATCTAAATATTATAGAATGATTACCTAATGAATAAATAATAATTAAAATATTATTAAATAGTTATTACATATTGATTAACTAATGATTAAAAAAGTAATAACTAATGATTAATGAATTATTATCTAATGATTTAAGATTTATTAACTAATGATTGGTTATTGATTCGCTAATGATTAACTAATTATTAACTAATGAATAAAAACTGATTTAATATTTTTTAATTAATGATTAAATATTGGTTAGCTAATGAGTAAAGAATAATTAACTAATTATTAACTAATTAATAAAGAATGATTAAAGAATAAATAAGTAATGATTAAAGATTTATTAAAAGATGATTAATTAATAGGTAATTAATTATTAACTATTTATTAAAAAATGTATATCTATGGATTAAATAATGATTAACTACTGATTTACTAATTATTAAATGATGATTTAATAATGATTAACTTATTATTAATGATCAAATAACTAATGATTAAATATTGATTCATTGTTTAATATGTAATGATTAAATATTCACTAACAAATGGTTAACTGATGATTAACATTGAATAAATTATGACAATAGAATGATTAAATATTGATTAACCAATGAATAACTGGTGATTAACTAATTATTAATTAATGATTAATGAATTATTAACAAATAATTAAATATTTATTAACTTTTAATTAATCAGTGAATAACTAATTATTAAAAAATTATTAAATAACAATTGGATCTTGATTAATTATTGATTAATTATTGATAAACTAATTGATGTCTAATGATTAAATAATGAATAATTAGTGATAAAATATTATTTTAAAAATGATTAACTAATGATTATTTAATAATAGACTAATCAGTAACTAATGATTAAGTAATGATTAAATAATAATTAACTAATGATTCATGAATGATTAAATATTGATTAAATAATGATTAACTGATGATTAACTACTGATCAAAAAATGATTAAATAATGACTAAAAAATGATGATCTAATTTTTAAATACAGATTAATAGATTATTAACAAATTATTAACTAATTATAAAGCAATCATTAAATAATGAATGATGATTTAGTAACTAATTATTAACTAATGTTTAAAGAATAATTAAATACTGATTAATGAATGATTATATACTAAATAACTAATGAATAAATATTTATTATCTAATTTATAATTAATGAATAAATAATTATTAAATAAAAATTATGGAAGGATTAAATAATATTTTTCTATTAATTAACATTAGATTAACCTAGAATAAATATAGGATGAATAATGAAAAATGGCTGACAAAGAGGTTTAACTACAAACATCCATTGATTTATATGATTCATACAATAATTCATTTCATTCTTGTTACCCTCGATGGATATGTCATATACAAATCACATTTTATTTATAAACCATTAAACATACCTTAATAGATGTTAAAAATTGTACTAAAAAATTTAGTTTCATTTTTTAGTATATAAGAAAACATTTTAGAATTTGTGTATCATAATTATGATGTGTTAATATAATAAAAATATTAGATATATAATACATGTTTATGTTGCTCTGTTACTGATGTAAAGTGGGTCAAAACAACAAAACACCACATTGAGCATGATTCGATCAGGAAATGGTGCACAATAACTATTATAACATCCCAGGTATTTATAAAATAATACATTTTTCATATCTAACAATATTTTTGAATTTAATATAAATTTATAAATAATGGGGACATAATTTATTATAGAATACCTGAAACAAATCAATGGGTTTCTCGGAAATCTTATGTTGAACACAATATTGAGTTATATAGAAATATAATAAAATAAAAAATATAATTATTTTAAATAGTTTTTAACACCTATCAATTGTATTGGAAGGAATGAATAGAACTAACTAACATATGATTACACATGTTTTATAAATGTTTTTACATTTTTAAAATAAACTTTTAAGGCCTAAAATGATAATGAATCCAATATTAACAATGAAATACTCGAATGTTTTTAAAGGTCATGTTTAACACCATATAATGAAGAACCCATTTTTAAACCTAGTAGTTGAATGTTTTATATTTAATATTTTATAAAATGAATTTTTTATTTAGAAGTGGGACATAAAAATTTTCCTTGGTGGATATTTTTGCTATTTTTATTATAATTCCATATTATAATGAATAGTGAAAAATACTGTATTTTATTCAAAACTATCTTTTTATATAATTAATATATATATAGTGTCCTTATAATTCATTTTAAAGATTAATTTGATTATGTCATTATCATTAAATCTAATTTGGGAATTGGATGTAATTTCATGTTTACATTGTACAGAAACACATGTATATCTTTTGATAGTTTTTACATCTTAAAAACCAACTTTCTAGTGTTGACCTCAATAATTGTTTAATAATTAATTTCATCAAAATTTCTATTCTGAATTTGAAAAAATGGATTCCATATTTGAATCAGAAGGTAAATTTATTTCAAATTGAAGCCTTTTATATTTGGACATTATGAATTATAAATTCATTAATTATTTTTATTTACCATAGTTAAAGGTTAAATTAAGTAAATAAGTGAAAAAAATTATATTCTAACAATATAAAACCACCATAAAACATGGGTTAATTATATTTCATTAGAAATGGATGATGATGGTAATACATGGGACTATTTTAGGCCACCATGTAGCAACTTGGGTGTGATAATGAACTTTTAAAAGATTTATTTTAATGAAAATTGAAAAATAACAAAAACATGAATCTCCAAACTCAAATAATTTTAATTTAGTTTATATAAATGATATATCTGAATATAAAAAATCATTATAATTAAAAATATCTTTACTAAATCATGGAATTTTATATCTAATTTTTATACATTATATAAATCAATCTATTTATGACATAATGATGAAGTAGTGATTACCTTATTAATGAAAGAGTTAAATAAATGATATTATAAATATTAAAATAATTTAATTTGAAAATTTTTTCAATGAATGAAATTTTTTTCTTTTACATTGACATGTGAGGGATGATTTAATTCCTTTGTGTTTAAGAAATCAGCATGATATGACTTAAAAAAATAAATTATTATATCATGTCAAAATTAACATAAATGACTTCTTAAAACAAATAATATTTTAAATAAATCATATAACCGTCCTAAAAATCTGTGATTCATAAAAATGACATTTATAATGATAAAAATTTCATTAATTATACAATTTTTTATTTATTTTAATTTTGTAGTAACTATAGTGTCCATATATTATGAATATACAATAAGATGTGGTAATAGTTAATGTTGTTAACAAAGAGTTAAGTCTAAAAGGCAAGGTAAATTTTAAGACCTAAATGTTTATAAAACAAATTGGTTGAGATGATTTCGACCCATAAATATATTATACTTGAAATTTATTACTTTAAATTAGTTACAATTATAAAATCAGTTAATAATAAAATAATATTTCAAGACATTCCAAAAGTGCCCCTCACCCCTCTTATAAATGATTACCACCTCTACCCACTTACTCACACCAATCAAGCTCCTTGGCTTGTCCAAATAAGCTCAAATAGGCTCCCAACATCCATACTGTACTCCTATAATCATTATCTTGGGTATAAGTAAAATAAATTAATCATTTTGGCTAAAAATGTGAATGAGGTATACAATTTATATGAATATAAAGAACAAATGAGACAAGTCGGGCTCCAGGTAAGGGATCTTCTTAACACAATTTTCATTATTTGGGTTAATCTTATACTTCATGATTATGTAATTAAATGATTATGTGAGAAATAAATATTTATATCCTATCATTTATTTATAACCGATTTATGGGTATTTATAGGGAATACACATAATCAATCTATTTTATTAACAAAATGATCTTTGTAAGTGACCTTCTAAACTCAATTTCTTCTCACTGGGTTTTATTCATACGTTGTTGATAATATTATTCAAATATTATGCATGGAATCACTATTTATTTATTCATGTTTTAATTTCCACTCACCATTTTGGGGATATATCATTTCTACACATAATCACCACATTAATAAATTCTCACGTCATTTATACTTATTTGTAAGGAAACTCGTAAATCAATCTCTATCCATTTAGATAATATGTGGGAATGCCTATGATTTGTTAAACTAAAAATATAATTATATTTGATTTATTTATATTTTCCGAACATAATTATGTCATTAATTTATCCTTAATCAGTTGATATAATATTTATAAGGGATTATCATCTCATTTTCTTTACATCCATGAGATAAATGTGAATTTCACCACTAACTACTTTTCATGTGGTGTAACTACTTCTAATTTAGATATATTTTATCATGAATTATTTTATATTCATGTTATTTAGATGTTTCATTTTATTATTAACACTTTCAGATCTTTCGACTCATGGGTATGTGATTTCATCTCAATCTCTTTTAATTGGGGGATGTCATGATGTTATGAACCTTTATTCTCCTATAAAGTTTATATAAAACCCTTTGACTCATTTCACCATGAATTAGTTTTTTATAATGTAATATAAGGTTTTTTATTATGTAATTCTTTAATGATATGTATTCATGTCTTTCTTAAGTGGTAAGGTAATTATCAAACTTCTCTTTTTCTTTCCAGTTCCCTTTTATATGATATGTTATTAAAATATACATTCCACGTTATTATTTTCATTTTATAATGTCCCTATTAAAATATTATGATTATTTAATGAATGTTTTACCCCTATCTCATCTATTTTTAATGTTTTATAAAACCATGTTGCATAGTTGTTATGCTACAGAATGTTCCTCTCAAAATATCTCTCTTTTTCTCAAGAAATTCTCTTATTTTATTTAGGTGAATACCCAAAACTATTTCACTTTTATGGGTATTCATAAATAAATAAATGATATATATTTTATTCCTTAATTAAAATACATAAAACCCACATCCACTTTCCATCGGTTAAAAATGACATAATGATCATGTTCTTATGCACTTTTTAAAACTATACTCTTTTGATATGAAAACTAATTATTTTATTCTCAATTTTTATTTACAAAATGATTGATTATAACCTTTGTGGATAATATGAAAATAAATACATATTATAGGGTGTTCCATGATATCACTCTAATTCATTGGGTAATGAAATTAATCTCTAGAGAAGGCATGTTTTACGATACAATGGTGAATAACATTGCCAATTTTTACGATACCATGTGGAATAACACTGGAAATTTTTATAAAACCTCAGGGATAGAACATGGTTATATAAAACCTTTGTGATGGAACTTGGTGATATACTTAGGAATGTATAAATTAAAGGTTGTATCAACTTTTTTATGTTATGATCCATGTTTTTATTATTATTATATTCCTCTTTCTCATGCCATTAAGAAACTCCTCATGTTATGATTTATATATCATAAGATCACTTATAAAGGGTTTACCTTGTTTTCTATTACTACACATTTTGTGCTCATCCCATGTTTTGAAATATTCTTCAAGGACCTTATGATTGGTAATGACAAAGAATATGATATCAGAAAAATATTTGAATATTTTTCTTTAAAATAATCTATGTTTCATTTTAATGGTTTTTGTTTTATAATAAATGAATAGAGTGTAGAATTATAAACTATATAATATTTAATTATTATGTAATGTTTTTTCATATTTCTCTAAATTATATTCCTCAATGATCTCATGGAATTAATGAAAATAAGTTCAAGTCAAAAGTCACATGAATATGTTAATTTTATATTCGGTTCCATATATTTGTTATTAGAGTTGGGTTTAGACAATGTTTGAGATTAGGATATATTATTATGGGTTCATATTTTTATGTTTTATCCTCATTTTATTTTCTTAGAAACCCATTTTAGTATTTTGATAAAAAACCTCAATGTGATTAATCGTATTTTTGGTGACATTTCATTTTTTCAAGTAATTCAAGGTTATTAGTTTTTGAATTTTAAATGAAATGTATGATATATTTTTTTAAAGATCTATTTTTATTTTTGATACTGTTATTATATTTTGTGAATTTTATAAGAAATAGATAGTTTTTGAAAAATTTACAACGCAAAGACTGTGTGATAACTTGTCACGTCAGATAAGGCTGCAGGAATCGAACTCACAACTAAAGTGTGATATGCCATTATTGCCAACCAAAAACATACGTGGTGTCCCTAATTAGTATGAATTACTACATTTTCATTAAATGGGATGATTAAATAAAAATATGTTTATTTTGTAAGATTGTATTTTATTGAGTATATAACTATTGGATACGAAAATGAATTGTGGATTGAGTGATAAATGTTATTTTGGGAAATGTTTATTATTATGCAAACATTATATGATTAAGGTAAATAGAAAAATATAGAGATTTATTTGGGGATTAATGTTTTAATTATTTAATTGAGTACTTATGGTAATTATGAAATGATTAGAATATGTTGTATAACATTTGATTAGGTTAATTACATTTTGGTATGAGACTTTATGAGTGATCGATTTTATTTAGAGATACGTGTAAAAATTTATCTAGGAATACTATGTGATCAAATCCTTATGAATTTTGGGTTTAAATCGTAGTTTGGATTATTTGGAATAATTTTAAGGACAATGGTTTATTGAATTCACTTTGTTGAATGTTGGGTATTGTTTGATGAATATTAAATAATAAGAGTTTTATTGATTATTAAATAGGATTACTATTTTTGTTGATTATATGAAGTTGTTCTAACCATTTTGGTTCTGGTTAATGTCTTATGATGGGGTAAATACATAGTTTATCTTTTCTGGATTATTGGATTCTCAGTAGGATTATTCTTTCACTTCAGGTGTGACCATGCCTACTTCAATACTCATTTCTTGGAGAAAGGATGTGTGTGTGGTATAAATTTATTAAGGGATGAAAATGTACTTGAAAAGTAACTATGTTTCCTTATATTACTATTCAAGCTTATAAATTAATTACTCAACATTTTTAAAAGGACCATAAAACAAAAACATTTTCTATTTAATTTTCTTACTGCTAAATCAAATACTATTTAACCCATCACATGTTTGTGGTTTTATACTTGTTATATTTCTCTTAATAATTTTTTCTATCACTCTTCATCACAACAATACTGTTAGTTTTTATTCCATATCCATGTTTTCCTACATGGAATCCTAGTATGCGTTATCTCAGGTGAACTTTGTACTTATATTTAATTCTTTTAATGTAATTGTTTTATTTAATCTTCTTCCAATTTGGGATTTTCAATAATGTTTCTGAGTCTAATTTTAAAATTACGTGGACGTAATTTCCAAAAGGGGGAATGATGTAACATTCCAGGTAATGATAGAATAATACATTTCTGTATCTATTAATATTTTTGAATTTAATATTAATTTTATTTTAAAATGGGAATAATGTATGATAGCATACCTGGCACACAACAATAGGTTTCTATGAAAACTTATGCTGCACACAACATTGGGTTATTCCGAAAAAAATACAATAATAATATTAATATTTTAATTAGTTTTTAACACCTAGATGTTGTGTTGGAATGAATGAACATAACTAACTAAAATATGAGTACACATGTTTGATAAATGTTTTTAAATATCTCCAATAAATTGTATAGGCTTAAAATGAGAATTAATCCAATTAAAATCCAAAAAACAGTAATATTTTTAATGGCTCCCTTTATCGTTTTTTGATGGAGAACAATTTTGAAATCTAGTTTTGGTCATTTTATAATTTATATTTGAAAAAATAAAAATCATCTTTAGAAGTGGGACATCAAAATTTACTTTGTTTGAAATATTGGTATTTTTCTGATAAATCCATATTCTATTGAATACTGTAAAATAGTGCATTTTAATTTTAAAAAACATTTTATCTAATTTATTTATATATTTATACTATAATTTTAATTTTTTTAAAGTTTAATGGGATTATGTTTTAAGAATTTAATTGAATTTTGTGAATTAGAAGTAATTTAACATTGAAATTGGACATAAATAGATGTCATACTTTTAAGAGTTTTCACATCAGAAAAACTGGCTTTTTTTGTTTTGAGAAATTGAATTGATTTTAGATGAATTTTTGAAAATTTGTTGTTCTGAATTATGAAAAATTTATTCATTATTTGGTATCATAATGTAAAACATTCATAAATAGGAACCTTTTATTTTTGGACATTTTTAATAGTAACTTCAATAATTATTTGTATTTACCATGGTTAAAGGGTAAATCAGGTAAATATGGGTAAAAATAATATTATAACAATATAAAATTGTCTTAACACGTGTCCTAATTCTATATTATGAGATTTGTTTACCAAGGTCATCCTTGGGTCAATTTTAGGACCCCATGGAGCAACTTGGGTGTGATAATGACCTTTTATCTTTTTTATTATAAAAAAATAGAACTATAACATAATGAGCTATATCATAACAAAAAAACTAATTTTTATTATATGAATGATATATTCAACTATAAATATTAATTATAATGATAAAAATATTTACTATATATTTGTTTATTATTTTTAATTTTTATATATTATATAAATAAATTTATTTATGACCCAATGAAGATGAGGTTATTAGCTAATTAGTGAACGATTCAAATAAATGACAACATAAATATTAAAATAAATTTAATTTCAACATTTTTATTCCATCAAATAATTTTTTGGATTAAATTAAGTTGTGAGAGATGGGTTATTTTATATGGTTCAATGTAATAAAGATAATATGGATTTAACAAAATTCAGTTACTAAATTGCGTTAGAATTGACATAAATGTGTTTTTGAAACAAATATTATTTTAATAAATGATACAATAGTCCTAAAAATCAATGATTTGAAAGAATAAATGTTATATTGTTATAAATTTCATAAATTATCCACATGTATACATATTGGAACTTCATAGTAACTATTGTATCAATATATATTATGAAAATAGAAGAATACATGGTAAGAGTTAATGTGGTTAACTAAGGTTTAGCGCTAAATGATAAAGTTAACTATAAGACCTAAACACGTCTAAAAACAATTGGTTGAGAGGATTTGGAACAATAATCATCTTATAATCTACATTTATAAATTTTTAACTACTATAATTCGAAAATGAATTTATAATCAAATAAAATTTAATCATTTTTATAAAATTTCCCTCCACCCTTTTATAAAAGGAGACTACCTCAACCCAATTACTCACACATCTCCAGACCCTTGGAACATCCAACTTATGTTCATATAATATTCAAACATATATCCCATACTACAATAAGCCTACCTTGGGCATAAGGCAACTTAATGAATCCTTTTGGCCGAAATAAAAAAGAGTTACCAAATTTTGAGAAACTTTAAGAATGATCGAAAAATGTCGAACTCCAATTAAGGGAACCTCTTAACCCAATTCTCATTATTTAGTATGGTCACATACTTATTGATCATGTAATGTTTTTATTATGTGAGAAATAAATTTTTTGATAAAAACTTTTATTTTTACATTATTTATGAGTAATTATAGTGGATACTCATAATCAATCTATTTTATCATCAAAATAAACTTTTAGTGGGAATTTTTAAACTCAATTTTCACTCATGTGGTTTTAGGAATAATACATAGATTATATTATTCCATGATTAAGTATAGAATCACTGTTGATTTATTTATGATGTAATTTCCAATTCCCTTATGGTTTATATACTGTTGCAACATATAATCACACCATTGATAAATTCTTATGTCATTTATACGAACATTATATTTGAAATCATAACTCAATCACCATCCATTGAGTTAAATATACATTCCATTTGTTTTTAATTAAAAATTATATGTGTGAATGAACTATGATTATTTTATAATAAATATACACTTATATTTATTGAATTTATATTTTTTACAAAAAATTATGTCAATTTTTTAATCTTAATCTAATTAAAAAATATTATAAGGGATTCACATCTCATGTAACTCCCCAACCCCAGTTACCCAAAGTTGGTGCATTATTACATAACACTGGCATGATCACAAGTAAATCATGTCTCGAAAGACCGATCAGTTACGTATTATTGCAAAAAAATTCATACATATGTTCAACTTTAAAACATGAAAAGAAACACAACACAAATATATTTCATTAGAATCATCCAAGCCTCTTAGATTATGACTAAAGGTCACTCATAACTAACTTCTTCATATCCTAGGAAAATTAAACATAAGAAAGGGGTGAGCTCAAATGCTCAGTAAGTGTATGTAATACTGTAGAAATGAAATAAATATTAAGAATGGTAAATAATTGAAACCACACTTCCTTACAAATAATAAACATTAATACTTATATGGAAAGAATATGAGCTGAGTAAATAATGTCATAATAAAACATAATCAGGTCTATTATACTAGTTTAATGACCACATGAACCATCAATATCATTTCCATAATGAGTGAATGTATAATGCCGGACATTCTAAAACATTTTGTCAAGGCCTCGGCTAAGACGTTTAAAAAATGACTAAGGCCTCGGCCAAACCCATAAATCAAATTGGAAAAGGGCCTAGGCCAATTCCACGTCTAGTGGTCTCATGAGACCTACCGATGCATCGATGAGTTATAGAAGGCTCCACCCGTCACTAATTCCAATACATTCCTCATATGAAAATGTATAAACATATCATAAACATTCATATTAAAACTAGCATATGAAATGTCAATACATTAATCATAAATCATGAATGGTGTAAAAATAGCACATCCATAGTCAAACATATCACAAATCCTTCAAAATATTATGTATGTTTTGTATCATAATAAATCAACTCCAAATAAACATAAAATCCATCAAAGTATGATGACATAGATGACATAAAATCCCGTTTTAGAGAAATATCTATTTCTATTTTGAATTCATTTAAGAGTCACATAATTATAAAATAAAAAATTTAATTTGAAAATATTCTTATAATCAAGTAAGGGAAGCTTTGACGAGTTTATAACGGTAGAAAATAACCACACCCGCCGTATAAGTTAAAAATAACATTCTTACATTAATTTTGTCGAAAATATTAAAAATGACCTTGTTTGGAAAATGACAGAAAGATTCCTTTATAAACATCCTATAAAAATTCAAAAATGTATAAATGACTTTTTCCCATAGTCTATAAAATAATAAGAATGTCTTGAAGTACATTTTTATGAAACATGGATGTGGATGATAAAGAGGTCCCAATTTATAATTACGTATAAAAAACCTCGGATAATGAAAAGATTATGAAATTAACCCTTAACTCGTACTTTTTATTGGTTGAGGGTAGGTTAACCTCCTTTATATTGGTGAAATAGTAGTTAATAAATTGTACAATAATCATATACATTATTATTATTTCATATATGGTCTTTTAACATTACGTCGTTAATAATATCTTAGCATTGTCGTTGTTTCAGGTATCAACAGATTTGTTCTCCTTTATATTACTTGTTTTTTGATTAATAGTTATTATGGGTGGGATTTATCATATTTATATACATAATGATATCATGTCTTTAGAAATTATTTTTAATCATCAAATGAAAATTATTCTGGAATGGATATGATGGAGAATGAATCTCACCACGTTCGTGGAGACGTTATTCCGTACGTACGCACGAGCAATAATATCATTATTTTGATATTAAAATAATATATTATTGGATGTTATATCATATATAGATAATAATTATCATGTTATATTGATTATTTACATGAATTACACATCATTATCATACCCATCCAAATAATAATGTTTTGAATAACAATTACACCACAACGTAGACACGGTAATCCGTACGTATGCACGTATGGTGACATGTCATACAAAGGATGGATAGAACACTGAATATGGTTTTAACATGTTATAATAACATCATAGTATATATAATATACTGGAGTTATTATTTTTTAATGGAATGAACAAAGAAATAATAAGTGGAAGAAGAAAGGAACTTGAAAGAGGGTGTTGAAATTATTACCTCTTCTTCTAGTATTTCCATTTAGGTTGATCAAAAGGGCTCCATATGTTGGCTTTATGATCGATGAAAGGCTTCTAGGATGAAGGGAGGAATGTTTTGAGGGTATTTAGGAAGATTTTGATGAGCCAAATGGTTTTGACGGTGTGAATAAGGTGGTAGATGTGGGGGCCTTTTATAAGAGGAGAGGAGGGGCCCTTTTGGAAAGATTGAATCTATTATATTATTATAAAAGGGTATTCAGATTATAAAGACCCCAAAATGATATATTTCAAGGATAAGGTGATAAGGGATCGAAATAAACTACTATAATATGTATTATACAAGTTTATTTATTATATTTTTCCTTATCTTTTCATTTTATTTAAAACGTTCATTAATGAGTTAATCGTTGCATCATCATGGGGTCATAAATAATTTTATTTTTTTGATGTCTAAAAATTATAAAAAAAAATTCCAGGATGTCGGAAATATTTTTATATTTCTAATGACTATTTATAGTAAAAAATATAACTTAGATATCCCCATGAAAAAAAATGTTTTTGTAAAATAATACATGTTTGTGACATTTTTATTTTTGTTTTAAATAAAAAGGTATTAATGTCATTATCATACCCATGTGGCAAAATGGGGTCCCAAAATTGACCCATGGTTTGTATTGGTCGGCCAAGACTCATCCAATAATGGTAGGAAATGTTTCAAGGAAATTTCATATTATTATAACATTATTTTTACCTTAAATTACCCTAATTACCTCAAATCGCGGTTATTAATACTCGAAAGTTACTATTCACAAAAAAATAATTTTCATCCCATTGAACCAAATTTTAAATAGTAATGAAAACCATGTATGTTGAATTTTCTAAATTAAATTCATAGGAGTGGTAAAATTTCATTTAAACGCAAAATCGGTTTTTAAACTACAACTTTGTGGTTTCACTATTCATCAAAAATTGAAGTTTTTTTATAAAAATACCAAATATTCACCCCAAGATATATTTTTTATTAAAAATTAAAAAAAGAGGACTTTTTTACCAAATTAAAATCATATAAGTTGCATTGATAAATTTTATATTTAATTCCCATTGTCAAAACAAATAGCGTGTTTTTAAGAAACAATATCAATCAAAAGATTGACAATTGTTTCCGTCAAATTTCAAAGTAAAATTAATTCTAATGACAAACATGGGATAAAATGGTAAAAATATATTGTAATTTTACTTAAAAAAAACTCAATATTATAGTTTATCACTATAAATTATTTTTATTAAAAAAATTGTTTCTAATTAAAGTCTATTATTTTTCACTATTCATAAAAAATTGGAAGTTCTCAGAAAAATACAAAAAATTAAACATAGGATATTTTTGTTATTATGAATCCAAAAATGAAGTCCAATTTGAAAAATAAAATTTATAAAATTTCATCAATGTGGGTATTACTATTCATAACAGCTAATTTGATTGGTCGCTGTGTGTTAGAATTCGAGGTTGCGTAAAACACATGCTACATTATTACTCAAAAAGAAGCGTACCGTGGAAGCTCGGGGTGTTACATTCTCCACTTATTAAAATAATTTCGTCCTCAAAATTTCTAGAATATTACTGCATAAAAAGACTCGAGTGGTTCTTCATCATAAGTTCCTCCAGTTCCCATGTTGCCTCTTCCATCTTATGGTTTCTCCATAGAACTTTTACCAGACGAGTCATCCAGTTTCTCAGCACTTGTTCTTTTGTGTCAAGAACCTTGACAAGCTCTTTGAAATAAGACAGATTAGGTTCCAGATCTAATTCTTCATAGGATAGTGCATGTGTTGGGTCAGGCATGTAGTTTCTCAATAGTGATACGTGGAACACATCGTAAACATTGGAGAGACTTGGAGGCATTGACAAACTGTAAGCTATAACCACAATTCTTTCTAGAATTTTTAATAGTCTATTGTACATGGGACTTAATTTTCCCTTCTTACCAGATTGTATAACTCCCTTACATGGAGATACCTTCAAGAAAACATGATCTCATACTTGAAATTCTAAATCCTTCCTTCGGTTATCGGCATAGCTCTTCTTCCTACTTTGAACTGCTTTGATATGGTTTTGGATTACCTTCACCTTTTCAATTATTTCCTCAAAAAGTTCTGGGCCAACGAGTTTTCAGTCACCAACATCATCCCAACAGGTTGGTGTGCGGCATCTCTTTCCATATATCGCTTCATATGGTGCCATCTAAATACTTGAATGAAAGCTATTGTTATATAAAATTCTACCAGAGATAAATATTGATCCCACATACCATGAAAGTCAAGTGAGCAAGACCTTAACATGTCTTCTATGGTTTGCATAGTCCGTTCTGAATGTCCATCTGTTTGAGGGTGGTAGGAAGTGCTCAAAAGAAGTTCAGTATCCAGAGCATTCTGAAGACTTTTCCAAAATCTTGATTTTAAATGTGGATCACGATCAGAAATAATCGATAGGGGTACACCATGGTGCCTTAAAAATTTGTTAATATACAGTCTTTCTAGATGTTCAAGTGGTATATCATCACATATAGAATGAAAATTTGCTGACTTAGTAAGATGATCAATAATGACCCACATTGCATCATACCTTCTAGGAGTCTTTGTTATTCCCATGACAAAGTCTATCGTTATATTATCCCATTTCCACTCTGGTATGGTAAGAGGTTGCATAACTCCTCCAGTACGTTTCCTCAAAGATTTCACTTGTTGACAAACCATGCATCTTGACACGAAATCAGAAATCTCCCTCTTCATGCTGTCCACCCAAAAAATTTCCTTCAAATCCATATACGTCTTTGTGCTACCAGTGTATATAGAGAAATTGGAACTATGAGCATCATCCAATAATTCCATTTTTAGACCTGCTATATCAAGAACACAAAGGATCATCCCAAATTTCAAAATTCCATTTTCATACACAAAGTCACTCAATCTCCCACCATTCACAGCTTTAATCTTCTTTTCAAACCCCTTATCATCATCTTGAGAACTATTTACCATTTCTAATAAATATGGTTTGGAAACCATTTCAAAAAGTATTGATGATACACCTTCCATGGTTATTCCCATATCCCTCTTTACTATATCCATGAGGATAGGATCCCTTTCAATGCTTATCCTGTTCAAAACTCCATGATCCTTTCTTGTAAAATCATCTTCCACCTTATTTTCCTTGCCCATGTGGTATTGTATAGTGCAATCATTATCCTTGAGTTGTTCAAGCCAACTCCTTTTCCTCATGTTGAGTTCTTTCTTTGAGAAAATATACTTCAAACTCTTGTGATCGGAATATATCTCATATTTTTCACTATAGAGATAATGTCTCCATATCTTCAAAGGAAAGAATACTATTGCTAACTCAAGATCATGAGTAGGATATTTTTGCTCATGAATTTTTAGCTGTCATGATGCATAGGTAATAACCCGATCATTCTACATAATGACAAAACCAAGTCCTTTCTTTGAAGCATCACTATAAATAACAAAACCCATCATTCCACGATGATAGAGTCAATATAAGTTCATTGACTAATATTCTTTTCAGTTAATAAAAACATTCTTCACATTCTTTTGTCATAACAAATTTAACCCCTTTACGTGTCAGCTTCATTAAGGGGTTAGACAATCAGGCCAAATTCTGGGCAGAACATTGATAATAACTTTCTAAACCTATAAAACTGCATACCTCAGTCATACTCATCAGTGCTG
The DNA here is from genome assembly GCA_963277665.1 of Viscum album. Classification (NCBI taxonomy): domain Eukaryota; kingdom Viridiplantae; phylum Streptophyta; class Magnoliopsida; order Santalales; family Viscaceae; genus Viscum; species Viscum album. The sequence continues at coordinate 2,132,834,807 of OY728148.1, forward strand.
GCTATTCATGATTTTATCTTGTCTTAGAAGGATCGACGAATATTCCATTCTTACAATATGGACATGATACGAAATCTCTTGAATCCAGAATTCACACTTGTTAAACTTCCCATATAATTCATGTATTCTAAGAGTCTTCATGATAATTCCCAAGTGATTTTCATGATCATCATAGCTTTTAGAGTATACCGATATATCATCAATAAATACCACTACAAAATCATCAAGATATTCCTTGAAAAATATATTCATTAGATCCATAAAGACAGAGGGGGAATTATTCATTACAAAGGGAATAACTATAAAATCGTAATTCTCGTACCTCGTTCAAAATGTTGTCTTCGGAATTTCTTCCTTAATCACACAAAACTGATGGTATCTAGATCGAAGTTCAATCTTTGAAAAATATTGAGCTCCATGCAGTTGGTCAAATAAATCCTCAATGCTATGTAGGGTATATTTGTTCTTTATTGTTATATCATTGATATCCCTATTATCAATGCACAATCTCATAGATCTATCTTTCTTTTTAACAAAAAGAACAGGGGCTCCCCCTGGAGACAGACTAGGTTGAATAAATCCCTTATTACTCAATTCCTCTAGTTGTTTCTTTAGTTCCACTAATTTCAAAGTGGAAATTATATAAGGGGTCTTCGATATAGGCCTTAAACCCGGAATTACATCAATGGAAAACACAAATTCTCGTTCTAGAGGATGTCTATGTTAATCCTATGAAAAAACATCAACATATTATTTCACAATAGCTGCATACTCTTTTTGAACACTCCTTTCCTCACTCACAGTTTTTTCATTCTCTTCCTCCGCAATAATTGAATTTATTTGAGCTACTGGTGGTGGATCTGATAATAATTAGGTGGTGACGATTCTTCTCTAAAGATAAGGTGTTTATTATCATAATCATAAAAAATCGTAACCTCCTTCTTCTTACAATAAATATTTTCATCATGGTCCAAAATCCAATCCATACCAAGGATAATATCAAATTCAATCATAAGTATGATGATGAGATCAGAAGATAAATACCATTTATATTCTCTAATGGGAATAGATTCACAAAACATTGTTGCAATGATACTTCAACTAATAGTATTGATTGACAACTCCCTTGTTAAATAAAATTGAAAATATCATATTTTCATAAAAAAAAGGAAGACATGAAACATTGTGATGATCTAGAATCAAATAAATCATAATCTAAACATGAGGAAACCAATAAATTACCAAAAACCACATTTTTCGGAGATTCTACCTCAGCAGTAGTGATATCATAAGCTTGGCCTTGATCCCTTGTCCTTTTCTGAGGTAAGTTCCCCTGATGCTTAGAAAATTTGTTTGAATAATGTCCCATTTCCAAGCAATTTTAGAATTGAACATTGGTTGTGTCTTTCTTTCCCATACAATCACTAACAATATGGTCTTTCTTTCCTCATTTGTAGCATACTCCTTTTCCTTTTAGACAGGCACTATGGTGCTTCCTTCCACAATTATCACATGGTTGAAATTCAAAACTTACCTTTTTCGTTGTTTCCTTATTTCCTTTCCCAGAGTGGTTATCAGATATCTTCTTCTCTTGATTTTCTTTAAAGTCACAAGACATAGAAAATTCCATTTCTATCTTGATAGCACAGAGACAATATCTTCGTACAATGAGAAGGATTGTGAGACTAATGCTCGATGGAGAAATGGTTTTAACCCATCAATGAAACGATCAATCTTACTCCTTGGGTTATGTATATAATATGTCGCATTCCTTGCTAACCCTGTAAAGTTAGCCTCATACTTTGCAACATTCTCATCCTCCTTTTTCCTCAGACTGAGAAATTGCCTTTCCATATCTTATCGATGGTCATGTGGAAAGTATTTCTCTATGAAAATCTCTTTAAACTCCCTCCATTACATATTTTATACTTCATCATCTTCCTTTTTGTTTTGAATCAATGAACACCATTGATCAACATCTCCAGTGAGGCGATAAACTGCCATGACAAAATTTTCCATTTCACTACTCCTCAATGGCTGAAATATTTTCTCTAGGGATCTTACCCATTGCTCAGCAACCAATGGATTTGTATCCCTATTGAATTTAGGTATTTGTAGCATCATGAAGACATCTAACATTGATCCCCCATGTTGTGGATCAGGGTGATCCATACGGGTAAGCTTATTATTCATAACCTGAGTGAGTTGTCCCACTATGGTGATAAGATGATCAGAACCAGTTTTATCACCAGCACCACTACAATTATCTTGAAGAGGAGGGAAATCCCAACATGGAGTTCATGCATTGATACAGTTTCCATTTCTTCCACTAGGCACCACTTCTAAACAATGTCATACACCAAATTATCTTAGGAATCGCAATACATAAATACAATCCTGTAAAACACTTAACATAAATTGAACAGTTTATAGATATAATCCATAATCATTAAAATCATTTTTTTTGAGGTATATACTCAAAAACCCTTAATAATGGTTTTTAATGAAATTAGAATAATCCTAAGCATATCCCCTCGGAGTGTTGTAACTAAGAGTTCAGCAAGTCCCGTTGTCGTGCACCAGTTCCCGTTTGAGCCTAGCTCAAAGTGGCGTTTTTGTGTTTTACCCCTAGGTCATGTGTGCCAGATCCTCCTTTACCTGCTCATATTCAGACAGGGATGTATTGCTCAGAAAACTCACAAAATCTCTACAATACGAAAATTCTATGATGTTCTTCTATACTAATCATCAAAGTCCATCTTAGGCCTATGTGCTCTAATCAGAGTTTATCTAAATCTAGTTTCCATGGTTCATACTAAAATTCTTCTGATACCTACTATGATGCCCCAACCCCAGTTACCCAGATTAGGTGCATTATTACATAACAATAGCATGATCACAAGGAAATCATGCCTCAAAAGACTTATCAGTTTAGTATTATTGGAAAAAAGATTCATACATAAGTTTAACTTTACATCATAAAAAGAAACACAACACAAATATATTTCATTAGAAACATACATGCCTCATAGATTATGTATATAGGTCACTCGTAAATAACTTCTTCATATACAGGTAAAATGAAACTTAAGAAAGGGGTGAGCTCAATCGCTCAGTAAGGTTAAGTAATATATTAGAAAATGACATAAATATTAAGCATGGTAAATAATTGAAACCACATGATTTTACCAATAATAAACAGGAATAATTTTATGAAAACAATATGAGATGAGTAAATAATGCCATAATAAAACATAATCATGAGTATTATACTAGTAGATTGACCACATGAACCATCAATATCATTTCCATAAGGAGGGAATGTATAATGCGGGACATTCTGAAACATTTGGTCAAGGCCTCGACCAAGACATCTAAAAATAATTAATGCCTCTACCAAAACCATAAATAAAATTGGGAAAGGGCCTCATCCAATTACACATCTAGTTGTCTCATGAGACCTAGCGATGCATCGAGAAGCTATAGGGGGATCCACCCATCACTTAATATGTCCAATACATTCGTCATAATAAAACATTTAAACATATTATAAAAATTCGTATTAAAACTAGCATATGAAATATCAATACTTTAACACTAAATCACGAATGGTGTAAAAATAGGAAATCCACAGTCAAACATATCACAAAACCATCAATACATTATGGAATTTTTTTATCATAATAAAATAACTACAAATAAACATAAAATCTATCGAAGGATGTTCGCATAGATTAAATCAAAACCCTTTTTAGAGAAATATCTCTTTCTATTTTGAAATCATTTAAGAGTTACATAATTATAAAATAAAAAATTTACTTCGAAAATATTCTTATAATATTTTAAGGGATGCTTCCAGGAGTTTATAATGGTATAAAGTAGCCACACCCTTCGTATAAGTTAAAAAACATTCCTACCTTAATATTTGTCGAAATGGTTAAAAAGGACCTTGTTTAGAAAATGACTGAATGATTCCTTAATAAAAATCCTACAAAAATTCAACCAGTGTATAAATGACTTTACCCTATAGTCTATAAAATATTAAGAATGTTTTTAAGTACACTTTTAAGAAACATGGATGTGGATGATAAAGTGGTCCCAGTAGATAATTATGTATAAACAACATCGGATAATGAAAAGATTGTGAAATAAGCCCTTACCATGTACATTTCCTTGGTTGAGGGTAGGTTAACCTCCTGTATAAGGTTGAAATAATAGTTATTAAATTATAAAATAATCATATACATTAATATGATATCATATATGGTCTTGTATCTTTGATTTGTTAATAATATCTTAGTATTATCATTGTTTTGGGTGTCAACGGATTCATTTTCCTTTATATTCCTTTTTTTGTGATTCATAGTTATTATGGATGGGATGTTTCATATTCATATCCAGAATGATATCAAGTAATTATAAATTAATTTTAATCATCAAAGGAAAATTATTCTTGAATGGATATGATGGGGAATGAATCTCCCCGCGTTCGTGGAGACGGTATTCCGTACGTACCCACGAGCGACAATATCATTATTTTGAAATTAAAATAATATATAATTTGATGATATATCATATATAAAGAATAATTATCATGTTATATTTGTTATTTACATGAATTTCCCATAATTATCATACCCATCCAAATAAAAAAAATTTAATAACAATTACACCACGACGTGGAGACGGAAAGTTGTACGTACGCACGTATGGTGGCATGTCATTCAAAGGATGTATATAACATTGAATATGGTTGTACCATGTTATAATAATATCATATTATATAGAATGTACTGGAGTTATTATTTTATAATGTAAATAACAATGATAGAAGATGTGGAAAAAGAAAGGAACTTGAAAGAGGGTGGTGAAATTATTACCTCTTTTCGGGTGTTTCATTTTGAGTTGATCAAAAGGGATCCATAGATTGGATTCCTGATCATATAAAGACTTCTACGATTAAGGGAGGAATATTTAGAGGGTATTTGGGCAGATTATGGCCGATCCAAATGGCTTTGAAGGTGGGAATAATGTGGTAGAGCTGGGTGACTTTTATAAGAGGAGAGGAGGGGCTCTTTTGGAAAGATTGAAAATATTATTTTATAATAAAATGGTGTTCCGATTATAAAGGACCCACAATTATATATTTCTAATATAAGGTGATAAGGGCTCGAAATCCACCCATGAAATATGTTTTATACAATTTTATGTCTTAGATTTTACCTTGTCGTTTCATTTTATTTAAATCGTTCATTAATGAGGTAATCGCTGCATCATCATGGTGTCATAAATAATTTTATTTATTTGATGTATAGAAATTTTAAATCAAATTACCATGATATATGAAATCTTTATATATTTCTAATTAATATTTATAGTCAAAAGGATAACTTATATAACCCCATGAATTTTTTTTAGTAAAACAATACATGTTTGTGACATTTTTATTTTTGTTTTAAATAAAAAGGTATTAATGTCATAATCTTACCCAAGTGGGTCCATGGGGTCCCAAAATAGACCCATGGTTTGTATTGGTCGGCCAAGACTCATCAAATAAGTGTAGAAAATGTTTCAAGGTAATTTCATATTATTATAACAATATTTTTACCTTAAATTACCCTAATTACCTCTAATCATGATTATTAATACTCGAAAGCCGGTATTCACCAAAAAATCATTTTCACCCCATTGAACCAACTTTTACTTACAAATGACAACCATGTATGTTGGATTTTTGTAATTCCATTCACATAAGCGGTAAAAGTGCATATAAATAGAAAATCAGTTTTTAAACTACCACTTAGTGGTTTCGCTATTCATAAAAAATTGATGTTTTTTCAGAAAAATACCAAAAATTCACCCTAAGATATATTTGATATTAAAAATTCAAAAAATATGTCTGTTTTCCCAAATTTAAAACATATAAGTAGCACTAATTAATATTATATTTAATTCCCGTTGTCAAAACAAATAGCGTGTTTTTAAGAAACAATATCAATCAAAAGATTGACGATTGTTTATGTCCAATTTCAAAGAGAAATTAATTCTAATGACCAACATTGGATAAAATTGTAAAAATATAATCTAATTATACCTTAAAACCACTCAATAGTATAGTTTATCACTATAAATTATTTTGATCAAAATAATTTGTTTTTAATTTAAATTTAGTATTTTTCACTATTCATCAAAAATTAGAAGTTCTCAGAAAAATACAAAAAATCCAACTTAGGCTAATTTGGATATTCGGAATCCAAAAATGAAGTCCAATTTGAAAAATAAAATTTTAAAATTTTAAAAAATTTGTTATTACTATTCATAACAACTACATTGATTGGTCACAATGTGTTAGAACTCGAGGTTGCGTATAACACACACTACTCTATTACTCAAAAAGAAGCATATCGTGGAAGCTCATGGTTTTACATCTCACTTATTACATCCATGAGATAAATTTCACATTCACCATTGAAATATTTTATGCTATGTAAATACTGAATGTTTTTATATATTATATCATCAATTCATTTATATTAATGTTATTTAGGTTTTTCATTTGATTGTTATCACTTTTAGATCTTTTGATTCAGGGGTATGTGATTTCATCTCTCTCTCCTTTATTTTGGGAATATATTTTTGTTATGAATTTTATTTCCATATAATGTTTATATACAATCCATTGACTAATTTTTTCATTAATTCTTATATTTTCATGATGTTTAATTTTTTTATAATGTAATTATTTATGAACATGTATTCAATTTTTTCTGATGTGGTAATGGAATTATCAAGCATATCTTTTCATTTTATGTTCCCATTTATGTTGTATATCATTAAAATTTCTATACCATGTTCTTATTTTCATTTCATTATGTCCCTCTAATATATTTTGAGACTTTTATTAATGGGTGGCCCCTATCTCCTCCATTTTTAATGTTTTCAAAAAACATGTTGCATAGCTGTTATGCAGTAGAATTTTCTTCTAAAAATATCTCTATTTTTCTCAAGAAATTGTCCTTTTTTATTTATGTTAATACCCAAAACTCGTTCCTTTCATAGGGTATTGATAAATAAATATATTTTGTATATTTTATTCTGTAATTAACATACATAAAACCCTCATTCCATTTCGATGACTTATAAATGACATAATGATCTAGTTTTTAAGATATTTATAAAAAAAGTCATGATTTTGATATGAAACCCATTTCGTTTATTCTACTTGGGATATTTATGAAATGTTTGATTATGATATATGTATAATGCATGAAAATATTTTCATATTAAGGATGCGGCCTGAAGTGCTCTAATGTATTGGGTAAATAAATTAATCAATAATGATATATTGTTTTACGATACGTTAGTGAATAACCTTGGAAATATTTATAGTACCTTAGTGAAAAAACATGGTAATTTTTATAACACCTTGGGTATGGAACATTGTTATATAACACCATGGGTATGTAACTTTATGTTGTTATTAATAATTTATAGATGAAATATTTTAGCCACATTTTCATGTTATGATCCAAGTTCTTATTGTTCATATATTTCTCTTTCTCATGCCTTATAAAAGTCCTCATGTTCTGATTTATATCTCTCAAGATAAAAAATAAATTATTTCCCATGTTTTCTGTTACTATGCTATTTTTTGTCATCCCATGTTTTTTATGTTTTTCACAGGTCTTATGATTGGTTTTGAAAATTAACATTCAATGATGAAATTATTTGAATATTTTCCTTGAATGGATCCTATGTTTCATTTTAATAGTTTTTTTTTGTGAAATAATAATGTTAGGATAATAGACTACTATACTATATTATATTTATTTTTTATTTAATATTTTTCACTAATTATCATAAACTATATATCTAATATATATTTGGGAATGAATTAAATTAAATCCTTGTCAAAAGTAACTAGAATATGTTATGTTGATGGTCGGGTCCTTATAATGGAACTTTCTACACACCTAGTTTGACAATCTTGGGGGATCTATTTTAGATGATTCCTATTTTCATTAAAAACTAGATAACATACAATTAGGAAGAATAAAACTTATTATAATAAATATTATATTCTTCTTTTCTGATATAAAAATATGTTCTCAAATTTTACTGTAATAAAGGTTTTATGGTCAACCATCACTATAAATAGTATCTGTACTACCATAATTTTTATGGAAAAAACTTTTAGTATAGAAAATCATGATTTACTTTGTCTACTAGAATGAGGAGTACATTAAAATTGAGAAAGGATCTTCATATACTAAATACCACAAGAATGGTTAGGAAAAATTATTGTGTATCCCTATGTGAACATCAACAAAGAATCCATAGTTCTTCAAGCCTGGGGAATAATCAGGAGACCATGTTTAATATCTATATACATTCTCAATTCTCAACTACACTGTGACCCCTATATTTAACATTGGTTATTGATGTGTACGAGGTCAAAGAAATAAATTTATTTTCCAAATTGTCAGATTGTTCCTTGTTGGAGTTATATGATGATGATTATAGTTTACTATAACATTTAATTATATGAAGATTTAGAAATAAAAAAGTGGTTCAAGAAGGTACATCACAAGAATTTAAGGCTAATACCATTAGTGAGGAAGTGAAAAAAAAACATATCTCCAAGATATACATATAAATCTGACATCTGATGTTGAATTTTTAAATACTAGAACAAAAGGATACATTAGTGCAAATAAAGAGATATATGAATAAGTTTGGGAGGAAGTATCTATAAATTCAGTTGTTTAATAGTATCATAAACCAACAATATATCATACATTACACATAGCACCATGATCAGATGAAATAGATCGTTTTCCTATATTCATCTGAAATTTTCTTACACCAGTTACAATGTTTCGTGGTGTTTTAGTGGAAAGGTGTACTTATATAGACTAATAAATATATATTTTAAGGTATTTTTCATAAAAATATAAATTGAAAAGAATACTAAAATGATTTTTTATTGGGAGGAACTATAGATTTTTAATTTAAGAATCTACCCATACAAAATAAAATAAATGATGTAATCAATATGGGGATGATTCTATATTCTCTTTGAGGGTGACATAAGGCATTACATTTAGAGGTTGTAAAATTTTGAGGATTGAGACAGTTCATACATACGTTTAGTGAAACCTAACAGAAGATCATAATTCATTGGACGAAGAATATATGTTATCTATTATTTTTGATAATTTCAGGACCAACCATGATTTTTTATATCTATTGTTTAAGAAAAGATACAAAAAAAATTAGGTTATAATATTTCCAATAATTAGGAAATAACAGTGAAACATAAGACAATTTTGAAGGTCTATGGGATTGAGCTGACTCATATCATGTGTTTCTGCAGTTGAAATCCATATTGACACATAATGACCAATTGGTCTTCTGTATTCATAGAAATGAACATGTGTCTCATTATAACTAGAAACATTTGTATTGTGTTCAATTTATGTGGTTTGTCTGGTAATTCCTTCCTGTATTTCTGCATATTTTCAAGTAAATTGTTTATACATATTTACATAACATTTCAATATTAAAAATAAAATGTGGTATTTTTGATTGAAACAACCCAAGATGGTTATTTTTTACTATCTACACCTAAATTTTCTATTGCGGAGAAGTAAAACTAAGTATCATGGAGTCGGTTGTTGTCATGTATCACCAACTATTTCACTAAAAGTTGGTGTTTTTTATTTGATATTTGATTAGAATCATGAAATCAACTGAAAAATTAGTATATATCTAGATGCATGGAAACCAATAAATTCATATGATTGGTACTACATTTGGATCGTTTCTATAAATGAGGGAATAATTAAATAATGAGCCAATGATAAAGGCAATCAAGAGGCTTTATATTCAATGTATTTATTATTTTTTTACTATTACATCATAATTCTAAAGTTAATTTGTTTGCAAAATGATCACTTATTTGTAGAATAGGATATGTATCAATGATGTTTTGAAGAATTTTTTGAAATAAATTTACAAGGATAATAATTAAGTGTATGATTATGTGAGGTAGATTCAAATAGAAAAATGGACATTGGAATATGTTATAGAATATGTTTAGAAACATGAAAACAAACATTGAGGTGAGAGTCAATGGTGTCCTCATGGGTCTTAGAATTTATCTGTAATTTCTCTAGATGAGAGGATATTTTTTCATTTTTCATGTACATTGTTAATAGAAAAATCAACCCTCAAACAGGATTCATCAAGGGCTATGGTACATAATGTAACGACCCAAATTTGAATTAAATGAAATCCTTATTGATCTTGTTAAATGTATCTTTGTGTTTATATAAAATGTCAAATTCATTGGTTTTATGTTAACAATTTTTACCGTTGCTAATATAGTCATTGAACAGTGATCACATGATTAATATAAATGTAGGGCTTTAACAAACTCATTTTACTCAGACAAAAGAAGTGATGGCCTCATCTAGTAGAATTACTCCATATGAGGCCCATTTGTCGGAGCTCTGAAAAGGGGTGTCATCTTTGGACTTCTCCCTTGACCAAGCCCAAGATGAGCTTCATCATGTCAAGCTCAAACGGGACCGTCTACGGGAAAAGTGGAAGTTGATAGAAATTACCACTCGAGCGAGGTTATCCGAGCCACCCCAAGAGTCTGTCATAATCACACACCTTACCCTTAGGTCTTATGTGGCTGTTTTATGGGGTTATGTAACTAATAGATAGTACTATGTTCATGTACATTATTTTTTTATATAATAATGAATATAATTTCTTTTCATTATTGATACATTGTAAATAGTATTTAATGTACAAATGGTGTTTTTAGTTATTATTTAATTCAGAAATATATTATATTAAATTAAGTTGTTTTTGAATTAAAGAATATTTTAATAAAATATTAATATTATTATTACATAAATTTTATTATTTATAAATGATCATAAAATTGTATGAAATCAATTATAATTTTTATTAAGGTTTGAAAGACATTTTTGTCAAAACCCGTGAATTTTCGATAAATGTCGGTTTTTATTTTAAAAGTGAAAATTAACATATTTAGAAAATTATTTAGGTAAAATAAATGTTATTTTTGGAATCAGGACGTCGAAATTATGCAGTGGTGAATTTTTAATAATTTTCTGAGACATTCAAATTTTTGAGTAAAAATTAATTACCGTTTAAATATATAATGTGTTTTATGACATCATAATGACCCAATAGTTATGTAATAAAATACTATAATCTTTATGTTCGGACATTATATGTTTTACTATTAAAATTATATGATTTTTGTATTGTTTGGCTTACGTTTCAAAGCATTAATGGACCCCTCAAGACTTATTAAACACCTTGTCTTTTTAAATTAATTTCCAGGAGAGTATGACTCACCTCCACATAAGAAACCTCATTATTTTAAGAATTTAGGACTTTTCCTTATAAAATAGTGTTTTCCTATTCCCTTTTCCAAAAACCATGGGCAAAAACCATGGGTTTGTCTGTGGTTTGGATTAATTTAATATAAGGGGTCCCAAACCTAAATAATAAAGAATTCCCTCACCTTTCCTACATAAACCCACCCAAGCTCCCACTTCCTCCTCACTCAAAGCCTATGGAGTTCATCCAACCTCTACCTACTCTCTATTTAATCCTCTCAAGGTGCCCCAAGCTCCCATTAAGGCTCTCACAAGCCTCTCTCAAGCCTTTGGAAGCACACTTCCAAGTAATGGTTTTTTCTTCTTTCTCATTTTTGTCCATCTTTCTTTAAGTTGTTTTGCACTTTTAATTTCAACTAGGAATGTTGGGGTATAGTTCCAAACCTCCCCCATACATCCCTATTTATGTTTTAATTATGGGAGTCCCCTTTCTCTATCATTAAATTCCTCCCATGTACACTCGTTACTATGCCTAAATTCCGAAAGGAACTTCTCTCTCCTCTTTTAAATTCAAGCAATAATTTTGTATCATGAATCAAAATTCGATTACAAATGTTTGGACATGTATCTATATGAACCCCTTACTGTCCATTTCATTTAAATATGATGATACACCCCTTTCTATCTCATGAACTATTTTTATGAATTCTTAGGTCACGACGTTACGCTGCCGAAATTGCATCGAACTCTAAGCCAATGCCATTGTGTAGTGAATACCATGTCCATTTATCCATTAAGGGTATTCACCTTTATGTGCATTTACTTATTGATTATAAAGTTTAATGTATGAATTCCACATTCCTTTATCGTGGAATAAATTATTATGTTTTATGAATCAATGTTTTATGATCCATGTGGCACACTTATGAAGAAATGAAATGTTTAAGAATGGTGCGCCCTTATAGCGCTCCAATGCATTGGGTAACGTATAGTATCATGATACGTCATGTGCAATAAGGGTTTACTCATGCTAATTAAATTGCAACGAGTTTTTACTCATGCTTTATGTGCAATGGGGATTTACTCATGCTCCATGTGCAATGAGCCTTGGCTCATGCTAATTCCATGTTAAGTGTTGTTGCCACATTTCCATGTTATGATTATCATGTTTTATCATGCCTTTATTTTCATGTTTCTCTTGTGAACTATTAATATTCCTAATTTCTAACATGTATTGTACTCTTCATGTTATTCCATGTGTATTCCGGTACTAGGCTTTATAGATCACCCTTTTCTTATGCATGTCCTTAGGTTATCCCATGCAATGCTAAGTACGAGGGAATGTAGTGGTCATGTAAAGGAAGTTTTAAATAAATATATTGTATTTCATGTTTTATTTTTTATGTAATGATCCTAAGCCCCAAAGACACTAAACCTCTCAATCTTATTTATTGTATCAATTGATGTTTTATGTAATAAATAATGTTCGAGTTTGTAATAAAAACAGGGTTTTCATAGTTGGTATCAGAGGATAGGTTTAGTTATTTTTGGGATTGGGATTAGAAAACCCTAGTAAATCCTTAGAGTCAAGTCCAAGTATAATAAAAACATCCCTATGTTAAAGTGAGTATTGAGTAAGTGGGTTATCATGAAAATATATACCTGTATGGATATGAGCATGTAGAGGCGGCTCTGGCACAGATGTATCATAGGGGTAAAACCAGAATACAAAGCTTTGAGTTAGAATCGAACGGGAACTGGTGTATGACAACGGGCCATGCTGTACTCTTGTTTACGACACTCCTGGGGGATATGTTTTGATAAATTCACAATATTAGTATGAACCCTTATTAAAATAATTTTTAAAAAAATTCCCCTAAGAATATATGTTAGAAGGTAGATCATGAAAAGCCTATATAGAAGCCTATAGACTCAAGAGTTAGGGAAATAAAATTTTATTTATAAGTCATCAACTTTTGTTTTTGGATTACCCTTTATGTGTTACCCCTAACTTTCCTTTTATTCCATCCAATGGTCGGTAATAGGGGGACTCGGGCTAACAACAGTTTTGAAGATCAGTGTGATGACTGTACTAATGAAATTCCCAATCCAATGGGAGTGGGTATCACGAAATTTTTCACACTTCTCTCTCAGATAACTCATGTTTTGAAAAGAAACACGGGTCAAGAGGAACGTTCAACCCCCCCCCCCATGAAAGAACAAGTTCTTATCGAGAGCTTCATGAGACAATGTCCTCCTTCTTTTACTGGATCATATGATCCTACGATCGCTGAACAATGGATCAACTACATTGAAAATATCATCTCCATCCTTCAATGTTCTGAACAAGAGAAGGTTCACCAGGAAGCTTATCGTATGGAGGGTGAAGCTGATCAATGGTGTTCTTTGATCAAAAATACAAAGCCTGAGGAGGAGATCGAGGCGTTGGAATGGAAGGATTTCTGGAAGATGTTTTTCAATAAATATTTTCTGCGCACTCTTCGGCTTAAGATGAAATGGGATTTCCTTTCCCTCAAGAAAAAATAAGAAGAATATGTTGGAGCGTATGAGGAAAACAACACAAGGCTTTCACGATATGCTTCTGGCTTTGTCGTTACCCCAGAATGCAAAGTTGATCGCTTCTTTTGTGGGCTGAACCCTAGCCTGCGGAATGCATTGGAGATCCGTGACTTCGATATATATGAGGAAATTGTCTGATATTCCCTCAAGGTCAAAATGGAGATCGGAGAATCACAGGGGTATCATGGGGATAAGAAGCGTAAGGTGGACTTCAATTCTGTTGGCCCGATGGATAAATCCAATAGTACTAAGAATATCCAGCACCCCACTTGCCAAAAGTGCGGAAATAAGCACCCTGGAAATTTCCTTAAGGGGACGATGAAATGCTTCAAGTGTGGAAGAGAAGGGCACCTAGCTATTAACTGTCGGCAAGAAAGACCCGTGGCTGTGACAGAGGAGAGGAATGCTCCGTTCGAACATCAACGCATTGTTCAATGCTACAAATTCAAAGAACCAGGTCATTTTACAAATCAGTACCCTAATCCAAGTGTTTTCGGAGGCAACCAACAACCTCCAAGGCAGCAAAGAAGATCTTTTTCCATCACTTTTGCTGAAGTGAACATCGACAATGAGGTGGTGACAGGTATGATAGTTATTCATTCAAGAATAGAGAACGTACTTTTTGATTCAGGTTCTATGAATTCTTTTATATCTCGAAAATTTAGTAGAACAATCCAAGCACCACCAGAAATCATGGAGGTCAAGATGTCGGTGAGTAGGAAAATGGGGATATAAATACATCCCATGAATATAAGTCCTCCCCTATTATAATATGTGGATTGAATTTCTCGACGAACCTCATCATACTCCCTCTGGTAGAATTTGATGCAATTATTGGCATCGATTCGATTTACTTATATAGAGCCAACATAAATTGTCGGGAGAGGGAAATCACACTCCATATGGATAATCAACCCCCTATTCTTGACAAGTGTAAGGAGGAAGATGAATCTCCTATAGCTACATCATCTCAATAATGGATATTACTACCTTATGAGCACGTTTATCTGGCTCAGATGATGGAGTCCAAGGATGAAACCATCCTTGAAGAAATGCCTACTGTGAGGGAATTTTTGGAAGTGTTTCCCAAGGAAATGCCTGGTCTTCCTCCTAGAAGAGATGTTGAATTCTCAATTGAACTTATACCTGGGGAATTACCAATATCAAAGACTCCATATAAAATTGTTGTTTTAGATATTGAAGAGATAAAGAAACAACTACAAGAGAATCTGGATAAAGGGTTTATACGCCCAAGTGCTACCCCATGGCGTGCACCAGTCCTCTTCGTCAAAAAGAAGGATGGGTCAATGTGGATTTGCATCGATTATCATGAACTTAACAAAATCACGATAAAGAACAAGTATCCTCTCCCAAGAATTTATGAATTGTTCGATTAGCTGCGTGGAGAACAATACTCCTCCAAGATGGACTTGTGGTCGGGATATTATCAAATAAGGGTGAAGAAGGAATATATCCTCTAGGCTTCTTTTCGCACAAGATACGGGCACTATGAAATCATAGTAATGCCTTTCAGACCCACTAATGCTCCAGAAAACTTCATGGACTTAATGAATATAGTCTTTAGAGATTACCTAGATAAATTTGTGGTAGTCTTTATAGAAGATATTCTAATATACTCCAAAACCAAGGAGGATCATGAGATGCATTTAAGAACTATACTAGAGACTTTGCGCAAGGATAACCTCTATGAAATGTACAACAAGTGTGAGTTCTGGTTGAATGAGGTATCATTATTGATCCATATCATCACAAGAAATGGGATATCTATGGACACCTCCAAAATAGAAGCAATTGAGGGATGGTTGAGGCCAACATCGGTAACAGATATTCGTAGCTTCTTGGGGTTAGCTAGATATTATCGACGATGTGTGAGAAATTTCTCACTATTTTCCATCCCTCTTACCAAGCAAACTTGAATGGGAGTAATATTTTCATGGAGTGATGAATGCAAAGAAAGCTTCAAGGAGTTGAAAAGGAGGCTTATCATTGTGCCCATGCTCACTTTACATAGAAGTGGGGAACCAATTGTGGTTTTCAGCGATGCCTCGAATAAGGTCTTAGGCTATGTACTGATGTAGAATGATAAAGTTTTATCCTATGCCTCAAGTCAGTTGAAAATCAAGGAGAGAAAATATCCAACGCATGATCTGGAGTTGGCGGTAGTGATCTTTGCCTTGAAAATCTAGCGGCATTATCTCTATGGGGAGAAATGTGAGATATATACTGACTACAAGAGTCTTAAATATATATTCACATATAAAGAGCATAATATGTGGCAAAGAAGATGGATAGAGCTCATCAACGATTATGACTGTTCAATCCATTACCACCATGGGAAATCAAACAAGGTGGAAGATGCCCTAAGTAGAAAGGATCCAACGATTCTACCAATGATGATAATTGAGAAGGATCCAATATTCTTAGACTTGATTAATATGGACATGGGAATCCTAGAGAATGTAACATCATCAATCCTTTCACAAATGATTTCTCAACCGTCACTTTTGGAAAGGTTAAAGGATGCCTAAAAGGATGATGTGGGAATTCAAGAAAAAGTGGAAGCTATCGAAAAAGGGAAATCCTCAGAGATTAATGTTAATGAAGAAGGAATTGAGTTGTTTTGGAAAAGACTATGTGTTCCATACATTTCATAGTAGAAGAAGAATATTTTCGATGATGCACATAGTTCAAATTTCTCTATTCACCCTTGGAGAACAAAGATGTATCGAGATCTCTGAGAAAACTTTTTTTGGGACAATATGAAGAAGGAGATCGCTGAATATACATCAAAGTGTCTGGTGTGCCATAAAGTGAAGGAAGAGAGGCAGAAGTCTAAGGGGATGATGCAAAAATTGCCCATTCCAGAATGGAAATGGGGGAACATCACCATGGACTTTGTCACTGGACTTATGAGGACATCCAAAGGAAACAATGCAATATGGGTTGTTGTGAATCATCTTACAAAGACTGCACACTTCATTGCTATTCGGGAGGATTTTTCATTGGATCAACTGGCACAAATATATATCAAGGAAGTGGTAAGGTTGCATGGAGTACCACTATCTATTGTGTCTGACCGAGATCCAAGATTAACCTCTATGTTTTGGAAGTGTCTTCAATATGCTCTGAATACTAAACTGAACTTTAGTACGGCATATCATCCTAAAACTGATGTCCAATCCGCGATGACTATCCAAAAACTTGATGATATGTTGAGATTGTGCTCAATGGACTTTCAAGGAGGATGGGATCAAAATCTTCCTCTGGATGAGTTATCTTATAATAACAGTTTCCACTCGAGAATCCAAATGGCACCATATGAATCCCTATATGGGAAAAGGTGCAGAACACCGACATGTTGGGATGAGGTCGGTGAACAGAAGCTGCTTGGACTAGAAATGGTCGAGGAAACGGTGGAGAAGGTGAAAACCATTCAATAACATATCAAGTTATCCCAGAGATGACAAAAGAGAAATGCAGATAATCTTTGACGAGACCTTGAGTTTAAAGTTGGAGACATGGTTTTTCTATGAAAATCTCTGTGGAATAAGGTCATGAGGTTTGGAAAGAAAGGGAAGTTAAGTCCAATGTACATTGGCCCCTTCAAGATTCTTGATCATGTCAAGGCTGTGGCCTACCGACTAGCACTTCCACCTACCATGGCCAAAGTGCATGATGTATTTCATGTATCCCTATTAATGAAGTACATACTGGACCCTTCACATGTACTGTCTTTTGAGGTGGTACAATTGGAATATGATCTTTCTTATAAGGATCAACCATTGAAGATCTTAGATTGTAGAGAAAAAGTTCTATGAAATAAGACAATGCCCCTCATCAAGGTGTTGTGGAGAAACCAAAAGTTTGAAGAAGATACATGGGAATCAGAGGAAATGATGAAGCTGAGTTACCCACATCTTTTTTAGTGTGGGAAAAGGATAATTTTTAGGGTGAAATTTCTTATGGGGGGAATATTGTAATGACCCAAATTTTCATTAATGGAAATCCCTCTTAATCTAGTTAAATGTCTCTTTATGTTTATATAAAATGTAAGCATCATTGGTTTTATGTTAAGAATTTTTTCCATTGCTAATATAGTCATTGAACAGTGATCACATGATTAGTATAAATATAGGGCTTTAACAAACCAATATTACTCAGACAAAAGAAGCGATGGACTCATCCATTAGAATTGCTCTATACAAAGCCCATTTGTCAGAGCTTGAAAAAGATGTGGCATCTTTGGGCTTCGCTCTTGACCATGCCCAAGCTGAGCTTCATCATGTCATGATTGAACAAGACTGTCTACGGGAAAAGTGGAATTTGATAGAAATTACTACTCGAGCGATGTTATCTGAGCCACCCCAAGAGTCTGTCACCATCGCACACCTTACCCTTAGGTCTTATGCGGCTGTTTTAAGAGGTTATGTAATTAATTGATAGTACTATGTTCATGTACATTATTTTCGTATATAATAATGAATATAATTTGTTGTCATTATTGATACATTATAAATAGTTTTTAAATTACAAATGGTGTTTTTTGTAATTATTTAAATAAGAAATCTATTTTATTAAATTAAGAGATTTTTGAATTAAATAATATTTTAATAAAATATTATTATTATTATTAATTTTAGAGTAATTTTATTATATATATAAATGATCATATAATTCTATGAATGCAATTATTATTTTTATTAAGGTTTGAAAGCCATTTTTGTCAAAACCCTTGAATTTTTGATAAATGTCAGTTTATATTTTAAAAGTGAAAATAAACATATTTAAAAAATTATTTCGCTGAAATAAATGTTATTTTTGGAATAATGATGTCGAAATTATCAAATGGTGATTTTTTCCTAATTTTCTGAGACAATCAAAATTTTGAGTAAAAATTAAATACCGTTTAAATATATAATGTGTTTTATGACATAATAATGACTCAATAGTGATGTAATAAAATACTATAATATTTATGTTCATCCAAAATATATTTTATCATTAAAATAATTTGATTTTGGGTTTGTTTGGCTAAATTTTCAAAGCATTAATGGACCCCTCAAGACTTATTAAACACCTTGTCTTTTTAAATTAATTTCAATGGGAGTATGACTCACGTCCACATAAGCAAACTCATTATTTTAATATTTTCGGACTCTGGACTTATAAACCATTTTTTTCCTCTTCCCTTTGCCAAAACCCATGGCCAAAAACCTTGGGATGGTTTGTGGTTTGGATTAATTTAATATAAGGGGTCCCAAACCTAAGTAATAAAGAATTCCCTCACCTTTCCTATATAAACCCACCCAAGCTCCCACTTCCTCCTCACTCAAATCCTTTGGAGTTCATCCAAACTCTAACCTACTCTCTCTAGAATCCTCTCAAGGTTCCCCAAACTTCCATGAAGCCTCTCACAAGCCTCTCTCTCTCCTTTGGATGCACACTTCCAAGTAAGGGTTTTTTCATCCTTTCTCATTTTTGTCCAATTTTCTTTAAGTTGTTTTGCCCTTTTAATTTAAATTATTAATGTTTGGGGTATGATTTCTCAACGCCCACATACTGCCCTCTTTATGTTTGAATGATGGGAGACCCTTTTCTCATTCATTAAATGCCTCCCATGTACACCCGTTACTATGCCAAAATTCTGAAAGGAACTTGTCTCTCCTCTTTTACATTCAAGAAATACTTTTGTATCATGAATCTAAATTCCATTACAATTGTTTAGACATGTATCTATATGACCCCCTTATGGTCTGTTTCATGTAAATATGATGAGAAACCCCTTTCTCTCTCATCAATCATTTTTATGAATCCTTATGTCACGTTGTTACGCTGCCGAAATTGCACCGATTTTCTAAGCCAATGCCATTGTGTAGTGAATACCATTCCGATTTCTCCATCAAGGATATTCACCTTTATTCACATTTAATTATTGATTATAAAGTTTCATGTATGAATTCCACATTCCTTTATCGTGGAATAAATGATTATGTTTTATGAATCAATGTTTTATGATCCATGTGGCACACTTATGCATGAAATGAAATGTTTAAGAAGGGTGCACCCTTATAGCACTCCAATTCATTGGGTAAAGTATCGTATCATGATATTTCATGTGCAATGAGTGTTGACTCATACTAATTCAAGTGAAACGAGGGTTTACTCATGCTTTATGTGTAATAAGGATTTACTCATGCTCCATGTGCAATGAGCCTTGGCTCATGCTAATTCCATGTTAAGTGTTGTTGCCACATTTCCATGTTATGATTATCATTCTTTATAATGCCTTTATGTTCATGTTTCTCTTGTGATCTATTGATATTCCTAATGTCTAACATTAATTGTACTCTTCATGTTATTCCATGTTTATTCCCTTACTGGGATTTATATCTCACCCTTTTCTTATGCATGTCCTCAGGTTATCCCATGCAATGCTAAGTACGAGGGAATGTAGTGGTCTTGTAAAGGTTGTTTTCAATAAAGATGTTGTATTTCATGTTCTATGTTTTTATGTAATGATCCTAAGACCCAAAGACAATAAAACACTAAATATTCTATATTGTATCAAGTAATGTTTTATGTAATAAATCATGTTTAAGCTTGAAATAAATGCAGGGTTGTCATACATAAGACACTTTCAGCAAGAGATTGAAAAGATCCTTAAATATGATTCTTCATTTAGAGTGTTTATTTTATATCGATAATACTGTCGATTGGATGTTCAAGAGTTTCAAGACCCTATCTCAGGTAATTCTAATAAGGAAACTTTCAGGAATTATGGTTTCCATGCACACACACTACCACAACATGTACCTCTCTGAACATATCATGTGAAGAATTTTTTGATCCAATGATCCCACTGGACACCATTTCTAACTATTATGTAGCACCATAGATTCATATTGGCTAATTTTGATATATCCCAATCACTGAAGAACAATATATATTGATACCTAACATGAGAATTTAGCATCAATGAGGGAGTCCAATTTTCATTTGGAATATATGATGAGATGTAGTAGCCACAAGAACAAGGGAAATTTCTTAAATTTAGTATCTAACACCTCAAACTTCAACTATATGCTTCTCTTTGAATAATACAATAGCATGTGTTGTACGGAACTTTGAGTTATAACATACCATAACCAATCAAACTAGACATTATGAATAGTAATAACCACTTTTTAAAGTTTTATAAATTTTATATTTCAAAAAGGAGATCATTTTTTGATTTAGAAATTCAAAATTAGCCTAGGGTAAATTTGTGGTATATTTCTGAAAACATTTAATTTTTTATTAATAGTGAAAAACACTAAGTTATAGACTAAAAATGTATTTCTATTTAAATTATTATTTATTTTATTTAAATTTATTTTAGGTAAAAATAGATATATAATACCTATATAATTTCATCTTAATTCATTAGAGTCAGTTTATAATAATTTTAGATATATATAAATTTTATTGAAATTTTTACCGTCTATTACCCAACTCATAGGAGCATTTGAAAATTTAAATTAAACCAAATTTTACCTCTTCATTGAGTTGAATTTCAAAAATTGAGAGAATTAGTTGATATCAGTAAGTAAAATGATGTTCAATAAGATGAAAATAATTTTTGGGGAATAGTAACTATTTAATTTTATTGACCATGGTTAAATGTTAATTGGGTAATTAAGGGTAAAAATGATAATATTATCACCCTAACACATGTCCTAATTCTATTGGATAAGTGGCATTCGACAAAAACAATCTTTGGAATAAAATATGATCTTTTAAGTCCACTTGGATTAGATTGGGACATTTATTAATATTTAATTCAATGAAGAGTTAAAAGTGTTAAATTCAAATTTGAATAACTAAACCATTTTTAATATAGGGATACACATAAGATAAATTAGACTGTAAATATTCATTAGAACACTAATAATATTTACAACCTAATAGTATTTTATTTATATTTTTAGACATTAAATAATTTAATTTATTTATGATACAATGACGATGCAGCAATTACCTAATTAATGAAATATTAAAATAATTGATATAATAAATATCTAAATAAATGTAATTGGAGAATTTTTTTGAATTACACTAATTTTATAGGATAGTATGACATGTTAGGTTTAGTAAGATGAATTTATTTGAAAGTAAAAAATGCTTTTAAAAATTTTGAAAAAACAAATAGAAAATAGTGTCAAAATAGACTTAAAAGAGTTTTTAAAACAAATATTATATTATTAATTGATATTCTATTCATAAAAATATATGGTTCAAAAAAAACTTATATAATGATATCTGTATCATTAATGAACCACTTGGTGTTCTTTTGGAAGTATATAGTATGTTTGTTAACCATATAATAAAAAAAATACAAAGTTACATGGTAAATGTCAAACTATTTTACTAAGAGTTAAATCTAAAGGATAAAGTTAATATGTTGACAGAAACATGTGTAAAACCTATTGGGTGAGTGATTTTCGACCCATAACCACCATATCTGTTAAATAGTTAATTTTTGAGCCATTAGAAACCGAAAATATTTAGTTATATAATAATATTTCTAGCTTTTCCTAAGTTTCCCCTCACCCCTCTTATAAAAGGGAACCCCCCTTCCCTCTATTTCACACCATAAAATCATTTTGGCTCAACCAAACTCGGCCCAAATATCCTCTCAAATATCCTACCTTCATCCTATAGGCCGTCCATTATTCAAAAATACCATCTATGGAGCCCTTTTGATCAAATCAAAAGGAAGAACTCGAAGAAGAGGTAAATATTTCATAACCTTTTTCAAGTTCCTTACTTCATGAACATCTTCTTTCATTGTTTTTTCCATTATAAAATAATAAATACAATATCTTATATATATTGTGATGTTATTATAAATATGTTATAACCATATTCATTATTCTATCCATTATTTGAATGACATCTCACCATACGTGCATACGTGCGACTTACCTTCTCCATGTCGTTGTGTAATTGTTATTCAATACATTATTATTTAGATGGGTAAAATGATGATGTATAATTGATTTAAATAATAAATATGACATGATAATGATTCTGTATATATTATATTACATTAAATTGTATATTATTTTAATATCGAATGAATGATATTGTCGCTCGTGCGTATGTACGGATTACCGTCTCCATGAACACGATGAGATTCATTCCCCATCATATCCATTCAAGACTAATTTTCAATAGATGATTAATAATAATGTTTAAAGACTTAATATCGTTCTGAATATGAATAAGATACATCCTATCCATAACAAACATTACTTAAGTAACAATGCATATATGGGAAAATTAATTAGTTAACACCTGAAACGACGATATTAATAATATATTATTAACAAAGCTATAATAAAAGATCATATATGATATAATATTAATGTATATCATTCTTGTATAATTTAATAACAATTATTTCACTATTATACAGGAGGTTAATCTACCATCAACCAAGGAAAATTACAAGGTAAGGGTAAAATTCTGCAATCTCTTCATTATCTGAGGTTGATTATATGTAATAATATACTGGGACCACTTTATCATCCAAATCCATGTTTGTTAAAAATTTATTTCAAAACATTATTACTATTTTATAAACTATGGGTTAAATTCATTTATACCATTGTTTTACATTTATAATATTTTTATAAAGGAATCTTTCCATCATTTTTCAAACAAGGTCCTATATGACCATTTCGACAAAATCAGTGTAAGGATGTCTTTTTTTAACTTATACGGTGGGTGTGGCTATTTTCCATCATTATAAAATCATTGAATCACACATTACAAGCTTGTAAGAATATTTCTAAAATAAATTATTTCTTAAGTGATTTCAAAATATAAAGAGACATTTATCTAAAAAAGGGTCTGATTTCATCGATGTTAACATCCTTTGATGGATTTTAATATTATTTGATGTTGATTTATTATGATATAAAACTTCCATATTTTATTGAAGGTTCTGTGATATGTTTGAAAATGGATGTGTTATTTTTACCGCAATCATGGTTTATGGATAATTTATTCACATTTCGTATGCTATTTTTAATACGAATGATTATTTTATGTTTACACCTTTTCATTTGAGGAATGCATTAGACTTAGTAAGTGATGGGTGGAGCCTGCTATAGCTCCTCGATGCATCGGTAGGCCTCATGTGACAAACTAGTGTCTTGACACAAGGCCTTGACAAAATCTTATTTGTAATCTTTCCATAAGGCCTTGATTATGTGGTTATCAAAGTCTGGCATTATGCATTCCATCATTATGTATGTCGCTATTGAAATTACATGTGATTATTCGACTAGTTGAATACCCATGTGAATAAGTCAATAAAATTATTTGATTTTATCTTTTCCATAATATGATGATGTTCATGTTTAAAAGGATTTCGTTTTAGTTTTATACATTTCCTTAAATAATTATTCTTATTTATGAAATCTCCTGCTATTTTGTTATCCTTACAGGGCAACTGAGATCACCCCATTCTATGATTTATTTTTCCTAGGATGCGAAGATATGTATTATGACTGACCTGCAGGGATATTCTATGGAATCTCAGTGTTGTCTATGGAAATAATTGTGTTGTACATTTCAATTTTATGATGCAATGTAATCCTTATGAATGTATCTATTACCTCTAAAGATACAAAACTAATCAGACTTTTGAGACATGATCTTTTTTTATCATGCCAATGATACATAATAACGCACCGACACCAGGATTCTAGGTCGAGGTGTTAATGTTGGTATCAGAGAAAGTTTAGTAAAAACCCTGGAAACTAGATTTAGATATGTTTTGATTAGATCACATAGACCTAAAATAGGCTTTGAGGATTAGCATAGAATAACCTCCTAGAATTATGTTATATTAGAGATTTTATGAGTTTTCCAAGAAATACATCCATGTCTGGACACGAGCATGTAGAGGCGGCTCTGGAATAGATGTACCTAGGGGTAAAACCTGAAAACACCACTTTGAGCTAGACTCGAACGTGGACTGGTGCACAAAAACAGTCCTTACTACACTCTTTGGTTACGACACTCTCGAGGGATATGTTCAGGATAATTCTCATTTTCTTTACAAACCATTCTGAAGTGTTTATGAGTATATACTTCCTAATAGAAGACATTTTTGTGATTATGGATTATATCCATAAACTGTTCAATTTATGTTAAGTGTTTTACAAGATTGGATTTATGCATTGTGATTCATAAACAAATCTATTTTATGACATTGTTTAAAATAGTGCTTAGTGGAAGGAATGGAAACCATATGAATGCAAACACTCCATGTTGGGAATTCCCTCATGCTCAAGATAATTATAGTGGATCTGGTGATGAAACTAGTGCTAGTAAGCTAATCACTAAATTGGGACAACTCACTCAGGTTATGAATAATAACCTTACCCTAATGGAACACCCTTATCCGCAATGTTGGTGATCAATGTTAGATCGCTTTATGAGGAAAAAACCAGCAACATTCAATGGGGGTACAAATCCACTAGTGGTTGAGCAAAGGATAAATTCCTTAGATAAAATATTCCACGCCTTGGGGAGTAGCGAAATGGAAAAAAATTTCATGGCAGTTTACCACCTCACTGAGATGCAGATCAATGGTGGTAATTGATTCAAAAATCAAATGAAGATGATGATGTATAAATTATGGAATGGCAGGAGTTTGAAGAACTTTTCTTAGAAAAATATATTCCTCGTGACCGTCGAGCAGATACAGAAAGACACTTTCTGAGTCTGAGGAAAAAGGAGGATGAGAATGTTTCAAACTATGACGCTAACTTTACAAGGTTAGTGATGAATCCTGAAGATTATATACGTAACCCAAGAAGTAAGATTAATAGTTTCACTGATGGGTTTGTTATTTATAGTGATGATTCGAAGAAAGGACTTGGTTGTGTCCTTATGCATAATGATAGGGTTATTGCCTATGCATTATGACAACTAAAAATTCATGAGCAAAACTATCCTAATAATGATCATGAGTTAGCAGCTGTAATATTTGTTTTGAAGATATAAAGACATTATCTTTATGTTGAAAAATGTGGGATATATACCCATCTCAAGAGTTTGAAGTATATTTTCTCACAAAAGAACTCCACATAAGGAAAAGGTAATGGATTGAACAACTCAAGGATTATTATTTCACCATACACTAACACCCAGGGTAAGAAAATAATGTGGAAAATGCTTTGAGTAGAAAGGATCATGGAGTTTTGAAAATGATGAGTGTTGAAAAGGATCCTATATACATAGTTATAGTAATGATGGATATTGGAATAACTATGGAGGGTTAAACATCAATACTTTTTCAAATGATTTCCAAACCATCTTTACCAGAAAGGATAAAGAGTTCTCAGACTGATGATAAAGAGTTTAAAAAGAAGATTAAAGCTGTGAATGGTGTGAGATTGAGTGACTTTGTGTATGAAGATAGAATTTTGAAATTTGGGAAGAGACTTTTTGTTCCAGGTATACGAATTCTGAAAAGGGAGTTGTTATATGATTCTCATAGTTCAAATTTCTCTATACACCCTGGTAGCACTATGGTGTATAGAGATTTGAAAGAACATGTTTGGTTGGACAACATAAAGAGGGAGATTTCTGATTTAATGTCAAGATGTACATTTTTTCAACAAGTGAAATCTGGAAGGCACCAACCTAGAAGAGTCATGAAACCTCTTTCCATACCTTAGTAGAAATGGGATAATATTACGTTGTACATTGTCATGGGACTACCAAAGACACCTATAAGGAAAGATGCAATCTGGTTCATTATTTATCATCTTACCAAGTCATCATATTTTCATTCTATAAGAGAATATTTACCACTGTAACATTTAGCATGACTGTATATTAATGAAGTTTTAAGACTTCATGGAGTAACACTATCGATTGTTTCTAATCATGATACCCGTTTTACATCAAGATTGTAGAAATATATTCAGAAATCCCTGGATACCGAACTTCATTTGAGAACTTCCTACCACCCTCAAACTGATGGAAAATCATAATAGACTATTCATACCATAGAAGACATGTTGAGACCATGATCACTTGACTCTCAAGGTATGTGAGATCAATATTTACCTCTAGTTTAATTCTCATATAATAATAGCTTCCAGTCAAGTGTTCAGATGGCACCATATGAAGAGTTTTATGGAAAGCGATGTCACAAACAAACTTGTTGGGATGATATTGGTGAAAGAAAACTTGTAGGCCTAGAACTTGTAGAGGAAATAATGGAAAAGGTGAAGTTAATTCCAAACCACATCAATGAAGCTCAAAGTAGACAGAAGATATATGCTGATAACCAAAGGAAGGATTTGGAATTTCATGTAAGAGATCATGTTTTATTGAAGGTATCTACATGGAAGGGTGTTATTCATTTGGGTAAGAAGGGAAAATTAAGTCTGAGGTACATCAGACCTTTCAAAATTCTAGATCTAATTTCGGTTGTATCTTACTGTTTGGAAGTGCAGCCATGTTTCTCCAAAGTTCATGATGTATTCCACATATCACTGTTGAGAAAATACATGCTAGACCCAACATATGTACTCACCTTTGAGGAATTTGAAATGGAACCCGATTTTTCTTGATGTGAAGAGCCTGTTAAGATTCTTGATACAAGAGAACAAGTTTTGGGAAACCGGATGACTCGTATGGTAAATGTTCTATGGAGAAACCATAAGATGGAAGAGGCAACGTGGGAACCCAAGGAACATATGATAAAGAACCACCTGAGTCATTTTACCCAGTAATACTCTATAAATTTCAAGGATGAAATTATTTGAAGGAGGGGATAATGTAACACCCTAATCTTCCACGGTACGCTTCTCTTTAAATAATACAATAGCGTGTGTTGTACGCAACTTCGAGTTCTAACATACCACAACCAATCAAACTAGCTACTATGAATAGTAATACCCACTTTTTGATATTTTATAAAGTTTATCTTTCAAAATGGACTTCATTTTTGGATTTAGAATATCTAAATTAGCCTAGGGTAAATTTTTGGTCTATTTCTGAAAACATTCTATTTTGGATGAATAGTGAAAAACACTTAGTTATTGTTTAAAACCTAATTTTTATTTAAATAATTATTTATTTTATTTAAATTAATTTTAGGTAAAAATAGATACATAATACCTATATAAGTTGAATTTAATTAATTGGAGTTAGATTATAATAATTTTAGATATATAAAAATTTTATTGAACATTTTACCTTCTTTTACACACCACCTAGGAGCATTTGAAAATTTACATAAAACATAATTTCACCACTTATGTAAGTTGAATTTCAAAAATCCGTGAGACATAGTTGATATCAGTAAGTAAAATGTGGTTCAATAAGATGAAAATAATTTTTTATGAATAGTAAGTTTTTACTTTTATTTACCACAGTTAAAAGTAATAGTGTAATTAAGGGTAAAAATGATATTATTTTTAACCTAACACATGTCCTAATTCTGTTGAATAAGTTTAATTCTACAAAAAACAAACTTAGGAATAAAATATGTTCCTTCAGGTCCACTTAGATTAGATTATGTTAATTATTATTATTAAATTCATAGAAGAGTTAAAAGTGTTAAATTCAATGTTGAATAAATAAACCATTTTTAATATAGGGATACACATAAGATGAAATTGAATATAATTATTTATTAGAAATATAAACATATTTCCTACATAATGGTATTTTATTTATATTTTTTATATTTTAAATAATTTAATTTATTTATGACACATTGATGATTCAATAATTACCAAATTAATGAAATATAAAAATAATCAATATTATAAATATCCAAATAAATGTAATTTGAGACTTTTTATGAATTACACTAATATTATATGTTAATGTGAAATTTTAGGGTTGGTTAGATGAATTTATTTTAAAGTAATAATGCTGTCACGAGTTAAAAATAAACAAAATACCAAATAGTGTCGAAATAGACATTAAAGAGTCATTAAAAGAAATATTATCATATTAATTGATATTCTATTCCTTAAAATATAAGGTTCAGAAAAAATACATATATAATGATATTTTTATCATTAATGAACCAATTTTCATTATTTTGGAAATATATTGTTTTTTTATTAACCATATTATATAAAAATACAAAGAGACATGGTAAATGTCAAACTATTTAACTAAGAGTTAAATCTAAAAGATAAAGTTAATATAGTGATTTAAACCTATCTAAATACTATTGGTTTAGTCTTATGAGACCCATCCCAACATTATCCTTTAAATAATTCATTTTAGGGAAATTAGAAACCAAAAATAATTTTATTATAAAATAATATTTCTAGCTTTTCTTGAGGTGACCCTCCCCCCTCTTATAAAACAGCATTCCACCTTCCCTCAGCTTCACACCATCAAAGCCTTTTGGCTCATCCAACCCCTGCCCAAATACCCTCTCAATTGTACTCCCTTCATCCTTGAGGCCCTCCTTTATTCCAAATGGCATCCTATTAGGACCATTTTATCAAATCAATAGGAAGAACCCGAAGAAGAGGTAAATATTTCATCACCTCTTTCAAGTTCCTTAATTCTTCCACTTTATCTTTCTTGGTTGTTTCCATTCTGAAATAATAACTCCAGTATCTTCTATATATCGTGATTTTATTAGAAATATGGTATAGCCATATTCATTATTCTATCCATCCTTTGTTTGACATGTCACCATACGTGCGTATGTACATCTTACCATCTCCATGTCGTGGTGTAATTGTTATTCAATACATTATAATTTGGATTGGTGTAATTATGTGGTGTAATTGATTTAAATAATAAATATAACTTCATAATGATTATTTATATAAGATATATAATCAAATTATATATTAATTTAATATCAATAGAATTATATTTTCGCTCGTGCATACGTACGGATTACAGTCTCCACGAACACGATGAGATTCATTCCCCATCATATCCATTCAAGAAAAATTTTCAATAAATTATTACAAATATTGCTTAAAAACATAATATGATTATGAATATGAATAATATACATCCTATCCATAATAAAAATTACTTATGAAACAAATAATATAAAGGAAAATGAATCAGTTAACACCCAAAACGATGATAATACCTAGATATTATTAACAAAGAAATGTTAAAAGATCATATATGACATCATATTAATGTAGATGATTCTTTTATAATTTAATAACAATTATATCACCATTATACAGGAGGTTAACCTACCCTCGACCAAGGAAACATAAATAGTAAGGGTTAAATTCTACATTCCCTTCAATATTTGTGGTTGTTTATACGTAACAATCTACTGGGACCTCTTTATCATCCACATCCATGTTTCGTAAATATGTATTTCAAAACATTCTTAATATTTAATAAACTATGGGTAAATTTCATTTATACCCTTCATTGACTTTTAAAATATGTTTATAAAGGAATCATTCCTTGTTTTTCCAAAAAAGGTCCTTTATAACCTTTTCAACAAGATTATGGTAAGAATGAATTTTTTTAAACTCATACAGTGGGTGCCGTTTTTTTTCATTATAACATCGTTGAAGATTCCCTTAAAATCAATTAATAATATTTCCAAAATAAATGATTTTTTAAATGATTTCAAAATAGAAAGAGTTATTTATCTAAAGGGTTTTTATTTCATCTATGCCAACATCCTTTTATGGATTTTAATCTTATTTGATGTCGATTTATTATGATTCGAAACTTCCATATTATATTGAAGGTTTTGTGATATGTTTGACTAATGGATGTGTTATTTTTTCACCATTCATGGTTTGTGGATATATTATTGAAATTTCATATGCTAATTTTAATTTAAATGTTTATGTTATATTTAATCCTTTTCATATGAGGAATGAATTCGACTTAGTAATTGACGGGTGGGGCCCACTATAGCTCCTCTATGCATCGGTAGGTCCCATGAGACAAACTAGTGTCTTGGAACCAGGACTTGAAAAAATATTATTTGAAGTCTTGGCACAAGGACTTGACTATGTGGTTATGAATGTATGGAATTATGCATTCCATAGTAATGAAAGTGGATATTGATATTGCATGTGATTATTTGACTAGTAGAATATCCATGTGAATAAGTATATGGATTTATTTGATTTTATCTTTTCGATGTTATACTGAAGTTCATGTTTAAAGGGATTTTGTTTTAGTTTTATACATTGCCATAAATGTTTATGCTTATATATGAATCCTTCAGCTATATTGTCATCCTTACTAAGCAACTGAGCTCACCCCTTTTTATGTTTTATTTTTCCCAGGATGCAATGAAGTATATTATGACCGATCTATAGAGATATTATATTGGATCTTAGTGTTGTCTATGGAAACAATTTTTTTTGTATTTTTCCTCATTATGATTTAATGTAAACCTTATGAATGTATCAAATTCATCATTGGCTACTAAACTAATCAGCCATTCAAGACATTATGTTTTGTGATCATGCCTATGGTACGTAATAATGCACTGACTCTGGGCTTCTTGGGTCGGGGAGTTACGAAGAAAATATCATTAAGAAGGTAGAGTCATGTATAAAATGTATTTCGATCTCTAAGAAACAATTTTGATACAAAATGAATCAATATAGACAGTCCAATACCCACTAATGTTTGTATATAGAATCATTCATTAATAACATGTATATTAATAATATCATTTTTTTTAGAAACATTTTATTTGGAAAAATTTTCATGTCTCTTTGTATACATGGATGCCATTATCGAATTTATTAAACCATTTTCATGCAAAATATAAAATTGGACCTTAAAATGTGATGTATATAGTTCCTCTCATTAATATTCATATTATTTAGTGGAAACATCCAAATATATTTATTCCAATTTGGATGTACTCATAGAATTTTATTTCCACTAACACAGTCACCATCCCTTCTTTTTGAGAAGTTGACCTAGAGGTAGGATATCGACTAGCACTGACGACATGACGAATATATAATACTATGGGATAAATGAGTTTCATTTCATATTTAGTTCTTTCGTACGATGCAATTACCTCTATTAGAGAAACATTAATATGCACCATGGTATTGATTAAAGTATATTCTCTATTACAGTCCACATAAAAGAGGGATTCGTGATCTAGTATATTAATAAATTTCCATTATTTTTTTATTGTTGTATTTTCTATTTCATTTTTATCCTCTATGATGCATACTTGACTATTGTATATAATCCTTGTGTCTATTCTAGAGAGGTGGGAGTTGCAATCTGAGTAGATATCCATGACACATTGGATGGGACAATGCCAACTTAAGATGTTTTACACGATACTATATTTGATCTTCCACTGAATTGAAGAGGCGTTCCTACAAAGGTAGTGGAGGGTCCTACACAATAACCTCATCTATCAACTATTGAGGTCGAGGATCCACAAAGTCGATGTTGTAGACCATAACCTAGAACACACAATGCTTCAATTATTCTACAGGAATAAGTTGGCCCACTAGTAGTCTAGCTTCAACTGATAGGGGATGTGAATCGTGAGGCATGAGATTCAAATGTGGTGTCAGGATAGCCACCGTTTTCATCATGTACATATGATCTAATGTTCAATCAGGTTTCATTTTCAATTCTTCCAAATTTTGTTCTCCAGTCATCATATGATGTATGGTTCCCCCAAAGTAATGATTGTTGTCCTTAAACTCACATAATGGGAGAAGTATCTAGTTCCCATGTTGAAATTAAATTGACATCAGATCTCATTTATATATAGGAATTCAATCAAACATATTAGGTTCCAACCCCTATGGATCATCATCTAAAATACATCATACTCGACCGGGACATATTTGTCAATGATCTTAATATGAGAATCCCATTCACACACAAGATAGTGGGATGAGACCACACCATATATAATGATTGTAATATTTCATGTAAATGCTTTCTATTGACATAGTAGATTTGAAACAATAATGTAATCTATTAAATGGTATTTTTGTTTTCATTTTTTTACTTAACTTTTAATTTTTATATGATTTCATAGTCAGCTACCAGAAACATAAGGAAACCAATTAAATTTCAAATTGGTAAATTTAAGAAATTATAAAATACAAATTATAAAAAATCTAATGAAAACTAAAAAACATAGAATAAAAAACTATTTTTTTTTGAAAATATAATGAAGTTCAACAATATTTTAAAAAAATGAATTTAAATGACACAAATATTATGGGGTGACAACCTGATATTTACACATTTAAAATATATGATAAAACAATACATGATGCTTTACTAAATTCCAAATTATATTTAAATATTTCCCTAAAAATAATGATTGAAAATGGAATTTTATTTTTCCATTAAAACGACCTTCCAATAATATTTTTCAAGAAATACTTATCATTTTCAAATATATTTTATCTTTCCGCTAATTGTGTTAAGTTTCAGTAATAATCAATTCTAAATTATTATTTATAGAATATCAAATTCACCTACTTGAATCATTATTATTTTTAATATAGGTGGCCTTGTGGTCATAAAACTATAAATAAATTATTAATAATACATAAAAATTGCATAACCATCCAAAAGTTTGATGAAAATAAAAATCATTACATAAATATAAAAAAAATTAAAATGAAAGCAATGTAATGGATATTATTAAATACAAATTAAATGGTTTAAAAGAAAAATATATTGTACCACTAAAATCTATTTTAGTTAAATATTTTATGTAATTTATTATATTTAGAAATATTTTTTATATGTTCAATATTTGAGTGAAATATTGTTTAGACTGTCTTTCAAATTTATTATTTATAGACATTAAAATTCAAAAACATAAAACATTTTTATTTTTTATGTAGGTTACACTGAATGAATATGACTTAAAAAATATATATAATTGAAATGATATTTCAGAAACAGACTCATCATATAAAACATGATTGGAAATAAATAGAAATAATAAATATAAAATGTGAAATCTAATCTATACATCATGATATATATTTCATGAAAACAAAATATTTTCATTTTAAAATATTAATGGACATAATTCAAAACAAAGAATAATAAAACAAACATAATATATATATATATATATTAATATAACCAAATAATTTTTTTTTCAATATACAAACATGGGTATATAAATTTTTTTTAAAGGTGGCATCCCCAATGCCACTATTTGACTTTACCAAAATGTGGTATCCATGAACATGCCTTTCCAAATTGTTTTTCAAATCATTTTTTATCATAGAATTATTAAATTTCTTCCTCAATGTCAAAAAACACCCACTGAAAGAGGATAACAGTGAGTTATGGTTCCACATCTTGATGATCAAAAGAATTTAATAGGCAATACTAGATATTAAAATAATTAATTACTCTAGTGAATAAAATTAGATGATATTAAAATTATGAATGTCAGGTGTTTCTATTCAAATTAATCCCATACTATGATTAAGATAATAAGTTTACCTATTTATGCATCTTGTGATGATGTTTGCACATATTATAAATATTTTAACTAGTTTAAAAACTATGTAATCAATTTATTTAAGGTTATAAGATTTACAATATTTAATTTCAATTATTTTTCATTTCAAAAAATTTAAAACATCCTGAATTCCAATATTCTCAATCATTTAATATAGGAGGACTAATAATGGAGTTCCTACAATTTATTTTATTATAGATGAAATTATTCTTTTAAAGGTAAATATCTCCCAGTTTCAATTCTATTTATTTTCCATTACTGTGTAGGTGTTGGAACACATTTATAGGGAAGTGGAACTACCAAATAATTTAGTAGTTCTAGTCACTAGTGTATTATATTGGATGAAAACACCATTTTTTACTACTAAGGAAACTCAATTAAACTGACTACTAATGATGAAAAAGATTAGACAATTAGGTATAAAATTTTTATTGTCTTTTATTTGATATTTTTTTAATATTTTATAATTAAAACATTTATTCAAGTGATTTTAATTCTTCAACTATGATTATAAATTGATATGATTACAAAAAAAACACTATTTTTTTATCGTAGTATGTATCCTTAAAGAATCAATAGGATTGACATAAATAATGAAACGATTTTTTTTAATTTTATTATTACCATAACTATGGGTCTAAAATTATATATTGTATTATAACATTTTACTTAAAATGATATAGTTTAAGAAGAAACATCATAGTTTATAGAAATATCAGGAAAAAATTAATATTTTTGAGTTAATTCCACGGTTATCTTATAATAAACAATTAATCAGTTATGACGAACTAACATTACATTTTCTTAAAATCCAAAAAGTTTAAAGAAATTACATTTTCTTAAAAATAAATCATGTCGTGTTGAATATTGAGTTTCCATGGTTAATAGAATGACAATATAATAATGATAATGCTTATATAAAAGTACATCATTGTTTAAGGTAAAACCATTGGGTAATTCTCTATCCAAAAGGGAACTATATGGAAAACCACACCCTGATATTTGGACATGGATTTTAGAAAAATTCATATTTTTCTCAAAAACACTACCCAATGGACATGTATTGGGACAAAATAAAATCCATGTAAATTATACTATATAAAATTAGTTATTATTATTTTATATTTATAAAACTATTATATATATTTTAAAATATATGATTCATTATTTGGTTTATAAAATACCTATACATGTACATAAATATTTTATATTGTGAATGTTTTATATTTCTGATTAAATAATATAAATTAATTCTTATAAATTTAAATGTGAAATTTACTTGGAATGGGTTATAATACTGTGTGGAGGGAATGATTGATGGTACTTATTTATTAATTTATCTAATAAAAAACCTATGTGATAAGTAAAACTTTTACCCAAAAAATTATGTTTTATTCTTACATGATTAAGATAGAGAGAGAAAACCGGGAACAAATAATTTTTACATTGTTCGATCTTAATGTGGGTATAGAATTCTTATTGTGATCATATTGTGAACAAAATATGAATATTCTCATAGAATAAATCATAAATTAATTTTTTATATGTATCCTATTATTCCATTTTATTGTCTTCCAACACACACACACATAATATCCCCCTAAATGAGAATATCTTATTCCAGTATATAAAAAATTCACAACATAGAGAGTAATGTAATAAATGAATCATGGTTACTTTAATAACTCATTAAAATTTTTCTTATCTCATATCGTCAAATAAATAGATTCTGAAATTTATAACCTCTTAGAGAACATTATCCTATTATATTCAATGTTGAACCAAGATCATTTATACTTACTCACTAGTTCTAAAAATTTATTTTTTAGCATTACAAACAAGGATCACTAAAAAACCAATATCTACAAAATTTTCATCACAATACTAAAAAAATTTCTATTGTAGGGTTCTTATATATATATGTTTATTATATTCTCTCATGGAATATTTTTTCTCAAATATCTTTTCAATAATTAGGCAATTTGAAATTATCCAGATTGAATGAGAATTAGAAAATGAATTTCCAGATCGACAAAACAACATAATCTTCCATGAACTAATTTTAATCAATAATACTCCATGAAATTACACATGTACCTAATAAAATTTTTACATTCTCCATAATCCATTCATAAATTTTCACATATACCAGTTTCTCATTTAAGATTATAAATTTAACATATCTATGAATTTCTATAACTTTATCCAAAAAAATTATTTCAAAATATTTTTATTTGAAAATTTCAGAATGATCAAGAAGGGATCACCCCATATATTAACATTAAGTCATAAAAAACCATAGATATATTCACATCATGATCATTAATTTGTGATTTTTCAATTTAATAATAACACTACATCTTTATAGTTGGGTTCTATAAGTATCTTTTAGAAATTTAGTATCTCCTCAAAATTTATTATAGGTATATGAACATTAAATAGTATCTCATATTCATAAATTTAATCCTTAATCCATATATAAGTTTATCACCATTAATGTTTTATAGAAAAAACAATTATTTTTCAGAATTGTAGGTGAATCTTACGAAATCATTGTAATTCCATGATTATTCTAATTTTCGAATCCAAATGATATTTTTGTGAGATTATATAACTATGAAAAATAAAAGGATATCTATTACATTTTGAAAATTAAATTCCTTTACAAACTTATCAAAAATGTAAAATATTCCAAGGAAAATTACATGTTAAACATACAAATTTTCAAGGATTTTTTCGTGATTGTTATGATTTTCCATTTAGTGATATAATGACTCATATATATTCAGTGAAGCTTTGGATTTTGTCTAATTTCATCTATAGTATTGAAAAAGAACTTATTCTGTTAGTTTAAAACCTCTTAAATTATTCACAATGTATTAACAATCTTATCAAATCAATTAGAAAACAATTTAAAAACCCTTTAACAGCTTAAATAGACTTAAACACAAATATGAATACAAATAAAAATCATTATAAATTCCACTGGACTCTTAAATCCCTCCCCCTTTTGGATTTTTTTTTTAAAAATAAATAACTAACATCAAGAGTCCTCATAAAATAACCATTATCAAATGGAAGAGTTATAACACCATACTATTAGATAAGGCAATGTTTTTGGGTGAATTATATTCCTATGAAACTAATTATATTTTTCCCTGTGATATAAATGGTTCCCATTAATTAAATAATCATATTGAACATTTATTTATAATAACCACAATCATATATTAACATATGATAATGATAAGTGAATAACATTATACTATAAATGTTGTGTAATTCTTCTAACATGTTCTTAACCAAATATCATACATTTCAGCAAGGGGGTTTTCCACACAATCTGTTGTTTTAGGGGAAGGATGAGAATAATGTCTCAAACATAACTAAACAATCCTCCCTTTTGGTATTTATTTTGGAATAAAAACTAATATTGGATCTTTCATATAAATATATTCTGATTCCACAAATAAAAGTTTAATAAATATCATCAATAAAATGATATTTTATATTAATATTCTCAGTACTTTAGTAATGCATACAGTTTTTAGATTGTTCAATTATACCCTAATTGTCACAAGGAATTATTAAATGTTTATGAAAATTGTATTTTATGTATTTAAGAGGAGTTTCTCAACAAAATAATTATATATACAAGAGTTTATTCTAAGTATTTTTCCTTTGGTGTGATCAACATAACTAAAATATGTTTCTAGATATATCGTCTCACACAAATTCTACATAAATATAATGTATCATATGATATGTATATTCAATTATTGTAATCCATAACCTATTATATAGTTTTTAAACACATAATATTCAATTCTAATCTACATTTGTATAGTAGAACATCACAAAATGTTATATTAACATCTGTGAAATTTATTTTTACTTCCATCATATAATATTTTTATGTTCGTTCTTATATATTTCCCAACGTGTTACATTATATAAAATATATGGTCCTATTACCAATAGACAATGAAATATTCTAAGGATTATTATGATGTTTTTTGACTACCTTTACTTCATTATTATTCTTTTCTCAATTTGAGTCCAACTGCTATGGGTGTTGCGAAAATTTTAGAATCTTACAAGCCTAGTTTCATTAAAAATTGTCGGGAATATTTTTCCTGGTATTAGAAAATGTAATAATTTTATTGTGGATTTCAAAATATAAGCATATAGGTAATTTTACCAAAAATTTTAATCCCAAAAAGAAATTAAATTTATTGTTAAAACTCTTTAAAATAATTCTTCATTTAACTTGTAAATAATATGTTATTTATATAGTCAATAATAATCAAGGTACATATAGAAATCTATTTCATATAAAAATCATACACAAATTCCATTTTTACAAAATTTAATCCTATAAGTCATCCACCCTAATCAGAATACCATTCTATATGTTACTATTTGAGACCATATAGTTCCTTCTTCAACTGATATACCATACGTACATCACTATCAATAATGAATAATTCATGTTTTTCATTAAAAAATTCTTGTTCTAGGTCTGCATTAAAAATGTGTACATAATTTGAATATTATAAATCTTGTA
The DNA here is from genome assembly GCA_963277665.1 of Viscum album. NCBI lineage: Eukaryota > Viridiplantae > Streptophyta > Magnoliopsida > Santalales > Viscaceae > Viscum > Viscum album. The sequence continues at coordinate 2,132,873,889 of OY728148.1, forward strand.
GAAACTATGATATAAAATTATAATAAACAATTTTATTGATTCGATGTATGAAATTTGGAAAAAATAATATTAAAACTAAATCAATTCATATAGAAACAAGAGCCCATATAGACCATGTATGGTGTATACTATCAATTACATTATCATTATTTTAAAGAATCAAAAAACACAAGGACTGAGAGTTCATTAGTCTTGGTAAACCAGATACATAATTGGGTATTGTATAATAAATGAGTACACAAATTACAACATAATTTTTTATTCGTTCAAAATAACTTCGATGATAATCAATTCCATCTAGGAGATAATTTAAAATGATTCATACTTGTTAAATTCAGAATGAAATGAAACATATTAATGGAATGTTCAAATACACAGTATGGTTAAACTATAGAAAATAAAATATTGAACTAATTAAAATATTCAACATGAAATGGTAAATAACAGAACACACATTCCATGTAGCCATGGAATTTAATCGAAGTTCATAATAAATATGGAAAGTTAAAAAGTAGTAACACATGAAATTTAAATAATTTCAAATTAAATTTATCCATAGATATGTCGACTCAAAGTCCCATGGATGAATAATAAATGAAACCAAATAATGGAAATGATTTCTTAATGTATATCATGTCAAATAAAATAGAAAAAATATACCATCAAGACCATTTACAAGATAGTTTAAAACTATTTTATTTGTAAATATAATTTGACTCATGATAACCAGTTCATGCATAGAGGATCTATATAATGTCTTGGCTCCACCTATCATTTCCCTTTTAAATCATTCTGCATATCGAATAATGAAAATAAATAATATTCGTTATCAAATATCTATATAGAATAATGATGACGAAATTATAAATATTTACCCAAATGATAAATTATCAATAAAATTAGACACCACATGTATAAAATTATATGGTTTATAAAATAGCAATAACCATGATAAATTATGTGGATAATTTAGGGGGATTTAAATTTTCAATAAAAATAAGCGATCAGATATTTCATTGAGGCTAAATTGAATCATGTATGTGAATGTGAAAACTATAATTAAGAAAATAAATAATTTACCATATGGAGGGTGATTAAGGATGTTTTTAACACAACATTTCCCAAGTGGTGTAAAATATAGGTTTTTTGTCATTTATGAAATAGATGAATATCTTTAATGAAATTCTTAAGGAAAAATGATTAGTTTTGTAAATATGTTTGGAAAAAAATTTTATGAATATCAATTTTTAAAACATTTTCAATAAAAATAAGACTTTTATGCATCGAAATTAATAATTAAAGGAATGATAGTTGGTAATTTTATATATGTCATAAATGAACACTAATTTTCAATGTAAAATGGTTTTAGATTTTCCTTTATTGAAAAGCGATAAGAATATTCCAATGAAAAAACTATTAAAAGAAAAAAAATTATAAATGATTTTACCAAATAATATTAAAATTAATTTTGAAAATAATTTAATAACACATATTATATATGATAAAATATGTTATCTGACTTATGATATAAATAATATTAAGGGTTTTGTAGAAAAACCACTTTGTAAACACTTTGAGTACGAAAGAATTGAAAAATGTTAATAATACATGAAAATGTTAATCAATAAATATAGGAGAGAAATTTGAAATATTTAATTAAATAATTGTAATATAATTTATTCGAATAGAAATACTATTCATATATCATAAATGTAATTATTGTGGAAAATATTATTTATTCAGTCCAAACAGTCACAGACCACATAGAATTTTTTTTAACCCTAATCCTCATGGATGAATAATATTAAATAAAAGTATTACATACAAAAAAGATAATGTAATAAATGGTATTGTATATAAAAACGTGTTTTAGATACACCACTAAAAATAAGTAAATGGTGAACATGGAATTTCTCTCATAGTAGTATAATGTGTTATGAAAATCCCTTACCTTGAGTCTAACTTATATCATGTGTCTTTATATTCATGAATAAAAACATATGAAAATAATTTACATGGTTTAGAAACATTATCATGATTGTAATAAATAATATTTTATGTACCCCTGGATTCTGGTATGTAATCCTTACTTTATTCTTTTACTGGTTTTAAATTTAAGGGGGATGAATTTGTGATTCGGGAAAACATTGAATGATTTTTTGAGGCAAAGGGGAAGTCGCGCGGAAGGTTCATGGTTTGTTTAAACTGTACAGAAAAACCGTGTGTAGCTGGTCTTGGAAGCAGTAGCTTCTGCATGGGCAGTGCACAGTTTTTCTATCCGTTCATCCAAGCCATGTGTGGAGGATCTGCGGAGGCAGTGGATAATGTACGGTGAGCGTATAGTTTGTCTAACCGTGCAAGAAAACCATGCAGCCACATAATTGAGATCCTATAAAGGTGGATCTCTGGCATTTTTCCCTCTATGTGACTCATTTTTCATCTAAATTAGAAATTGCAATTTTTCTTCTCATAAGGTCAGATAAGGTTCTCCCATTGTTTTGGAGGCGATCTGAAGGCTTCTCTTGGTGAATCGAAGCCGGAATCTTGAGGTTTTTGACCATTCTTCATCGTTCTTGTTTGGTTTTATAAATCTACTAATATTTACTTCTCCTCTTCCCTCAGTTTCTTTAATCTATGCCCATTATGGGTAGATATAGGTGATTGTATTTAAAATGTGATAATTTTTGGTCTTGGCCTTTCTATAAGAAGAGATTTAAGGAGGGTTCTTGGAGAATCGACCCGGTTTTCTTGAACGTTCTTCGTTCATTGTAGTTTCCACCAGAACCCTAAAGGCGGGAGGCTTCTTTCTCAACTCCACCAAGTAGAACTGATTGGAATTCTTTCAAATTGAATGTGTTCTATTGAATTGATTGTGATTTGGTTGTTAAATAATTTTTGGAATCCTTCTTGAGTGATGGTTGTGAAATCTAGAAATTTGGGGATTTTGGATTGTTTGCTTTGGTTCTAAATTTTAAAATACAAATTTTAAAGTGGGGATTTTCTGGAATCATGACCAATGGTTGGGATTTGATGTTTTCCAAAAAAGGGGAAAGTTTTATTGAAGTTAATTGTGTCTTTGAAATTGGTTGTTCTTTGGTTTTCAATAAACTCTCAGTTTTATTGAGATGGTTTTGAATTGAAATGGTTTTTTCGGAAATTTTTTTCAATAAAAAGTATTTTTTATTGAAAGTGATTTTTTGTCATGAATTGTTGGGAATTGTGTTGTGTGTTCTTGTTTCATATATGGGGCTTGATTTAAATATGACATTGTTCTCGTTTCCAACTATTTAATGGCACATGGGAATTGCATATACTGGGCTTGGTTGAAATATGACATTGTGCTCGGTGCCAAATGAGTATTGGAACATGGGAAAAAATTTCCTTGTGAATACTTGGTAGATCGATGAGAAACCTCTCATGATTATGGAACTGTCATAACGTAGAATGCATGGTTGGTTGCATGGGTTTTTGAAATGGTTGGGTATGCCAAAAAGTGGATATTGTGAAATGGTTCTGAAACTCTTTTAGATATTTTTCTGGAAAGATAACTTGTTGGAAAAATTTCTTTCAATTGAACTTGTAGGATTTTGGTATAAATGGTTTGGAATCATGTTTATATTTAGTCATTAGTTGGCCTTAAGCGATATCCACAAGTCTCCAAAGGCTGGAAATAAATTCCGAAGGGTTTTAAAAACAAGTGGGGGATGATTTACCCTTTAAAAAATAGACCAATAAACAAAATGTTTGACTTTGACTTGGTTTAAAAATAGGGGAAAAGAAATTTTGTGGAAGATACATTGAGTAGAAATCCATATTCTAAGCTGACGAAAGAAGCTCTAGATGAATGGTAGTTGATGTCATCCTTTCCCGAGATGCATTTGGAATGTGAAGACTGAGGTGATGTTGTGTTATTGTTTTCATCTATGATTGTTCCTAATCTAGTAAAAATGATTAGAGAAGAAAACACATTTGATGCATAATGTCTAGTTGTAATTTTAAAATTCAATGATGGGGAGACCATTGATGGCTGGAAACTTGATGGGGGGTCAATTTTGTGTTTTCAAGATCATATGGTTGAATATACGGTTTTTCAGGAATAACTCATTCATGCTTACCACCATTAAAGATGAGTTGTACATCCAGTTACACATAAGATGTATAAGTAGTTGAGGGCACAGTTTTGGTGGAGCGGAATGAAATAGAAGGTGGTCGAGCTCTTCTCGTGGTGCTTAATTTATTAGCAGGTTAAAGCAGAGCATTAGAGACAAGCTGGTAGGTTACAATATTTTTCCATCCCAGTGTGGAAATGAGATCAGATTGAAAATTATTTTTTTATAGGTCTTCCAAGAACGTTTAAGAAGCACAATTCTATTTAGGTGATAGTGGATCATCTAACCAAGTCATCCCATTTCATCCCTATTCGTGAAACTCAAATAGTAGAGGATCATTTAAAATTTTATATCCGATAAGTGCTAAAGAGGCATGGTGTACCAGTGTCTATAGTATGAGATAGAGATCCATGGTTCACATCTCGTTTCTGTAAATCATTACAACAAGCCCTTGGAACTTAGTTGACTATGAGCACAACGTATCATCCTCAGACAGATGGGAAATCCGAGCGAACGATACGAACTATAGATTACATGTTGGGGCTTGTGTATTGGATTTCAGTTGCTCATTGGTGGAGCATATATCTTTAGTGGAGTTGTCAAACAATAACTGCTATCAAGCCTCGATATGCATGGCTCTGTTTGAAGAATTGTATAGGTATCCTTGTTGTTCTCCACTATGCTATGTGGAAACAGGTGAAACCTCAATAGTCGGGCCAAGCCTTGTCCGAGAAACAATAGAGACGATCCGGTTGATTAGAAAATGTATGGAGATAGCTCAGAGTCATCCAAAATCTTATTCATATCATCGTCAATGACCATTTTCATTTTTCTATTAGAAAAAAACATCTTCTCTCTCCTTCTAGATGTAGAGTATGAACAAAAATTAAAGCATGCACATGACACATTGCTTTTTTACTTGGTTTACCCTCACTGGGCTATGTCCACGGACCTTACAATGTAAGTGTGCCGATATACCAATTCCACTATAAGCACACTACTGTTTACAAGTTAGAAGAGAACTCACTGCCCTCCTGGTTTACAACCACTCACAATACGAAAACTCACTACTCTATCAACTGAAGTGTGCTCACTAATTCTTTAGAATATTTCCTCACAGTTTATAGACCTGTATGTATCTGCATTATATCTAATGAAATATGAATCCATAACTGTTGATAGATGATATTTTGACATCCATCATTCACCTACAGATGAACATCACTTTGCACTGAGTGTACAGGGCAACTGCAATTTTTACGTGCATCCCTTACTGCACCTTGCACGAAATTCCCATGACTTGTGCCAAATACAATTTTCGTGTAATAAATTCTTTTACATGAAAAACCAATTTTACATGAAACCAATCATTTTATGCACAACATCTTTTACGCGAAACCTCTACACTTCCTTGCATGTAATGCTAAACTTTTGAGAGAAAATCACTTTTCACGCAATAGACTTATTTTTGCGCCACCTCTGATTTATGGGAAAAAAGTTCTTTTATGCTCAAAATTGTTGTTTTCACGAAACTGTCTTCTGCACTTCTATTTTGCGTGCCAGATCTTAGATAATATTTATTTCTTGAGATATACTGAATAGAGGGGGGGGGGGGGTTCACTTCTTATTTATAGGAAAAATAAACCCCGTGGGAAAACCCTCCTTGAGCGCGTAGTTCACTTTGAGTGCGGAAAAAAATCATCCGCACTACACCATTTTTCGCGCACTGCTCCTAAATTTCAGGCACCTCATGGCTTTTCCAATTTTTGACCTTTGGATCTCGAAATACCTCTTCTGTGCAAAACATCATCCCACTATTTCGCACATCACTTTTCTTTTTCACACACTGCGTAGATATTTTACGCAACAATTTATTTTTCCACACACCGCACAGATATTGACCACACCAAGATGATTTTTCACCCACCACTATATTATTTGTTGCACCACACTGATTTTTCACACAAAAAATTATTTTTCGTGCACCACTATGATTTTGCACGCTCCTCCCTCGGTCCAAATCGGCACCACCTTGTATCTGCTCTTTTTTGTACCGCCTCCAGATCGTCCATTCCATTGTCAAGGCTCTTCAATAAATCATGGATTGATGAAAGCTTCTCTTTAATCCAACAAATCACCATTTAAACCCCCACTTTCAACACACTCATACACCATGGTCTGTATTGTCATAAAAACATATAGGCCCACTTTGTTAACAAACCCAATCACCTGAAAAAATATTTAATTATTCATTTAGGGATTTTTTTCCCTACACCATTCGTTGTTGGTGATCATGCCTTCTTGAGGATCTCTAGAAGGATTCGGAATCATTATTTCTGGAAGAAGGTCAGGTTATCTCCTAGATAAAATGGCCCTTTTGAGATACTGTAATGGGTTTTTGTGGTGGAATATCAGTTGACATTACCACCACAGTTTCGTTTGGTGCATAATGTGTCCCATGTATCTCAGTTCAAAAGGTATCAGCCTGATCCGGACCATTTGATCAGATCGGATCACATTGACCTAGATCTGGTTGCCTCGTTGATACATATTCTGGTAAGGATTGTGGATTGGAAAGAGAATGTCTTGCATGGAAAAATCATCAGTCTAGTGAGGGTATTGTGGCAGCATGGTGAGATTAAGGAAGAGACTTGGGAACATGAAAAGGAAATGAAAGTGCAGTATCCGAAACTCTTTCAATTGGGTGATGGTTTTCTACATTTCGAGGACGGAAAGACCAATGGTGTGGAGAATGTAGTACCCCCTATTTCTGGTATATAACCCTTACTTGATTCTTCTCATGGTATTAATGTTAAGGGTAATGAATGGGAGAGTCGGGAGATCTTTGGATGAAGTTTTGATGGAAAGGGGACGTCACACGGACGACACCCTATTTGTCTAAACTGTGCGGTAAAACCATTCATAGTTGGTCTTTTAGGAAAGATCTTCTGCACAGGTGGAACATAGTTTGTCTAACCATGTGGGAAAACTATGTGGCCTCATAAATCAGATCCTATAAAGGTGGATCTCACAAATTTTTGCATCTTAGTGGCTTGTTTTTTGTCCTAAGCGTCCCTAACTCTAGATTTTGCCTCTCCTAACATTAGTGAAGGTTCTCCCATCATTCCGAAGGCGATCTAAAGGCTTCACTTGGCGAATCGAATCCAGATTCTTGAGGTTGGTGATCGTTCGTCATCATCCTTGTTCGGTTTCTTAGATCTAATTAGATATACTTCTTCTCTTACCTCAGTTTCATTGATATATGCTTTTTATGGGAAGCACTAAGTGTGTTTATGACAAATGTGATAGGTTTTTTTTATACTTTCTAGGAGAAGAGATCTAATACAGGTTCTTCTAGAATCGACCCGGTTTTGTTGAATGATCTTCCTCTATTGTGGTTTCTGCCAGAACCCTAAAGGTATAAGGCTTCTTTCCTGACTCCACTTAGTAGAACTAATTGGAATTATTTCAAATTTAATGTGTGGTGTTGAATTTATTATTTTTTGGTTGTTAAACACTTTTTGGAAAACTTCTTGAGTGATGGTTGTGAAATTTGTAAAATTGGGGATTTTGGATTGTGTGCTTTGGTTCTTAATTTCTAAATTGAGATTTTAAATTGGGGAATTTCATGAATTGTGACCCATGGTTTTTAATGTTTTCAATAAAAGTGGAATATTTTATTGAAGTTAATTGTTTCTTTGAAATTGGTTGTGCTTCGGTATTCAATAAAAGCTCAGTTTTATTGAAATGGATTGGAATGGGTATGGTTTTGTCAGAAATGGTTTTCAATAAAAAAGTATTTTTTATTGAAAGAGATGTTTTGGCATGAATTATTGGTCATTTCGAGTGTGTGTTCATGTTGAATATACGGGGATTGGTTGAAATATGACCATGTTCTTGGTGCAAATTTTTTAATGGCACATGGGAATTGCATATACGCGACATTGTTGAAATATGACATTGTGCTCAGTGTCAAAGGAGTAATGGAACATGAAAAACAATTACATTTGGATGACTTAAAAGATCGACGAGAAACTTCTTATGAGTATGGAACTATCATAATATTACATGCATGGTTGGTTGCATGGGTTTATGAAATGGATCGTTATTCCAAAAATGGGATATTGTAAAATTGTTTTAACGCTTGTTTTGTTTTTTTCTAGGAAGAAAACTTTTTGGAAAAATTTGTTTCAATTGCAGTTGTATGCTTTTGGAATAAATTGTTTGGAATCTTTTTTATATTTAGTTATAAACTGTCTGTGAGAAATTGTTTTTTATAATCTATTTTATATAATTGTGGCTAACTTTTCTATCCAAGTGGCACGAGTAGGGATGTCATTGGGGAAAACCTAGTGAGTTTTATACTCACCCCTACTGTGGCACTTTGATGATTTTGCAGATGCTTTTTTTTTCAGGACAGAGGAAAAGGTAGTGTTTCCCATGTTTTTATTACTACCTCATGATGATTGGGGTTGTTTGTTGATCGTGGAGCATGGAGCTTTTAGAGCATAGAGTCTTGGTGTATTTTGAGAGACATTAATTGTTTATCTGTTGTGTACTTTGATATTTGGTTTGGTCATATTTTGTTGTGAACTATGATGTGGTTTGACATAAATGAAGTTGTTTAGATGTCTTTTTTTTGTTAATTCATCATATAGTGAAAGTTTGTTGGTTGGTTTATTGATTTATTTCATAAAGGGTAAACCGTCCCCCACTTTTATTTGAAACCCTTCGGCATTTATTGTCAACCATTGGCAACATGGGGATGCCGTTTAAGGCCAAATAATGACTTTTTTTACTCTCAAGACAGTGCGAATTTGCAGTTCATTACAATATTTCACATATTTCAATGGAATATTTAACTATATAATAAATTTAATTTACAAAGTGTGTTATTTCCATATTGGATTTAAGCGTCAAAAACAACATTAGTTGGTCAAATTTGGTCAAATGGTTCATTATATAATATCTACAGAATAATACAAATTACATAATTATCATACACATAACATCAATTATACATTTAAAACTAAAAATTAAATATTGATATGAAATTTAACCAATGTTACAATGAAAAAGACGGTAGTCCATACGTAAGCATGAGTACCATTCCCATTTTTCAATGATTATTATATAAAAAAGGTATGTAAAATTATATCATTTCATAATGATCATTATATAATAAATAAAATTTAATTTATTCATATATAGTTATATATACAATTATTTTAAAGGTAATCACATCATATCAAGGAGGTGATAGTCAACAGGTCCACAAACACTTTTATCAATTTTTATGTATAGAAAAGGGAGATAATGAAAAAGAGATATATATATATATATATATTATATTTCAAGATAACTAATTTTATAATGAATATTATATATATTTATTATTATAACATATTTTAATGAAAATCATACTTTATACATTCCATGTATAGAGTGAACGAATGACATCATTTTGAGCGGGCGGTAACCCACACTTCTACAAACTATGTTAACAATTAGACCATTTGGTATGTTATACAGATATGTATTTTAATAGAATTTATGAATAATAAATACATATTAAATATCTTATATCATACATAAATATATTTCCGATAATAATGTCTATTATGGTATGAGTTAATGTGAAATTGAACAATTATCATTTTGTGATGCAGAAGTTTTTCATAGACGTCAACAGAATGTTCGTTCACCATTAGAGGGAGATGTGTGTAAGGGTAAATTGAACCCTTAGATTAAAAAAACTTGTATATTGAGACAATGTTTCATGATATGTTTGAAAATGTTTGATTAGAGAATGCATTTTTGTAGTGGAGGGGGTGTGGCACTCTTGTAATATGTTGAAAAAGGAATTCCATACACATTTTTCTAATCGCATGTGACTCCCATGATAGTAAAAAATAGATAAAACATAGAATAGGTTTTAAATATTTCCATCCAATGGTTTTTAAAATATATTTTGGTCATATTAGGCCTTTAGTATAGGGTTTAGTCCCTTGTTAACCATTAGTTCACTTTAATCATTATAATTAATTTTAATTGCTTTCTGCAATATTTTTTTATGAAAAGTATTCTGAAATTATAAAAAATTATGAATTGTTATTATTCCAATCAAGGAATCCGTTTTTCAAAATTATAACATAGAAGGGGAAAAATTAATTTAAATTTAATCACGTAGATGGGATGACAATGCATTTTTTAATGAAAAAATGACCTAAAATATAATTATGTTTTTATAACCAATTTCAATGTTAAGTTGATTTAAAGGACCTAAATTAGATAATTTTGTCAAAATAGGATCTAATTAATAATTAAACCTATTAAAAAAATTAATGATAAAAATAAAATAGATGAAAATGTAGTTTGGAATTTAATATTACTTATTTATATAATTCATTAAAAAAGAAATCATTGCAGAAGAACTATTCAAACTATCCTAATATTTGTATTTAAATTACCAATATGAATTTAATTTCAACATTTTAAATTTATAAATTTATGAAAATTTTTAATTAAATGAGGTTCTCTATTAATATTAGGTAAAATTTCTTTAATAAAAATATAGGTTTTTAATAGTAAAAATGGGTTTGTTCTTATTTTATGATTATCCAATACATTCGATATATATACATATAATATTTTATTTAAAAAATAATAAATAAATAAATATATATATATATATGAAATTTATATCAGTCATTAATTTTATTAAATATAGTTTATTAGGTTAAAACCACTTTTTAAGCATTAAAATTATTTTCAATAAAAATATTCACTTTCAAATCAATTGGTTCTCATATTAATTTATAATTTTGTTGTAAACAAGGAATTTATTTTATATTTATGGAAACATATAATTTTATTATGTTATTTATTACATTTTTTAACTACCTATTAACCATTTATTTTATAGGTTTTTATAATAATATTTAATTATATATGGTTTTTTTGGTAAAAATCACATTTTCATGTAACACAAGCCATTGAATAAACTCACTGTTTTGTGTTTTACATGCTAACATAGTATTGCATGAATTTAATTTTATAAACTATATTTTATTTATATAAAATTTTTAATATATTAAAAACATTCACGCCATTATATTCCCTTAAAAGTTTGGTGTTAAAAATCCTACACACTATTGAATCCAATGATCCTACATTAGATTGTCGGGGTAATAAATTTTACCCACCTTTATTAAATTTCATCCCCATAAAATAAACTCATTCATGGTAATATAATGTCTCATATTTCCTGTTTTCAAATACCACATCATTAGAATGGTTTGTAAAACATCCTTTAAAAAATAGAGTATTGTATTTACAAGGTCCACATACAGTAGCATATAACTATGTCATTATGTAGTAGAATATTAGATGAAATTAGAGATATGTACTTGGAGGATAAATGTAAATATTCATATGGGTGATTGAAGTCATCAATCAGAAACTATTGAGTGATTAATGGAATGTTGAGGGACTCTAAGTAATATTTCTATGATTATTTAAAAGTTCATTGGTTCAATAAGAAATATGGTATTAGGGAAAACATTTCTAGGTTATTTTCAAATTATTGAGTGATTATTTTTCTACATAATAATATACATAAATATACTTAATTGATATATTTAAATAAACATAAGTTCATCCTTAGTTTATTCTTTGTTTAGTTTTCCAATTCATCTAAAAAGTTATTTTTATGCATTACGCACTAAATTACATTTTTAAAGGATCTTAATGACTATAATTGGGGGACCTCCTTAATTGTTTGTCTCCGACTAGTTTACAAAAGATAAATGCTCAAGTCATTAATAACTAAACCTCTAAGGTGATACCACTGATTTATTATTATAATTTATTGATCATATTGATTAAATAAATTCAACGACATATTAACCTAGAGATTCTGTAGGTTTGTGGTTGGCGTGATACCCTTATCATCAATCAGTCATGGGTTCATGACTCACGACTTTTCTGAAAGTGATTAGTTTCCACTCATTATACTATTTTTCATTTTCTAAAGCTAAATTAATATAATTTCTAAAATAATATGATGTACAAAGTTGAAATAGGTTTAATCACTGAATATCCTTTTAAAGTTTATTTTTGATAAAACCCTAACATATAAATATTGCAACCATTTATTTCCACAGAATCCTTTCCATTGTCTAAATTTTATCCAAAATATCATTACTTGGATTTCTAATTCATAACACATAGTTATCAATATAAAACACCTTAGAGTTCATCTAAGTCATTCATTTTCATTATCTATTAAAATAAATTATTATTATTTATTAATAAAATGAGAAATATCCCAATAATATATATAGGGACTGTCTAACTAGGTGCGTAGTAATGAATGATTTTGTTTACCATGTTTTTCGAGTTAGACACAACACTCCTTGTCGAAGTTTTCAATCCTGCGTACATCTGTTCTAGAACCACGCCAACATGATGTATCTAGATGGGGATGTATTTGAATGAAAAACCAAATGATCTATACTTTACAATAATTATATGGGGTTCTTCTATACTTACCCAAAAGTCTTCCTTAAGGTTACGTTCTATAATATATGCCTTCCTAAATATATTTCTCAATGTTTCTACTAAACATCCTTTGATACCAGCTATGGTGACCTAACCCTAGATTTACTGCAGTCAGTGTCTTCTATTAATTACATTGTCATGGTTAAAAGTTATCTAATCATGAAGTATTGAGAGTTTTGTAGTATTGGTAATCCAGAATCATAAAATATTCTTGTATTACAAATTTATACACAAATTGAAAATTAATTTTTTCCATGCTTCAAAATAAATTTAAGGATAATAACTTTCCATCTAGTATTTCTTTTCATATCATTTTTATTCTTGGATTTTAGGTGAAAGAAAACATAATAATAGTGAACTAAAAAGGTAAAAAATTTTAAATTATAGTTGATGAAATATTCAATCAATGAGAATAGTCAATATGGCAAGATAAATAACTGAAACCCCATTCCATGTAGCCAATAAACTGAATGGAAGTTCCTGACAATATGGAAATGTAATAACAAGAAACTCATTCCATTCAAATAACTAAAAATGAAATGTATCCATAGATATGGCGATTTCAAATCTCATGGATGAATAACAACTGAGACTAAATGTGGGAAATGGTTTCTTAATGGATGTCATGTATGATACACAGTAAAATATGTACTGTCAAATAATTCCACATATCGAATAATTGAAATAAATAACATTCCTTATCAAAAATCTGTATTAAATACAAAATAGAGAATTTTCAGTAATTTAGAATAAATAAAAATACTATCAATGTAGACATTGAATGTAAAATGGTTTATGGTTTAGGAAATAGTAAAATCCATGATAAATTAAATACTTAATTTAGGGGAAATTCACAATTCAATTATAATTTTATATTGAATATTCCAAAGAGACATAAATGAATAAAGGATGTGAATGTGAATAATATCCTTGGAAAATTCAATTATAAACCATATATAGGATGAATAAGGATGATATTAGCATAATATTCCACATGCGAATTAAAGTATAGGGATGTTGTCTATGATGAAATAAAATATGAACATCTAAAAAATTAATGAGGAAAATATATATTGTATTGGTTTTTTTTGAAAACCAATTTCAGTAAAAATAAATGTAAAAAATTATTTTATTAAAAATTTTATAATTAAAACTTCACTCTACCAAAATAATTTTAAATAATTAAATTTATTAGGATAAAATCGCTTTTTGGTCATTTAAATTATTTTCTATAAAAATATTCAGTTTATATTCAATTGGTTATTATATTCATTTCTAATTAATTTGTAACCAATTACTTAATTTTATATTGTTGCTAACCATAATTTACATAAGTTATTTATAACTATTTATAACAACTAATTTTAAATTTATTCTATATCTAATTATAATATTATATAATAATAAATTGTTTTTTAACTCAGTATTGCATGTAGAAAAAGAAATTAAAGAAACATGATGTTGTGTGTTTGACACAAAAACTAAGTGTCTATTTCATTGAAATCTAAAAATTATATTGATTTTATTTTAAAAATTAAATATAATATAAATACTAAGGATATTATATTACCTTAACCACTTGGTGTTGTGTTTCATACATGCTATTATATAAAATATTCATACATTATATTTTTGGGGAATTTCAATTCCATAAATATTTTTCCTTTTTATTCCTATAGAAATTTGTTTTATATGACAGAAAATTTCATAATATGTTTTTTTCGAGTACCCACTTTGTACCGATAACATTTTTCCTCTAGTTTTACAAAAATGTTCCCATGTGGAATTATTCTTTACATAATGTAGCTCTTTATTCAATACTTTTATCAATTACTCATTTCTAACTAATTTTAAAACTATTTGTGGAACAATATAAGAAATGATAGGTGTTTTATTTTCAAGTATTAGTGTTTTTTTCATTTATATTAGGGCCTTTAGATTTCCAATAATATTATCTACTTAAATATTATTATTAAATATATGATGTTTTTACATATCATTTATTACCACATCATCCTCGTTAATGGTTTCATCTTAATAAACACATGCATCCACTTAAATTTCTTCAACCTCATCTTCATTTTCCTAACAATGAATCTTAATTTTATTAGAACCAATATTTTAAAACACTAATTTATTATTTATAACCATTTTGGGTTTATTTTCAAGGATCCTCAAATATAAATTTTCTACCATCATGTAAAACATATTATTCTAGAGTCTATATCATTTTATTTTTTATAATTACCATGTAAGGATAACATATTAATCATTATCTTCAAAATTTATCTGATTCCTATTTTTGATCATCATGTAATATGGAATAAAAAAAATTATTGTACAAAACTCATGAATTTATTTGATAAAATAATTTATATGGTATCATATTTTAGTAAGGTTTCAGAAAATATCTATTTTGTATATTAGAATCATTACACATTTCTTCCCAATAATTATTTTTAATGGATTGTGCCCATAATGCATTGTTATACCCATTTTAACCATACTTTTGTTCTTTTTCTTTGTAATTAAATTATACATGGTAGTGTAGACCTATCATTATTGGTTATTGGTTAAAAGATATTAATTATACATTTCAAATGAACTAAATTTGTATTCCATACCATTAAAAAATATAAATTTATATATATATATTACTGACAATTTTTCAACTAAACTTTTGAAACATATGAACATCTGTATATTTTTATTCCTTTGATATACAAATAAGTAATTGGTCATTTTGGTTAAACCATAAAATATAGTAGTAAATTAAATACCACCTCTAGTAGTAATTTGTCTCATATGACCACCTAAGATAGTATGATCAAGATGATGTGGTCTAGTAAAAATAGTCTCAAATCTTATGTAAGTTCATTGAAATGGTTAAAATAATTCATTCTGATTTGAGTCTCTATCTCACATGACATCCTACGATAGCATTAATTAGATAAAGTGGTCTAGTTGAAAAATTCAGAGGCATTGATAATTTCCTCATATTTCATTAACGATATGGAAAATCCTTCTAAAAGACAGCTTATTTTACTCCTTGTAACATCAGGAACAATAAATAAGGGGATCACTAATTTAGAATAGATTAACACCTTCTCTATTTGCATTGAGTGATAATTTTTTCATCATGTGATTTGTTGATAAAATATTAGGCTTTATTAAATGAAACCACATTTACATCATCATAGAAATGTATTAGAATTAATATTTACTGTTTTATCCCTTCATCATAAGGGGAATCTTTATATTTTATTTTTTGGACTACATTTTCTTCAATTTTAATTCCCCAACTTTTTAGAGATATTTCATATCAAAAAGTCGCCTCCCATATATCTGGATTTTGAAAATTAGTTATATATTTTTTCATCACCAATGATATAAAATTAAATACCACTATCAAGTATTCATGGGATTCGTCTCTTATAATATAACAAAGAATAGTTTTCTTATTTCTTTATCTAAAATGCATTTCCATTTTATAATATGTAATCTAACCTAGGATTCTAGAAAGACACAATTTTCCATAATGAACATAATTTTTATACCTTCTTTATATTTCTTCTAGAAAATAAAGTACATTTTTTGTATCCAAATGTCATAGATTTCTATTCACATCTTTCTTAGTCTTTATCTTCAAATAGTTAGTTATTTTCATGTTGTAATTACTCCCCCATGATTCATGACTACTCCAAGAAAATGACATTTTATAATATCATGAATAGAATTCTCCCCATAAATGTAAAATAAATATAAACATTCCATAAATCATGATATTTCATGTAGAATATAATTCCATTTAGAAAATTAATGTTACAATTATACCATGTATTGACCTCTATTTCTTCTAACGGAGGTGATTCCTCTTGAGATATATTTATTTCTCATTGAAATGTTTAATTTCACAAATTTTTTTATCTTAATGAATAATAGTTTTTAAATTATATCCTTCATTATTAGTAAATATTGATTTTAATTTAATATCAATGGGGCACATTTGACCAGTATTTATTGGCGTAGATTCTTAGTTGATTTTGATAACTTATATATAACTACATTAATTTCCTTGAAATAATAACTAACATTATTAATCACATTCTATACTTAAAGACACTTTTATTTTGTATAATTACACTCTTCTTCATTTAGATGAAATTTTCCATCAAGATCACATTCTTTTTTTTATTTCCCAACATCCATCATCTATTGTTTGTTAATTTAATCATTTTAATAAAATTCCATTTTAATAATATCATTACCACAATTTTAATATTTACACCATATTTCTTTAATATTATTATCCTTTTGTGTTCAATTTTTTTATCAACATAATCTTCATCATTAGTATTAAACATATGATTCAAATATATTACATCACATTCTTTTCAAAACTATTTGACATTTCATAATGTTTATAAACATGATCCAAGATGGTTTTAAAATAATATGTAATGATTCATTTATAATTAAAACTTCTGGTTGAGTAGTATTTCACTTATCTTCTTATCAATCTTCTTCTTTTCATTCATGGAATATTTTCCATTTTATTAATATATTTTTTTACATCATAAGATATTTGAAATATTTTCTATCTCTATGTATTTTTTCTCTTATATCAAACATAAAGTCACTAATATATTTCCTTTTATAGTTTATTTTAATTTTCCAAACTTATCTACATTGAAATTGTTTTATTGGGGTTTTTCCATTAAAAATATCATTTAATTTATCCTCTTAGATTAAATGAAATTATTTTCCTAGGGGCTTCGAATATTGGACTAACAACACCTCTATAGACATGTATCATGATGATATGACTTTATTTATAGGTTCACAACACAGTCTTTGTTATTTTGGTGTGGAATATTAATGATGAACCGTTATCTTCCACCCTGAGACACACATGTGGTATATGGTAGTTTTATGCCTGAATTATATGTCTAAAAACTCCCCTTTACAATTTATTTTCCAATTTTGAGGAGTGATCGATGAAGAAAACAGTACAATGGGGGTATTTATCCCCATGTGGAAAATATTATTGTTCAATATTATAGAGGACCCCATTAAACAATTATCAAAGCTATTTGTATGAATTGATCCTTGATGAATTTAGTTAGGGGGATTGTTTTTTCCTAATTAGAATGAAATGAATAATCAATGGTATTGGTAAATCATCTTAACATTCCTCTTATAGACCAATGATAGGGTGTTATGTAATGATTTATGAGTTCACACTTTATTGTGTGGGGTTAGAGTGGGTCCTATAAAGGATGCAACGTAACCTCCCATCGTGATTTTCATATGGGGAATGATATGTGTTTCCTACATGGATTATATCATCATAAATAATTCCCCAAATTACATGATCATTTTCATGTGTGGGAAATAAACATTAAGGAAATAAAAACCACGAGTAAAGTCCTCAAATGGTGGATAATATTATAATGTAGGGGTATATTATCCCCCCCATTAAGTAGGTACCTTAAGTGGCGTAGGTGACATATATCCTGAGAGGTGGTGGGGGTGAATTAAGGTAATTAACTCACTCTAAATTTTTATATTTTTCCCTTAACTCCTCATATTACTAGTAATATATTTTCCTCTTTCTGAGATGCGTCACATGTTTTTCACTTCTTCTTAGAGTGTCTATTATTACTAGAAAAATAAATCATCCTTATTCCAAATATTAATTAATGTTTCTTCAGTCACCTAAAAAATATCTATCATTAAATATATAGAATGAAAACAAAGGAAAAATGACAAATATATTTTTTCATGGTGCAATAATTTTATCTATTCCAAGCGGGATACAATCAATAATGTTTCAATACACTAAATCATTATAAGTTCACCATGCATATTATGATTTTTTAAGGTCAAGATTCAAACTCTCTCAGGGCTCAGTTCCATTATAATCATTCACACACATATCTAGGATGATCAACCATAGTTTATATATTTATTGGTCTACAAATATTTAAGTACGTTTAGGTTAATTAGGATCAACAACGTGAAGGTCCATCCTGATAAACTATATTTGTATCATGTGTATCTAGGTAGATGTGCTATTGATCTCCATTGATTATTTTTTATATCAAATATAAGAATTCCACTTCATGTAGAAAATTCATCTTATTTTAAAGAGTCATCATTAGGTTATAATTTTTTTCAAACATTCCAACAGCTCATCAAAAATTCCATCAATTTCATCCAATTTTGTTTTCCTTCAATATGTTATAAATGATATTATAACCACCATATAGAACTTTTCTTATAGTTTTAAAGATACCTCTTAAAATTTTCTTCAATATAAGGCTTAGGATTGAATATCCATAATATATGATTATTCTAAGTGTCTCATATATTTATTGTTATAATTATATGACAATAATATCAAATAAAAAAATATGGAATTTTGAACCACAACCTCCATTGAAGAATTTCCATCAATTCTTGAAATTTTTAGGGTGACAGTGTGGATTATTATTCTATGACACAGTCATCTACATCATTACTTGATAAAGATATATAATATTATATTTTTCATACTATTTCTGATGCTTTTTAGGGAACAAATCCATCTATGGGCATGGGCATTCCTGCATTCCAATGGTGGCAGGAATCCATCTTTTAGTTATGGATATATTCCCCTTGACCAAAATGGGATGATCGGATGTCACTATCTCCTTCTATGGATTCCTCCTCAGAATTCATCACCTAGCCTAGGTATCCCTTAAATATTATGACGTTGTTCATGAAACTCTTCCCGGTACCATCTATTTGTGGATTTCTATTAATTATGCACCTTATGTTATGAAAATCCAGGGCATTAAATCAGGGAAACAACCATTGGTTATGGGAGTAGTCATGTTGGGCATCACTGTCATTTCAGGATGCTAAAACACTAGTACACCTATATTTCGTCCCCTAATGATAGGGAATCTCAATGGAATGCACGCCCATGGCATCCCAAGTTGTGTGTGGGAAATTATATGCCATTGGAATGTATCCAATGTTTTCCTCAACTTCTCATGATTAACCTGGGGGTAGGCTGCCATTTAACATCTAGTAGAGACAAATTAGACTGATCAAAATGATGATGGGAGTGGATAAGATGGGTACATCCATAGGAGTGAGAACATAGATGGTCTACTATATGGGTGGATCAAGGATCGCAATGAAAACTGATTGAAGGGTGATTGGGTCCTAAAAAAAGGTACACCATTGTTTACCATTCGAAGGTTCTAAACCTCATAGAGTCCTCCTACGTACCATATATAGATGTAAGGGATCTGAACCCATGTATTTAAAGAGGTTGAATCATCAGATCATGGTGTATATAATGTAAAATGACATGAATACATGATGGTGGAAATATATGGTTAGCTTCTCCGGTTCTACAAAGAATTGATGAGATGCATGGGGATTATACGTGGTTAGCTTCCTGATGATGGAATGATTTCACTAGGAAATGATTGCTCTGGTGGAATCAATATGGATAGAGAAGGAGTGTCGAAGGTTGGAATGAGTGGGGATGGAACCGAGGACTGGTGTAGATGTAACTATATTAGGATGGAACCTCAAAAAGGATTCCTACATATCACCGTGGTATAGAATCAATGTACAGAAAGTTCTTGAAATGGGTCGATGATTCAGCTGAGGAGGAGGCTTTTGTGGATGGACACACGGATGGGACCTGAAGAAGGTAGAACCTCTGGGTTGCATCCTAACCTTCCAAAAACACAAAGGATAAATGGAGAGACTATGATGGGACATGAGGGATGTTCTTAAACCTTAGGGAGGCTTCCTATGTACATTGGACAAAAGGGAAAAGGATCAACATCCATGTGGTTTGGATATGGGATCATAGTATCAGGGTGTACCCAAAAGGAAAACAACCCAAAACTATGTTGGGGGATATGCGCGGTTAGATACCCATCACAAGAGGGACCCTCATGGTTGGAAGAGTATGTATTTAGTGTGGGGTTAACACATGGTTATCTACCCAGGTACTTGTTTGAAAATCGTAAAGGTCGAATCAAGGTTTACCATTGTTTGGTGTTGGACCATAGGGAGGATTCCTACAAACCTTGTCAAGAATACATTTATCAAAACAAAGGTATTCTAATAGAATATAGTTTACTATCATGTGGGATGAAAGGGGAATAATCTTTACTGTAACGTTGGATGAGGGTGAGCTAAATTGAATTGGTCAGGACCGATGGGTTATGGGCCTGAACCTTAAAGAGTATTCCTATGTACCATACCTAGAAAGAGGTAATGATCAATGTCCATGTAGTATGGATAATGGTGATGCAGATTACATACTACGGTGTCCCAAAGAGGATGTCAAGATTGATTCTTACTCTAAGACAATGTGATTCATGCTTGGTGTGAGAATCAAAAGGCAATAAAGGACCGATGATCACATCACCAAGGGTGTATCTATGTGGAAAGGAGGGGGATTATGCATGGTAGGAAGCCTAGGGAAATGAAGATTGGTACTTACTCAAGGAGGTAAGCCAAATGATATAGGAGGGTGTCCATACATACGAGGAGGATATGTCCATCATACCTGAATCATCCCATCAGAATGGGTCGGGGCTTACGCAAAAACTACCTGGGGTGTGCATGGAGACAATTCTTAGTGGGAGAGGGGATTAAGAAAGTGTTAGTTCACATTCCCTTCACATTGCTCTCTAAACTTGTTTCTTATGTGGTGATCATAGTTTAACATCATGTGTCTTGGACATGGGTGCTTGTCAGTCTAATGTCATGGAGAGTTGAAAAATTAGATTCACTCCTCACCCAAAGGGAATACATAAATGGGGAACATTAAATGACAGTGAAGGGAAGGCATCAGAAATTCTGTATGAAGATAGGGTTGAGGAGTGATCCACTAAGGGGCTCACGTTACTGTGGCTATGCAACAAAGTAATAATGGTTTGCATGACTATGAAAAGAAGAATGAGGCAAAGGAACGCAACATAAATCACCTCCCAAGTGACATTTAAATCACTAAAAACAATCATGGAGGGTGGCACATGTGAAGGGATCACAATGAAAGAGGCCTCGCATAGAGGGGCTTATCAATGATCAAGGGCTCGCTGAGTATAGAGGATCATAGGGGACAAGGATCTGCAGAGGTCAAGTGGTCACAAAGAATATGGAATCATAGAGCTCATGGGATTATATAGCACAAGGGATCAGAGAGTATAGGGGCTCATAGAGCATATGGGCTCACAAGGAATTCGGGCTAACAGATCTCATGGGTTCATAGAGTACATGGGCTACCAGAGCATAGGTGATCACAGAGAACACAAGATCATAGTGAAATGGGTCCCATAGAGAAAAAGGGCTCTCAAATAATATGGATTTTAAATTATGAGAACTCTGTGGAGAAAAAGGTCACATCCTATGCATGGAGTATACATTTTTTTGGAGGGTAATTCATAAAACATGGGTGCTTTGAGAAGTACAGAGTACCCAAAGGGGGATCATTCCATTATGATGGACCATAGTCTCCACTAAGGGAATCCCGCTCTAAAGAGGGGTTAAATTCATGTAAAGGGAAAGGGATTTCACGATTATCAAGTACCTCAAATGAATAATTTATCCAATGGTCCATATTGTAATGGGGTCTTCGCTATTTTGGAGTTTAAAAGATGAAAGTTTGCGGTCCTACATAATTAAAATGGGGGAAGCTTGGTATATATCAGTGATAGGGGAATGATACTCTGAGGGTTATCTCTGAAGTAAGATTAAATTCACCATCCGAGTAATATTTCGTCATGTTTATTATATCCTAAAATTCATTCATCATCCTCTCTATAATGTACATGATTCCTTCGTTCCCTCTACGACATTCATAGATGTTTCTGTCAATATTGAAGGATTTGTGGAGGATATATTCTTTCCCTCCACAGCATGGAGACCTTAATAAATATTTTTCAGAACTGTGGAGTCAACCATCACATTCCCCAATAGTTGGTCCAGGGAAGGCCTCAGCAAGGTGTCGGTTGTGTTTCTAATGGGAATTGAGATGGTTCTTCCATTGCAAGGGTATATTGCACTACATCCCATTCTAACACAATTTTGTTCCATTTTATTAGTTTTTTGAATTCTCATATTTTTGTTAATAAAAGGACCCCTTCATAATTGAAGTATATGTTAAAATGAGGGTCGAATTTTGAAGGTATATCTCAATAATTTAGGTAGATCATGAAAAGGTATTGAGGATCTAGATCACAATGTGGATATGTGATGTGCGAGTTGAGAATGTCGGGAAGATCATTTTGTCTAGGTGTTCCATGAAGTTCTCGGGTCATATATTATAAATAGGAGAGTTGGACTAATCTTTTTTCCTAACTTGTCTCTGCATCTCCGTGACTGAGTTCAAGATTTCTAAAACTTTGTGCATTCCATGATAGCACTTTGAAAACTGGGTTCTCTTTTTCTCTGTGCTGCACAATGATTCTTTAGACACTATGATGGCACACTTCTCGAGTTTCATATAAGAGATCAATGGTAGAACTCTAAAGTTTGTCTTTACGATTGAGTTATGTGATCCATCTCTATGATCGAGCTCACTGAACAAGAAATGAATAAATTCTAATGTCGTGCGAATGAATGGACAACCAATAAGCTAGTGGTGGGGCCCTCAATGGTGTTTCCCAAAGGGAAGAGATTGCGGATAATCTAGGCATTGATGAATATATGAGAATCCATTCATACTATGAATCAATGGTGGGCATCATGTAATAAATCCAAAAGATAAATCCTATATGAAGAACATTTATTCTATATGACTTTGGTGTAAGGGATGATGTACAAATTCCCGATGCTATAATGGATGAACCAACTTACTGGTTTAGGATTATGTCATTCCAGCACTAGTGGTTTAGGGTTGTCGATGGTCATACATGGGAGGACCAAATACCTATCAATGATTACTGGATATATAACCATGCAAAAAATATTGAGTGGAAGGAATTGAGGAATGAGGTTACTCCCACCCAATATCACACCACCCTCAAGGTGACATTGGGGAACCGTGAGAAGGGGTGGACTACTTATTGGGACCTACACCAGGGTAGAAATTTAATGGAGGATTGGGCCCGGGCTTACTAGGTTTCTGCATCCTACATGGAATTCGAGTAATAGCTGAAGAGAGTTGGGGTATATAAAGCCGGACGGACCTCCAAATTCCAAATTTATTCACTGAAACACCTGATTTTATAGTTGCTAAGTAGGTGGTCATTGAGGACCAACACTTTACATATGTACCATGGGGAGGTCAGAATCATCCTCTGGGACCTTAAAAAGATATTGGGGATACCAATATTATTGGTGATTAATGATGAGTTCCTCACTACTAAGAATACATAGGAGGATCCAAACCAAATGTTGCAGTTGGAAGAGGCCCTAATGGATATGATGATGGGTGAGTACTAGTAGTTAGTGAGAGAAATCCATTTCAATATATGGTTTAATAGATTCCTAAAAGTCCCTCCAAAGCCTACTACTAAAGGGCATGTGGCACCAAGGAAGCTTCTTGTAATTCCACCCACCTGTCGAATGGGAGCCCATCGTAGCAATGAGAATTCTAATTAGTGAACCATGTAAGAATTAAAATGGATGAAATGGGGGTACAATGTAAATACCAAAAAGACAATGGAGGATAGGATGGCTGGGTATATCTTTTTACTTATTAGTGGATGGATGTTTTCAGTCAGAGAAACAAATATGTGTGTGCAAATGAGAACATTCATTGTGGAATCCGAGATGGCGATGGGGGAGCTTGTCAATATGGGTATCTTGGTGCTTTTCATGTTGTACAAGGTGTTATAGAACATCAGTTAGGGAATGTTTCCACATATGGTGTGTGGACCACTCTATTTTTGTACGGATGGATTTTGGTGCCCATGGGAGTCTGTGAATATCCAAACCTGATTCCCCCCAGGTCAGACTACTGACCATCCATTTTGAATGTGGAGGGGATCTTTCTTGCCAATATGACTGCACCGTAGTTTCCAAAAATTGTCTGTAAGGTGGATGTATTCAACTTCCATCCATTTTTTATTCCCATATGTGTTTTCACTTATGGATTTCATGGAACTGATGAGCATTGGTACTATCTCTTGGCCTTCCGGGGAGGATTCTGGTGGTACAGATCAATCTTGATCCCATCGTTGATTCGTCCAACCCACACCACTTTGCGATGATGTTCTGGTGCATGTAGAATATTACCCACAAGTCTACCTGGGTTCATTTCACAATGTCCATCTGTGTGTGATGATGACAATGTGGCACATCTTCATGAAGGATGATGGAAATATTCATAATGATCTGGATCTGCACATAGATGTCTATTTTCTAGTCAAATAGTATTCCATGAGTTGGGAGGTAGACTACTTGGGGGAAGTGTCAATGTGAAGAACCATCTGTGATGGTTATGGGTTTCTTTTTCAATCTCGAGGTTGGGGATCAAATGTGGAAATAAAAATCCGTGATGTTGGGGTTGTAGTAGTGATGAGTTAAACAATTCTAGGACCTACACTAAGGGGTAGTGGTGGACCTAGTGATCCTTGATGAGCATATCCAGCAAGAATGGTGGCCACCCTGGGGGTTCTATAGGTTATTAAAATAGGAATGGGGAAGAGGCTACACTATATAGACATTCCTAAGGATGATTCTTTTCCAAAGTCTTGGAACACTTGGGAGGTTAACAGACATTTCATCAGCCCTTATTAGATGTGGCACCATCATAACCATCACTAGGTCGTTCTGCCATAGACCAGCCATGTAAATGATCGATTTCTTGTTTCTCAAGAATAAGTGGAGTTTCACATCACCCAACTTTAAAGCAGTGTGCACTCCTAGGGTATACCATGTCTAATGATGGACCGAGTGAAACGGTTGCTCAATATAACAATCCCACCACATTTTTTTGTTATTTAATTAAGGGAGAACTTCCACTTACTCGAATAATCATAAGATTCCTCCTATGGTAAAAGGATCAAAGAGGGATCCCATTATGTAATGGTGCGGTTGAAACCTCAGAGTTGGAAGAGAATGTCAATTCTCTTAAAGTAAACTCTAAATCATTCCACTATGGCACTTTCCTGGCTACTTAAATGTTTTTTGTTACCTGACACTTGTTTGGTACAGGTGGGCCTTTTATGGAAAACCCATCCCCGTATGATGGTAGATGTACCTTCTTAATTTGAATATTAGGGGATATTGATTGTACAGTGCAACAGGGGTGTGACACCGATGGTTGTTCTTCAAGAATCTTCTATGTTCCCAATCAAATATGCGGGAATCAATAAGGAATTTCGGTTGCAGTGGTTCAAGAATAGGACCCAATGTTTTATATTTATTAGTCCTCTTATTTGAAGAATCCATAACTATTTTCTATCGAAACTGGCCAACTAAATTTTTTTATTATTATACGAACAGTTCTTCTAATGGAATGAGCAACAAATAAAAGGATGGATGGGGATACAGACACTTATTTTCTTAGGGGAACACTGATTATCATTGAAGTGTACACCCCTGCTAACTAGACCAAAGAAATCATGATTATAGGTATAGCCTCTGGCCGGATGGAACATAATATTACTGAGGTGGAATCTGGTGATCAGGATCAATATAATGACAAGGAACCCAACCTTCATGATGAGACATCAGAGGAAGATCCTACTGATGTATTTCTAAAGGTTTTCCCAGGATATGAACTAGTCGATCTAGAGGGTTGAGATGAGACTACTTATGAGGAAGATGATAGGAAGGCTATATGTCTCCAGTAATGTAAACTGATCAAGTGCATCATCAAGGAGACCCCAAAAGGAGAGTGGATAATCTTGAAGGGGAGATTTAATTCTCAATTGTGTGAACTATGTGATGGTGCAATAGATACCCAACATCCTCATATGCTCATTTGAAATTATAATCCATATAAAATATGGGAACATGACCATGCCCTCGGTGTGGGATAGAAGATGAGGAATTTTATCACCATCAAGAAACTTCATAAGGATGATAATGAGATCCAATTCCTAAGGGAATGAGTGAACATACATTCTACTTTAATTGATGCATAATCGGGTCTCATATCACGATTGAAGGAACAATAAATAGAGGCTGAGGAATAGATGAGTAAACCTTCCAAAAAGATGGAAATTATCTGAGCTAATGCGCAACAGGCCCGAAATAGGGTATAAGAACTACACCCCATTGCTATCAATGTGGTACAAGAGCTTAATAGGCGACAACAGATCCTGGATGTCACATTCCAGAGAGTTGTGGGGTTGGGAAGCTCTTTTACAGAGGTCAACCCTTATATTGGTGGGGTCAATCCATGAGCCATTTTAATATCCATTGACTAACCCAAATTGTTTTCTATATTTTTTATGTTTTTGTTGTTTGAAAGTGTCTCATTATATTTTTTGATGACTATAACTCAATCATATCTATGAATTATCCAGCGATCAATCCATAAGCTCATGTGGGTCATGATCGATGTGGTATAAAAGTGATGACCACATAATTATTCCCCTTGAATATGAGAGAACCAACTAATCAAAGAACAATCAGGGTCTGAATGGCCACTCAGAAATTCTGATATAAAAAAGGGGACATTACAAGATAAATATTTTCTCAGAATAGCCCAAAAATTCTTCCTAAGGAACTCTAGTTCACGATAGGAATGATGCTAGGGACCTTGGAATCAATCAGAACTAAGGGGAATGGGGAGTGTGAATCACAATACCCAATATTCAAAATGTCGTGAGGATGGCATGATGGATGAGGATAGTTGTTGATGAAATCCAAAACAAATCATCATCACCATGTCATCTTAAAATGGGAACAAAAAAATGAGGGCCAACTGCTAGACGCATTTAAAGACATGGGGTCAAACATGAGTTGTTACCTGATGTCCTCTGGAATCATGGACCATGATGTTAGGGGAGCTATAATGTTAATAATCCTAACTATTATGGGGATCCTTAAAATGTGAGAGTTTATGAGGATCAATAATATAAGGCACACAATTCATAGTGATGGAATAAAGGTCACTTCGAATAAATTCTTTAACGCTTGAAATTATTCCCCTATGAAGAAAAAACAATGGATGAGTGTATCAATCTGAAAAATAAATCAAACCTACACTTGGGATGGACCCCTCTAGAATTTACATATGTTGGTCTACAGTTGTATGTCATGTAAACATGGTTGAGAAGCGAGTAGTTTAGCATCATGTGGTGAGGACGATGCACGATTCATTTAGCTTCGTATGGTCAGGACATTGCACATAGTTTAATGTCATACTTCTGGGACCCTGATGAATAGTTTAAAGTTGTGTAAGATAGACTAGAGACTCCTAGATTAGGTTCATAGAGTTTGGACTATAATGATGGGAAATAACCATGAATGTTAATATCTATAAGGCTAGTCCCATGGATAAATTCTCGAGAATCACTATGTATCCCAAAAGGATGAGAATGAAGACAAAGGTAGTTATTAATCATAATGTGGTCATAGACAAATTCTAGTGGGGAAAATCCTCTATATCAAGGATGTTAACACATCCCATAACAATCTTGGGGCAGTATGAATTGTTCAGGGTAGGGACACAGTTTAAAGTCATACATCGAGGACATGGGAACCCCAAAGAAAAATGGTAGGTGCAGTTCAAAACCCTACGTGAATGAAGCCCATACTGGTCCACACCACATAGAACAGTACTGAATGTGATGTCCAAGACGAGAAGTCCAATATATGGTGTTTACTATTCATTCAACTGGGCCTGGGAATCAGATGCTCGAATGTCTATGTATCCTGGAATGGAAGGAATCAAGACATAGGTAGTTCATTGAGGTTTTACAGTTGGTATCCAATACAAAAAGTGGAAAATATCAACTTTAAATGAGTAATATCATAATTTTTATGTATTTTCAATTCATCCGTAAATAGATAGTAAGAATCATAGATTAAGGCTGTAGAGCTTGGATCATAAGGTGCTAATGTTAAAGTCATGTGTGTGGGACATACCTATCCATTTTATTTCCATGTTTTAATGATATAGAAATGGATAAATCTAGAGAGAGGTATGTGGTGTGGTTACTATAAACCGAGTGTGAATTAGGACATATGTCCACACAAAACCCCATACATCCACCAAAACACTTGTGGAAATGGTGCAATATGGTGTATGGTGATGCAGTTAGAACTAAAAAAAATTATTTTCATCTAAACATAAAATATTAGAATTTAAATCAAGCCAAATTTATTTAATAATTGTCGTATGGTAGGAAGATAATAATGAAAATGGGAAACTTCTTCTCAAGAGAATACATTGTATGTATGGGAAATGTACCTTTATGTAACCCGGGTGTAGAAAATGTAGTTTAGAATCATACAATAAGGATTCAAGGGATCTTAGTTTATGATTTTAGAGTTTAGACTGTAAGGTGAGACTTCCAATGAGGAAATATATAACATGGTGCTATAATGAAATCCTTATGTGAATGGGGACAAATTATCCCACACCACATCAAAAATTTCCATGAGAACAGACACACTAATTAAAGTCTTTAGGCATGTACTTGGGCATCTATTTCAAGTTGTGAACTCCTAGTTTACGATCTTAGGGTTCTGTCGAAAATATGTGTGTTTATTCCATGTAGGCACAACCCATACCCATATACATAATCCCATTTGAGCTATGCTCCACGTGGGAATCAAGTATGGATAAAATTTTTACTGCACGTGTAATACTCAGTAGGGGGAGATGGTGTGGAGTTGATGATGACCCCACAACGTTGATTGGTCCTCTTACTGTGAAAAGGTTCATGGGGGGAAACACATAGGGTGTTGAAATGACACCTGAATAGTATGGAGTGGAAAGGGATGTGAATCAAGATTTAAATATTTAGGGAATAATGGAGGTGGCATAACGATTTAGGTTAACTATTGACTGTTTACAAAACAAAACATCCATATTGCATGACCTGAAATGAGGATTATCATCTAATGTTCAACCACTAAATGTATTCAAAATGAAAAACATGTCTCATAATATCAATCTAAATCCATAGGGATGTATCCCAAAGAGGTAGGATAGCCTTAGGGTGGGGAATCCATATATCTTGGGGGTCCTTTTTGATGTGAAAGATGATATATGCTCAAATAAAATGATATGTGAAGCATGGAAATGGAAGAAATCATGTCCATGTAGAATAAAAAACTCTCCGTATTATACCATAGTGTAACTAATATTTTTGGTGAGGAATAATAGAGGTCGAGAAATCCAATCAGAAGGGGGTAAAATGGTTTATGAACTGGGGAGTGTACCTGAATGCGGAATGTCCTGGTGTTCTTACACATCCAATGAGGATGTGAACCATGGAAAACATTGTTCTCGAAATTCCATGCAATTTATCATCTTGTGGTAAGGAAACAAGGGGTAGAGGTTTATCAAGAGACTAACAAGTATGGAATGATAGAATAACCGGACATTAATGAGGACCAAAAATCCCACATACCACACTAGTTATGATCTTAGGAGAGAACCTAGGCCAAGTGGTCGGGATAAGTAATTGAAGAATCTGTTGCTCAACTTGAGGAATAAATGTACGCGAATTTTTATATATACCCTAATGATAGTGATTAAATCCATATGTCTTTCTAGAAAATAGCATGGTAGGATACTAATTCTAAGGTAAATACTATCATTCAGGTCTGGCCCATGCACCAAAAGAAGTGACAGTGGATGAATATTGTTTTTTCTTTAGTGTGGGTTTTTTTTCTGAGAAACAAACCTAGGATGAAGAATATTTGAATTGATGTAGCAATAAATCCATATGTGGGCCTTAAAAATAGCATTGTGGATGACTCATGCCAAACATGATTCACTATCAAGCAAGGATACCACTATGGGGTGTCATTTTTATGTTTTAAAGAAAGGACGATAGTGGCACTGTTTAAGGTTGTATGACTAGACCAGCCCATGATGTAAAATTTCATGCGGAAAAGACATGATAACTTAAATTAATTTTAGACAAAGAAAAATAGATTAACATCCCATGGTTTGGATACATACCATGAACAAGGTTCTAAAGGGAATTCACATGGTGTGATAAAGCATACCAGATGTTAAAGAAGAGAAAAGATCCTACTGTGTTATGCACAATATGATGAGGGGAAATTAGGCCAAGGGGCAAGAAAAGATCGATGGTCATTGGGTAGGAGCCAATGCCACGATGTCTGGGCATTCCTATGTAAACCATAATTATGGGAATCAAGCAACATGAAGTTCTTAGAATCCATGTAGTTAAACATATTGTAGTAAGGACTCAATGAAAATTTGATAAATAGCTCTCTTGAGGGATAAATGATGTGGTTATTTCATACCTAACATTAATGTGAACATAAGTCAACACCAAACCACATACTCATAGGAGAACATAGGTCATGTGTCCTCAAGGATGAGAATGTTTCAATAAAATGGGGCTGGACCTGAGGATGAATTGTCTTAGCATTCCTATGTATCCCAAAATGGTGGGAATAATTCCACATGTAGTTTTGAAAATGTCATGCAGTTTTAAAATCATTCGGTGAGGTTCTAGAAAGGATGTTATGGAATAAGGAGAACCAGATGTGACTGTTGTAAACCTAATGTGAATAATGATTAAAGAATCCCCCACCACACCATATGAAACACTCAATGTGAACCTAACCCATGGTGGTGAATAAATTTGTTCGGTTGGACCTGAAGATGATGTCTATGGGTGTTCCTACATATCCCATGAGGATTTGAATCAAGCCTTACATTGTTCTTGTATGTGGTGTAGTTTAATGTAATGTGGTAAGGATGTGGAAAGGAGGAGTGTATCAGTGAGAATCATGTGGTGTAGAAAAAATATTCTAAAGTTAATGAGGACAAAGACAACATACCACACTACACAATCCTAAGAGAAAACATGGGACACAAGGTCAGAAAGGTTGAGGGACCTAAGGCTAAGAAATAGATGAAAGGTCCATGTGTCACCACATTTCCCATAAAGTTGGGAATCAAGAAATATATTTTTATAAACATTCATGATGTTTAACATAATTTGAAAACGACATAAAAGATATTAGTTTAAAGTCCCAAATTTCAGAGTTTAGAAGCATAATTTAATGTTGTGTGCGGTGAATCAACATGCTGATATTTTCAGAAATCATGGGGATGATAGTAATGATTGGGGATAGATATTGGCCTTGTTACTAACACAGTATAAATCTCATGTGAATAGAAATGGGAACAAACAATTGACCATCGGCTCATGACCACATTAACAATGTTGTACTACTGTCAAATGGATGCTCAAGATCCTCCAAGACCTTGGCCAAAAAAGGTAGGTGAGACAAAGTGGAATGAGACCCGGTCATTAAGGGGGTCCTTTTTGATTTTAAAAGTGATGATGAACCAAATGATGGGGCATTTTAAGGGTGGTATTACTAATATAGTTTAACGTCTTGCGGTAAGGATGTGGAAGATCTTAGTTTAATGTCGAAGTGATCAGATCATTTACAGTTTAACATATTTTCAAAAAATAGGGATATTAGATTAGTGTCAGAGATCTTGGAAAATTTTTGTTTTAATTCCCTGTATGATAAATGGATCATAGTTTAGTGTTATAGATCTCAGACCATGAGGTTTCTTCACCATTCACAGTTTATTATCTTGTACGAATGAAGATATTTTTGTTTAGCATCGTAGATATCAGACCATTTATAGTATCTCTCCTTGTTGAATGAAATAGACCATTGTTTAGGGTCATAGGTCTAATACCATCTATATTTTAACGTCCTTAATGATGAAAGGCCTCTTAGTTTTGGGTCATAGAGATCAGACCATGTGGTGTAGTGACTATTCATATTTTATCATCATGCATGACGTATCTGATCATAGTATATGGTCACATATCGAAGACAATTTATGGTTTAACATCTTTTATGGTGAAATACATCATTGTTTATAGTTTTAGTGCTCAAACCATTTACATTTTATCATTTTGTAGGATTAGGATGAGCAGTTTATCATCCACCAGGATGGTGATTCCCTTATAAGAAGTATTGCTTGAGTAATTTAGCATTGGTGGGAGGAGTAATATGCTCACTATACATAGTGAACAAAGAGTATTCACAAATTTGGTAATCCATTTATATCACATAAGGTCCTTCCCATTTTTTATCCGACATTGGTGGCTTCCTGGTGGGTATCATTATCATTCTCAGGGCCAATACTATATCCCCTTGTAAGAAAGATCGGAGGTGAATTTTCTTATTGAAAGTCGTAACAGTATTTTTTTGATTCCTATCAAAATTGATCAAGGAAAAAAATAATATTCTCATGATGTTCTTATTGTTCATCAATATATATTTTAGGTAATGTTTTTTATTCCTTTTGATCATAGATGGTTCTTCTTAGTGAGGGTAACTATGTCTCGGTGGGTAGTACTACTTATGTTCCGTACACCAGGGAATATAGAATCACCTAGGTCGAATAATGAATCATCGTTCGGTAAGACCCGAGAGCATTGGGGGGTTTTATCGTCCAAATCTACTTATTCTAACCATTCATCTTCTACAAAATGTTATAAAGTGTTTTTTTGAATACCTCGATCATCCCATTTTCTTGTGCGTGATAGATAGAAGTATGATTTGAATAGATATTGTAGTTAGCATATAGCCTTTTCAGCTCGTCTACCTAGATGTTGGTTCCATTATCTATGAGAATGGTGTGAGGGAGTCTGAATCGGTGAATGAAATTGGAGCTCTTGAAATGAATGATGGAATAGTCTTTATCATCCTTTGTTGGAATTTCCTTTGACAATTGGGAAAATAAATCTATTGTGGTTTGGGATGAAACATCATTGGCTGAATATTGCTGGTGGATATGGTCCCATGACATAAATTACCTAGACAGAAAATGTCCGTGTGTACTAGGTAGTATAGAGAGTCTCTGGCAGCTGATGCACATGATTAGCCTCGATGTGGCATGGATTGTTCAATTTGGAGATCTCGATACAATCACATAACATAGTGGGAAAAACTATCCCATTATTCAGATCTGATTTAGGTGGTTTGGCCTTGCCTGATGAGACCTGTATGAAACAGTAAGAATGTCATGTATAACCAGAGAAATATCACCTCCTTGAATGAAACTGAGTAGAACAACATCAGTCACATATCTGTAGTGGATCTTCTCAGTAATTGGACCACTCTTAAGCGTGAATTGAACTGGGTTCCATCGAATTCACTCACATTCGTCTCGGTCTATATGGAGATTATCATGATAGAGATACTCGATGAAGGGAGTCTTCCAGTCTGGTGTATCCACTAATAATGAAAAGGGGGACCTGGGGTCCCAATTTAGAGGCATCAATGGTAAGGTGGATTACCTATGGGCTATCATTATTATATGGGGTAATGAGAGAGATGAATCTTCAATGCCACAAATGGATAATAAAATCATCATGGTCAGGGTTTATAAGAGATGAAACAAAATTTTATAAGGAATTAGTTCGACCATTTTGCAATTGAGATATATGAATAACATCTTACTTGGAAGAAAATACAACCATCATCTGGAGAGTGTGATCTAATAGATCTATGAGCTCTGGCTTTCGGATGATGTAGTTGCTATTGATATGTTTGATTACCAAATCAGAGTCCCAATTAACATGAAAATTGCGAACAACAGTCTTGAGGGCTAGCTCCGGACCAGTGATGAGAGCCTGGTGCTCTTCCTAGTTGTTGGTAATTATTTCTAACAACAAGAATTAATAGGGAATGACTTCTTATGTAGGTGTGTTGAAGACAATACCTAGGACTACACTATTGTTAATGGGATCATTGAAAATCCATCCAATAGGGCATAGGGAAGTTCTATCAATGTGCATTTTCCAATATGGAATGGCTTGATACACTAAGGGGATGGCCTGATATAGAAAATCAAGATCCAGAAAATACTATGCCGGCTTAAAGGAATGTAAGAATGTTGGCCTATACATATCCCATGATTTCCTTATGAGGGAAAACATGATGCGAAACTATTTAATTATCACTGGCAACTAATATAAAATACTAGTCAACATAGGGAGGTTTAGAATTCACTTTAGAATATACAATTGAGACACCATCTGCATCTCATGGTTCAATAAGTAATTCACATGTTTTTGTACTTTGAATTCAAGTGAAATGTAGCTCTTGTCGATAGAATAATATCATATCTCTGCAACTTGGAACATGCGACTGAGATAGTATAAACTATTCTTTATTCCCTCATTGTTCTAATGGGTGAGAAGGGTGTTGGGGGACAATTCCAAAGTGGTCACATAGTGGATCTGTGACTTAACAAGAATGGGATGCATCTGAACCATAGGCTTTAGTAGGTATTTCTTGATTTCCTCAATGGAGGTCTTTCACTCCCCATCCCACTGATAATCGAGACCATTCTTCACGTGATGGGAAAATGGCTTAATATTTCTTCCCATAATTATGGTGAATTGGTGTATGCAGTCTATGTGTCCTTGAAAGCCTCAATGATCCCAAATTTTTCTCAAGGGTGACATTAGACTGATGGCCAGGATCTTTTTTTGATCGATCTTGATGCCTTTGTATCTGACAAAGAAATTGGGGAACATTTCAAAGGTGACCCCATAGATACACTTCTAGGGGTTCATCTTCAGATGGAAGGAACGAAGGAAGCTGAACACCTTCTCAATATATCTGAGATGGTCATGATGATGTTGAGATATTACAACCAGGTAATCAACATATTAATCGACCAATTTCTTGAGTTTCAGATTAAATATGAGGTTCCTGGCATGCAGATAGGTGGAACTTGAATTATTTAGACCGAAAGGCATTACCTGGTAGAAAAAATACCTTGTGGTTATTTAAAAATGTATAATCATTATAATTTATTAAATTCATATTTTATTATATATGAAATACCCATCCATGAAGATGATATCTTGGAACCTAGAGGTGGAATCAATCAGTAGTTATATCATAGGAAGGGGAAAATAATATTTCAGACATAATGGCTGGGATCTCGAAAGTTGATGCAGACTCTAATTTGTATGTTCTTCTTCCAGACAGAAAAATGTTGGCTAACCATCTGGGGTATTGGACCTCCTTTATGAAGTTGTACTTTATGGTCTTATCAACCTCGGCCTCAACCATGCCACCACGATAAAGGCATATTATTCTAGGAGGATATTTGGACTCCTGATAATTTTCATAGAGACTGAGATGGTAGATGGAGAACTGAGGATCTACAACTAGAATCTCATCATAACTATAAGAAAATACATCATGTTGTTTCCTTAAGAAATTAGTGTATTCCTATTGTTCTACTGTAGGAATATCTTTACCATTCAGTTTTCATTTCGAATACGTCACTATAATGAGGTTCATATGTACCAATTCATCGATCGTATATGAGACACACTTTTTGAATGTGGGTGTAGCATCTTAAAATTCCTCTTCATTATAAACAATGTAAGGATCATCGGTAGGGGGAAACTCTTCTGAATTGTTCGATCCTGACGAGACACTGCCGCCCGCCTAAACAGTTGTGGAAACCTCATCGGGGTACTCCTGCATTACTATAACCATGGAGAAGAAAGATATCGACCTGATCACATATGTATGTTGACCCAAGAGGACATGTTTGATAATATCAAAGCAATAGTGGCACATCATCTTGATCAATGTTTTTCTAGCCAATGAAATAAGTACGACATATTCTTGTTTCTAGAGGCTGAACATCCTGATACCTAATAGGTTTAGTTGGATCTAGGATCCCCCGAGCCTAAATTTTATTTGAATAGGATGTGATCTCATGATGTTCCTTAGGTATGGGAACACACTTCACCCTTTTTCCATAGGCGATAATGAATTTCACCAAATCTGGTGTCATGGAATCCAATCTGTGAATCGGGAAAATGTAGGCATCAACCAGGTCAATCCACGGGTCGATCGTAGCTATACCATTCTAAACCTCATTAGCATGAATCTATTTTTCCTTTATATTATAGTTTTCAGAATCCATGTAGTGATATTCTTAAGAGGAATAGTTAGACACATCGCCTTGGAGTATGCTCACTCAACCATTATACGAGTACTTTAGGTATTGGTAATATGAGGATGGGACATCCACGTGAATTTAGATCCATGGTATACTAATTAATATATATTAATATGTGTTTAGTAAGACAACCATGAACTCAATGATGTAAAATAGGCCAATGAATTGGGTCTTCATGTGAATTTTTCCAAATGTGTCTCATTCATCTTGTCATAATGTTTTATTGATAGATTAGAAGGACTCAGATCTATTTTAGATATCCCCATCTTGTGGAGTGTTTGAGTTTGGATATGATTGATCCTATAGCCCAGGTCAGCAAGACAAAAATGAACCTCCACTCCATTGAACTGTTCAGTGAGGTAACACAGCTAGATGTGCCCATTTATAGGAGAACCATCATATTCTCTAGAGAAATTGATGATGGCCTAACATTCCTTAGAATCGGCAATCTCGTCATGGAAGTCTTATGAAGCTTCTACTTCTATCTCAAACTAGAGGGTGATTCTTAATGAATCTATAGGGGCTTCATGAATATATATTAATGGGAAAAGATCCCTTAGAATAGAGAGCCTCAATGAAATTATGTTAACAATCATGAGGACATCATATTTCCATTCCTGGCATACACTACTACTGACGGGAGGTCACAGTTTTGCAGGAAGTATGACAGGCACTAGTAGTTGAACCAGTGGATTTTGGATGGTTCTCGGAATGTCCCATTGCTCACTAGTAGAACTGTGTTGACTGGATACATACTAAAAACTAGGTCATCGTGGTCAATCATCAATGAAATGTGGATGATCAAAACATAGTAATTGTGTTCTGCCTATTCATGTAGTACAAATAGTGGGGGAGGTGGATCTAATGAAACGAGATGAGAAGTCTATGCATTCTTTGCTCTGGGTTGGTCCTATGGTCTGCTTATGGTGGCATGCATGGATTGGATGAAATCTCTGACCAATTCATTCTGACCATTCACATTCCCATGGTTATGTTGATGCTGGAATCGACTAGGGATGTATAGAAGGTCCACCTAGATTTCGTCATCATAACAAACCATGTAAGTGTTTTAAAGCTCGAGGAAATCAACTAAATCATACCCATGGTCTTCACCTGAAGAGTCCTACCTTATTGGATAGATTTAGGGTTTAATAGGGGAATGAAGTCTCCAGACGTACAGGTGTGATATAGCACATGTGGAAGGATTTTTTATCCCATTCATCTCTACTGCTTCCTCCCTTGAGAGGATGATGGTTGAGATATTGATTCGTATGTATTAGTTCAAGGAACCATTGATTATTTTAAAGGCTCATGATGATTCAAACATGAACAAATAATACCATGGGAATGGTTGACTAACTTACAAGACATATGTTCCTTGTATTATGAACACGCACAGTTACAATCATTCTGCCATTCACCCCCGCTGTCACTTTAAGGCCTTATAAAGACACATGCCACTTATGCTGGGCTTGGACCCAAAATGACTATGTTTTTATCGACCAAGTATTAGACCCAAATATTATTCACATATAATTTCTTTGGGGTGTGTCCAAGGAACCGGTGATAGAGGTAGTAATTAAGGCAATCAGGGAGATCCATCTCTTGGGGTCTCTTTTATTTTGGAAACCAAAAGATTCCATGGTCCAAGGTAATTCGAAAATACCGATGAACCTAATCATCGTTAAATGAGTACATAATATTCCTACAATATGGTAAAGGACCTCTATAATCCTATACATGAAGAGGGGATGGTAGAGCCTCTTGTAGAGAAGGAACCAGATTATCTCACTTTGGTGGTAGTGATACATTTTGAAGGGGTGTCTGCCGATTCCGAGGTGAGCGCTGCTGCGATGGTGGCTCCGCCTAAGGTGGTGGGCCCCTGTGAATCTATGGAGGTGGATGTTCCATTAAAATTTCCATATTAAACGGGGTTCTCTATTTTTACTACTGTATAGGACTCCGTCTTAGAGGATCTTCTTGCAGAAGCTACAGGAGGGAATAGATAAGCCTTCGTAGCATGCTACTAGGCCTCTTCTAAACATTGAGATATGTATGAGAAATATCGAAAGCCACCTAGGAAGTTTTAAGTGATGCGAGATGGGGCCAATTTGGTCTTAAAATTCCCCACACAGATTATTAGAAGATTCCCAGGGGTTAGTGTCACATAAAGGGAATATGTAAGGCTGTTCCACTTGGAGACAAATTCTGTGATGACCTCATCAGGCCACTACTTTCTCTTCTAGAGAAAATCAATACATGTCATTCAGATCAGGGAACTGAAATGGTAGAGAAAATACCTATGAAGATCCACCCAAGTAGTTATTAACAGAATGGGCTAATAACTAATACAAACAAATGTGGGCCCTTTTGATGTCTTTATGATACATCAGATCATTGAAGCCTCATACTATGGTGGAGTTCCCAGCAAGGGTCCACACCATGAAAAAAACGTTTTCTAGACATTGTAGCAGATCTCCCATACCATTAATGGGGGATAAAGTAGGATCTTAGAAACTTGCGGGTGCTGGAATATCATCCTATCATGCCAGATACGGCTTTCCATCATATGGGATTTCCAACTATCAGGTTTCTAGGGCCTCAAGATGAGCAACAAGTGCTACCATAGGATCATCTAAATAAATATTTCAATCATGACGTGGGTCCCTGAACAACAACACGATGGAAGGTTCTTCAACATGGTTATTAATCCTAGAAGATCATGAAAAGATAACTAGAATAAACTATGGTGCTAGGGGAATAACATGTACAGAGTCCAGTGGGACATGTGGAGAAGCTAGTGGAACAAAAGCTTGGTCCTGAGGAAGTTTGTCACACAATTTAGGTGGTTCGTATGATGCATATCTCAGCTGATTTCCATAAACATTGGCTTCAACACAATCTATATGGACAGGGTTGTCTGGGTCACCTAAAAGAGACTCACTTGGAGGAGCCTGCACCTGACCCTATCCCTAATGCCCTGGTCACAGATTAACATAATTTGGTCGACCTTCCATGATTTGATCGATGAGGAACTCCTTGAAAATCTTTTTCTATTCAATTAGTTGTTTATACAATGTCACATTTTCTAGTCCATGTTATAGTTTTTTTAACTATTCCAAGTGGGACAAAGAGTTTGGTAGTCCCAATTTACTCTGTTCCATTGATGGGGTCTTAACTGAGAGGCAATGACTCATATGGTGAAATAAGGCCAAGAAATGTTTTTTGCTGCCGAGTATAGATTCCTCAAAGATCATTTTTATGGTGTAAAAATATGGAGGTCTATTACTATTATCCATTACTTAATCCAATTACCCCATCATGATATTTCTCATGAACAACCATGTTCATTGTGATGATGGCCATAGGTATATCATTGATATCACAGGGTGAACTAGACTGGTGTAGGATATGACTGAAATGATGGGCAGAATACTACCCCGAGCCACTGATCTGGACATGTGGGGATGACCCCTTGATAACATTATAAATAATATTACATAAATGGACACATTGTTGTTGAGTTTCTTGTAATAATCATGTGATGCATGGTGCTAAGAAAAATGGTTTGCAGCCAACTCAATCAGGGGCACAAATGGAACATTTCATTATTCTGTTCTCAGATCTTGGGATAAGATAACCAATGAAAATGGAGATTTAAATACATTATCCCTATGTTTTTACAAGAGTACATCACCTCTTCATAGGAATGGACTCTAGAATGTCGATGTTTATAATTGCAATTGGCCAAAACATCTATGCAAAATGATCCGATGTTAGAATTTCCCCCAAACTTCTCATCTCCGAAATAAGATTTGATCCTTGATTTCCCCACTCATCGAATGGAGGTTCTTGTGAGTCTATTAACTACACTAATTAAGACCATTGTGGGAGTAGACAAGTCAGTGGAGTGTAAGGTTCATGATCTAACAATATTCCATATTTTGGATTATCTGCCGAAGAATACCCTGATTACACCACCAAATCCCGATAAGAAGGACTAATGACCAATGCTTCTCCAAAAGAGGATAAAGTCATTAGTAGTGGTTACAAAAAGATCACATCACTTATTGTTTCTTTGAAAAACTCTATCTGATCTCTTGTTGAGGTATAGAATGATCCAATTGATGATAAGGAGGATTGAACTGCGAGGCCCTAAAAAGGGGCCAAATATTTTTCCTCTTGTATGTATCATTGTAGAGATGCATGGATCTGGTGGACCTAACATTTTTGGATGGATGAGGATAATAAGCCATGTTCCAATACCATCCCCTGACACAGAGTATTGGAATGAAGGTTTTTTCATAAATTCGCACTTCACCTCTGAATATGAGTAGCAGACGGGTCCCATTGCGGCTTGAGGTTTATCATGATTATTTATTTGGCAGCGATGACCGACCGTAATTCCTTGGGATAGTTAATCATGGTAAGTTAGAATATTTAAATTGGGAGGACCTCCATCGGGGATGCGGCTTGAGGTTTATCATGATTATTTATTTGGCAGCGATGACCGACCGTAATTCCTTGGGACAGTTAATCAGGGTAAGTTAGAATATTTAAATTGGGAGGACCTCCATCGGGGATGGTTCCAGAGTAGGGAGGGCCTCCACATTGATTGGTGCTAGTGCGGGGATGAACTCTGCATGAAAAAACTACAGTGTGAGGATCGCTCAAGAAAATGTAAATTGGAACACGAGGATGAACTCTATGATTGTGGGTGTTGTGGGAGGGAAAACTATTCTAGAGCTATAATGAACCTGAGGAGGGCCTCCATGGTGGTCATCTGTAGCACGGGGAGGACCTTCCCATTGACTAGATCAAGTTTTTGTGGTATAAGGAGACCCCCTTTCCTTACCATACTAGATATGAGAAGGACCATCATGATGCTTCTAGATGATGGAGGGATGACCTACTCTGAAGTCGATCAGAATATGGAGAGGAAAACACACTATAGTAGGTGATAGGGAAAGGAGTATCCTCACATTTATAACCATGTAGGAAATAGAAATTTTCATTATTGTGACCAGGATCATGGGTATGACCTCTCTGTTGAGTGTTTATGAAGTAGGGAGGACCTCCCATGGAGTTGATAATGGTGGAATGGAGAGAACCTCCATGAAGTATACAAGATTAGGGAGGACCTCCACTCAATCTTTTCATTGTATGGGGAGGATCTTTGTATTGGAAATCATCATCAAGGATCAGACCATAATGGTTACTACTTTCACTGGTGATTGGGGAGGTCAAATATACTAACTTTTGAGGTAGCTGGTTACATAATTCAGAACGGACATGGATACATCCCTATTCTGGGACAGAAAAGTTCCCATGCTCTGGGAAAATACGAGGGGGAAAATAGAACACACCATTCATGGATTGGGGCATAGGATCCTAGGAAGATGATGGAATCTTCCTGATCATACAGTCAACATTGAAGTTAGTTCAACCAAACATTCACCGGTTGTGAAGAGGAATAATACACCATCTCCTCATTCTTTGGGACAGGATATTGACACAGATGCGGCCGGGATAGGGGACCTCTTTGGTGGCTCCCTGGAAGAATTCCCATCAAGGTGAACGTATAAATCCTTAACATTATCTTCATAAGGGAGGGAATCGTATGTGCACCTTGTGAATTGGATCATGAAGCAGTTGAAGGACAAATTAGGGAGTAGTGGATCCCTATACGACCCTTGGGGGAAATGGTGCTAACAGGGAATAAAATCCAAAATGACATCGTAGTTAATGTCCTTTTTCAGGATTACCCCATCATATTCGTATCGATGAACAAGAGTATTGATCTACCTCCTCTGAAAACATTCACATGGTGA
The DNA here is from genome assembly GCA_963277665.1 of Viscum album. NCBI lineage: Eukaryota > Viridiplantae > Streptophyta > Magnoliopsida > Santalales > Viscaceae > Viscum > Viscum album. Next base: position 2,132,916,548 of record OY728148.1, read on the forward strand.
GAGGGGGAATGGGAATTCGGTAGCAATGGACATGTATGTCTCTGTATAGAAGATGGAATCATGTAGGACTACCATGTTCGGATTGTACCTTCCGCTATGTCCATGGGAAGTAGAAGATAAATTTTATGTTGCTTGATATTGGGTCATGCAATGAATGAAAAATCACCCATCAGTACAAAAAATTTTGTGTAGATACCCAATGTCCTAGAATTTTTCAATATTCCATGGATAGATAGAAAGATCCATACTGACAACGTCAAAGACTAGGATTCCCAATGATCAACAACCCCCAATCTTGGTGAGTTTCACACCAATCTCACTATTATGTTAGCAGGAACTGGCGTAGGATAGCTGGAACTGGTGACTCCCTTATATACTAATGTCTCGAATTATACTAATATCTATATTATGGAAAAAAATTAATTTCAGGTTCACATTTTCTATTCTCATGATTTTTAATAGGGCACACATTTTCCCATGGGGAATTATTGGATGTTTCCCTACAATCCCTCATTCCAATGGCGGGTGTTATACGTTTCTTATTCAGGGACATCATCTCAATGATCTATATGGAATGATGGGATGTCAGTATCTTCTTCTATGAATTCCTCCTAAGAATTTGTTTCCAAGTTTGGGTCTCCATTAAATATTTTGACATTGTTCGTGAAACTCTTCCTAGTGCCATAACTACATGGATGTAGGTTAATTAATCTACTTCTATCAGTACATTCCAATGATTCATGACAAGGAAGCAAGCTTCAGTTAGGGGAGTCGTCTTATTGAGAATAACTGGCATGTCTCGATGTTGAAAAACTAGTACACCTATATTTATTCCCCTTTTGATAGATTTTCTCAATGGTGTGTATGTGCGAGGCATCTCACATCGAGTGTGGGGAATTTTATTCTATAGGAATGTCTCATAGTATTTCATTTTCTTCCGATGTTTAACACAGGTTAGGCCATGAGTTTAATGTCTAGAAGAGATGGATTAGTTTGATCCGAATAGTAATTGGAGTGTATCATATGGTTACATCCATTGGAGGGAGAACCTGGGTGGTTTATTATATGGGGGCTCGATATGCCACGTGAAGATGGATCTAGTTGTGGTTGGGTCCCAACAAAAGAGACATCATGGTTTACCCATTGTGGGGATTGATCTTTAAAAAGGATTCCAATGTAGGAATTATAGAATACAGGGATCAAAACCAATGTAGTTTGAGAGGATGAATCATGTGATCAGGGTATATACAATTAATAAAACCCAAAAAAATGTAGGGGGATATGCATGGTTAGCGGCCTGAGTGCTATATAAGATAAATGTGATAAATGGGTCATACAAAAATTTATCTACCTGAGGATGGCATGATTTCAAGAGGATGTGGTAGACCAAGTAGAATTAGTATCGATATAGATGGAGTGTTGAAGGATTGAATGTGTGGATATGGAACCAAGGACCAGTGTAGACATAACTTTATTGGGATTGAACCTCAAAGAGGTTTGATACAAACCCATGTGGAAGGTAATCAACATCCACATAGTTATGGAAATGGGGTGATGAGTCACCTGAGGATACGACTAGTGAGGATGGATGCATGGATAGGACCAGACAGAAGTAGAACCTCCAGGTTGGGGCTAGACCTTCCCAAAACAGAAAACCACAAGGGAGAGACTATGATAAGACATTAGTGATGGGACTGAACCATATGGACTCTTCCTACGTAACATTCTAAAAATTATCATGGATCAATGTACATGAAATATTGATATGGGGGAAAAGTATTAGGGTGTAGCACAAGAGAAATTGACCCAAAAATACACTAGGGCATACGTGTGGTGAGAGGGCCTTCCAAGAGGGACACTCTTGGTTGGAGAATTATTTATTGAGTGAGGGTTACTCATGGATAGCTACTTGGGAATTACTCCTACATATATAAAGGGTAGACCAAGGTTTACCATTATTGTGGGTGGGACCTCTAGGAGGTGTCCTACATACCATTTCAAGAAGACATGGCTGATAACCCATGTTGTCCGATAGGATAAAAATTATCATCAAGAGGAATGAAACGGGAATACAGTTTATTGGCATGTCGGATGAGGGTGAGCCAACTTGAATTGGTTGGGACTGATGGGTGATGGGCTAGAACCTCCGGGAGGATTCCTACATACCTTTCCAAGAAAAGGAAAATATCAAAGTTCACGTAGATCAGATACATGGGATGGGGCTAACATTCTATGGATGCCTAAAGAGGATCTCAGTGTAGATGCTTAATCTATGCCCACATGAGTCATGATCGGATTGAGAAACTAGGGGAAACAAATACCTATCAATCGCTTCACAAAGTGTGCATCTGTGAGGAATGAATGGGGGATTAAGCATGGTTAACGGCCAAAAGAAATGTTGTTTGGGACTTACTTCAGGAGGGAAGGCTGATGAGAAATGATGGTTTCAATACATATGAGGAGTATATGTCCATCATACCTGAATTATCTTATCTATGAGTGTTTGGGATTATATAGAGACAACTCGAGGAGTGCATGGAGACAATTCCCAGAGGGATACTTGTGTAAGAATTTGCTAGTTCTCATCCCCTTCTTGGTCCTCTATCATCTTTTTACTTATTTGGGGATCACAGTTTAACATCATTTTTCATGGGCATGGGTTCATGGAAGTTTAATGTCATGTATCTGGGATAGTGAGGATTCACTCCTCCTCCTAGGGCATACATAACTAGATCACTTTAACCCTTTGTCAAGAGAAGACACCAACAATGTCGTATGGAGAAGGGGTTGTGGAGTGATCTATTGAGGGGATTACATTAGCATGGCTATGAGAAGAAGAAATATCTATATGCATGCCTATGCAAAGAAGCATGAGAAAAAGAAACACCACGTTAAGAAAAATCCAAGGGACTTTCAAATCAGTTATTACAAGACTAGAGTTCAGCATAGGAGAAGTACTCATGAAGGGAGGGGCCTCATAGAGATGGGATTCACAATGACCGGGGGATCACAGCGCCTAGGGTATTGTAGAGCATAGAGATTCGAAGATCTCCCAAAATCATAATGCACTAGTCATTGTAGATTTCATGGTCTCGTAGAGCACATGAGATGGCAGAGCACATCGGATCGTAGTGCAGAGGGGGATTGAAGAGCATAGTGGCTCATATAGATCAAGGGCTCAAAGAGTATAGGGGATTGAACAGTAAAAAGGCTGGTAGAGGATATGACTTTGCAATGAGGATAATTTTTAAGAGCATAATTTCATCTCCTATGTATGGATTACAAATGTTTTTGTAGGGTGCTCAATGAAGCTTGGGTTCTTTGTGAAGTCCTATGTACCGAAATGGGTTTCTTTCCTTTGTGATGGCCCATATGTTCCATGAATGGAATTCCTCTAATAAGAGTTGTAAATTATAGTAATGGGAAAGGGATTTTTCAACACTCAAGAACCTCAGATGATTGTCTTCTTTGATGTTTTTCAATGAAATGGGTGCTTCGTGATTTTTGAGTTATGAAGATGTATGTTTAGGGTCCATCCCCTTTGAAAAAGAGGAATCTGGGTATTAATAAGAGCTATGGGGGAGCAATTCTATTAGGGTGCTCCTTGAAATAAGTTATTATTTTCCATTACATTTATATTGCATCATGTTTCTCATATCCCCATAGTCATATGTCATCCCCTCTACGACGCAGAGGCTTCCTTCATTACCTCTGTGGTGGTCGCATTGGCTTCCTTCAATTCTTGATGGCTCACAGATGTAATAGTATTTCCCTTGATGGAGTGGAGACCACTATCAAGTTCTTTGTAAACATGGATTCTACCATCACATTCATCTACATCGGGAATAGAGAAGGCCTCATCTTTGTGCTAGCCACAATGATGATGGGCTATGCTAAAGTGCTTCCTTTGTGAGGGTGCTTCAAAAAGTAGCCCTGTTTGGTACCATTTATCACCCTTGGTTATTTTCCCCACACACATATTTTGGTGGCAATACATACATAGTATGATAAATAAAAATATATAGTGCATATTTATTTTTTATAATGCTTGTGTTCTATTGATCAAATCTATTGAAATTATATATTTATCTTTCTAATAGTTCACGCTTGATCACGACAAGACCTCCTCAAAACCTCTTGAAACATTGAATTGGATATGGAGTAGACTATGTGTTTATTTATATGAAAACACATTCTTAGATATCATAATGGTACAAAATCTAGTAAAAAAATCATTCCATGTTTCATGATGCTTTATAGAAGTAGATATACAATATTCAACTCAACTGTAGTATATCCTTTTCACAACAACGTTGCCACCCTTAAAACTCAAATTATGGAACTACCACTATAAAATAAGTTCTGACATGGTTCCTTACAGTTATTTTCAATTCATATAACCCTTTCAGAGTCTTAAACTTTCATTTATGTAATCTACTCTTTGAAATCAATAATACAAAATACGACATAGGTTATTTGTCATATTTATAAAAAATTATTGTTTTTAGTTGAATAACAAAAGAAATTGGGATACCATCACTTTTGATATCAATATTTTTGAAAACATTTATTATAAAATAAAAGTATTTATAATGTAATATAATCCTTTTAGAAAAAAATATTATATTTATAAAATTTATTTTTGAATGTCTACATATATAAGTAATATTTATATTAAAAAATTTCTTATTAACGTATATTAACAAATTAGGTTTCAAAACTTGTATAAAATAAATATAAAAAAATGGTTATAATATTTTACATTAAAATATCTATATTATTTTACAAGATTAATTTCATTTTTAGTCAGAAAAATATGATTATACGAATTAAAGATAACTTCCAAGATAATGGTAACACTATAGTATTCAATGAATTGTTTTATTAACATGATCTAATTTGGATATAATGAAATAAATTATTATAATATAAAAAATTAAAATAATATATATTTTTTAAATTATTTAAATACATGAAATATCCTCAAATTAATAAGCAATACTATGTAATATTAATAACACATAAGGCTGAAATGTTTTTCTATACAAACCAGTTCCTCTATATATTAATGGATTTAATTTTAATCCGAATATTTTTATTTAAAAATTCAAATATACAATATATATCTTATATATGGAATTATTATTATTTTATAATGGTAACATAATTTTTTTCATAAATTGAAATTTTATATTTTCAAAAACTTGTTACCAATGTAAAAAATGGTAAATAATAAAAATGAAGTAATAACATGTTTGAGTAATGTTTAAAAAATTTATTGAAATGGGTGGTGGAGTATTTAAAGAACATATCCAAGCCCAAAAACCACTATTTCTCCAATTTCGATCCATTGACCGGGGAATAGTGTCATTCCATTATTAAAAAATAATGGGTTCCCACAAAAGTGACATTTCAATTACTCATAAAATGGGAAATCAACACCACTTAATGCTACAACCATTCCCTGTAAATTATTCATATAAATGTTATGCGTTTCCCATTATATAATTCATTATCCGTATCATATGCTTCTAGAATCAATTATTTAGTCTAACCACATCATTTCATAGGAGGATTTCAAGGGAATTTCATGGTCCAAAAGTGAGTATTACCAAATCCTTATCCTTTTCATCATAATACTTATATTCAAAACCAACATTAATCATATTAATAAAATTATCCCAATATCATTATTATACTAAATGGTAATTATATCAATTGAAAACATTATTTAATCCATCCCCACCATTTAAAAAATATTGCATGTTGACTATGCATTGTTGAGACTGTCACCTTTATTAAATAATGTTTCTCATATTTTCATATTAATTTATATAATTTATAAATATCAAATCAAAAAGATTCATCAAATTAATAATACCTTTCTAATACAATTTATGTTCTTTAATAATGATATTTTATAGATTCTGAACCAAAATCAACCATGGATCTATAAACGGTTCCTATTTTGAATGGTTTAACCATATACAAGAGATTGTCTATAAATCACTATAATAGTAGAATATGATAACATAAACACTAATATTATAATAAATTAGGGGAAAATAATTTTTTCCCAATTATATAGGGGTTATATAAATAAATGGTTTTAGTATAAAAATATCATCGTTGATCACTTATATCACATAAATAAGCCAATTCTACATCAATTCTTATAAAAATCAACACTGATAAGAAAATAATAATAATAATTAAATTTAATATTATAATAAATATTCCTTATTAAAATAATTATGGATTTAGGAGCATCATAATAAGGTATCTAATAATTAAAATAAGATTATTTAAAAAGTAATGTGCATTCATAAACTGTGTAAGGGTCATGGGAAGGGTTTTTTATAATAAATATTAACTAATTCAGACATATTTCTAGATATACACCATGTATTAATTTAAATAGTTCATCTAAGACCCCATTAATATATTTTCTATCATTATACTCAATTTATTTAAAATAATTATGTTTTAATTTCAAATCAAATCATTTAAGGGGTTTTTATTTAAATAGAACTCATGTCGTGAAGGTTTTCCTAACCTAAATTATTCCCCCTAGAGTTATAAATTCTAGACATAGTTATCAACTTCTAAATAAAATTTATACATACATTCCCTATTCCAATGGAATTTGTTCTTCTTATCCTAGAGATGTGTCCTCTTTTAATCAAAATCATCTTGTTTGTTGCAATATCTTCTCAAATAAAACAATAACATTGGTAAGAATGTCTCCCATTATTTCTAGTAGTTTATTCACTTATATATAGGTATTATAATTTCTCATAATGTGGTTTTAATTTTTAGGTCTCCAATATTAATTAACAAATTAAATTCTCTTAAATTTAATAATAATTATTCCAATAATGTTTTATTGTATTATTTTTGATTTGGGTTATCAGTATAGGTGTTTTTAAAAATAATAAAAGGTTTTACATATCATTCATATATTCCATATCTTCCACTCCATGTATTATCTATAAAAACATTGTGTCAATTTTATGACTATATAATTGGAAATTAATTAATGATTATTTTTTTAATAGATCCCAAAATTTTAAATTCCATAACGTTTTTAAAATTACTCATCAAAAGAAACATGAAACATAATGGATTATTATTTATTTATAAAAATAAAAAATAAAAAACTATATTAAAAATTCCTTCACTGTAATAGTTTCCAATTATATTTAAATACCTTTAAAATAATCCATTATATTAGGAAGTTGTTTTTTCATAATTCTATGAGTTTTATTTAAAATCATTTTCATAGGAAATGAAACTTCCCATTAGACTTCTCAAACTAAAATTCGACTATTATACTAAATGTATTCTATATCTACAAAATAATTCCTTACCTTTTTTACAAAAACCATCCACATTAATGTTTTATAAGATTCATGATACATTAATGACACAGTCTTAAGTAATCAAATTTAGTATATAACAATAATTTTTATTCCAATTCCATTCCTCTCTAAACATGAAATTCATTATTCTATTGATTAAAGGGTGTCCACCAAGATTCCATTCATTGATTAATTATGAATTTTTTGACTAAAATGTAAAAACCTTTTCTATACTATGTAAATATTATATGCTTTATTATATTGATTGAAGGTTATTTATGAAGATAGTTAAAAATTATAAATTGATACCCATTAAAATTCCAAGGTTTTATCATTTTTATTGATGGAATTATTACAATTTTCCATATATGATTTAATTTGAAATATATATGAAACTCATTTTCAATCAATGGGTAATTCATGATATGAAAAATTTCAAATGGAATATATATAAACATAAGATGATTAGTAAGGTCTTATATCTCCCTTTTATTCATTAGTAATTTTTATACCTTATGTTCTCAAAAGGGTACATGAGATGGTTTATCTAATGAAAAGTGTACACATGAGGGATTATTCAATGATAAGGGTACATCGGTGGAATAATACCATGTAAATGGGTACATATGAGAACTTATCCCAAGATAAAGGTTAAAAATATAGAACATATCTCCATCCAAAGGGTACATGTGATGATTTTTTCCATGAAAAATGTGTACATGAGAGGATTTGTCCAAAGAAAATAAGGGTATATGGGAGGGTTTATCTCAATGTAGAGGGGTACACATGTGGATTAATCCAAATAACAATGCTACAAAATAGGATTATCCCATAGCCACAATGGTACACATATGATTATCTAAATAAAAACATGTGATGAATTTCATGGTGAGTATCCTTGAAAAATGATTTCAATACTTTTTTTTGATCCACGCCTTAAAAATAATGATTTTTATCTATTTTTGTTTGTTTAGTACATTATTTTGTTTTTCAATATTACACATATCCTCAGCTTATGTAAACATATGAGAAATTATAACATGTTTTATTCGTAGTGATAATCTAATCTCACCAATTTCTTATTCCTAAATATCCTAGGGTTATTAAGATGAGTCTGACCTATGAAAACTATATAAGGGAATCTAATATGGATATATTATTGAGAAATTATAACATGTTTTTTAAAATTTGATTCCTATATAACTAGTGAGGAAATAAACGAAACCAAAAAATTATTTGATTTCTATGTGATTATTTTTTGATGAAATTTTAATGATAAATTTCAGAATGTTCATCTTATATGATATATCTTGGTACCAATTTAAATTTGTAAATATTTGGGTTTTATCATTGATCTTTAGAATGCGTGTATAGAGAACATATGTTGGTATCAAAGTACAAATTACTTATTTTCGAGGATTAATTTATTTTTTTATAATTATGAGAGAAAATATGTGAAAAAATATATGGAAAACAATATGGTACAAGACTATGTATGTGATAACATACCAATGTTTTTGTAAAGTAGATATTATTTCATTAACTGATAAATTATATCACTGTCTATAATTGAGAATGTTGATGTGGTTTTGGTATAGATAAACATATGGGTTATTACCTCAAAATGCAAGTTGAGTGTTATCTAAATCATTACTCTGGAGAATGATGAGTTGGACAAAGACCACACACATTGCTCAACACTCTCAAGGGATATTATTGGGTTAATCACATAATCATTTCAAACATTTTAGGTGTATTTTAAGATATTTTAGTGAGAAAAAATGGTTTGATAATATACATAACACGGCTTATGATTTTTAGATTCCTAAGTTATGGTTTATATTAATTAAAAAGGGATTTTATGGATAAATGGACGGTAAAATTTTATAAAACTGATTAAAATTATTTTATGGTTTATAATAATTTTTGAATTTTCATGGTATTTTTGGTGTTGTTATTTTTTGTATTAGGATGAGAAGTGAAAGATAACTTAACTTATCTAAATGTACATTGAACTAAAAGTATCAAATTATAAAATTAATTATTACATATAGGAGTCATAATTGGATTTATTTTTCATATTATTTTTATCATTTACACAAACAATATTGATTACCACTTTGAGTTTTTAAATTTAGTTGAAAAAGGATGAAAAAAATGAAGCTGTGAAAAGATTTTATCAAGAAACTTCTATTCCTTATAACTAAACAAGTGATCATACTTAAATGTAAGATAATCATATTATATTCCTTATATGAGTGAAAAAGGGATCCTCGTAGTATCACCCATGGTTGTGAGTATGATATCTTAATAGTAACTATATATTGATACTCATATGTATTTAAAATAGGTAGTTATGTTTATAAATAATATTATTGTATGTTCTAAATATTTATAAGGACTATATGAAATATATGAGCAATAATCATTAGTATTATTTCTTGAAATTTATAAAAGCATATATTAAATGGTATCAATAACCTTTAAATGTTATTTTATAACATGGTTTAATTTTTAGGTATAACTATTGGTGAACACATGATTGTGGTATGAATAACTCTAATGTTTCATATGTGTTTGATGTTTAGTTATTAATGAGTAAATTAATTTTGGAAAAAAATTAGATAGAAGGTATTGATTTCCTCATAATTAATTATTGATTTTACAGAAATTTGATCCATGATAGTTTGTATGATGTTTATCTCATTTATTGGGATTATGATATATAGTTACTAGTTTGTGTATTTATGAACTATTTGTTAATAAATTTTATGGATGGAGATGGAATTAAATTTTGAATTAATTAAAGGTTTCTCTATGTTATTTATGTTTTACGGGTTCATATTATTTTGGGAAAGGCCTATTTTAGAGAATCTCTGATTAGGGTATATACATTACACAATATAGGATTATATGAAAGATTAATATTCTTTGAGTAAAGACATGTAATTTAATATAGCCTAATAAAGTAAGATATAGGTAAAATAATATGTTATATCCTATATGTTAAATATTTTAAGAATACCCTCTCCCACTTTCATCAGGATGTAATAATAAAAATTTCGAGGATGAAATTTATTTAGTGGGGTTAAATTTAACAACGTGAGAATTTAGATCCTCTAAATTAATACCATCTACAATAATTTCATTCACATACCACACTAATCTAAAATGATCACAAAGTTTTTTATTTGTTTAGAAAACTCAGAAATAAAAAAGCTCCACTAAATATAAAAATATAGAAGCTATTAGAAAAAAGAATAAAAAATATGATTAAGAACAATAATTATTCTGTAATTATATTTATCAATAAAATATGTTTTTTATGTATAAGGATTTTAAATTTCAAACATTAAATTGTAAATTTTATTACATTAATTTTAATAAATAGAACTTCATTACGGAATTTTACATTAATTTCATTTTCTGACGGTTTATATTCTCTATATTTATAAAGTAATTAATTTTTCATTGAAGAGTAGAACATTCAATTTTTTATACTAACAATTTAAGATAAAATAATTTTTAAACCGTTTTATATAATTTTTATATAAATTTATAAATTAAAATAATATATTCAAAAATAAAATTTAGTATTTATAAATCATGTGTTTTATTTTTTTTATACATAAGAAATATTTTACTTTAAATAAATCTTATTTTAATTATCATTTATTTCAAAAATAGTTTTGAAAATGTTAAAAATATTAATCTATTAAAATAGAGTATTTATTTAAGATAAAAATTATCGTATTATTTAGAAATTAAAATCTTGTTTTTTTGCATAGAGAAATTATTACTAGGAATTATGTTAATAACCATGATAATTGTATAACTTTTTTCATCAATGAATTATTTTATTAAAATTTTGTAGTTTTTATCTAATGAAGTAATCTAATATCTTATATGGATATCCAGAGACTTATACAAAGAAAATTGACCATCCGTGCTAGATATAAATCCTTAAGCATGCCTCCTCATATACCAGATGTTTCCGACTATTAACGATGGTGCATTATGGAATAGTGGGTAGACTATTCCCATTTTAACAAAGAGAAAAACGTATGAGAATCCAAGGAATTAATCATACTAAGGTATAAAAAATAATATACTCATGTAAAAATAAAATATAATCATAATGTAGTTAATATAATTAAATAAAGATGATTTCCCAATGATAGAAAATATAAAGAAGACACAACATGGTAAAAGACACATGGACATAACTAGTATATAAAAAAGAATTAATAGACCAATAAAAACCACTTTCATGAGTACCCTAGTACTGGATTAATCGTATGGTCTGAATCACCAATCCTAATAGCATATTCAAGCATCCATTGCTGTACAATTCCCCATATGATAACCTACTCAATGAAATCTTTCCAGGTGCTGGTTGTTAGACCAAACCGGGTGTGAGTAGAACTCAATAGGCCACCACCAACGATGTATAATCAAAATCCAGAATATGAGTATAAATTATAACATTATGTCAGTATAAATAATTTAAAGAAGTAAAATAAAGGGATTATTTTCAATATTAGGCTCCTCATGGGATACCATAACAACCTTACTTTTATAAGCCTAAAATGAATTTCTCTAATCATATGAAATTTTAATTCTACTAATGTGCCTAATAAAAATATCCAATGATATTGAGTGTAAGAACCAAAAGGGATACCTATAAGATATATGGAATCCATGAATTTGGAAATTTTGTCTAACTCCTAGTAATAAAACGAGATGTTAGACTATTTCGTATTTTGTACAATATAGTGGAATAAAACATAGAATTCCAATATTAAGAGTTTATAATGAATCCTGATGATATGGATGAAGGTTATATTAGGACAGAATTAATTGGAATACACACTGAGGATGCAAGGCATTCTATATTTTCAGTTAACTAGACGATCATGGGATCCCATCTCATATATTCAAAAAAAATTGTAGTTTGTAGGTGATTCATTGGCGCCATATTAAGGGATTTATGATTCTAATATAATGAATGAATCCCAATCATTTGTAGTAATTCTAATTTTCATCAACTAATATATTATATCGGTATATATTTTTTTAATGATTTGTTGTTTGGGAATCCATAAATTATTCAAAGAATGGAACACCTTTAATAATTTGATCAATGTTTATAATAGTTTCCTGGAAATTAATAGTAATATAACATAATTCCAAGTCAATTAAAATATTCCATTTAACAATTAAATTAATTAAATTTTGTTATGAAATATTTTTATATAAACAGTAAACACAAATATTGGGATTTTTGTTACTAGAAAAGAACAAATTTCCTGGAAATTTAATCAAGCACACCCAAAGGGGTGGTTCTGGTTGATTTCACCAATCTTCAAGGGTTTTAAAGGGGTTATCTTTAAAACATCATTGTCACAAACAATGTGACTAATTAATTTATTTAAACATTTTTTAAGTAACACATGGAAGTGAATTTTAATGGAATGACGAAACATGTCTTAAAAATAAACACTTTTTAGGAAACTTAATAGACAACCTGTAACATCCAAGAAAATCTAAACCGATTTTTGTGATAAAAATATTTTATTAAATGGTATTATTTATATTGTAATAATTTTTAAGATTGTTTTATTTAAAATGATATGTGAAAAAAATTATTTTATTATAATCAAACTTTTAAAATTTATTCAAAAAGTAAATATTAATATAATTTCTTTCAATAATATTTTTTTAACTAATTTTATTAAATAAAATTTACCTTTATAAAAAAATTATTTTAATATTTTTAATTTTAATTATATATGAATATAGTTAATTTGATTTTGATTTTAACGATATAATATGAATGTTTATATTAGTTTTGAATCCTGAAAAATTATGAACATAATAAATAACTAAAAGTAAAATAAATTTATAATTTTATTTTAGGTAGATATTGAGTTGATAACTGTAATTTAGAATTATTATTTTTAATTATAATATCTTGTAATAATAATATCAAATATTTTAATGAAATTTTTTTTAAAAAAATATTTTATTTTAATTTATGGAAAAAATATATATTATACATATATATAATGTAATACTTGTTAGTTTTAAATTTTTATTAGACTAATTTTTATTAAATTTTTAATATTATGTTTTTAAAATAAGGTATAAATATTTTAAAATTAAAAACTAAATATATAATACATATATATTATATTAATAATTATATAATTTAAATTCAGTAAAATTAATTAAATAATGATAATGAGGTAATAATAATAATAAAACAAACACGAAAACGAATTAAAATAAAAGAAGAGAAAATAAGAAAGGAGGGGGTCGTGTTTATGGGATCATGAGAAAAGGGAGGCGCATGTCACGCTTAGGGTTTAGATGAGTCATGTGGGAACTATGGGAGTAGGGTCTTAGAACATGTATGAGCCATGTGACAGTTTGATGTTGGAGGCATCATCACCATTCTATTTGGGGGTCTGACTGAAGTCGTTAGAGGTGTGTGATACAGTCGTCGTCCAAGTTTCATCTGGTTGTCAGCAAGAGTTTCAAACCATGATGATCAAGATTGACGGTCAGTGATGATTGTTTTCAACTTTAATTTAAGGTTATGGGACAATCAATATTTATTGGTTGATGTTTCAATTTCATATTAAATATAGTGAGCTATGTGTTTTTATTATAATTTAAAATGCATTTTAATTTTTCTCCTATTTTTTGTGTCGGATTAAAATGTTCTATTCATACGATTATCAATCGTTCTTCCCCTTTTTCATTCGATTGATTAGAAATTATTATTAGTTTTGGTATATTTCGATCTATAGTTTTGCATTGGAATCTAAAAATCATTGATGAATGAATTTTTACTATTGAATGTTTCACTTCCAAATGGATACAGATATATTTTAACGAAATAGAAGACAACAATGAATTTATGTCCCTTAAAAAATAAATGATTTGACTTGTATCCCTTTCTGATTGTATAAATTTTTATTGGAAATATTGAATATAAATTATCAATTCTTTTTATCTATGGATCAATTTTATGATTCATAGCAAGCTTGTTTTGGGCATTATATAACCAGTATCTCTTATTGTTATAAAGCCCTCCTTTTAGTGTGAAAATGTATTTCACTAACCTCCTCCGGTCAGTTTAGTGTCTGTGGGTATAAACCCTATAGTAGAAGATGTTATATTGCATGTGGTTTCAATTTATGTAAGGGTTAATATATTAGTTTAAAATTATGATTTTATATTTATACATGTATTTTAAGGGAAAATATATTTTTAGAAAATAAATAACTATGATTTAAATATTCTAATCATAAAATATTACAATAACTAATTAATTTAGGTGCTATGTATGGAGAAATTATTTATGTTGTTAAATATTATTTTTGAGTTAGTGAAATTATTTATTTATAACTTGATTATTTATAATTAAATATTTTTAAACCATATTCATGTTCGAATATTCTTTATTTAAAACCTTTCAAAATAATGATTTTATTATTATGTTCAAACTTATTTTGTAAGAGAATTTTAGTTCTGAAATTATAATTTCAAATTCTAATTTTATGTATTTCTAAGAAACAATGTTTGATTATGTATGTGATTCATTATTTCTAAATCTAATTTTTTATAGAATGATTTTTGTTTAATAGTGTTCATACATTAATAATGGATTTTCAAATAAGAATGGGTGTTAACAAATTTAGTTTTAGATTAAAAATAGTCTACTAGTTAATCTAGTTAAACAATTCAAGGTTTATATTCATGGTGTATATATATATATATCTAATTGTATATAAATATTTCAGAATTAATAATGGAATAGAGTATGGTTGTTATTTTTAAATTTAATTTGTATTAGTTTAACGGGATATTTCATAAAAAATAGAATAATTCATGAGTATTATTCTTACCAATTACAATAGAAAAACTATATATACATAGTTAACGAAGAATAAGTTTTATTTTGACATCATATTATCTCTACAAGATGGACATTCTCATTTATTTCCGTTTTTTGTCATAGGTGAATTTATTCCATGAAAATGTGTAATGTCAATTCCTAAAATATGTATCTATGTACACACACATAGTTATTTATGTATAAATATTTATGGAAAATTTTATGTTCTTTAGCCTAGAATATAAAATGGTGGATTATGATTAAATTAGTGTTTTTGGAGTTTATGGTTGATTATTATTATTTATGTCCATTCCCCATAAATTTTCCATGACATTTCAAACCCTGTTATATGTAAATTTATGTTATTGCATCAGCATGGAGTAAATTTTTCATTTTTTGATGTTTTGTGCAAAAATGATATGATGTTAATATGGATATTACAAAAACTGTGTGTACATATTAATTTCTAACATTGTGATGTTTAAGTATATATTTATATATATATTTATATATACATAATCATCTGAAACTATTACATGTTTGTATGCAAATGGTATGTATGAAGTAATCTATTTGTGAATAAGGTAATTTTTCTTCATTATATATATATAAGTAAATGTGAAATTAATTTTCGATTATATATATATATAAATTTTATGTCAATCATGTTCTTATAAAAAATATATATTTTTATGTGTATCAAGCCATGTATTAACTCTTGTTAAAAATTAATTTCTTAAAAAAATTTATCCCATGTATTAGAAATACTATTTTTATATTAGTTAAAGGGAATCCTTAAGTTATTCATAATATGTTTATATATATGTATATTTATGGGAAACCGTATGTTATTGTATTTTTAAAGATAAACTCATTATATATATATATATCTATGTATGTATAAACAAGGGATATACGGTTTATTGATATTCTATAACACTGAACATCATATTTTTAATTAATTATGTCTATAGCATGTCATCACGTTGTTTTAATCTTAAAGATATCACATCTTCATACAATCACAGTTATGCATCAAACGTAACTTCAACACATCTTTCATTCATTGTAATGTCACCGTTCCAAATAATGTTTTTGATATTATCAAGCACATGGATTTCATCAACAATTGTAAATTTTATTCATAATTTTTATGTGCAAAACATATTTATTTATTGAAAAATGTTATTTTAAAAAAAGACAAAACTCTATATTAATTTTTATTAAATGTGTATTTATTTGATTATTCATTTTATAAATGAAATACAAATAAAGACAATCATTTTATGTATGAGATGAATCATTTTTTTATATGGATTAAAACTAAATATTTCTAGGTGTTATGTCACGACCCATCCTCCAGGGCCCATGTCATAACCACACCAAGCCCACCTTTCATAGGCCAAGGGCTAGAGACTAGCACCAATGGCATAAATCCCTAAACTGGGAACACATTTCCTTTATAACTGAAAACAAACACTAACAGAGAACAAGCGGAAGAAAACTATAAGTAAAAAATGAATACAGAAGAAGTGCAGGAAAGTAAAAGGGCAATAAATACAATCCCAACCGTAAAGTAAAAGGAAAATACAAATAGGTACAACTAAAAGAAAAATAGCTGGAAGGTTCCTAGAAGCTCCTAGAACATCCACCACAGATCCTACCTGAATGGTAGGTATAGATACCCTCCTCAGTGATCCACATCTGTCAGTCTCCTCCGGGTACCGACTTGTCGTGAACTCTACCTTTGGGTAATGTCTAGTCCTCGTACACTCTGCCTCAGTCAGTGTTGTTCATCATCTACATCCATCATAACGAGGTGCAGGAATAGACCGTGCAAGGGTGAGTATAATGATACTTAGTAAGTACCCTGAGACCCTCAAGGTCTCACAAAATCCACAAAGGATAAACCACAGTAGAAAGATACAATCACAAAGTATTAACCAACCCTACATCGGTATATGCCAATGCATATACCAATGTTATCAATCACAATCTGGCTCCAAATCTTGATCCCAAGAACAAAACATTCCACAAAGGAGTTGAAGTCAATCACCACATTAATAATCGTTGAAAGACACGACTCAGCTCACACATGTATACAACTCACGAAGAGGGGTAGATATGATTAGATATAGCCTCTGAATCATATCCTATGTCGAAACCACGTACGGTCACTACTGGAATATGGTTCTATATGCACGTTCCTGTGTAGAACCGTTGGTATAGGCCCCCCTATACCCACGATTTTCCAAACCATGTGTATAGGTATAGTATTGGGACATATACCCACGGTTCTCCCAAACTGTGGGTATAGGTCCCCTATACCGATAGTTCTTGTAAAAACCCATACGCACGGTTTCGGAACACCATGGGTATAGGGGGTATTTTCTATGAAGACCTATACCCACGGTTTTCCAAAACCGTGGGTATAGCGTTCCCGCGTTAGGGTGAGAAAAAAAAATTCCGCGGGACATGAAATTTTTTTTGGTGAGAAGACAATTTTGAATAATATAAATATATGGACACGAAATATTAAACTGTTTAAAGTCTTTAGGTTAGTTGGTCCATCCCCGTATTCCTCTGCATATGTCTTGGGTTTGAAAACCCACGGGTACATATTTTTTGATTATATCAGTTCAATTATTATATTAAAAAAAGTAGCCTGATATTTCAGTTGCGGTATTAGCTCGGTTGGTCTATGTAAGGGAGTAGAATGCGGGAGAAGCTGTTTCGAAACCCATCAGTATTTTATTTTTCAATTATAGAATCTATATTAATATATTAAAATAAAGTTATCTTCATTTATCCATATCGTTGTTAGCCCGGTTGGTCGCTTGTTGGGGCGTGGTCTTTAGGCTTAGCGGGAGGTTGCAGGTTTCGAATTCCCCCCTGCGCCATTTTCGAAACCAAGCAGAATTTTAATTTTCGATTATAGTAGCTATATTAATATATTAAAATGAAATTATCTATATATACCAATAGCGATGTTATCCTGGTTGGTAACTTGGTGATGCGCGGTCTTGATATGCACCGTGAGGTTGCATGTTTGATTCCCCCCTATACAAGCACCATTCCAGCCCACGGTTCCCAAAATCGTTGGTATAGCCTATACCCATGGTTTTAGGGGCAATACCCACGATCTTGAACAATGGGTATTGGTCATTTTTTCAGTTCTGGATCCTGGAACAATATCAGCGTTGTCGAACCCAGGTAGGATCCTAGCTGAGAATTCGTCACTGTTGAACCCACGTAGGATTCTAGTATAGTAGTCATCGCTCTCAAACCCACGTAGGATCCGGGTAGAGAAGTCACTGTCGAACCCACATAGAATTCAGGTATAGTAGTCATCGTTGTCAAACCCACGTAGGATCCTGGTACATAAGTCACTGTCAAACCCACGTAGGATTCTGGTACATTAGTCATCTCTGTCGAGCCCACTTAGGATCCAGGTACAGAAGTCACTGTTGAACCCATGTAGGATTCTAGTACAGTAGTCATCCCTGTCGAACCCAGCCCTGAGGTTCCCGCACAGAGAAGAACCGGTTCTGGGAGGGTCATCTCCTCAAGTGAAGCTTCGATACATCAAAAATCAAGAAGACTTGAGTTGATTTATCTAGTAGTTTCATTTCATCAAAAGGAACCCAACGCAACATACGATGCGTCAATCGGACGCCTGGTCTGAGGGTTATAAGTGTTTCTGCTCTGAGGGGCCAGTTGGATTTTGGGTACAATCCAACTCGGTCATAGTACAATCACATTTGAATCCTGTGTGAGTATTCCAAAATAACCATCTCATCAGAAGGAATCCAACGTAGTTGATGACATGTCAATTGGACACTGGTCGTTATGTGATAAGTGTTTCCGCTGCGAGGGCCCGGTTTTTTTTTGGATCGAACCAACCCATCCATAACTGAAATTCTCCAAAACCTTGAGTGTAATATACCACAAAGGCCACTGAGATCCAAGGAATCCTACACAAGTGATGTTGTATCGATCAGAGGTACGTAGCTCGTGTTATGGGAATAAAACCAAAAGTTGTCCGAAGAGGGGGGGTCTGGGTCCGGCCCGATCCGGCCCAACCCACCTACTGTCGACCCGAACTAGGTCGACCGGAGCTGGATCCAGGTCCAGCCTAGTAGGGCATGGCCCAGCCCGACGCGAGTGGCTTGTCCTGCGCGAAAGGTGGCCCGGCTCGCATGATAGGCAGCCCGGCCTGGCGTCGGCCGCATCCCGTGTGGCACGGCTAGTCCAGCTCGCCGAGCACCTTTGCGCATGGCGCACGGAGTGGGGGAGCCCCCCCCCCCCGGGGTCCCATAACGGCACCTCCCTTCCGTCCTAGAACCTGCGGTTGGGGGTTCCGCTACACCGACACGGCCAGTGCCGCGACGGCCTTCCAATGGTGGCACGCGAGGGGCGACGCCACCCCTAGGCGGCCCACCAGTGTCGGCCGCCTCCTCCGGTCACTGGAACTGCCACGCCGGCGACCTGCGCCTCCCTTCTCCTCCGCGGGCCACTACAGTCCTTCTAGTGGTCCGTTTTGCCTCCTGTTTGCACCTACGTCCTCCCCAGGTTATGTTATTCACTGCGATAACTTCAAATTGGGGTTTCCATTTAGTTCACCAGTCGCCCATCAAACCGTGCATCAAGAACTCATTAGAGAAGGATCCGGACTTGTTCATTAGCCCGTTCCCTCCGCGTTAGAGGCTCAAAGAGTAATCCAACATATAATTGAACCAGAAACAAACCCCAGCTTAATCTCTAACCCATCTCATAATCAACATCCATTCTGCGGATCAACATGTTTGGGGGTCGATCTGCGGTTTTTGGTTTTATCCAATGGAAAAGAAGAACTTAAAAGAATGTAATTCAAAATCAAATTCAAAAACCAACCTCGATTTTTGTTGACTGTTGATGAGTCGCGGAAAATGGATGTCGTGATAGATCGACGTCATTACATCTACTGCAGAAGGAGTAGATCCCGGTGTATTCGATTTGAGTCGACACCCTTGGTGTACTTCATCGACGGCGGTTCATTTCCTTCCTTTCTCTGGTTGAAGAAGTTCAAAAGTGTTGCTTCATGTTCTTCGAGACGTGGAGCATTATTTGTTGAAGAAATGTTTTCTTTGTAAAGAGATTATAATTTCTCCGTAGTTCTTCTCTTCCTCTATTCCACCAAAAGAATTCCCACCCACTAAAAATAATAGGCTCCCTATTATTTTAATGTTCCATGCATTTCAAATAAATTAAAAAACAAAAATTAATTAATGATGAAATTAATTAATTGCATTGGCACACTTAATGGGAGGTGGAAGGTGGAGAGTACAAACACATTAAAGAAGAGTGTTGGCATTAATAAATTCAAGAGAGTTTAAGGGGTTCAAGGGGAGTTGTGGGTTTAGTTGCTTGTGTGTGACCCACCACGTAATATCCTCCCATGGGAGGTTATGTGTGGGTGGGCCCCAACTCTAACTTCCCTTTGGAGATATTAACCACCACACATTAAAAAAACATTCTACATATATTTATTATTAAATTTAGAAATCCCCCAAAAATTAACATCCACACCCGATAAAACCAAATTGTAGTGAAGGTCTCCTTAATCGATTACCGGCACTGTGAGTTCATTGGTGCACACAGATTTCAATTCCATGCATCAGTTCAAAAGATATAAAATCCTATAGGTACGTTCACTGAACATATCCAAACAAAACATCAAAAATTGATTTCGGGCACACTGGACCTCGGAATCAGGTGCCGTCAGAAATTTCAGACTCGTAAAATTCCCATGTATTTAAGAAAAAACAATTTCCACAGGATATCTAGGTCTTTAAATTATCCCCACATTAGGTCTTTACTTCCACGTAAACTACATAACACACTAAGTGAACAAATGGGGGTACTGATCACGCATCTAAGCCACCCACTCCCATGTGCTCTCCTAGAGGTTCTAGAACTTCCAGCAAACGTACACTAGAGGAATTGACTGTCCACATATGACCCACTCCTTTAGATCATCAATATCCACTAGAACCTCTATGAAAGTCACCCCATCATCGATATCTAGCTCCCTGTGGTCGACGATGTGGGACTGATCATGTATGTATCTTCTCAGCAGAGAAACGTGGAAGACGTCATGAACCCGGTGCAACAGAGGCGGAAGGGCCAAGTGGTAATCCAACTCACCTACCCTGTTGAGGGCATGAAAAGGTCCAAAGAATCACGGAGATAACATTCCTCCACGGATAAATCTCTGTAGACCATGTCAAGGTGAGACCTATAGAGAAACGCGGTCGCCATCCTCGAATTCTAGAGGTCTCTGTCTCCTGTTAGCATATGAATTTTGTCTGCTCTGCACAGTCATTATCCGCACCTTGATGATCTGCACCTCCTTCGTGGTAGCTCGTACCATCTCTGGTTAGTCTGAAGTTGGCCAACATGGTAAGTCAGTCGATGATCACCCAAATCGAGTCATTTCCCCTGAACATAAGTGGAAGACCCATCATGAAGTCCATCGATATCTCATCCCTCCTCCACTTTGGGACCTCTAAGGGATGAACCAAGCCTGATGGTACCTAATGCTCCGGCTTCACATGCTGACAAGTGATGCATCGAGAGACAAACATTTCTACTGCCTTCTTCATACCTGGCCACCAGTGATATCAGCGAATGTCCTAGTACATATTTAGCACTCCTGGATGTACTACTAAATGGGATGTGTGGTAGTCCTACAAAACATCCTCCTAAAGTGCATGTAGTACAATGGTACATCTTTTTTAAGAAATTACATGCTCCCCACATTCATAAAAAACATTTAGGTGATTGCCCTGAGGATATATGAGCACGTCGTGTCTCGCAGTTAGCGTCCCCATGCTGCGCCACCCTGACTCACTGAAGAAGTGGGGAAGTGTATGTGAGAGACTGTAGAATGGCTGCTCCATCCCAATCCACAAATGATATCTGCAACATGTCCATCTACTCTGTCGCCTCTCCTAACAGTTGAATCCATGTTCTCTTACAGAGAGAATCAGTTACAACATTCCCCATTCTAGGAGTATAGATTATCTCGAGGTCATAGTTCTGGAGGAATTCAAGTCATCGTCGTTGTCTCAGGATTAGGTCCTTATGAGAGAAGATATACCTAAGACTTTGGTGGTCATAGTAGATTTTAAATATTTCTCCCAATAAACTATGTGTGAGACTACCCAATTTAAAAGAACTCGTTTACACCCTTCTTCGCCTACGTCCTACAAGAGCTGCTAAGATTTCTGCTTTGCCGAAATGTTAAATCTGGTCTCATCTCCTAGATGAACTACACCCATTGGCTAATAAAGTCTATCCTAAAATGAACGGTACTAATTCAATCCGTGGACAACATCATAAGGCCTCAATGCTACTACTAAGAGATCCATCTGTTACTCTCACCTCCAAGGGTTGAGTCACACTGTCGGCCATAGTGTGTGGTCACATGGTCTCCTCTAGTAGGAATATAGAATGTGAGGGTCCAGTCAACAGTTTTATCCGGAATCTCTCATTATTATCCATACAAAAGACAAGAAATCAAACATCACAAGGGAAATCATCTTTTATTACTGTAGCTCAAAGTACATATACTCAGAGAAACCACAAACAACAACATCAACATAGCTAGAAGCTTCATGAACAAAGGAATCAATGCCTGGAACTAGTCACGCTCCTGTCCACCTACTCCCAGAACACTATGGACATAGGCGTCAGCTTCCTGAACCTGAGCTCTCCCATATCGACCCATTCCATGTGGTCTGGGTGGACCTCCTAGTGGTGGTGGTTGGGCCTCTAAATGTCATCCACCACCTACTTCTCGGCCATCTCCTCTGCCACATCCGCCTGCTTATAGCGGACCACCACGTTTGGACCTCTTCCTCAACCTAGGAGGTCCCTCTACAGCCTGCTACTCATCTGTAGGGCGGGTCGGGTAGTCTCGATCCTTGTGACCCTGCCTGCCGCATGCATACCACTGCCTGCTCCTCGTATGGATAGATATGTATCATGTGCCCCACACAACTGAACCTGAGTCATGCAGTAATCCACCTGTGGGTCTGGTCTTCTTGGACCCCTGCGTCACATGTCTGATGGAAGATACAGATGTATCTGGTGCGTGTCGACTAGTGGTGGGTCTCGCTGCTGTAGACTGCTCACCAAGGAAACTATTCACTAGGAGGGCTCGCTCCAATACCCCTGTCTATGTCGGAATGTTGAGGGAGATCATCGAAGCCCTGAGCTGATGCCTAAGTCCCAACTCGAAGGATTGGGCCTTTAAGAATGGTTCTTTTACCATATCATTGGAGTGGTGTGAGAGGTCGGTGAACCTCGCTGAGTACTAAGCTACTACCACACTGCCTTGCTGCAGATGAAGCAACTCCAAAATCCGTACCACACGAAGGGTGGATGGTACAAACTCTACCTGGATCATGCTCTCGAAGTATGTCTAGAGTAGTGATGCCTCATCATGCACCTGAAGCATCATGCTCCACTATCTTCCTGCTACTTCCTGTAGCGGACTTGTGGAAAGGATCACCTTGAGGTCGGTTGGTGTCCCTACCAATATAAAAACACTCACACCAGCCTCCATCTAATCTTCAAGTGTCTATGGTTTCGTCTCTCCCTAGAACCTGGGCGGCCTCTGTCGCTAGAACTTGTGCAACACACTCAAGCTGTATGAACTCTCTACAGCTAAAGCTAGTTGTCTCGTCGCTCAGTGGGCTACCATCTTATATAAAACTCAGAACCCTAGCTAGGTACCTTCATTGATCCATCCTGAAAAAAAACAGGTGTGTCATGGTTAAAACAGTATACCTGGTGAGATGACACAAAGTAATCATAGAGAAATATTTTTCATTAAAACACACATTCAATTAGTGTTTTCATTCACTGAATCGGTGATAAGAAGTCACAGTCCTTGAGTATGGATACATCGGCCACCAGAACAACACCAGTTTCCATAAATTAATAGCCACACCCAAAACACATAACACTATTGCTGTAAAAAGAATCAGAGTTCATGTTCTGCTTTAGAACCGACTCCTCTGATACCAATTTGTCACGACCAGTCCCCTGGGGCCCGTGTTGTAACTACCCCAAGCCCACCTTCCACAGGCCAGGTGCTAGCTACTAGAACGAGAGTCGTATATCCCTAAAGTGGGAAGTTAATGCATTTATAACTGCAAACAAACACAACCGGAGAAAAAGCGGAAGCCAACTCTAAGTACAAACTGAATACAGAAGAAGTGCTGGAAAGTAAAATGGCCAAAATACAAGACCAACAGTAAAGTACAAGGAAAGGACTGACAAGAAAAATAAAAAGACAACAGTTGGAAGGTGCCTAGAAGCTCATGGAGCATCCACCACAGATCCTACATGAAGGGAAGTTACAGATAGCATCCTCAGTGCTCCTCGTCCTTCCATCTCCTCCAGATACCAATTCATCAGGTGGTCCACCTCCGGGTAATGTCCAGTCCTCCTACACACTGCCTCGGTCATCTTTGTCCGTCGTCTGCATTGAACACAACGAGTTTCGGGCATAGCCCATGTAGGGGTGAGTATAACGATACTCAGTAGGGACCCCGAGACCCTCAAGCTCTCACAGAATCCACAATAGATAAACCACAGTAGAAGGATACAATCATGAAGTATTAAACCAACCTACAAAGGTATATTACCATATATATATACATATGTTATCAATCACAGTCCGACTACAACTATCGAGCCCAAGCACAAACCATTCCACAAAGGATGTAAAGTAAATCCCCACATTGATAATGGTTGAAAGTCATGAATCATCTCACACAGGTATAGAACTCATGATGAGGGGTAGATATGATTAGATGTAGCCTCTGAATCATCTCCTCTATCAAACTCGTGTAGGATCCTAGAATAATATCAGTGTTATCAAACCCACATAGGATCATGGCACAGAATTCCTCACTGTCAAACCCACGTAGGATTCTGGTACAGTTGTCATCGCTGTCGAATCGACGTAGGATCCTAGTACAAAAGTCACTATTGAAACCAAGTAGGATTCCGATACAGTAGCCATCGCTGTCAAACCCACGTAGGATCTTGGTACAGAAGTCACTGTAGAACCCACATAGGTTTCTGGTACAGTAGTCATTGCGGTTGAACAAATATAGGATCCCGGTACCAAAGTCACTGTCAATCCCACGTAGGATTCTGGTACAGTTGTCATCGTTGTCGAAGCCAGCCCTAGGGTTCCCGCACACAGCATGCTCGATTCCAAGAGGGTTTTCTCTTCAAGCCAAGTGTCAACACATCATCTATCACAATTTCCTATGTTGATGTATCCAGTATTTACGTCTCATCGTAAGGAACCCAATGTGACAGACGGTGCAACAATCGGACGCCCGATCTGAGAGTTATAAGTTCTTCCGCTCCGTGGGGCCGGTTAGATTTCGGGTACAATCCAACCCGTCCATACTCCAAACTCATCCAAATCATGTGTGGATTATTCAAAAAAGAACCATATCATCAAAAGTAATCCAATGTACTTGACAACACGTCAATCGGACGCCCGATCCTTAAGTTATAAGTGTTTCTGCTCTGAGGGCCCGGTTGGTTTCGAGATCAAAACAACCCAGGCGTACCCAAACTTACCCAAAATCTTTAGTGTAATACTCTGGAACGACCTCCTCAATCCACGAAATCTTACTCAACAGACGGTGCATCGATAGGAGGTATGTTTCACATGTTATGTGTGAAAACCAAAAGTGGTCCGAAGAGAGGGGTCTGGGTCCGGTCCGACCCAGCCCAACCCGCACTGGGTCGGCCTGAACCGGGTTGACCCGACCAGGATCCAAGCCCAGGCCAGTGTCGGCGGCTTGGCCCACATGGAATATGGCCTAGCCCGGTGGCAATCACAGTCCGCATGGGATGGCTCGGTCCGCGTGGCAAGCCGCAGCTCGGCCCACGCGGCATGCCACAACTGGCCCGCGCGGCAAGCCGCAGCTCGGTCAACTAGCTATGTTTTTTTGCGCATGGCACATGGAGAGGGGGAGGAACCCCCCCCCCCCCCCCCACCCCGGTGTACTGTAATGGAAACACCATGTGGCAACGCCCGACCTTCCCAGAACCTGCTATTGCGGGTTTTGCTCTACCGCTGCAACCGATGCTGCGACGGCCTTCCGCTGGTGGCGTGTGAGGGGTGTCGCCGCCCCCAGGCGGCCGGCCAGTGTCGGTCACCGCCTCCTATCACCGGTGCCACCGTTATCCTCTGAATACCACCGAAGTCATTCTGGTGGTCCTTTTTTCCTCTCGTCTACTCCTACGGCCTCCCCGGGTCTTGTTGTTCACTGCGACAGATTCAAATTAGGTTTTCCATTCCCTTGAGTCGTCTCCCATCAAACCGCTCTCAGGAATGAATTGGATGAGGCTCCGGACTTATTCATTAGCCAATTCCCTCCACGTTAGAGTCTCAAATAGTAATCCAACTTATTATTGAACTAGAAAAAAACCCCAACATAATCCCTAACCCATCCCATAATCAACATCCATTTTGTGGATCGACATGTTCGGGGGTCGATCCGCGGTTGTTGTTTTTATCCAAGGGAAAAGAAGAACATAAAAGAAAGGAGTTCAAACTACAATTCAAAACCCTACCTCAATTGTCATTGACCATTGATGAGTTTCATAAAATGGACATCGTGGAAGATGGATGTCATTCCGTCTACATTGGAAGGAGTAGAGCCCGGTGTAGTCGATTCGAGTCGACACTGTCGGTGTACTTCGTGGGCGGCGGTGCATTCCTTCCATGCTCCTGTTGAAGAAGGAAGAAGGTGTTGCTTCACGTTCTTCGAGACATGGAGCGTTCTTCGTTGAAGAATTCCATTCTTCGTTAATAGATTAGATGTTCTCCTGAGTTCTTATCTTCATCCTTTCCACCAAAATAATGCCAACACACGAAAAATAATAGGCTCCCTATTATTTTAATGTTCCATGCATTTCAAATAAATTCAAACTCTCAGATTAATTAATGAAGACATTAATTAATTTCATTGGAACACTTAATGGGAGGAGGAAGGTGGAGAGTTCACCCACAATAACGAAGGGTGTTTCCTTTAATAAATTCAAGGGAGTTTAAGGGGTTCAAGGGGAGTTGTGGGGTAAGGTGCTCATGTGGCCCCACCACAAAATATCCTCCCCTAGGAGGTTATGTGGGGGTGGGCCCCACCTCCAATTTCTCATGGGAGAAATTAACCACCACACATTTTAAAAAAATATTATACACATATTTTTTATGAAATTTATAAATTCCCCTAAAAATAACTTCCACTCCCGATAAAACACAACTGCGGTGAAGGTCTCTATAAGAGATTACTAGTGCTACAAGTTTATCGGTGCCCGTAGATTTCAATCCCAATCATCGGTTCAAAGGATATAAAATCTGACACGTACGTTCACTGAACGTAAAAGAACAAAACTATAGAAATTGATATCAGGCACACTGGGTATCAGAATCAAGTGTTGTCAGAAACTGCGAACTCATAAAATTCTCTTGTATTTAAGAAAAGAAAATTCCTCCAGATTTTTGGGTCATTACAAGTTATGGGACACTTTTTATATTTTAATGGTTAAATTTTATCTACGAAAAAGATTTAAATAAATCAAAGGGGTATGTGACCCATTGGTATGTTTAATGAATATATATCACCTATGATAAAGAATATAATAAATCAATGTGGTGTGGGACACTTTTATTTAAATACATAATTTTATTTGACAAATAAGTACTATAAAGGAATTATTATTGGAGGAGAGAGTCCCACTATAACCTCTTAATGCATCAGTAGGTCTCATGAGATAAACTATGAATTGGCATAAGGCCTTGAGAAAATGGTTGTATATAGTCTTGGCATTAGTACTTGAAAAAATGGTAATGTATGGTCTTGGAACGAGGCCTTGAAAGAATTTTATTGATGTCCTTTATTATGCATTACCTCATTATGAATCTAGTAAGTGTAGGTACATGGTATTATTCATCTAGTAGAATAAAAATGGCGAAGAATCAATCTTTTCTGAGCATATTTTAATCATTAGTTAATTTTCAAGTGCACATGGAATAATGTTTTGTACATAGTTATATCATTTATCATGAAGGGTTAATTGCATGTTTCCAATCAATAAATGATGTATAAGAACATATATATCACTTGATGGTTTGCATACATGTGTTTTGAAGTCGTTTTCTATGAAAACGTGACAAATCAACATTTTAGGTTAAAATTTTTTCCACACAACCGTTAACTCATTGAATGATATAGTGTGGTCATTATCTAAAGTATAAGTGCAATTTATTTTCTTTCTATTCATTTGAGGCAATATTTTATAATGTATTATATTTATAAATATTAACTATGATTATCTATTTTGAGCATGAGTTTATCCTAAACATTTTTTTCAGAAAAACTCAACAAATTGGTGATGGCATGTAATGCAAAATGTTTATTTCATGATTTAATGGTTTTATTTTATAGATATTTTTTGAAAGTAAAATTATTTCATTATGGTTTTTTAAAACACTTATGCGGCATATCAAATAATCACCCCTTATTGTAAAATTATTTTTCACTGGTCACTTTGATGTCCAAATCTGGGTGCCATCATTTTAACACATGCAGATGAAATGTTTAGCTTTTGTTTGTTAAATTTTTTTGGAAACTATTGTAAATTTTGATCTTGAATCAAACTATCTAGAACCAAAATCAGTAAAAGATCCCATCTAATGTAATTTCCATGGCTATTTCCTTATAATTGCTATCAAAGGCACAATATGGTTATCCTTTGAGATTAGATGTCGTCATCTACCAGTTGTGTATAGAAGTCTAGTTATCCTAGTTTTCTTAATTCTAAAGACAGATATTCATAATTATCTTTAGATAAATGAAGTGAATTAGAAGGACAAAATTATGTTAAGTGGGGAATAATGAAACAACCTAGAAAATCTAAACGTTGATTTATTTTAATTTTTTTTAGTAAATGGATTTATTTATAATTTAATCATTTTTAAATTGTTTTAATTATAATAATAATTAAAATTAATTGTTTTATTGCAAGTACGGTTTTCATATTTATTCTAAATGTTAATATTTTTTTACTTTGTTTAATGAATATTTTATAAATTCTACATTTATTAAATAAATTTAACTTTTAATGAAATTTTTATTTAATTGAATATTTTAAATGATAATTATATATGAATATAGTTAAATTGTTTTCTAATTACTTGATATTATATATATATATTTATTTATATTATATTTTAGTTATTAAAAATTATTATTATAATATAAAAATAATAATATTAAAAAATAATATTATTATTTTAAGTATATATTGAGATTATACATGTCATTTAGAATTTATATTTTAAAGTGTTATATACTGTATAAATAATATCAAAAAAGTTAATGACATTATTTGGTAAAAAATTGTCTATTTTAAATTATGAAAAAAAATATTTTTTATACATATATATAAAGTAATAATTGTTCGTTTTAAATTTTTTTATATTAATTTTTATAAAAAAATTTTGATTTTGATTTTTAAAATGGCGTAACTATTTTAATAATAAAAGTAATAATTATAGTACATATATATTGAATTAAAAATTACATAAATTATATTAAAGGGATTAATTAATTAATGATAACGATGAAATAATAATAATAATAAAGAAGAAAAAAATTTAAAAGAAAAGAATAGAAAATTTGAGGGGGGTCTGACTCGTTTAGGGTATCATTATAAAGAGAGGTGCAGGTCGTGTATTGGGTTTGGGTGAGTCGGGTGGCTGCCCGAGGAGTAGGGTCTTAGCTCATGTAGGAGGAAAAGTGATGGTCTGGTCCGGTAGGTGTTACCATTGTGCTTTTAGGGGTTCTAACTGAAGCTGTTAGAGGTGAGAGAAACATTCATCGGCATGGTTTCATCTAGCCACTGGTAACAGTTTCGATATAGGCTGATAGAGATCAACTGTAATTTTTGTTGTTATTCGATCACCAATTAAGGTTAGGGTTCGATCATGATCTATTAGCTGAGGCTTTGTTTTATTCATCATCCAAGAGAGCTAGGTGTTTTATTTTTATCCTTGAATCCACATTCATTTTTCTCGTGTTTTTTGAGTTGAATTACAGTGTTTTATTCATCCAATTATCTATCTTTCTACACTTTTTCATGTCTATTATTTATCAATCATTATTATATTTGGTCTATTGTTATCTATTGATTCTCATTGGAATATGAATTACAATAATGAATGAATTTGGTCTACTTAATGTTTCAATTCCTACTAGATACATAAAATTTTTAACTGAACTATAAAAAAATTGAATCTATGGCCCCATTAAAAGGATTCATGTCAAATGTATCCATTTGAAATTTTGTAGAAAATTATAGGAAATAATGAATATAAAATTTAAATTGTATTGTTGTCCGGTTCTTTTTTACGATTCATAGCAAACTTGTTCTGGGTTCTATATAACCAGTAGCTCTTATTTTCTATATAACACCTCCTATTAGTGTGGAAATGTATTTCATAGACCTCCTCATATTAGTTTAGTGATTTTGTTTATAAACACTAAAATAGAAGATGTTATTTCTCCTGTGGATGCAATTCATGTAAGGGTGTAAATGTTAGTTCAAAATTATGATTTTATATTTATACATGATTTGTAAGGGATTATTTATTTTTAGATATTCATTACCTATGATATAAATCTTCTTCCCATAAAATATTATAATAAATTATAAATTTTGCATCTATATGGGACTTTATTTATTAGATTAAATATGATTTTTGAGTTGATAGAATTATTAATTTACAATTTGATTCTTTATAATTAGTTTTTTTTGGAATCTTTATTGTTTTAGGATCTTCTTTATTTAATATCATTAAATGTTATTGTTATATTATTATGCTTAATATTATTTTATAAGAGATTTTTTTTTCAAATTATAATTAAAAAATCCCAATTTATTTATTTCTATGAAACAATGTATGATTATGTATAGGATTAAATATTTATTTTTAAACTAAGTTTGTAATGGAAGGTTTGTGCTTATTAGAGTTCAGACATTAATGCTAGATTATCAAATAAGAATGGGTTTTAACATATTTATTTACTCATTACAAACAGTCTGTTGGTTGATAATGTTAATCAATTAAATTTTTATTTTAAGGGTGTATATATAAATACATATACCTGTTTATATATATATATACACACACACACACATATATATATATATATATCTTTGTAATTACGTATAAATATTTCCATAATTGATAATCGAAGAGTGTATGGTTATTATGTATTAATGTAATTTATATTGGTTCAATGGGTTGTTTCACCAAAAATATAATAATCCATTGAGATTATTATTTCCAAGTATGATATCAAAAATATATATATGAGACTAACAATGTTTATTTTTTTAATTTTTTATCATATTAGTTCTTCTAAATGGACATTCTCATTTATCGGCATTTTTTTTGTAAAACTTGCATTTATTCCACTGAAATGAGTAGTGTGAATACCTAAAGCATGTATATATGTATACACACACAAAAACACACACTCACACTTATTTATGTATACATTATTATGGAAAAGTTTATATTCATTATATTAGAATATAAAATTATGGTTTTTAAATGTATATGTTTTTTGAGGTTATGGCCAATCATGTGATTTATGGAAATTCATCATTAATTGTCTATGACGTTTCAAACAATATTTTATGTAAATTTATTTTATTTCATATGCATGGATTGAATTTCTCATTTATCAATTTTATGTGAAAAAACGAATTATACTAAAATAGGTATTACCAAAAACATGTGTACATATTAATTTCCAACTTTATGATATTTTATTATGTATATACACACACTTCAACATATGAAAGAGTTACAGTTTTGTCTTGAAATGTTATGTATTAAATAATATATTTGTGAATACAAATATTTTTCTAAAATATATACATATATATAAGTACCAATGAAATTAATGATTTTATATATATACTTATATGAAGTCAATCATGTTCTCATAAAAAATAGTTGTTATTATGGGTATCGAGCTATGTATTAGCTCTGGTTAATTTTTTTTGCATAAATGTGAAATAATACTGTGAGTTAGAAGTACCATTTATATATTTTATTATCATAAACCTTATGTTCTTGATGATAAGTATAAATATATTTATAGGAATCCTTATGTTATTATATTTCTATAGTTAAAATCCTGGTGTGTATATATATATATATACAATGGTTATAATTTTTCATGACATGAAATAATACATAAAGTTATATTTTTTTAAAAATACAGATAACATGTTGCCGTGTTTTTTAAAACATAAGGATGTCACATATGTAAAAAGTCATGGTTATGCACCAAGTGTAACATCGACAAATCTTTCATCTACAATAAACGCACGGTTACAAATATTGTTTCAGATATTATCAAACACAATGATTTATTTATAAATTGAAATGTATTATTAATAAATTTATGTTAAAAACATATTTATTTATTATAAATGATTAATTTGAGAAAAAAATATAATTTTAGTTTTTATTAATATTGAATTTTTTTATTAATCATTTTATAAATTATTTTCAAATAAAATGAATCAATTTAATTATGAGATGAATATTTTATGCTCATATATGGGTTACGAACTGAACATTTCTATGTGTTGTGGGAAAAATTAAATCATTTAATTTATTTGTTTCATCTTTGAAAATGAGTTAAATAATTCAAAGTCTTATAGGATACTTTGGTTTGTTTAGTGAATTTATTTCACCATGGATAATGATTAAAATAAATCAAATTGGTATGTACACTTTTATTTAAAGACATACTTTTATTAGACCAAATAGAAATTCATTGGAATAATTATATGATGGGTGAGGCCCTCTATATCCTCTTGATACAACTATAGGTCACATGAGACAAACTAGGTCTTGCCACGAGGCCTTGACAAAATGGTTGTGAATAGTCGTGAAATGAGGCATTGAAATAATGGTTGTGTATGGTCTGGGAACAAGGCCTTCATATAATATTTATGAAATATTTCATTATGCATTTCCTCATTATGAATCTAGTATGTGAATGTCCATGTGATTATTTGACTGGTATAATAACCGTGGATAATAATCAATTTCTTATTAACATGTATTAGTTAGCTATACATTTTCTTGTGCACATGGAATAATGTTTTATACATGTGTATATCATTTCTCAAGAATCTTTAATTATTTACTTCCATTCCATAGAAAAATTTAAGAACATAGCTATCCCTTCATGGTTTGCATACATAGGTTTTTATGTCATTTTCTATTCAAATTCAAACAAGTAACATTTCATATGTAAATTAGTATCCTAACACATCACCTGTCTTTGAATGATTATGTGTGGTCATTATATAACATAATAGGGGAATGTAATTAATTTTTGTTCATGTGTTTTCATCTTTTATATTAAATTTTATTTATAATTCTTAAAAAAGATTATCTATTTTTAGCATGAATTTATACTCAATGTTGTTTCAAAATATCCCAAACAAATGTTGAAGAAATGGTATGGGGATTTCTAATTGACATATTTAAATGTTCTATTTAAATAAATGTTTTAATAGTAAAATTATATCTATATGTTTTGGTTTTGAAGTCCCTCAATGGAATATCTAATGCTCACCCCTAGTTTTAAAATTATTTTTCAAAGGTCACATTAATGTCCAAAGTTGGATGCCATCATTTTTACGCATGTGGAAACAATGACTAGATTTTATTTGTTTATTTTATATTGTAACTCAGATAAATTTTAAACTTGTATATAACTCTCCAGAACCGAGACCGGTAAAATGTCCTCTTCTATGTAATGTCTAAGGTTGGGTCCTTATACAACCTACATAGTACATTTAGAAGACTCATAATCTCATGTTTGCCTTATATTTGTGCTATAAGGAGTTCAGTTGGGAAACTTGTTAAAGGATATTAAAATTGTATATATTATATTACTTGGAGTTAAACCTAGTTAATGTAAATAAAATAGAAAAGGGAGTGAAACATGGTGTAAGACTAGCTGAGTGTGTTCCAATATGACTTAAGATGATGGAATAATTTGTATGATGATAAAGAATGATAAAAAAATACAAATAGTTAACAAGAGATTAAAATTAAAACTATGGTACAAAATAGGAAAATAAGGGTTAATTTTTAGAAATAATAGAGTTGAAAATGAAATATATTGGAATTTTTAATGGGTGGATGGTTTGCCTTCATGTTTTTCCAAACCGTGAGCTGTCCAGGATTCAGTACGATCTAGGATAAGTACACCTCACATAGTTTATAAACATGGTTAAATTAATATGAAAAAACAAGGTGTGGTTATCCTATATTAAATAATATCATTTTCAGAGTTTACATGCCCCTTTCAAATTTTGTTTTAAACTATGCTCCTCTATTTTTTGGGTCGCTTGGTTGTGTTGCGTAACTATTCAAACCATGTGACAACCATGAAAATCTTCTTATTTCTCCAAAACAAATATAGTTTTCCAAACCATTCTGAATGCTCCATGAAACACTAAGTATCCCACAGTCATTTTTATTAAGGTTAAATAAGAGTTTTATAATTTAATTAAATGGATCTCTAGCTTACAGAAAAAACTAAGATTCTACAACCTCCCCACATAGAGATAACTCATCCATGAGTTTCCCTTTAGAGGGTGGTTGAGATGTATATGATGAAAAATATGGCCATTGATCATGTACATCTTACACGAATTAACATATCTCATCCCAAACATTATGACACTTCCCTACCATTTGTACCAAATTAACCATCATGAAATATAGTCTCCTCATTCTATGATCGATAATAAAAAATAGATACTCCTCGAAAGAAATATCAACCATTATCTCAACATAGTCATGATCAAATAAATGATATGTGTTAGAGTAATAATAGAGAATTTGATAAATTATAATTTTATCATGTATAGGAAAATACCAATATGTAAGGGTGATTTTATATTCTACCGACACAATCCTATATAAAATTTTGTAAGGATGAAAAAATCATGGTGCCAAAGTATGTTGTCTCTGAATTCATCAATGACAAAATCTCAGGGAGACTCATATGAATACATGATATATAAATTCAAAATATAATGTATAGTGATGGGTATAAACATATGACTTCTTCCTAGACTGTGTGTAGTTATACAATTCATGATCATCTTTACATGATCTACTGTATGTTGAACGTGATGTGGTGCTAACAGGTAATTCTCTCCAACCTCTAACATATAAAAGGGTAAATAATTCATCCTATTATAATGTTCAGACAATAATAAATCCATATAATCCATTATAAACTATTATTACAAGAAGAATAATTATTATTCGAGTGATTTTTACTAGATGTTCCAAAATCATAGACACATGCATGGAACATGTACTCTATTACCAGTATAGTTTTTTGAAATTTTCTATTTTATCTTACGATGGTTTTTTGATATCAGATATATTTAGAAAACAATAGTATAAAGTGATTTTTTTTTTTAATTTCATACTCATTTACCATCCACTGATAGTACAATTTCCTTAGGCCATGCTTGGGTGAATACCATTCTCTAAGTAGCTAGTCAAACAAATAATCAATATGAGGTAAATGATATGTGTTCTTAGTAGGGATGTTTTTCAATGATTAATAATCAATGTAAATACACATGGATCTATGTAATTTTTACTTAAAAAATAGCATCACATCATGTTAATGTGATTATATGAATGATTTATTTATGAAACACCAACAATAGCTTTTTCATTTGTAGATGTTCAACTTGACCAGATCGATAATGGGGTATCGAAATATTCTTATAATTAAAAATTAATTCAATAGTAAATTCATCTTCTTAATCAGGTATAACATTGAAAGACTCATTAGTAATTGAACATGGTAATAGATTTTGGTAGGAATTCAATTAACTTGTAAAGTTCACTTATCCACAATAATATAAGGATGATTAATTTCATTTCTATCATTTGATAGTTTCTCAAACTCTTCATTCAATAATAATGTTAAGGGTTCATTATTATATTCAAACTTTATTTTTTCAAAAAATATCAATAGCTCTACAATATATCTTTTCATGGTAAACATTAAGACAATACATATGTAAAATAACATCAAATAGTACTATGTTAAAGGTTACAAGGTTTTTAGGTAAATACTTTCAACAGATAAGGATAACAGTTTTTTTATAATTTCATTTTTTTTTCAAAATAATCCCTTAGTTGTTTTTACAATATTATATTTCTTCATTTCCTGAGGTGGAACATCCAATTTGCATGGAAATTTCTTAGATATAAAAGATTACATAGACAATGAATCAAAGAAAACATTAATATAATATGAAATTAATAAATACACGTAATATGGCATCATTTGATGAAATAGAATCTACTGAAGTAGTTTTAATGGATAACACCACACCTTTTTATATATAGATTGGCTACGTCCTATCAATAGGGTTCTCATCTAGAAACATATTTTTATAATTTCCAACATCTAAGACATTTTTCTGTCTATTTAGTATAATTAGACATACCATAACCAATATATTTTTCCTTAAAATTATGTGAAATTTACCCAAACATTCCACATTAGAAGAACTTACCATATAAAATTAATAATTCCCTAGTGTTATTTTTTCCACAACTCACATAATCTAAAAACATAATTTTCTTACCATAATATTTTTAATCTATTTTTTCCTTTTTCCGACCACATGGACCTATTGGTCTACGAGTATTATAAGTATATATGATCATAAAAACACAATTCCTACATTGATAATATATGTTACATGTTTCTCATTAATATTGTATTCATGTAAAGTTAATGGCGTTTGAAATTTTGAATTAAATACTATATTAAACTGTTTAATACCATTCCAATTTGGAGATGTTTTTCTTAAATAGACACTAAATCATCATAACATTAACTCAATAATTTGAATTTATTTTCCATTATATGCCTAATAGATTTAGGAAAATATTTCTCAAGGAATATATTCTTGATTAAATCCCATTTGATGGACTCAATATCCTCTATTTCTCAAATATTCATGAACATTTACTACCATTGGGTAACATCACCATCGTAATAGTAAATAACAAGTCTTTCCTTTGGATGATATGAATATCCATGTATATAAGATATAATTTAAAGGTATATAATCCAACCATCATATACAAATAGATTGAAATATTAACTAAATATAGGAGGGTGTTTCCTTAGAAAACCATTTATTATATAAATGTTCTATTATGGTTAATCATGTCCTTATATTTTATTATTATGGAAATAATTTATAGCCTACATCAGCTGAGCCATTATAGTTACAAAATAAATCATCACAATTCAAACCATTCCAGGCTACTGATTTATAAAGACATCATCCCCATTGTTGCTTTATTGTTTATCTTCCATGTTCCATATATGAAAAACAATTATGAATAAAAATAGTTTATACAAAGAAACATGGTATTTTTGAAATGAAATATAATTTCAACTTTTATTTTAAATAATTCATTTTTAGTGTATTCTATTTACATTATCATAAACTTTATTATTTTGTGAACCATTCTTTGATACAAATTTTAAATCCCCGACCATAAACATCAAGTATTCATATGAATTTAAAATAGAACTATATTTAGTACATACCAAAATATTATTTCGTTTTATAGTTTTATAGAGTTATGTCATAATATTACAAAAAAACATCCACTACAATATGGAATCTTAAAATATGTATCAATTTCTTTGATAACATAAATATTTGAAAACCCCATTTTCATTTTGTGAACACTCATTATGGATTTCAACTTGTCTTATTCATTAATTTACCCATCCTTAATCCCTATTAAAAACATTTAAAACAGTGTATCAGTAAAAATATCTATGGAAGGGCCATAAAATTAAAAAAAGAAATTATTAGTCCATGAATACTTATAAAATTTTTCCTTTTTGAAAAAATTAGAGGAAAATTAACCATTTCATACCAAAAAATAATGTTCTGATCCATAATATTTTCATAAAACACATAATAATATGACACAAATGAAATGTACAATCCGTAAAGGTTTCATTGAAATCACAATAAACACAAAATATATTTTTCACAATGTTAACTATTTCAATATTAGGAAGTATCATATAGTTTCCATTACATTATGAAGTTATATGATTACCATAAAAACCCATAGAAATCATTGATAAATCCTATAGTTATCTTCAGGATGCAATTTCATATAACTCTTAATTAGAAATGAAATAAAAATCACAGTTATATGTTCATTAACAATCATAATAACATATGAAATTAAAAACATATTTATATTTGTAATAACCATCATAGAATATTCCCATAATCTTGTTGGGGAAATATATATGGTTAACTCTATTAATTTGTACAATCCTTTAGAGAGCTATATTGGGATCTTCTGACCATGGATTATCAGAAAACCACATGATCTGGGTTAATAATGCTACCACCCATTCATTTAATATAATAGAACCACACATCCTTATAAAAACATCTCATCAAACATAACTAAATAATACTACATAAAATATTGAATCATAAAAAATAAATTTTTCCCTTATCAAATCATTTATGATATTAATATAAACCTATTTTATTTAAAGCATAAATTTCTAAAGTAAAATTCTATAAAAAATGTAAATATATGTTTCTATTGATGAATGGAATATTACATAGTATCTAAACATAAAATAATTGTTATAGTGGTGGGAAATTTTATAATAACTTTATACGTAAAAATAGTAAAAACATTCTTTTGTTAAAGAATGTAAAAAATATGAATAAAAATATTCCTTTAGATAACCTTTGTTAGAATGAAGAAAATGGACATAAAATTTTAATTAATTTCTTTTATGACTATATAAAAACATCTATCGTCCTAAAATATTGGATATGTATGAAAATAGTGTTCTGAGGGATACTTTGAAAGGGGATTTTTAAAGGAAAGTCACTTACATTGAGTCTAACACATCTCATATGTTATTTATTTTCATGAACTATAAACTAATCTGAAATATTTATATTACTGAAAAAAAATTCAACATTTTTATTTCTTTTATATAACTTATTACCATATAATATATAATTACTTAATCATTTAATTTCTCGTTAGTTTTTCTGGTTGTATTCAGCACATAAGTCCAAAATGAATTTGGAAGGATGATTGTTGTTAAAGTTATAATTATTGTATCATATACAAAATAAAAATAAAAAAATTATCATTTTCGTACATAAATATTACTTTTTGAACCAATCCTAATATTTTATTATTTCAAATGAAATACATTATTATTATGGTGACTGTAGGATGTAAGAACGCATGACTAACGTTTTGATTTTTCGAAAATCGTTATAGAATAAATGTAAGTATTAATTCATATTTAAATACTTATAATGATTTCATAAATATAAAATTAATTCTACAAATTTATATTCTATGTGATGTGGTGATGAAAAAAGAATCCACTCGCTTCTTGGAGGTGATAGTCCACACGCATGTACAAACAACATTATCATTTTTAATTAATGTAATTTTATGAAATTAAATGATATATTATCTCTTAAGAATTATAAATATTTAGTAAATAATATATATATATATATTAAATCAATAAGTATAACCATTCATGAGAGATGGTGATGTAGAATGAGTTACATTTGTTCCTA
This sequence comes from Viscum album, assembly GCA_963277665.1. Classification (NCBI taxonomy): domain Eukaryota; kingdom Viridiplantae; phylum Streptophyta; class Magnoliopsida; order Santalales; family Viscaceae; genus Viscum; species Viscum album. Next base: position 2,132,956,652 of record OY728148.1, read on the forward strand.
ATGATGTAGTCCACCCTACACATGAATGATGAGAACATAACCAATTTGATGGATGTTGGAGATATATATATGTTATTAATTAAAAAAATAACATATTATTTTATTTTTAATATTTTTTTTAAATGGTTTATAAATATTTTAAAGAGGTGTAATTGGAAATAAAACAAAAACATTTAATTAAAAACTATACATATACATTGGAAAGACTCCTATGATTAACACCTGAAGCACTATATGGTTGTTATTCTACATAAACGAACAAAACTATAATTATTTTATTTTTATATGAAGTTATTTGAGAAGTAATTGAATCAAAATTAGTTTTTAGAGTGAATGAATGAGAAAGGTACATCCCTTTTATAATAGAGGGGAGTGGTACTCTTGGAATAAACTATTTATTTAATATAAATTTATTTTGTTGAAAAAGATGATCTATGATGATAATATTTTAATATAAGATGTTTATTAGTTAAAACACCGAGATAAATATAATTTTTTGTAATCTATAGATCATATTTCTAACCTTATATTTCAGTTTTGACAAATAGTTTATCATTTTCACACATACAAAGAAAATAAATATTTTTTAATCTTTATGGGTGATGAAAATAGACTATAAATGGAGAAATGTTTTATTAATGAAACTTTTTATTCTAAAACATTTATTAGTCACATGGATTATTATAGTTTTTTAGGAATTAGAAAACATTTATCAAAATATTATTTTCCTAAAATATCTATATTCTCAATTTTATAATTATTCATTTAGTTTGAGTGTTATAACGTCATGAAAACAAATTATTCAATTATAATAAACTAATATAACTCTAAAAATAAATTTATATAAATTAATTCATCCATAACATTGATTTTTTCAAATTACATTAAATTTATGTTTTTTTATTTCATTTATTGTATTTATCCCTTAATAGAATAACTACCGCATTAGAAATGTCTAATAATTTAAATTAAAAATTTATTCAAAAAAATTAAATATACATTAAAATTATAAATATAAATAATTTATATCTAAAAATGTCCTATGGTAATCCCCATGTTAAAAATAATATAGTTATTAAAAACATGATTGTGACATTTTTTTTACGTTTTCTTTAGATAAAATATTATAATTTCTATAAACATATAAAAAAGGGAAAAAGACATATTTTATACCTCTAAATGATAATTGATGAGATATAATCATCCAATAAAACTAATAAAAGGACTAGGTTGAAAATTTATTCCATTTAATTATATTTTTACCCATTATTACCTCATTTACCAATTACTTTGGTAACAAAAATTATTGACATAACAATTCATATTTAAAAAAGGGATAATGTTTCCCAATTTTGACCATATGATTTAACATAAGTAATGAATTATTTTATTAATTTTTTTTAAAAAACAATTTAAATTAAATTTAAAGTGAAAAAAATTAAAAACTAACTATTTTTCAGAAAAAAATCACTTTTACTAATAAAATATGTTTATACTAAATTAATGCATAAAATCAATTATAATCTATAATTGTATTATCATAAATTATAATTTATTAAATAAATTTTTATAAAAAATTTAAAATATAATTTAAATTTATAAATACATTAAGAGAGATTATCGTTTTCAATAAAAATAATAAGCTTTAATTATACATTATAAAAATATATGTTTTCATAAGTTTTCAAATATTCATTTTGAGATAATTTTAACATGATATATTCAAAAATAAATATTTTTTAAAAAATTTAAATTATATAATTTTTAAATCATGATTTTATATGAAACCATATATTACAGAAAGTCTAATTTATATAGAAATGAAGCTTTTTTTCCTTTTGACATTAAAATTTCCTAATATTTTTATAATTTTTATGTCTCTATAAGATCTTAATAATTAATATATATGAAAATATTTTATTTCCAAATAAGAAATTTTTTACATAAAATCTTTAATATCAATTTTTTTATTTTATGGCATGTGATACTTTAATAGTATCCTTAAATTATTGATAATTAAAGGGTACTCCAAAAACTAGCATAAAATTCAATTTTTAAAGGGTAATATCTTCACAACCTTATGAATCATATATAATTTGAGAGTTTTACTTTACATACTTATATTTATATCTCTCTATAACCAACTCTCACTTTCAAAATCATCTGGACACCATTACATAGCATAAGCCCTTCATTTCCAAGGGAACATCCACTGAAATTTTAACTCCATGATGTGTGTATTATTTAATATCTATATTTTCCATTATAAATATATTCCTTTAAATATATTCTTTAATCACTAATGTAAATATATTATTTTAATTATTTACTATAATGTTACTATATAAATGATATTTCTATTATCTTTTTATTTATCCCATCCATTCAAAAAACAATACCTTTGTTCGTGCATTGTGCAGACTACCACCTCCATAACATTACAACTTGTTTGTTACTTAACCTTTTTAAAAATATGGGAATATGGATGGTATTAATGTATGTATATTATTTTAATTATTTTTAAGGTTCTTTTATGATAAATTTTAAAACCTAATTATCATATTATTAATAAACGATCATCGTTAATAAAATATTTTAAAATAATCATACCAAGAGGATATTCATTATTCAAAATTTTTAATGATTTATTGTCTAGTAATTAATCTTATGTATCGATATAAGTTTTTCATTTCTTTGTACTGACCACTAAATAATAACACCATTCTTCTAGTATAATGATGGTCCAATAAAAAAAATTCTTAATCATTCATTTCCTAATGGAATGGCCATGTTTGGGTCAGTTTGACCACCTAGTTGAACCATATTTTGAATTTACAACATAAACGACTATGTGAATGTAATTATTTGTATAATATGGAAATGATTTGAAAATAATGATTTTTTTATTTATAAAGATATTATATCAATATCTTAGTAATCAATTAATGAACACCCTCCATTAAAATCAAATCATCAAAACATGATTTTTATCAAATTTTTCATCAAGGATAAGTTCTAAAATACAGCTAAAATGATTTTGAAGAATTTAAAATTAAATTCAATCATCACTTAATGTAAATTTAATGACCTCATAATAATGAAATTTTGGAATCATATTGAATACAAACACATCTATTATGAAATTATTATAAAAATACAAAAATACAAACACATGATGTTGAAAATATGAAGAATTCATTTAGATAATAAACATTTAAAATATTATAATTAAAACATAAATATGGTTACAGTTATAAATTATGTTATTATGATATATATGTTTAATATAGAATAATATAATTTACATTTTTTGATTTTTGGAATGGAGTTTAGTTTTTTTTGTCAAATTTCACTCTTTGTGACATGTTTTGAAATATACACTTTGATTCCATTACGTGGGGCATATACATCATATTTGAGATTCTATAAAATGGAATAAATATCTTATAGGTATTTTATGAACAATTTTAATAGTTATATTTCATGTTATTTTCATTTAATATCTATTCATGCCATATGTGGTGTTTCCCATAACATATTTATATCAAGTCAAATGTTCTAATCACCACTGAATTTGTTCAGTTTTGGTGAAAAAATTTCAATGGAATAATTTTTCCATGTTATTCAGAAAATTTTGGTGATTTATAATTCTATATTGTTATTATTCTATCATATATTTTTTATTCATGAGTTTCCCTTTCCATCTTGAAAAAATTCATACAATGTTTTTCATTGTAAAAGTGGATGAAAATTTATTGAATTTACATATCTATATAGATACTAGAATGTGGATGTGACTATAGAAAAGACACACCTAATGGTAATCACCCAAAAGGTTTGGTTGGTCCTTAACTCAATCAGAACACTGATGAATGATTATTCGTCATTAGATTTCAAACATGGGGTTAATCTATAAGGGGATATACTTTAGAATATTCACATACTCATAATGAACCATGATAAAGTATTTTTCATCCCATTTCCTTACCCACATACCAATTAAATATATTGAATAATATTACTATCTTCCATGGATAACCTAGAACATTTAATATATCGACACCTCTATATTTAGTTGATAAGGGTACTTAATGTTACCTTGATGATACCCCACAACTTCCATGTAGATTAAGGTGTGTTCTCTTAGTCAAACACTATATTATATTAAATAGGGATGTGTTTGATATATATTTTTTCAAATATATGGATATTCAAGTTTTATTAAGTATTTGGTTTTTATGGAATGATATATAAAGTCATTATGACTCTAATACATAATATAACAGAAAAAAAATTGATTTGTGGGGCATGAAATTATATTTCTTTGCGATGCCTTGAATTGTATCATGAGATAAAACAATCTAAGTTATGGTGTATTCCACTTCTTATTCTATGATAGTGTCTTAAAAAAAATTCAATATCATTATTTTGGTGTCCGACCTTATACATTCAAATATTATGAGATCATAGATTATTGTTGTTTATGATTTATTTTATTGTCATGGATATAGTAGTCCAATACATTTATATGATTATTGATTCATGTGGTTTAGTTATTCTTTCAACATAATTTATTCAATTTTCTATATTGTATTTTATTTCATTGTATGTTACTCCTTAATGAGAATTTGTTCTCACACTTATTTTTTTTCCTTTCCCTAGAAAACCTAGAAGATGACTATGTTTAATTTTCATAGATATAATGGAAGGGATAATAATATTCTTGAAATTAAATCTTGTTGTATATCATGTTTTCAAGTCTAATGTATGTATTTATGTATGTATGTATGTATTTATGTATGTATGTATGTATGTATGTATGTATGTATGTATGTATGTATGTATGTATGTATGTATGTATTTATTTATGTATTTATATATGTATGTATGTATGTATGTATGTATGTATGTGTGTATGTATGTATGTATGTATGTATGTATGTATGTATGTATGTATGTATGTATGTATGTATCTATGTATGTATCTTTGTATGTATCTATGTATGTATGTATGTATGTATGTATGTATGTACGTATGTATGTATGTATGTATGTATGTATGTATTCATGTATGTATGTATGTATGTATGTATGTATGTATGCATGTATATGTATGTATGTATGTATATATTCCTCCAAGAATGGTAAAATTTTCATGAATTTGGGAACACTATTACATATTAAGAATAATGTAATATAACTATCGACTCGGGGTTTTGGAGTCTATGATAATATAGTTTCCATCATAGGTTGTTTAGTATAAACACTGGGTGTTTGATTTTGATAAAGCAAGTAATATAAAACAATTATTATGAAAATTCATCATGATTTATATAGAAAATAATACAAAAAATAATTGGAATTGTATTTTACAATTCAATTCTTGAGAGAATTATGTGTATGTAATTGAATAAATATATTGACTACTAGGAATAATTATAGAACCATATCAACACCCATAGTCAATGTAGGTATATTCCTCCTAAACAAGTTAATAACATTGGGGTTGAGACTAACTATTTCATAAACATATTGGGGAAATTGAACCATGTTTTGTAAAATAATTGTACTCGTGTAGATAATACTACTGAACAACAACATGGTTTAACTACACTAGATCACTTCATTTGTAAAAAAACCTCTATCTTATAGACTAATAACTTATACATTTTATAATTTATAATGTCCCAATTCTCTGGAGAAAATATTTATTTCCCATTGAATTATTAAAATGAGAAATATCATCATAGTAGTCTACAATATGAATTATTATTTGGACTAATGGTGGTTTCTAAATAATTACACTGATGAGGAATACGGGATATAATTCATGGAATAGGGAGCATTCAAGGTGGTATTTTGTGGAAAACACATTCAACATGTGAAATGAGAAGAAATGGAAAGTAAATATGTCAATAAAAGACAAAAGGTTGAGGATCATAATGTTTACTAAGATGCTAACTTTAAAATGATAGTTTGGAAAGCTATATACTATACATGTATACCAAGTAAAATGATTGGAAATTTTTTTAGGGGAAAATGAGATTTGGAAAAAAACAATTTATCAAATTTAAATTAATTATATGAGGATATAACATTAGATGATGTGGAGATAGAAAAAGAGTTATACATGATATATGTATTCAATGGAAAATAGGATATGAGGAATATTGTCAAGAAATATTGGGAAAAGTTAAAAATTATTGAAGAAAGGATGGATTCAATATCTTATGTGTGATATCTATGGGAAAAAACACTATATTAATTATAGGAAAAGAAAACATATATGTTACAAGTATTGAGAAAAATTCAATTAATCTGGATAATGAATGTGTAAGGATGATGTTTTTGTTGTTCAATGATTTATCTTTAGGGGGAATGGGTATTATGAGATATAATGACCCAAAAATTAATGTTTTTACACTAATAAAATGACAAGGTCGAATGTTAAATCTTATGTGGTTAGCACAACTAAAGTTGAAGTTCCTAATAATTGGGTTTTACTTACATTGATCATTGCCTCAATGTTAGCCAAAATTTTATTTTATTCTAGATATTCAAGGTTTTATTTGTCTTACATGTATTTCAGAATATTAGATATTCTACTCGAACCCTAGTAAGGTAGTCATCAATTAAGATACCGAGTAGGAGACTTATGGAAATAAAGATATATTAGGACGTTAAAATTATAATCTACGTCCATACCCTATTTTAAAGAATTTTTATTATTCCTATAGTGGAATGTGAAATGATCCTTGGTATATATTGTCTTTCAATGTATAATGTATAAATTTATTTCCAAGATATGGTGATTATAATCTTGAAGGTGATAGAATAATACCATGTATTTGTAGGGAATCCAATATAATTTAAATCATTTTTTGATCTACCCACAATAGCACAATGTAATTCAATTATTAAAAAATTGAAATATCATGAGTGATCTATATAAGAAAAATGTATCCAATGAATAATGGATATACCCATGGTGTAAAATTTAACTAATTTTTCCGTTAAATAATTATCTATTTATTTACTAGAGAATGACATTGAGATCCCCATTAATAAATTGTAATGAAATACCCATATCTAAAACTCCATAAAAAATTCCACTTATTTAGTTGGTAGAGTTAAAGAATGAAATTCAGGAGTTGAGTGACAATGGATTTATATTCCCTAGTATTTCACAATGGGGATTCCATATATTTTTCATTTAAAAGAATGGTGGTTCCATGATATTTTACATCTATTATATGGAGATTGATGAAATTAAAAAAAATAAGTCTCATTTTCCATGGATTAACGACTTATTCGATGAGATTCTTTAATTCATATAGTTTTTTAATGATTGATCTCCACTCCTATTATCCTTAGCTATGTTTCATGAAATATGATACACTAAAGAAGGAATTTTAAACATTTTTTAAAAATTTTGAGTTTATGAAAATGTATTTTGGATTCAATAGTACATCATTTTTCAATCTGGGTCTGATAAAAATAGCATTGAAGGATTATATTGATTAATTTGTGGTGGTATAAATTTTAAATATAATGATGTACTCTAATATCTATAATGAAAATTAGATTCATCTTCAAATAACTATGGAATCCCATAGAAAAAATGAATTGATTTGGAAGTATAGTAAGGGTGAAGTTTTTTCGAAAGTGGTTTCATTTGATGGATATATTAAAGGACATTATATGTATTGTCCCCATGATAAAAATGGTAGTAAAATTATTTCCATTATTGAAAATCATAAACAATAATAAAATTTTCATGGGCTTATTAGGTTACTATTAGTGGTTTTATCATGATTTTTCTTGGTGGCCGAACTGTTAACAATGTTCACATGTAAAGGGGATAAAATAATATTATCAATGGAATTTCAAAAAATTAAATTTATTAAGAAGAGACTGATTAATGAAGTATTTTTTAATCTTCTAATTACAAAGGAAATATTTTTGATTTATAGTGATGTATCAAATGAAGGACTTGTATGTTTCCTTATGTAGAATGACACAATATTTTCTTGTGAGTTATGCTTATTGAAAATCCCTGAGCAAAACAATCCAAATAAATCCATGATCTAGAAAATGGTTTATTTTATTTGAGAATATAGAGATACTACCTTTTTGGTCAATGATATATGATATATATATAATATACTAGTCTCATGTATAACATCTCTCGCAATGATACATACTTGAGGAAAACAAGATGGTTACAACTACTAACGAACAATGACTAATGAAAACACTAGCACCCTAGGATGTAAATCCATATTGTCGTTTCATGAGTAGGAGGGAAAATGGAGTTATGAAACTTATTAGTCTTAAGATTTATCCCATATAATGAGGTATAGTAATCATGGATTTGTTTATTTCTATATTAGATATTCCATCAAAAGATTTCCAATAAATTTTTAAACCATCCTTACTAGAATGGTTAACGAAGTCCCTGTATAATGTAATGAAAATACCAAGGAATCTTAAATCAATCTATGAGAAAAAATAGATGGAATTTATCTATAAATATAGGATGATGATTTTTGGGAAGTGGTCATGTATTCCACCTATACCAATTTTGAAAAGAGAACATCCAAATAAATAATGATAATAAAATTTCTATATACATCATGGTTTTGAAAATATTGTTAAATTATTATGTGAGCATTTCTTGTGTGATGATATGAAACTAGAAATTGTAGATTATGGGTCTATTTTATTTGTATGATCATATGTAAAGAAGGAATGAAAATATCATAAGGGGTTTTTTTATCATCTTCTTATATTTATATTGAAATGGGTCAATTTTATATCGTTAATCTTCATTAGAGTCCAAACGTCTTCAAGAGAAGATGCCTTCCTTTGGTTTTTCATCGATCATATTGAAGAACCTTCTAATTTCTTATAAATACGTGAATATATGTGACATGAGTTGATTTCAAAGATCTATATCAATAAAATAATAAATTCACCACAAGCCATCTCTATCCATTGCGTCGTAACATGAATCTAAATTTAAATAAAAATTATGGAAAATAATTCGTAGGTCCCTCAACCCTGAGATAAATTTAAGCTATACCTATCACCCTCTATGTATAAGAAGAAAAAATTAATCATCCATGAAATGGAAGGAATATTGAGATCTTTTTCTCTTAACATACAAGTTATGTGGAATCAATATCAAACCATAGTAAATTTATTACACAATATTAGTTTTCATTCAAACATTTCCAAGGAAAAATATAAGGGATGGTATGTAAAGAGGTTCCACACTTTATTCAATTGGGAATAAAATAGATATTTATTGATAGTAGTCCTAAACTAAAAATATTATGCAACAGTTAATGTACAAATTATGTAGAATCTTAATAATGTATCCCAGAGTGTAAAAATGAGTTACACAGATTATGAAAGGAAATAATTACAATTTTTGTGTGGGGATAATCTAATCATGAATTTTTCCACATAGACATGAGTTTAATGATGTGTAAAAATGTGAATTTAATCCAAATGTACATTGGTAAATTTGAAATATTATAATTAATTGTGGCTATAACATACTGATTTCTTATGCCACCCAACACTTCTAAATTAGACTCCATCTTCTAGTTTATATTACCGAGTACATATGTTCCATTTCCAATAAATAAACTAAAATATGTGGGAAAAGTGTTTAACCCCAATATTTCTTATTATAAAGAACCTATCCAGATTTTTTACATTAGAGAGAATATATTTCAGAATCAATTAACTCAATAAGAGAAATTCCTTTAGAGAATTCACTTATTAAAAGAGACAATATTGGAGCCTTAACAAGATGTAATAAAATAGTATCCACATTTTTTTAACAGATAATATATACCACGATTCTGAGGATGGAATTATTTTGGGTTTGGGTGAGAATGTAATACCTGAGACACATTTACTGTAGTTAAATGTTAAATCCCAAAACTATTTCCCAAATGCGTTCATTATACATCCATTGTTGAATAGAATATTTAAGATATAAAATTTATAATTTTAAATTGACATAAATAATTCCCTTTTTAAATAATTATAATGATATTAGACTTGTATGCATTTTTGATCTTTTTCTTAAATGGACTGTTTGTAGTGGAAAATTATGGGTTTTAGGAAACTCTCATTTTTTTGACTTCACCATTATATAAGAATAAAATATAATTTTATAGAAATCATTAATTAATAACATCTGAATTTAAGGAAAGGAATTATTTTTTTCCTATATTATTTAAACATAGAACTCCTATAGAAACCATCATAGAAGCTAATGAAAATGTTACATTTATATAGAAATGTTTTCAGTTATTTCATTTAATAATGTATTTATAATGGATACTGGGTTTTTGATTTCCATTAAAGCCTAATATAAATTATTTTTTTATAATAAATATTTTCAATTTGTATAAAATTAGTATTGATGATAATTTTATCTCATATATAGATTTATATATTAAACTATTTAATTCTCTAAATCTATTTTTACATGATTATTTGTTTTAATTTTATAATAATATTTCACACCATTGGAAATTATATTTGATTAAAATATTTTCCATTTTCATATTATAATTTTTAAATTTTGTAAAATGTTCAATCATAAACAATTTCATTGAAATTATTTTCCATATTAGAAATTAATTACTTAGTTAAAAGTATATTACTGTAAAATTTCAATGATTAAAAAAATCCTAAAACCATTAAACTATTTCTAAAAATGGAGTGTCTTATGAATTATTTTATAAAAAATCCTTATAATCTCATATTTTTATATTTTATCTGATTTCAAACTTGAATAGTTAAAAGATATTATTGAAAATGTAAGTGTCAATCCCAAAACTACCAGCCCCTTAAATTATAAAATGTTATCATTATTATATATTAAATAGTCACAAATCATTCTAATTTCTCCTTGAAAATTTACTATTTATCTCTCTTGGAATCCCTATCTAACTTCTGATGGCTTTTTGTCACCATTACCTAGCATAATGTCTTCATATCTAATGAGACTTCCAATAATTCATCAATTACACGACATGAGTATTATCAAGTACTTATATTTTCATTATTAATTATATCCATTCAAATTTATTATAGACACAGTTATATAAAGGTATAATTATCATTTATTTTCATTAATTTCACAATAAAAAATTTATTACAATTATTTATTCATTTACATCATTCATTAAAAAACGATATTTGGGAATTGTCAAAATACAACCTTAATGATCTAACATGTTTCATTTTCCTTCACAGATTTACAAGAAATGATATAAGGATAGTATTAAAGGGTAAATATGATTTTTATGATATCACTAACATTACAGTATGTAATTATTAAAATAATACTAATTATATTATTAATAAACTGTCACATTTAATTTTATCATTAAAAATAATAATACAAATTGGTTAATCTTTTTTTAAAATTTTGTAATGATTTAATATATAAAATTTATTCTTATAATTCCTTATAATTATGACATATATCACTAATAAACACTAACTAATATATGTATTTTTCTGTTATAATTATATTAGAATAAAACTACATCTTAATTTTTCATTAAACCTGTTTATGTTTGGGTTGGGATAATCACATACTTGAAAAAATTATTGAAATTATACAATGAAAGTCTATTGGAACATAGTTAGGGGTATAACATGATTATAATGTGCATATAATTATTGTAGGACCTCGGGACACCCTGAGAGGGGAGGGGTGATTCAGGGTGTCAACATTTTCTTCTTAAATTTTTTGATCTTGTTCCCACGTTGGTAGGAACCCGTTAAACCTGTATGATGGAAATGATCAGTAATGAAACATTCACATGAAGAGAGATGACACAACTATTTTTACTTGGTTCACAACTAAGGTCTACATCCAAGGATCATACGCCGACAGGTTTTCGGTCGTACCAAAATCCACTATGCTTCACTAGATGTAGATTACAAATGATCTGGTATAGTCACTCGGTCCAGGCTCACTGCCATTACAAAATTTTAGGGATAACTAACTGCATCCCTCATGTCACTCCTGTTGACTCCCCCGGGCTCACTGCCGTTGATGAGGTAACACTCAATTTATAGATATGAAGGTCTCTTCAATAGATGTGCATTGAAGTACTTTGTCTCCTGTTCAGCATGAGACTTTGCTTGCGTCAGGGTTCAGAGTTGATGCTCTTTTTAGTTCAATCCTTCTTCATTAGTGCAATTACTGAATGCACTAGATCCCCTTTTCTTCATTTTCCAGAAACACAATCACTTATGTGATTGCTCAATAAATGATGATCATCTTACTTGGCATCGTCAAAATTAGTTAACCATGTATGAATGATATCATTTATGTATCATTTAGCTTTCTTCTTCAATATCACTTTTCACCGAATGTATCGAGTAATCTCCCGGCTTTCGTGCAGCTCCAAATAGACCGACGGGCTTCAGCACCATACTAGGCGCGCAAGTCCCAATACGGCGTGCATGTCTCCGGCGCGCAGGTCCAAACTGGCGAGCAAGTATCATCAAACCACCTACGCGACACTGCCTTCCGCAACTTCTAACCTGCGCGACTTACTTCCTTTCTCTCCCAAACTGCCTTGGGAGTGCAACCAACAACCGGCGCGCAGCTTCAGATAATGGCACGCAAGTCCACCTGCGCGACCACACAGTACTTGTACGACCTCCACACCTGCACGACGGGAGCTCTGATTTAACTAAGTGTTGAACTCCGTGAGAAATGAGGAGGGGCTGACCTGTATTTATAGGAAAAATGGACCCCCTGTGCGGCGGCGCGCAAGTCACTCATCGATGCGCAGATCATCTCCCCTAGCCTCTGTCGCGCAACTTGCTTGCGTGACTCAACCAATACTTGCGTGAAATTTTTTCCTTAGCCATATTTTTAAGTTCTATTCTTGGAAAACAATAGGCGGGAAAGTTCCAGTCCTCCTTGGTACTGAGGCGCAAGTTCTTTCATTGAACGCAAGTCCACTTGCGCGACCTAACCAACACTTGTGCGACCCTTATCCCTTTGCCATATTTTGATGTTCTGGTCCTCAAAAACATATGGCGCACAAGTTTCCTCTCCTTCAAGTGTATAGAACGAAAGTCTCTTTTCCAAAACAACTTTTCTCCATTTGCCAATTTTCAGGCCCAAAAATTTGGCAAACACTGGGAAACAGCATGACATTGTATCTGCTATTTTTGTACTGCCTCCAGATCATCCATTCCTTTTTCAATGTTCTTGAACAAAACATGGATCATTAACCACATCCCCTGAACACGACATGCCACCATGTAATCTCCTTTGTCAACAAATTTGTATATCGTTTGTTTTCTTTGTCAATAATAATAATAACCTCAAAAACACTTCTTCTTGGTGATCTAAATCCTTCAGCAACTCTTCTGCTTTCATCACAACCTCCACTATCGTGATATATATTCATTGAAGGAACATCTTTAGCTTCATCATCATCTGAGACAATGTGATGTTCATGGCCATCTCATAATGTCAATCTTTGCATGGCCATCTCAGAATTACAATCACTTTCACATTGTCTTCTTCTTCAACCATCATGATATACTTAATGCAAAACATATGATTCCATTCTTCAAAGAAGTATCTTGTATGGTTCTCATGATATAATGAGGAATTGAATGGTCTTCATCAACTATCATGTCTTCTTCTTCATACATAGATGGATTATGCCTCACCATTCATCACTATTGTAAACAATGTGTCACCTTTGACACAGGTTCTTTGATCTTATGATCAGTATAACAATCATCTGAATTTCTATTCCTCCATTTCATTGGAGTACTTCTTGATCTCGTTCATTTTGATCTTCATTGACAAATATTGACAACAAATACAACCTTATACACAAAGTGGTCCCAACAATTATTATTTATGATTTTAGAGATAATATATCAATATCTAATTTGTTAATTCATAAAACACCCTCTGTTACCGAAAAATCACAAAAACATGATTATTACCCACTTCATCTTCAATTAAAAGGTTTGAAACACAAATGCATTGATTTTTTTTTAAAAAATTATTAATGAATCCAAAAATGTAAATAAAATAAAATTTTAATAATTAATATTAAAATCATAATTAACCACTACAATAATGTAATGAAACTATTAAAAAAATATAAAATATAAAAATGTGATGTGGAAAATCAATATGATTCATGTAGATATTGAAAATTTATGAATATTATGAATGATATTTGATAAGGGTAAGGTCCTATATTATTTTATTTATAAATATATAATTATGGTTCAATCTGTTAAATTATATTTACATTATTTCAAATAATAGATAATGGTTTCAGCATTAAATTTCTCTCTTTGAGACATGTATTTTAATATACACATAATTTCCATTATGTGTTGTACACAATGACTGTTTGAGATATCATATCATTATATATATTTATTCATGGTATATTAAGATCATTTTTAATCCACATTTTCAAGATTAAATGATAGAATTTCTACCCAATCCATAAGTGGTGTTTTTATCTCTGTTATCATTGTTTTAGACTAATGTTGTTGTCCGTACATAATTTCTTTTTCATGGTACATGCATTTAAGAGTAAGAAATTTTCAATGATAATCCTAAATTTTATGATGTTTAGAATTATATATTTTTATTTATTTATCATATTATTTGGATTCATGCTTTTCCATTCCCTTGGTGAAAAAATAATCTTATGTAAAATTGAATGTGTGTGTAAATTCCTGAAAAATAATTCCTTGTATTGATACATGAAAGTGGATGAAGTAATGGAATAGATTATCCAATTTGTAATCACCCAATAAAAGATTTTTTTGAGAATTGAATCAATTAACACCCTGATTTATAATGATTGGGACTAATTCTATACACCTAGAGAATCACTACCAGGAGATATGATTGGTGATATTCATGTGATTTGAATTAAATATGTTGATGTATATTTATTACCATGGCCTTGTTATCCTACCATTTCGGTCAGTTGAATTAAATTACTATATTTTATGGATAAACTTCTACTTTTTATGTACCCCCGCCACAGTGTTTATTTTATAAGGTCATTTATGTTAATTAAATGGTACACCTAGACTTCCATGTTGATTTGAATATGTTCACCTAGACATCCAGACTATTATATTTATATAGGGAGAATTTTATGGCATTATTTCTAAATATTTATATCCATGTTTTATTCTGAGAGAGTTTCCTTGTGGAATTGTAAGAATGAGGATGTTTATAATTATGGTGAATACATTAGGAATAAATACTGGCAGGTGGGGAAGGAAATTCTATAGTCACTTAATACATCAAAATGTCTGATAAAAAACAATAGGATAAATTTTTGTGGATTTGTCTTCCCCTGATAAGAATTGATCTTGGAATAAGGACATGAAAACATGGTTCTGATGCCTAAATTTTTTCAATATATCAGTATGATATCATTGATTATTGTCAAACATGTTATATTTTATTTTCATGGATATAAAATACACTATGTTTTAGTTGATTATCATTCATGTTGTTATATTATTATTATTATACCACTTAAATGATATTTATTTAATGTATGATTTCATTATATGATCATATTTTGGGAGAATATAAGCTATGCTTTATTTTTGTTACTTTTATCAAGAACACTAGAATAGAACCGTGTGTAATTTCTATAGAAATAAGGGGACTGCTTATAATATTCCTAAAATTTATTTTTTTTTCTCATGTCTTCAACTGAAATGTATGTATATAATTATTATTCTAGGAATAGTAAATTGTTCAATCATTTATGAACCCTTATAAATTTTGAAAATAATTTTATATAACCAGCAGATCTGTGTTTCAATATTCCATGATGTTATAATAATTCCCTATTTCATATTGAATTGGAACTTGAATGATCATTATTATTTAAGGTAATATTGGAGCAAATTAATATCATTAAATGGTAATTTTTATACTCTAATGGAAGGAACATAAAATTAATATTTTTTACATAATAATAATTTGAGCAACGATATAATGGAATAAATTTTCAATCTCACTTGTAATATTATATTGTTGAACATTATTTTCATTCTTATCAGTAAGGTTTATAAAACATTGTTTAGTAGTCCCAAAATATTACAATCTTTAGAAAATGAAATGTTCTCAAACATAAAATTAGGAGTCCCATAATACTTTATATTTTTTATATATTCATGGAATAATACATTATTCATGTCTCCCTATTTAAGATATATTTTCTTGAATGTTTACCCAACTAGTCCATCTTTCTATTTTGAAGAATCCTTATACAATTATTCTTTAACATGAGATATCCATAGTGGATATCATATGATATAATTTTAAATAATTTATCATTATAACGAATTTATATAGCCAAAGCCTCTATTCCAAACAACACCTTAACATTTAAAGTAAACCATAACCAAAGAATGTATTAAATTGTTTTCATATTTAGATTTATTAATATAATTAAACAATTACATTTATTGTAATCCACCATAATAAAAATATGATTTATAAACATATTATAATAATCATATTTAAAACCATTTAATGAAATAATAATTATACATAACATATTTAAAATTATAAAAATATACACTATAGATATATTCAATAATTAACCTATATAATACTACAATAAAATCATATGTATACATAATAATTTTCTATAATGCGAATACAATTAATCTTGAAAAGTTTAAAAGTGATCATATGAGTTTTAAGTGACAATTTATTGATACAAATATTTTATGAATGGTCCAAGAATTTGAACCAAACCATGTATCCCACATTGACTCAATATACACATTTTAGTATTGAAATTCATAGTTCCCGAAACATACACATGATCGGGAAATATTGTTCTCGTTAAATCTCTTCTTTTTCGAAAACAAATATTTTTTTTCATATAATTCAATATTAGTTGTTAAAAAATCCCCAAACATGAATGAACTAAACAATGTAATGAAGGTAACCATTTAAGAAAAAAATGAGGATCATTTTTGTAGGTTCTATAATACCCGAGTCCTTATACTAATACAAAATATTACAAAACTATAAATATTTAATGTCAACCAGAATTATAGAAATGTCAAAAAAATCATTGGTTTTTAAACAACATATAAATTTTATACTGGTAATGATACTTCATATTATTATTTAATATATTTTGGATAAATAACTAATTTCTATTTATATTTTGAATTGCATTACTCACAATCCCAGAAAAAATATTTTCATAAAATACATTTAGGGTGTAATGAGATATAAAATAAAAGTAAATAATATATATTTTAATAATTTTTTTATAACAACATGTCAGATCCCCCTACCCTTAAGGTGTACCCCTCTTGGGAAAATAATTTGAGAAGGGAGATAGTGACCCCCGAGCCCCGCATCCAGTGAGCCCAGGTTGGCAACTAGTACTGAGGGTAGAGTAACTACACAAATGGAAGGCATTACCCTTTAAGAGAACACATGAAAAAGAGAGAGATAAGATAGAGACCAACCAACACCATCTCAAACTATAATGTAAAATAAATCTAACGTACATGTATATAATTTCATACAAAAACTACTACAACTAAAAGGGCCAAACTGCATGTACAATATGAAGATAAAAACAGTAGTGACCACGATGCTCAGATAGCTCATATAACCCCAAGATAGTTGTAACTATCTTCCAACCTACTCTAAGGGAATTGAAAATTGTTTAGATATATGTAGGTTGAATATAATAGTATACTCAGTAGGATCCTCCTAAGAGCCTCCAGTACAAAAGCAAATAATTCATGCTAATGGAAATTGGATAAAAAGTGAAACAAATGAGTCACCTAAACATATATACTATGTTCCTATACTAACCATGACTAATATCATCATGTAATTCATAAAATAGTATATTTTATAATAAATTATATCAATGCTACCATGCTACCTCTTCACCGTTAGTTTTCCTATTTGGCCAAATGTCGCATGTACTAATCTTCTCCCTCCAAAAGGATTTCCCACAAACACCTGGGAGAAAAACCACAACATGATCCTCATGTATCAAAACCAACATATCCATGTAACCAATGTAACCTAGTAGTTTATGGGGTCCACCGCAGATCGAGTAACATGTATCATACGTCGTACATTGTACCTCAAGCCATTACTGCCCATACACTGAGTAGGGTCCCTCAATTCATCAGAACCAATACACATTACACCTATAGTCATCCATAGGAAACTATACCAGGAATATGTGTGTGTGAATAACCACAAGCCACTAAATAGTTCTACAAAAATATATAGGAAAAAATAACCATTTTTCCTACTAGAATAAGTATCGATCAAGAGAAAAGAGTCAGACCTAAGGGGGTAGCCAGCCATCCATCCTCCCACAAGAATGTTAGGGAAAACACTCATGAGGGATCAGAATAACTTAAGTATCAGTTTCTCTAATTAATGGGGTGGAATAGCATATAGAAACACAAAAATTATAGAATATACTATAGTTCACAACCACACTATTGTCATAACCTAGTCTAATACTCAACTACAGTTAACATCTCTCAGACTCTTGATTTCTACTACTAAGACTTGGTATCCTATAAGCATGAACCTATAAAAATAGATTTATTACATTACTTCATTACCTTTATATCTATTCAACTTTATGTTAATTAATTCTATAAACAATAATTAAACATTAACAATTACATATTATATTTCATTAGCATCAAACAAAATGTTTCATGCCCTCTAGGTATAACCAAACCAAGTCCACAACTTAAAAGAAATATTCACATAGCATTGTTTCCATGCAATCTCAAACCCCACTAGTTAACATCATTTATTAAATCATTTCATAATTGTATTTTAACATTCCTATATTCCATGTGATTATATAAAAACATTCTATGCATCCTAACATAAGGGGGATCAACCCATTGTGTAGATGAACTGCCCCTCACGTCTTTTGCAACTATAATAAGATCGTAGACCCTTCATCACTTGAGAAGATAAACCTGTAAAGGACATGGAATGCCCTACGTTTCATTGCACATTTTAGATGGATTTAAGAAAGATCATCTTCCTTGATCAGTGGGTAAATTAAGGCAGATAAACTACCAACAAGATTAGGCAAACATCCATTCACACCCAAAATGATTCATCATCTCTGGTGTCCTTAACATAACCCTAAATCATAAACCAATACTTCTTTCCACTCTAGGAGTCAACTTCTACCACAAAAAATGGGCCTCCCTACCTTCTCATTTCAAATCATCCATCCAAGCTCACATCACAACACAAGCAACAGAAATACATCAAATCAATTGTTCTCTTTTCCCCTAAACAAGGAATTCTACATTCATAAGAATTGATCAACCATAAATCCAAGCAGACGAATCTTTTCCTTTAAATTAAAGAGGGTAAATCATAACCATACCATGAATTATCATTTATGAAACAAATGTCTCTCCATTCATTAGTGAATTAATTGATTCATTATGTGTAGGTTCCAAATATGGGCAACTGAAACTGCAAGCTTTCATATCTGACACAAATTAATTAATCAATTAATTTGAAATGCCTTTAAAAATATGGACAACAGGCATCTAGTATAACAACCAATTAGAATAGGCATTCATGTATGCAGCAATGTGATTGACATAAAATTACAACAACAACAACCAGATTCATTTACAATGATCTTTATAGCTAGCCATTTATTTATCAATTAATTCCATCTTCATGTTCATTACCAATTTCATCCTGAAAAACATGTTAACAAGATACAAGTTGATATCACACTTTCAAGAAAATCAACAGGAAAATAGTTATCATGGTGAAAATAATCATCATGCGATCATACCAATTATATTAATCCAGTTCATGTATTTAATTAGGTCAGTTACATTTGTGATCCAATGTGATAAATCATGCTAACACAAAGATTGCATGAAAATGATTAGAGAATAAATGAACCCCATGCATCAATTGTTTTCTTATGTTCTTCACTTGAGAAAAGATCAAAGCAGTGGATCAAGATCACCTTTCCCTAAAACAACTGCATCCACCGGAGGATGTCACGAAAAAAGTGCATCAACAGCAAAAAAATGAATCTTTCATAGAACCATGGAGATCAAATTCCATTGCACGGAAATGAGATCAAGAGAATAATAATAAAAGAAAACTATAATGTAGGAAGATCATACCTTGTATTGAAGATAGATCATCGAAATAATAGAGGAACCAATCCAGGAAGAAGGAATCCCCAAACATTGAAGAGGGAGGATTTTGGGTCTTTTGTGGTCCAGAGGTGGTGTGATCAAGAAATAGGGTTTGAAAAACCATGAGTGGTTAGGTGTCTTTAAAATACCCTGTGGTGGTTGAGTACAAGATGTGTACCTCCTCATCATGTAATGTACCACCTCGAGGCGACATACGTCAAAAAATCAGTCGCCTAGAAACATTGATTTATTTTTATGAAAACCGAACGATACACATCGTATACCCCTTAGTCACGTCGTGTAGCCCCGTTCTTCTAGCTTCTTGTGACCAAACACTTCCCAACTACCTCTGAGCCTTCTTTGTGGACCTTGATCTTTCAAAAAATTGAAAGGTTATATCCATGAAGATCTTGGACCTTACATCAGATACCTCTCAAAATATTATCATCCTAGGGAATCCAAAACATACTGAGAGTCAAAATAAAAAAGGGTTGTCCGAAAAACCACCCCATGAGAAACCACTCAGGGATTATTCCACTACAGGAGCTCAACCACATCAAAATAACAATATGAAACCTCATGATAGCCAAAAACAGAACCTAATGTAACTCATTGGGGAGGTACCTATCAAAGAGACAAAGTTGCAACAAAGAAACAAAAAGGAAGACATCTCATTGACAAGAAATCTCAACTACCAAAAAATGAACATTGTTACATGAAAAAAGATAAACATCAATCAGATTGTGATATTGAGAATGTATCTAAAGCTCACGTTCCCTTGTATTCTCCTCCATGCGACTGTGTCACCAAAATAATTGAACCATGGGGATAGAATTCCCACACAATACATTCTCTTTGACGTACTGGATCTCTACATGCCACTCCTCGATGTTCGCATCATCATCAACGTCAATCTCAACCCAATTTATGACGTGAGAGTCTTCATGAAGATAATGATGGAGTTGTGACACATTAAAAACATCATGTATTTGGATCACCTATGGGGGTAGGGCTACTTGATATGCCACAAGTCCAACTTGATCCAACACCTTAAAAGGCCCCACAAACTAGGGAGACAACTTCCTCCCATGACCAAACATTCACTGGCCACGTTGGGGAGTCACCTTCAAAAACACATGATCCACAACATCAAACTCCCAAGGTATCATCCTTTGACCAGAATATGATTTTTGGTGATCTTGTGCAGCCTTCATCCTATCAGGAATCATCAGTAATCATCTCTATCATATTTTTAACTAGTTTCATTTTGAGGTTTGTTGAATCTCCAACCCGAGTCTAGCACAATAATTAATGTCACGATCAGCCACAAAATGCTTCAAACGACTTAATACCAATGTTTTAGTGAAAACTATTTTTGTAAGTGAACTCCACCAACAATAAGTGCCTCATCCACAGACCTCCATAATACAAGACACAAGAGTGTAACTTGTCTTCAAATGTTTGGATAGTTCACTATGTATGACCGTCCATCTGTAGATGAAAAGTAGTGAAATTTGAAATTTGAGAATTGAAATAATGCTGGAGATCCATACACACTCATGAGGTAAAATGAGGATCTCAATCAGAAATGATCATCCTCGTGTCTCTGTGGTGTCTCAAAACCTTCTTTATATACTTCCTAATAAATAACTCCCGTAATCATGACTCATTGATCGATATGAAGTGGTCTGATTTGGTTAAATGATCCACTACCACCCTAATAGTTTTGTAGACTCATTGAGATAGAGGTAAACTACTAAAAAACTGACTGATATGTCATCCCACTTTCATTAAGGGATATCTAATTGCTAGATAAAACCACCAGGTACATGGTGCTCCACCATCACCATCAGGCATACCAAACATCAAGACACAAACTCTGCAACTTCATGCTTCAGCCCAGGTAACTAAAACATACTACTCAAGTATCCGTACATCATTGCCATGCTAGGTTGCACTGAAAAATGAAAAATATGGAAACCTTTATAAACTATCTAATTGATCACCAAATGAATGAAAATCCTTCTCTAATACAACACTCTGTCTTGTTCATCCTCAGACCAACCATCAGGGGCCATTCCCCAAGAAACATGGTTTCTCCATACCAACACCTATAGATCACCCAATCGGGACACTTCCACATGATACATAAGAGATGACTGCAACATTATCTGAAAAAGGAAACCTATACCACGAACTACTCCCATATTGAGGTGTAATGCTGAATGTTATTCCATCACTCTCCAGGAATCACCAGATTAATGCACTGCATCACTACATGATGTCCTTCTCAGTAAATCATCTAAAACATTCCCCATCATAGTTTTATATGGTATTTTATTCATATTCTTGTAAGAACTCCATACAATGATGCTACTACAAGTTAAAGTCACGCTGGGAGAAAACTTACCTTAGGATCTTATGATCAGTGAAAATCAGAAAGGGCTCTCCAATGAGGTAATATCTCTACAAAATCAGAGTAAACACCACCACCAAAAAATAATGATCATGGGTGGCATAGTTATATTCATGGGGGTAGAACTACGGATACACATAACAAAAAACTGATTCCTGTGGAATTAGGACACAACGTAACTCCAAAATAAATGCCTTACATAAAACAAGAAATTGAACACCCACTACTGGAAGATAATGAACTGGATCACTTACAAACTTATCTTTCAGATACTCAAAAAGATTCTGTACACTGATTAGTCCATATGAATGGTTGATCTTTCCTAGTCAATGTTGTTAGAGGAGACTCAACCTTAGAGAAATCATCTACGAACCTCCAGTAATAGCTTATGAGACCATGGATGTGTTGTACATCTATCCTTGACATGGGGGATACCTAGGACACAACCAAATCTATTTTTGAAAGATATGTATTTAATCTATCTTGGGAAACCACATGCCCCAAGAAACATATTTCTTGAGCCAAATACTCACACTTAGACAACATGCCAAACAATTGTTTTTTACAAAGAACATGTGAAATGGCGTGCAGATGCTCTACATGATCCTCCGTAGACAAAGAGTACACAATGATGTCATAAATGGAAACCCCTATGAACATATCTAGGAAATCACTAAACAAAGGATTCATCAATAACATGAATCCAAATAGATATTTCATCAGACCTAATGCAATACATTGTACTCATAATGCCCATGATAACAACAGAATGTAGTCTTCTAGATATCGTCATCTTTTACAAGCATCTGATGATATCCTTGCTACAATTCCTTCACTGGGAACCAAAATTAACACTTCAGTTGATCAAATAAATCATCAATCCATGTATGAGGCTATAGATTCATCACAGTCACATTGTTTAAAAGATTATAATTGATACACACCCGCAAACATCCATTAGCCTTCTTCACAAAAAATTGGGTGTTCCCCACTGTGACACACTCGGGTGAACAAAACCACACTCTAACATACTATCGAGCTGTATAAATAGCTCTTGTAACATATAATGGGACATTATTTATAGTGACATAGATATAGGAGCCATAAATGGTTGTATCTCGATCCCCAACTCGATCTCTCATCGAGGGGGTAATGCTAAAAACCTTTCAGGAAAGACATCACGGTACTTTTTATGACCCTGGGAAATTGAAACTACTAAACCTCTAAATAACTAAACATCATCTCATCCATCAAGGATGATATGGACAACACATGCCTCTATCCCATCTCAGGGGAACACTATCCAACAAAAACTGTTGGCTCTCTATCAAGTTCAATAAACATAATCTGCCTCCAAAATAAATCCATGATAGCCTTCACTAAATACAACCAATTCATATCGAGTATGAAATAGATTGGTTGTATCCATAAACACTGGAAATTTCACACATTAGCGTTGCATCCCCAACACTATCTCAATTTCTCTACGTACTTTTAATAAGTCAGCTCGACATCCAAGTCTAGCAGTCAATGCCAAGGGCACTGGAAGCCTCTCTACCTCATGCCCCAAATCATGGAAAAGGGTAGGTGATAAAAAAGAGTGTTTCGCTCTTGACTAAAAAAGGCATACAACCATATTGAAAGCAAGTAATGGGTACCTCTAACAACATTTGGATCACCTAGAGCTGGAAACGCTAAAGTATGAAGCTGACCACAACATCATCTCTGACCTTTCTGACCATTGTAACGACCACCACCACAGCCGCACACTACTCTCTGTGGATGGGGAGCTCCTTGGGATGTCTTCTTCCATGCACATCTACAATCTATATAACCAAACCCACTGTAACCTACTACTACTACCTCGGCTGGAATTTCTTCAATAGAGGAACCTGAAGTGGAACACCTTGTCCAGGTCGACTTCTCTGAAAGGTTGAGCACTTTCTCTACTAATGACATAGGCCTCCACAATAAAAACAAGCATATTATCCCTTGGAATCGTTCTTATCTCCCCCGGATAAATGAGATGCTGATGGGTGGGACCTATGACCGGAAGAACATAAACTCTTCTTCCCTGAAAATTGGGAACCCCGGACCACAACTATAAAATGTGAGGAATCATGATGACTCCACTGTCCTGACAATCTAGTTCTGTGTAATGTCCTCTCAGTGACCTCTTACATTGCAAGCACCTCATGATATGTCTTCATCATAAACGGGATGACCTGGAACTAGATCTCTAAAATAAAATCCTCCTCGAAATGGCCTTCATTGTCCTCCTGATATAGAAACAGGACTGAAGAATATCCTAAAGGGTTTCGGAAATTGATTCCAAAATCTCACAAACTAGGGCTCCCCAATCGAAGGGTATGTAGCACATAGTGACTGCATGATTTCTTTGTTGAAGAAAGAAACTCGACTATGAACATGTCTCAAAACTCCCCCCACGATATCACCAAATCCTTACGATCTCCATGGAATAAGAAGTACAACTACCTCACTGCCCCAAACAACATCGTCACTACCAAAGACACCCAATGCTCTTTCCGAGCACAGATCGAACTAAAGGAAATCTCAACCTCCTCTAACTAGTTTTCTATGACTGGATCTGAAACGGATCCCTCATACTTCTACAGAATCTAGCACTAAAACTTCTAGGGTATCATCTACCAAGTGTCATCATTGTCATCCTCAACCATACGGTGATCTACTAGAACACCTTGCTGGACATGTTCGGCACAAACTTGATGAGGACATTGACCTGGAGCTATACTTACCAAATAAAAAATATTTAGAGATCAAAGACCTGGAATATGGAAGGCTGAAAATTAATTAATAATTAATTTCTTTTATTCATTTTAGGTTAACATATCCCATGGTCTACCCATTCAAACACAAGCACAAAGAAGATTAATGGATGATGCTTTACAATGTATCTACCGTGCAACCAATGTCACCTATTTTAGTAGCCACTGTAAACATAAAGGTTCATCCATCAGATCATTGAGGTCCCTAAATGCCTATGTCTCACCCGGTCTCAAGTTATTACATCACTCTATAATCCTAACTGACACTATTTCCATACCAAGCCATGCAAAATCACCTATGCCTAAAACCAAAATCCATCTTATCATTCAACATTCAATCTAATACCACTCTTTCATGACCCCATCCCCACATGGTATACACCTCCTGGGCCAAATTTGTGAGAAGGTAGATAGTGAATCCCGAGTTCTACCTCCAATAGGCCCCATGTTGTAGACAAGAACTATGGGTTGAGTAACCACACAAATGGGAGGCACTAACCTCTAAGAGAACTCATGAAAAATAGAGGGATAAGATATACACCAAAAAAACCAAACTCAGACATCCATATAAATGAAATTTCATGTAAACATATGTATTTTCATGCAAGACCTACTATATCAAAAGAGGGAAAACTCTAAATACCAAAAGAAAATAAAAATGACAGTGACCCCGAACACCGAAAATCTCCTGCAACACCAAGCTTTTACTAACCATCCAGATCATTAAACTCCACCATGTGACCTGAAAAACAATTATATATACGTTGGGTTAGTATAATAGTATACTCGGTAGGATTTTCCCTAGAGACTCTCATGAAAAAGAAAAAAAATGCTAAGGCAAAGTGAATGACAAGTGAACCTAACTTGTCGCATAAAGATCTATAATATTTTCTGAGACTCACCATGGCTACACTCACCAAGTATAGAATCAAATAATATATAATATAATAAATAATATCAAGGGTACCCATCTATCATTTCTCTGTTGGTTTTCCACTTTTCCTAAATTTCGAACATCCAATGTATCTCTCTATAAAATGGCATTCCCGTAGACACCAGGGTGATGCACCACAACATGAACCTCATGTATTAAAACCACTATATTCACACACCAAAAGTAACCATGATGGTTTTGGGAACCACCATAGCTCGTGTAAAATCTATCATAGGTCAGACATTGTACCTCAAGCTATTAGATCCCATACTCAGAGTAAGCATCCTCAAGCCATCATAGCCTATACACATTACACCTATAGTAGTCCATATAAGACTATATTTAAAATATATGTGTGTGAATAACCACAAGCCACTACAACCCTCTATTCACATATATGTGAAAACTAAAAAATGGGCCTACCATTACATGTAGCTATGATGAGAGGATATTGGGGTCAAAGGGGGTAATAAGCCATCCATCCACCCACCTTAATGTTGGAGAAAACACCCACAAGGATCAGAATCCTCTGGATGTTATTTTCCCAAAATGACAGGGTAGAGTAGCATAGAGAAAAAATGTACAAAATATACTATATCTCAAAATAACACTATGGGTATATCCTAGTCTTAGAATCAACTACAACCAACATCTCTCGGACTCCTGGATGCCACTGCTAATATTATGTATCCTATAAGCACACAATAATTAAATTAGATTTATTAAATTATTAATTTTTTTTTATCAGTTTCACATTATGTTAATTAGTTATTCAAATTTTAATTAAACATTAACAATTCTACTTTATATTTCATTATCATCACAGAAAACATTCATGCCCTCTATGCATAACCAAACCAAGTCAACAAATTCTCATAAATATTACCTCAGCATTTCATTCCCCACAAGATCCAACCCCATTGGTTGAAATCATTTATTCAATAATTTATTTGTATAATTATTACATTCCCATAATCCCAAAAATAAAAAATAAATTATGCTACTAAACACCTGGTGGATCAACCAGATGGGTTGATGAAATACCCTCCAAATCTTTTCCACACATAGCAGGAGTGTAGACCCATAATCCCTCGAGAAGAAAAACATAAAGAGAATGTGGAATACCCCATGAATATTCACCCATTTTATAACGAGGGTCAGAAAGTCCAACTACCTTGAGTTGTGGGGAATATAATGTAGATAAACAAAAAACCAGATTCATAAAACATCCAATCATTCACATCCAACCCATTTCATCATCTCTAGTTCCCTCCACAACACCCTCATGCATAACATGATGCATCTCTCCACTATAGGTTTCAACATCTACCCTAAAAAATGGGGCTCCCTACCCACCATATCACATCATTTAACAAGGCTCATTTTACAAAATAATCCGCAGGAAACAAACATCATATCAACTGGGATCTTGGCCCTTAAATAAGGAATTTTGTCTTTATAAGCATTGAGATATCATAGCTCCAAGAACAAGGCTCTTGGACTTTATAAGAAAGAGGGTAAGTCAAAACCCTACCAATCATTATCTTTTATTAAATGAAAAGTTATTTAATCCATCTATAATTACCCAATTCATTATCAGTAGTTTCCAGGTATGGGAAACACAAACTATAAGATATCATAAATACCAAAAATTAATTAAACACTTAATTTGACTTTCCTTAAAAAAATAATAAGTAAAATTTTTAAATATTAACAACCAAATAAAGTATAAATGCATGTCTGCATCAAGATGATTGAGATCTAATTACAACATCAACAGATATAAAAACCCAATTTATTTACATGTATCTTTATCATTTTACATTTAATAATTAATTAATTCTGGATTTGCATTCTTTACCAATTTAATCAATGACAACATGATAACATGAAAATCATAGATATCATATTAACCAAAAAATCAAGAGGCAAGATTTTATTAGGGTTCAATCAATCCAATTCATTTAATATAGTTCAACTATTTAATTAGGATAATTACATTTCAATCCAAAGGGTTAAATCATGCTAACTCTGAGATTGCACGTAAAAGAATATAAAAAACAAACCCCATACCTCAATAGGTTCTCAAAGTTATTTTCTCATGAAAGGATCAATACAAAGGATCACGATCACTTTCCCTACACCAACTACATCCACCTCAGTGTGTCACAGAAAAACCGCATCAACAACAACCTAATGAAACTCCCATAAAACCATTGAGATCAAACATCATATCATGGAAAAGAGAACTAGGTAAATTAATTAAAAGAAAATGAAATAGTAGAAGAATATCTAACCAAGGATTGAAGACAGATCGAATAAAGAACCAGGGAACCAATCTAGGATGAAGGGACCCCCAAACAATGAAGAGGGAGGCATCCTCATCATCTGGGGTTGAGAGAGGGTGCACTGAAGCCATAGTGTTTGAAAAATATGAGTGTCTGGGTGTCTTTAAAACACCCAAAGACGGGATAGTACACAACACATACCTCCATATCACATCATGTACGCCTTGAGGTGACTTACGTCGAAAAACACCTCACCTGAGTGCTTGATTTTTTTTGAAACCTAAATAGTACACGTCGTGCAACCCTTGGTCATATCATGTAGCCCCCCAGTTTCAATCCTCTCACAACCAAACTTCTCCAGACATCCACTGAGCCTTCTCTAAAAACTTCAGTCTTTAAAAACATGCCAATTGTCGATCCACATGGATCTAGTCCCTTACACATGTGATTTCATATTAGATAAGCCTTATATAGTTCGTTAAAATAGTTTCAATGAAATTTTATTAACCTAATTATAAATAAAATATTTAGATTTGATAGAGGGGAACATAATTTAGGATAAAAAGAATCTATATATTCAACTATTTTTGGAATATATCTATCAAATTATGATAATTATTTTAACATTAAATGTTTTTGATGTTAATTAATATGGATTTTTAGATAGTGAACCTAACTTTCAAATGTTAAAAATTAATATTTTGGAAATTTTATAATTTTATATGCGAGTAAATAATTATTTGGATGGTTTCAATTTGTTTTTATATTTTCTAATTAGTTGAGGGATTGAAATTGTTGAAGTTAAATGAGTATCCAATGATGAAAGAAGAATAAATATATTAATATGTAATGGTTTTGGGGAAAGAAAGTTCATGTGATATTACTACTATGATTTCGGAAACTATAATTTTCAATATAGATTGATCTATATTTAGGAACAAATAGGATCATGGTTATGAAATATGTTCAAAGTTATCATGAAACTACAATACCACTTTTATGTTATTAATTAATTCCCTCTCTTATTATTTACTCTTTTACTTTTATAACCCATGTTACCCTATACCACTTGTCCATGGGAGTTCATATAATTGTAATTTCTTGGTTGAATTTAAGGTAAATGTTTATATATCTCATCAACATCTCTATTGTTTCCATTACTAATGATTTTGGGATAATGTTGACTGTATTTTTAGGTATTTTTGTGTGATGACTTTACCAAAACATGGTGAAACAATTTTATATGACCTACATTTTCTTAATGGTTCTCATATATGATATTTGGGGATGACCACATACTATTGTAAGAGGTATTAAAATTATACCACTTTAAAATTGATTATTTATTAATATTATTAGAGTAAGGATTTATAATTTATTTATTAAAAATATTAAGGGGGTTATTATGATCAAGAAATTTATATATAATTTAGTGAATATTGATAATATTGGGAATTATATTATTAAAGAGGCTAATTTTTAGTGACATTGAATATCTTAATTGTTTTAATATATTATTATATATATGAGTTTAATTTTGAGGAAATAGTTTTTTATAAGTTATATTATTTTTAATATCATTAAATATAATATAGTACCAAAAATTAAATGGGATAGAGTCTTAATAAAACCTATGGAGTGGAAATGTAAAATTTATTTAACCAGATAATCTTGTAGCAATTTAATTGAACTTGTATTAGAAAAACTAAAAAAATCCATTTACATGAATAATAAAAAAAATTGTTTATTTCATGTATAGTATTTTCAATTTCTGTAAAGTAACGGTTTATAGTGTTTAAATCATGTGAAATCCATATAAAATAAATTCATCAATGTTATATAGATAAGTTAATCATACCATGACTAAATAATAAATAGAATATTGCTCAAGAACATAGGGATTACTAACTAGATAATATGACTGTAATAGTGGATCCTACTAACTGTGACTGTAATCAAAACTGAGTGACACCTTCTGCACTATTGAATATGAGGGGTGAGATCAACATATTGTGAATAAAGGATCAAATAATTCTATTTGTTGAGAACAACCTACTTTGATGGAAGCACAAAAACAATGATGACTTATATCATCCTACTGCGAAAGAATAAACTAATAACCATGAAAATGGTGTTAAGACACTATATAATTTTGTTATATAGACATTGATTAAATAACTATGTATTATGTTTTAAATATCTCAATTATACCAAATTACTATATTAATGCAATTTAATTCATGAATCTATGTAGATAATTAATGATACTTGATCCATACCAATAATGAATGGTCTCTATTTTTAATAAAAGATTATTTAATTAAAGTAAAAAAGTATATATTGATGAAAATCATCACATTTAGAATAATAATACTTTTTAAATATATCTCGCACTCATTAGAAAACATTTTATGATTCAATTTATTATATAAAATAAGAAACGTTTTTCTCTTATAGTATGTTATGAAACAGTGTATATAAAAATTTGTTATTTATTATTGAGTTTTAATTCCACTCGATTGCATAATAAATCATTCTCAGGATTTTAAAGCATCATTAATGTTCTTCTAAAGCATTTATTACATTAATTTATTGTATTACATCTATAGAGACAATTCTTTAATAATTTATTAATATTTATTTCTTTTTATATTAATAAATTATTCTAAACTCTTTATTCATATATAATTTGGTATTTTATTATACCACTATGATTATATTATATGTAATGGGGATAAAATTATAACAAATAGAGGTTTTTGACTCATTAAATTAGTTTGAAAAAACCATTTTTATATAGTTCTCTCGGTTAGGATTAAAATAATGTAGAGGGGATTGTGTTTTGAATTTAAAATAAAACCTCATTTAAATATCATTATGATTTAAATATTACATTTTTATATTTATAATTTATTTTTATGTGTTTAGTTAAATATAAATACCACATTTCAACTTATTTATTTTTTAAAGAGAAAAGTTAATTATGTTTTGACAGTTTAAATTTTTTGATCT
The DNA here is from genome assembly GCA_963277665.1 of Viscum album. NCBI lineage: Eukaryota > Viridiplantae > Streptophyta > Magnoliopsida > Santalales > Viscaceae > Viscum > Viscum album. Next base: position 2,132,988,383 of record OY728148.1, read on the forward strand.
TTAAAAAAATAATACACATATAAGAATATATATAATATTAAATTTTTTCTATTTTGTATGAGTGAAATAAATTTAAAGGTGAAATTATATATCTAGTGAACATAGATCAGTATTGGATAATTCATTATAAATCATTTATAAATTTCCAAAAAACACCTCTATTATTATTTTTAAATATAGATATTTAAAATGATGTGTTTTTTAAAATATATATAGTTATTTTTTATTATTTATCTAAATTAATAATTCTCATGTGACACCCCAAATTTAAATTTTTTATTTACATGATATTAATATATTTTGTTATAATTTTTGATAGGTTTTCAAGAGTTATAGGACTGAATTATCAAAATTATTAAAGTTTTAATGTAATGAATGTTTATCAAGAACAATTTTAAAAAATAGTGTAGTGGATTTGTGATTTGGTTATATAATGGGGAATTTCATTTTAGCACAGTCAGTACACAGTTTGTTAAACCACAATGTCTACAATGTGAAAAGGTATAAATCTAGTATTCTTTGACACTATCAAGAAGCGTGTTCACCAAATGTTTTAATAGACTCTGGGATGACCGTGATAAAAGTAACAACACTATGGAAAAATAAAATGACACGATTGACACATGGTTTTCCAAACTATAGTATTTAAACATGCAACACATTAGAATTTAAATTTATTTGAAAATATTAACACACAACATATTGAATCTCACAACAAATTAAAATAATATAAAATAATATTTAGCAAATAATTTATTAAAACTATGGGTGTCACATGAGACGTATTATTTTAAAATATTGGGGTTTTATAAGATTTTTCTATTTTTTTATTATTTTTTCTAATTAATATAACTAGTGTAATAATCTATGATTAAATTAGTAATTAATTGAAATTATTTAAATTTAATTTCATCCCTCATGATTTTCCAAGAGTACTGGGCCAAATATTAAAAAAATATTTAATGGAGTTCAATTTCTAATATCATAGTTATGAAAATCATGTGTTGAATATGTGATTTTTTTACTCCAAGGGTTGTACCTTTTGGATGAATCAATATATGGTTTGTTAAACCTTTCATCCCTTTTAGAGTGATCATTTGTGGAATTTTTCATATGAATTTCTACTCTCACAGTCCATCCATAGTTTATAAAACAAAGTGGGTAGCCTATATAGTTTTCTTGACTATTGTTTTTTTGTTTTTTTACACTTCTATCTATTTTTTAATTTCATAATACTCTTACTCACTTATCCTCACACACATTACCACAGTACAGAGTGTCCTCACCTTAATTACAATCCCCTCCCCTAAAAAAATTCCTTCCACTATCCCTTCCTATAAGAATCATCTTCCCTCATGAAGACCCTAGTAGCAATAGAGCACCTTTATTTGACCTCTCCTCTCACTAGTGTGTGACACCCTATAAAGAACCCCAACTACTGTGGGCCACCACTTCAGATAAAATCATATCAATAGTGATTTATTCAATGTTTCTTAGATATCGAGTGTCTCAGACCTATTTAAAATCTCTAGATCCCATTAATTTACCCTTGAATCAATTTCTCCCCTCAGTGTATTATGGTTTAGACAACCCCACACAGTTATATGTGTGACTAGTTTTGGGGTTTTTATGATCCTAGGGTATGTAGGGTCATTACCAATATTATTAGATCATTAACCATTGATGGTGGAACATTCCATACTATTCACCCTTTATTATTGGTTTGTTTTCACATTCCCTTAACATTGATTTTAGAACTATTGATTTCTTAATGATTTAACATTTTCATTCATATGTTTGATGACTTCATGAAATATATTTATTGAATTGAAAAAGATGAAATTAGGATTTCTATTCACTTATATTAGAAATTATTATTTTTAATATTTTAAATAAATGTTTAGAATCTTATTTTTTGGACATCACATTGTATTTTATGTTCATAGTTGGACTTATAAATACATTTAACGAATGCTTTAAATTATAAAATTTGATTTCAAAATGGTTCTAAAAAAGATATATTTTATAATAATAGGCTGTTAGTAAGTTAAAAAAAATGCATGAATTCTTGGGGAAACAATTAATAATTTTTATTATAACTGGTTTCAACCGATATTTAAGACAATAATTATGATGACTGTAAAACTAGACATAATGCTCAGAGACAATTATCAATAGTGTTGATGAACCAATAAAATATTATCAACATCTTAATAAATCTATATATTTATATTTACCAAGAAATACATAACATTCTATTTATTAGTTGAGAAATATTTTTAGATAAGCAAGAAATTAACCTTTAATTCACGAGGAGGTTTGTATGAAAAAATTTGAGTTAAAGGCCATGAAAAATATTTTTTTTCATGATGTTGTCACATGAATGGATGAAATTTGATTTACTAGGATCTATTTTATTTCTTATTACATGAGTGGGTCTTAGAAAAACATTGTTTAGTTATCTAAAAACTGAGTACCCAACTTATATTTATATGGAACCAAGGTTAACTGGGTAAGAGGAAGATTAACATGGTCAACCATGGGTAGTCAGTGTGTATGGAAATTCATAGAATCTATAGGGAGTGCATGGTGGATATCATAAGATATGAAATGTGAGTATAGGATGGTTCTTGAGGGACCACATAATAGTGTGGAATGGCTTACGTAGGGCATGGTTGAATGGTGTGTCTGACTGATGACCTCGATACTAAATTAAGAGTTTTTCACCTGAAATGCCTTATTATGTGGTGGAAATTGTTATTATAAAGTTATGCATGGTTAAAAATTCCATATTACTATTCAAAATTCATTTAAATGTATTGATATAATTGGGAATGTCTAGTAAATCTCAAATAAACCATCCAATTCAAATTTATTGTCATCTTCAACCATCTGCAACCCTACCAGACCTGACATCAGTTTACCTATCAAACCAAATGTATTATGGGAGTATTATATTCCACTGATCATTACCATAACAGATTAATGAGATTATAGGAAGCATTAAATATCATCATAAATCTATTAATCAAATCACAATCTTCCATGCATGTTATTTTTTTAAGGATATGATATATTTAAGTGAAAAATGATATTGAAGGAGGCCTTTCACATATCAATATTAATACATGATTTTTTGATTCTAAAAATGTTAAGGAACATGATTCTATATCACATTATTTAGTGAGTTTTCTTGTGAAGGAAGAATCCATTAATTTAAAACTAAGAGACAACATTTTTCCGTGTCATAAGATGTTGAAGAAGAAGGAACCCACATTGGGAAATATTGATTAGATATATTCAAGAGAATAAATTATTTTATTTGTATTGGATTAAGTTTCAAGAATCCAAATCAAGGGATGGATGAGAGGCATCCATGATATTTAGTTCAGTTATAATAGTCGTTTTCTCTATATTTTTCTCCATTACAAATACCATTAAATCGATATAATTTGTTACAAATTAGACACTATGGATCACATGGGAAGAGTTAGTGGTTCCTTATCTATAAATACCAAGGGAATCAGGAATAAAGGTGATGCTACAATTAAAATTTTATTGAGAAGAAGACTACACTCCTTTAATGTTATATCATAAAAGAATATTCATCCATATATTTATTGAGACAAATACTCTTGATTATTGATCCAATATATATTTCTTCACATTTTATGACGAGATCCATATTGTTATGATCTTCTTAAGTTTCCATGAATAGCGTGAATTTATCTATCTCTTCTGATATATATTTCAGGAAGGAATATAAATTAGAAAAATATATATTTTTTACATGAGAGGAAGTGGAATTAAATGAATTAAAAATTATTTGTGAGGAAGGGTTAAATAGTGTTGCGTGTATATGAAACATAAGGGTTTGTTCACATGAATATGATTTCATGATGCATTTTTCAGGGTAGATACAAAAAATTCATATGAAGATATTTACATTCATATTTTAAAAAATATATACTATATTGTACATGAATTCGATAAAATACATTTTTAATTTTCATAAAGTAGTGAAACAACTGGGAAAGTAGCCATATAAAAATAAAATAAGATAATCCATGGTTATTTGAAATGGTTATCTTAATTTAGAGAATAATTCAATGATTGGATGAAGTATAATTAAATGAAGATATTCTATTACAGTTAACTTGAAGACTCATAAAGAAACAACTTCATCAATAATTTTAGGGGGCATCATCAATCAAAAGAGATATTTCTTCATTTTTTTTGAATTTATTTTTCACTAAATGGTTAGAAAATATTCTTCCAATATGACTTTTTAAATCATATTTAGACACTATATTATTGATGATTTCATAGTGTAACTACTTTTGATTATTGTAGAGAATTTTTATTTGGGGTATCTATCCAACCATTACATAGTGAAGGATCATATTAATAGTAAACCATGAAAAAATGTTGTGTCCCAGAGCTATTTATTTTTTACTACAAGAATGATTTAACATAATAGAGGATCTGATCCTGAGAGATCAAAAGGTGATAATTTCTAAATGATTAAAAATTATAAAAAAATCATCCCTAATTCAAATCTCCTTATCTGTTTTAGAACACCTCCCTAGGATCATTAATTGGTATCAAAAAATTGGTTTCCTATTTTACGATACATGAAATACATGAAACTGTTTAATATGAAATTTTATATTTATTGGGTTGTCCCTATAAACAATGGTGTGAACTATTACAATTGAAAGAGTGGGATGTTTCTCTATATATTATATCTTGTCCTTGATATTTACGATGTGAAACCTGTCGAATTTTCTCCTATTTTTGAGGATTTATATATATAATTTAATGATTAATGGAATATAAAAGTTGACATAAAATACCAAAATGTAAATTTTTTCAACTTTAGAATTGTTTTATATAAATTTTATGCTACTAAAATATTCTATTGATATTTGGGATAAATTAGAATTTTGTTACAAGTCAATTTGAAAGTCAAATATGAGAAATTGAAACTTTAGTGAATAAATTTTGATGATATCCATATAGTTGAATATGGAAATATTTCAGACATCTTTATAAGAGTCAATGAAATTGACATTAATATTTTTTAGACAATATTTGGATGATTCAAGTATTATAAAAATTTTGATGACAAATATTCATGTCCTAGTTAATACTAATGTTTCAACGTTGGAATATATAAAAAAACCCTATAGATGATGAATTAAATAACAGTATTGTAGAGACCTGAAGCTTTACGTACATGGACATTACATTACTTTAGCAGAATACTTAATACATAACAAAAACAGACACACAAGGACCGTAATATTTTAGTGTCTTTGGAAACATGGAATGTAATCTTCTAATCGTGGTGAAGGATCTTCAACATCTCCCATAAAGATCTTCCCCTTTTTTTCAAACCTAAAACCTTTCATTATATCTTGGGGAAAAGAAAACATAAAAATGGTGAGCTCAAATTCTCAGTAAGGGTAATCATGGATAAAATAAAACATACCATATACATTTGAACTTAAAAACATGAACATAATGTTTAAACATCAAAATCTTGAGCAATAACATAAAACATTGAAGTACGTAAGGCATAGATCATAAAGAAAAATTAAGAATGATAAAATAGCATGGGAATAAAACATTTAATTGTGTAAAACCATTAATAACATGATATTATTTCCATAGTAGCCAAGGCATTGCTTCCAAGACCATCTTAGTGGACAAAGTCCCTCTCTGAATCGAGTTCACTCCTCGTTCCAGTCCTGTATTACTGAACCGGTTTAACTTTCCATTCCAGCCATGTCTATCTCATGAGATATAAATCTTTACCCAATGCATTGGAGGTAGATATAGGTCCCACCCATCTAATAATGAAATCATTCTTACTTGTGCCACAAAATAAACATACATCATTCATAATAACCCAACGAATAAAATGGGTTTCATAAACATCTTCATATCATCACATATATAAAAGAAATGGATATCATTTCATAATAAGAAAAGTGAAACCATGTCACTCATAGAGACATTACACTTGAAACATACACATGTGAAATAATTTCATCTTAGATGGAAAATGGTTTTGATAAAACACTTGTAATGAATTCTTGAGGAAAATATCCTTTCTTCTTCAAAATAAATATCTTTTCAAAAAATGTCATGCAATTTTAAAAGAAAGAGATTTTGTTGAAAATATTCATTAAATCTTTTGGAGTAAGCTTCATGAAAATAAGTCTTTATAAAACCGTAAAAATCCGTTCGTGCCGTATAAGTTAAAAGAAAAACATTCTTTTCGTACTTTTGCCGGAAAAGTCAAAATGTACCTCGTAACGTAAAAAAAAGAAAGATTCCTTACATACCATGTAATAAAAGTAAAAAATGGTTAAAAATGACTTTAAACATACATAAAAAAACATTATAAAACATGGACATGGATGATAGAAATAACCCCAGTCAATACTTACGAATAAGCAATCTCCGATAAAAATGAGATTTGCAAAATTATCCCTTACCTTAGGTCTGATATGCTTCGTACGTATCCGAACCACCTGTATAATGATTTAAATAATGTTATTGACTTATTAAAGAATCATAGTAATTGTTATGATATCATATATGGTTCACTTATGACTTTATATTACCCGTTCTTTTGTAAATTCCATGTTAAAGAGTATTTTGGGTAAAATTGTATCATTTGTCGTCCGTGTTTTGACTTGTAATTATTCATATGATTACATAGATCATGATTACCAAATTCCAGAATATAAATCATGATTTATATATAATATATATTCAGAATATGCATATATATAATAAATCAGTAAATGGAATGAAATACACCGTTCATGGAGACGGTAGGCCGTACGTACGCATGAACATTGTTTTCATTTCCTTATTGAGATGAATATAATTAAGTAGATGACATACATATATATACAGATAAATCCAATATTATTATCTCATATATTATACTTTATAATCATTCATTAATGGTTAACGTGGAGAATGAATCTCATCGCGTCGTGGAGACGGTAGTCCGTATGTACGCACGAGCGATGATATCGTTATCATGATCGTGGAATTGTATTGGAGTGTATGTATACTATTTCAGAATCAATATCACTTTACAATAATCATATATAGTTATTATGTACACCATTATACCCATCCAAGTAAGGTGGTGATGGAAAATAGATTACACCACGGCATGGAGACGGTATTCCGTACGTACGCACACGCGGTGATTTCATTGTCCGTAGGATGGATCGATGGTGAAATAGGGTTGTTTCATACTTATAATAACATATCAGTATATGAGTGATACTGATGTAATTAATTCATAATTATTAAACCTATGAAGAAGAAGTGGAAGAAGAAATAATGTTGAAAGAATCTGTAACAGACATTACCTCTTCTTTGAAGTGCCTCTTTGAGTCCCCCTCTTAGGGCACTAAAATTGGTCTTTGAAGAAGACCAGGACCTCTAGGATGTTTCTATGTAAGTGGAGAAGATAATTGGGCAGGGTTTGCCCGAACGTGAAGGCCCAAAGTGATGTGAGGAAGAGAGGGAGGAGGTTTCCTATTATATGGGAGGATAGGGGCACCTTTAGAATAACTAAAAATATTTTTTTATTATAAAGACAAATTCGGTTTTAAATAGCTCCAAATTTATTTATTTATAAGCTAAGTGGGTATGGGTCGAAATACTTTCATTAAATATAATTTATACAAGTTTAGGTTCCTATTTTAACCCTATTAGTTCGATTTAACATTAAGTTAAATAAATTTACTTTTACTGTTTCTTCTTGTGTTCTTACACTATAAGGTTAATAAACTTACTATAACAAGCCAAACGAACCCCAAGTTGTTTATTATTAATATATATAACCTTATCTAAGTCATTTTTCTGAACCTTATATTTATAGGAATAAATTAACAATTAATAATATAATATTTGTTTTCAAAACTATTTTATATCAATTTTCACACTATTTAGTAATTGATGTTTGTGAAAATCATAACAGAATTATTAGTTCAAAAAAAGTTAATTAAATAAATACTAACATTTAATATTAAACTAGAAAATTAGGTTAATTCATAAAAAGTCTCAAATTACATTTCTTTGGGTATTTATAACATCAATTATATCAATATTTCATTAATAAGATAATTACTGCATCATCATTGTGTCATAAATAAATTAAATTATATAAAGTCTAAAAATTAAAAATAAACTATACTTATATAGGAAATCTTATTATCTTTATAATTAATATTTATAGTCGAATTTATCTTATGTATAACCCTATATTAAAAATGATTTGTTAATAAACTTTGATTTTAACTATTTTATCCCTTCTTTAAATAAATTAATAATAAATGTCCTAATCTAATCCAAGTGGGCCTAAATGGTCATATTTTATTCCTAAGGTTGTTTTTCGTCGAATTAAACGTATCCAATAGAATTAGGACATGTGTTAGGGTATTAATAGTATCATTTTTACCCTTAATTACCATATTTACTTTTAACCGTGGTAAAAAAAAGTAAAAAGTTACTATTCACCAAAAATTATTTTCATCTCATTGAACCATATTTTACTTACTGACATCAATCGTGTCTCTAGAATTTTTGAAATTCCACTCTCCGAAGTGGTAAAATTATGTTTTATGAAAAATTCATTTTTTTAAACTACCACTTAGTGATTTCACTATTCATTAAAAAATGAAAGTTTCCAGAAAAATACCAAAAATTAGGACTAAGATATATTTGATATTATGAACTCAAAAATCATGTCTATTTTACCAAATTCAAAACAAATCAGTTGCATTAATTAATTAAATAATTAATTCCCGTCGTCTAAACAAATAGCGTGTTCTTAAGAGATAATAACAATCAAAAGATTGACAGTTGTTTATGTCTGGTTTAAATGTGAAATTACATCCAATAACCAACATTGTATTAAATTTTAAAAATATATTCTAAATATACTTTAAAACCACTCAAATTAATAATTTATCACTATTAATTATTTCGACTAAAAAGGTTGTTTTTAATTAAAATTTTGTAATTTTCACTATTCATCAGAAAATGAAAGTTATCCGAAAAGTACCAAAATTTCACCATAAGCTAATTTCGATATTCCGAATCCAAAAATGAAGTCAATTTTGATTAATAAAATTTAAAAAATTTAAAAAAGTGGTTATTACTATTCATAACGGCTAGTTTTAATAATATTTTAATAGCATATCGTTGTTTAGTGAAACTCGGTATTGCGTACTACACATGCTATCGAGGAAGGTCGTGATTGTGTGTAATGCAAGGAAAGTAAAGGATTTGTGTTGTGTAAGATCCTTTTGGTTTAGCGTACAACATAATACATTAATGAAATTAAAAAGAATATTTTTCATAAAATCTCTGGGTGTTACATTCTACCCCCCTTAAAATGAATTTCGTCCTCGAAATTCGCCGGGGTTATAAATGGTTTACTATTCAAAAGTTTCTTTGATAGAAACCCACATCGTAAAAATGAATACCAAAACCAATCTTTAAAAAAAAGTATGAAACATAACGGTTACCCAAATAAACTAATCACTGGGTTTCCACATATGTGAAAATATGGATATGGAAGAGAAATATAACCATCATGTTCTGATTGAGAGTTGTAGAGAACATGGCTATGGAAAATCCAGCAATCACAAAGCCATAAATTTGTGCCGATCTAAGGTACCATCTGATTCATCAGAAATAAGAGCACTAGGACAACATTTTTGGTTTTCAAGATCATTTCCCTAAAGTTGATGAAATTGGAATTAGAAGAAATACTTTGTTTATTTCGGTATAGTCTCACCGTTGGTCGTTCTTTGGACAATTTCTACTTCATCTCTTAAAGAAATGAAGTTGAATTTGTCATTCGTGACGTGTTTGCAGATCATGTGATAGAATTATGGGTCATTCGATCTATTTCAAACGAAAGGTTAGCAAAAGTTATCAAGTATACATAAGTCCATCTATGGTGAGATTAATCATATATGGTTCGTAAAATGGACCTATACTTCATATATCATATTCATTAATATAACAAAACTAGTTTCTACTAAACAGGGACTTCATGTAGGCCAGTGGTAGGCGATAAAGGCGAGTCGCACTTCGGTTGTGGTTTTGATTCCCACAGTATTGTCCGACGCGATGGGTTGTCGCCCGTCCTGAAGGTTGTCCTTTTTCTAAAACTACATTACTATTACATCCCATCAATAATATCGAAAAAAACTTCTATCCTTAAATAATACTATCTTATGTCCAACATAATCCTTTCCAATCTTTATCTAAAATACATCGGTCCAAGCTCATATTATAAATAAAACGATTACTTGAAATGTTATCAACCAACCTTAATTTATCCCCAATTATCATGTTGGTCACATTCCAATCATGTGAATACCTTAATCATATATTCTCTTGAAAAATGAATATCCATTAAACCATAGTGAAAACATGAATGTTGTCAAGAGTTAACTCTTTCCACATACCAAAATCCAAAAATTCTATATACTCAAACCATGATATAACTTTCTCCTTATATCAGTCATGAGCTCATGAATACTATCAAACATTTAATTTTCTCCTTATCCCTTCATTATGCGCATATCATCTACTTTCCAAAAATACTGGTACCATTCATCACACACTTTCAAAACTTAATTAAAGACAACAGTGTAACAATCCTTAGATGTCTCTTTATTCTATAGTACTATGAGATTACTTATACAACATTACACATGATAAACATGTAATCATTCCACTACCTTCTTAAAACATTGACCGAGCTTCAACAATTCTTTCATCTCACATATCATTTGTACTCTCTTCATCATCATCAACATAAATACTACCCATACGACCATACTGATTCTCTTCATGAGACATTCCATTAGGACATTGGTTTGCATAATGCCCGTACATTCCACATTTAAAACATTTAACCATTGTTGATGTCGTAGAAATACCATTATCCTCATCCATGGTGTTAACTGAACCTTTTCCTTTGAACTTATTGGATTTGTGTACTTCTTTTCCACACCCAAATCATCTTCCAGTTCCTTTGAAACATTCTCCTTGATGCCTCTTCCCACATGATTTACATAGTGGAAATTGAACTTTCTTTCCTCTATGATCATCATTAAACTCCATCTTTCTCTTATTATCTGGGTTGGGAAACTTACCAAATTTGAGTTTATTGATCATATTATGAAATTGATGATTCGGCATAATAATGATATTTGGACTTCCAAATCCCATTTCATTTGTTTTTTCATGAAGAATAGCATTCCATTGTCCATAATATCCCCCATTATCGTGAATCTTCCTATTTACAGCAATTTTCTAAAACCCAAAAGGAATGGTGTGAGAGGCAAAAATCATGCTAGGGAAAAAACATATTAAAGGGGTAGTACCTTCAATATCTAATATCTAAGGTTTAATTCTAAGATCGTTAGCATAATTCTAGGACTATAAACTATACATATACTTAGCCTTAGGGACATCCCTAGACATGCCTTAGAAATATCTCTAGGGATCTCACTAAAGTTCTCGCATCCTAGTTTCCAAAAGTTGACTAAACCTTTCCTCTGATACCAACTGTAGATACTCGAAGCTTGACATACATGGACATTACATTACTTTAGAAGAATACTTAATACATAACAAAAACAGACACACAAGGACCGTAATAGTTTAGTGTCTTTGGAAACTTGGAACGTAATCTTCTAATCGTGGTGAAAGATCTTCAACATCTCCCATAAAGATCTTCCCCTTTTTTCTTACCTAAAACCTTTCTTTATATCCTGCGGAAAAGAAAACATAAAAAGGGTGAGCTCAAATGCTAAGTAAGGGTAAGCATGGATAAAATAAAACATACCATATACATTTGAACTTAAATACATGAACATAATTTTTAAACATCAAAAGCTTGAGCAATAACATTAAACATGGAAGAACATAAGGCATAGATCATAAAGAAACATTAAGAATGATAATATAGAATGGTAATAAAACATGTAATTGTGGAAAACCATTAAGCACATGATATTATTTCCATAGTATCCAAGGCATTGCTGCCAAGACCATCTTAGTGGACAAAGTCCCTTTCTGAATCGAGTTCACTCCTCGTTCCAGTCCTGTATTACTGAACCAATTTAACTTGCCATTCCAGCCATTTCTATCTCATGAGATATAAATCTTTACCCAATGCATTATAGGGAGATATAGGTCCCACCCATCTCATAATGAAATCATTCTTACTTGTGCCACAAAATAAACATACATCATTCATAATAACCCAACGAATAAAATGGATTTCATAAACATCATCCCATCATCACATATATAAAAAAAATGGATATAATATCATAATAAGAAAAGTGAAACCATATCAATCATAGAGACATTACACTTGAAACATACACATATGAAATAATTTCATCTTAGATGGAAAATGGTTTTGATAAAACACTTGTAATGAATTCTTGAGGAAAATATCCTTTCTTCTTCAAAATCAATTTCTTTTCACAAAAAGTCATGCAATTTTAAAAGAAACAAATTTTGTTGAAAATATTCATGAAATATTTTGGAGGAAACTTCATGAAAATAAGGCTTTATAAAACTGTAAAAATCCGTTCGTGCCGTATAAGTTAAAAGAAAAACATTCTTTTTGTACTTTTGCTGGAAAAGTCAAAAAGTACCTCGTAATGTAAACAAAAGAAAGATTCATTACATACCATGTAGTAAAAGTCAAAAATGGGTAAAAAGTACTTTAAACATACATAAAAACACTTTTATAAAACATGGACATGGATGATAGAAATAACCCCAGTAAATACTTATGAATAAGAAATCTCGGATAAAAATGAGATTTGAAAAATTATCCATTGCCTTAGGTCTGATATGCTTCGTACGTATCCGAACCTCCTATATAATGATTTAAATAAAGTTATTGACTTATTACAGAATCATTTTAATTGTTATGATATCATATATGGTCCACTTATGACATTGTATTACCCGTTCTTTTGTAAATTCCATGTTAAAGAGTGTTTGGGTAAAATTGTTTCATTTGTCGTCCGTGTTTTGACTTGTAATTATTCATATGATTACATAGATCATGATTACCTAATTCCAGAATATAAAACATGATTTATATATAATATATATTCAGAATATACATATATATAATAAATCAGTAAATGGAATGAAATACATCGTTCATGGAGATGGTAGGTCGTACGTACGCATGAACGCTGTTTTCATTTCCTTATTGAGTTGAATGGAATTAAGTAGATGACATACATATATACACACATAAATCCAGTATTATTATGTCATATATTATACTTGATAATCATTCATGAATGTATAACATGGAGAATGAATCTCATCGCGTCGTGGAGATGGTAGTCCATACGTACGCACGAGTGATGATATCGTTCTCATGATCGTGGAATTGTATTGGAGTATATGTATACTATTTCAGAATCAATATAAATTTAGAATAATAATATATAGTTATTATGTACACCATTATACCCATCCAAGTAAGGTGGTGATGGAAAATAGATTACACCACAGCGTGGAGACGGTATTCCGTACGTACGCACGCGCAGTGATTTCATTTTCCGTAGGATGGATAGATGGTGAAATAGGGTTCTTTCATACTTATAATAACATATAAGTATATGATTGATACTTATGTTATTACTTCATAGTGAAACAACCTAAGAAGAAGAAGTGGAAGAAGAAATAAAGTTGAATGAATCAATAACGGGCATTACCTCTTCTTTGAAGTGCCTCTTTCATTCCCCCTCTTAGGACACTATAATTGGACTTTGAAGAAGTCCAAGACCTCTGGGATGTTTCTAGGGAAGTGGAGAAGATAATTGGGCTAGGTTTGGCCGAGCGTGAAGGCTCAAAGTGGTGTGAGGAAGAGAGGGAGGAGGTTCACTTTTATAAAGGAGGAGAGGGGCACCTTTGGAATAACTAAAAATATTTTTTTATTATAAATCCAAATTCGGTTTTAAATATCTCCAAATTTATTTATTTAGAAGCTAAGGTGGGGATGGGTCGAAATCCTCTCATAAAATAGAATTTAGAAATGTTTAGGTTCCTATTTTAACCTTATCATTTTGATTTAACATTAAGTTAAATAATTTTACTTTTACTGTGTCTTCTTGTGTTCTTACACTATAAGGTTAATAAACTTACTATAACAAGACAAACGAACCCCAAGTTGTGTATTATTAATATATATAACCTTATCTAAGTCATTTAGAAGAACCTTAGATTTTTAGGAATAAAATAACAATTAATAATATAATATTTGTTTTAAAAACTATTTTATGTCAATTTTGACACTATTTAGTAATTGATTTTTGTGAAAATCATAACAGAATTATTTGTTCAAAAAAAGTTAATTAAATAAATACTAACATGTAATATTAACCTAGAAAATTAGTTTAATTCATAAAAAGTCTCAAATTACATTTCTTTGGGTATTTATAACATCAATTATGTCAATATTTCATTAATAAGATAATTACTGCATCATCATTGTGTCATAAATAAATTAATTTATATTAAGTCTAAAAATTACAAATAAAATATAATTATATATAAAATTTTATTAGATTTCTAATTAATATTTATTGTTGAATTTATATTAGGTATAACCCTATATTAAAAATCATTTTCTTATTAAACATTGATTTTAATTTATTTATCCCTTCCTTAAATAAATTAATAATAAATGTCCTAATCTAATCCAAGTGGGCCTAAATGGTCATATTTTATTCCTAAGGTTGTTTTTGGTCGAATTACACTTATCCAATAGAATTAGGACATGTTTTAGGGTAATAATAATATAATGTTTACCCTTAATTACCCTATTTACTTTTAACCGTGGTAAAAAAAAGTATAAAGTTACTATTCACCAAAAAAAATTTCATCTCATTGAACAACATTTTACTTACTGACATCAACCGTGTCTCTCGGATTTTTGAAATTCCACTCACAGAAGCGGTAAAATTATGTTTTATGAAAAATTCCTTTTTTCTAAACTACCACTTAGTGGTTTCACTATTCATCAAAAAATAAAAGTTTCTAGAAAAAATACCAAATATTAGGCCTAAGCTATATTTGATATTATGAACTCAAAAATGATGTCTATTTTACCAAATTCAAAACACATCAGTTGCATTAATTAATTTAAAAATTAATTCTCGTTGTCAAAACAAATAGCGTGTTCTTAAGAGATAATAACTATCAAAAGATTGACAGTTGTTTATGTCTGGTTTAAATGTGAAATTACATCCAATAACCAACATTGTATAAAATTGTAAAAATATATTCTAAATATACTTTAAAACCACTCAAATTAATAATTTATCACTATTAATTATTTCTATTAAAAATGTTGTTTTTAATAAAAATTTTGTAATTTTCACTATTCATCATAAAATGAATGTTTTCCGAAAAGTACAAAAATTTCACCCTAAGCTAATTTAGATATTCTGAATCCCAAAATGAAGTCGATTTTGAAAAATAAAATTTACAAAATTTCAAAAAGTGGTTATTACTATTCATAACGGCTAGTTTTAATAATATTTTAATAGGATATCATTGTTTAGTGAAACTCGGTATTGCGTACTACACACGCTATCAAGGAAGGTCGCAATTGTGTGTAATGCAAGGCAAGTCAAGGATTTGTGTTGTGCAATCTCCTTTTGGTGTAGCATACAACACAAGACGTTAATGAAATTAAGAAGAATATTTTTCATAAAATCTCAGGGTGTTACAAGTATCATTACTTATTAAATGTGAAATATCCAAAAAATTCAAGAAGAAAATTAATGATGATATAGATTTTGAGTTCATGATAATGGAAAAAATTATTATTAAAATCAATAATTTGGTGAATATAAGGAAAAAGATGATGATGATGATTATAATGGAATCATTGATCTTGAACCAAAGAAATTCCCCAAGGTATATTTTAAGGGTAAAAGAAAACTACAACTAAAGTGTTCTAATGGAAATTAAATTCAATAATTATCTTAAATTTTATTTGGTTGAATACTAGGGAAATTGATATTAATGTTGTGAAACCACATAACAATAAATGAGGTAAGACACAAAGGATTCAACAAAAATTTTGGGGAAGCCTTTATAATCTCATTAAAAGTAAACTATGCATCTTGATGAGAAAATATTAAAAGTATTACTCCACATCATGAAGCCAAACAAAATATGAAACAAATTTCAAAGAAAATTAGAAAAAATGTATTGATTCCTTTTGTAGTGGTGATAAATATTATTAATTAATTTTTTTAGATACCATTTAAAAGAATTAATTATAATCCTTTAATTATAAAAAAATTCTCTAGAATGGGGAGAGGCTGTTATTGAATGAAAATAGGAAATATAGCGGAAGTGGAGGAATAATGTTCAAAGGATGTGACTTCTAAAATACATGAGATCAAGAGATACTGACATAAAGTAGTTCAAATAGAGAAAATTACAGAAGGCCTTGAAAAAAAATTCCTCATTGAAGAAGAAAAATACAATACATAATAAAAATTTCTTGAAATTAAAAATAATTTAAAGATGATAAGAGAGTGTTACTAAAACATTATTGGGATCAATGCTAGATCATCAAAAAAATTACTAGTTTGGTCTAGGAAAATATGTTAATTCTGAACCGTTTTAATTTTAAAAGAAACCTAGTAACTTTAAAAATTTAGGTTTTGAAATCAAATTTGGACATGATTGGACAATGAAGACTAGAGTGAATCCTTCTACTAAATCAATCGAAGAAAATTATTCTTAGAGAATATCGGTTCACCTAGATTAGATTCAATCATATTACATTGAATGAAAATATCAACAATCATCAAGATAAAACTATTATTATTTTTTAATATCATGATATAGAATATACATCTAGTGTTGAGGAGTGTTTGGGAACAAAGCCTAATAAGGATGTTATAAAATATCACTTCCAAAAATGAGACATGAACCAAGGGGAACCTATTATGTGAAAAAAGAAAAAAATTTCATATCTCCTAAGAAATGACCATTAATTCCTAATTTTTATCCACTTAAATGAATGTTGACTTCATTGAATAGACCTATAGTTCACGTGGTCAGTATGGTTACACATCTATAAAGATAGTGACTCATATTCCTATAAAAATTATCAATTTTGAGAATGGAAAATATATTTGGAATGCAAAGTTAAATACATTATATTGTTAATAGATTTGTTTGAAGCATTAAATGAAAAAAAGCCATGTATAATTTATTGTGGTTGTTCCTTACACATTACTGGTGACATAAAAATTCTGAGAAAGACTAACAAACCTAAATTTTGTGAAGTAAATTTTGTAAATTATTATTCTCAAATAATCAAAATAGTACTCTCATTAGATATTAGATCCCAAAATATTATTTTCAATTATAAATTATTTTTTGAATGGTAAAATCCCAATTTAATTACTAGTAGTTATCATATTGACTATAGATATGAGGTAGTAATTATGAAAAATATATGAATTATCAAAATCGCAAAGACGGAAGGTTCATTACTCAAGAGAGAGAAACCAAAAACAATCTATTTCAAATTGTGGATCAAAAAAATTATTATCACCTTTGTTTAAATGATGAAAAAAATATAGAACATCAAACATAGTCAGTTCAGCAAAAGAAGTATGAGTAAAAAATGGAAGCATGAAATTATAAGAGATCTGCAAAAGATAAATATTGAAAGTGATGAAATATGGTAAAAGTCTCTAAGAGGGATTATTCCTCATGTTTCACATAAATGAATACATATTTTATCTATCCATTAAATGTAGATTAATTACATCAACTTATCCTATGTATTGAGTCAAAATTATGCCATAGGTGATATGTATTTTGTTCTATTCAATGATGAGTATATTAATATATCTATTTTCATTTTTACAAAATAAAATTTTTGATGATATTAAAATGTCCAAAAAAATTGAAGACATGATAAGAATGAGTTTTGTCTCTATATCAGTAAGATGTGGTCAGAAAATGACATGCAGTTTACATCTGATTCATTTTGATTATATCTTTAAAAACGTGCAATCAAATACTATTATAGACCACCTTATACTCTATTCTAAATTGGTGTTGCTATATAGGAAATGTAAATATTATTTATGATGGTATGAACTATGCTAGTTGAAATAAAATTAAATTATATCTTTCCAGAGGCTATATATACTTCCATAAACATATAAAACATGTCCCTACTAAGCATAACAATAGAAAATTTACTATATGAATTTTTGAATAAGATAATGTCAACATATATGTATTTTTGAGTTTCTAGAAATCCATTCATTAGTATAATCAAGAACAATATTCCGGGAAATTGTTTTTTTTAATATGCCGAATATATCCATATGGGATACATATCTACTAGAAGTGGATATATATGTATGGAATATTATTTTCATTATGTATCTAACTATTAATATTTCAACATTATTGAAAACAAAAAAAATAATGAAATTATAATTGAGCATGATTTGGAAACTTTTTATGAAAATAGTATGAAGATGATAGAATATAAGAATAAAAATATGAATAAAAATGATCAAATAATTATAGATATTTATTATAAACAAACTGATGATTCAGACCAAGGTGAGGGAAATATAAGAAAACAGTAAAATAGAATGAAAAAAACATGATGAATGAAAAATTATCATTAGAAATAAACTAGTTTTGGTAACACCAAAAATGATTTTAATATTTAAATCTCCAAATGAACTTATTTCCAAAATTTTTTCACATATAATGGAATATTTTTTAAAATATAGAGTGGATAGAAGCAAGGAATGAATAAATTGATCATATACAGAAGAAAATATTTTGAGATCTTATTCTAAGACCCTATTATAAAAAATTAATTTGTATCATGTGGGTTTATAGAAATAATATGAATGGGAATGTTGAGGTACTCGAGAACAAATATATTCCAGTGTGGAATTTCTATTCCAAAATGGAAGAATCATGCAGTCACAAAAACATTTAAATTCATCAAATGGACGTAAAATACTCCTGTAAGAACCCTATTTTTCAATCATGTATGGTTCCATTAAATTTTGTTATAAAATTATTGTATGGACCTAATACGAATTCCTAATGTTTAGTGAATGTCTCAGCGGTGTCCTAAGAATTTTTGGTTTTCAGACCATGGATTGTTGGGAGGAAAAGGAATATCACAAAGTTAGAGTACATCATGTTAGTAAGGATATGTGGTTTGTTTTAGCCATTCAATGCTTGATCGAGGGATGGAATAGGTAATATAGTAATATCTAACCATTATTATTGGGATTCACAACCAAGTGAAAAATATACCATTTTTTATAATGTTTTTTTCATATTTTTGGCATTTTAGATCCAAAATAGTGTGTCATAATTGTGTTTTGTGCCCCTTTCCACTACTTCCCTTGCAATATTTTCACATAGATAGGCCGAAATGGGTGGTCATATAGCGTGAAGGGTATTTTTTGTGTAAAAGGATAATTTTTACCTTAATGAAATTATTTAATCCACCACTATTTACTCTGGGTTATCTAGTGGATATAAGCCTTGCTTTTATCCCTTAAGAACTCTAAAATCCATATATTCTAGCTATTGAGATCTATCATCTGTACAGAGTCTTAATTGATCTTTTTTCTCTCATTGGATATACACAATCACATTATTGATTAAATTTTAATTGTTTACTATTCTTCTTCCTATAAATGATACTGTATATATATAGGCTCATATTACTCAATTTCTGGGTGTTGATTAATTGTTCTAATATTCTCCAACATAGGATTAACATGAGGCTACTACTAGATGTAAATATTTGTATGATTATGAGGTAGGTGGTCTTCAAATTGTCCCCGATTTTTTTCATTTTATAAATTGTTGTGTTGTCACTCTGATTTCATCTAGAATAATTTTCTAAATTAATAAGATTTGATTATATTAATTAGTATCATGATGAATGAACATTTATATAATTATTATTCATATTTTGTGGGTACATCCATTGCATCAACAACCCATGTTGGGTGGTGTTCCAAAGTTGTGTTTTTAGTATTCTTACACATTTGAGCCACTATTCGGGTGTGATTAAGATAGACCATTATAATGGTAAGCCTTTCTATATTAAATTACTAGAGAATATTTATTTGATATATGAGATTACCATGGTCTCCTTCAACTTTACCACCTTCTTAAGTTCTTGAACACGTTTAATAAATGATATACGGTTAATAGGAATGTATATATTATACCTATATCTTGCGAAATTTGAATGGAAAAGAATGTTAGTTCCATGTTGCATCACTCATTTCCAAAAAAAGTTTAATGGTTCTGGATTGAATAAATTTATATGATTATGTCTTATGTGGATTAATTTAATGGGTTCACGTTCCATGGCCTCGTTACACAATTGAAAGGCAATGATTGAACCAAATAACTTATTGAATAATATGATTATCTCTTGGATTAATTAATTAAACTAATCTAATATAAGGTGTGTAATTATATATATTTATTTTTACATCATTATAGAATGTTGTTTGACTTGAACCTTCCGTGGATTCCTAGGGGAATTCCTTGATCTGTTGAAGAAGCCTTTCAGATTCATTGTTGTTGATTGCCTCAATTTCGACAAACCTTCAAGCGAAATCCCCATCTATCAGTGGATTCCTCGTATGACACAATTAGATATCCTCTTTTATATATAACAGTGCATTATATTCACTCAATAGATCCATCTTATCTTCAACAGACACGAGGATCCTTGGTTACATCCTTTTCCCAAGACATGGCTAATCCGGTTTTACATTGAATGTATTCCTTGGACGTGGTTGGATCATCATATTAGGTAATTCCATAGATTATTCCCCTTAGATAACACTCTTTAATCTTGTCTACGATGTATTTACTACTAAATTGGTGACCCTTCAGGCATATGTTCCCTTGGATATTAATTTTGTACCATTTTATTATAAATTTTATTAAATATTTCATTATTACATCTTTGAACCTTCAATATTACTATTATAAGGTAATGGCATTGTTTTATATGACTCAAATTACTTAAATATAAAAACTATAATTTAATAAGATAATGAATTTCTTATATTTTCAGACACCGGCTAAGGGTTGAAGAAAGTACTTTGTTATTTTTTTAATGTACTACATTACATTTATATATTCATGCTCACAGAATTCTTCATCTCATATCACATGGATTGAATGTTATAGATTCCATTGGTGGTGGCATTCTTAGATTTATCTCTAACACTATTCGGGAACATCTAGTTCACGGGAAGACTATATTTATGTTAGTGTTGACCAAAGGATTCTTCTAGCATCATTTACATGATGGATTAATTGCTTAGAATGGAGCTAGTTGTGGATTCCCCACCTAGATATTCGGACACAGGTGATAGTTTTTTATTCCATTATTGTAATTTTTTATAACATGATTTTAGGCCTCTTTTTATCTATGTTTTACTTATTTATAGATAACTTACACATCATCATTAGATTTTTTATATTTATATTAGTTATTCCAGTTTACTCAGTTATATCTATTTATCTCTACTTTCATTGTTATATGGTTTCTTATATTTCCTCCATTTTTTACATATTTTTTATATATTACAGTAGTGAATCACTAAACTAATATGGTAATTGTACCCATAAGGAGACACCACATGCCCTATATTTTAGTCAGTAGCCTCTTCCATTCAGGGAGAGGCGCTTGAGCCCATGTGACCAATTTGGCTCAAGGAAACATCAGTGGAATCCAGGTTTGGGATGTCACAAGGTAAAACCAGAGTGGTCCTATTTTTGATTTTCTAATTGGATACAATACATTAGAGATTCTGAGTAACATGGAACTAGGTTATAAGCTATTTTGTGGCATGGACAACTCATCTTTGTTGTAAATGTCTACTTTCTGGAATTTTCATTGATTTTTTATTTTTTCTTATTAATGTTGATATAATATCACCATTATGTGAGGAACACTATTTGTGGTGTTGTTAATTATTATCTTAATTTAGAATCTTATTTCATCACTGGAATAATGATATAAGGGAATTGTGAATAGTTTAATGCATCATATTAGGAACCTAGAATTCACATGTTAGGCATATTCCCATGCCATATAGGTGAAATTTACTCTTTGAAATTCCAAGTATGCCAATGATTGTTGATGTGGTATTGTTTGTATAGATAAAATTTTGAGGCTTTTAGCTACAATTGATTGATTTACACATTAAATTCAAGAGGTATTATGGTCCATCATGGGTTGGAATTGTTAATTTATCGAGTATATCCATTAGAATAAAATCAAATCAGGGACATTTTCATTGATAAGGAGTACGATCATTGATTTAGAAAGAATATAGATCCATTAATGTGAACCTTGATATATAGAAATATTCAAATGTAATTTAGAAGTAGAATCATGACTTGTAAATTTATATGGTGGAACGTTATTGTCCAACATTGTCATGTTTATAGAAGGTAAAGGAGTGAACCTAGTAATTAAATATAAAATAAATGGAATGGTTTCTAGTAAATGATTTGGAAATGTATGGTTGATCATTCGTCTAATAAAACCATTGTACCATATGTTTGATCACATAATAGTATATGAACATCAATGAATGTATTTGGTATGTTATACCATGGGTAGTAATCCCTTTCTTATGTTCTGATTCTACTAGTTTCTCTTTTTATCCACTTAAATAGTATTTTGAATGTTTTTCTTGGTAATATTGGACCAAAGTCACCAATGTATCTTCGTGTCATGTGCTAAGAGGGTGGTAAAGACCATGATCCATATATGGTGGGACCTGAGACACCCGTTTTAACTTCAAGAGTTCCAGTTGAGGCCTACCTATTTTTGTTGATACGAGAAATAGCTCAACAGATCATGATAGTTTCCTGTATTTGATTTAGTACATGCATGGTGTTCGATGGAAGTCACGTACGATGTTTGATATGACTCATGTGGGCCAACATCAACACCCTCATAACTTCTTGAGGGATTATGGTTAATAGGCTATTGAATAGTGGATACATGATACCTTGTCTATATTTTAGAATCTTGGGATTCCTACAGAGAGGAGGGTCATTCTTTATATTTACATGATGCATGATTTGGACCAGAAGTGGGGTTACATAGTCACCTAGGACGGACTCTATCAGGGTATGGTGTGGGATGACATCCAGTCAGACTTCTATGATATGTTCTTTCTCATATGCTGAGAGTTGATAGTTCTACAGAGTTCATTCATCTGTAGTAGTTTTCTTTGTCAGCTATAGATTATTTAATGTTCCCCACTTAGTTAGAGTTATTTGACTCACTACTATGTAGAGATGGGAATATGCCTGTTATTCAATTTTAGGATTGTCTTTACTATTCAATCATTATTGAAGTGAATTATCTTTTCCTACATACATTATCTAAAATATTTAATCAAGATCTTATCACTATGAACTACATGTGGCGATGAAAATAGTACAAGTCATAGAGGACAAGTGATGAGGTAGGATAATAGTTCTTCTGGTCGATGGAAATGATCCATTGATGTTTTTCTATAGGCTAGTCGTTGGAAAAGTACCAATTCTTGTATCTCTATTGTGTGTCAATGGTGTAAAAGATAGAGGAAACTAAATCCTTAATGTGATAATTTCCAAATAGAGTGGTTGGAGTTCAGCCATATAGTTAATATATATCTATTTTCCATTCAATTCCATCAGCTTCTAGTAGGAGAGGATATGATCCAGCTCTACCTTTAGGGGTATGTTCTTTTTTTCTATGTCAGGCGAGGAGTTAGAGAAGCACTAGAAGGAGTAGGTTAGGTGGTGGTCATTGTTATTATAACAAAAATCCTGATCACCAACTGCACTAGTTGACCAGTTTTCCTCATGGTAGTCCAACTATTGTAGAGGGTTGGGGATTTTTTCAGTTGCATGCACTGCAAATGATACCAAATGATCATGCATTAGGACCATTTAGAGTACGATATAAAATTATAGTTTTCTAAACTATAATATCTATTTCATTTGATACAGTTGCTTCACACTCCTTCAAATCCATATATATAAGGGAATTTATCAAGATAGATATAAAGTATTAACATGGTGTAATTACCCTGGATACACCATTGGGATTTTGGCTAGAGGTAATACAGCTTTTCTAGGACTATCCCCCAAGTTAGGTAGTTTTGTTTTACAAAGGAAGATGATTTACTAACCATGAAGGTCAGTAGTTACACATTCATACAACCAAGAAGGAAAGTGATCATGCCCAATGTGATTCATTCCGAACATGTGGAAATAATCCAGGTGATGGGCTTCTTCATTTCCATCCCCTCAAGGTAGGTAGTTACTCATTTTTTATTACACCTTTTTGTTTTTTAGATTGCAGGATTCTATGTCGTTATTAAGATGGATTGGTTAGTTAACTATCAAAAAGTTGTAAATTACTCTATCCAAAGGGTGTCATTTACATCACCTTATGTTAGTAGTTTTAAACATAAGGTTTAATGGAATGTCTAGGATATTAGAGATGGACCAGATCATCATGGGCTAGGTGGAGTGACCTCCTAGATTTCCAATATCATCATACATGATAAATGTGTACTTAAAGATGAATTCCCTCTAGTATTAGATAATTCAAGGGTTTTATTTATTAATTATTTTTATGGATTACCTCATGATACAGTGGTATATTTATGGTCATGAATATTATAGGATTAGATACTGTGTCTATTCATCCGTACAATATCCGACCTACAGAGCTCCAGGAGGTCTATTGGTAGATAGAGGATCTAGATGAAAAACATTTCCAATTCCCTAATACATTCTGTTGGTGATATCCTATTTTATTCACCAAGAAGGTTTATGGACCCATCTTCTTCGCGTGTATTAAATATAGATGAACACTCTTATAATCAATAACTGTTATCTGCTTCCTCGAATAGAAGTTCTCATTGGATAACTCTTAATAGATTGGGGTTTTTCAAAGACCAACCTGAGACAGGGCTATCCTCAGGTGTGTGTTAGGCTGTCGAACATACCTCATTCAACATTTCATATTCGGAATAATTTTTATTAGTGTCTTTCTATTTCATCTAGTCATATGAATGTGCCCTCTGTTTTTATAGAACATATAAAAGGGGTGTTCTTCCCCTATATGGATTCCTTTTTTTGGTATGTGTGGATGACATCGTGGTGTATTATTATAGTCATAGTGACCATGATATGTATTTTTATATCATTTTCAGTACACTAGAGGGTTTAAAATTTTTTCATGATTCTTAATATCCACTTATATATCATGAAATTACTCATATTAGGTCAAACTATCTCAGAATTTGGAGTATTTATTGACTTAGAGAAGGTGTGTACTGTATTTTCCATAGATCAACCAATGAACATGTTTGATTTACATCGATTATTGGGAATTTTGGGATATTACATGAATATTATATATGTAATTTTAATCTTTACTTAACCACTTAATTGTCTTACAAACAATTATGTCATGTTCCTATGGTATGATGAGTGTGAGAATCCGTTCATGATATGAATGTGAGTCATGTAACAGTAACTATTATGATTCATATTGATATGGGAAAAGTGATACGAAATATTATATGATGAATAATAAATCACCCTTGGGGTAGTGATGAAGCATGAGGATAGAGTATTTTTTTTAAATCTCAGTAGTGAAGGCCTCAAGAGAGAAACTACCTGACCCATGACCTCGAGATCACAACACATGTTCATACCATACAATGTTGGAGAATATATCATATGGGTGTGAACATTGTGGGGTATACTGAAAATAATATAAGAAAATTAAATTTTCATAATGTGACTTCAATCTCAGAAAATTAATAAGTGCCTATTATCTACAGTACATCAAATTTGAGCAAGCATCTATGTCTAGAAAGAGATATGTGGTTACTAAAGCACTAATCTAGAAAACTCATGAACATTTGATACCATAATCCAATGATAAGTGGAAATTTATGGACCTCTTTTCTAGGATTAATCTAGTGGTTTAAAACACTCACAAGAATTCATATACCATATTCATTATGGTTACTTATTCCCTCATTGAGAAGGTGACGAGAAGTAAATTTATAGTTCTTGATGTCTTGTTTGTCTATGGGAGTACTTTAGGAGATGAACATCATTCATATTGGTCAATGGATATGGATGAAATATTTCATTTGTGTGGATTTTCCTAGGTTCATATTGATATTAGAGAGGAGTTGATTCATGAGTCTAATGCTTTTTCATATGATGTTTATCTAGGAATATCCAAAATATAAAAATCAGTAAACTTCTATTATTAGTTACATATGATGAAACATATGATAATTGGAATTATCACTAGGTGTTCCACCTATCATCTAGTTAAGGTGGAGTACCAGATACCTGTAGGCTTGTTACACCCACTTCCAGTACTGAAATTGAAATGGCATGATGTTTCCTAGACATCGTTGTCAGTTTATAGAGGTGTCAAAGAGATAGTGAAGCTGTATATGTATTAATTGGTATAATTAATATAGTATCCCACATCATTAGTATCATTTAGACCTTCTATGTTGATTAGTTGGGAAGACATTATGTCAATGAGATAATTTGACAAGATGAGGTCCATCATACTATCGTTTCATATTGGGATGCTCATTTCTCCTCACCGTTTAGATAGGGGAAGCATATGGCTAAAGAATCTCACATTTTCAGACATTTTATATAGTATTTAAAATTTTATAATCCCACCATTGTTTTATTTAATTTTTTATTTTCACCTTTTTTGGTTTGAATTATATTTTGAACCGAAATGCAAAAAAATGGACAATTATGAAATTTCAACCATTTTGAATCACTTTTGTATTTCGAGTATTTCATCTTCACTGTTGATCTAAATCAAGTGACTCATTTTTTGTATAATTACTACTTATGTTGAATATAATTATATAAACTGGTCCATGTATGGATTCATATGTATGGAGGCATAAATAAATCATTCTTTGGGGATTTTGTTTACCCAGAAGAGTAGACCCAGCCTTGTAATTGAAGAATAAATTAGGCTAAACGTATCCAAATATATTTATAACATATATATGTCATAGAGGATTAAATAAGGTGATCCCATGATGTATTTAAAAGAAATATAATCTCATTAAGGGATTCATTAAATGGTTCAAAATGTGGAATATGAAATTTATCTTTAGACAGAAATGGTTCCATTAATTAACTAATTCATACCATTTGAACCACACATTCAAAATTTAAAATATTTTGTGATGGTTCAAAAAAGAATGTATAAAAAACCTTAATTATATATTTAATGGTGAGTGGTCTAGTTTCATGGTCATAATTCCATGGGAAGTTGATGAATTAGAATTTGATGAGTCGCAAGGAAAAATTACATCTCTCGTAGAAAAATGGCCAGAACCCTTTCTTCTGGTGGTCAATGATGATGAAATTATATTGTAAACTATAGGAGAGATAAGGGAATAATAGTAATGAAGAAACCTATTACAAATATGTAAATTTATCTAGACATCCATATCTAATCATTTGAATAATTCGTACGAGAAAATTCGTTCAACCACAATACATATAAATATTTACCCACACCCCTTTCCAAAGCACGGGCACTTCTAAGTTGCAATTTTATACTATTTTTTAGTTTGTTTTCCTCTATAACAGAATTATTAATATTTAATATATTATAATACTCTTCTTCATCCCATTCCCATATTTTTTATCCTTTATTTATCTACCTTGTTCATCACCACTTTGATCTAATATACTCGTAATCATGAGTATCTATCCTAAGGAAGTTTCTAGGGGATCAATCAAGTGTAAAACCCAATTATATTATCATTAATGTTTATTATTTTTAATTTTATTATAGTTATATCAGTGTTATCGTAGTGGGAAGGGTGTATTTATATCTCCTCTTTCCACCTGAGGTTTAACGTTCTCCAATATAATATTTCTCTTAATCGAGTACATGAATGTGTGGTCTCTCAGTGATTGTTGAGAGCACTATATATTCACATACACATAAAGAAGAGGATATTAACACGTAAGATTCATGGTGTTTAGTAACTAATAATGACACTGATAATGAGACGATGAAGGTTGAAGCTGACTAATTCTCTCAAGAATATCACATTTCATTATGACTTTATTCTGCTTGCATTCATTGTGTTTCCATTGAATTTGTTTTATTAACATAATTATTGAATTTTATATTCTAAAATATCCATGTTTTTACTAATATTTAATAGATGATATATAAATAATGTGAATTATTACTAGCGAGTGATTTAATATATCAACTCTTTAGAAGATCATGCTAGGTTATACCTATGATTCACATAGTTATAAATATTTTTTGGAGTGAATTAATGTTTTTTAACAAATTAGTGTCATTTTTTGGGAGTTATTGGACATCATTCACACGTTTTATACACATTTTGTAAATAATTTTACATTTTTTGGTTATAAAATGATAAATTTCAATGATTAAAAAATTATTTTTTTCTCAATGTATTCGAACGATTATTATTATACATGGAATGAAAAATCATTTGGGAAAGTAATTTTTTTACAATGTCCATGATGCTTAGTTTCAATGGATTAGTGATAAATTATAATCCCTTTTGAGCTGAATGGAATGGATTGATGAATATGTACACACATCCAATAATAAATCTAAATTTGATCCAGAACTGGAACTAGAATGACTTGTGGATGAGATTTAACAAATTTTTTTGATAAATAATTTGATATAGGTGAGAAGGGGATTCTAATTGAATTAGTCACATAATCCCACACTCTAACATTTATTGAGAAAATCATTGATGTACAAATTCAATTTGATGAAAATACATTTGATCAATAATTTCTAGATGAATCCTAGAATATATTTGTTAAAGATGACCTAAAAAATGATATTTGCATTATGGATAATGAAACATTATCTCCTTTCTTATTCATCCTTATTTTTGAGACAATAGAGAATATGCACCTTATGAGACTGAGTTTCCAATGGTCCTAACTGAAGATATCAATTATGAAATCTGACTTACAATAAAGTAAAGATTCTATTATTAATTCTTCATATTTTAATCTTACTTAATCACAATATGTTTCTAATATATCAATCCCTATTTTTTGATATGGAAAAAATGGTGTTTAACATGAATGTTAAAGAATTGAATAACCAATTGGTGGTGATTTTAGAATAAGAGTTGGACAATAATATAGTGGTGTGACTAAATCCTTAATAATAATATATATACCCAATGAAGGAGGACACCGCTGATGCCAATAGTGGTCACCCCTATTTTCTTTTCTATCCAACTATTGACCTCAAATTATATATTTTTGTAGTGGGTGGGAATTTTATTTTCTTCATATGGGTTCTCTACTTTTTGTGATAACTCATGGGAATAGGGAAATGTCACATATCGTGCTTCTTCTTGAATAAACCACACCCACCATTGGATTGCGGGTAATCCACTTTAACTACCTTTCTAGGGGAAGTAAAGACCTAGAACCTACATAGTGGGATAAACTAAACATTATTTACATTTCATTTCAATTACTCTTTTTTCCATATTTTTATTATGTTTTATTTATTTAGATTGAAATTTTTAATGTAGTACAAGCTAGGATTTTATCTCATGGTCGCTAGTAAAATATAATTTTAGGTTGTATAATTCCTTCTCTTTAGTTTTTGTTCACATATATATTTTTTGTGATGGAATGTGGGGTTGTAATATTTATGTGTGGGAGGAGTGTGAACATTTTATTTGTTCTAGTCTTATTTTTTTCATTTTCTTTAAAACATTTTAATAATATTGAGTATTAATTACAATCATATCACATCTCTTGCATTAATTATTTTTGAGAAAATTGATATGATTTTTCAAAATAATGTATTTTAAATTTTTGTTGATCTATGAAATTTTTTCCTTGATTTAGATTTTCAGACATTTTTATAAGAATGTGAAATTTTTTAAAACCATTCACATTATAAATATTCTCAAAATATTATTCTTGTAATGTTTGTTATTCTCAAAAACATTGATATATTTAACATAATACCCACACTTTCTAGAGGGAAATGCCTATTTTGTGTTAGAAATTGAATTTATCACTTTAATATTTTAATGATTTATATTTGATGGAATATTTTTGAAATGATTGAGGCATCTATTTTTCTAGCCACAATTTTTCTTGATACCCACCCTTACATCGATCATTTATCAGCCATTATAAACCATGAATTCCCTTATAGTTTTAATCCACATTACAAGCGGAGTATTCCATACCTACCCACACTCTAAGAATATTTTCATGGATATTTCATGTTTTAGTGTGGGTGAATGGCCTTTGTTGTTCATTATTTGGTATGTGTTTATTTTTAGGATGTGGGAGGTGTGTGTAAACATTTTTGGAAGTGGATAATGAAATAATTGGGCAAGATTCATTATTTTATTATGCATAATTTGTTTCATCGGGTTCTCTTTCAAATAATGAACAAATAGAAGTGATATTTAATTATTCTTTATATAGACATTTTTGAATCATGATCATATATAAAATCAAGGGTGTAATTTTGATTCATTTGTTGTATTCAATTGTCTACTCTTCATCAATTAAAAAAATATATAAATATAAAATAATTTGTCTATTTGTGAGATTTAATAAATATTATGAAATGGGGGATAACATCGGTGATATCATTATTTGTAATAATTTATTATCTCATGTGTATTGTAAAAAAATGATGTGAGTTTTTAACATTCTCAATGGGATTTGATTTAATAATAAGCTATGTTTTCCTTGTATTATTTACACATTGTACATTGGAGTCATACCTCATATTTCTGCACCTAAAAATTTTTAAATCATTTTCCCACCAGCCCTATGCCAAACAATTTTCCATGAAAACTTATTCATGATTTAATTAATTTTTATTTTTCATGGTAAAGAGAAATTAAAATTCTCAAAATTCTATGGTGATACATGTGATTTCCATGTTTGATCATGACTCCAGATACAATTTCTACTCGGTGTAGAGTGACATAAAATTCAATAATATATAGGTTGTGATTACTCCATTGAAATATTTATGTGGTTTAATTAATATAAATGTGGTAAATGAAAATATGGGGGAAATTATACATATGTGTGTCACGATGGAATTCAATTTTGGATAAGTTCATTGATATTTTTTCATTTTTGATTATTTTGTGGATTTTGATTTAGACGTAAGATGATTTCTTGGGAGTGTAGTGGTTTAGTGCGGGGGTGTGTTGAAGCTCACATTTTTATAAATTTTATTTATTAATTCAATTTATAAAAACCCATCCTATTTTTATTTTATGGGTAATTTTCATTATTTGGTTTTTAGTTGTATTTGGAGATTAAATTAAAAATTGGTCATTTGTTGAATCTTAACTTTTTCAATCAATTTATTATTTCAATAATAATTTTCAAAATTAGAGCTATTAAAGGGTTTATTTTTTTCATATTAACATGTATTATGTGTATATATTTTTACATTGTTCCATATATTGATTTGAACATCCAGATAAATAAATAAAACAATCATTGTTGAATGTTTTTCGGTACAATAGATTGGACCCTACATCTATTATTGACTCATAATTCTAGATAAATAAGTCCAAATGTTTTTTTGGATATAGCTGAAAAAGGATTCAATAAGGCATGAAATTTATGAGTTTCAATTGAAAATATTCTCATTAAGTCATTCATTGAACCGGTCAAACATGTGCAATATGAAATGTCTAAAAAGGAAGAGGAGGTTCCATTCCATAATTAATTCATAACATATAAAATATGCATCCAAAATGAATAAACCTTTCTAAAGGGTCATGAATGAATATATGGAAAACATTTATCAAATATATAACATGTTAATAGACTATTTGTAAGGTCATAAGGGCATGTGATTTTGACGAATTGGAATTTGACCAATCACATGGAAAAATTAAATGTATCAGAGTAAAATTGATATAACTCCTTCATACAATGATCAATGATGCTAAAATATTTAGAATTAACGGAGAAGACATTATGGAAAGAAATTTATGAAGAAAATATTCAAAAATTATACCACTTAATAGGACATCCATATGGAGATATTTGAATAGAATGTTGGAATGAATTCATTCACCTCCTCTCCATATAAATATGTAACCCCACCCCTTCTCAATGTATTTTATCTTCTATGTTTCCATTTTCTATTGAATATTATTTTTGTTTCTCATCTAATCATATTATTAATTATATATATATTACTGTTATTCATAATCTCAATATTATTTTTTTCTCTTTAATTTTTTATCATTGTTCTTCTCCACTCCAACTATTCATAGGAAGATCATGAGTAAATTACCTAAAGATGATCATGGTGGATCAATCCAATGTTGAATCCAAGACATTGAAAATTCATTTTTATTGATTTGTATTTTCCTAGAGTTATATCATAAGGGATCATAGTGTATATGTTTCCTTGGTATCTCCATATTCCAATGAAGTCTTATAATTATATTTAATATTTTACCTCAATCAAGGAGGTTTATGAATGGTATCTCGGGGATCATTAAGTGCACTATGTGTTAAAAACCTCATATAGAATACATTGTTCATGCATATAATATAGTGTGTTTAAAAATTAAATTTTAAACTAATAACGATATGATGATGGTTCAATTTAGGTGGTTCCTTAGGAAATATCTTTTTTCTATCTAACTACATTTTCTTCGAATTCGTTTTGTTTTTAGTGCATTTGTTAGGTTAATTTTTATATTGAATTATAGATTCTCATATTTCAATTTATATTAGTTTTATTTAAAAGATAAAAAATATTAAAAAAATTAAAGTAGAAGTAATTAGTAATTAACTATAATAGCTCCTTAATAAATTGACCTATGCCAGCCCCTGTAGTTATAAATATTTTTTATAGTGTGTATGACAATGCTTCATCAAAGGTTATTACTATAGTAGATCCTCTGGGAATAGCCCTTGACCCTTAGACATATAGAGATTTGGAACTGATGATATATTTTTTAAATGTTGGGACTATGTTCAATAAATAAGGAAGTAAGAAGAATGTTCTATTATAAAGTGTTGTCTTTTTTTTCAAAGTAAATAATTCAATTCACATTGTAAAGTACTTGAAAATCAGACTGTGCTTTGCTGATATGAATTTCAAAAACAACATAAGTTAGGAGAACATGTGACACAAACCTTATAAAGGAATGAGAGTTTGGAAGCTTGCATGAAAAGTAGGAATCAAGGTCCAAAAATCAAAAAACATAAAAATAAAGAAGTGCACAAAAGATGATGTTGAAATGAGAGAGTCTTACGCGCCAAATGTAATGTGAAATGGGGTTTTGCGCAACGGGTCAGGGTTTCGAGTAGCGCGAATGATTCAAATTAGTTCGCAAAACATGAGGTTAGCATAAAAGAGACTTACGCACCCAATGAGACATCAAATGTGGTCTTGTGTGATGTGGGACATACGCGCCCAATGTGACATCAAATGGTGTTTTTTGCGACGCGTCAGGATCATGGACGACACATTGGGGTCTTTGCGCGTAGGGGTCAACAAGGTCAATAAATAAGATTTGACCCCCTCATATTTGAGAATATCGACAAATAGAGAAAAAATGAGCTAAGAGATACTGAAAATTATTATGAAAATGAGAGGGCATGAATGAAATAGAGTTGTGTGCAAGAGGGAGATGTTCCGCACAAGAATAGAGTAGCGCGTATGATATTAGTTGCATGCAAGAGGCATTTTGTGACAAAATTCAAATCTATCACACGTTTCATAAACTCTTCATCCAAGACACAAAAAAGGGTGTGTGAAATATTTTGGGTCTTCACACGTATTCAGTTCACCATAAGATACTTTTATCAGCTTCTGGGTAATAATGTTAATATTTTTACTTCAAAGAATACACATGTTCAATTGTAAAAAAAACACTGAAATACTGTAATTCCCTCTTTCTTCTATGTGGGTACACACATTTTTGGATTATTTTCCATGTGATACAAGAGTGTAAGGGTATATCCTACTTGTTCTATTCAACATAAAATGATTGTTCCTATCGGATTATGTGGTACTAGATTATTTCTGTACCATACCAAGGATGTAACTACTCTTGTTGATTGGTGAACCATGTAAATCATGAGTTCATATGGTTGTATGTGTTATCAGGGAAAAAACTATTTAACAGGAGGTGAATGTTGTTTCAAAAAGAAGGAAAATTAAAAAATAAAAATGATATCACCGATTCACCACATCCCCCTCTCAATGATACATGGATCCAGACTATGAACTTCAATAAAGAACATTCTTCGAGAATGCATCCTTTATTTCGACGGTTTCTGGGAGAAGCTTATTCATCTCATCAAGCAAGGCAATAATAATACCTTTTATGAGACAATTTTGTGATTTTTTAGGCCTTGTATGGTATGATATTTTTTTCACCCACGTGCTAAAAATTTGCAAGTGATGAAGCCCTACATGGTATTTATCTCATGTGGGAGACATTGTATTAGGTTTAGTGGATCAGGAAGCATATGTATATGGATCAGTTTGGACTGAAATCATATTCTAATCTCCATCGACAACCTCTTGAGTTCAAGGTCAAGGATAGTGTTTTCATGTGGGTGTTATCTTGGATAGGTAATAGATTGATACATATGTAGGCGATGTTATTTCATTATTTTTTAGGTCCTTTGAAATACTATAGATAGTAATTATGGAAGCCTATTGGTAGCTAATACCTCTAATGTACCATAAAATGCCTGAAATTTTCCATGTTTCATATATTTTTTTGTTATCATGTCGACCGGTCACACACACTTGACCCTAAGGTTGTTGATATTGATGTTGTTGCTGCATTTTAGTATTTCCCTACATGGAATATTAACTGGAGAGGAAAGGATTTTAGAGGCTGGTCTCTAAGACTATTATGGGTTCTATGTTAGCACAATTTCATTTAACATGATAATGGGGAGACAAAAGCAGATGTTTGGACCCCATGGAAAGAGTTTTTATAGAAAATGTGTCAATTACCTTGGACGGTGAGCTATGGGACAAGTTCCTTCAATGGGGATTGAATGTAAGAACTCAATTTTTCAGTCTGGTATGGATCCTAAAAATTTTGGTCAAACATTACTTGATGGACCAAATATATATTCCTATGTAGATAGTTAAGGTCAGAAGGGTGATAGTGGATTTTCGATAGCCCAAAACCTAACTTTTTGGGAGAAAAGGCTCCTAGCGAAGTCAAAATTTGACGTGTGAGGCAGGCTTCAAAATTTATTTTAACTATGTTAGGTTGAAAAATGTGATGGAATATGATCCACATTTTGATATAATCATGTGAGTTAGGCCACAAGAATGTGTAAAAATTATGAAGTTTTAGAAATACTTGTTTCACATTGTTGGTGCTCAGTTTCCCGCACCATATGACCTCACACTGTGGTATGCCCCTTCCTATAGCTTCTCATGCAAGGTTTGCACAGGGTTTGGCCAAACCACATGACCAAACTGTGCGAAGGGAATTTTTTGGGTTACAAGAATTTTTTCCCTTAATTATTTTGTTTAAATTTCCCTTATTTAATTTCATTTTCCATGCGTTCATCATTATTATTTTTCTCCCTTTGGAGATACAAAAGATAACTATTATTTCTATTGAGTTATACAATTCATCCAATGGCCGAATCAATCACAACTCATCTTGTTGGACCCACACATGTATGTTCTGGATTCCTTTTCAATCATTATTTTTTCTTCTTCCTATCTATGATGTTCCTTAAATATAGGATCATAATCCCCAATTTCATGTAATTGATCCATTATTCATATCTTCTTCATCATAGTGATAACAAGAGGTTGATACTACACTAGGAGAGTCGTATGAGTATGGGGTAGGTGTTCTATAAGACATCCATAAATTTTTGTCATTTTATAAGGTGTCCGGTCATCACATCAATTTCATTGATCATCATATTTTAAATTTATATTACATTATAATCATTATTAACATGTTATATGACCCTTTTTATAATTTTTATTCAATATTGGTAGTTACATCCAAAAATACAACCACCCCATGTAGTTTGATCTTCCATAATTTGGTTTTTTATATTTTGACACCAATGTGAAATATATTGGGTGTTCTAAATCATGAAAATTAAAATGACAAACCTTTCAATATTGAATGTCTAGTGAATTGAGATTCTATATTGGAAGGTACATTTCTCTCCTTTTACTTTACCCAACTAATTCATATTCTTGAAGTTGTTTATAGAATGTTAAATGGTTAATTGAAAGGTATATATTATATGTATTACGTAGATTGTTTTAATGTAAATTAATGTTGGTTTCATGCTACATAACCGCTTACCCACATAGTGGAAGGTATCCAATTAAACCATGTCAAATTATTATTGATTAAATGGATTAAATGAATGGTTTCATGTTCCTTGGACATGTCCTACTAATAAAAGTCGTGGAAGAAACAAAAAGATTAATTAAATGATATAATTATCACTTGGATTAGCTAATTAAATGTATATAACGTAAGGTGCCTACATATATATACGGAACATGAAATCATTATAGGATGTGGTTTGAATCAAGACTGCATTGGACTCCTAAGGAAATTCCTTGTGCACTCGAGAACATCATTCCAATTCAAGGATGTCAGATTCCACTATTGAGACCCACTTTGGAACCAAATACTCATATATCATTGGATTCCTAGTGTGATACCCATAGGATCTATTATTTAATTTCACATGATACCTTGGATATACTCCTAGGATTCATCATGGCTTCTATAGAAATGAGGTTCCATGGATACATCCTTGGTCATATCTATAGCTTATCATATTTTACCTAGGATGTTTTCCCTGTACTTAGTTAGATAATATTAATTTGGAATTCTTGGGTTGATTATAATTTTATTACAATCTTAAACCTTATCCAAATTATAGTTACTAATTAGAAGGAAACCCATGTGGTATATGTTTCTTTAGATTACATATTGGAACCCAATCATTGTAAATATCATTATAGGTTTCCAAGTTAAATATTCGATCATTCAATATTACTATAACGAGGTGGTGTATTTGATGGATATGCCTCATGTGATTTATATATATATATAGTGGAATTTAATTAATTAATTAACTAGTTACATGTTCAGAAACAATACAATAGAATGAATTCACACTATTTTAGTTTATAATACAGTAAGTAGATGTTACAAACACCCTTTGGGTGGCCTACTAAGATTTATCTCACAACCTATATGAGCGCCTCTTGAACCTAGGTAGACTATATGTATACAGATGTTGATAAATGGATGTGCTAATCCTCAGACACATGATTGCTTGATTTATTTGGATGGAGATAAGATAATATTATGTAATGGATCTTTTGATTATTGGTATTTTTTTATTCATTTATGCTATATTTTTATAGAATGTTTTTTTGCTGAATTGTATCCATGTTTTCATTATTCATAAACACATGAATCATCATCATCTACTTTTTTATAATTGTGTGATTTATTCCAATTATTTTTGTTATTGTTATCAATGTCTATTTCTGTAACTATATTAGTACATATATTTCCTCTATTATTTAAATTTTTTTGATATCATACATATATGGTATACCCTAGTAATGAGGTTTTAGTCTCACAACAGACACACCCCAGCACCATAATGCTATATGGCAGCCTCTAGTCTTCAGGGACTTTCATAGTGTCTGAATAGGGAATAAATGAAAATGTATTCGGAATCATGTAATGATGTGGCATGAACCATGATTGTACTGGGTGAATATTGGGTCATGTTTTTGACTCTTTTGGTACCTAAAGATGTTTAATACAAGAATTCTATTATTAATCACAAGAAAAATATTTTTAAAATTAATTCATGATTAAAAATGTGGGTTACTAATCACCAATCTAAAAAATATATGGATTTAAAAATGATCATTGTATCAAAATTATATACAAAATATTATTAAATATATGAACTATATTCGACCACATACAACCCTAGAATACTTCATATTGAGTTTTCAGTCATTCCCAAAATAATTAATGACTATTAAACACCAATGATCATCACCAGGTCGGGCGCCAGAGATGATGTGAAACATGATGGATCGTCCCGAAGACATGCATGAAACCTCCATCTTTCATGAATTGTTTTTGACAAATATGATACTGTAAAATGAAAAATGATGTTATAGGAGTCCATTCCTAAATCTATATTCATTCACGAGTTCATGCTTTTAAAAAAATTGGAGCACATATTTATATTCCACATGTACAAGAGACTGCAACATTAAAGAAGATGTCTATCACATGAAATAAAGAGGACATCATTTTTTATGTTAGGTGATATTAAAGAATAAATAAATATTGTTTGAAAATATTTATTATATGATACTTGTGGGATTTTAATCACCTTTCATTAACTCACCTCATGTTTTGGGTAATGAAAAAAGATCTTAGATGAGAACTAGTTGAGACCTTCATTGTATTGATAATAATCCTTACATAAACATTAATATTAAATGTAAAAGGGAGTGAATCATGGAATTTAATGTGTATAAATCTTAGTGAATTTCATGGGAAGATTTTGTAAATCATCATCACTAATGACATGGGGACTAAAACGTAAAGGGGGTTATTACATTAAAATTTTCGTGAGAATTAGACTATATTTCATTACTCAATTTTTACCAGAATACTCCTAATGATATAATGTTAGGAAAAAAATTGATTAATGATTCTATGTGATTGTTCTCTCACTTCATGTAGGTCCACCACATGATCATATCATCTTCGTATTTTAAGAAGTGGAGGAAAAACCTTTGTCTCATGTGTTATTTCAGTCATGAAGGAACAAACATACCAATTGTTAGGTCCACTATGCTGAATAACATGGAGGGGGTCAATAAGGATATGATTGATTAAACCATTATCCCTATTGGATCTTTTTTCAGTGTTATAAAAAAATCATTTTTCTCTTCCTCCTGTAGAAATATAAGAAAAAAAATTAAATCACGCACTAGATCCAATATTTTCTACTTGGTTCACCCTCACTGGTCTACATCAAATGATTATACTATGTAAGTATGTCGATGTACCAAACTTTCTAAGGATCATGGAAAATAATGAATACAATGTTAAAGAAATATATTATCTTCATAGGATCACTATATTTACAAGGTTTAGGGTTGGCTCACTTCATTCCCAAAGGTCACTCCCTCTGCCTCTTTCTATGACTAACAGCTAGTGGAAAGGGCCAATGTCTTCCTCTTCCTACACTCACTGCGCTTGGAATGGAATCCACACATCATTTATAGACGTTTAGGTCAATCACAGTTTATGGAAATTTAGGACCCTTCATTTTCATGATTTATTGAATCCTTAATTGTCCATGTATTTCTATTGATGTTCTTTTTTCACCCACAGATGTAGTCGACCTTCCCTAGTATGACTAGATACAATAAAATACTTTCGCAAATTGATTTGAGGATTTCAAAAGACTCCTTGTGAAAATATAAAACCAAATTATTCTCCCACATACTGAGTAATAGGTTCGGTATGCAAAACACCTCCTTGATGTACCATTTCCACTTCCACAAACCTCCCTTCAACTGCAAACTGCCTCCACCTTCGCTATTGTGTAACCCCTCTACATACCAACATCACGAACCTCTGCTACAAATCACCCTTTTCCTGCGAAATGTTCTCTATTCACATACCTGCATCGCTAAACACTTGCATAAAACTCCATATTCAACTATTTACCATATCCTTTGTGCGTAATAGTTCCTCATATAAACTTTTAGTGGAATTATTCCACACTAACAACATTAGCTTTTTCAGAATTACCCCTCACGAACATCCTTCATACATTGCCCAATGCCAGAGCAATAGATGTTCTCTAATGATATTTTGTATACTTCATAATTAGTGGGATTAGAGTTTCATATATAGAAAAATATATCCACAATATCTATTAATACAAGATTTAGA
Source organism: Viscum album (assembly GCA_963277665.1). NCBI lineage: Eukaryota > Viridiplantae > Streptophyta > Magnoliopsida > Santalales > Viscaceae > Viscum > Viscum album. Next base: position 2,133,028,639 of record OY728148.1, read on the forward strand.
AAATGTTTTATTTAGTACAACCTCCACTGCATACCGATTCTCCTGCCACCGTGATCCATAAGCTTTCTTATGAACCATTTTTTATTCTGGGTCATGGTACTAGCTTTTCTCCAACACAGTAAATCTATACCACCGATGATAGGGCATCCACGTACTACATCTCCTTCCATCATGACCTATTTTTGGTTTCACAGACCACTAATGTGTACAACTCCTAATGTCTGGTACATGTACGTATACTCTTCCTAGAAATGGTACATGATCCATGTCTTGGGATCCATTTTCTATTCCTTTTCTAATTTGTCTCTCCATTAATCACACTGTCCAGTCCTATGAATAAATCCATACATTTAAAAATAAAAATTCTTGAATATTTAGATATAAAATTTTGTAAAAACTGGGAAACTGCACTACCTTAAAGACCTTTCTTCGGAAAGCACCAACTGTAATCATTCAAAATCATCTGTCCCTATCAAAAAACACAATCATACCCTAAATATATTCAGATGACACAATGAGGGATTTTTCCCAACACCAAATGTATATATTTTTTATTTGAGAGGTAGTATACATCAATGATTTAGTCATTGGTTTTATGATTAATGGTTAGAGAATGATTTTCTTACATATATCAAAAAAGGGTTTGTGTGTATAAATGTATGTGCATCAGCCAATTTTCCAATAGGGAAATAAAAAAATTGATGATATTTTGTTTTCATATTTTCACAAATCCATACAAAATATTACATTAATGGATTAAAATATATAAGAAATTTAAATTAATAACTATAATGAAGACTAAAGTAATTTATATAATAAAAAAAATATATTAATAAATGGTCATGGGAAATGGTTTACATGATTTATAACCCCATTAAATCAGTACACGTGAAACTAAGTGAGCACATTAAATACCATTTATATTGAAGTATTAACTATGAATATCCTCAACAATATTTGTAAGAGTATACAACATTTATTTGTGATCAATACTATTTTTATTCAGAATCATTTCACATCAGAATGTATGAAGCTATTGTTCCCATTACATTCTAGAAATAATATTGTGATGTTACGATATAATATATTCTATGGTGTAACAACTTAATATTATTGTGGAAACTCTATGATTTTGGTATATAACTAATTATAGTATGAATTAGGCTCTGATTGAGAATGATCTTCGTAAAATAATAATGTCCCTATGATAATAATTTTTACTAAAAGGATGTGTAATCATATGTATGGATTAGATCCAAATATATAAAGAGAGATTAAGTTATAATGAATGAGAAAATTTAAAAAGACACCACTGAATCAACCCCATCCCCATTTATCATTGATACAGTACCTCCCAAGGCTCCTCAACTCTCAAGAAACATTACTTTTTAATATTCCCTATTTAAACATGGTTTTAAAAATGGTTAAAAATTTCATTGTTTTATTTTTAAAATGAGAGTTTAAATGTGAATCTCATAACCATATGAACATATATAGGTATGTGTATGTATATACATATGTAATAATTAATAATATAATCTATGAATGTGTGAATATGGTGATGTTATTATATACATAAGTAAGTATATAAATTTATATGAATTATAATGATGGCTTTTTGAATAAATGTGACCAATCTATTTATTGAACATTTAATGGTTTTGATAATTTTATTTTTAAATGGTTTAATACTATTAATGTATATAAATTTGAATATAAGATTGTAACTACTAATTCTTTCTTTTCAAGATTACATAGTTGTATCATTAAATGTCTTCATTGTCACTTGTTTATGTGATTCCCAATATATCCCCTTTTTTGGTTTCCTTGATTTCCGTAATAGATATATTCCTGACATTGAAAATGTTGGATGATGTTTTTGTTAGTTATTTTTTGTGTGGATGAATTAATTTTTATACTTTGAATGGTGGGTATTCCTTATGGTGGGTTTCACTCCAAAAAAGATAAGGTGTTTTGATATCATGAGTGAGAAATCATGGATATTAATGTGGTCATGGATGTGGTGTTCTTTAGGATAGATTATATAACCTGAAATATCAGTGGGGATACCAACAAATGATAATATTATAGATTTTTCCTTGGGAATATTTTCATTAGTTTGAATCTTGTTACATAATAACCTAGGGTATATCCAATGAAATAGTCACATTGACTAGTTGTTGTTATAGGGGATCCATATATTATACATGATTATTATTTTCTATGCTTTTTTTGGCCATGAATATTTTCCAATGAAAGATTTTATAGTTTTCTTTATTAGTGGGGGTACAAGTGTAATTACATGATATGTCCTTTTGTTATATTTTTTAACAAAATGGTGTTTTAATTCTATTACAATATTGTTTTAAATGATGGTTTTAATTCTGAATTTGAACGTTGTTTAAAAATGAGTGTAATGGAATAAATTTCTTTAGAATATGAAAAAAATTCAATGTGTTAAAATTAAATTTATGTTAAAAGGAAGAAATATTTTTAAACTATATTTAAATAATTCCTGACACAAATATAAAATTAACGATATAGATTGTGAAAATGGGGGTAGTGGGCTACTAATTACTTATGAGATCACACATATATTATATCTTATTTACAAGTTCATGATCATATTCTTTCTACTCAAGGTACATTGGTTAATTGGGTTTTTTTAGGTTAGTGGTTTTGATTGATTTTTTTAGCATTCTTCTATGTTTTCCTTTTAAGTTATTAGGTATAAATTCCATTTTCTCATAGAGATTATTGATTTGGCCCTTTAAATGAGTTTTTTTAATAATTTCAGTTATAAATAGTGGTAGGTTGAATTATTTATGTGGAGACTGAAAATATTTCAAGATATTTTATTTCTTGATGAATATTGGGGGGTAGGGGAGTAGATGATTGGTTGATAGGTTAGGGGTTTATAGGATGTTTTTAATGATATGATTATATTTATGTATATCTAATTCTTATTATGTTTTTTTCTATATTTGATTAATTTTTTAACATGGACACGTGACCAATGGATGGGTTATACGAAATTTTTAAATGAAATATGCTACTTATTTAAATTTTTTTAATATAATATTCATTCACATTTTAGTTATAGTTACTGAAATGGTTCTTCTATCAGTCATATAGGGATAATGAATGAACCTAGGGTTTGTGGTGTACTGTTTCTTGTTCTAGTTTTGATGGAAGTCAGGTTGTGTTGTTAAAAATCATATCAGATCCTTTTTTCATTCCCTATGAAATAATTATAGAATGGGATTAACACAATTGTGACTACAGTGGTAAATATGAACCGATATTATATAAAAATCATATTCAATTTAGACCTCATGTTTCCAATGGAATTTGGGTTTTTAATTTAGTTTGTTTTGTTTAATTTGATTTTGATTTGATGTATATTGATGTGATTTGGTCTTTATTTTCATGGATGGCTGAAATGAGAATCATTATATGTTTTGTGATGAAATAGAGGTGATATAAAGAGTGTTTTGTTGTCCTGTGTTGCTGAATGAACCATGATGCCACCGAGAACCTGATTTTTTTAAAATTATTAGAATCATTTCATGACCGGCACATGGATCATCACCATGTGTTCATTACGAGAATGAATTCACATCCTTTTTTTATTGTCATATTTATTAAATCTGATTCATTCATTTAATTTGTTGAAATGGAAATGGGATGAAAAATAATGGTGGTTTTGAAATATGTAGATTAAATCCATCTAGAAGTTGTTTATTTTTTATAGACATCCATGATTAATTTTTTAATCATATAATATAATTGATGTTTCCCAAATATATTATAGGGGATATTAAATAAAATGTTTGATATTTGGGGGTTATTGTTTTATCAATTTATTAATTGATTAAATGTGATTTATTCTTATTATCTCTTATGGAAATGAATTTTAAAAAGAATGATTTCTATCAAAACAGACTTTTGGAAAAGAAAACTTCTATCAAGGCCTGATTTCTATGATAGTGATTTTAGATTTTTTTATGTTATTATTTATTATGGTGCTATTAATTTTAGAAAATGATGGAATTTGGAAGTGTGATATTAATTTATAAATCAATGAATGGTAATGAAATGGAATTTATTAATTGAATGGTGGTATGGAATTGTAGTTTCAAGAATCAGTAATTGTAATTCATTTATATAAAGTTCTATGAATGTTTAATGAGATGTTGTGAATTGTGATTATTGAAATGAAATTATGATCCTATATTTTTATGGAAAATGATTATATGTGATTTTAAATGATGCTGAAGCTATGTAAAATAATAATCATGAAGATTTTTTAAGGAAAACTCACAAGATGAGGTCATAAATACTCATTATACGAATCATGTGAGTGCTACATATAGTGAGGTCATGAATATACCCTTTGAGTATGTCATAAATAATCCAATTGAGGAGTTCACAAATACTTCCTTCATTGAGGTTGTGAATAATCCATTCTGAGAGGTCATTGTATTAAAGAATGCACCCAATGGGGCGGTTGTGATATTTTTGGTGGGGATATTGTGTATGTAAAGATTATATTATTTATATTAAGAAGAGGAGGGTTTTCTTTCCATGTTTTATCTATCTGGGGATCATGTGTTCTTTTATGGGAATGGATGAGACTTATGATCTCTTGGGGTTTATCAGCAAGGAGCCTTTCTATATTAAGATAAATAATTCCCTAGAATAGTATTCCATGAGGGGTATTGATAAGGTTATTATACTATATACTACAGGGAGATTAAAACTTGGGAAATTATCTGTATATCAGGGTGAAATACCCCTAGGTATTTATATTATTATTCATGATCATGATGATATTCTCAAAGGAATTTCTTTATGGGATGAAGCAGTTTTGGTCAGGGTTCATGGTGTTCCATTTCTTTCTTGATGACCTAATATTCATAATTTATATCCATTTCATTTTACTTGGTCCTCGAAAATCTCTTAGTGTATAATTTTGATGAAACAATTTTAGGTATTAAATTTAGTGGTGTTTTATGATGTTTTGAGTAATCATAATCTTTTGATTGATCAATATATAAGTGTTATTTTTTACTTTTGGATTTATCATAAATTTTTTTATGTTGTTAACCCCCTCACATTATATGAAATCTTAATTGTTTGGAAACCCTATTTGGTATCTGTTTTTTTGAGGCCTAGAGTTCCTTGTAAGTGAACAGATTCTTCATGGAGATGTTAGTTGATTGGTTATATGTTGATATATTGATCTTTATGATAATATTAGTTGGTTAATCACCATGTTTAGGATCTATTTCAAACCATTGGTATATCCCAAATCTTTCTCAGGGTGTTGGAGTTTTAATAGATTCTTGTTTTTTATCCCTTAATATAGGTTTTTAGGGTAAAAATATATTATGATGGGGAGGTCATAAATCATTGGTTTTCAATTATTTTAAAATTTTATATTATGTTATTTATATTTTTTGTTATTATGGAATTTTTAATATCACTTTCAATAAAATTCCATATTTTATGAATTTTGAAAGGGATTATGGTTAGAACATATAGTTTATATAATTTTATTCTCACTATTTAATGTCCTTTTATGTCAAGGTAGAATTATATTTCATGGTCCATAAATTATATGTAAAATCATACAATCAACTAGTACTAACCATGTGGGTCCATAATTCCAAGATAGTCTTGACCCCACACTCATCAGAAGATTTGGAAAATGATTTAGGTAAACCATGTTTGTTACCAAATATTTGAAATTTATGTTGGTTTATTTATTATATTTATTTTTTATTATATTCCAAATCCCATTAACATTTCATGAATCATTAACCCCTATAAATGTCCAACTCCCTTCATAGAACCCCATCCATTGTTCAAGATCCCTCATGGGACATTTCCCTAAATGTGGCATCCTCCCTCCTATCTACCCCTTTAGAACCGGATCCTCACATCAACACCCCATATCAATTTCACATAACACCCCCATTCTATCCTCATTTTCATGTGTGTACCATCTGTTGACTAACTCCTTAATATTAAAATTATAAAAAAAATATCAGCAATACAAGGTTTAACCCTTAATTATTTTTTTTCACATCCCACTCCTTTCCCATTTCTTACCAATATCATTTTCACCATTCCACATTTTGGTTTTAGAAAAAAATATGGGTACAAGGATCAGATAGGATTTTTGGTTGTCATAATTATAGATCTTGGATGGTGAACCTTATGTTAATCGGTGCCTTCTCTAATGAAGAAGAAATGTTCCTTACATATTTCTAGTAATTTGTGTGAGGTTTTCGCATGCTATTATCTTTTATATTATAATAGTCGAATTCGTATAATTATAAAATTAGTTTATTGAATTTTATTGAAAACATTAAAAATATTTAAGTAATTTATAAGGTTTATATTATGATTAATTTTTTACATATATTTCAAACGAGATGTTTTTTTATTTTAATCGATAGTTGAGAACATTTTTTCAAGATTTGGAAAACTAATTTTTTATTACTTCCCTTATTGGGTCTTTTATAAAATTTAATAGACTATTTAAATGGTGAACATGGATTTACAAATATATATTAAAATAATTATGTAGAAAATAAATGAGTATTATTTTATTATCAAAAAGATGTTAGAGCCAATAAAAGTGAACTAGTTTTTTTCATTTCCTCTATAAATGATATTTTTAAATTGATTACCTATTTTCCTTTTTTATTTTAAAAATTTTGAGTTTTGTTAGTTTAATCTTTTTCACTTATAAATATATATAGCTATGTACATATATATATTAATGTAAAAATTCAAAAAAAATATATGAACATTTTAAAAGGATGATGCTCTTATATATAAAAGTATGTATATATTTATATATGAATTGTAATAAAGGGGGTTTGAAATAAAATTTTCCAGTCTCTTGAATAATCATTTAATTTTTTCAATGGGTTGTTTTAAATTTCTATTAATATGTAAAAAGTTAAAAAGTGGTTAAAAAGACATAAAACGCCATAGTTAGATTTTCATGAATAACTGTTGGGGAAATTAAATATTATCAATGACACTTGTGTATGTCATACACATTATATACCATGGTTAGTTAATTTTCATAGTTACCCATTTAGATGACCTTCTTTCATTGAAAAAATTAAATTGTGTAGCCATATATTTTTTACTAGGAGGATTAATTATTTTTTATTCATTTATGGATGTGTATTCCTCAGTTTTGGTTGTGTGGTAACTAATGTTAGGTGGATTGATAGCTTGAATGAACTATAACGATTTTTAAAGTAATTGTAGAAGTGGTTTTCATATTAGATGGTTTATATGAACAAATATCTCAATTGTGATATATAGATGTGATTAGATTAACATTCCATCATAGGGAATCTTCCCATTAGTTCCTATCAAGTTACACTTCCACCTAAGGGGCAACAGATGGGACTTTTAGGTTGACTATTGGTTAGAGTTGGGAATTCATATTTGGATATTTATTATTATTTACATTTATTTTATTTGTTATTGAAAATTTCACTTATTTTTATTATATTCTTCATTACTAGTGGTGATTTTTTAATAACATGATATATATATATATATTGTGTTTGGTTTGTTTTTTAAATGATATTTATATTGGATTGTAAAATTGTCCAAAATAACAGATTTCATCTATGGTTTTTGGAGTTAATTAAAAATGAGTATTTAGGTGGAATATGACTTAGGATAATAAAATGAATTCAATGTTATTGATTTGATTTAAGATAAAGAGTAAAAAAATGTTTTAAAAATTAATAGAAACTATCATGAAATATATTTGAAATGAAAAGTAATTCTTGTGTAAATATTGATGGTGTACTGCTGAGTGATTATTTATTTACACATAAATTATATCTCAATTTTAGGTTTAAAAATATTATTATAAAAAATATTTTAGAGTTAATATATTAATCCATTTTTTATTTTCTGCTATCCTATTATTTAAAATACTTAAAATCATTCATATTAACTGATTTTGTAGCAATGCCTTTATTTTCATAGAATGGATGTAATGTGTCTCATTAAATGATTTTTCAAATATTTCTTGTATTTTATAGCTATATTTAATTATTTTTATATATAATTTATGATTCTAGAGGATTAACATGTATATATGGATTGGGTAGAGAGTATAACTATTCAATATTGGCCTAGGAGTTCTATCATTAAGCTAATGGATATGATAAAACATATTTATATCCACTGCATTAGTATGTTTTTTTTCAAAATAATTGTATTTTCTATAGAACCATGCCAAAGAGATGTGTCACCATGATATTTTTTTTATAAATCTATTAATTTTGTTACTCTAATTTATTGCATAAATTATTCACAATATAGATATAAATGATTCCCTAGTTCTTATAAACAGCCCATGGGGATTGGAAATGCCCCTCGATTCGATGGAAGGTTTGTTCAAATGGAATACAGGCTAGGTCAATACATATCAACTCACCCACATGGATAAAATCGGTAACATTAATTTTCCAATTGATCTCTAGAACGACTAATTATTTTAATTTATTTGTTTTTTAGAGATAGAACAAGTTAATGATCATTTTCTTGTAAATATAATCACATCTTGAAAGGAAATTCATGTCATAAATATATGACTATTCATTAATGGAGCTATAATCTACCAATGAAAAATAAACATTAAAACCGATCAATAAATACCATTCATTGTAATATTGGTAATCATTAACGATATATAAGAAAAACCAAATTAATCTATGAAATATTAGATTAATTCTATTAGTGATTCATATGATTGTAATTGAAAGGATTTAAATTCCATAATTTCTTAACAAGGGAAAGATAATTTAAAAATGAGGATAGCCCTGAAATAACTTCTTCTATGTGGGAAAATTTATATATTTCCTATGGCGGGCCATGAAATATAAAAGTGACATTTGTCTATACATATAAAACAGAAAATAATACATACCAAATAAATTCTACCTTGTAATTTTATAATATAAATTAATGATTAAATTTTATTACTGAAAAAATGATAAATAATGGAAAAACCATGATGCTAAAACAATAGATTTTTGGATTACTAGATTTATACTAGACAACTAGAAAAGAACTTCTATTGACATAAGAGAATATGGTGTCATTATTGTATTCAATTTTAATGTGTTAGTAGTAATGTACATTAATTATGAGGAAGAAATAAAGTAAATATAAGAATATGATGATGAACCAAAATGGAAACTAATATATTTCAATCATTCATTGAAAGGGATGCAAGCTACTATGGTGTCATTTTATATCTCTGAGGCCTAAAACATCCTAATAGTTGGGTTGATTAATTATTACAGCTTCATTTAAATCAAATGGATCTTTTTATTGTGTTATAAAGAACACTATAAACCTATCATTATCAAAAATAAACCAATAACATGAAAATAATGAAATAAAATTAAATTAAATGAGGATTTTACATTGTTCACATAAAATGGGATACATCGACAAAGAATACACATGTTGATGTTACATTATACTAAGATAATCACTATATACTGTTTTTAATATAATGTCTAGGATATTATCATTTTAAAGGATCTATGTATCATTTAATTATACTCTCACTAGATAAGATTATATATTCAAGATTAGTTTAGATACTTTTCAGACATAATGAATACTAAAATTATATTCCAAACACCAAATGACTAGGTGGTATTCTAACATTTATAGATTTTTAATCAAATTTGGATCCTTAATATCATTAATTATATTCAGATTATTCTTCTAATGTTCCAATCATTGTATCAAATATCTATTTTTTCTAATGTAAATTTTATTCATAATACTCTATGTATCCCTCTTTAATTTCATAATAGTTTTCTTCAAACAAACCCTATCAATTGAATTCAACATTTCAGGCCTTGATTGTATTCTGAAAATATCCACAAAGGATTAGTTAAATAACCAAATAATGATAAATAAAGTTTACAAATTTTAATTTCACTAATTATTCCATATCTATCACAATTGAAAAACATTAGTAAAACATATATAGTATGATATGGTTCCATTGATCTAATATTTGGATCAAAAATATATTTCATTTAAATTATTTTCTCATATAAAATATCACTATTTACCTATCTATATCATATTATCTTGAAAACACCATGACAAGGTACTCGTTAAAATTGACATGGTTACAGTATCAAATCTCTAGTAACCTGTATTACCATTCCCTAGAAAAACCTCAAAATCATGAGCAATTGTGGATTTTTAATAAAAACATTCCATCCAAAATTATTATTTAGTTTCCACTTAAAATTATAACTAAATTAAAAAACAATCAACAAGTCCTAATGCCAACAACTACAAAACACTTTTCTCTACCATCAAATTTGTCAACAAAAAATGGAACCATGATTAGATCTTCCAACTGAGACAATAAACAACTACTAAAATTCCATTAAACAAAATCATAAAACCCAATGTATTTTGATATCACATGGCCTATAGATATTTCAAAAATACATTCATTAAAAAATATTCAACTTTTATGGTGGTATCCAGATATTATAATAGTATATAAAACCGGGAAATGTTATAATTTTTTATGGTGTTTTACAGATTCCATTACTAATAACATATCAAAACAACACAAAATCAACTTCACATCTATATAATACCAAAACCATATTAAATTACATTCAATAACCCTAATATAATTTTTAATGAAATCAATCAATGAAATATTCCACCATGATTAATAAAATAATTCATTTACTACAACATTATTCTATGTAATAACACAGGTTCAGTCTTTTTTCATGTTTGTTTTTACTGTAAATTACAAGTAAAAACCAAGTCTCCTTTTTTTAAAAAAATACAACCAACATTTAAATATGTAAAAAATCACTGTAAATATGAATGCGTAATTATTGTTTTATAAAATATGAATTCATGAAATAATAATACGGTCTATTTTATACCTAATGCCTTTAATATAAAACACCCTTTTATAAACTGTGATTTACATTAATGCCCTTATCTCCATCAACCATGTGGATATTTCAACTATATCATATCACCCATTTCATAAACACTATAAAGTCCCCCATATGATTATATTATATGACTGCCACTTGATAATTATACTAATAGATTTATTCTAAACACTAATCCAAAAAAACTGTCACCACATGTTAGAACGATGATATTTTTCCAATAATTTATTTATATGTTCATTTGTAATTTCATTTTTTATTCCTATTTTACGAATTATATTTTATGGCAAATTAAATCTAATAATGGAAAATCATGATAAAGGAGAAATTAATATAAGAATATGATATATGAAAAATCTTCATAATCAATACTTGATAATTCTTAACAAAGTTTTGACGATTGATTTTCAAATTTCTAATGTGTATAATGGTTCTATAAATATTTCCATAAATTGTTTATTTATTTCAATAAGATCAACAATTAAAAATATATTCCATATTTTATTTTATTATGTTTCATTGAATATCAATGTTTTTTATGAGATAGAATTTATTCAGGTTTATAGTCATCACTATAACACATTTTATATAAGAATACATCATGATTGTCACTTACTGTTCCTCGCTATGATTCTATAATTATTTCAGTATGCATAATAATTTAGTACACATAATTATCATCAAAACATACTATTCATTTTCAATTTTATATGATGTGTTCACTTTCATTATTCTAATCTATCCAAAATGGTTTCTTCTAAAAATGAATGTTCCTCAAATTATGAAATTTATTTAGAAAAAAGCAGTAACCCATTTCATATAAAAATATTCTATTAAAATGTAGTGTATTTTCACCAAAAACCAAACTATAATAAATTATTCCCAGAATAAGAATCAATATTGTTTTTACTATAGTGAGATATTTTATATTGATATTACATTTAAACACCATAGCCAGACATGTTGTGTAAATAATTTCTTTACGTTTTGTTGTGATATATAAATAGATTCAAATTGTTATTGGGTATATGGTTATATTTGAAAATAAAATATATTAATGATTATGTATTATACTTATAAGTATAATTACAGTTAAAACATTCTATCAATATTCCTATTAAAATATTTTGAGTAACATAATTTCCATTTTTTTTGAAAAATAAATGAATACTCCTTCCATTGATTGACTTGAAACCCATGAAAAAATGTAAGATAACCTATCATCGACATCTCAATTGATGATCTCATAAATATCCAAGATTTATACACATATTACATATCATTTACACACACAAAAATTTTGGACATATATAAGTACAATGAACTACTCTTTATTATATGTATATACAAAGAGGTTATGATCAAAACATGATATTAGGTTTTTTATCTTACTAAAATTAGAATCGAAATGGGTTTACATATATTGCATAGATTTATTTAGACAATATAAATATTCCTCCCAATTAAATATAATATCACAATCATTGTAAAGTTAAAATCCCATAATTTCTTCAATATGGACTTCATCCTTATGAAATCTATTCAGGAATTCCATATTCACATATATTTAATATATCTAAAACCCCATTAGAATATAAACTACAATAACATATATAAATAATAATTTTTTCCAAATCTTGTAAAAATTTATTGCAAATATATGATGTAATATTTTGAATAACCTTTTCCTTTCTACATTTATTTGTTTTCAATAATATTCCCATGATCATAATATTTATGAGTGAACATCATTTTTATTACAATTATATAAGGATAGTTTTTAATATATAATTGGTATCATATTTTATTCATTTCATGTTGGTCTATATTTTTAATCAGTATGTTGTCCTATGTTTTTAATTCTTTATTTACCCAAATAATGATGGATCTACCTTTGATAAAATAGATGTTCTATCATTATTTCCAAATTGTTGGGATGACTTTATAGTTGTATTGTTTATAATGATATTTTATTCATTGATTTCATATTTCTTTCTAATTCACTGATTTAGTGGTTAAATCACATCAGAAAAGACATCAATCTTAAATCTATTCATTGAATCCTATACAATATTTGAGTTTTTCATACCTTAAGAAATTTTTTAAATATCACCATATTGATTATAGCTTTTAACTAAGTGATAATTTTAAAATTTATATCCACAATCTTTTTCATACACATTGAAAAAATAAATTTATATCCTCTTTTTTAATATATCATTGAAATATTTGTAATATCTACTAGTTTTTGAACAATAAAAAACAATCCTTTGATAGCCATATCACCATATTTTGGGTTTTTGTTCCTTGTTTTTGATGGATCATTTATAGCACAAGACTAAAAATTGTATTAATTCATGTTTCCTTCTATTCCAAATCTCATTTGTTGTTCTCAATACTCATGATCATAGAAGATTCCCATTTTTTAGTATGAACTATCAGTTGAAAAATTTCATTCCAATAATTTTGGGGGACAGAAATCTCAATAAGTAGTGTTTCTTAATGTTTCCTAGCATATGTTGTATCCTTCAAAAAAACTTCATTCTTCTGTAATTTTCTCCTTCTTTTGACATAATATTTTTATATAATGTTTCTCAAAATATTTTTATTCTTTTATTAAAGAGTATTCCCTTCTATATATCAATTATAAGAGCCTTATTAATATTGTTATTTCATTTTTTACTCACCTTATAAACATATTAAAAAATAATAGAATTATTTCTATTAGTTTTTTTAAACATATTATAGACTTCTTTTTGAAGTATTAATCCATAAATAATATGAAATATATTTCGCTACATTTTTTAATGTTTGATTAGAACAATGAATAATGTATAAAAATATTCATGTATATTTGAGGAAATATTTTCAATTTATCTATAGGTATTTTAAACATTATCCCCTCTCAAAAATGCTTCACATTTCATCAATCCTTCTCATATTCATTTAGTTATGATGATTTTTTATCTAATATTTGACATATTTTCCTTTATTTACTTAATTATGTGTCTAAGTAGAATATAACATATAAATTTATACTGATATTATTTTCTGAAAAATGATTTTCTCTTACTATATGCATGGTATATTGTTCTGTATTCTTTCTATTCTTGTATTAATGAATTTAAATATTTTTTTTATAATGATACCTTTATAATTGTGGGTTACATTGATTCATGAGATTGAATGTAATCTTTTGTTTTAGAGATTATATTATATTCCATCTGTAAATTTTACCTTTATATTTATAAATTACTCTCAATCAATCCTTCTTTTACTATTATTATTGATTATCAATTCATTTTCATTTCCACAATAATCCAATCCATCCTAAAATTAATATATATTTCAATAAGTTCTAATTTATAAACATTTAGTATTAACAACCATTATGAATAATCTTTGTGTTATAATTCATCATCACCTTAAGATTGATTTTGATTATGACATCCTCCTCATAGTCTTTCTCATAATTTTACACTCATAACATATTTCATACATAATTTTTTCTCTACACATTGGTTTTTCATTCTCAATTCCAAATAATCTAAAAATTTCTTTTGATGGGGGGAATTTATTTCCAAATGTTTATTTCTTTATAGTCTCCTTCATTCACCTATTGGAAATAATTTTTGAGACCATATTTGTTGGATAATATTTCTTGATGTAATAAGATAGTTGTTTACAATTGTTGTGTCTTTTCTTATCAAAGGATATAAATCAATTCACTTTTAAAAATACAAACTAACCATTATATTCCAAAAATTAGGCTCATAGTTCTTAATAAAGTATATATGAATAAAAAAATTTTCTTGAATATATGGTTCATTAGACTATCATTGGGTATATATTGAACGAAACGTCGTAACAAGGTGCTTCTCTACATTCTTCATGACTCTGATAAAAATCTGAATATGACATGATGGTTTTTATTTCACAGATATTGTATGTTGTCTGAATAAATGTGATGGAATCCTTATGAATAATGGTAGTTATAAATAATGTATTCAAGGTTGGTAGGAAAGGAATATGTTTTTAGAGTAATTGGATCTTATAAAACCTTCCTTTATACATTATAAGATGCTAAATCTAATCATCAACATACCCAAAGTCATGAATGAAGTCATTCTTACATGAATAAGTTTGTGATAAAAGAATCTTGCAGAAGCTAAATATTTATGCTCTCATTAAATTAGAGTGATAAAATTAGATAGTTATGTGTATGAAGACCAAAAAGGATTAATGAAAATGATTAAATATGAGGAGTCTTGTATTCAATTAGACTAATAAGTAAAAATATATTAATATTTAGAGAAATAATTTTGTGGTTATGAATAGTTCATTGGTGTCATAACTATAATAAAATTTCTAATGTCAAAGGTACTAGAACTGTTCTATCAGACTCTGTGTGCCACCAAAATTCTGAGTTACAATAAAAATGATTAGTCATTACATTTGTTTTGTATCCATATAAATTTTGTGGCATGTGATAAGAAAATATTATTGAAGCCAAAATTTTTTTATGACTAATTTTCTTTGGATATGGTGGTAAAATTGAATAAGAAATGTTTGATGAAACTATGATCAATATAAAATATAGTCAATAATTACACATCAATATTATAAGTTGATTGATTAAAGAGATATAGAATGTGTTGAATATATCTGTCATGTTGGTATATAGAAAAGATGAGGGAGAAGAGTCTTGTTTTAAGACTCATTGATAGTGCTTTCAATAGGGGGATAAGAGGCTTTCTTAATTCCCCATGAATTTTTTTCCTTTGTTTTTTTAGTTGATATGGAGCTTGGTAATGGTAAGACTTATGATTTACATTTTTAATAATTGATATAGAGAAACATATGGAAAAATTTGTTGTATTCATAGTAATAAAGAAATCATAATGGGGATATTAGATTTTAAATTAGTTATGATGATCATTATGGGAAGCCTTTAGTTCTACATTTTTTTCAAGTGTTTTAAGATAATTTTAGTGAAAACTTACATTATCATAATGAAGAAATCATACTAGGATATCATAATTAGGACTTATATTCAAAATTATGATTTTTTAGGAATTATGATTATTTTAATATGTCAAAGAGTGATTTAAAATTGAAGGGATATAAAATTCACTGAATAAGTCAATGAATTATCCAAGATGTAATGAAGAATTAAGATTAATGATATTTAGTAATGTGAAAAAACATTTTCAGAATCCATTTTAAACAAATTTGAAGAGTCCACAAATGGTAGATAATAGATTTTATATTCAGTGAATTGCATCCCTCATGAATGAAGTGTGAGAACCTCTTCATTTATAGAAATAATATTTTTCTAGATTGTATTTACTTGAAGAATAATTCATGATAGAAGATTAATATAGAGGAGATAATATTATATTTAGTTGATTGTCATATGGGTATTGATCATCAAACCAGAAATATTGTACTATGATTTTAGAACTGAGGGGGAAGAATTTTAGAATCGTTTCAGCATACTCTCACATATTTATAATTCAGTAGAGTGTAATTGGACTTAAGAATTTGTTTGGGAAGTCAGACTAAGTGTCATTAAGAAGGACAGAGGAAGATCATTCTTATTACTACAAAAGAAATTCAAGATTGATTTTGAAGAACATATTTTTGGGGGTTGAATAATAAGCCTCACAACATGTTAGTTATAAAAACATAGTATTAAATCTTAATACAATTTGAATCACATTAATTATTGTATTGAACATATTAATTTACGAGGGTAATAGAATACTATACATAATGTATTGCATATAAAATGATTTTTTTCCTAGTGGATTGTTTGGTATTTAATTTTTCATCCAAACTATACCATGGATGTATTTACTCTTATTGAGTACCGACCATTTTAAATTTTTGGTTTTTTATATATGTTTTTTTTATTTTAGAAAATAATTATATCTCCAATAGGAGATAAATGATGTTTTAATATGAATCAAAAGTATTAAAATGATATCTCGGATTCACCCCTTTCCTTTTGAGTGATACTACTATATTGACTATGAAATAAAATATGTTATTATTGAATGTATTCCCATCGATAACTCTTTTATTATGTTTTGAAGAAGAGTTTTAGAGAGAATCTGAATTGTGTAAACAATAATGGGATTACAATATTATATGGAAATAATTATCATATTCGGAAAGATTTAATATTTTATTTTCTTATGTATCCTATGTGTGGTGTTTTTAATTACCTAATAGATGGATTTTCAACTATTCATGATATGTCTCTTCTTAAATAAATTGATAAGATGAATCTTGAGAATTATGGATGAGCTAAAAATTCTTTACACTATTCACTTTTCTGAAATTGTTGTTTTCAAAGAGAATGGTGTTTCCTCTTCCAAAGGTATCTAGGATTTGTTGGAAAATATTTATGAAGGAGATAAAAATTTTAAAAAGATAAAAAATTAAAAATATAATGATTGATTTATTAATAACTCATTATTGGTGAATATGAATCTTTTAGGGACATTATTACCAAGGTAAATCATATTTTCAGCCCAATAATATGTTTGGGGAAAATGTTGGAGGTCTCTAAGCGTTTTCAAAAGAACATAAATATTATGCATATATGTTTGATGATAATTTATCATAATTGGAAGATAGATATATTAAAACATTATATCTGGATTATTTTTATATTACTCTCGTTATATATGAATTGAGAGGGGAAATTTTTAAGAAAGGAAAACAAATTGATAGAAAAATTTCAATCAAATCCACCATGAAATAAAAGTTTAATAATAATATTGAGAAAGATAATGTGGATTAACATAATTATAAAAATTATATATGGAAATTTTTCTATGAAATAATAGAATAGTTTTAAAAAAAATGTGGTAAGAGGTATTGGAAAATACAATTGAAAAACTACCTTTTTGTGTTTTGAATGTAGATATTTTTGGAACATTCTGTATAATTTTCTTAAAGTAAAGAACGACCATATTTTTTATGATGATGATATAAATCCAAGAAGGTTGTGGAGGAAACATATTGAATAAAAAATATTTTTACAGAGGTAATGATATAAAATTTTAAAAATCCAAATGTTAAAGTTTCACATATAAAGATGATGATAAAGAAGATAGTGATGTTGAATAAAAAAATCAATTAAGAAAGCTACAGAGAATACGTTTACTACAATACTGAATAGGGAAAAATTAGGAATTTTCCTTTCTCAAGATGAGGGAACTCAATTAGAATTTCATCTTAATAAATAATTATAATAATTTTTTAGGATTATTGGGAGGTCTAAATATAAAATCTTGAAGATAAAAAGGGAAAACTCTTAAACTAAAAATAATAGGATTTTTACAAATGATAAATTAATGATAATGAATGAGATTGATGATTTCCTGAAATCTATTTATATTGAAAATATTTTTGTTAACATCGTAATTTTATGTTAAAGGTAAAAGTAAAATGATTTGGAACATAACCATCAATAACTTTCTAATGATGAATAGGGAAATATAATTTTTAACAATTATATCTAAAAACATGTTGAATGTTCTTGTAAGGATAAACCTGAGATGGATCCATAACATGTACCCTTAATGTTTCAGAAGAATGATATAATTGTTTATGAGGAGAAGAATTATGAGAATGTTATGTATATTTCCAAGACAAACAAATATTATATGTTGTAACTTTCAAAACCTTCAAAGTTCAAAAAAATATTTTATTAATTCTAGTTTTTGATAATGTAGAATAGAAAAAAGAGTTTATGAAAAATATTTCTATTGATTAAAAGGATTGTGGACATCAAATTTTTGTTAAATAGGATAATAAGGTTACTGATAATCATTTTCTCAACTATAGTATTCATGGATGTTTCAGAGGAAAATTATAATTCTACCAATATAGATGGTATTGTGGTGGATTTAGACTCATGGAAAATATGTGTTTGTTCAACCAAAAAAAATTGAAACTATTCCAAATATATGATAAGGTAATTTTTTAGGGGGATTCATTTCAAATAATGGAATAAGTCTTAGAATTATGTTCCTAAGAAACCTGAGAAGGATAATGTAGAAGTTGAAAATAGGTTCAAACATCAGGAAACTATTTTTTGAACTTGTTAAGAACAATTATATCTTTAAAAATTATATATATTTTAATATTATAAAAAAATGTTTATTAATACTCATATCCTAGAGATGATGAAATGCAATGGGAAAGAAAAGGCTCTTATTATAGAATCTACTCTGAAACCTAAAATAGAGAACAACATTGGATTCATGATATTGGGTATTGTTATAATATTCCATAAGATTTAATGTTATTAAAAAATGTAAAAGACTTCAATGATGGAATGTTAAAATATACAATTTATAAATCTATAAGAATCAAATGTGTTTGATTAACCACCATTGGGAATGAAAAAATAGTGCGAAAGAAAAAAATATTTGTTTATGGGATAAAAAACAACTTGTTAAGTGTTTCACAACTCTCTGAGAAAGGAATAAATTTAAATTTTTGGTAACGTGTGTCTATTTAAAATAGTGAGGAATAAGGAATGATTGTTGTAAAAGGAAAACATAAAAAAGAAACCTTATTTCTCATTGTTGAAATAAAAAAATCAGGTTAATTATGTGTGGTGGAAGAGAATCAGTTGTTGAATAAAAGGATTTAACACCTATATCAAAGAATAAAATGAGAATGTAAGTAATGGGATACTTTGTCGGAAAAGTTTTTAATATGTAACGAAGAATATATTAATGTTTCACTATTTTTATGAAAGGAAAAATTACAAATATTGTGCATATGAATGTTTAATTTGTTTAAAATAATACTTAAAACTTATCCATTCTATTATCTATGGCCTTATGTGAAAATAGTAAATCAATGGATATAAGTAATCCATTGCATTCATTGATGAATTTACTCATATTACATGAGTTAAGAATATGAAACATAATTTAGATTCTCTGAAAATGTTTTGAAATTTCAGGAAGAATGTAGAAAAGGAATGACAGTATTCAGTGATGCATTTTAGAACTTATAAGGGTGATGAGTATAACAATTAAGAACATTAATTTTATCATGATTATCATGGAATTAGATATGTGTAAAGTTCCCCGTAAACTACACTTAAAATGGGATTTCTAAAAGGAAAAATAAAATTTGGGTGTATATGGGGAGAACTATGTTACTTTAACATGGTCATTCTCATTATTTTTAGAGGCAAGCCATGTTTACTATTCTGTATATCAAATATTGATGTATCTATAGTCCATATTAATATATGAATTAATATGAAATGATTTTTGATAAATTTTCATGTTTGAAACACTTAATATATTTTGGGATTCCATCCATTATAATAAAGAAATGTGTAAACCATGGAATATTCGAGTAAAGTCATGAAGATGCAATTTTTATGGGCTATGATCATGAAGGAAGAGAATATAGGTGTTTCAATATAGAAACATAAATGAATGATGATTTTTTTGATTCAATGATTATTAAAAAGGATCATTATTATTAATTTAATCATGCTCAGAAGTAATATGACCAAGATAGGAATACTTTTGTTAAAATTACTCATAAGGATAATAACAATAATATTAATACAGAAGAATAAGAATCAGATTCAACTATATTATGTGAAGAGGATGAAACATGAAAATGTCATCCATGTCTGAGGAATAAATGTGGAAGATGAAAACATTATTGTTGATCAACATCAGAATGTACATACTAGAAGAAAATATAATGTTTGTGGACATGCTTCTTTGTATTAAAATGTCGAGTGGAATAATATGATTGATACTTTGGAGGCTTCATGACATGAATTATAATATGGATCACATAAAAATTAATTATGCATGAGAAGTCATACCCAATATATATAAAAAAAAATTTATTTGTGTAACTTTTTTTTGGGTAAAGATGAATGAAGAAGTTAAGTTGACAAGGAAAAATTCTTTATTATTATGTAATGGTTACTAACTAATTGAAGGTGTTGATATTTATGAGACATTTTCACCATTGGGATGATTTGAAAAAAAAACTACAATGTGTATTTTTATTGCTTCACAGTGAAGTTGAAAAATATTTCAAATATATGTGTAGTACACATTTCTAATTTGGAATCATGATGAGGAATGTTTCATTGATATTTTTTTTATTGTTTGGAATGATAAAATTTATATGTGTAAGACAAATATAGCATTTATTGGGGGTGGGGGTGATGTTCTGGGAGATTTGTATTCTAAATTGGATATATTCCAGAGGATGTTAAATGTCAAGAATTGAATAGATAATATAAATATTACCAACAGGAAAATTAAAGAGTTTTAATTTATCATACTTGACTATATTTATGACATTATATTTTAATGAAATTATGATGGATCTTGTAAAATATTTGATGAATAAATAAAAATTTGTTTGAAATTTTCATGCTGGTGGAAATTAAATACATTATTGGGATATAAATTTTACCAAAAAAGAGAAAAAAATTTCACTCTTAAGAAATGTATTCCTAGTAACATCTTATGATATTTGTAAATGAGTATTTGATCCTATTTTATAGACCAATTTTTGTGGTATCCAAGTTGTGTAATGATTTAGAAGGCAAGGATGTTAATAAAATAGAATTTCAGAAGATGATTTGAAGTTTGTTTTGTTTGAATGCCTTATGACCTGAATGTTTTATGTTGTTACATTATGTTAAAGATTATATAGTTCTCATAACAAATCATATTTAATTTTGGGAATTGTAATTTACATATACATCAAAGGTAATTTTTTTGGAATCATGTTTCATAGCTCAAAAAGCATAGATTTATTTGATATTCAGATGCAGATTGAGTAGGAAATTTTGAGGATAGAAGATATAAATAGGGTGGAGTTTTCAATGTAGGAAGGATTTTTTCTAGTTTTCATACAAATGAAAACATATTTTTTAACTCATATTATGGATGAATCCGTGTATTTTTCTTCTACTCAAGTCACTACTCAAATTTTATGGATGAAGTCCAAGTTATAAGACATACTTGTTCAAGTGATGTAACCCTTTCCCTTGGATTGTGATAATCAATGTGAAATGATCCTTATCAGAAATCATGTAGAAAATATACATTCAATATGTACTGAAATAAAATATCATTTCATCAATGCGAATTTGGAGAAGAATGATTTGAATCTTTAGTATTTTCATACATCAGAACAAGTTGTAGAAATTTTCGTAATTCCTTTAATGAAGGAACCATTTCACAATCTAATGTTGAACATGAGAATCCAACATCCATATCATCAAGGACAAGGTATGTGTATTTTCTCTCTCTCTCATCTTATCTATGTATATTGTTGTCTACGAGGAGAATTGTTTCAAACATTTATCCATTGTTATGTGATACACCTTTCATGCAAGCATGGAAAAATGGGTATTCATAGGTAAAATATGAAACCATCATAAAATTGTGTAAACTATTCTAACTATTTTTTGGACTGGTTATAACTAAATTATACTTCTATTAATAAAAAAGATATTTATGGGAATAAATATTGTAATAAAGAATGAATATTTTGATGATTTTTCATGAGTCCCAACTTAGGAATAAAATGGAATTTCTATCAATAGTTCATGTGTTCGACAATGGGTTGGCTCATATAGGATTAGAATTGTTGATAAGTAAAAAAAACACGAGGTTTAAATGTATGTGGATTTAATAATCTAGGTTGAAAACATAATCTAATGAGTTTTATTATTGGGAAGAGGTTCACTAGAGATTGTTTTTTGGAAGTAAGAAGATGTTTTTTACAAGGGTCGTTTTTTCAAAGATGTTAAATCAATTCCCTTTTAAAAAATTATACTGAACATCATATTTAAAAAAAATCTACCCAAAATTCCTGAGAAATTCATCATATTGAGAATATGTTTTCTGGAATAAATGGTTCATCAGACTCACCTTCGGTATGGAATGATTTAATGATAGCAATATGGTTCCAATCCAGTGTTTTTCTGAATCTGATGAAAATATAATAATGCCTTGTTGTTTTTTATTTCTCTCAAAGAATAAGTTTTCTATAAACTTGTTATTGTTAAATTAAACAGGATAGGGGGAGTTTTACCATTAATATTTAGTGTTGGTAATAAAAGAAGATTTTTTTGGACGAATAAGATTTTATAAAAGTTTCCATTTTAGTTTAGAAGATTAAAAATTTTATCACCAACATTTTTTAATTCAAGATTGAAATCATACTCACATGAAAAGGTTTTTGAAATAAAGAATTTTTAGATGATGAAGAATTCTGGTCTCAACACATTTGAGTTAGAACACTAGGAATAGAATTTTATGATAGTTGAGAAGGATTGTTGGAAACATGACAATATAAAGATAATTATTTTTAGCCATAATAATACTAATAGAAAACAAACTAATCTTTGGAGAAAGAAGTTTGTGGTTACTGATAGTTCATTGGTATCATAATAAAAAAAATAAAAAGTTACTGAAGACATAGAAGATGGAACCATCCCATTAGTCTTGATGTACAACTAATAATTAGAGTTTGTATAAAATTGATTAGTTAGTAAATTTGGATACCATCCTTATAAAATCCATGGCAGAATGATAAGAAATTATTTTTTAATATAAAATCTATTTATTAAGAGTTTCCCTATGAGAATTTGGGGAAATAAAATAATAAAAATTTAATGAGACCAAGATCCATAATAAATATAGTCAACCATTACACTTTAAGATTATTTGTTGATTGAGTAATATAATAAAAAAATTTGGAATATATTTTACAAGTGGGTCAAGTGAAAATAAGAATAAGAAGTTTTATGTTTGGAGACTCTTGGAATGTTTTTTCAACAGGTGACATGATTCTTTCTTGACATTACAAGAATTTTTTCTATTGTTTTTATATTTTTGTTTGATGAATAGTAATTGGATGAAATTTGTTTTAAATTTTTCACAGTAGATATAGAGAAATGCATTTAAGAATAAAATATCCCCAACACAATGAGGAAATAATAATTACAAAATTAGTTTTTCAATTGGTGCGCAACAACATTTTGAGATGTATTTAGTTTGGATTTTTTTTCAAGTGTCAAGAAAAGAGGAGCGACCAAATGAATGTATCATAATGATGAAATCATGTTGGGAAATTCAAATCAATAATCCAATTCATATTGAATAATTTTTAGTAAGTATGATGAATTTAAGAAGTCAAATACAGATTTTAAATTAAAATGAAATTTAAGGCACTGAAAAAGTCAAAGAATATTCTGAAACATGAGTATGTTTGATGATTTCAAATATTTAGTAATGTAGGAAAACAATTTTAGAATCCCACATAAATAACTTTCATATGTCTATAAAGTTTTGAGAATATATTATATATTCTAAGACTTGCATCAATCATTAAAGAGGATAGATATTCTTTGAAATTTTGGAAAGTTGATGTTTCTTAATTGTGATTTCTTGAATAAGATTTCTTCACATCAGAACATATGAGAAAATTCAATATCACATTTAGCTGATTATCGTATTAGGCTAGATCCTCCAATCATTAATATTGTATTGAGATTTCTGAACTAAAACAGAAGAATTATAGAATTTTTCAGCCAGTTCTGATATATATAACTATATTATATTGAGAAATAAGACAATGTAATCATATTGGTAAATCCAAATAAGTTTTATTTTGATGTCCAAATGAATATGTTACTACTATAGGGTATGAAAGTGATGAATAGTTTCGAAGAACATATTATAGATATTTTCACAAGAAAACCCATTAATTTTTTGTATAAAAACATTGTAAAACCTCATTTTTATACATAAATCATATGAATTATTCTATTAAACATAGTACTTCATGAGTATAAGGGAATAACCAATTTATAGTATTCCACATAAAAGGACTGTTTTGTTTTGGATTTTTGGGTATTTTATTGTTTCAAAACCATAAAAATGACATCGTTACTCTTTTTTTTAGTGAACCACGTAAATATTTTCGTTACTAGGGACATGTTTATTTTTTATTATGTAATGATATATGTAACAAGAGTTGAAGGATGTTTAATGAAGAAGGAAACATAAAATAAAATGATATCACTAATTCACCCCACAACCCTCTCAGTGAAACAACTATCACTACTGGGAAATTACACTAATAAATCTACATTCAATCCATATTTTGCAATAATTTATGTCATTATAGGTAGTGTTAAATAAAAAAATACCAATAAAAATAGTTTCTCCTTTAATCTATAGGATATTCATTTATTCTTCTTTGAATACTATCAGGCGATTTACCTAAGATAAAAAAAAATTTATCATAATTTGTTATTGTATGGCCAATGTAGCAATAAAATTATAATTTTATAATGGGGATATTATTATCACAATCATATTAGATATTCACAACCATGGAATAGTTATTTAACTTCTTAAATCCCCCTAACAATTAAGTGTTATCTCAAAAATCTTCTTTTGTTTATCAGTTATTATTTTTTCTGGATTTAGAAAACTCTTGTTCATATAGAATTGTAACATAACATGTTTTATTTGGAATTTGATCATGAAAAACAATCTCAAAATTCTCGTTTATTCTTAACCACAACCATTTAACTCCTCATCGTGGAAATCAATATGTTTGAGCTTTGTTTTGGAACTTTATGAGTAAATTTTAAATTTAAACTTCTTTATTATATTAAAAATCTCATCTTAATGGGATAAATAATTTTTTCATTATTCAATTATGTATATATTATATTACATTTTTAGATCTATATTCCATTTAACTTGAAATCTACAATTTATATTTATTATTTGTGTGTATTAATGTATCAAACAAATGATGCTAATCTATATACCCAAATTAAGATCTAAAAATACCACGTGCACATTTGTAGATTGGTAATGTCTAGAAATATTATTGTGTGAAACATAAATTATAGTGGAATTATTTTTTAGGACTTATAATTGATCATATTTACATTTAATGTTGAAAAGTTTATAAAGCCAAATGAAAAAATAAATTTTATTAAAAATGAAATTAGTTTTAGAAGTGAGCATTGAAATAGTATAATATAGATAAAAATGGTAATATGAACCCATCTCCCAATCACCAAAATCTTCATATTCCTTCTTCATCATGATTTTTTAACTCATCTCTAATAAATGAATGCAGTCATTGAAATTATTATATCATTTACAATAATATAATTATATTTGTTTATTATAATTTCCATAAACCATCAATTAAATTAACATTATTTGGTGAATTAGAAATCCCTAAAGAATGAGGTCTAATTCATCATCATATGTTCATTATTCATTATGAATTCATTTTTGATTTATTAATTACAATTAAAAGAGTTCGCATGGTGGTGATGAGATAATATTTATGAGAGGTTCCTAAATAAAGACGTCAAAATTAGTTTTCTAATTTCCCTTATAATCTCTCGATAATAAACCCACCATAGATAAACTTCATAATAAAATGGATAACCCTATTTTAATTCTTCCCATCTCTTCCAAAATCCCCCTATTATTGTTTTTCTATAATAATAACCAGGTAATAATAATAATAATTTTTATTTATCTAATTCAACCATTATTGTCCATGCATACCAATTCTTCAACCATTCCAAAAAAACATTATACAAATAAAATTAATTTTTTATGAATTAAATATTATTAATTATTTCTCTTATGTTATTTAAAGAGTGGAACATGACCATAAGCAGTTCACTTATCACTTTAATATTTAATAAATCATAAAATAACCCTATCCTATATTTCATAAAAAAATAGTAAAAAGTACATATCTTTTCCTCTAATCATAATAATTGATCGTATAATATTTTATGTTTACAATACCATTATTAAATCTTCAAAAACTTTATCCCAATTAAATAAATTAATCAGATTTCCATCGAAGGATCCTGAAAGGTAATTTCCATAAATTATTAATATCCATAGTGGACTGCCAAAAAAAATATATGAAACAACACATTAATGTATAATAAATCATATAATATTTTGGCCATGACTATGATAATAGAATCCAATTCAAATAGCCCAATATTACTCTAATCATTATAAATGATCCTATAGTTTTTGATATTGAGAACACCACTATTAAATAATCAGAGAATTCATCCTAATTCAATAAATTAATTATACCTCCATTTATATAACATCAATAAAAATATTATCTAAAAAATAAGAAATCAAATTTAGGCCCCAAATCCATGTCATTCGTGTTAATTCAAAAAAACTCCTCAGTTATTTCTATAAAACTGTCAATAGTATCTTAATTAAAATTCTATTATAATTCATAAAATTTGTACATTATTAAATTAATATAATTACCATATATACATAATAATGACCATCCCTTAATAACAAAACTGTTGAATATATGCATTTCTCCAGGAATTACACTTGAATTAATGCACTCAAATTAAAATTGAAACTCATTATATAAATAAAATAGAATATTGTGTAATTATAACAACAATAAATATCTTACACCACTAAAAAATTTCATTTTTTTCAAAATCAATTCTATCTATTATTTATATATATGGTAAATCCTCTCCATAATCTCTCCATAAACATTTCTATGTATCTATAACAACAAACTAATGTAATAGAATCTCCCCTTACTACATTTTCTTAATTTTGTAAGATTTTTACATGTCGTTTCATTAAAATCATATTAGGTTTCAACACCCCAAATTTCTAACAAATAACATTAGATGGATCCTACAATTTTCTCTTTAAATGAGATAATAAATAGAAATTATCAAATCACCTTATCGTAGTAATTCTCATTGATATTCCAAATCACTAATCCTCTCTTGAATCTCATGAGGACCCAAACCCTTTAGTGAAAACATCCTTTTTTAAAACCTTTGTATCGTAAAAGAGTAGAAATTGATAATAATAGATGATCACCAATATAGAACTCCAAACGTTATCATCAAAAACCAAAATATGACATATAATGACTTTTTGTTGGTTATAAATGTTAAAGAATATCATTAATTCAATTCGTTTATTCATTTACTACGCATGATTCAATTACTGATATTTTAGCAACATCCACCTAGTATATTTTTGATAGGAAATTCCAACATTACATAGATAAAAATGGTCTTATACATATTGAACTTTTTTAAAAAAAAATTATAGAAAAATTAATCCATGGAAAATTATTCTTCACATGATTTCTAAAAATTAGTCACACATTCCCAAGGTTTAATTTATTTGTTATATAACATTTATTCTACTTGTTAATGCATATGTACATAGTAATCTATACATATATTTTATTTAGAATGAAAATCATTTTTATATCTTTTCATAAACTATGATTTTGATCATTGATATATCTCAATGTCTAGATGAAATTGGTAATCAATACATCATTATTCAATTGTATTCGAATAAGAACTTTCTAATTAAATAATGATTAATATTTTACATTATCTTATACCCATTAATGACCTCCCAACCTAATTTTTTCCATTTTTCATGGTCTTCCAAATATAACTCTATCACATATTACAATAATGTAGATTTAACATTGACAATATATTTGTCTACTTAATTTTCCACGTAACATTACTCTAACTGAAATTCAACTAATACAGTCATTAGCTAACACTATTCATCAGAAAAATTCCATTTTCTAGGGATATATAAATCTTCAATGTCAAAATTTGAATGATACTCCATCCACATGCAATTTTTTATTTCCAACCTAGCAATATCATGGAATGTCACGTTTGTTTCTACCGTATATCTCTTGAAAGTATTTGTATTCATAAATTATCTAAAAAAAATAAGTTATAAACATATAATGTACCTTTTTAATCCCCTAGAAACAAATAAACGTGATCTTAAAGCATATAATTTTACAAATTTATCATAATTGTATATCATATGAAACCAGAAGAATTCTTAAAACCATTAAAATAATCAATTTATATAAATTTTAATGGGGAAACCCCATTAAGAAACTATAAGTAAGGGCCTTCTTCTAATAATTAGGACAAATGTCCATTAGAAAACCAATTAAATTTATTTATATTACCCATATGAATTACATTTATAGTTTTTATATGCATTGAAAAACCTACCAAACTCATATAGTAACCTCACATGAATATGGTCAGTTTTTAATTAAATTTAGTCACATTTATCCCATTTAGTACATTATTTTCATGTGTGAAGATGCACATTAAAATAATAACATATTTATTTAGTTGCACATGAATATACCTAATTAAGAAAAAATATTGTGAACATTCAAAGTCTCGACACATGAATTTATTATGTAGTGTTTAACAGTAAACCAATCAATTATCCCTTTCCATCAGTATTTCCATCTGATGGTTATCTATCTTAATTCAAAAAAAATCCCCTTAGATTTCAAAAAGATATTTTCATATTTATAAAAATAATTTATCATTTAAATTTGAGATTAACATAACAATATCCCTAGGGCACTATTTTAGGTTAAAACAACCCATTAAAAATTCATAGCAAACTCATTCTCTATCATGAAAATGAATTTTTAATTCATGGAATCCCTGAAAGTAACTATATAACCACATTATACAGCATGATATATATGTAAGAATTCTAAAATTATTAATATATAAATGGATTATCTTCCAGAATGAATAATAAAATTCATTTATGGTACACATCCTTAAATACTCTAATAGTTCAAAGAATCAATAATCCAATGATATAGAAGAAAATGAATGTTAATTAGAATAGAACTGTAGCTATGAACTCATTGCCTTAAGATAATTATTTTTTAAATTAATGAATTATTGATCGATTTTAATATTTTTCACCAATGATATGACAAATCCTTACTCTGACATTAAAAAAATCCTTGAATCCAAGGAATGGAGAGGAAGAATTATGTTTTCAAACCACTATAATAAATAATAATAAAATTTATAATTTAAGTGATTTATTAATTAACTAAAAATTCTCATGGCCATGGAAATAAATATTTTCACATATTCAAAACAAATAGGCCCATAAAATATTTTGTACTCAGGTAGACCACACTAGAAATCCAATGGTACACTTTCCACCTGATGGATGTCTATCGACCACTTTGGGGTGGTCTTGTGGACTGGTACTACTACCACTTATAATGTGTTCTAGTTACTCCACTTCCAAGTTCCCACAAGACACAACTAAAATAATTTAGTATTATCCCCTAATAGTTACTCTTCGTATGACTTCCTTTACCCTGAATACAAAACACTAATTCAAAATTTTATTGAAAAATTATAAATGACATAAAATTTTATAAGAAAATTACCTTAGTGATAAGGTACATTAATAAATTCCATCAAAATGGTGTATAATATATTATAAGAATTGTATAGAATATATAGTGAGAAAATCCATCCATTAGGACCTCATTAAACCGTATTATTCCATTGAAAACTGTTAGATATGTCCATGATTCAATTAAATAAAAAAAAGTAAAAAAATATTCCCTATAACTATTTCTAACTATGATAAACAATATATACCATATTCTCCTTGAAATAATCATATGGTTCTAGATAAAAAATATTTTACTTCAACACATGACTATAAATTTGATTATAGTTATTAATTTAAATAAATGATATATATCAGCTATAGTTATATTATTTAGAGCTAGTTCGAAATAGTTACAAAATTCTCTGATACTATCTGAAATAAAATATTATATGCACACCCTATGAAGAAAACTTTTATTTTTTTCAATTATTTTCTTCTCCATACAAGGATTGTATTAAAAGGAAATGTGATCCCCAAAAACAAATTCAAGAGGTATATTCCTATTCTTAACTGATGAATTCATTCTACTATATGATTTAAAAACATATTTGTAATAAATTTACAATATTATAGAATGACATTCCAATATTTGTCTATTAATGGATGTTTATAAATATTCCATCCATATAATAGAGAGTGACACAACCTATTATAAAAATCCTTGATCAAAACCATATTAATATGTTCATGGAATGCACTATTATAAACATATTCCACTAAAGGGAACATAATCCTTCATTATACCACAACACTTAATAACACATTCACAAAGAATATGCATGATAGTCTAGAACATGGTTTCATATTATCAATCCATTTTTAGATGATTTGATATGATCAAACTCCCATAAGAACTACAAATGGAAACAAAACCTACCCAAGTGGAGATGTTAACCTTGTATCACATTTCAAATTATGATATGATGTATCATATATAGCATCAAATTGTGATTGATATAGTGATTCCCATTCTAAAAACCATATGGGCCTCTTATATTTATTTTAACTAAGAAAAATTGTTCAACTAATCTATAACAACCCAAACAATATATTTCCCCTCACATAACCACAAAAATTATTTACTAATACTGATGGTGAAATCATCCCATTTCTATTATGAAATATGTAATTACTGAATATAGCCTAATAATATTGGATGGATTGATTTATCCCATTGATAGGTGGTAAGCATCAAAATAATCCCACACATATCATATATTATACTAGATAACTAAAATTATCATTGAATACCATCATTAGTCAATACAATATTAATTGATGATAAAAAGATGGTCACATTCATTATAACCAAAATTGACAATTTTAATGTACCAGAAATACATTAGGTGAAGCTAGCATGGGTCAATCTCTAGAATAACGGAATGAATAGTCAAACATCCCCCACCTAAAATAATAAATAGTAGTTTGCTGCGAAATTAATAAATGAATGATGTTATAAATTATTAAAATAGTAAAATCATATATAAAATTATAGAGAAATAATAAATTTTAAAAAAACATGCCTCATTTTACAGTCTACTAAATCATTTTATTTTGTAAAATCAAATCACTCTCATACTCAACCTTAATGACTAAATTAATATCTTTAGAAATTCACTCCCTCATTAATTTTAATGGTTTGGAAATGTAAGGAATGATCACTATCATACTAATTTTTCTATCCCATTGTAATTAAGATCCATCAATCACTCATCGATCATATATCACCCCCATAATCATATGATATAATGATTTCATATTGATGTGGTATTATGAGAAAATAGAATTAGGGGAACAAATAAATAATAAATTACAAAATATGGTCATGATCACCAAATATGCATGTGAACACATCATTTCTCAATAAAATTTTATTAAAGAAACAAACATATAGATTTATTGAAATTCAATGCTATTAGTGGAGGAACATTAATATAGTTATGTTAGAAAATCATATATATGATTAACTAGATAATGAAATGGAAAATAATAATCCCTTATAAGTTTTTATTATTATTGAAGTGAGATACCAACATATTCATCCTATGATCATCATCTCCCTTTAAAGAATTAAAGAAATATTATGAATTCGGTTATATTTCAATGTGTAGGTTATGATTCAGTCCACATCACTACCGTCAAGGATATTCTATCATGGGGTTATTCTTCTCCCATTAATTCAATAGCTCTCTGGATCCTTGTTTCATATGAGGTACTAGACACACTTTATAACAGCTAATATTACCCAATATTTCCATATTTAATAATTCTAACATTGGAATTCTAATAATGGTCAGTAATATTTCATTCTTAGATCACAAGACCATTAACATACCTAAACACTTAAAAGTTTGGATTACATCATATTATGAAGTCATATGATCTTCAAAGTTTAATTTTTTTACGATCTAACAACATTAGTTAAGTTTATTGAGCAATTTTTCATTCATATAGAGGTTCTTTGAATTCCTAATTATAACTATAACAGTATAAGTCATCATTTACCACTTTATCATATTCCATCATAGGGGATATACCATTCCAAAAAAATATCTTCATTAACTAACCATTCATTGGCATCCGTGATTTTTCTTCTTTCACGGTGCGTGAATATTTTGTTCATCAATTGAATAGACATTGTCTTCATTAGGATTAATCTTCATGACATTAACATGATCATCAATACTACATTTATATCCCTAGTCTCCTAAATTCCTTTATTGAACTCTTGAATTCTTAAAATTTGGATGTTAAAAATGGATTCATCTAGGGTAAGTACTAGTAGGGGGTTAGCTTACATGGCTTCAATGTTCAATAGGCGATGGAGCCAAGCTCCGATTATTGATGGATAACCTTTACATAGAATATTCTCAATGGGGATTTCCTTCGTATAACCTTGTCTGTTTACTCCTCACCATTAAAAATGCTATATATTTTTTATTATTTTTGTTGTCTTCTCATTTATATATTATGAACCGTGATTGACTACCTAATATATATTAATAACCTCACTTTATACCTCTACGAAATCCTATATGAGTGATTGTTTCCGACGCTTTCGCCGGGGCGCGCGCGCATCCGTCCGTCAGGGGGGGATGCGCGGATTTGTTGCCCCGCATTCCCGCTTTCCAAAGGCGGGCGGCATTCGTTCCTTGTTCAGGTACGTCTGCTCCTTGATCGAAACGGGATGATGGGATGTCGGTTCTTCCTTCCATGGATTCCTCCTCAGAACTCGTCACCTAGTCCGGGTCTCCCTCATAGATTTAATACATAGTTCGTGAAACTCTTCCCAGTGCCATGTTTCCATGGGCGCCGGTTAATTACGCTACTTCTGTCGGGACATTCCAAGGGGTCCTGTCAGGGCAGCAACCTTCGGTCAGGGGAGTAGTCACGTTGAGGCATCATTAGCGTGTCTGGATGTTGGGGTACCTGGCATGTCTGTCTGTTATCCTTCATCACAAGGCTTCTTGAGGGCGTGGAATCCAGAGGCATCCCACATCGAGCGCGGGGAATTACATGTCATAGACACGTATCCGAGGTTTTCCTCAGCTTTCCGTGTTCAACACAGGGTATGCCGCGAGTTTAACGTCTAGCGGAGACGTATGAGAGTGAAATGGGACCATCGCAGGGGGCGACAGTGAAGTTGGGCTTGGGCCTTGACGAGGCTTCCTACGTATCCCCGTGGCAGGGAATCAAAGTCCTCGTAGTTCAAATGGGGTTTCGCCGGTGAACCGACGTGAAAGCAGACCTTGGTCCACTAGTGGTGGGCTTGAACCTCGTGGAGGCTTCCTACGTACCATGCCTTGACATGGATCAAAGACCTCGTAGTTCAGGTGATTGGGTCGCAATGGCTTACCACTGGACCAGAGTGCAGTTTAACGTCATGTTGGACGTAGGTAGAACACGACGTGAATTGGGTGATGGGTGGGCTTGAACCTCGTGGAGGCTTCCTACGTACCATGCCTTGACATGGATCAAAGACCTCGTAGTTCAAAGGGTGGGTGTAGTTTAACGTCATGCCGGACGAAGATGGGACCCGGCATGAAGAAACGACGGGTGGGTGTGTCGGTGAACCGACGTGAAAGTAGACCTTGGTCCACTATTGGTGGGATTGAACCTCGTGGAGGTTTCCTACGTACCATGCCTTGGCACGGATCAAAGTCCTCGTAGTTCAGATGGTGGGTCGCAATGGCTTACCACTGGACCAGAATGGGACCCGACGTGAATGAGCGACGGGTGGGCTTGAACCTCGTGGAGGCTTCCTACGTACCATGCCTTGACATGGATCAAAGACCTCGTAGTTCAGGTGGTCACAACGGCTTACCGCTGGACTGGAATGGGACCCGACGTGAATGAGCGACGGGTGGGCTTGAACCTCGTGGAGGCTTCCTATGTACCATGCCTTGACATGGATCAAAGCCCTCGTAGTTCAAATGGGGTTTTGTCGGCGAACCGACGTGAAAGTAGACCTTGGTCCACTATTGGTGGGCTTGAACCTCGTGGAGGCTTCCTACGTACCATGCCTTGACACGGATCAAAGTCCTCGTAGTTCGGAAAATATAGTTTAACGTCATGCGGGACGATAGTGAACCCTGACGTGAATAAACGACGGGTGGGTGTGTCGGTAAACCGACGTGAAAGTAGACCTTGGTCCACTATTGGTGGGCTTGAACCTCGTGGAGGTTTCCTACGTACCATGCCTTGGCACGGATCAAAGTCCTCGTAGTTCAGATGGTGGGTTTTTCAGGGTCGGTGCTCACTCTAAGCCCACGTGAGTCATGCTCGGTGTGAGAAACAAGAGGTTGCAAGGACCTGACGATCACGTCGCGAAGGGTGCGTCCGTGAGAAGCGAAGAGGGGCTTACGCGTTGGGCGGCCCATGGTGTTGGGACTTACTCCAGGATGGAGGCCCATGGCGCGACAAACCGCGGGGAAGATGGACCTTGGTCCGACGATGGGAGGTGCCTCGTTCCCTATCACGTCCTCCACTAACCTTGGTATTGGGGAAGTACCGAGATGCACGGGTGCAATCATCCGTACCAAAGGTTAGGGACTTACGCTCTGAGGCGACCCTTCCCATGCGAACATACACCACTCCGACAAGGAGGATCTCATTCCATGTGCGGAAGAGTTCCATTCCCGTGGAGACGAGTGGTGTAATGATTGTTCGAGCTGGGGGGACCCTTCGTGAGGGAGACGACGTTGGGTCACAGTTTAACGTCATGTGTTGAGGACGTGGTGCTTGGCAGTTTAACGTCCTGCAGCTTGGACGACGTGGGTTCACTCCACACCCCTAGGGCTTACATAACCGGTACCCTCTGGACCTTGGGGAAGGGAAGGTGTCGGTAAGGCCATGGAAAAGGGGGGTCGTGGGAGGAACCACCGAGGGGTCCACGTTAGCGTGGCTATGCGAAGAAGCAATAGCCGTTAGCGTGCCTATGCGAAGAATCATTAGGCGAAGCAACGCTACGGGAGGTGTTGTCCATGGGACTTTGAAATCACATCGTGCAAACCTGGAGGGTCGCACGGAAAGAGGAATCGCTAAGCAGAGGAGTGTGCTTCGCGAAGTGGGGTGCCTTGGCCTTAGCATGGGGCATAGGTGGGAGTGGGAGGTGCTTCGCGAAGTGGAACAGTGTTCGCGGAGCACTGCCTCGCGAAGAAAGAGTGGTTCGCGAAGTAGGGTCCTGCGAAGCAGTGTACTTCGCGAAGTGGAGCGATCCTGCCTTAGCATAAGGATTACTCGTATGGGTTGGGTGTTTCGCGAAGCACAAGTGCTCCGCGGCTGCCCGGGTTCCCTTGGGAATCCCCTTCCTTTGCGAATGCCCTTGAGCTTCGCGAAGGGAATCCCTCTCAGAAGAGGGGCTCAAAATGAAACAAATCAGAGTCGTCTCGCGAAGTAGAAATACCTCGCGGAGCTCATGATTCCCGGGGCAAAGCGTGCTTCGCGATTCGGGAGAGGAGAAGCCGAAAGGTCGGATTGTCCGTCCCGTGGACTCAGGGGGAGTCGAGTATTTATAGGGAAGGGGCGCCGCGAAGCAGGGCTCGCGCGCCGCCTTCGGGGCTTCGCGGTGGCTCGCGAACATCAAACGGGTTCGCGGAGGATTACCGCCTTAGGCGCTTCGCGGCGGCTCGCGAACGTCAAACCGGTTCGCGGAGGATTACCGCCTCTGGAGCTTCGCGGGGCCGCCAAGGTTGGGATGCTTCGTGGCGGGGCTTCGCGGGGCCGCCAATGCTGGGACGCTTCGCGGCGGGGCTTCGCGGCTATGGTTCGCGGCTGTGCTTCGCGAGGCAGCGTGCCTGCTGTCTTTTTCGTTCCTTCCTTTCGGGCCACATTTTTGGCGCCAACAAATGCCCCCCCTCAGACTTGGAGCCGTGGAGGGCGAAGGGTCGATGTCTGAGGGACAATCGCCAAAACTGTCGGTGGTTCGCGATGTGTCATCACGAAGGGGGGCCCGCGCTGCTCGCCTGGGCCGCGGATCCGGACGCGCCGCGATGCTTCGCGCGGGTGAGGCGCGCCACGATGCTCTGGGGTCGTCGCCTATAAATAGGGGGTCCGCGTTCTTTTGTCTTTACGCGCCTTCCTTGTCCTTTTGTGCTCTCGATTTCGCGACGCTCCGCGTACTCCGCGACAGCACTCCGCGAATCGAGCTTCGCAGCGAACCGCGAGTCCCCGACTCTGCGTCCGCGCTAAACGAACCTCTGTCTTCCATGGCCAGACTTCGCGGCTTGGTCCCGCGACCGAACATCGCGATCCGGCTTCGCGGTTGAGCTTCGCGGCCGAGCTTCACGATCCGTCCGAAAGAATTCGTTTCTGAGGGCCAAAATTAAAATGGCCCATCAAGAAGCTGCCTTGGGGGTCCTTGCCGACGCTGCTCGTCGAGATGAGATGGCCAACCGTCTGGGTTTGGGGGAGATGATTCGGAGCCACTCGGACCACACTTCCTTGATGGACCTGCTGTCGGAAGGTCAGAAGGATTACCCGCAGTGCAAGAAACTGCCGTTTTACGGCTTCTGGCTGAGGGATGACGTCTTCATCCCTGAGGCAAGAAGGGATGAACCATCTTTCTGGTTCAGAAGCACACCATGCCAGCACCAATGGTTCAGGGTGGCCGATGGTCATGCACATGAGGATTTCACACTCGTCACCGCTGATTGCCTCTACAATCATGTGAACGACATTGACGGGAGGCCACTGCAACCGGAGACGTCCCCTCCTCTCTACCGCACCATGCTTAAGGCGGCTCTGCAGGATCCAAAGAAGGGATGGTCTGATGAGTGGGACCTGCGCCAGGGCGGAAATTTTACCGATGACTGGGCCTGGTCCTACTGGGTAGGCGCCTCCTGTGAGGAGTTCGAGGCTGAGCTGAGGAGAGTGGGATTGTATGAGGCGGCATGGGCCTCCCAGTTCCACATTTACCAACCAAAGCAGCTGATGCCGGAACTGTTGAGCAGATGGTCGTCCAGAACCAACACTTTTCACCTGCATCACAGGGAGGTGGGAATCAGCCTGTGGGATGTCCAACAGATTTCCGGGGTCCCGATCTTGGGGGCCATGTATGACGAGTTCCTCCCTGTTGCCAGCGTGTGGGGAGATGCTGAGAAAATGCCACGGCTGGCGTCAGTGCTGGTGGCGCTTGTCCCTGGAGAGGACAAGGAAGCAGTGAGGGATGTCCACTTCAGAAGATGGTTCAAATGCTTCCTGAACTTCCCAGAATTTCGAGAGTTCCCTCCAAGGCCTCGAACTTGTCCGAGGGTAGCCCAGCGGGGAAAGGGACACTCGTACTGGCGTGTCTTGGAGGACAGCCAATGGAAGACTTGGGGTTTTAGCGTCAGCACCGAACAACATCCAATTGTCAGGCTGGCGGCGTTCATCGCGGCTCTCATCTGTGGGTGGATCCTATCGGTGATAGATACAAGCATGGGGGTGCGGCCCAGCTCGTTCATCATGGCATCGATGTTGTCCATGGGGCAGCGGATCAACCTGGGGATCCCGATGCTTGCCAAACTATACAGAATGTTGCGGCGTATTAGCGAGGGCAAGAAGCCGCCAAGAATATGCGGGCCCTTCCACCTCCTGTATGGGTGGATTGTGGCCCATATCAGGGGGATTTACGAGTATCCAAACCCCATTTCGCCGCCGGGATCAGACATTCGCCCCTCCATTCTGAACGCAGTTGGGAGCTTCCCATTCAAACTGGCTGTTCCGATGGTGCTGAATAGGCTGTGGAGGGCGGACGAGTTCAACTTTCATCCCTTCCCACTGCCGACGGGGAGGCTTACTGATGATGGATGGGGAACGGAAGAGCATCGGGCTTACCTCCTGGCCTTCCGAGGTGGAGTTTTGGTGGCTCGGATAGATCGTGAGCCAATCTGTGAACCGTACACCCCGCACCGTTTCGCGAGGCAGTTCCGGTGCCTCCAGCGGCTGACCCCGCAGGTATACTGGGAGGTGCGTCATGAGGAGCACCCGTGTGTGATGAGGAAGTTGTGGCTCATGTTCACATGTGAGGATGGAAAGATTCAGATCGCATTGCCTCCGTCCACCACTGTCTTTGGCTTAGTGAAGGAGTACGCCATCAGCTGGGTGGCCGCTTACCCCGGGGAGATGTTGAAGCAGCCAACGATCCGGGTTGGTGACAGTGGGCCTCCTTTATCTCGAAGTTGGGGTCGGAGGGCAGCTAGGGCCGCTCGCGGCAGCGGGGCTGCCATGGTAGAGAGACCCGCACCGGCCGAGGGTATGGCAGCAGCGGCGGATCCGGTGGTTCCGGGAGAGCAGGGTCATCCGGAGGGGCGGCCACCGAGGGGATTCCGTCGGATATCCGCTCAGGCTCCGGGGAAGCGGCTGCGTCACATCGACATGGCAGAAGATGCCGTCTTTCCGGAAGCTTGGGACATTTGGGATGTCAACCAGCAATTCCTCAGCCCACCCGAGATGTGGGCCCACCTGAATCTCCTCGGGATGAAACCGCCGGGCATAGGCCCAGTTCGGGCTGGATTCATGGTGTCTCCGGCGGAGGCGGAGAAATACTTGAACGAGCTGGACGATTACGTCCACTCCAGCGGTGTTCCTCGCCCAATGACAGATCGGGTGAGGGTACTGTTGAATCAGACGGTGCCCCCACAGTTATCGGCTGCCGATCTGAGGGAGCGCTTCCCCTTGCCGGAGGAATCAGGGGACTCTTCTCGGGAGGATGAGGCTGGAGGAGGGAGCCCGCTAGAGGAGGGCGAGGTCGGAGACCAAAGCTCAGAATCCGACGACTTCGTGGAGACTCTCGAGGTAGCATTCCGAACTTCTCTCCTTATGATCTGTTCTTGAATCCCTACGGACTTCTCACCAATGTTTGAGCCATGCAGGAGGAACTTGTTCGTAGGCCTCGTTCTCGCTCCTTGTCAGGTGATGTCGCAGGACCTTCAGAACCCGCGCCTATGGCTGCGTCTAGCTCTGCATCTGGTGGGACCAGGGGGTCTGAGGTGGCTCCTCTGGGCTCTCCATGCCTTCCAACAGTACACGGGGGGCCTCGTCCCAGAGTCCCATCAGTACCGGCCCAGGAGCAGCGCTCGGAAGTCGATCTTCGTAAGTCTCCTCTACCGGTCTCCTCATTTCCACATGTGGGCCATTCCGACTAGCGTTTATGTCTCTTTCTGTCATACAGTTCTCCGACTGGCGTGGGCTGCTGCAGCGAGGCTGGTCGGGATGTCTGGCTGCGTCCCTCCCAGGGGCATGCCGGTGATGGTGATGATAGTCCCTTCACCTTCTCAAGCTGCGGCGCACACCATCACTGGCGGGACCACCAGCAGGGACATACCTGAAGTCATCGAAGTGGACTCTGAGGAAGAGGATCAACCGGTCAGCCCCAGTCCTGTCGTGCCTGAGCCGGCGTCAGGTGTCGTACTAGACTCAACACCAGATGCAGATCCCGCTGAGGAATTCCTGCAGGCATATCCTGCGTACGAGCCTGCCGACCGCGCGGATTGGGACGAAACGGCCTCTGACGAGGAAGACAGCAGCATAGTCCGCCGCCGGTTGTGGAAGCTGATCACACGCTTTATCAGGGACACTCCCCAAGCGCAATGGCTGGCTGAAATGGATAGGCTCCGCTCACGGTTGCGCGAACTGTGTGTCGGGGGAGAGGATGCCCAACGCCCTCACGCGCTCATCCGAGACCTCATGGCTGAGATGATCCGAGAGCATGATCGTGGGTTGAGCGTGGGATGGCAGCGGAGGAAGGCGACCAGCATTAAGAAGCTCCAGGAGGCTGAAGGCGAGGTCCAACAGATGCAGATCCGGGCCAACGAGCTTTTGGACACTCTCGATGCGCAGTCCGAGCTGGTCTCACAATTGAAGATCCAGCTGGCAGAGGCTGAGGAGCACATGGGGCGGACCTCTGGAAGGATGGCTGCCGTTCGGGCCGAGGTAGAAAGGGCCAGGGCCAGGGTTGACGGATTACGCCCCGCCGCTGCTGAAGAGGAGCGGGAGTTGAATCAGCGGCAACAGGCTCTGGACGCCGCAAGTCAACGGGTGGCGGAGCTGCAACTCTCTTTTGACGGAGTCAACCCGTCCATGGGGGAAGTCAACCCCCGAGTATTGTAGCGAACCCGAAAGAAACTTTTATTAACACTTTGTGCTCCAACTCTTTCTTTCTCCTTTGTTTTGAGTTCCGTCTCACGCACGATTTCCACTGTTGAATTGCCTTGTTGCAACCCTACAATGTTTGCGGGACGTTTGACGACAATTCCCTCAAACCAGTCCAGATTCCCGAAAGATGGGGAAGGCTTGATCGGAGGAGGAACTTCCAGGATAGCCGAATTACCGTTTCTCCAACGTGCTCTTATGCACGAATGGGGCAGCACCGGGGGCGCTAAAATCGGTTCAAACAGGTGAACAAGGGAAGTGTGAATCACGATGCCCAAATTCGGAACACTGTGGGGATGGCGTGACAATAAAGGAAAAACGCTAACCATGGCGGACAGACGGTATCCTTACTGCGTTAGCCTGAAATGGGGACAACAAATGAGCATCGACCGCTGACCATATTCGCAACGCGGGGTTTTATCGATTTGTTGTCGATCAATCTTTCAGGACATTGGCCCAGGACAGTTGGTGGACCATAGGTCATACATCCATACTGTTAGGGGGTCCTTCCAGATATGACCGGTCTTCCGGAAGGTTGGCCCAGGACGGTAGGTGAGCCGATGCGGCATAAGACCAGGCCGTTAGGGGGTTCCTTCAGACACGAAAGAGGACGAGGGTCCGAATAAGGGACACGCAAAGCGTGGAACATGGAGTGGTGGTTTGTTCAAACAGAATCCAACACCTTGTTAGTTACACCACCGTGGTGGGAGTACGCCAGATGGGCGCATTGGTATGACCACGGATCGTTCTTTCTTCCAGATAGGGCCTCTCTGCCGAGGGCTGGAAATGGGAAGGAACAAGATTTAGTGATTCCAGGGGCTGGACCCTAGGTGAAATGCCTGGGTGTCTCTACGTATCCCACGTGATGATGGGAATCAAGCCGCACGTAGTTCTGGAAGCGCAGTTGAACGTCATACTGGACGAGGTGCAGCCTGACCGTGTTGGTACACATCCAGCCAAAACTACTAAGCCCACGTGAGTCGTGCTCGGTGTGGGAAACAAGCAGTAGTGGTGGGAATTTCCCGACGCAGAGAGGGGCAGGTTGGGGCAAAGGGATGCTCGGTGACTACCGGCCTGATGACACTAACACGATCATTCAGCGCACCTAGATGCGCGAAGAGAAAGAGCCGAGTATGATGGAGCTCCACTTGAACATGAGGGAGTGGAAATGTGTGAATCATGGTGCTCGAGATTCAGATCACAATGATGGTGGCGTGGCGATAGAGGATTACTGTTGACCATGTTCGCAACACAGCATCCTGTCGCGTTAGCCTGAGGTGGGAACAAACAAATGAGGGTCGACCGTTGATCATGTTCGAAACACGGGACCATGTCACAAATGTTGTCAGAGATCCGTGGGGATGTTGGCCTGAAACGATTGAGGGGCCCTTAGGTCCAGCATTCATGGAGAGCCCTAAATATTAGTATCCACATCGTCCGATGGTCCTTTTGGATGTGGAAGAGGATGAGGATCCAAATAGCGAGCTCACGACGCTTGGTCATGAGGTGAGGGGAATGTCCCTGTGAAAATCCCATGCTTCGGGCTTTTTGTCAAAACACATCTGAATAAGCCAACGAAACGTATTAGAGAGAGGGAGCAGATTCATTTCCCTTGGGGAGATCTTAGTTTATGGTCATAGAACTCGGACCATGAAAAGTTAGGCTGGGCTCGCGGGGAAGTGCCCGGGCGCTCCTACGTAT
Organism: Viscum album; assembly: GCA_963277665.1. Lineage (NCBI taxonomy): Eukaryota > Viridiplantae > Streptophyta > Magnoliopsida > Santalales > Viscaceae > Viscum > Viscum album. Next base: position 2,133,071,357 of record OY728148.1, read on the forward strand.
CTCATAGGGATGAGAATCAAGCCATACGTAGTTCTTGATGGACCTTAGACCATAAATAGGTAAAGGGAGCAGGGGACGCATGGCATCAAAACCTGACGTGAAGGAGGACCTAAGCCCTACTTACCGTGCCTTCTCTGAGGAAATGCTCGAGTCGAGGGACCGAACACAAGGGTTAGGCTGGGCCCGCGGGGAAGTACCTGGGCGCTCCTACGTATCTCATAAGGATGAGAATCAAGCCAAACGTAGTTCTTGAAGGTGGCACGGTAAGGTACCAGTGCCAGGGGAAAAGGGGAGTGCGGACGTGGCCCTTGCACTAAAGAAGCGGAATTTTATGTATCTTGTTTGTTCTTTAAGGTGAATGGTTTTTTTTTGTGAAGCGACAGGCCTAAAACAGTAGGTCGTGATGTCGCCACAAGAATCAAGCCGTGATGGGCGTTGACAAACGGTATGGCACATGACCAATACCCAACGTGATGTCCTCTACAGCGAGGTCACCACAATGCGGTGCCATTTTTCGTCGTGCGGCCAGGACGATAATGTCACAGTTTAGGGTCGTATGATAGGACCAAGCATGCATTTTATCGCCATGCAGCGCAGACGTAGCAGAGACGATGCTAGGCAGGAAATGTGCGTAGTGTTATAAAACACAATTGACGGAGACATGATCCCTCATCATATTGTACGCCATTTGGAGGGGGAAACCTTAGGCCGAGGGGCCTATATGGAGGGGAAACAGGGGGAGAGACTGGCTTCCTGAATAGGTTGTACCCGGAGACAGGGCGTCTGGGCGGTCCTACGTATCCCATGAGGATGGGAATTTGAACGTAGTCCCGAATGGGTCTTAGTTTATGGTCTTAGAGCTCGGACCATGGGAGCCCCAAAGGGCGCCAGATTGCAGCTTTGTCCCCCCAACATGAAAAGGTGCACTGAGGGATAGTGCCAAAAGTGTCGAGATTCCACCTGGACATGATGGGGTGGAAAATGATGTGAATCATGAAACCAACATTCAAGGACTGAAGGGGATGGCGTGACGACAAAGGATTACTGCTGACCATGTTCGCAACACAGCACCCTGTCGCGTTAGCCTGAAATGAGGACTAACAAAACGAGCATCGACCGCTGACCATATTCGCAACGCGGGATTTTATCGATTTGTTGTCTGAAACCCTGGAGGGCGTTGGCCCGTATCGGTAGGAGAGCCCTTGGGCGTAGTATCCAGGCCGTTCTTGGGAGTCCCTCCGGGTGTGAAAGATTATGGAAGTCCGAATAGAGGGGAACACGAAGCTTGACAAGTGGAAGGAACTTGATCAAGTTGAATCTGACACTCTTGGTCCTAGACTAGAGTGCTCTTGATACATGGGTTAACCACTGTAGGGAGCCAAGGGACTCAACCTTGAGGGAGATCGAGAGATGGAAGATTCCCAGGGGAAGGGGGCATAGTGCCCAAAACCTTGTATCATACCTACACACCCCCCCACTGGAGAAAGATGGGCCAAGTGGCCTAGGTGACCGGGAAATTAGGAGATCTCCCAGAGGTGGGGCTGGACCCGAATCTTAGACATTCAGGTGGTCCTACGTATCCCATAGAGATGGGAATCAAGCCATACGTAGTTCTGAAGGGTGCCGTTTAACGTCATGCAGGACAGAGAACAGGAGGACTGAACCTCAGAATGGGGCGTGCGTGGTGCAGCTATTGCAAACCCGTCGGGGATGAGGACGTAGTCCTACACTGCGCCACGCAGCCCTGTGATCAGGGTCCTGAAGGCAGGATTAGAGAGGTAAATTTGCTGAACTCAAGATGGGTCCGAAGACAAGGAGTCTTGAACGTAGTTCCAGATGAGAGTCTTAGTTTATGGTCTTAGAGCTCGGACCATGGGTGGTGACAGCTCCCGAGTAAGCACAGATGTTAACCCAATCCCTAAGCCCACGTGAGATAAACTCGGTGTGGGAAACAAGGGGGGTATCCTCATTGCAATACTCGGGTCGTCCATCAAAGGGGAGTCGGCAGAGAATTTCGAAGGACACCTTTGATGTAGCTTGTTCCTCGAACGCGCAGACGTGCACGGGGGAAAAGTACCAAGAGTCCCAAGACTCTACTTGGACATGATGAAGTGATGAAGGGTGTGAATTGTGTACCTGACATTTGGGCTTAATGGGTTGGCGTGACGACAGAGGAAAACTGTTATCCATGACGGAAACACAGCGTCTGTATCGCGTTAGCCTGAGGTGGGAACAACAAACGAGCATCCACCGCTGACCATATTCGCAACGCGGGATTTTATCGATTTGTTGTCTGAAACCCCGGAGGGAATTGGCCCGTATCGGTAGGAGAGCCCTTGGGCATTGTATCCAGGCCATTCTTGGGGGTCCCCCCGGGTGTGAAAGATGATGAAAGCCCTGATGCGAGGATACGCAAAGCCTGGAATGCGAGTGCGGACGTGTCCGAGCAAAGCTTGGCATTCCAGGTAATAAACCAGATTACTCTTAAGCACATTGGTGAACCGCCGAAGAAGAGGGATCGACGAAACAACTCAGTAGGGGGGTGGGAGCATGGCGTGGTCATCACGAGACCATCGTGAATGAGGGCATAATCCCACACTGCACCATATGATCCCCTCATGGAGGAAGGATGGGCCAAGGGGCCAAGATGGGATGGGGATTCCCGAGAGATGGGGCTGGACCCGAAGCCTAGACGTTCAGGTGATCCTACGTATCCCATAGAGATGGGAATCAAGCCACACATAGTTCTTGAAGTGCAGTTTAACGTCATGCAGGACGAGGATGGGAGTAATATACTCCGAAACAAGGGAGGTGTGCGGTACGGCGAAGAAGCCGAAGTGAATGAGGACGTAGTCCTACACTGCGCCACGCACCCTGGGTAAGGGGGGAACCTGGGCCGTGGCCTGGAAAGGCCAAGGGGCCTAAGGTCAGGCATCAGTCTGGAAGACCTGACTGGCTTGTAGTTTAACGTCTTACATGGGGACGTGGGGCCAGGGGCCCAAGGAGGCCAAAGGGCCTGAGGCTGGGCCTCGTAAGGGGAGTTGTACGACATGGTACATGATCCCGACGTGAATGAGGACGTAGTCCCACACCACACCGTACACTCCGGGTGAGGAATCCTGGACCGTGGCCCGGAGAAAAGGGGAAGTTATCAGTTAGAAAGGTCTGACTGGTTTGTAGTTTAACGTCTTACATGAGGACGGGGGCCAGGGGCCCAAGGAGGCCAAGGGGCCTGAGGCTGAGCCTCGTAAAGTGAGGGCGTACGTAATGGTACATGATCCCGACGTGAATGAGGACGCATTCCTACATCACACCGTACACCCTTATGATGAATCCTGGGTCGTGGCCCGAATCTCCAGCACCACCTGGGGAAGGTTTGTCACCTTGGGATAGAATCCCAGTCAAGGAGCAGGCGGAGCTCAGTTGCGTTCATCCACGAAAGGGGCAAACACCTCCAGGGGGAGTATGCAGCCGGGTCGAGGCTTGCTCGACGTGGTTCGGGGCAAAAGTGTGCGCCCTGCCATGTCTTGACCCGAGGGGAAGATTTTGGCTTTTGGGCTGGGCCAACGGACGAAATGTCCGGGCGTTCCTACGTATCTCATAAGGATGAGAATCAATCCATACGTAGTTCTTGAAGGCCATGCAGTTTAGCGCCATGCGGTGAGGACGTGGGAGGGTAGAAGAACAGGAGTGGGCGCTTGGTGCGACCTTTACAATCTTTGCGCGAGTGGGGTTGCATGAGCGGGGCCAAGAAAGCCTACTCCCTGCTACACAAAAGATCCTCCAAGAAGACTATCCCCAGGGGGAATAGCGGAAGAGAAAAGCTTGAGGCTGGACTCAAGACGAGGCGTCCGAGCGTTCCTACGTATCCCATAAAGATGGGAATCAAGCCACACGTAGTTCTTGACATGCAGTTTAACGTCATGCGGGACGAGGGGCATCTCATTCGGGGGTGTGTACAGTATGGTACATGATCCCAACGTGAGGACGTAGTCCTACACCGTACCGTACGATCCCGTAAGAGGGTATGTCGGAGAGAAACGAGGGGGCCTGGGGCCAGACCGCGGTGGAGACGGGGCCATGGGCCCAAAGAGGCCGAGGGGCCTGAGGCTCGGCCTCGGTCAGGAAGACCTGACTGGCTTGCAGTTTAACGTCTTGCAGTGAGGACGGAGAGGCAGTTTAAGGTCATGCGGGACCAAGTCGCAGTTTAGGGTCATGCAGGACCACTGCAGTTTAATGTCGTGCGGGACCCTCTCGCAGTTTAGGGTCATACAGGACCAAGTCGCAGTTTAATGTCGTGCGGGACCCTCTCGCAGTTTAGGGTCATGCAGGACCACTTTTTTTCCCTAGGCGAAGTATCGCTTGAGGAATTTGGCATTGGTGGGAGGGGTTACACGCTCTCCATCTGGGTCACCAAGGAGTATGCTCCATTAGGGTAAACCTTATTGATGATATAAGGCCCTTCAAATTTGGGTTCTAACTTGGGTGGTTTCCTACCGGGAATCATTGGCGCTCGAAGGGCCAATACCAGGTCACCCTGCAGAAAAGAGCGGAGACGAACCTTCTTGTCAAAGGCTCTCGCCATCTTGTCCAGATGCCTTTCCTGATTGTGCAGGGAACGAAGCCGGTTCTCTTCCAGTGCCTCTAATTCAGCTAGACAGATCTCGGCTACCTCATCCGATGTCTGGTGATCATAACCTGCGGTGCGTAGCGACGGCAGCTGGATCTCAATGGGTAGGACGGCCTCAGCTCCATACACCAGGGAATATGGGGTCACCTGGGTAGAGTTATGAGTCGTCGTCCGGTAAGCCCAGAGGGCGTTGGCGAGCTTGTCCGGCCAACTCTTCTTGTTCTGACCAACCATCTTCAGCAGAATGTTAGAGAGGGTCTTGTTGAACGCCTCGATCTGCCCATTCTCCTGTGCGTGGTAGCGGGAGGTATGGTTCGACCGGATGTCGTACTTAGCGTACAATTTCTTCAATTCAGCTGCCCGGAAGTTGGTGTCGTTATCAGTGAGGACAGCGTGAGGGACTCCAAACCGGTGGATAATGTTGGAGCTCACAAAGTCAACGACGGAACGGGCCTTGACCTCTTTGAGCGGAACTGCTTCTTCCCACTTGGAGAAGAAGTCTGTAGCAGTCAGGATGAACCTACACTGGCGGGCTATTGCCGGCGGATACGGTCCCACTACATCAAGTCCCCACACCGCAAATGGCCAAGAGTACTTGGTGGGGTGGAGGGGTTCTGGCGGCCGATGCAAGAAGTTGGCGTGTACATGGCACGCGTGGCATCTCTTGGCGTATCCAATACAATCGTGGATCATGGAGGGCCAGAAGTACCCTAACCTCCGGATTTGCTGGGACAGCTTCGGCCCAGCTTGATGGGCGCCACAAGAACCGGCGTGAACCTCTTGCATAACTTGAGGTATCTCTACTCCTTGGATGCAACGGAGGAGGACACCATCGAAACTTCGCTTATAGAGGATCTGATCAAGACTGGGGCCGCCCTGGAGGGTAAATTGCAGCGCGCGGCGTCAGATTCGCTCGCGCTCGGCCCGGTCGTCCAGGAGCTAACCATTTTGGAGATACTCGACAAAAGGTGCTCTCCATTCGGGGTGGTTTCAACCACTGCGTCTGACGAACCCGGGACTCCTGATATGGGGGGTCCGGCGGTGAGATGACTTACCCGCAGGCTATCACGGTCCTCTTGGGTGACGGGAGTAATGACTCTCCGGTGGGCCACGTGTATGGCCAAATCATCTTTCTCGGGTTCTGCGAGTGACGCGGCTAAGCCGGCTAGGGCGTCCGCTTGTCCGTTCTGCGATCTTGGGACATGGGTAACCTCTGGCCGAGGAGAGAACTGGGCCATTAGGAGGAGGGTGTACTCCAGTAACGGTGCAAGCTCTGGCTTCCTGACGACGTAGTCGCCATTAACCTGTTTGATCACCAGCTCGGAATATCCCTTCACATGTAGATGGGGAACATGGATCTCAAGGGCCAACTCGAGGCCGGTGATGAGAGCCTGGTACTCTGCCTCGTTGTTTGTATAACCTTCTGACAGAAGGAATGAGTACGGCAGGACGGCTTGCGCCGGGGTAATGAAAACAATGCCCAGACCCACTCTATTGAGCTTGGGGTCGTTGAGCCTTCTACCGGTGGGGCTCCGGGAGGCACCGTCGAAATGCATTTTCCAACATGGGGCAGCATGATCGACTGAGAGGATCGTCTCGTCGGGGAAATCCAGGTCCAGGGATTGATCCGTGGAGGTTGGATGAGCAGCTAAAGAGTCTACCAACGCCTGTCCCTTAACGGCCTTCTGAGGCACGAACCTGATATCAAATTGCTGGAGAATCACCGCCCACCGTGCTAGTCGGCCAGTCAGCATGGGGCGGTTCAGGATGTACTTCAGTGGATCTACCCGAGAGATCAATTGTACCTCGTGGTGTTGCAGGTAGTGCCGCAACTTCTTCACAGCGAAGACGAGCGCGAGGCAGCTCTTTTCGATGGGGGAGTATCTGACCTCCATATCGAGAAGCATGCGGCTGAGATAGTAGAGACTGTTCTCAGTGCCCTCTTTATTCTTCTGGGCGAGCAGCGCACCGAGGGATCTCTCCAGGGCGGTCACATAAAGGACTAGCGGCTTTCCGGAGAAGGGTGGCATCAAGACCGAAGGTTGGAGCAGAAACTGCTTGATTTCCTCAAAGGCGGCCCGACACTCCTCATCCCATTCATAGGCAGCGTCTTTCTTCATGAGCCGGGAAAATGGCTTACACTTGCCAGCCAAATTCGCAATGAATCGGCGTATATAGGCTAAGTGGCCTTGCAGGCCTCGAAGCTCCCGAATGTTGCTCGGGGGAGGCATTTGGCTGATGGCCTTGATCTTCTCCGGGTCGATCTCGATACCTCGGTATCTGACAACGAAGCCCAGAAACTTCCCGGAGGTGACTCCGAAGGCACACTTCAGCGGGTTCATCTTCAGGTGACGGGAACGGAGGAAACCGAACACTTTCTCAAGGTCTTTGAGATGGTCGTGGCGCTGGCGTGATTTGACTACAAGTTCATCCACGTAGCATTCCACCAATGTTATGAGGATCGGTTTGAATATGCGATTCATGGCCCTCTGATACGTGGCACCTGCATTTTTCAAACCGAATGGCATTATTCGGTAGCAAAAGGTACCCTGGGGAGCCCTGAAGGCAGTGGACTCCTCGTCTTCAGGGGCCATCCGGATCTGGTTATACCCGGAATACCCATCAATGAAAGAGAGGGCTTGGAACCCGGCCGTGGCATCAATCAACAGCACCGTCACTGGGAGTGGGAAGTCATCCTTTGGGCAGTGGCGATTGAGATCGCGGAAGTCGATGCAGACTCTGATCTTCCCATTCTTCTTCCTGACCGGCACAATGTTGGCGAGCCACTTGGGGCACTGGACCTCCTTAATGAAGTTGGCTTTGATAAGCTTGTCAACTTCGGCCTCAACCATAGCGCCATGGGAAGGGTGCATTTTCCTGGGAGGCTGCTTGAACCCACGATGTTTTGCTGGGAGGCCCAGACGGTGGACGACCACTTGGGGATCCAGCCCTGGCATCTCATCGTAACTCTAGGAAAACACATCACGGTGCTGTTTGAGGAAGTCTACATACTGCTGCCGCTCCTCGAGGGACATGGCCGCACTGATCAATGTGGGTCTTCGATCTGCCTCGCTACCAAGGTTCACCTGTACCAGTTCATTGACCGTGGTAAAGACGCCTTCTTCAAAGGCTGGGGGAGCATCCTCCAAGTCTTCCTCCCCAGCCGTGGAGGGATTTCCCGCGACGGAAGATACTTCTGGGCTCTCAAAACCTGTGGGGAAGCTGGTGCCGGCTTGGGCAGCAGTGGTCATCACATCAGGAGACTCACTTGTCGTCGAGACCATAGCAATGAATGCATTTGATCCTATCCCATCTGGCCTTCGGCCTAAGGGGCCACGCTTGATGATATCAAAGCATTGGTGATGTGTCGGCCTGAGTCGGCTAATTCCAGCCCGGCGGAAGAGACACGTATGGTGCACCGCCGTTGTCATCAGCTTGACGTCCCGGTACCGTACATGGGTAGGAGGTTCCGGGATGACCCGAGCCTGGTTGATGTAGGAGTACGAGGTGATTTTCCGTCGTCGCTTGGACACGGGAACATGCCTTCCCTGCGTACCCGAAACAACGAAACATTGTCCCATGTCGGGGGTCGTGGCCTCCAACCGGTGGATCGGGAGGATGTAGGTGTCGTCCATGCTTGCCCAGGGATCACTTGGGATCGGGGCGGGCTCATCCTCGCTGAACAGGATTTGCTTGTCCTTGCTTTTGTAATAACCCGCATCCAGATAGCGGGCCTCACAAGAAGCGAAAGGGGACGCGTCTCCTTGGAGCACGCCTACTCGACCGGTGAGCGAGTACTTAAGGCACTGGTGATACGACGAGGGGACCGATGCATGCAGATGGAGCCATGGCCTACCCATCAATGCGTTGTAGGCGGTGTCCTGAGAAACAACCATGAACTCGGTGCTGGCAATTAAGCCACCGAACTGGGTCTTCAGGCGGATCTTGCCGACCGGGGTTTGTTCTGTCCTGTCGTACCCCTGGATCCTGAGGTCAGAGGGAGTCAAATCACCTTCGGACAGACCCAGCTTTCGCAGCGTCCGGGTCGGAATTAGGTTGATTCCAGAACCCGTATCAACGAGGCATCGGCGGACTTCCACACCACTGAAGTGGCCAGTGATATACAGTGGGCGAATGTGCCCCTGTATAGGAGGGTCCTCATCTTCGCCGGAGAACGAGATAACTGCATGGCATTCGGCGTTTTCAATCGTCTCGGTATGGAAGGCTTCCGCAGCTGCCACTTCCGTCTCGAACTGGAGGGGGCTCCTTAGGGCCTCGGCAAGTGCCTCGCGCATTTCAGATGATAGGAGAAGGGCCTAGAGGATGGAAAGCCTCGCTGGGATGCCGGCCAGATGCTTCAGGACATCGTACTTTCGTGCCAAACGCGAACCTCTGCTTACAGGAGGTCGTTCGGCATTTGGATGCACAGCGGGTCCGGCTGGCTGAACCAGTGAGTAACTAGTACTGGGCACATCTTGCTGCCTACCAGTAGAAGCCGGGAGAGTAGTCGCCGGGAGAGTAGTCGCCGGGCCAGACTGGCCGTGATACGAACGAGGCGGCTCCCCCCGATCCAGCAGCACGAACGGCGGTGGAGGTAGAGCCGAGGACGTTGGATGGGTCTGCGCATGTTGAGACCTGCGCTGAGCCTGCTGCCTGGTCTCGGTAGCGTGCACGTCTTGGTCACAAGTGCCCGCTGACGTACCTCGATGACCGGCGCGATTGCGATTCCGCTGACGTTGACGTCGGCTGGAAACATTGGGGCGGTCTGCCCGGGGTTCCCCCTCGTCGGGGGTCATATAGGGCTTTACCAGCTCCACGGTGTTAACCGAAGCGTACCCTTGACTATCGCTCGAAGATTCATCCACCGCTGGGCAGATTCTGGGAGGAATGCCCATTTCGGGAGGCATAAAGTCGCCAAGAGTGCGGGATGACGACGGCACTGGCGGTGCACGTTGCTTCTTCTTGCGTCGCCGCTGCTTGCCCTTTTGGGCAGAGGTCGACTGGGAAGACGATGTTGAGGCACCGGCTACTTCTTCTGAAGGTTCCGACTGCTTCAGCCGTGCCCGGATGATACCCTGGGCACGGACGACGGTTTTTCGAGCCATCCAGTTGTCGTATTTCTGGGACCCGCGGCTAGGGACCTGCTGCCACTCACCCTCGCTGCCACTGCCGATTTCTGATCCCGCAAAGACGCCTGCCACTTGCGCTGGCGCTGGGCCCAACTTGACTATGTTGTTATTGACCTGGTCCTGAAGCCAGTCTTTAAACACATAGCATCGCTTGAGGGTGTGCCCCAGGATTCGATGATAAGGGCAGTAGTTGGGGTGATCGGTGAGATGCGTCTCTGCCGGCCTCCTGCACTCAGGCAGACACACAATCCCTTTCTCTAGAGCACTTCGGAAGTAGCCAGGGACCTGATTTTCATTGAACGAATAGGTATGGTACTTTATTTCCAGTTAAGGAGCCCTGGGGGCCTGGTCCTGTCGAGGGACCGGAGGGGCCTGCTGAGGAGGCGGCGCCTGGTTGTCTCACCTAGGTGGTGGTGGCGCATTGCGCGGGGGAACCTGTCGGTTCTGAGGCGGTCGCTGCTGGGCAGGAGCCTGTGCTTGAGGTGGGGGACCTCTGCGGGGTTGCGGGGGTGGTGCCGCCGGTAGCAATTCCAGCTGCCTCGGGGCTTCTATTTGAGCCACCGCGGCGGGTTCAGCCCTGGCAGCCCTCCTGGCTGGGATCATAGGGGGCAGCAAACGTGCCTGACTAGCCTGTTGCAGGGCCTCCTCAAGGCGCTGGGCCTTATCCGATAAATCTCTGAACCCTCCAGGGTAGTTCTGGGTAATCAAGGAGGGTACCAGCTCTGTCCTGACGTTCCCCACACACATCGTCAGTAATTTCTCCTGAGTCAGTGGCATGTCGAGGGAATACGTAAGTCCTTTCCACCGGGCGATGAAGTCTGCAACCCGCTCATCAGGCCTCTGTTTGCACTTGAAGAGGTCCGCAATGCTGGTCTTTCGCGTGGTGGAGATGAACTGGTATAAGAACTGCTGGCGAAGATCCTCCCAACCGGTCACTGATCCGGTAGGGAGCTGGCTGTACCAGACGAATGTCGGACCTTCCAATGTCTGTACAAAACATCGGAGCTTAGCGGCTTCTTGCTGAGCCGGGGTCCCCAGCATGGGACCACACCTGGACGAGAAATGAGCCAAGTGCTGGGGTGGGTCCCCTGTCCCGTTAAATGGCGAGAAGGTGGGGTTCCCAAAACCCGGAGGCGCGGGCATATCATCCACCCACGCGGGATAAGGCTTGCCATCCGGTGGGACCGCCACCTGCCGTGTTTCCAACGCCTCGAGGCGGGCTGTGAGTGCCGCAATAAGGTCCTCCGGGTGGGGGTCCCTGTCTTGACGGGGATCCCTAACCACAAGCGCATTGCCAGTTTCTTCAACGCGGTAGACGGCTTCGGCCGCTCGCGGATCAACTGGCTGGACGACCTGCTGGGCGACTGGGGGAACCCGGGTTGGATTCTTCAGATTGCCTCATCGCTCAGGGGGGTTTGGCGAGACATATCGCGCCCTCTTACCGTATGTTCCGGCTTCCGCCCTGTCCGCGGCAGTAGCATGATCATGGTTGCCCGGAGGCATCTCACCAGGGGGAAGTTGTTCCTGCCCCTGCTGCCCCAGCCTGGGATTACCATAGTCGGGTCGTCGCTCCGCGGCGCTTTCAGCCAAGAGTTCGTCAACCAGCCTCTTCTGCTCAGCGAGATGCTAGCGCAACGTGGCCTTCTCAGGATCCTCGTCTGTTTTCTTCACAGAGGCGGACGGGTCGGAGTGCTTGACGGTTCCGACGTGCTCTTTACCTTTGCCGGTGTTTCGACTGAGTATCAGCGACTCGGTGGGTACGGGCAGGCCTAGAAGGTTCCTCTGCTGACGGGTGACTCTCCCTGAGGGGTCGAGTAGTGGCGGTGCACCGTCTGGGGGGAAGTCTCCATCAAGGAGTTCCAGTTCGTCTTCCCTGTCCACAATGTCGGCCATGTGGACCGCGATTCCTCTTGAGGGCATATCCTCAATGTCGCATAGCGAATCGGGCTGTCGTCGGATAGGGTCGAACAGAAGGGCAGCATAGTGTCCCCAGCCACGGACTTGCACATGGGGGGTGGCTTCCCCGACGATTCTGCGGAGTGCTTTAAGACTCTTAACGCATTTTCGTTGAAGGGCGCCCTGGTGGCCTGGCGACTCAGGGTGCTGGAATGCAAGAAGTGCGGCTGCATCGATCAGGCGGCATTGCTCTCCGATCTCTTCGAAGTGCTCACGACTTCTGGGGTACTCCACCCGTTCAAAACGGAGGCGATAGTGTGTCGCCCGCAGGGTTCGACAAAGGCATCCCACTTCTTCAGGGGTAAGCGACTCGGGTACATGGAAATTCAGTGCCGCCGTGGGCCAGAACTTCTCCGGGAAATAGTCCGCTGTAAGAATACTCCAAAATCTCCTGGGTTCGTCCTCGGGGTTCGGCCCTACGTTACCCCACTCATCAACCGGGGGCGGCTGAGGGACCGGTAGCGGTACCGAGGCAGACCTCTGGGATAGCAAACTCGGCGGTGGAGAATACGGCGAGTGAGAAGACTGGCCACCGAATTCTGGGCCTTCCTCTGAAGAGCGAGGTGACCTAACCACAATGTCACGATAAGACGGGCTAACAGCCGCTGCTTCGGGTACGGGAATCGCCGTTACCGGTGTCCGATCATGTCGTGGCTCTACCACCGTTGACCCCCAAAACAGCTCCTCGTGATCCCGAGTAGAGGTAGAGGGCGCTTCGGGTGACGATGGCGGTGACTACGCGGTCGAAACCTACGATGCTCTCAGAATTTCTTCCTCCTGGAAGTACCTGCGGAGAGAGACGGGAATCCGGTGGACCTCAAATTCTGGGAGAACGAGGCTGACGCGTCTGGTTCCTGCCCCAGTCCTTGATACGGAGGAGCTGGGAGAAGGTTCCGTCACTGAATCGCATTCCGCTTCCGAATCGGGGAAGCGGGCAGGTTTGATCCCCACCTGGGCCTTCCCAGGATTCTTCTTGTGGCGGCGACGACCCGCTCTTCTGCCCCTGGGTGGCTCTTCGGGACAGGGTTGACCCCTATCAGGCTGCCTTGGGGCGGTGCTGGTGTCGTGGCGGAGAGGGCCCCCACTTGAGACAGCAGGGGTGCGAGGGGCACCAGGGCAAATGTCGAAGGGTACATGGGGAGGACCTCCATGAACAGTACCCATGTGGGCGGGGCCTCTATTGGTACTAGCAGGAGCATGGGGAAGACCTCCATGGTCGATGCGAGTGGAGCGAGGCTGACCTTCACCCCTCGAGTTGCTGGGGCGAGGAGGACCTTCGCCAGTTGCAGAGAGGACGTAGGGGGGACCCCCACGTTGAGGAAGGACCGGATGGACGGTGCCTTCAGAAGGATGGACTCCATACCCCGTACAGCGGGCGCGGGAAATGTTTCCGCGCTGATCATCACTGCCACGGGGCAGGACTTCCTACAGGATGGGGGCAGCACGAGGCATGCCTCCATGACGAACCTCGGAGCGGGGAAGGCCCACGCTCTGTGGTGTAGTGGTACGGGGAGGACCTCCGTATGGGGTGTCATCACCGCGGGTTAGCTCGCGGCGATCACTACTTGGGCCTCCAACCCGGAGAGTCAACCCAGCCTGCCCGTGGGGCGGTTGGGGTCTCGATCCTGGTTGGGCGAAGGGGTGCCCCTGCTCAATGTATGCGGGGGCTTCATAATGTATGTCGGCGGTGGCTCAGGACACTGTAGCTGTCGATGTGGACGCGGCGAGGCGAGCGTCTTCAGCCCGGGCCCGGCGCTGACGTCGGGTCAGGAGGGCCGGTGCAGGTGGTGCAGGGATGTAGTCTGCCTGCTCTTCCCGCGGGGCCGGACGACGGCGCTGACGTGGCCGGACGGGAGCTCTCGCCTGGGGACCCTGGGTCGGGGCCCTGAGCGGACTGAGCCGGACAGCGCCCGCCTCTTCAGCGTAAGGCGAAGAGTCGTCCAGGCGTTCCGGAGATAGGCTCCCGAAACGGTTGAACGTCTGGGTGGGGAGAAGGGGCTCCCTGCGCGGCCGGTTAGGGCGGCGTTGATGGCGGGGCCTGGAGGCCTCCAGGTCCAGGCGGGCCATATCCCTAGTCGGGATGACCCCTTCCTCCTCGTACCTGCGCATGAGGCTGTTGATCACCCTTCATTGAATGACCTCTGATGGGGAAAGGGGACGTGGACGTCCCGTATTCCGTGATGTGGCAGCCGTCGTGGCGGTGGTGGCGCCATGTGGAGTGGCCGTCGTGGTGTTGCCCCTGCCCCTGCGCGGGCGAGGAGCGGATGGTGACCGCATCTCTGAAATAGCAACCTGGTTCCTGGAAAGCGAAGGGATCAACTCATCAGTACTAAGAGTAAAAGGATTGACAGCCAGTGCCCCAGCGTTCTTCCATCCTCCACGTCTGTGAGAAGGATCCACGCCAACACGCTGCAGAGCGGAGTGCCCCACGTTCTACTACCCCGACTGCCGGTGAGTTTCAAGACAGGCCCGCCATTTTCTTGGCGGGACCAGGCAACAGATATCTGGATCCGGTGACACGTCAATCTACTGGTGTCTCGAACGCTACTAATCTCCATGCTGAGGAGAAGAAATTCACATCAGGTTCACCATTTCTGTTTCCGACACTTTTGCCGGGGCGCGCGCGCATTCGTCCGTCAGGGGGTGGGACGTGCGGCTTTGTTGCCCCACATTCCCGCTTTCCAAAGGCGGGCGGCATTCGTTCCTTGTTCAGGTACGTCTTCTCCTTGATCGAAACGGGATGATGGGATGTCGGTTCTTCCTTCCGTGGATTCCTCCTCAGAACTCGTCACCTAGTCCAGGTCTCCCTCATATATTTAATACATAGTTCGTGAAATTCTTCCCAGTGCCATGTTTCCATGGGCGCCGGTTAATTACGCTGCTTCTGTCGGGACATTCCAAGGGGTCCAGTCAGGGCAGCAACCTTCGGTCAGGGGAGTAGTCACGTTGAGGCATCAGTAGCGTGTCTAGATGCTGGGGTACCTGGCATGTCTGTCTGTTATCCTTGATCACAAGGCTTCTCGAGGGCGTGGAAGCCCGACGCATCCCACATCGAGCGCGGGGAATTACATGTCATAGCCACGTATCCGAGGTTTTCCTCAGCTTCCCGTGTTCAACACAGGGTATGCCGCGAGTTTAACGTCTAGCGGAGACGGATGAGAGTGAAATGGGACCATCGCAGGGGGCGACAGTGAAGTTGGGCTTGAGCCTTGACGAGGCTTCCTACGTATCCCCGTGGAAGGGAATCAAAGTCCTCGTAGTTCAAATTGGGTTTTGCCGGTGAACCGACGTGAAAGAAGACCTTGGTCCACTAGTGGTGGGCTTGAACCTCGTGGAGGCTTCCTACGTACCATGCCTTGACATGGATCAAAGACCTCGTAGTTCAGGTGATTGGGTCGCAATGGCTTACCACTGGACCAGAGTGCAGTTTAAAGTCATGCTGGACGTAGGTAGAACACGACGTGAATTGGGTGATGGGTGGTCTTGAACCTCGTGGAGGCTTCCTACGTACCATGCCTTGACATGGATCAAAGACCTCGTAGTTCAAAGGGTGGGTGTAGTTTAACGTCATGCCGGACGACGATGGGACCCGGCGTGAAGAAACGACGGGTGGGTGTGTCGGTGAACCGACGTGAAAGTAGACCTTGGTCCACTATTGGTGGGATTGAACCTCGTGGAGGTTTCCTACGTACCATGCCTTGGCACGGATCAAAGTCCTCGTAGTTCAGATGGTGGGTCGCAATGGCTTACCACTGGACCAGAATGGGACCCGACGTGAATGAGCGACGGGTGGGCTTGAACCTCGTGGAGGCTTCCTACGTACCATGCCTTGACATGGATCAAAGACCTCGTAGTTCAGGTGGTCACAACGGCTTACCGCTGGACTGGAATGGGACCCGACGTGAATGAGCGACGGGTGGGCTTGAACCTCGTGGAGGCTTCCTATGTACCATGCCTTGACATGGATCAAAGCCATCGTAGTTCAAATGGTGTTTTTTCGGCGAACCGACGTGAAAGTAGACCTTGGTCCACTATTGGTGGGCTTGAACCTCGTGGAGGCTTCCTACGTACCATGCCTTGACACGGATCAAAGTCCTCGTAGTTCGGAAAATACAGTTTAACGTCATGCGGGACGATAGTGAACCATGACGTGAATAAACGACGGGTGGGTGTGTCGGTAAACCGACGTGAAAGTAGACCTTGGTCTACTATTGGTGGGCTTGAACCTCGTGGAGGTTTCCTACGTACCATGCCTTGGCACGGATCAAAGTCCTCGTAGTTCATATGGTGGGTTTGTCAGGGTCGGTGCTCACTCTAAGCCCACGTGAGTCATGCTCGGTGTGAGAAACAAGAGGTTGCAAGGACCTGACGATCACGTCGCGAAGGGTGCGTCCGTGAGAAGCGAAGAGGGGCTTATGCGTTGGGCGGCCCATGGTGTTGGGACTTACTCCAGGATGGAGGCCCATGGCGCGACAAAGCGCGGGGAAGATAGACCTTGGTCCGACGATGGGAGGTGCCTCGTTCCCTATCACGTCCTCCACTGACCTTGGTAGTGGGGAAGTACCGAGATGCACGGGTGAAATCATCTGTACCAAAGGTTAGGGACTTACGCTCTGAGGTGACCCTTCCCCTGCGAACATACACCACTCCGACAAGGAGGATCTCATTCCATGTGCGGAAGAGTTCCATTCCCGTGGAGATGAGTGGTGTAATGATTGTTCGAGCTGGGGGGACCCTTCGTGAGGGAGACGAGGTTGGGTCACACTTTAACGTCATGTGTTGAGGACGTGGTGCTTGGCAGTTTAACATCCTGCAGCTCGGACGAGGTGGGTTCACTCCACACCCCTAGGGCTTACATAACCGGTACCCTCTGGTCCTTGGGGAAGGGAAGGTGTCGATAAGGCCATGGCAAAGGGGGGGCGTGGGAGGAAACACTGAGGGGTCCACGTTAGCGTGGCTATGCGAGGAAATCAATAGCCGTTAGCATGCCTATGCGAAGAAGCATTAGGCGAAGCAACGCTACGGGAGGTGTTGTCCATGGGACTTTGAAATCACATCGTGCAAACCTGGAGGGTCGCACGGAAAGAGGAATCGCTAAGCAGAGGAGTGTGCTTCGCGAAGTGGGGTGCCTTGGCCTTAGCATGGGGAATAGGTGGGAGTGGGAGGTGCTTCGCGAAGTGGAACAGTGTTCGCGGAGCACTGCCTCGCGAAGAAAGAGTGGTTCGCGAAGCAGGGTCCTGCGAAGCAGTGTACTTCGCGAAGTGGAGCGATCCTGCCTTAGCATAAGGATTACTCGTATGGGTTGGGTGTTCCGCGAAGCACAAGTGCTCCGCGGCTGCCCGGGTTCCCTTGGGAATCCCCTTCATTTGCGAATGCCCTTGAGCTTCGCGAAGGGCATCCCTCTCGGAAGAGGGGCTCAAAACGAAACAAATCAGAGTCGTCTCGCGAAGTAGAAATACCTCGCGGAGCTCATGATTCCCGGGGCAAAGCGTGCTTCGCGATTTGGGAGAGGAGAAGCCGAAAGGTCGGATTGTCCATCCCGTGGACTCAGGGGGAGTCGAGTATTTATAGGGAAGGGGCGCCGCGAAGCAGGGCTCGCGCGCCTCCATCGGGGCTTCGCGGCGGCTCGCGAACGTCAAACGGGTTCGCGGAGGATTACCGCCTCAGGCGCTTCGCGGCGGCTCGCGAACGTCAAACCGGTTCGCGGAGGATTACCGCCTATGGAGCTTCACGGGGCCGCCAAGGTTGGGACGCTTCGCGGCGGGGCTTCGCGGTGCCGCCAAGGCTGGGACGCTTCGCGGTGGGGCTTCGTGGCTGTGCTTCGCGGCTGTGCTTCGCGAGGCAGCGCGCCTGCTGTCTTTTTCGTTCCTTACTTTCGGGCCACATTTTTGGCGCCAACAGTGATATCTACACACATTTAGAATATAAAACTCTAGGTAAACTCATATATAGATTCTTTTGAACCTCGATGTAGACTCTAAAATATAGCTTTTGCATGTAAATTGTTTCAGTGGTTGGGGTTCTATATTGAAACTACACCCTTAAACAATCATGAAATGTCATATAGAGAATTGATGATACCTTTATGTAGTTTTGGGATCTATATGGATTCTTTTTAAAGCTTTTAGAAATTTTTAAGTGCCTTTACATTGTTCTCAGTAATTTTTAATGTTCCACCTTTATATAGTCCATTCAACAGCCATTTTATGAATATGATTCATGTATTCCATTCGGAAGGGAAATACAAAATGAATGGAAAATATATTAATTTATAAATATGAAAAATTATTAAAAAATAAAATAAACAATCAATATAAATATTAAAATACTTTAAAAATTGTAATTTTATACTTTAAAATCTAGGTACGGATTTTAGGTTAGAAAAAAAATAATTAAAACCATTTAAATAATTATTCATTTCATTTTTATATTAATGTAGTTATTCAATTAAATAAAATAAAAACATATATTTTTATGCTATTAAAGATTCTATTTTTTCATAAAAATATATTAAAAATACATAGAATATATTGTCTTCAACACTCCCTCATACTTACTCTGAAATATATCCTAATGTTTATAATGGTATCATTATAAAACCAACTCAAGTTCTAGGTTTCATAAATGAAAAATAAACAGATGTTAATGGAATTAGAATCCAAGAAATTCATTTAAATATGCCACTCTATTTGACTCCATAGACAAATAAAGTAATTCCCACATCTCTGAAACTTCCTATATGATGTTTAGATATATCATCTTACCCTTCATCATACAAATTCATAATTCCCCCCATATTTTTATCTCCTGTATGAATTATCACATATTAAAATTTTCCCAATGATTTATATTTATAGGAAATATTGGGTGATTTAAGATAAACCCAAAAAAAATCCTTTACATTATATATGAAATTCCCCAAAACAAATTATCATAGTTAGGGCATTAAAAAACATTTTTTGTTTAATTTTAGGTCACTTAAAATCATATTTAATGGGAAAAATAGACATACAAACCCAGAAAAATTAATTTTTGGATTAGGGATATTAATATATCAGTTTCAATATAAATTTCACTCTAATTCTTATGATCAATCTAAATTTTATTTTGGGAAGCTCCTATAGAATTAATTTTTAATAGTTGAAATTTTACACTATATCCCACCCCCAAATTCTAAAGAAAAGAACATTGTATTTGATTACATGTATGAAAAATATGGAAAGGAATAAAATAGAATTTAATATACTGAGATATTATAATATAGTTACTATTTTAAATAAATTCATCCAATGATATAGCTTTTTGTTCATGAAATTCTATGTATTCTTATGGTACACTCAATAACGACTATCGTCAATAGTTTACTTTATAAGATAAAAATGGTTTTCCCAAAAATCCTTATATTATTAATATTAATGTATAATAATTATAACAATGATGTAAAATTAGAGGGAATGAATTGGATAATATAACATATGAAAATATATGGTTGAATACATTGGTGACCAATTAAATATAAATGAATGTAAAAATAATTGTATATAAAAGAAATGTTTTTTATAAAAAATATTTTCATATTCTAAGTAGAATTTTATTATTATAAATTATATTGATAAATATTAGTTTTATATATAAAGGAAATTTATATATTATAATTTATTTTCCATTCATCTAATAGGTTTTATGGGCATAATATATAACAAATCGAATTTTACAGATAAAAAGTTTTATTTTTATAAAGGCAGTTTTGCGTCCTATTAATAGAATACTAAATTTAAATTTTTTTATCGCATTTATAAATATTATTGGTAATAATAAACCTAAATTTTAAAATTAAATTTCCATATTTTTTTGGGTGATTTATTTTTATTTTTCTGAATTATTTCATTTTTTGATGAATAGTTATAAATACTAAATTTTAATTGTGTACTTCTTTTAATATAATTAATTTATATACATAAATTATATTATTATTATTTGTAAGTATATTTAGTTAAAAAATCCATATATTAATTCAATTTACATAATTTTGATACATTTAACATTAAATTGGAAATAAAAAAATTTCAATCCTTTTGATCTTTTTTACATAGAAACCATATTTATCATTCCTTATTATAGATTAACCTGAAATTAATTTTTACCTGGGATTTTTTTTAATTTGGATAAATCTCATAAATTTTTTTAGCAGAATAATATACAATTTATAGTGATATAAAAATGTTTTTTAAAAACTTTTATTAAGATAAATTAAATTTAATTATAAAAATTATTGTAAAAACAAGATTATTTTTGTGGTTAAACATTAATATTAAAAAGGAAAATGTCCTTGAAACTTTTCTAAAAGCAATTTACAATAAATATATAGACTATGTATCAATATTGATCTATATTTTTTCATTATTTCTGTAGCATGATGTATGTAAGGATCCTTAAAATTGTTTTTCTTTCTATATTTAATTGAATGTTGCTCCTCATCCACTATATAAAGGCAGTCAAACCCATCACATATTCAAAAATTTCAATACTATTTTATCATCCAAAAATTAAAAAAAATAAACTATCATTATCCCTAAACACATAATAGAATCGTAAATCTAGGATGATATAAAACCAAGTAATTTTGTTAGTGCAAATCAAACAGAGTTACAGGAAGAATAATATATGTTCATCAACAATAACTTGTGTTTTATTTATTTCTCTACCATTAAATTATTCTTATATCATTCGTAAATAATATCTGAATATTATAAAATATATTGAGTAATTTTTATATCAATTTTGACACCAAAAATAAAACAAACATCCATAAAATTGGATACCCAATCATCATTTGTTTGTATGTTGGATTACGACCTCATGAAATAATATTATTTTGACCTCTATTATAAATTTTACTGGTATGAAATATAGTTGAATTCATATTTTATATATTATATATATGATATTATTAATATATGTATTCTCCTAGAATAATTATATAACACATACCTTCATGATTTCATTTTGTGGGAATACGGTTACATAATTTGTGGACAAGTTGATTACCCTTCATCAAATCTATGTTATTTTTCATGCATTACAAGGAATGTATTAATGATGATTATAATACAATAATGTGAAATATATGAAATAAAAATCAGTCTATAATTAAAATATAAAAGAATATAATTTTTATTCTTTCTTTTAATATGAAAATATAATGGAAGTATCATTAATGCATTTGTATGGTATACAATATCCATGACCTGTGAATTCATGTCATATTAATAAGTATAATTGATTATTAAAAATACATATTTAATGAATATATATGATAACTAAATAATTTATACATTGTTTATATGATGAATTTAGGATTAACATATGTTGGACAATAAATAAAAAATCAAAACATAATTGGGAAACAAGACAAGTAACACTTGAAAGTGTTAAAATAATGATTGATTTTTAACAAATGGGTGATAAGATATTTAAATAAGATCACAAATGATATAAAAATCCTGATTAATTTTTATTTATATATTAATAACATGATTAAAGAAATTATTGATGAGGTTAAAGTTCGTTCAATAAAATAATCGTGTATGATGACAGATTTAATCTCAAGTTACATTCAATTGAAAAATAATTGTTGTTGAGTACATAAATTATTTTATAATGTATATTTAATTTCCTTTGAAATATAATTCCAAGAATCAATATTTATTAATGTTATTTCATTTTTTAATTTTAATTGTTTCCTTAAATGGTATTATCATTAAAATATATAATGGAATAAATAATTTTAAAACCACTTTCCTTTTCATTGGGTTATATTACATCCTTTATATCGTTAATATTATATGATTATTTGTGTAGATAATTTTTAATATCTAATATAGTATTTCCTATTGATTTATCTGGATTTAATGTTGATTAACATATTCAATTCTATGTATTACTCTCACATCAATGTTATGATCTTCTTAGGGGTTTACTTCAGAATCAAAATTTACTCAGGATTTATTACACATGAATTTCCATTAATGGAAATTATTTGATCATTGTTCAATAAAACTGTTCATTTAATTATCCCTTGTTTACTAATGATTATTTTCTAGTAATATTTCAATTTTCCACTATTTTATGTGTGAAATGTTTTGAATCTTTTAAAAAATCAATCATCAATTCATTCTTCTGTTGAAAATAATCAATGTTTTAATTTAAATCCATGAATTCTATAATTGTTTTCGAAAATGTTTTTATACACATAAAATTTATTATCAAATTTTTATGAAAAAATTATTCAATTGAATATTGTATTTATTTTCTTAAGAATGAACCTTTCAAATCTTTTAATAGTGAAAAATGATTTTCCTTTTTAATTTGTATGAAATTTAAGTATTTACTTTCCATCATTCATTTAAAAATTCCATTGCATGTTAAAAAGGTTCACTTTTAAGAAATTATTTTTAAAAAGGATTTTCACATGAAAACATTTTCAAAACAATTTTCATAATTAAAATGATATTTTACATAATAATATTTTTAAAATATAATTTTTTAGTATTTCTATTAATCAAAGACAAACCCATTTATTATTACACCACATGGGATATATTGTATTAATACTATTATTATTCTCCATATGGATGGTTAATTATTGATTTTGGAAATGTATGGTACTGAAATTTATATTCATGATTCAATTTTGTTTTCCCCTTGAAATATTCAATTTCTTATAGTCGTTGGACATTAGATTTCCACCAATTATCCATATAATTTATCATGGACATGTATGTTATTTAAACCATATAACATTTTTATCATATAGTATTTATTTTGTAATTCATTTTATTGACTGAGGAAAAATTGATAACTCCAAAAATTTTACAAAATATGATTATTCAATGGTAAGGAAAATTATTGATTAATGAAATGGATTATTAGATATACTTTTTCCAACGCTTTCCGCTGGGGTGCGCGCGTGCATCTGTCACGTAGGGGAGGACGCGCGGCGTGTTGCCCTGCATTCCCGCTTTCCAAAGGCGGGCGGCATACATTACTTGTATAGGGACGTCAGATCCTTGATCGAAACCGGGATGATGGGATGTCATCTCTTCCTTACATGGATTCCTCTTCGGAGCTCGTCACCTAGTCCGGGTCTCCCTCATAGATTTAAGACGAAATCATGAATCTCGTTCGTGGTGCCATATCTTCATGGACACCAGTTAATTGCGCTGCATTCGTCGAGACGCTCCAAGGGGTCTGGTTAGGGCAGCATCCTTCGGTGAGGAGAATGGTCACGCTGGAGTGTCGTTGGCGTGTCTTGATGTTGGGGGATTGGCATGTCTAACTTCTATCCCTTATTATAGGGCTTCCCGAGGGTGCGGATGCCCGAGGCATCCCACATCGAACGCTGGGAACTGGCATGCCATAGGCATGTATCTGATGTTTTTCTTTAGCTTCCCATGTTTAACACAGGGCATGATGAAAAATTAACATCCAGCGGAGATGGATCAGACTGATTGGAAAACTGAGAGTATATCAGATAAAAGGACCCCCTGAAGGAAAATCTGATTTTGGGGCCAGCATGTGGGAGGCTTCCCGGATACTATGTTGTGGAATGAGGTGGCATGATCCCACCGGGATGTGTCGGCCTGGGTAAGGATCAGGATGGGTGATGAAGTGAAGGTGGCTTGAACCTTGTGGAGGCTACCTATGTCTCATGCCTTGACATGGATCAAAGTCCACGTAGTTCAGGTATACAATTTAACATCATGCAGGACTCGGGCATATGGGGCTTACTCTCTGTGGTGGCCCATAATGGTGGATATGGTACTGACACTCTGAGTCGGCCCACAATGGATGTTTATGGGGCTTACTCTCTGAGGCGGCCAATAATGGTGGGTATGGGGCTTACGCTATGAGGTGTCCAATAATATGGGTATGGTACTTACGCTCTAAGGCGGCCCATAATGGGGGTTGGTGAACCAAAACTAAGGGGTCGGAACAACCGAGTGATGGGATTGAACCTCATGGAGGCTACCTAGGTACCATGCTTTATCATGGATCAAAGTCCACATAGTTCAGGCATACAGTTTAATGTCATGCGGCACGAGGTAGACAGTTTAATTTCATGCAGGACGAGCATGCAGTTTAACGTCATGTTGGACGGGAAATTTGGGGCTTACGCTCTTAGGGGGCCCAAAGTGTTGTCGATCCAACGTGAAGATGTCAGAATGACCAGGTGGTGGGCTTGAACCTCATGGATACATCCTACGTATCCTCATGGAAGGGAATCAAAGTCCTCATAGTTTACTCGGATGAGGCTTACCCTCTAACGCGACCAATAAGAGGATGTCATGTTCCATGTTCACTCTAAGCCCACGTGGGTCATGCTCGGTGTGAGAAACAAGAGGCAATAGGGACCAGGTGATCATGTCATGAAGGGTGAATCCGTGAGAAGCATAGAGGGGCTTACGCATTGAGCGGACCATGGTTCCGGGGCTTACTCCAGGATGGAGGCCCATGACGAGACAAAGAACAAAGGGATATGGATTTGGGACCAAACAAAGGAGGTGACTCGTTCCCTATCACACCCTCCCCTGGACTTGGCGGTGGGGAAGTACAGAGGTGCATGGGTGCTACCTTCCGTAGGAGAAGCTAGGGGATTACGCTCTGAGCCAGCCCTTCCCCCATGGACAAACGCCACTCGAAGAGGGAGGATATCATTCCATGTGAGGAAGATTACATTCCCTAGGAGATTGGTGGTTTAAAAAATGTCTGAGGTGGGGCGACCCTGCGTGCGAGGCATGGGGTTAGATCATAGTTTAACGTCATGTGTTGAGGACAAGGTGATTGGCAGTTTAATGTTTGGAAGCTTGGATGAGGTGGGTTTTCTCCACACCCCTAGGGCTTACATGCCCAACACCCTCTAACCCTTATGGGAGAGAAGGCATCGACAACGCCGTAGTGAAGGGGGGCCGCAGGGCAAACCATCGAGGGGTCCACGTTAGCATGGATATGGTGGATGGGGCATACGCTCTGAAGCTGCCCATAATGTCTTCCTCATGTCTGGCCATGAGGGCATCCCCACTCACTGGTGGGTTGATGCATGTGAATGAGGCCTACACCTATGTGCTAGTGCACAAGAGGGATAATGCGAAGGGCATTTGAATCAACCCAAACAAAGCGATATTAAATGTGTGAATCACATTCCCAGCATTAAGAATTTGATGAGAGTGGCGTGACAATAGAGGATAACTTGTGACCATGATCGCAACACAGCATCCTATTGCATTAGCCTAAAATGTGGACAAACAAATTAGGGTCAACTGCTGACCGTGTTCGAAACACAGGACCTGACTCAAAGTGTCGCCCAATTTCTTCCAGGGTGTTGACCCAGGATGGTAGGTGAGAGGATGCGGCATGGGACACGGCCGTTAGGGGGTCCCTTCAGACATGGAAGTGGATGCATATCCTAATAAAGGACACGCAAAGCATGAGGTGGACTGATGGAATGTTTGAACGGATTCAAACGCTCTCAAGACTATGACACTGTAATCATGGAATTGGGAATCTTATGTTTGTCACATAAGGCATATCTTGTTTGGAACAAGAGGCATCCTATTATTGAATGATAGGGCATTCTACTCAGGGAAATTGATGATGAGAATCCCAACTCACAACATAGGAAACGAACCAAGAGGAATATTTCAACTCAAGCAGTTTCATGGTGTGCGGAGGAGTATCTCAAATAATTGTATTCCCTAGGTGGAAGGTGGGTGCGCATAAGGGGGCAATGGAAAATCCCGACATCCTGGCCCAAACCGTTCGTGGTGTGACTCTCCATTTGTCATGGGGGTGAGTAACGGTAAGGAAGGGACTGGCCCAGAGGGCCGGGACCAGATCCTGACACTGACCCTAAGCAGGGGTGCGGGGGTGCAGCCCCTGCGGTATAGACCAGCGGGCGCAAGCCTATATACTATTGTGCATAATAGGAGTGACATGCAGGATTGGTTGCGCGCAATAAGAGAGGCATGCATGCAATAGGGTAGTCATGCTCACAATTGAGGCTATTGCGTGGAAAAACACCAGGTCAGCACAAAATTGGGGAGATTCGGCACGGAATAGGGGGGAAGAGGTTTTGCGCGTGACTCGAAGGGATTGCACGCAAATGAAGGGATTGCGCGCAAAAAGAAGGAATTGTGGGAAATGGAAGGGTTGTGCGCGCAAAGGAAGGATTTCGTGCAACTTGGTCGGCCTCCGCACAAAGGAAGGAATTGCGCGCAAGGGGAGGACCCCGAAGGGATTGGAGTTCAGTCTAAGCCAAAAGGGATCTCGTGCAAAGGAGGACAACGTGGTGATTGGGCGTGAAAATAACAGGTCCTGAAGGCCATACAGCACGTGCAGAAATCCTATTTTGCGCACTAGAGCCTGTTGAAATTCCCCAAAACCGAAACGGAAGGGGTATCCTTCTATTTATAGGCCTCATGCATCGTGGAATCCAGGCGACGCGCGAAATATTCCGCTCTAGGATCGGTCGGCGTGAAAGGCCTCACCACACGGAACAGGTTGCGCACAATTACATGCCACCCTAGTGCTATTTCGTGAATCCTGCACTTCCTTCACGTGGGCTACAATTTTTCGTGCAAGTCCTCCTTAATTTCACGCACCACTTATGGGCCCTCCGAACTGGGCCTCTGAGTCTGAATATGACTTCACTTCGTCATTTCGGATCTTCCTTTAGGAGTTACGGAGTTTTTCAGCATCTATATATATGATTAATGATTTTCACTAGAAAATAATCGGTTGGAGATCAAAAGAAATACGCCCCTAAATACATCATTCATGTCATTAGACAATATCATATGAAAAAAATATCATTCATGATTGTTTCCAAGAACAATTTTGTTGGTTTCTACTCATAAAAATAATGTTTCAATAGAATAAACCCAAATGTTATAGTAGTTAATGTTCCATATACATGACATCCAATAATAAATCACTACCTTCATTGATCAAACATTTATTATTATCCAATTTATTTTCATTATGAAAAAATCTATGGATACATTTCATTATCATCATATTGAAAAAATGGAATGTGTGTTACGATATTTACCTTTCTATATTGCTTATTCCACATCCAATCCTGATAACAACATCTATTCTTAACTTTTACCAATTATTTGAGCTCAGCCATATTTTATTTCCTTTCCCCATGTTTTGAATATAAGTTATTTGAATGCGATTTTAAGGATTCAATTTATTAAATTTTATTATATTTTATATTTCATTTTCTATTAACAATGAAAAAGTTGTTTGATGTATGTAATATATTTTTAAAAACTACTAAACTATGAGTTCCTTCGAGCATCATTTCTTTATAATCATCAAAACATAATAAATTAATTATTTAGATCTATGGTTCTATGGTTAGGGTGTTATAGTTTGTTTCAAAGGAATTTTAGTAGAATTCATTGAATCTAGATTTACGAAATATTATATTATAGAACATAACACTATTATAAAATTTGATGATAATTATAAAATAAACTCCAAATGAAACGTTGTTTAGGATTATGATATTGGATATGCATAAAAGTTTCAATTTTTGTAAATTATTAAACCTGGTTTTGGGATTATAAAGTATTTTTTAGAATGACATGATCTAATCTACTATATTCTCTTATTCAGATATATATCTTAGTATAATGAATGATAAACACATAAATTTGTTTAATCTAAATGGAAAGAATAATCGTTCAATTGATGGTTTTCAAAAAATCATTCAAAAGTACATAGTCTTCCAAACATTTCAATCATTTAGGATATAATATGATATTATTACAAGAGATATAAGGGATTATCCAATTATTTTGGCTCAAAATTGATATAATAGATGATTATGATGAAATTGGAAGAGGAAAATAAAGGAAATATGTGAAAGAATTATTTTACCACATGTGATAATTATAAATGGGACCACTATGTTATTTTTATAAGAGAAAAAGGAGTTTCCTTCAATGGTGGGGAAAAATGTCACCAGGCACATGATTTCAATGGAAATAATGAATTTTCCAATGATCAATTCTTCAACCGTAAAGATATGGGAACTTTGAAAATTAATTTCCCAAGAATAAAGGGAATATTACTTAAAATTAGCTATGGTATAATTGTTAATATTATGATTTTTATACAATAAAATAATAAAGTATAATGCTTCCATTTTTTGATCCAAGAATTAATCCATTTGATAATTTTATCAATTATATGATAGTTATGATAATTATGAAATATATAATCATTATACTAATGTACTATTAAATGAATAATTTGAGAATATATGTGGAATGGTACTAATAACCAAGAAAAATGATTCAGTGAAAATTGTAAATTCTTATAAATAATATGATTGATGTATTGAAAATAATTTTCTTCCTAATGATGAGATAATTTGATTGGAATAAAGAGATCCTTGATATAGATAATGTAAATTGTATATTACTAATTGATTAATGATTTATTGACAACATGATTTACAATTTCATTGATGAATTTTAAAAAAATTTGTTTTAATGAATATATGAAATAACCTTTATTTTATTTCATGAATATGGTATAATGAATGTTTTCAATATAGTTTTTTTGTAATTCAAGTTATTACTCTATTTAATGAGAATATATGATGGTGGTTTTCACATGTTTAATGTGATGATAAAATAAACACTTCTTGATTATTAGAGGATAATGATCGGTTCATTTTGAAATTATGTAACCATATTTATATTTTTTGGGCTTGGATATTTAGAAAAGTTTATAAGCTTAACCATTTATGAAATAGTTCTATTAAACATTAGATAAGTTTTTATAGATTAATATATTACTACACTGTATGATGAAAAAAAAGAAAAATAATGGAGGTAAAATAGTTAAAGGAACAAAAAAAGGATAATATAGTGATTATGAAATTGAATCAAGTCATGTAATTATATTTACTTATATAACTAAAGATTGAAATAATTCATTCACTTTATGAAAATGATCTCAAAACAAAAATATCATCACAATACCATAATTTTCGTTGAACCGATGGTTATTTGAATCATTATAGTTTTATGGTTTTATGGTCCCTAACATTCCATTGATCACTCAAATATTTTTTATCAATGAACTTAATAACACATTATATTTTTTATGCATTTCTTCTATGTCCATGTTTTTATTTCCCATATATGTTCTCCTACATGGGAAACTAGTTACATGACCATATAACTTCCCATTCTCTTTTATCAAGAGGATAATAATATTAACACTTATATAATGTGCAATTTTCAAAAATGTTATCCTCAAATATAAAACCTTATATTACCGTGACCAATTTTCTATTATTAGCTAGCTATTTTTTGTGGAGGGGGGAATTTAACACCCTAAATTTTTAAAGTAAGAACATTGTATTTGATATCATGTATGAAACAAAAAACAAAAAACATAAGGGAATATAACAATCAGAAAAATTATAATATATTAAATATTTTAAATAAATTCAATCAGTGATATTTCATGAAATGAATGAAACATTGAGTTAGTATTTGTTAAATGCTGTAAATATTTGCTTTCATGGCTTGTGTTATACACTAGACTAGGTTTGACTGAACAACCATATATTATAAACATTCATATTTAATTGTTATAAAATATCTCTTATGTTTGAGGTTATGAATTGGATTGACTAACTTATGATACTATATTGATTAATTCATTAGATACAAATTAGTAATAAATGAATCTAAAAAACTGAATATAATGAAAATGTTATTATAAAAACAAATTTATGATCCCAATAGAGTTTTGTCGCCATAAATTAAATTGATACATATTTAGTGAGAGAGATTAAGATAATTTATATATTATAAATTTTTTAAATTCATTAAATAGATTTGATAGGCATAAAAAATAACATATTAAATTTTACACATAAAAAGCTATATTTTTCAAAAAGCAGTTTTGTTACCTTTTAATAGTTCTATATTTTTAAAACTACATTTTAAAATGTTTTTCAAAATTTATATAGAAAGATAAAATTTATTTTTGAAATCGTAATTTCAAAATTATGTTATGGTGTATCTTGGGTATTTTTCTGAGATATTTAAATATTATATGAATAGTGAAAATATAGATTTTTAATTGAAAATAGTTTATCATTTAATATATTTATATAATAAAATATTATTTATATTTGGGTTTGAATCATATTTTTCTAATTATAAATATATAATTAAAATCTATATTATTTTAATAACTTTCAAATTGAAATTGAATATAAGAATATTTCAATCATTTGAAAATTTTTACATTAAAAACTCTCCTTCTTGCCCCTCTCAAGGATTAATTTTAAATTAATTTTTTCTTTACTATCAACCCCTATCACTACGTAGATTATCCACACATTAATACATTAGAAGAAGAAATATAAGATTATGGAAACATTATAGACATGAAAAAAACAAAACGAAATGAAATCCTAAATTGAAACAATAAAAAAACTAATTTAATACATAAGATAATGATGAATCAATTATTAAATATACAACAGATTAGTATTGAATATAAAACGGAATTGTATTCATGTGTTGGAATGAAATGTGCCAAGAACAAGTCATTGAATCTAAAGAAGATACAATTAAATTAATAAAAAAATAAATCAATAGAAACAAATTGGAATGAAAAGTGGAATGAAATAAAGAAGAATGGAAGAATGAGGTTTGGTCATCCGACCACTCCAATGCGCATCGGGGTTAGTACATATATAAATAATTATAATGTTACATGATGTTTAAATGGTTCAAATTTTGTATGTTGTTTCAATGGAATATGCATCAAGGCTTTCATGGAGTGTAATTTTCATTCACAGTGTGTACTTTAGACACTGAATAATCTTCTTATATATTAGTGATCTAGATTTCACAAAATCGATCATTGATTAAAATCAGCATTCAAATATTTTATGTCATGAAAAATTCTTATTTCGTTTATCTCATCTATTTTGAAATTCAAGCCTTTAAAGACACATAATCCGGATTCACATCATGTACAGGGTTAGGGCCTTGTTTTTTGGGATCAAAACCTTGTAATTCAATTTTCATATGGTCTTATCAATATATACATATTAGTTAATTAGTATTTATAATGTGTAGTGATGATTTTATTCATTTTATAACATGTTATCCTTTGATTCGTGAATTCCTAATTTCTGTAAAACACATCAAAGCCCATAGTATTGTTGAATAATGAATGATAAAATCCAAAATAAATATATCCACAAGTAATATATAAATATTTATTGTCAAATTCCCACACACTTGTGAAATTTCTTGTCTTCGTGCAATGAATCCCAAAAGTAATTCTATAACACCCTAAAAAGTAAAAAGAATAAATTTTTATTCAATGTCATGTTTAACATGAAATAAATAGAATTTAAGGGAATATAACATCCTATAATTTATGATATATTTACCATCTTATCTATGATATAGTTTAAATGTTCAAAAAACTATGTTAACTTGTGTTACAAGCAATAATTACTTACTTTCATAGATTGCATTACACAAAGCTCGAGTTTTATCCAAAACAATTAATATAATTATATAGATGAAAACTTTATAAAATATGTTCAATTTAATATTATCAATATAATTTACAACATTATAGAAATATATTGTTTACACAAATAAAAAATGCATTCATTCGATACAAATTAAATTGAAATGAAAATAATAAAAAATATAATATAAAGTAAATGTTTTTATAAAACAATTATTTTTTTTCCAAAACTATTTTTACATAATAAATTAATTAAATAAATTTTTTAATTATCATACATAAATAAATATATATTATCAAATTTTTTTATTTTCCATATAATGTATTTCATAGGCATATGTTAAAAAATAGTCCAATTTTATAGTGATAACACTTTATTTTTATAAGGTTATTTTCCCTCTTTTTAATGGAACACATGATTTAAATATAAATTTTAATAAATTTATAATTTTATTTTATAAATAAAATTATATTTTGAAAACCTAATTTAATAATGGTTTTAGGTTGATCATTTTTTACTTTTCTAACAAATTTCATTTTTTGTCGAAAAGTGAAAATTACTAGATTTTAATTAAATAATGTATTTTCAACTAATTAATTGATAATGTTAAATTATATTTTCAATTATTCATAAAGTATATTTAGAAGAATTAAATATCTATTAATAATATTAACATCATTTGTATATTTTTAATATTAAAATTTCAAATAGAAATATAAAAAAATTTGGAACATTTTCACATTAAAACACTGATTTCTTATCCCTTCAACAGGAATTATTTGAAGTTATCTTATAACAAATAAAAAAATTTAATTATGAAAATTTTATTATATATTTGGAATCATAATAATTTATTATTTCCAGAATATTCAACTTATTTAATTAAAAAAATTCATTATTCAATTACATTAAAATAAATTACAACGATTAAGATAAAAATGTATCCACATAGTTGTTAAACTATAATCTATAGGGGCCAAATGAAATAAAAACATTTACAAAAAAAATTTTGGAATTATTTTAACCATTTATTTGAATTAATTGAAAATACATAATTCTTTTTCGAAAATTATATAATGGAGACATCCAAATATTGATTAACATTTTGTATTTACATGATTTCCCCTCCCAAAACACTATAAAAGGTGACTCACCCTCTCACTTATTCACACATCCCAAGATCTATTGATTTTAATAAACCTATAAAACAAAAATCCTTACATAACTCCCATCTTCCAATATTTCTCACTTTGGTAAGAAGCTTTCGAATGAAGGCTTCTGTTATAAACCAAAGGAGTTACCCAAATATGAGTTAACGTTTTCAATGAGTACTTTTGTTTTATTTCATTATAGACCACATAAATTGTTTTTATATCTAGATTATATAATATAAAAATTGTAATAAATTTAAATACAATTTTTTATTCTTTTTATGAACTAATCCCACACACACTTCTATCAAAAATGGATATACAATCATCATTCGTATGTTTGGTGGAATACCACCTCGGGAACAAATGCAATTTGTTCTTCCATTACCACCTCTATAGGATGGTAATAATGATGTTAATAATATATTATATGATATATATTATATTTATGATATATTTATGATATATTTATTATTTATATAACACATACTATCCTGATCTCTATTTTTTAGAATGAGACAACATTATTAGTAGATGTGCGGACTATCGCCTCCTCAAAGAGATGAAATTTCCCCACACATTATGTGGAATGTATTAATGATGGGATTATAAACATATGTGATATAAATAATATATTAATTACATATCTGTCCTAATGTAAATACTATATATCACTTTATTTTTTACCTTTTCACATATTAAAAAATTGATAACGTTATTTGTGGATGTCTAGACTACCACCATATCAAAGCAATGTGATTCTTCTTTATTTTCATCACCACACACATATATATATATAAGAATATTTAACTATTTAATATTATTATTATTTTATTATTAATATTATCAAAATTATTAAACTTTGATCAATGTAATAATAACAAAAATAAAAAGTGAAAACATACTCGACAAACAAATCAGTTATTATCCAAAATAATGACAATAATGAGAGATTATTTATGAAAAGATGATATGATTTTATTATATGATAATATATGTTATTAATTATATTGTTATGTTTCTTTTATAAGTAAATAACATGACTAATTACATTATATTGAAGGTTAATGACCGTTTGATTGAAAAACATTATATGGAAAATGATTCCATCTCAATTTCATTTCATTAAGTAATAATTAAATTTTATAAACCTAGTTTATTTTATATGATGGATACAAATCATTTTTAAATTAAATATCATGAATAATTATTTTCACAAGGTGTTTTAATTTTAGTACTAATTATTTCATCTAATGGGATTTTAACATTGTGTTAACAGGTGTTAGAAAAATTTCATAACTTAATTCCTTTTAACTTGGATATATTATTTTGGTATTGCTATTAATATACTATGATTATTATGTACAATTGAATTGAATATATATTGTTATATATCAACATTTTTATTTGGATTTACTTTTGATACAAATAATCATTTCATTAATTAATTCATACTACAAATTTATCGTCATTTTGAGGGGTTTATTTGCAATCTCATTCCTATAGAGATTATTTATTCAAGAAATCACATTTAATTAAATTATTTGATCCTAGTTTAGATAACCCATTAATTTACATTTACATTAATTATTCGTTATCATTTAATTTTATAGTTCTATTTTCCTAGTCTTTGGTACTTAAATAGATTTATAATATTTTTTTCATGACAATTAGACATCAATTAAATCTTCAGTAAGAAATAATTTTTCTTCTAAACCCCTTTTTTCTAAAAATGTTTTCAAAATTTTTAATCCATTTCAAATGAAATAAAAAAATCATCATTTTTTACACGTTAAAAAATATTTTTAAAAATAATTTCTTGAGAAATAATTTTCAAAATGTTTTCCAAAATAAAAATTATGTTTTCCTCGTAAAAAATTTATATATATTTTTATGGTATTTATATAAATCGACTAAATAACAATTATTCTTATTCCAATGTCAAAATGTTTTATTTATACAATCATTATTCTTTATATTAATTTTTATGATAATTTTGGCCATATTTGTTTTATTTTTATACCATTTTCCATATCACATTTAATTAGTTGTGGTTATGCTAACTAATTGAGGATGTATTCATTTTCCTATGCCATAATTTCAATACAAATATTTATTCAATTAATGTTTTATCCATTTCATATAAAAAAATGTAATTGAATTAGTATGCTATGGTTTGGGTCCCTTATAACCCCTTGATGCATCGATAGGTTATTTAGGTCCAAAAAGGGCATATATACCCTAATAATGGGGGGTGGTGAATTAGGTTATGTATATTATTTTCCAATGTATTCTTCTTGCCCAACTAGAAACAGATCTTTTTTATAAGGTTCAATTAATTTTCACTTAAGTGTTTATGAATACCATATTATTTCCTTATTTATCTATTGATGATTCTTTGAATGCAATACAGGGAAACAAGAAGAATGAAACATATATTTTTACTTGGTTCCTCCTCTATGCGCTGTGTATAAGGAACATAAAATGGTGATGTGCTGGTGTACCAAATCCACTAAATCTCAATTCCAATTTAAAATTATTGGGTTAGATCAATTCTATGCCTTAGCACACTTCCTTTACAATGTTTAGGTTCAACTCACTACTTTCTGAAGGATCACTCCCTCTGTCTCTCTCTCAAGCTCATTACCATTGGGGAGGATCAACTTCTTACTTTTCCTTTTCTCACTAGTCTATAAAGGATAAAATCACTATTTATTGATAAGTAGTTCCCCTTAGTATGTCGAATCAACGCATCCTACATTGAATGTTGATGCAATGTTAAAGTCCAATTTTCATCTACTGATGAATACGCAATTACCAAAGGGGTACTGGGAAGCATCCAATTTACAAGCAACCCTAGGGTGACTTTTGATTCCCTTCAAATAGTGTGCAACATCTTCCTTTGTTGTAGGAAAACCAACTTTTGAACTACATTATACTGCAGCGCCACTTCTTTTTCACCATAACTAATTAGTTCGCCATATTATACTTGAGTTCCACTACTTGTTCACCACTAATTTCATGCCAGTACATGTTCCCACTTATTTGGAGACACTTATTGCAAGACACTACATGATCTTCACTACTTTCATGCCATATAATAGTTGCACATGACTCATAACTTGCATGCCACTTCCACTTACGCGATCAAAGATCTGATTTCCTCTAAGTGTTGAGCTTCTACGAAATGAGGAGGGTAACCATCTATGTATTGGAATTTTAGTAACCATACATGTGAGGTGATAAAATCATCTTACACACCACTTCATGAATTTCACTCTTCTCAAACACTTTCATGCCAATTCATGACTTGAGTTCCATATCATGACTTGTGCTCCACTTCAAGAATTATGCACCACTTTATGAATTTTTCACCACTTGATGACTTGAACAACACTTAATGAATTGGAAAACACAATTCCCTTTTCCATATGTTAAAGTTATAATTCATAAAAATTATTGGCGTGTATCATAACAATCTTTCTTATCACTGGAGAACAACACCCTTTTCCAAACATACTTTTCCCTGTTTTCCATTTTGGGGACCTAAAATTTGGAGAACAATAGAAAATGATGCCACCTTATATCTATTTTTTGTACCACCTCCAGACCGTCCATTCAATTTTTGTTGTCCGTTTTTAACATGAATTGTATTAAAAAACTATTTAACTCAATAAATCTATATGAAAACATTCTTTTTTCTACAATCTGAAAATAGAGTCCCTCTTTTTCAACAAACCCAACATGGAGGACCGCTTTGGAAACAAACAAAATCACCTAAAAAATGATTCAATGATACCTTGATATATTTTCCCCAAAAATGATTCATGAAATAAACTA
Organism: Viscum album; assembly: GCA_963277665.1. Classification (NCBI taxonomy): domain Eukaryota; kingdom Viridiplantae; phylum Streptophyta; class Magnoliopsida; order Santalales; family Viscaceae; genus Viscum; species Viscum album. Next base: position 2,133,107,654 of record OY728148.1, read on the forward strand.
TATATGGTGTGGGCAGAGACCATACAGAAACATTAGATTACTAGAATAAAGACAAGACACTATTAGATTTTTGGCATGAATCCTTGAAAATAATAGATTATGGAAATTATTATTTGAATGTAATAGATTCTTGGTATGAAATTGTAAAAATATTATATTCTAGGAATAAATCATAGATGATATGTTTTCAATATGAATTTTTATGTATTCCATAATTCTGAATTTATTTATTGATATTCCATGTGAATATTCAAATTTTTATAATATTTCTAGTTAAGATTCTTACTAATGTGATTAATTGTAGGGAATCATTTTTCACATTTTATTCCTACAAAATTAAAGTGATGTTATTTATTTAATTTATTTTTTCAGTTATTTAAATTTCAATAACAATTAGACTTTATCTCTTCAGATAGTTAGGTTATTTGAATGACATTTGTGTTTAGTTATTTTCCATTAAATATTGATTATATTCATTGATTTAGTAATGTTTCTTTTGTAATTAAACCATACTAAGAATCTTATCTCACTATTATTATTTTTCTTTTCCCTAGGATTCCATGAATATTATTATGAATGATACACAATAATATGATATCTTGAAAAATGTAATTATTGATAAAAAAGTTATGTGGTAATTTGTGTATTAAAATAAAATAAAATATTCAATTATATATCTAGTTTATAAAGGCTAGAAAACTGATCAGTTATTTGGGATATGATTTCATGTGTTGTATCAAAATGTAATGGTGCTAGGCATAAGATTCATGTTCTATGTTCTGGAATCTATAGTTGGTATCAAAGGAGGTATAATAGAAACTAAGGGAACTATATTTTTGAAAATGAATATTATAAAACCCAACCCTATAATAAAATTCGAGAACAGTATAGAAAACTTCCATAAGAATCCATGTATATGATTATGAGATCATATATGCATGAATGTTTCAATTTATGTTATGTATTTCACTAATTTTTTTATTATACACTATGAATTTTATTGTTGTGGTATAATGTTTAGTATTCCACTGTATAGAAATAGAACATGGAGGAAATAGTATATCAATACACATATCCTACGTAGAGGGTTCCATTTTGGGAAAGACAATATAGCTCTCATTAGAAATGATAATGTTATGGATATATTAGGGAATTTTAATAGTGTAATGAAAAATATCATTTCCATGATGGAAGAACTTATTCAACAATGAGATTCTTTGATATTGGATTAATTTATGACATAGAGGGCCCCATAAATTTATGGGACTACTGATCCAATGTTATTTGAGTAATTGATTTTGTATTTGGAAAATCTTTTTGGGGAAATGAAATTTAGTTAAATGGAAACAAATAGATTTTTATTATATTATCTCAATGGATATTCTAATCATTGTTGTTTGAACATCTAGAATACTGGGGAGAAACATTAAATATAATTAATGGAATGGAAATATTTTAAGGATAAATTATATAAAAAATATTAACTTCCCATGGAAGTAAATGTGATGAAATGTGTATTCAATTGTTTTAGAAAAAATGTCGATGATTATTTTTTGATTATGATGATACCATTACATATTTATCATGTTATGCTACAAATTATTGATGAAAATTGAGGTGGAAGAATAACCATTTATTGGATGGACTATTAAAAGTCTCCAATTATTAAATTCCCCTGAAACATTCTCATCATATGAGGACATAATATCATGTGAAATTAAGTCATGGAAATAATTCTCCCTGTTATATAGCTTAGAAGAAATGATGGATAATAATAAGATAGTAAAGTGAAATCTGGATGAATAGAAAAATAGAAAGAAGGTTTTTCCATCATTTGAGGCCTGTGGAATGAAACACATTGGTAAATTCATAATAAAAGAACACTATTGGAACATGTGTGTAGAAAAAAGGACATCAACATCAAATTTTGAATAAACATAATCAATTTTCCAATTCCCAAAGAATCAACTGTAAGGATTTGGGGAACTATGTAAATGAATTCCCCAAGAAACAATGGAATATACCATCTAATATGTGAAGGGACAAAGTCATGTTTATTTTGTAACGACGAGAAAAGTAAAATAATTTATGTTATTTAATTTGTATTAAAAAATTAAGTAATTTTACTATTTTATCAACAATATACTATTTATGAGAGTCTTGAAATATATATAAATTTTACTAAAATTTTATTTCATTACCTATTTGAGAACACTTCTTGAATGATACTGAAAACCAAGAAAAATGTTCAAAAACTAGTTCAACTTCTTAGAAAACATAAAATAGAGGGTATGATAACAATAAATATGGTTCTAATATTATGATAATTATTTTTGGATTAAGGGATGAATGATGTTTATAATGTAAATTGTATATAACTAACTTATATGGAACTGATTAATGATTGCATCTTTTTGGAAATTTAGTAACCTCCTTTCTTTAGTTATGGATCTTACTCTTTCAGAAGGATCCTACGATTAGCTATTTGAAAAATTGTTTGTATTTAACATTGGACATTGTTTAATTGATTAATTTATAATATTATCAATGTGTAAAAAAAATATTTGTTTTGGAGAATAGTTATAGAAAAATATAAAGCCCTTAAAATATATTATATACCTTATAATATGTTAAAAGTGTATTTTAATACTTCATACATCAATATTAATTTTATGATATATATTTATTGAAGTAACAGTTGAATTGGAAATTTATTGTAGGTCAATAAAAAGAAATGTTTTTTTTGAAACATATCAATTAAGTATATGTTATGCATTCATAGATAGTAATAGAATTCTGCAACCATCTGAAGAGGGTTTTGAAAAAAATGTGTTGTCCTATAATTTTCATTTTTGATGATATCAATAGACTTATTTTCACCTATTTTTTTTATATTTTGAGAAAACTAACCCTATATTTGATCACCCACATTATTATAATCAATTCTCTCTATCACTCTCTATCATAACATTATTGTTATATTTTTATTCCATGTCTATGATTTCAATAATTTTCTCATATTCGATAGCCTAGTTTTATAGTAACCATTGGATTTGGCTTTCCATATTATTAAGAAGATGTGTTATTGAAAAATTGATGATGTGGGTTTTTCAATAATTTTATATCCATGTATTTAATCCTTGATTACTTAGATCATGTTTAAATTGTGAGGACATAATTTATTTATGGTGGATATATTGTAACATGTAAAAAAGTTTAATGAATACGTTTATATTTAATAAAGTTTATGTGATGAAACAATAAGTGAAGAATGGAATATAAAATCCCATTAATTATATATGTATTATTTAATCTATGATATATCGAGAAATTCATGTAACACCATGTTAACATGCGTTACATTAAACATTGAATTTCATTGATATATTACTTTATAAAAAAACATCGAATTTAAACAAAAACTATTTATATTATTATTTAAATGATAATTATCACCGAGTTGTTAAAATATTGTTTATAAAAATGATCAAAAATAATATGAAAATATAATGATTATTTAAATAAAAATATTTCTATTGGTTAAATGTTAATAATAATTGAAAATATCAACCATTGGATTATAATAGAAAAAGCCTTAAAAACTATTCTTATGTGCCCGAAGAATTTTATTTAAATAAATTAAATTAAATAATATTATTTAAATATTTTTATTAAATTTATACATTTATCATTTAATAAAATATTTTGACATTCATCAAATAGATTTTTATATATTAAAATAACCCAATTTTAAGGATTAAATGCCTTATTTTTTGAGAAGATTTCCTCCTATTAATGGAGAACATGATTGAAATAAATTTTCTCAAACATTTATATATTTAATATGGATAAACCATTATTTTGAATGATTATTTCTAAAATTATATTACGGTGACATTTTGATATTTTTTGAGACGTATCCTATTTTGATGAATAGTAAAAAAATATTGAATTTTATTTGGAAATTGAATTTTCATCTAAATAATTTATAACAATAAATTATATTTAAAATTGGTTTTAAAATTATATTATATCAATTATATATATATAATACATGTTTATATAATTTGAACATTTTTTATTTTATATTTATATATAAAAACTGACAAATGTTTGGAGCATTTTCGCATTAAAAACCATAATTATCTCCCATACGGGGAATTAATTATAAACAAATTTATTCCACATATTTTATTTTTATTTAAGAAATTTATTCAATGTTAGTAAAATAAAAATTTATAATTCCTCATAAGGTCAAGTTTGTTTATGACCAAAAATATTAGTGAAATCAATAAAAATTAATTACAACGATTAAGGTAAAATTGAGTTTACTTTGTGGTAAAACTATATCATTATGTGCCCAAATGACATAAAAACTTCTCCAGAACACAATTTATATCCATATATAGACCACTAAACATAATTTATAGATATATTTTTCTTATTTTATTCACATTATTTAAGGGAGTCCATAAAATAGTGTATACCTTTTTTTTCAAAAATTCCCCCCTCCTCCACAATAAAAGGAAACTCACCCACTCACATATTCCCAACTCCTAATACATTTGATCATAATCATAATTCCCAATTGAACTTAAAAATCCATCCCCTAATTCTATACACATGAAAGGTTAATAAATAAAACCACGGAAGGGTTGTTGTATAAATCAAAAGGTGTTACACGAAGAAGAGGTTATGCTCATCAATGGGAGATTTTGTTTTATTTATTTCTCCACCCGATAAATTTTTTTCATACCATGATTATATAGTAAATTAAATATCCTAATTATATTTACATTTATTTATATTATGGTTATGACCTACACCCACACACACTTCAATATAATGGGATTCACAATATTGGTTGTAATTATGGAAGGCTACAGCCTTTCGAACAGATGTCATTCGTTCTTCAATTTCCACCTATCATTGTGATGAATAATGATGTAAATAAAATTTCTATATGATATATATGATATTTAGGATTTAATTATGATTCATTATCATTATAATAAAATATACCTTCATGTTTTCCATTTTCTAAGAATACAATAACTTTGTTTGGCGATGTGTGGACCATTATATCCTCAAAGCGATGTGATTCATTCACACATTACATGGAATAAATTAAGGATGGGTTTAATAAAAATAAGTGATATACATATTATATTCCTAACTTATGTAAATTTTTTAAATATAATATATCACTTTATTTCTATCATTTTCACAGACTGAAAATGTGATAACATCGTTTGTGGATTTTTGGACCACAACCGCCTCAAAAATGTATGATTCTTTATTTTTATCCACCCAAAAGAATACTGAAATATATAATTATAATTAATTAAAAAGTATAATAATTATTTCGTTATTAATACTATATAAATTATACATAGTGACCTAAGTAAGTGTAATTAATATAATGAATTCAAACTTGCTCGAAAAGATTGTAGTTATTACACAAAATAATGAAAATAAAGATATTTTTAACGAATGGGTGATGAGATATTTTATGTAGATCCTATAATTGAATATAGATATCATTATAATTCTTTTATAAGTTAATTAAATGGTTAAAACTATCATACAATATGTTAGTGGCTGTTCAACCTAAACGAGGTGTATGGTAAGGGATTTGGTTTCAATTTCATTTCATTCTGGGATATTGAAATGTTATGCACATGGTTTCATTTATATAAACATTATATTTCCTTTCAAAATTTAATATCATAATTACATCATTATTTTGGGAATTTTTAGTTTCAATTTTTATTATACATTCTACGGGGATTTGAATATAATAATTCCAAGTGGTAGGGAATTTTCATTACTCTAATCATTTTCATTGCGGTATATTACTTCATATTTGTTGTTATTATTCAATAATAATGGGTATAATTAATTTTAATATATATATATATATATATATATATATATTTAAAATTAGTTTTTGTGTACTTAATTTTGATACACGTAATCAATTCATCAATTAATTCAAACATCAATGTTATTTTCATTTTTAGGGTTTATTTCATGATCACATTCAAATCGAGATTTTTTATTCTTGAATTTACATTAAAGGAAAGTATTTTATAATTATTTAAATAACCCTTTTATTTTTTCATAATTTGGTTATTCATGATCTTGTCATGTGATATTTCCATTTTTTATTATTTGGTACTTATAATATTTTTTTATAAATTGTCAAGAAAATTTCACTTCATTACTCTATTTGGTTACAAATATGTTTTCTTCCAAAACTATGTTTTCTAAAATGGTTTTAAAAAATGTCTTATAATTTCTTAAATGATTTATAAAATACATTTTAAAAAAATTTCACACTCATTTTTCTTTAAAAGTTATTTTCTAAAAAAATTTATATTATTTTCAAAATAAAATGGATAATTTCCTAAAAAATGTTTTCAAATAATTTTTTTATGATATTTCTATTCATTAAAGATAATAAACCATTATTATTACTCATATGAATATATTTCGTATTAATAGAATAATTATTGTTTTTATAGATGGTTTATGATCCTTTTGACTTTGAATGTTCCATTTTTTTACAATTTCCTGTATTAAATTGAATGGTATATAGTTATGTTTTCAAATGTTGGATATATTCAAATTTCATTTGTTAGGATTACAATAGGAATATTTATGTTGTTAATTTTGTATCCCTTTAATATGAGGAAGGACATGAACATATTATGTGATGTTCAAGGTCCTTTATAGTCCCTTGAGACATTGTTTGGATTCAGGAAACAAAATAGATATGGATTGGTCTAAGGCCATAACTATTTATTATATTCCTTAAATAAAGACGTTATAAGACTAGATTCTGGGCATGATGCATTTACAATATTAGAATGTTGGCATAAATCCTTGAAAATGTTTGAATTTTGGCCTAATGTGTTCATATTATTAGATTATTGGAATGATTCCTCAATGTTAGGTTTAAATATGTAATTTTTTGAATACCGTCATTTTGAATTATGTTATTAATAATATATTTAACTCATTTATTTGTTAGAATATCCATGGTAAACATTATTTTTATTGGTATTATTTTCCTAGAATCATTTGGTCAATTTTTATTCCTACCATATTATGTTCAAGTGATTAATTTAGTGAAATCAATTTTATTTATTTATCTTTGTATATCGATTATTCAGTATCATATCAGGATATTCGTGTTATTTTAATGGCATGTGTTTTTAGTTATTTACCTTTCCATATTGATTATGTTAGTTGATTAATTTTTTTCCCACAACACATAATACTTTTTAATAATTTCAGATCACCATTATTTTTTTCTTTTCATATAATTATAATGACTGTATTACGATAAATACTCAAGAATATACTGGAAGGAATAATTTTAATATCAAAAAAATTGTAATTTGTGCTTTCAAATGTAATGTATGATTCAAGTATGTTTTTAGTTGACAATGTATACTATAATATTCTATCCATTTATATTAAATTCCATTTATCATGTCATAATTTATTTGTTGTATGCAACGACCCTTGGATTTTGGGTATCGGTCGCTAAAGATTCAAAATAAAATAGTTATTAAATAATAAATACATGTATTTAAACTAGGAAAATAAAAATATTTACAAACAGAAAATGAAATTCCTCAAAAAAACATGGATATATAATTAGTAATGCTTGATATTCATGTTATTTATTCAGATTCATTCTTATTTTAATTAAAATTTCATTATTGTTCTTATGAAGGTATACCCATATTGTAATTTTACCCAGAATGATTTTTTTCTCATCACATAATGTAAAAATAGTACGGTTATACTTGAAACCAAAATACATTTCCCTAACCATAAAATTCCATTGATTTTATCATCTCCACATCAAAATGAAAAATATAAAATTATCTATAATGGATTTATAAATATGATTCAAATGACTCTTAGAATGGGTGTAGGTTGAAATATAGTAAGGTTAATTCTCAAAAAATGAGGGTATACGCATATGTTTATTTCATCATATTTATGAAAATATAAATGAATTAACACCTCCTAGACACAAATGAACCACTATATAGCTCAAAGTGGAACCATGAATATGTCATGAAATCATAAATAATGTTCCATGATCTTCTTACTTATTCATTTTCTTTATTTTTCTAAAATCTTTCCCATGACATACATTACATCCATCACATAATCAAATGTGATCCATTATATGATCCATCTGTGTTAACGGGTAATTTTTACCGTTCTACTACACAAAATATTATATACATATATATATTTTAAATGTAATTGGGTATGCGTAGAAAATAATGAAGGTATTCAAGAAAAATGTTATATCAATATGGTAAAAATTACACAATACATATCCTCATCAATTAATATCCCAATATTGGAAGAGATTTCAAATCCCCCACACATGTTCAAAATAAGGTCACAGATAGTACAAAGAGTATGATATTTATGGATAAGAGGCTTGAAACAACTCCATCCTAAGAAGGTTATTCATGAATAGTAAAAAAATAAATAAGTATAGATGTATATGTGGGTATTATGATAAACGTATAGAAAATATTTTGATGGTAACTGTTTTAGTGTATTTATTCAACCATATCTTCATTAATATTCCAATGAATGTTCTGATAGTCTTACATGCCCCATGTATCCGTAAGGAAATATTATATGAATATTATTGGACAATATTAGTCTAGAATAATCACTATAATAATATAATAAAATATTTCCATCACTCGGGGAATAATATATAGTAATTAATAAATCAAGATCAATCGAATGATTCAAGATATAGAATTAAATTAGTCCAATAAACGATTCAAAAATAATTAAACATGATGAAAAATGTATTTCAGTAATTTCCAATCAAAAATTTTATTTTATTTAAATGTTTATGAAGATAATTCATGATAAAAGAAATATTTAATAAATAATTTATCCTAAAGCAATGAAAAAAGAAACAACTCCCTATGTATTGATAATAAATACCATCAAACACTCCCCTACACATAAAATTATACATTGTCTGCACTTTTTTGGAAGAAACATGGGAGATATAGAAATATTAATATATAATGATTGAAGGGGAAATTATGGAATTAAAAATGTTAACTGATATATCCCAATACTGAAAATAATTCCATATAAAAAATTATTGTTTGTTTGTTTGAAATTGTTCCACCTTTAATCATTTTCATAAAAATCACCATCAATAGATAAACCATCAGTACATAGGTGTTATTAAATATAGAAACATTGTAATAGGTAGGTGCACATTTTCAGTATTAGGATAAAATAGCCCAGATAAATATAAGAATATCCTAAAAGTATTCTATGGAATAAACATGAATTTAAAGTTCAAGGAATATAAAAAATAAATGTCCCAATATAACAATTATAATAAAGAAGATGAAAAATATCGGTTTCCTCCAATAAATTTTTATCTGTGATATAATAATCTATAATAATGAAATAAATAATAAAATGGACTCTATATTTTGGAAAACCCTTCATTAAATGGTAATTGATAAATTATTATTCTATATCCATTAAAATTGATGGGTGATCCTTCACCTTCTAAAATTTCAATTATCCTATATAGGAACACTTTGACAACTGTAAAGGGACCCAACCATCTAGATTACCACATCCAATGTAATAATTTTAATCTAGAAATCGAAATTAGAACATTATTCATTTTTATTATTATTCAACACGCAATACATTAGTCACACAATATATTTAATTTTTACTTATAAACATGTGAATTATCATAAGAATCCCTTTTAATCTCTTCCGGTTAATCAACTTTTAGAATTCTAAATTCATATTATTGTTTATCATGTATATTTAGTTTCTTAATTTCTTAATAATACTATTTCTCAAATTCAACTAGAATGAGACATAGATTCCCATAAATAATAAATAATGGAGTAGTGATGATGTGAATTTTATATTCCAATAGATAAACCCAATGTGATTCATCAAATTTGATACCCCATTACTTTATACATGAAGACATCATCTTTTCAATAATTTGTATAATATGACAATATCATTTTTACATATTTCAACATTTCCACCTTCCTGAGGGTGGTTGAGAGTTCTAGTGTTATAACATATTACATTCATTTCATGAAATATATTCATGGAATTATTTTCAAATAGAGTTTCTTTATCCCAAATGAGAACTTAGAAAACTATGAATCTTAAGAAAATGTTTTCTTTTATTAATTTCATGATCACAGTTATATCTGTCAGGGAGGCCTGGGAGTCCACCCATATTGAAATGTAATCAATATAGACAACGATTTAGAATTTCCCCATATAATTTGTGAATGGACAAATAAAATCAATTCTGTATATGTCGAATTCTACAACTTCTAGAATGTGATTATGGAAAATTTTGTTTCTTATTCCAATGGTTCTTGTTCATTGGCACTGATGTCAACTATTAATGAATCTCCCGATATAATGATGGATTAGGGTCTAGAATAGTGTCTTTTTTTGACATTATCTATAATATTATCAGGCCCATATTGTCCTCTCGCAGGAAATTTATGACACATATACAGGGAACATTTAAATTCATCTTATCATATTTAATGATTCCTTAATCCCTCAACCCAATTCATAAATAAAAGCATCTCAAAGCAATAATAATGTGAGACATCGACAATGAATTTTTCAATTATTGGTAAGAAAAAATGGAATAAAGTGTCCATGTGGAAGAATAGTCTTCTCTATTAGAAAACCATGGTGGTTCTTCTGTATTTATATTAAACATCACTTCTTAATGAATATCCTACTCAATATATATATTGTAGTTATCCATAAGAATTGGTAGTGGGAGTATTAATATATTATATAAATGAAAGTCTAAATCTATTTTGTATCCATGATTGCTATTTCAAATTCCAAAAACAGTAGGATCCCCAGTATCAGCCACATGTTGACTTAACATTGACTCAATATATAATTGAGGGATGCATGATCAGTATAGACCACTACATTATACATCATGCATTATGAAAATAATATCAATAAATAGATGACTATAAGAAATTCAATTTCTGTTACCATATATTTATACTGATCATTGTTCAATATTTGAGTGGAATAATAAATCAGATATGAGAAATAATTATTAATTAAACTATTGATAGGTATTGAATATAAAATTGATTTAGATTCAAGTGTTGGAATGAAACATGAAAATAATGAGCCATAGAATCAAAATAGGAAATAATAAAATAAATAAAAAATAAAAGAAAATAATAGAAACAAATTGTATGGAAAAGATGAATGAAATAAAGAATAATGGAGGAATAAGGTTTTGGATTCCGATCAATCTATTATGTATCATGGTCTCTACATATATGTAGACTTATAAAGTAACATTATGTTTAAATGGTTCACTTTGTGTATATGATTTCAGTTTCATATGCATCAAGGAATTTTTGGTGTATAATTTAATATCACACAGTGTTATTTGGGTCATTAAAAATATTCAAATATCTTGGTTCTCTAGATTTCCCAATATGTTTCTTTTATGAAAATATGGTTTTGAATATTTCATGTCATGTCGAAATTTCATTTCATTTATATCATCTAATTTAAAATTATAGTCATTCATGACATGTAATCTGAATTCACAATATATAAATGGTTCATGCCATTAATTTTGAATTCAAACAATGTAAATCAGCTATTAGTTGGTCTTCATGATATGTAAATATTAGGTAATTAATATTTATAATGTGTAATTTTTATTTTCCCCATTTCATAGTAGGTTCACCTTTGAGTCCAGAATTCCTAATTTCCCGGAAAACACATCAAAACCAAAATTATTATTGAATAAAGTATCATAAAATACATAATAAATATACGAAATATATATATATAAATATTAATATCAAAATTTTACCACACATGAGAAAGTTATTGTACAAAAGCAATGATTCTTAAATGGTATATATAACACCCAGAAAATTTAAAAAGAATAAATTTAAATTTAAGATAATGCATGACATGAAACACTAGGCATATAAGGGAATATAAAATCCTATAAATTTACTATCCAAACTATGATATAGTTTTCAATGTATAGAACATTGGATTAACATGCGTTACAAGAAACAACAACTTACATTGATAGCTTGCATTACACAGAAGCTTGAGTTTTATCAAAAACATTTAATATTATTATATTTATAAAAATTAAATCCAATATGTAAAATTCGAGACTAGAAATATATTTAAATATGTTACCAAAATATAATATTTATAAAATTACAAAATGTATTCATTGGTTACTAATTATTGGGAAATGAAAATAATAACCATTACAATATAAAGGATTTGTTTTCATTAAAAAAATTAGGGGTCCAATGGTGTCTATTCAAATAAAGAATGTTCAGTAAATTTTTTGAATTATTGTAATTAAATATACATATAATACATATGAAATAAAAATTTCATTGTTAAACAAATGACTTTCATAAGCATAAGATAAGAAAAACTATACAATTTTATATAGAAAACACTGTATTTTTCACAAGGTAGTTTTTCACCTTTTATTGAACACATTATTTAAATCAAAATTTTGATAAATTTTAGAATTTTATATGAAATAATAAACATGAATTTTGAATAAATTATGAAAAAAAATATCTTTGGGTGAATTTTTTGGTAATGTTCAAAGATATTTCATTTTTAGATGAATAGTGAAAAATATTGGACACTCATAAGGTGGGTAGTGTACTATTGAGTCTATTAATGTGCCCTAACAAATAGAAGGAACACCTAAGAGGACCATTTGGTAAATGGTTTATCATTATATAAAGTCCCTTGATGATTTCGAGTCTTAAATAGTGTTAGTGCTTTCTTAACAACAATCCTTTGTTTTGGTTTGACTATTTTACCTTCCATTTTTTGGGTGTGTTTGACTTGAAACCCTATATTAAATTATCGTATTTTACTCTTATTAAGATAAAAAAGATGTCCCTTATCCTGATGTTTTCATCTATTCACTAAGAGAGTGTTGGTCTTACAGCACCCTAAATGATTGAAAGTATTTGAGCTTGTTGGGAGATATTTGTTAGTATTACACCCAAAAGTGTGGTTCTTATCGAGGATTGGAATTAATTGAGTGTTTCTTGTGTTACCATGTTGAACGCCTTTTATAGACTCATGGAGTATAACCATTTTCATTGAATTGCGCTAGATGGCTATGTTGGGTTTCTTTGAGATATGTTGGCCAAGTGGCTCGACTCATTCTCTCTTCCTTTTCTTCAATGTTTACGTTTGTAAGGGGTTATTTTAAAGCATGATTCCTGGTGAAGGAAAGTGTGGTCTCAAGGTATGTAGTGTATTTGTTATAACCTTCTCAACCATTTTTGTATGTTTAATCAAAATTCGATTGTTTCCTTTTTACAAAATCATGTATAGTGTGTCTAAATAACATTCAGTGTTTTTACTTGTGCAAAGAGTCCAATGGTAGAGGTATCTTAGATTGGAATTTCTCCTTCATAACATAAGACCTATGGTGGTCAGAACCATCACTCAAATAATTATCAATTTATTGATTTGATCGAGTCTCGTTCTAAATGGTCTCATGTAAGCTACGTTTTTTGGATTAAGTTGAAATTTGGGAGTTGGCTCGGGTTATAAAGGCTGATGTACAGAGTGAAAAGGAATTGATTAAGGTTCTTTAGGAATTGGTACCATGATGAATCCATTGGAATGAGACTTCACGACCCCTATATGTCAGGGGGATTTTTATGTTGTTACTGAAGGCCTCTTTGTGAAGTGATGTTTATAAAGTGGGTAGATTGTAAAATACCATGTTTTTTAACTAAACAAAAAATGCAATGAGTTTTGAACATTTCGTTTACTGAACTAGTCGTTTTCAAAAATTGATATTTGGAAAATGATTATGAGATTTGGATAAAACCTATGTGTTTTTTGTGTACATGAGTGAAGGGTAGAGAAGTATCTTGGAAATCTTGAAAAGATTTGGGCGTGTCATACTTGAAAAACAACATGTTTTATGAAGCAGTAGAGGGCACATAGTTTTCCCACAGTCTTCCAAACTATGTGGCCAATTGCAGGTAATTGTGCATCCCTATTTTAAAAGGGGATGTGGCTAAGAACACATCATATGCACGGTTTCCTAAACCACGCACTTTTCCCCATTCGGGCAGTTGACTCCGCATAGTTTGTGCATGGTTTGGAAAACTGTGAGGTTAAAACCATGATAAAAGGTTGTTTTAAAGAATTAAATGATTTATAAATAATTTAAAATAAAAAACCACAGACACTCTCTCATCCTTTTCTTTCATACGCGATGCACCCAACCCCATGGGGATTCCCCTTCGACACACACCTCTCCTCCCTCAGCCTCATCCCCCTCCTTCAATCAAGCCATAATTTCTTCTGATTTTTCCACATGATCCATTGCGGTGAGTCCACTCTCCATTCTTCTCTCAGTTCTCGTCTTTTCATTAGCTTATTCATCTCCCTAATGGGGTTTAGTTGAATCCTAGTTTCCTTGGAATGACCTAATGTTGGATTCCCTTCGATTTTAGGTCATGCAAATCATCTCTATAGGCTTGTTGGAGTGTGTTCCAACAACTTCTACTGAAGGGGAGGTGGTTCAGTATGTTTTGGTCAGTCAACTTGGTTTCAGGGTATATTTTTCACCTCCTTATTTGTTTTTCACTTGTTAATTTTTTTGATTTTGCTATTTATGAGTACCTGGAATATTGTGTTTATTGTGCTGAACACTATAGTGTTGTTTCAAATGATTTGGTTTGTTGTATCAATATGAGGCAATGTTTTAGACCCTCTAGTTGTTTTGAATCATCTATATTGAGGTTTTTAGATCCATTATGTTTTCCATTAAACTATCTTATTGTGTTTTGGGATGTTTCAAGTTGTTTCTAGTCACCTAGACAAGGGAGTCTCGCCTGCATATGTATAGGTATGTATATATATGTATGTAGGTTCCCCTGTTATATATAATTTTACCCATTGTAGTGAATTATAGTTATGGGGCATGGTGTGCCTCTATGAGTTTATATATATATATATAATGCATGCGTAGGTGGGTCGAGGCTAGTGTATGCAATTAATCATACATGTAAGGATTCCCTTTCACATACTCATGGCCATGCGGGTGTGTGCATAGGGGATAGGTGTCCTTATATGTATGCAAAGGTTCATGTGGAGAAAATTCTCATAGTTAGAAATCATTAAGAGACAAAGAGAAAGGTATAGTTCCATAGGAAGTTGGGTCCCTTTCTATGTCCTCAATTTTATAAATGCATTAATAAATTGTTGACTGCACTTTTTTTATAAATTAATTGCATGTAGTGGTGTATTTATATTAAAGTCCTATTAAATGTGATTTTATCATGTTTTTTTTCAAATGATAAATGAAGTAAATGATTTTTGATATAAGAAATATCGTGTTTTTATAATAAAACCCCTTCAACAGAGGTGTGATGCCTTCAAACTAATAGTTAAGTGGTTAGACCTTTCAGGGTTTCCTTATGGTCTTTTAATTATTGTTCCTTGATGTTATATAGAAAAATGGCATGTTTTGGACACGACCCTTATGGTATTAGAAAAAATAGAGTAACCCTATTAAAATAATAAAAATGGAAGTGGAATCTCCTAAGTTCATGGCCCAGTTTTGGATTGGATTTAACCAGGTGTGATGTAGCCAAAATTGTCATGTAGTGTTTTGACACATTCAGGCCACCATTCGGGTGTTCCATAGCTTGACCATTATTAAGGTAAGACCTTCTATATCAAATGGTTGAGTTATCCTATGAATTGCGTCATGGAATGTACCATGTATGCTCATCACTATACCAACTAAGGTATGCTATTTCAATTGAAAATTATATGCATAATGTAAATTGGAATGTGTACTAAGTATAACACATGGACTTATTAAGAGTAACTAAAAAGGTTTCATGTTCGTAGAACTCCATTCCATGTTGATGGAAGGTAACAGAGTCCTCATTAATTAATGAATATGCCTTAATAGATTTTAATAAATGGTTGCAATGCTACTTGACCTTTCTACACTGTTTGAATGAAATCCTTAAACTAAATGAAAAACGGTTGCAATGCGACTTGACAATTCCACTCTAATGGATGGAAAGGAATGGACTCAAATTATTCATTAAAGGACTTATTTATTAAATATGAATGGATAGAATTGATCTTGTCATTGTTTATAATCATTGAATACCATGAGCCCTCGGTTACCACAATCAAAATTGAAGGAAGGTTTTATGTGGTTCTGAATCACCTAGATCTCGTTCTTTGTCTTATCATTGGATTCCTGGTATAATACCATTGGGATCCCTAAGTAGTACTAATCGATGCCTTTGATACACTCTATGGATCCAGCATTGACAATTATGTTCCTTGTATACACTCCATCGACCTAGTCCTTACGTAGCCACATTTTACCTTGGATGCACTCCATGGAATCAGTAGGCTCCTCATCATGGAATGACTTGGACTATGCTCTTTGGATTACACTGTTACCCCATATCAAGTCCCAATTACTATTGGGTTAACATTCTATGAGATCTAAATTTCCATGGTTATTAACTCAGAACACCCTCACCAGATATATTTGTCAGGTCCATAAGATGTCTTGGAAACACTCCTTTG
The DNA here is from genome assembly GCA_963277665.1 of Viscum album. Taxonomy (NCBI): domain Eukaryota; kingdom Viridiplantae; phylum Streptophyta; class Magnoliopsida; order Santalales; family Viscaceae; genus Viscum; species Viscum album. The sequence goes on from OY728148.1 coordinate 2,133,124,364, forward strand.
CTCCATCATTAACAAGTAGGTTCCATGGTTAAAGGCCATTTGGATCTATCATTATTTATCCCCATTTAACATTATTGGAAAATACAAGAATTAGTAGGTGACTTTCTCACATGTGACTTATGAATGAACTATAAATACTCAATTAATGAACTGGTTACATGTTGAGACACCAGTAGAAGGCAGAATAAGTTACATGGTTATTTAGATACATTGTACTTCTTAATTAACTTATACATTTTTTACACTGTTTAATTTATATCACAATGTCAGGATTGGGATAGAAAATGTTGGTTCCAACATAGTGATAGTTATATCTCACACCTTATATAGGATGCCATTGCACTAGGGTAGCCAAGTAGACCATTCTTGTTGATATTTCATTGGACCTTTCTTGATTATGTTATCTTATATCTGGGAGTTAGAAGAAAAGTACTGATCTTAAGCTCAGGATCCTCATGGAGATAGCCTTTGAGATTTTAGTTCTTTGTTTACTTGAGTTATATATTGCATTTTATTGAAAAGTTTGTTGTACGATTACTATATTCACTCATTTATCAATACCATTTCATGCATTCATCTATTATATAAACTAGACTTGGCCAATATTATTCAATTATATGAAATATTTCTTCTACTTGGTTTTCAATTATGTTTTACTGCATCCACTATTGATTTTTATTTACTCTATTATATAGTTGTGCAACTTTGATAAGAGGAAATAATCTCCCCACTGACTATCCCTACTCCCTCGCTGCTAGTCGATAGCCTCTGATATACAAGGAAATGTGCTTGAGGATTTTTGGTGATTGATCCAGCCCCCATCTTTGTGGGGAGCTGGGTCACGACTTTATCCCGGAACTAGATGACACATAATGGGTTCCCTGATCCCAGTGGTCCACATGGCCTCAAGCGCATCTTCCCAAATTTCAGAGGCTATCAACTAGTAGCGGGGGCCTATGGTTGTTTGTGGGAAGATTATTCCCTCATTAACATAGAGTTTCACAGTGGAAGGAATTTTAATGAATAATAAACAACAGAAACAATATAAATAATGTCAATAAATTGCAGAAGGAAACTGATGAAATAGGTAAACGACAATAACAACAATTTTATCGACTAGAACATTAATGATGTAATGAGATGTCACTGGAAAGATTTAAAAATTCCAAACAAGACAGCATGCATAACATGTTCCACAAAGTTGAAGAAATGAAATACTACACCATGTATCCAGAGATCCAACTCGGTCATCTTTCATCAAGCTCCATCCAAAACAACAACCAATAAAGTGTTTGAAACCATATTCTTCTCTTTGGAAACACCTCCAACCATGTAATCTACTCTGGGTAATAAACCGCGCCCGGAGAGGGTGTGAGAAAATTCTTAGTGGGCCACCACTCAGGGTGTTTATAACATCCGGCCCACATAATGTAGTATTGAATTGTGAAGGCATTCATTTATAGAGTAAATCATATAGTACAATGTAACAAAATACCCATGTACCTGCTTCAGCCCTCAGATGGTGTTGGAACATTGAACTAGTTCATTTTATTATGTAATTACCATTTGAAAATAGAAGGTAATGTGAGGCGTAGCCAGCACTAACATCCTATTGTGATAGTATATTTATAAAAGTTCCCAAGACCTAATAAGGAATCCTGAAAATATATCCATTGACAGAGTTCCAGCATAATAACCAAGGTAAAGAAAATCTCATGAAATGCTAACTCAATAGTATCTATGTCAAGATAAGGTGTAATAGTTTTATCCAGTGAGTGTAATCCAATTCATTTCCCAAAAAGGTCCATACTAATTTCAATGTGATCAACCATGGAAAAATAGGGCTACTCAATGACAGTGCCATATGGGCTTTCACCATGGAACCTACAAATCAACGATTGATCCAAGGATTCTATATGAGGTATCATGTAATAATGATAAGGACCCTACATTAATATATTGATCATCTGAGGACTAGACATGAATGAGAGTCATTGTGGGTATCAACCTAAGAAAATAGAATCCTTGAATCAGAATGGTGTCCTTGATTCACAATGTATTCTCCTCTTAGAATCCAAGTCGAGATCAAGTCAGTCCATTCCTTTTTGATATTGTAATCATGTAATAATTCCATTTGTTTATGTATTTCATTCAATTAATGTGGATGGGTCAATTAGAGTTGCAACCATTAATTTATTGTTCGAATCCTTGTCTTCCATTAATGTGGATATTTGAAGTCACTTTGGCACAATGTAATCATGTCTTAATTAACTATTAAATCATAGTCAGTTATTGGGTTTCACTCCACTACCTCCCTTCAATAAGGCAAGGGGTGCTAACGACCCATATACTTTATTCAATATCATATGATAAGTACATGTTATATACATTTTATTCCTTCCATTATACATTTCACATTATAAAAAGGCTATCCTTTAATAAGGTTATGAAAAGGCACACCCAATCGGTGTCTCAAACAGGTAAAAACACTAAAACCAAATTATAGCATAACCATTGATATGAGGTGGATTTAGTTGTGGGTGTAACCACTAACAACTATTCACAGATTTAGAATGATAAAAACCATAATAATATAACATGTGTAACCATGCCATGTAAATTTATGAAACGACTTCCAATAAAATGGGTGGTCCCTACAATAACATTCTAACAACCACATACTTTAGATAAAAGTTGTAGACCAGCCTCCTTAGGGTTTTAAGAATCTCTTCCACTTTTATCGGCCCTCGATTTTCTACGGATCAGAGTAGATCTATGAAGAGGTTGAAAATTCTCACATGATGATATCTAGTTCGAGAGATAAAGAGAAGAAGAACCCCTAAAAAGGACTCGAGTAATTACCATTGTGTATCCTACTTGATGAGTGGAAACTCGACCGGATGTCGGATGATAGATATCTCTTGATTCCATATGTAGATCTTGAAAAAGTAAAATATTGATAGAGAAAAAGGGGAATCTTGTATAAACATGGATTAGGAGGGAAGGGGTTACTTAATTAGATCATTAAGATAAAAATAAAAAATTTATCTAGAAAATTTGCATCCGAATTGTTTGTCTTCCCAGTTTGTCAAACCATGAAAAAATTGTGTGGGAAAACTCTACCTGAACAGTTTGGTCTACACGTTTTTTCAAAAAGTGTGTAACCCATACAAAGGTAAATGTATGAAAGGGGATCTTCCACAATTAGATTGTACGGTTGTGCTTCAACCACAAAAGGAGGATCTATCCGAGAATACACAATATGCACAGTTTGGAAAACCATGTTGGAATCCAACAAATTTTCTTCTATATTGTGTTCATAACATGTTTTCTCAAATGTGATCGTTTCTTGGCCTAGAACAATCCTCAAAAACCCTCAAAACATTTTTGAACTCATAATTCATCCATATTATGTCCAAAGTATTTATTTAGATGAAAAATTAAAGGATTGATACCAGAGTTAACAAGTAGGGATCTGACAGTCTTCCACCAGAAAAGAACCCCCCCCCCCTCCCAAGTACACCTTCCAATGGTAAAGAAACATTTTCTGAGAAAAAATATAACCACTGAGAGTGTACATCGGCTTCCATCTATCATGTCTCATCTTGTACTCGTCTGTATAGCCATTGCACACATATAATAGGTATATACATTCCTCATACTGTGTCTGTGCATCAGTCCACAATGCTAACCAGAAACCCCTCAAAGGTATCATAGGCTTTTTCTCTACTTTTTCGGGGTCAAAAGAATTATATGGGTCATCATGATATTGGTGAAGCTGTGATACATGAAAGACATCATGAATGGAATGACAACTCTAATGTAGTAGCAACCGATATGCTACTGGCTAGATACTCTCTATAATTTCAAATGGACCAACATAATGAGTCAATATATTTCAATGTTTCCTTAACCATCTATGACATAGGCTATGCCATGCCTAAAGAAAAACACGATCCCCATCCTCAAACTCAAGAGATAATCGTTGGATATCAGCATAAGATTTCTATCTTTACTGAGTTGTATTCATTAAATTTTAATTATCCCAACCTGTTTTGAAGCCTCCTGAACAATAATATGAACTCGTAAAAATGCCTCACCAGCATCTTTCTAGAAACAGGGCAAACTACATGGCCTACCCAATAAGGACTCAAAAGGATTCATATGGTTTTCTCCTGGAAATTTTTATTATAGGTGAACTCTGAAAGAGGGGTATTCTTCTCCCATGAACAATAAAGGTCAAGGAAACATGCTCAGAGCATGTCATATAAAACCTATATTGTCCGATATTATTTTTTTATCAGTATGAGGGTGAAAATCTATGCTTTGAAGAACATTAGTCCCCATAGAATTTTTCAAACCCTTCTAGAACCAAGAAGTAAAACAGGCAGCCCTATCTGAAAAAAAATATATTTAACCCCTTACTGTATTATAATATCACAGACATACATTTCCCCCAACTCATAAACTAAGAAATTCTATCATAGAAGAATTAAGTGGGATGATTTTTTTGTTAGTCAATGACTACCTATATAGCATCGCTACCCCTCTATGGCCTAGGTAAGCCGAATAAAAAATCAATAGAAACATCATCCCATTTACATTTTGTGACTGGAACCGGCTATAATAAGCTTATTGGTCTTTGGTTCTCCGCATTCTCCTGCTGATAGGGGGAACACTTTGTGATGAAGTGTGAAATATAATGTTTCATTCCGAGACACCGATACTGGTGTCACATATCTCAATACATCATCAATATTCCTTGATGTAGGTCCCATTGAGAAGCATGTGACACTTAAATTTACTACTCTATAATATTTTCAGGAACCCAGATACGTCCACATAGAAGTAAAAAGACTTATCATTCCCCAAACCAATCTGGAGGTGGGTTGTCTCCTGATACACACTCATGGAGAACTAAACCACCATGATTTTAAAACATCATACTCTTCACCTTTTCAAGTAGGGAATAGTTATTTGTAATGGATGTGATTAAATTTTCTAGTAAATATTATGAAACTGTAGATGAAGTTCATAAAATAGCTCCACTAACTTCAATTCATCACTGGATTCATGTACGACCTGGGTTTGAGCTTTCCGACTCAGTGCATCTGTAACCACATTACACTTTTCAGGCATATAAACATGCTAAAAATCAACAAACTATATATATTTGACCCATCTTCATTTTATGATGTTAATATCATGATGAGAAAATATATACAAGTGGATCATGTGCTCTATCTACACCACAAAGTGCTCACCCAATAAAAAATGTGTCTAGAAAAGTAAGGAATAGAGAAATGATACTAGATCGAGGTTGTGAATCAGTTAGTTTCCATCAAGAGACATCAAATCATGAGATCTGTATGCAGCGAGTTTGTCTTCCTGCATCAACACTACTTGTAATGCAATGTATGATACATAATAGAAGACAACATAACCTTTTATAGGTTCTAGAAGAATCAGAATCTATGTCGAGACAGGCCTCCTTTTCATCTCCATAAAAGATTTATTACATGCCTATAACAACATGAACATAAAACCATTCTTTTCAAGTCCAAAATGAGGTGACACAAGCTGTGTTAAGTCCTATATGAAAATCCCTTAATATCCATTGATCCATAAGAAATTCCATATATCCAACAAGTTTACGGGCTTCTCCTAGAAAACAATAGCATAAACCATTTTTTGGGTCAATAGATACTCATGATTATGAAATAATGTGACCTAAGAAGTGGGCCTTGTCAATCTAGATGTCACACATACCATCATTGGAATCAAGATGATGAACTCTCAGTGTAATAAAAACAATCTCAATATGTTTGGTATGGTCATTACAAGTGTGAGAATACACCATGATTTCATCCACAAAGACCACAACAAAAGAGTCCGGATATGGGTGGAGAGCACTATTTGTCAAACACATGAAAACAGCGGGTGTGTTCTAAGATTGAATGACAAAACCAGATAATTATACAGACCATACCTTCTATGGAAAGCTATGTGTGGTATTTTTGATGGCCTTACTCGTACCTAATGATAACCTGATCTCAGATCGATCGTAGAAAACATCATCTCTCTTCTGAGCAGGTCAAAAATATCTTCTATTTGAGGAGGTGGATATCGGTTCTTGACCATAAGCTGGTTCAACCTTCTATAATCCATGCATAAATGAATAGTTTCAACCAATTTCTTGGAAAAAAGAATAGGTGATCCCCAAGAAGATATAATAAGTTATAAAAATCCTATGGCCTCTAGATCCCCTATCTTCCACTTGAGCTCCGGATGCTCAACATGTGCCACCTTGTATGGAGTAATGGACACTAGAGATGCTCCTAGAAAAAGATCAGTTATACATTCAACTTTTCTCTTGGAAGGAATGATAGAGAATTCATCATGAAGGACTTCCCTGAAACAATCACATTCTATAGAGAAATTAGTTTTATGAAAACCATGATCTTCCATGAAACGATTTGCAATCTTGACAGTCACTTCAGCTAGCCCATGATGCTTCAATCCAACTCTCCCAGCCTGGACATCCCACTCACCCTTCAAAAGATGACTACTTTCTTCTGATGATGTAAATAAAACAAGAAGGAAATAGAAGTCTAAAAGGGTGTGATGGTGGACAAACCAGTCCATCCCAATAATGACATCAAAGATCGTCATCTTGAGAACAGAGTGATTCCACATGATAGGGTAACTGCCTACCTCAATGGGGATAGTCCCTGTACTAGCATATTTTCTATGTTTGTATTCCCAAAGACGTGTCGAGGGTCACTACACCATAATGGTAATGTATCTATAGTCTAAGTATTTTGACAATATGTATTGAAATTAAAGATTTTGATGCACCCATATCAAACAATGTAGAGACAGAAGTTGAGGATACTAGAAAAGTACCTTGTAATGTATATAGTCTTGTAGCCTGATCCTTGTGTATCAGCAGTAAAGTTTGCAACGAACCTGATCAATGAGCCGGTGCAACAGATGGACTACCATGATCATGACGGCTCTGATTGAACTACGGGTGATCATGGGTTGGAATACCATGGACATGACCTCCTCCTCATCCTGAACTTCAAGGGCTACTTCAACTCCCCCCCCCAACACAGTGCAAAAGAACAAAATCATGTGGGTGGAGTTGATGCTGATCCTTTTCCACTCGAAGCTGGAGGAAAGGTCATGTAAAACGATGAAGATAACCCACACAACAACAACCCTAGCACTTCATATGTTCTATTTAAAATTTGGGCTTCTTATTCTCCATTATTACACACTGATGAAACACCATAGAGTTATTAAACTAGATACTATTTCTTCCCCTTCCCTAAAAAAACTTAGAGGGAACGTTTCCTGCCAACGAAGTAACCAGTACCCTGATGTGGCACTAATACATTAAAACTGGTACTTGTTCCATCCCTCATGTCAAATTCAGCGATTAGGGACATATCAACTATTGTAGAAAATGTAGGAAGGAGAAATTCATTCACCTGAGCTTGGATGGAGTACTTGATCCCATCCTCACAAAGTCTAGCACATGAAAGCTCATCAACAACTAGAAGTGGTGAAAATAACTGTAAATCAATGAAATATTCTGAATACTATGTAACTAAAATAGAACCCTACTCGATATTAATGAATATTCTTGCCCTACCAGCCCTCCATGTCTGAGGAAATAATTGATCATAGAAGTCAGTTTTGAAATCAACCCATAACATTCCTTGATGATGATCAGCCTTGGTAACGACATCCCACCAATGCTTATCCAAATCTCAAATAATATATATATCAAGCTTGACTCTCCACTTTGGAGGTGTTTATAGATGCTCAAAGATAGATATCAAGGCCTCTAGCCAAGAATCATCATCTTTCGAACCACCATCCCCTATGAAATTAGTAGGATGCAGATGCTGGAATTCGCAGGTCAAATCAGCCATTGTAGGTGAAACCCAGTGAGCATATTTCATGGACTAAATAATATATAATAAAATATCACAGACATGGGTTTCAGTTCCTAAATAAGTTACAAATGGTGTAGCCTCATGCGGTAGTCCTAGAAGTATGACTGGTGGCCCTCGGCCCAGAATATTTGGAGCATGATTTCAACCACCTTCATGGGGAATGGCATGAGGATGTCATGACAGCATTGGCATACATATTCAAAGCACACACCTCGGAACAAGAATATATGAAAAGATATAGTATCACTAAATAAAGATATGTCTAAGAAAACTCACTACACAAGGCATATTACCCATACTACCAACTTATATGGAAAGGTTTTAGTGAGTGCTCAAGTATAATTTTCATGTAATTTCGTAGTTAATTACTATGTTTACTACTTTTCTTTTCTTAAACATGACTAGGCATGATAAATATCTGAAGAAAATTCATTTTTGATTTCATTATTCACTTTTTAATGGACTTCTATTTTCGATGAATCAATGCCCATACACCAACCACCAGAAACAAAACCCATTTATTTATATTATAATGGCCTAACTTGATAAATTACTCATCCCAACCCATGAGGGCCCATACACCACAAGAATTGTGACATGAAATCACTAAATCAAAGAAAAATTATTACATGTACAATCAATCTATAACAACAACTCTAAGCAATCACAAGCATATCTATAACGACCCATACTTTACATAAATTGTTAATACTTCAAAATTGAAGCACACTTATTACAACATATGACAAAACTACAAAGGATCGTATAGGTATAGTGTCTTTAGAAACTGGGAAACATAAACAAGTGGTTCATAAATCTTCTACAGTGTCTCCCATTTCTTTCATCATAACTAGGGTCCCTTTTAGCATATTCTACTTAATATCCATCTTCCTGACCTGGGGAAAAGAAAACATACAAAAAAGGGTGAGCTCAAATTCTCAGCAAGGTCAAATAAAGGAAATAAAAATCATATCATATCTTTTTGAAAATCATAACCTGCAAAAGAGATCATAATATCATAACATGGAATAAATAATAGAAGTGAAAATGAGATCCCCATAATCATTACATAAAACTTGAAACTTTGTGGCATGCATAATCATGGAAAATCATTTCTTGTTAGTCATGACTCATTGCAAAGACTATCTTAGTGGACAAAGTCCATTTCTGAACCGATTTCACTCGTCGTTTCAGTCCTGTATCACTGAACCGAAATAACCTTTAGTTCCATTCATGTCTATCTCATGAGATATAAAGCTTTACCCAATTAATTGGAGGGAAATATAGGTCCCACCCATCTTATAAAGAATCCTTTCTTATGTGTGCCACATAATCATAAATCATACATCATCGCATAACACATGTAACAAAAATGGGATTCTTGAAACATCATGACATCATAAAACAAATCATATAAGGTAAATGACTTCATAAAAATAATTCCCTCAAAACATAATCATATCAATGTAATAATAGGGATAAAAACAGAACCCTTTATTATCATAGATGGAAAATAATTTTGATAAAACACTTGAACTCCATTCTTGAGGAAAATATCCTTTCTTCTTCAAAAACATTTTCCCTTTCTTAACATGTAATACAAATTTAAACTAAAATAAGTTTATTAAAAATAAACTTGAAAACTTGTAAAGGAATCTTCTTGGAAATAATGTTTTAAAAATCCATTCATGTCGTATAAGTTAAAAAATAATTTTTCGTACTTTTGTCGGAAAAGGCAAAAAGTACCTCGTACGAAAAACGACAAAAGATTCCTTTCATATCTTTCACAAAAAACTTACTGAAGGGTAAAATTGGATATAAACTACTGTATAAGGATGGAAATAATATTACACATTGAGGGAACATGGATGTGGATAATAAAATACACCCCAGTAATTATCAAAGTAAAAACAATCTCAGATAAAAGTGAGATTGTGATATTTCCCTTACCTTAGGTCCGATTTTCTTTGAACGTGTCTGAATCTCCTGTATAATGGTTTAAATAATGTTATTGACTTATTCTAGAATCATACAAATTGATATGATATCATATATGGTCATATTCTTAGCTTCTTATTAATATTATTTCATTGTTACTTGTTACTCGGGTATTTATTGCCTTTTGTTCTTATGCGAGTTTTGCTGAATAAATTCTTATTCTTCTTTTAAGGTTATAGATACCTTATATCCAGAATGGTATTAGTGTAACATATATAATATTTATTCATTCAATTAATTTATATAATTACTATGTAATGATGATCATGTAGAACGAGTCGCATCACATCGTGGAGACGGTATTCCGTACGTACGCATGAGTGGTGATATTGTTCCCATGATCGTGGAATTTTATTTAAGTGTATTTATACAATTTCAGTATCAATATCACTTTATAATAATCATATATAGTTACTCATTACACCATTATACCCATCCTTGTAAGGTGATGGTGGAAAATAGATTACACCACGCTGTGGAGACGGTATTCTGTATGTACGCACGCGCGGTGATTTCATTTTTTCGTATGATGGATAGAAGGTGAATTAGGGTTGTTTAATATTTATAAAAACATATCATTATGTAAGTAATACATATGTTATTACTTTATCCTGAAACAACAAAATAAGAATAAGTTGAAGAAGGAAGAAATTGAAAAGATCGGTAATGGATATTACCTCTTCTTTGGAACGCCTCTTTGAATCCTCCACTTAGGGAACTAAGATTGGACTTTGAAGAAGACCAGGACCTCTAGGATTATTCTAGGGAAGTGGAGAAGGGATTTTGGCAGGGGTTGGCCGAGCTTGAGTGCTCAAATTGGTGTGAGGAGGAGGGGGAGGAGGTGCCCTTTTATAATGGAGGAGAGGGGCACCTTAGGAATATCTCAAAATATTATTTTATATTAAAGTCAAAATTGGTTTATAATGGTTCCAAAGGGTCTTATTTCGAAGGTAAAGTGGGGATGGGTCGAAATCCTATCAACCAATAGGATTTAGACAAGTTGAGGTAATTATTTTAACCTTATCAATTAGATTTAACTCTAAGTTAAATAATTTAACTTTTACAGTGACTTTTTGTTTTCTTACACTATATTGTTAATAAACATACTGTAACATGCCAAACGAACCCCAAGTTGTTTATTATTAATATATATATCCTTATCTAATTCATTTGTCCTAACTTTAGATTTTTAGGAATAAAATAACAATTAATAATATAATATTTGATTTAGAAACTATTTTGTGTCAATTTTGACACTATTTGACATATGATTTTTTTGAAAGTCATAACAGAATTATATGTTCTAAAAAAGTTGCTTAAATCAACACTAATATATCATAGTAACCTATAAAATTAGTGTAATTCATAAAAAGTCTCAAATTACATTTATTTGAGCATTTATAACATCAATTATGTTAACATTTTCTTAAAAGGGTAATTACTGCATCATCGTTGTGTCATAAATAAATTAATTTATTTAAAGTCTAAAAATTATAAATAAAATATAATTATGTAGGAAATATTTTTATCTTTATAATGAATATTTATAGTCGAATTTATCTTATGTATAACCCCGTATTAAAAATGTTGTAGTTATTAAACTTTGATTTTAACTATTTTAACTATTCATTAAATAAAATAATATTAAATGTCATAATCTAATCCAAGTGGACCTAAATGGTCATATTATATTCATAAGGTTGTTTTTGGTCGGATTAAACTTATCCAATAGAATTAGGACATGTTTTAGGGTAATTGTAATATCATATTTACCCTTAGTTACCCTATTTACTATTAACCGCGGTAAAAAAAGTAAAAAGTTACTATTCACCAAAAAATTATTTTTATCTAATTGAACCACATTTTACTTACTGATATCAACCGTGTCTATCGGATTTTCAAAATTCCATTCACAGAAGCGGTAATATTACGTTTTATGCAAAATTCAGTTTTTAACCTACCACTTAGTGGTTTCACTATTCATCAAAAATTGAAAGTTTTCAGAAAAATACCAAAATTTCACCCTAGGCTAATTTCGGTATTCCAAATCGAAAAATGAAGTCCATTTTGAAAAATAAAATTTATAAATTTTCAAAAAGTGGTTATTACTATTCATAATGGATAGTTTTAATAATATTTTAATAGCATATCGTTGTTTAGTGAAACTCGGTATTGTGTACAACGCAAGCTATCGAGGAAGGTCGTGATTGCGTGTAAAGTAAGTCAAGCTCGTGTGTAGTGAAATATTCCTTTGATGATATATATATAACATAAAAACAAAATATTACTCATAAAAATCTCAGGTGTTACATTCTACCCCCCTTAAAAAGAATTTCACCCTCGAAATTCGTCACTTTGTAACAAACAGATGAGGATACTTCTCCCTCATCATATCCTCAATCTCCCATGTAGCTTCTTCAAGTTGATGGTTCCTCCATAAAACTTTCACCAATCGAGTGGTCTTGTTTCGTAGGACTTTTTCACTACGATCCAGAATCACTATCGGTTGTTCTTCATAAGAAAGATCTTGCTCCAGCGGTACAACTTCTGAGCTGAGTACATGTGAAGGATCAGGTATGTACTTTCTCAGGAGAGATACATGGAACTCATCGTGAACTTGAGAGAGATTCGGTGGAAGCGCCAATCGGTAAGATACCTTCCCAACACGATCCAGTATTTCGAAAGTACCGATATATCTAGGGCTCAACTTCCCCTTATTTCCAAATCTCATAACCCTCTTCCAGGGAGATATTTGTAAGAACACTTTATCATCCACTTCAAACTCTAGGTATTTTCTTCGGTTGTTGGCATAACTTTTCTGTCGACTCTGATCTGCTCTTATGTGTTGTTGAATAGATCTGACCTTTTCTGCCATTTCATCAACGAGATCAGGTCCTAATAGCTTTCTTTCCCCAACTTCATCCCAGCAAGTTGGAGTCCTGCATTTCTTTCCATAGAGAGCTTCATAAGGAGCCATCTGAATACTGGAGTGAAAGCTATTATTATAAGAAAATTCCACCAAATGTAGGTGTTGATCCCAACCGCCTTTGAAATCCATAGAGCAATCTCTCAACATATCTTCTAGGGTTTGAATTGTTCTCTCAGACTGACCGTCCGTCTGAGGATGATAAGCAGTGCTGAAACTCAACTTTGTATCCAGAGTATGCTGAAGACTTCGCCAGAACATCGAGGTAAATCTCAGATCCCGATCAGAGATAATAGAAAGTGGTACTCCATGCAATCTTACCACTTCCTTTACATATATCCTGGCAAGCTGATCCAGAGAGAAATCCTCTCTAATAGCAATGAAATGTGCAGACTTTGTAAGACGATCAACTATGACCCAGATAGCATTATTTCCTTTGGATGATTTATGAAGTCCTGTGACAAAGTCCATAGTGATGTTTTCCCATTTCCATTCGGGTATGGGTAATGGTTGTAACATTCCCTTAGACTTTTGTCTCTCAGCTTTATCTTGTTGACAAACCAAGCATCGAGAGACATATTCAACAACATCTCTTTTCATGCCATCCCACCAGACGTACTCTTTCAGGTCCCTATACATCTACGTGCTTCCAGGATGAATAATGAATGAAGAACTATGAGCCTCATCCAGTATCTCCTTCTTTAATTCGGGGATGGGAGGAACACAAACCCAATTCCTGAACTTTATTATCCCATCACAATCAAGGTTGAATTCAGGAACATTTCTCACCTTCTTTTGTAACTCGACATCTTCTTTCTATGCCTCTTTAATCTTCACATATATAGATGGTTGAACAATCATTTGAGAAAGATAAGATTTTTCCCCTTCCATTATAATTCCAAGATCCATCCTTTGTAAATCCATAAATATTGGATCTTTTGTGATCCTCATCATGGATAAAATAGCATGGTCTTGTTTACTTAATGCATCTACCACCTTGTTTTCTTTCCTAGGGTGGTAATGGATTGAACAATCATAATCCTTAATCAGCTCCAACCATCTTCTTTGACGCATATTCATCTCCTTTTGTGTGAAAATATACTTTAAACTTTTATGATCAGTATAAATATCACACCTTTCACCATAAAGGTAATGCCTACAAATCTTTAATGCAAAGATTACCGCAGCTAACTCAAAATCATGTGTTGGGTAATTTTGCTCATGGATTTTCAATTATCGTGAGGCATAAGCTATCACCATATCATTTTTCATAAGAACACACCCCAATCCCTTCTAGGATGCATCACTGTAGATCACAAACCTTTCTCCACTACAAGGTAGTGTGAGCACAGGTGCACTGGATAACCTTCTTTTCAACTCCTTGAAATTCTCTTCACATTCCTCTGTCCAAACAAACTTAACTCCTTTCCGAGTCAACTTGGTGAGTGGATTAGATAATCGTGAAAAATCTTTTACAAAACATCGATAATATCCAGCCAAACCAAGAAAACTTCGGATCTCAGTTACTGTTGTTGGTCTCAACCATCTTTTCATAACCTCTGTTTTTGCTGGATCAACAGATATCCCCTCTTTTGAGATTATGTGACCCAAAAATGAAACTTTTTGAAGCCATAATTCACACTTGGTAAATTTGGAATAAAGCTTCTCATTTCTCAGGTTATTCAATATAATTCTCAAGTGATCTTCATGCTCTTCCTTGCTCTTTGAATAGACACGAATATTGTCTATAAAGACTACCAGAAATTGATCAAGATAGTCTCTAGAGACTATATTCATTAGATCCATGAAGATAGCAGAGGCATTAGTAAGACCAAATGGCATCACTATAAATTCATAGTGTCCATACCTTGTACAGAAAGCCGTCTTTGGTATATCCTCCCTTTTGAACCCTAATTGATGATACCCTGAACGAAGATCAATCTTGGAAAAGTATTGAGCTCCGCGTAGTTGGTCAAATAAGTCATCAATGCGTGGGAGAGGATATTTGTTCTTGATAGTGATCTTGTTATGTTATCGATAATTAATGCAGAGTCTCATTGATCCATCTTTCTTCTTAACAAATAGAACAGGTGCTCCCCAAGGTGACGCACTAGGGCGTATGAATCCCTTATCACGATTCTCTTGGAGTTGCTTCTTCAATTCCTGAAACTCTATTGGGGCCATTCTATAAGGTGTCTTTGAAATAGGCAAAACACCCAGTACGAGTTCTATTGAGAACTCAACTTCACGATTTGGTGGAAGTCCCGGTAATTCCTCCGGAAAGACATCATCAAACTCCCGTACAATGGGCATATTCTTAATCGCGAGTTTCTCACCAACCATTTGAGATAAATAACCTTCATTTAGTGGAATCAATACCCATAAAATGGAAGAAATTTCCACTAGAAGGTTATGTTCATCCTTGCATTGATAGACGATCATAGATTGATCTGGAATATGAAATGTGACTTCCCTTCTTTGGAAATTGATATGAGCTCCGTATAAAGAAAGCTAATCCATACCAAGAATCACATCGAATTCCACTATAGGAAGGATCACAAGATTTGTAGGAAGCACTTTCCCACAAACTTCGATTGGAGAAGAATTATAAACTTTTGATGCGACTGTTGTGCCATTAAGTGTTGTCACAGCTAACTAAACATCTAATTGTTGAGGTAATACGGTGATACCCTTAGAAAATTCTTCAGAAATAAAAGAGTGGGTGGATCCAGAATCAAATAAAACATTTTCTACTTTAGAGTGGATGGTAAGTGTACCTTTCACCACATCGTTATCGTACTCCACATCGCTGATAGAAATTTCATGTGACTTTCCTTTGTCTTTAGCCTTAAGAGTTTGTTGACGTCGACCATCATCATCAACCCTTGGATTTGGGCATTGATTGGAATAATGCCCCATCTCCTTGCACTTGAAAAATTGAAGTGTAGTGGGTTCATTCTGTGTATCCCTTCCTTTGTTTGCATCATTAGACATATTCTTCCCATTATCGCAGCATTCAAATGCCCGATGACATTCCTTTCCACATTTGAAACATTTACTTTTCCCTTTAAGTCAAATCCCTCCATGTTTCTTTCCACACTTTGAGCATAAGGGAAAGCTCATCTTCTTTTCAGTGTACTCTTTAGATTTTCCTTTGAATTCCATTTTCGTCTTCTTATCAAACCCATATGACTGATGGGTTACTCCAATCTCCATCTCGACTTTGAGAGCACATCGAACGATTTCCTCGTAGCTAACTAAGTCCCTTATGGCTAATGCCCTTCGAAGACTTGGTTTTAAGCCACTAATGAATCGATCGATCTTACTCTCAGGTTGGATAATAATACCAGAAGCTTACCTTGCAAGTCCTGTAAAATTTTCTTCATAGGTACCAACAGATTCATCATCCTTTTGCTTTACTTCAAAAAACTCTTTCTCCATCTTTGTTCGGAGAATACGAGGAAAGTACTTATTGAAAAATAAGTTCTTGAACTCGTCCCATTCCATGGACTCAATTTCATCCCTTTGCCTCGTATTCTTAATAATATTCCACCATTGATCAGCATCTCCTTCAAAACGATACACTGCTAGGATGACTTTATCATGTTCATAACATTGAAGAACTGAAAATATCTTTTCAGTAGTACTAATCCATTGTTCAGCAACTAATGGATCAGTAGACCCGCTGAAAGAAGGTGGACGCTGCCTCATGAAGGATTCAACAGAATCTTGCTCCTTCCTTTGCTCGTTTGGAAATCCTTCATGATTCATATCTTGAGAAAGTTGTGTGAGAATGGCTACAAGATTTTGCATTCCAGCTCCCATATAGATTGGTTGCTCAGGGGGACAATCATTGCATTTCCCATCACATTCCGCATTAACACGGTTCCTTCGGGTTCCAGCCATTGACTAAAACCAAGAAGAATAGTGTGAACAACACTAATTATAATAGGAAAACCACATAATCAAGAATAAAATTTTCACGCTTCAGGTCTTATCTTAGGTTATTCATGGCAATTTCTAAAACACTATGATTGTGTTCTATGCTTAGACTTATCCTTAGGGATGTTACTAAGGCTTTCACATCCTAGTTTCCAAAGGTTGACTATACCTTTCCTCTGATACCAACTATAACGACCCATACTTTACATACATTGTTAATACTTCAAAATTAAAGCACACTTATTACAACATATGACAAAACCACAAAGGACCATAAAGGTATAGTGTCTTTAGAAACTGGGAAACATAAACAACTGGTTCATAAATCTTCTACAGTGTCTCCCTTTTATTTAATCATATCTAGGGTCCCTTTTAGCATATTCTACTTAATATCCATCTTCTTGACCTGGGGAAAAGAAAACATACAAAAAAGGGTGAGCTCAAATGCTCAGCAAGGGAAAATAAAGGAAATAAAAATCATATCATATCTTTTTGAAAATCATAACCTGCAAAAGAGATCATAATATCCTAACATGGAATAAATCATAGAAGTCAAAATGAGATCCCCATAATCATAACATAAAACGTGAAACTTTGTGTCATGCACACATAATCATGGAAAATCATTTCTTGTTAATCATGACTCATTGCCAAGACTATCTTAGGGGACAAAGTCCATTTCTGAACCGAGTTCACTCCTCATTTCAGTCCTGTATCACTGAACCGAAATAACCTTCCGTTCTAGCCATGTCTATCTCATGAGATATAAATCTTTACCCAATGCATTGGAAGGAGATATAGGTACCACCCATCTTATAATGAATCCTTTCTTATGTGTGCCACATAATCATAAATCATACATCATCGCATAACATGTGTAACAAAAATGGGATTCTTGAAACATCATGATATCATAAAAAAATCATATATGGTAAATGACTTCATAAAAATTATTCCCTCAAATCATAATCAAATCAATGTAATAATAGGGATAAAAACAGAACCCATTATTATCTTAGATGTAAAATAATTTTGATAAAACACTTGAACTCCATTCTTGAGGAAAATATCCTTTCTTCTTCAAAAAACTTTTTCCTTTCTTAACATGTCATACAAATTTAAACTAAAATAATTTGATTAAAAATAAACTTGAAAACTTGTAAAGGATGCTTCTTGGAAATAATGTTTTAAAAATCCATTCATGCCATATAAGTTAAAAAAACATTCTTCGTACTTTTGTCAGAAAAGTCAAAAAGTACCTCGTACGAAAAATGACAAAAGATTCCTTTCATATCTTTTACAAAAAACTTACTGAAGGGTAAAATTGGATATAAACTATTGTAGAAGTATGGAAATAATATTACACATTGAGGTAACATGGATGTGGATAATAAAATACACCCCAATAATTATCAAAGTAAAAACAATCTCGGATAAAAGTTAGATTGTGATATTTCCCTTACCTTAGGTCCGATTTTCTTTGTACGTGTCCGAAGCTCCTGTATAATGGTTTAAATAATGTTATTGACTTTTTACAGAATCATACATATTTATATGATATCATATATGGTCATATTCTTAGCTTCTTATTAGTAATATTTCATTGTTACTTGTTACTCGGGTCTTTATCGCCTTTTGTTCTTATGCGAGTTTTGCCGAATAAATTCTTATTCTTATTTTAGGGTTATAGATACCTTATATCCAGAATGGTATTATTGTAACATATATCATATTTATTCATTCAATTCATTTATATAATTACTATGTAATGATGATCATGTAGAACGAGTCGGATCACATCGTGGAGACGGTATTCTGTACGTACGCACGAGCGATGATATTGTTCCCATGATCGTGGAATTGTATTTAAGTGTATTTTTACTATTTCAGTATCAATATCTCTTTATAATAATCATATATAGTTACTCATTACACCATTATACCCATCCTTGTAAGGTGATGGTGGAAAATAGATTACACCACGGCGTGGAGACGGTATTCCGTACGTACGCACGCGCGGTGATTTCATTTTTCCGTAGGATGGATAGAAGGTGAATTAGGGTTGTATCATATTTACAATAACATATCATTATGTAGTTAATACTGATTTTATTACTTTATCATGAAACAACTAAAGAAGAAGAAGTTGAAGAAGAAAGAAATTGAAAAGATCGGTAATGGATATTACCTCTTCTTTGAAACGCCTTTTTGAATCCTCCACTTAGGGAACTAAGATTGGTCTTTGAAGAAGACCAGGACCTCTAGGATTATTCTAGGGAGGTGGAGAAGAAATTTTGGCTGTGGTTGGCCGAGCATGAGAGCTCAAATTGGTGTGAGGAGGAGGGGGAGGAGGTGCCCTTTTATAAGGGAGGAGAGGGGCACCTTAGGAATATCTCAAAATATTATTTTATATTAAATTAAAAATCGATTTATAATGGTTCCAAAGGGTCTTATTTCGAAGGTAAATTGGGGATGGGTCGAAATCCTATCAACCAATAGGATTTATACAAGTTTAGGTTATTATTTTAACCTTATCAATTAGATTTAACACTAAGTTAAATAATTTAACTTTTACTGTGACTTTTGTTTTCTTACACTATATGGTTAATACACTTACTATAACATGCCAAACGAACCCCAAGTTGTTTATTATTAATATATATATCCTTATCTAAGTCATTTGGCCTAACCTTTGATTTTTAGGAATAAAATAACAATTAATAATATAATATTTGATTTAAAAACTATTTTATGTCAATTTTGACACTATTTGATATATGATTTTTGTGAAAGTCATAACAGAATTATATGTTCGAACCAAGTTGATTAAAGCAACACTAATATATCATAGTAACCTAGAAAATTATTTTAATTCATAAAAATTCTCAAATTACATTTATTTGAGCATTTATAACATCGATTATGTTAACATTTTCTTAAAAGGGTAATTACTGCATCATCGTTGTGTCATAAATAAATTAATTTATTTAAAGTTTAAAAATTATAAATAAAATATCATTATGTAGGCAATATTTTTATCTTTCTAATGAATATTTATAGTCGAATTTATCTTATGTATAACCCCATATTAAAAATGTTTTAGTTATTAAACTTTGATTTTAACTATTTTAACTATTCATTAAATAAAATAATATTAAATGTCATAATCTAATCCAAGTGGACCTAAATGGTCATATTATATTCATAAGGTTTTTTTTGGTCGAATTACACTTATCCAATAGAATTAGGACATGTGTTAGGTAATAGTAATATCATATTTACCCTTAGTTACCCTATTTACTATTAACTGCGGTAAAAAAAGTAAAAAGTTACTATTCACCAAAAAATTATTTTTATCTCATTGAACCACATTATACTTACTGATATCAACCGTGTCTGTCGGATTTTCGAAATTCCATTCACAGAAGCGGTAAAATTATGTTTTATGCAAAATTCAGTTTTTGACCTACCACTTAGTGGTTTCACTATTCATCAAAAATTGAAAGTTTTCTGAAAAATACCAAAATTTCACCCTAGGCGAATTTCGGTATTCCGAATCCAAAAATGAAGTCCATTTTGAAAAAATAAAATTTATAAAATTTCAAAAAGTGGTTATTACTATTCATAATGGCTAGTTTTAATAATATTTTAGTAGCATATCATTGTTTAGTGAAACTCAGTATTGCGTACAACGCAAGCTATCGAGGAAGGTCGTGATTGCGTGTAAAGTAAGTCAAGCTAGTGTGTAGTGAAATATTCCTTTGATGATATATATATAACATAAAAACAAAGTATTACTCATAAAAATCTCGGGTGTTACAATATCATGCAATGCAATACAATTAAATCCACTTATATGTGATGGAAAAATGCAGGACATGTGATTTTGAGGTGCCTATAATGATGCATGTGGAAATGACCCTTTCCCTAATAAAATAGGGAAAATTATTAAATATATTCTCAAAAATATTAATAATCAACAACACCACACAACATATTCATCACCCAAGAGTGATATAATAACAACTGTAATAGGAAAAATCAGAATAACAATTGCATTTTAGGAAAATTGCCTTTTACCCAGAACATGGGTTCGTGATGCCCAAGAATGACTGATTTCTAGGTCCCAATAATTTTTATTCTTAAATTTATTATCTCCAATGAGTAATTGAATTAAAAGAAACTAGCCTTTGAAACCACATTGTGGCATCCTGGACCTTGATACCACTTAACAGGTGCCCCAAACCCGGTGGGCCACATTGCCTCAAGTGCACCTTTCTGAATGTCATTGGGTGCCGACTAGTAGAGAGGGCCTAGGGAGTGGTCCTGGGAAGGAAATTCCCTCAGTAGTAGAGAGTTTCATAAGAGAAGGAATATAAATGGATAGTAAATAGAGAAAGAAATAAAAAAATTTATGAATAACTTGCGGATGCAAACTGATTCAATAGGTAAATGAGGATACGATTAACTACATCAACTAGAAAAATAATGATTCAATGACATTTCACTAGAAAAATGGAAAAAACATGAATACAAGATAGATGGTATAACTTGTTCCAGGAAGTAAAAGAAATTAGTGACTACTCCAAGCATCCTAAGATCTAAATCAGTCACCTAAAATCAAGCTCATCCTAAACCGCAATAAATACAGTGTTCTACACCATATTCATTCCTTTGCCGACACCTCCAACCATGTAATATTGTCTGGGTACCAAACAGCCCCAGGAAAGGGTTCGATATAAATCTTTGTGGGACATCACCAATGATTTCTATAACATCCATAACATTTAATGGATTATATTAGTGTCCAATAATGCATATATAGGTTGAATCAAATAGAACAACCTAACTAAATACCCAAGAACCGGCATTAGCACTCGGCTGGTTCCTGAACATTTAAACAGTTAGTTTTATTATGAAATTTGAATTTAATGTTAATTCGTCATGTGGGGTGTGGCCAAAACTGACCTCACCTCATGATAATATAATTAGTGAAGGTCCCATGACATGACAAGGTAACCTAATATTATATATAGTGAGGGAGTTATAGGGAAATAACCAAGGTATCATAAATATCATGGAATGATAACTCAAAATTTTCTGAGTCTTGCTAAGGTGTAAGAGTGTAATCCAAGGAATTTAACAATTAGGGACCAAATGGGTCCAAGGTGATCGGACATGGTAAAACATGGATAACCAAAGACATGGTTTTATGGGCTTTCACTATGGAAATGACTAGTCAATGCTGGGTCTAAGCAGTGTATTTGTGGTATCCTATAATTATGAAAAGGACCCTAAAGTATTATACTGGGAATCTGATGAATATATAAGAACTAGAGTCTAGGTGGGTATCAACCTAAGAAAATTCATACTTCCATAGGATTGGGGTTCCCAATTCCTATGGTATTATTCTCTCAGAATCTAAAGAATGCTCGAGTCAGTCCATTCCATGTTGATATTGTAATAAAATAATAATTCATTTGGTTCATGTATTTCCTTCCATTGGTGTGGATATGTGTTGTAGAGTTACAACCCTTTTTTATATGTCTACGGATTGTATTTCATTACTGTGGATAGGGAAAGTCACATTAAGAACATGTAATCAAGTCTTAATTAACCAGAATTCCATGTTCTATTATTGGGGTTCACTCAGATACCTCCCATAAATATGAAAAGGCATTCTATAGACATGTAACCATTATTAAATATCATTTTAAAAGTCCAATTTATATACATAATATACTTTCTATTTCACATTTCACACCTATAGGAAGGACAAGAAAATCCACACCTGAATCGAAGCTCAAATGTGTCAAAAATGCTGAAACCCAATTATGGAATAAACTTTGACATTAGTCGGATTGAGTTGTGTGTGTAACAACTAACAACTAACCTCGTATTTGGAATGTTCACCGCTCTACAACTCAAAAAAGAAAATCATGGAATTTAAATTTATGAAACATCTTCTAAAGAAACAAATGGGCCCTAAACGAACATTCCAACAAAAATGAACTTTACAGAAATGTTATAGACCAGACACCTTAGGGTTGTATGACTCTACTCCTATGGTATTGGACATTAATTTTACATGGATTGGAGTATATATATGAATTGGTGGAAAACACTCATATTATGATATCTTGTCCGAAAGCGAAATAGAAGACAAATGACTAAATAGGACTCGAGTACTTACAGTTGTGCATCCAACGTGGAAAACAGAAGCTTAATCAGATGTTGGATGGTGGATATCACATGATTCCATGTTTATATCTTCAAAAAGAAACGATTTTAGATAAAAATTGGTCAGTTCCACATAAACTAGGATTATGGTGGAAGGGGTGAATTAATTGGATCATTACTGAAAAAACGTGAAAATTATCCAGAAAATTAACCTACGAACGGTTTGTCAAACTCTGTGAAAACCATGTGAGACAGCTCTACCTGAATGGTTTGGGCAGTTCAGTTTTTCCAACCACCCCAACCCATGCATGGGTACTTTGGAAAAAAGGGCGCTCACACTGTTAGGATGTATGGCCATGCACCAATCGTGCACCATTCATGCAAGGTGTCTCTGTCTGGGAAAACACCATCTACACTATTTTCTCTATACTGTGTACAAAGTATGTATTCTATAAATATATGTGTTCCAGGATCTGATCAAACACCGAATACCTTTAAAACATTTTCTAACTCATAAGGAATCCATATTTGGACAAATGTAATGGTTTGGACCAAAAATTAAATGATCCATACTAATGTTAATACTCAGTTCTTAGACGTTCGGATGATTAATTTAAAATTAATTTTCCACCTATTGGATTTGAATTTTGAAAAATTGATTATATATTTGGAAAATAAAATTATAATTTTTATAATTTTCAACTTATTTATTTTAAAAAAATCTATTTTTGAATGCAATAATAATTAATTATGATTATTACGGTAAACATTTCTTTAATTGGGGGTTAAACTGTAATCTTAAGGGTCCAAATTACAAAGAAACATTTCCAAAACGTGTTTTTTGGACAGATAATTACCCAATAATTTAAGTAATATACAATAATTATTTATTGGTGTCAAAGGATATAAGGGAGACCTAAAAATAGTGTTTTCCCTTTTATATTTACAAGAATGCCACTCCTACTCCACTATTAATTTGAACTCACCCTCTCACATATTCACACCTCCAATGAACTTCTTATCATAAATACTATACACAATTATACTCCCAACCCAACACCCATCATCTGAGATTTATCACATTGGGAAAAAAGAAATCCAAGGAAGTATTTTTTATAAACCAAAAGTGTTACCCCAAGAAATTGTAACGCTCTTTATGGAGTATATTTATTTTATTTCTTTTTAAAGTAATTAAATTGTTTTTATATCTAGGTTATATAATAATACCATTATCATAAATATAAATATAATTTTTTATGTTATAATTATGAACTACTCCCACAAAAACATCCATCAAATTGGATCTAGAATCATTGTTCGTATGTATTGTGGACTACCACCTTGCGATCAAATTAAATCCATTCTTCAATTTCCAACTCTCAAGGTTTGGAATAATGATGTTAATACTATTTTTCAGAATATGATAACATCATTTGTGGACATCTAAACCATCGCCACCTCAAAGGGATGTGATCTATTTATGCTTTACATGGATTGATTTAAGGATGAGTTTGATAAAATAATGTGATATAACAATAAAATTAAATAAATAATTATCTTTATGGAAATATAATACATCACATTATTTTTTACCTTTAAGAAATTAAAAATATGATAACACCATTTGTGGACATGTGGACAACCACCTCATCAAAGCAATGAGATTTTTCATTTTTTTCATCACTGCAAAAAATAATGATATATATAAGTACAATTAATGATATAATATTTTAACAATTAAATTATTAATATTTTAAATATTATTAAACCATTTTCAATATAATAGGATCAAATATAAAAAGTCAAAACATACTCGAAAAATAAATAAGTAATTACTCGAATCAATGAAAATATTGAGATATTATTAATGAAATGATGATAAGATTATATAATAAGATAATATATGATATTATATATATTATTATGGTTCTTTTATAATTCAATAGAATGATTAAAACCATTATACCTGAGGTTAATGAGCATTCAACCAAAAGGATGTTTATCATTTGGGATTCCATCACAATTTCATTTAATTGTGGCATATTGTAATGTTATAAACCTAGTTTATATTATATGGTGTATATATAACATTTTTAAATTTATTATCATTAAAAATTAATTATACAAGGTGTTTTCAGTTTCAGTTTTAATTATTTCATCTAAGGGTATTTGAACATTACGTTACCATTTGGTATATTGATTTCATAACTCAATTCCTTTTCACTAGGTTATATTATATATTTATCTTCGTTAATATTAATTGATTATGTTTAAAACTAATTTGAATAAATATTTTTATATTGAAATTTATTTTATATTGATTTTTTGATAACACACATAATCAATTCATTAGTTAATTCTCACTTCAATTTTATTATTATTTTTATTGTGTATTTCACAATCTCATTCCAATAGAGATAGTTTATTCTAGAATATACACTAATTGAAATTATTTTTTCATTGATTAGATAAACCATTAATTTACTTCTACATTGGTTATTCATTATCTTTTCAAGTTATAGTTCCATTTTTACATTCATTGGTTTTTATTTAATTTTATAATTTCTTTTCATGAAAATGAAACATCATTTCTCTCTTTGATCAAAAATATTTTTTATTCAAGAGTAATGATTTATAAAAATATTTTCAAAAATAATTATACCATTTAAAATGATATTTAAATGAAATTTTCACACTTTTTTACTCTTCAAAAAATGTCTTGGAAATTCATTTTCCATGAAATAAATTTCAAATTTTTTTTAAAATGAAAAATATATTTTCATAAATAATGTTTTAAAATATATTTGTTTGGTATTTATATCCATCCACTAAAAACCATTATTATTACTCCAATGGGTACCTATTGTATTTATACTATCATTATTCATTTAGGATCGAAGGTATACTATGTGAATTAAAATTACAGACCATGAATGCCTCGATGCATATGCCACTAAAATCAAATACACAATGTGAACCATTTAAAGATCGTGTAACTTTAGAAGTATATATATATGTAGTTATCTTGATGAATAGAGGACATATCGGAATCCCAATCACCATTCTTATATTATTATTTATTTATTTCATCACTTATTTACAATTTGTTTCAATTGATTTATTTTATTTTTTTATTCATTCTGTTGTTTCCTCATTTGATTCCAAGACTTATTCTTTGAACGTATCATTGTGAAACATGAATATAATTCCATTTTCCATTAAATACCCATAAATTGATGACTTAATTTTTTTTCATCATTATCTTTAGTTCTTAATTGATTTTTAATTGTATCAATTTAGGATTTATTTTCTTTTTGTTAGTTTTCATCATTAACATTTTCTCCTAAAATACCATTTTTGTTCGTTGTCAGTAAATTCTTTTTACTTTCATACTTGAGTCATTACATCTTATGGTTTGACTCTCATTTCATACACCACCAGAATAATCAACAGATCTTCTAATTAAATTCTAGAGATATCTATTTTTTAATTGTAAGACAGTTCTGGATAATATAGTGGTGGAATCCCTATCAATAGTATTCACAATTTCAATATAACATATTTTATCACTAGGTACTCGTATTTCTCAAAAACAAAACATTTTTTTGTTAAAAAATTGTATATATATTTTAATCAAGATTCATTTTCTAGTGATCAACCCTATTTTATAGGACTTTTAGTTTTTCCTCATTCACATTGGTGTCACCATCATATATATTCTCAATTTTTCCTACCAAGATTTTTCGGACATACAACTCATCACCATTAGATATATTTGATTAGAATGAGATGTAGTGAGGTAATTTTGTACTTTAGCATCTACATCAAAAAAATTACATCTGTATCAGTGACATGTATTTCTACAAAATTTGAAAAAACTCTTCCATTCCAATAGATTGTAAATGAGACAGAATCCCTTTCTTCTTGGTCTAAATGTTTCATTCATCAGTGTGGGGGATCCCATAAAATTAAATATATTCTCCATAATAAAAATCGAATGATTTTACACCAGAAAATTGTAGGCTTTAATACAACTTAAAGGACCACAGAACATCCTTAGAAGGGAGGGGTGAGTAAGGGAGTCAAATATATTTTTTAAAGTGATGGATATTGTACCCATTTTAGTAGTAACCTTTTAAACATGTTTGTTGGTAATGTGAAGCATATAACCATTCACACATAGAAGATATTCAAAACAATTTCATATGGTTCACAATTGAGAGATAGTCTAAAGAGAGTATGTCGGTATTGTGTCAGTCAAACTAAAATCCACTATTCATTACTTAAAGTGGAATATTGAATTTGATTCATAATCACTCAATTTTAACAACAATGCGTTTAAACTATTTTAGGGAAAGAACACTATATCCCTCAGAACACTTTTGTCGACTCATTCTTGATAACTTCATTGACAGATGTATAACATAGATTATCTTAATGAAGGTCAATTCAATGGACCAACATTAAACTGTTTTTCACTATCTATAATGAGACTCTACTGTCACATTAATCCTGATTTGATGAACTCTAAAAGGATTATTCATTAAAAACTAGATGTTCAAGAGTACCATTTCTGATTCTCCTTCATGATTCTCACTCCTTCTCAATGCACCCCTGCCTCAAAAACAATTCATGTGTGAAGGGCACAAATTTAGTGAAGGATACCCCATCAACATGATTCACCAATTTCTCATAAGCGTTGGTATTAGTCATGATTAAAAAAAATTCATGGTGCTCAAGGTAGCATTGATATTCGGATTCATAGAGATCCTTTAGCTTTCCAAATCAGAATGTTTCTAGATTTTACATCACAAACAAGTTAAAAAAATGGGGTCAGCCTCATATGTATATGGTAAGACATTTTACGATGCTCCACATTCTCATACCAGATTCTTCAGATTGTTCAAAAACATCATCTAGGAGCTCCTCCTACCATGAAGCTCCAAAAAAATCAGTGTTCACAAGGCTTTTCTTAACTGAAATATTTTCCAAAGAAACCATTTGAATCATTTTTGATTGATCTCATAATCATAGATTTTTGATTCAAAACATTTATCCCTTCATGAACCTTCAATTCCTATAATCTAGGAGAACAATGTATCCATTCGGGATGCTCTTCAAAATCGCTAAGCATTCTGTTAGAACCATTACGACTTCGCAAACATCGTTTTTCAAAGACAAATATTCTAAAAACAAATTCCATTTGCATATTTTCAAAATTCCATTAAGGTAATCCATATTTCCTAATGTTATCCCTTCTTACAATATAGACCCCTAAAATTTGTCCAAAACAAGGAAATTATAGCACCTTTAACATTATAGACATCTTGTATTGTATGATATCTTTCCATGAAAAATACATGTTATTCCTTTTGAGGATTAACAACTAAAAATAACCATAAAAAATTATTTATATAGAATAACCTTTATTAAAACAGTAAAATTATTTATTAGACATGATCCTCAAGAGCTTAAAATTTAGATATATTTGAGATGTTGATTAAAAATTTGTATAGTAATAATCTGTCAAGTCTACATTGTTAGACATTAAAAACATAGTAGGCTAGGGATAATCACTCATATATCTTCTTGAGACTGGGATAACTACACCCAAAATCCCTTTTCATAGGATAAACCTCAAACATTCATGTTTTTTTGGGATAAATCCTTATATATACAATTTTCCTTTGGGAAAATCCTCCTGGTTACCCATTGCGTGGGTATAAATCATCAACTGTACCAGTTGTCGTAGCTGAAATTCTCTCATATACCCTTTTAAGGTAATGTGAAATATTAGTTTTGAATATATTAGAAGGTTATTTAAAACCCACATATCATTTATCCATACTTATGAGTTCCACCAAAAAAACAATCACTATGTTATCTATCGAAAAGGATTACAATGAACCGGTTCTCCAAAATAGTTTTCCACAAGGCCACAAACATTCTTCTATATATACTAGAGGTTGAAAACTACTACTGAGGGCGTAGTGCATGACTGATAGAAGACAATTCCATCTTATAATAGCAAAAAACATAAAAAAAAAGATAAAATCCACATATATAATAAAAGGAGTGTGTATTTAATAAATATACCAAGGATAAAAATATAGAAAATAATAAAAACCCTAATAGCCATGTCATACATACAACAATGTTCAACCACTAGGTCGACCATAAAAATAACGGAGTAAACAAATAATGAATAGAATAATGATCTACTGAATACCCTAATCCATATATGATACTTGATCCCCACATACATTTCCAAGTCATCTTACTCAACTAGTCCCAAGCCTCGACTCACCCTATTCCTTCCACTGTGTAAACGTCTACTCAGGTACCCCAGTACAATGGTGGTCCAACCAAGGTGTGAGTAAAAACAATGTAGGGAACCCCCAACTCCATGTAGTACTGAGAAAATAATATATTTTTTATGTAAATGATGTCTGCAAATCAGGATGAAAATAATGAATAAAAATTATCAATAAACAAAAATGAGACGTAAATAAAATAAACCACAACTGATCTATAAGTCTGCGATCCGGAATAGTTGGGAAGAGAAAAATCATGTATACATCTATATTTTTGTGTGTTTGTATATTACCATATGTATAAATAAAAAATTAAACATTAAAATAGATAAGTAAGGTGAAAAACAGTCTAATCATCAATAGTCAAACATTGGGTCATAATTCTGATCATTTGAACATCACGTGAAAATGGAATTAAGAAGTATGTATTACCATATAATCCATGTATAATTATGTTGGTTTCTAGGACTGTAATATCGTTCGATAATACATTCATGGTCAGTGATGTAAATGTATCTGAGTATGTTACATCATCATAGATGGATACATGGCCAAACAAAAGATTTTCCCATACTTGAATCCAATAACTATAATGATTAATGTATTATACTGACATAATCTCTTATAAATTGTCACTAAATTGGATCTAATC
This sequence comes from Viscum album, assembly GCA_963277665.1. Classification (NCBI taxonomy): domain Eukaryota; kingdom Viridiplantae; phylum Streptophyta; class Magnoliopsida; order Santalales; family Viscaceae; genus Viscum; species Viscum album. Next base: position 2,133,154,343 of record OY728148.1, read on the forward strand.
CACTAAATAAATGTAAATCCAATTAAATTGATGAATTACAGGTCTCGGTCTATAGTAAATCGTGACATAATCTCCTATAAATGGTCACTAAATTGGATTCTATTCCACTAAATGAATGTAAATCCAATTAACTTAATGAATTTTAGGTCTCAGTTTGTAGTAAATCGTGACATATATAATTGGTTTTGGTGATTTTTTCTTCTATGGTGATGAATTTCAGCATCGATGGTCGACGAGGGTGAGTGATGACGGTTTGGGTTTTTCTGTGATGGTCACTTTTTGGGGATGTTCTCCAGTGGTGTGGCTCTGTCAGGGAGGGAATACGACAACGATAGAGTTGTATGATGTTGGTGGATGGATTAAGGTGTTCCGGGCTGATGCAGTGCCTCATTGTTTGGGCCACCTCGGTAGTGGTGGTGCTCTTTGAGTTTCAAATTTCATCTTGATTTTGGTCTTCAAAAAAAAGATTTACCTCTAAGTGATGTAGTAATGGTGTGTCAATACAATCCAAGGTTTAATCCTTGGAATTAATCAAGGAGAGAGTAATATCCCATCCATTAAAAGTCACAACAATGATAAAGCTTGCTATGTCAAACACAATGATTTTGTAGTCAATAAGGGAGAGAGTAATAATCCACATACATCAAGTAGCATAATCTGTAGTGATTACATGGTTTAATATCATAATCAAATGGAAACTATTCTTAAGTATCATGATCATAGGTACACCATGATTGAATATAAATAACATTGGGGAAATATGCTCAAATACCAAATTCACATGGACTCCATGTCTAAAATCAAAATCATAGAGACACCATGACCATTTACCATAAACATAAGAATTTCATTCCCTCATATCACAATAAATTATGATACTATTCCGAATCCTTGTAAATAATTATGAGAAACATAATAATAAGAAAATGAATAGTATATTGATCTAAGGAAATATTTCCTTGAATCCCATTAAAATAACAAACAATGAAAAGGTTCAGAAACTGGATCCCAAAAAATATGTATAGGAATAACAATAAATAAAGTCGAATTGAATCAGGCTCGTCATCAAAAAATAAAAATTGAATCTAGTAATCATCATTATATCATTAGTAAATAAATTAATTCATAAATTAAGAGTGATGTAGGTCAAATGCCTAAACCCACCAATAATACAACAGTCTCATGGCTTATAGGTTTGGTACAAATTCAAAGGTGATACTAGATACCATCTCTACCCAAACCCAATGAACAAGCTCAAGGTTAATCAAACACTTGTTCACAGAGAATGGACTTAAGGAGAAATATTAGAATATTCATCATACTCTGGGTCATTGGGGTTCACATGTGTTGGAATATGTCACTTTATGGATCCATTACGTCAAAACATAAGTAACTGAAATCCTCTTAGGTTTCTCACAAAGTGTATGAAGAAGGAGGAATCCAACATGGGAGCCTATCGAACATATCATGAGTGGTGGTATCCCCCATGGGAGACCCTCAACCACATTTATTATTTGAAACATAAAACAAAACCATTGGTGGCATTTGGGACTCATGGAATTCATCCATTAAATTTTCAATATAAAAAACATAATTTAACAATTCATTGTGGTAAATCTAAATTGGATGTTTCCACCTAAGGAGAAATCCAAAACATACCCATACTATATAAACGTGTTGAAATACATTAGGGGTTATATTAAAAACAACATTCCTTTAGAAAGGATTCCATTTATTTTGTAAGCGTGGTAAATAGATTCCATGGCCTTCCAAGAACATCTGACACATGTAGGGTCCTATCTCACAATGAAAACCTAAATAAATAATAAATTAAAACAATGCTATCGTAAATTAGTTAATTTTTATCATGATAAAAAAATTTACTGATATAAATTAAAATTGGATAATACTCAAAATGTCACTAATCAATATCGTCACATTGGAACCCTGAAAGAATGTTTACCGACAACATGTCACACATCCTATACCTTGAATTGGGAATATTTCCTAATAAAAAATATTAAGTCAAACACCGAAATATTTATTTAAAATCATTATTTTTTTGAATTTACCTATAGTGAAATACCTCAATGATACAACATGGAGATAATTGAGGACAACATGTTGGGATAAAATCTATATAGGAAAATAAAAAACCCATACCAAAACAGTCAAATCAACCATTAATCGATCAAACTAACGAAGAACCATAAAACATAATACATTAAACCTATAATGATAAGAGATAAGATAAGTGGTAGGATACTGGGGGATGATATTACCTATTGATTCCACTGAGTCAAAACCGATATATCCTCCATCAGTGAAGAATAAATGAATATAGAGGATTATAGATGATACATGCCTTGGTTTTTCCTGTTAATTTACGGAAGAAATAATGGTTATTAACCCCTATTAAAAAATTTTGATAATACATACATCATGATTAATACTGTGTAATTGTTTTAGGATGTGAACAATATTCTGGATGTAAACAATATACATGTATTCAAACCCCCAGTGTAATCCCATAGAATTTCTTGTTTTGTATTAACCATTATGCATCCTGTGAAACCCATTTGCATCATGAATGGGATTCATACTATGAATGACATAAAATTTAGGTTTCCAGCAGTCTAACATGTCCATTCATCCTCTGATGATTTCCGAAAACTATGATACTTCCACTAAATTTCAACTTATATCCAAAGGTATCATTATTGGATTCTTAAACACCCTGAAATTCATTCTTATTTATGGTCCACGAGATTTGAGGTCTACTAATGGAGAAAAATTATAAGTCTCTCAAAACATTTATCCATGTCCTAAACAAAATATGTAATAATCACCCCACCATAGATCTTATTGTCCCCATGAATCATTAGGGAAAAATGAAAAAATCACCTAACATACTGGTGTTGTGAATTCTTACATAGAAAAAAGAGTCTATTCTCTAAATTCCTAAAACACTTCCAAGAGATCCTTTTAAACATATTGTTCCAAACAAAAAAAAGCTGTGACAACATCATAACTTTGAGAAAAATAATAAGACAAGGATTACATGATACTATCTAATACAATACACGAATATGATATTGCCTCTATAATCATCCAACTAATGGTGATCCACATCGTTAGTTCCAACTTTCAATAGATAATTATGAACCATTGTACTTCCAGCACTAGAATCTCCTATACATACATAAATCTAGAATCTTAGTGATGCTCCCAAAATGTTCGCAACTTGATGCACCAGATCACAACCCTGGTGCATAATCAGGCCTATACTAGGCATTAACTGAGGAATTGAAGAATAGTCAGTTCCATTTTTATAATAGAATGAATGAGCTAATGATCATCCTATGATCGATCTCATTGTCCCGTGACCCATCTCACATGATGGTCACCTATTAGTGACTGTTTTTCTACTTCCAACATTTGGAGAATCTGGGAATTAATACTAATAAAAATAATATATGATCTCCACATCATATTTCCTATCACTCCTATATAAATATAAAAACAAACCTAAAATATCACTCATCCTCTGTGTCAATAGAAATTCCACACCAAAATCACTAATGATTCCCAATATGTGTTTCCATGAAATTTTTAAAAATTCAAAAAAAATGTGGGTCGCCACCAAAAAATGGAAGATAGTGTATTACCCACTATATGGATTACCTTTTTACCACACCTCTATCAAAATTCACAATGATTCCCTCTATTAAAATTGAAATTTATTGATTTAGATTGATGTATTTCAAATGATATATTAGCATACTGAAGATGATTTCATGATTTTGGGAATAGTCTACTCTAATGTGGAGTCCAATAAGATTCCATCAATAGGTGTGTAACACTAATCTAAGAAAATATAACATTTATAGAGGTGTCACTTGCCCTATCTTACTCCCCACACCCCATCTCTAGACCATGTATTTCCATGTCCATCAACATGTCAATTTCCTCTTTATGCATAATTTATTTTTGATTTCTCCTCTACCATGGATGAAAATTTCTAATTTTTGTCACAACTTCATCCAAATAAATAATGTATCACTTATGAAACCTTTTTTCTGCATCTTACCCTTGACAACTCAACAGTTTAAAATATAAATGGTACCTCTTGTAACTGACACATACCATCTTCTCCCAACTCATGCTCCTATGAGTTTTCAATTTCATTTATAAGTTGACCATTATATATTGAACAAAAGTTTTATTTTATTTATAATCTAACATGGATCTCACCTTGAACATATTTAACCTCACAAATGTTATGATATATCCCCTGCTCACCAGTCACCCAACGTCATTCCTATGATGAGCATATAACAGCTCTCTATGTATCTTTTCTATATACATATATACTAATCAGCATGATCATGTTGTATATCACTCCTACCCATTGTACTAAATCTTGTAACTCATGCATCCTAGGTTATTTATAAGAATGAATAGTTATTAACATTAATATATTGTAACCCTTAAGAACCTAATGTGAATTGTTCTCAAAAATAGTTTTTTACCATGATACTTTCCTAGATGGAATCGATAAACCAGGGGAAACCATGGTCATATGTTTCTCTCAATCAAAATGAAAAATCATCCCAAAATGATTTGGGTAAAAACTGAGGGCCACTAGGTAACCAACCAATCACAACCAATAATGTCACACAACAGGGTGGCCAAATCATCCCTCCTATCCTAGATTACAATCATATGTATGGTCACATATCATAGTGAATAACCTACACAAACATCTTGATATAATACATATAACATGCCCACAAACTCTCTCTCCAAAATAGGTAATGGACAAAATTTCTTAAGAGGGAAAAATAATGTTAAGCATCATCCTATTAGGGAACAAATCCTCACTGAGAAACATCATAAGGGAATTTAACTTGAATGTGATGATTTATCATTGAAAATAATGATAAACTAACTCTCATTAAGAATATGTACACAGTAATACCCCATATAGGTTTATTGTACTGTAAATATTTAGGTATTCATTGATATCATACACAATGACCCTACTAGACCACCATAAATGAAAAGATGCACCCATAAAGGTTCTACCATAAATTAATTAGGTGAATATGTAAATATAAATGTAACAACAATATTCACTCAACATCATCTCAAAAATAAATGGCATATCATAAATATACAATTTAGTTTAGAATAGTTTCATTCCAATCTATGTAGGAAAAACTATATAGGTTTTCACTACCATAATAAATAAAAATACATAATAATCAAAACTATATATGGGGTGCACCTCATGAAGTACATGTTCTATATCAACCTACTAGTATAACTAAAACTCATGTACATATCAGTCGAGTCATCAGACTCACCATCAAATGTCCCACCATAGATCCATATATCCTTCCAACCAAAGGAAACTTACTTTCATGTCGGCCTAATTTTGTACTATTTCAATGGAACATATATGAGAAATAACTAATTATTTTATTATTTACATTTTAAATAATAAGTTTCTATCATCAGTAAAAACACAAACTAGAGGTCTTATAACATGTGAATACTTGTTCAAAATTCTATACATGAGTTGCCCTTTTCCTTTTTCTGCAATGTGTAAAAATAAATCACCCACCTCTTTATGAGGGGATAAGAGATAAAAAATCCACCAATTGGTTATCTCCAGTGAGATGAGACTCATAAATCAATGATAAATTATAAACAATAGGAAACATTTTCATCACTCAATGAAGAAAACATATGTAACTATAACATCACTGATCATAATTGTAATCCCAAATACCAGAAAACAAGGACTTCTTACCATAAAAAGTTTTCTTGATGCTCTGGCGTGATATGCATCACATGTTTTGACACATTCATGATAAAGTTGTCTTTAAATTCCAAAATAGAAATACAATTGGAAAATAAACACATATGATACCAATTTGTAACATCCTGTCCCGAATTCCACTAAAACATTGCTCTATGATGGTTCCCAATAAGTCCTCAACTAAGCTTCCCTAAATACTAGAGGATATTGACTCTTAGTGAATTCCTAGGATGTGATGGTGTGAAGACAATGAAGTCATATTAGATTCTGTAATAATAAATATAATAAGATAAATTCCATAATATTAATAAAAATAATTTACAAAAAAATATAAAAAGGCTGAAATAATAAATATAATGATGCAAAAACATAAAATTCAAAGTCATACATTAAACACAAGACACATTCTAGGCCGACCATACATATACTAAATTAATTAATATAAATATAATTAATGATAAGGGATCCATGACAGAGCATTTTTATGGCATATTTTCACTCAAATAATGAGTATTTTTAATGTTTTTAAATGATAAACCTCATTTATTTACATGTTTTTTTAAAATAATGGGTAATTTGAATTTTATGATAAAAATGAAACAAATCGAGAAAAAAGTTCATAATTCTAGATTTTGGAGAGATTTTGACCACAAGGGTATTTTTTTCATTTCTTAACAAACATAATTAAAAATTTAGTGATTTTTTTTATAAAATCATGATTTTATTTGATTCAACTTATTCTTCTTGACCAGGAGCTGATTCGGCCATCCAAAGGGCCTAAAAATCAATGATGTTTATGATTTTTCTGGGCAGACATCGTGGACCCCCCCCCCCCCTCCACAGTAACGGAACCAGAACTCAGCATAAACACTTCCAATGGAAGTTCAACCACCTAGGATAGTACAATGACAGATAGGTATGGCTCTTAAACAGATTGTAGGGGGTTTTGAAGTCATTAAAGCTTCTGTGGAATGTTATTACTTTGGAAGAACCTTCCTGGAAGCTTCATCCAGAAAACAAAACCGCCAATCAAAAATTCCTACAGCATTAATCTGGTGTCCAATAGAGATGAAATTGTGATGTTGAATGGCCAACATATTTATGAAATTCGTTGAGAAGGGGTATATGTGTGACCTGCGTGTTTAATGGTCCAATAATGGGAAAACTTTTAGAGGATAGAATTATTTCTATAAAAGGAGGCCCTCACTGCCTTCCAAAATCATCAACTTGACACCAACAACCAAGGAGGGATCCCACCGGGGCATGGGCCACTACTGAACCTATTCCCCCCCCCCCAATTTCATCTTTTGTTTTTTTCTTTTTGGTTATATTTTACTTTAATTTTAATTTGTATGTTATTTTTTAGTATTATTAATCCATGTATTTGTGTTTCTCCATCCACTTTTCTCCATTTATTTCCATCTCACTCTCTCCTATTCCACCCACTCCACCAAGTAATCTCATACTCTTAAAAATTATAGGATATTCATGATACTTGGCTTGAGGTGAGGTCAAGGTTTTCATGAACCTTATATGTATTTTAATTATGTTTTTTGTATAATTGAGGAGTATTCTTGGGTGAGGAGAATTTCCCATATGTGGTGATAGCCCCCCAATGGCTTTAATCTCAAACTACTTCTTTTCTACAAAATAATAGTGATTCAAAGATGATATTTTGTGTTTGAATTATCAAACTAAAAGAAACACATGTAGGAAAATAGTGACTGAATCCAAGACTGAACCCCAAAACAATGTTCTTTATTATTAACTCATTCTGTTTAGATTTCCAATATGGTTTAAATTTTCATTTTACATGTTATGGTAATTAATTATAAAAAAACACAAAAATATTTTAATCGCTTTCATTAAATAACAAAATATAAAATAGAGATAGATTAAGTGAATTTCATAATGTAACTGAACTAAATTGAGAACTCTCCTCAAGAGAGACAACCCTAGTTAGCAACTATGCTGCTTTAGGAAAAAAATATAATTTCTTTTGTCCACGACCTGAAATAGTCATGCCTCAAAATTAGAACCATCACTGAGGATCTAATCATTATTCCATTTACTTTTTCTGTTTTCACTTCTTAGGTAGATTTCATTTACTAAAAATATAAAAAAAACATTAATTTTTTATTCAAATTCAGAATATTATGCATGGAAAAATTCATCACAGGTGCAACAACAACAATATATAGAAGAATCTATTAAAAGGTCTTAGGTGAGAGAACATAGAGAAAGCATTGAACAACTAACAAAAAAATATAAAAGAGAATTTGATTATGTTCATTCATGAATGTCGCATCCCAAATGTGATCTAGGTCAAGAACCTGAGATGGAAATGGATGAAGATGTACTAGGTGAGCTAAAATTGGGAGATCAAAAAAGATTGTATGAATTCATGAATAAATGTGAGGAACTGCTTGATCTCCCCAGAAAATACAAAGAAGAAGATCCAGTACCAATAAAGGAAGAAACCACACATGCGGAGGAATTTGAAGTCAAGATGGAGGAGCCCGACTACCTGTCTTCATCATCAGATAGTCTACTCTAAGAGGCACTTACCACTAAGGTAGATATTGAAGCTGAACCAACTCACAATGTAGAACCCTTCATTGACCCCATATCTTCTGATTTTCTTGAAGCATATTGGTACATCACTACCTATTATTTTGATAATAGAGAATCAGAAATTATTTTTTATGCCTTAGAGGAAGATGGACAATACAATGGACATGCACCTTTTTAAGAACACATGGAGATCCATGATTACAATGAACATGACTTAGAGGAGCCACATCAAGATATCTAGGTAGATGAGCCTAAGAAAATCAGACGAGAGGCTTATCCTCATGCATCCCCCATGAAGGCAGCAATAGAATAGAAGATGGATGCACAAGTAGAATCCAAGGAAGACGATGGTACATACTTCATCCTACCCTCACCATACTAACTGTACCTCATTGTGAAGGGGGAGTATATGTTGTAATTTATCCATGGATAATTACTCACCCAGAAGGATGAAGCACACGCAGAGAAAATCCATATGTGGTTGTCCAAATCATAGAAGCTTCATCCTCCATTAGACTGTGGATAACATCTGGTACTGCACTCTCAAGACAGAAAAAAATCAGGTCCCACTTAGAGGATTTTACACTGATTTATCATTACACACTTTCATGGAATTTAGATTTGAATTTAATTTCTTAGGAATTAGTCTAACATGAAGCCCCCTCCCTCATATTTTTTGAGCTTAAATGAAATAATCCTTGTGATTCATTGAGTGATTTTCTTTTATTGGAACATGGTGGTAGAAGAAATCCCTAGACAGTAAAGGGTAAGGACCATGTTTCATTGAAAAAGGGAGTTCAATTTTAGTGTTTTATCTTTTAAACTCTCCACATTTTGGTCCAAAGCACATTTTGAGAATTAAAGATAAAATAGCATTCACACACTTTAATTCATGTTTTACTTGACCTATATAGGGGACATGAGTTTCTTAGGAACCTAGTGATTCTATGTTTTACATTTCAATTTTTATAAGATTAAATGATTGAAATGTAGAATTTAATTTTTAAATATTAATCAAAGTTACTGAAATGATGACTCATGATTTGAAGGAATTAACAGATTCATGTAAACGAAATTTCCCTACCATCTTTTATGCTTTTAATTTTAGAATTTTGTGTGAATTGATTTGTTATTATTAGTCATTCCATGAGTGATTGTCCAATGTTATATTTCTCATTACCAATAAGATTTCAAGACCAAATACTTATTATATATTCTTGATCATAATTCTTGAGTTATCTTGGGATATATAACCAACTAGAACATGTATTGAAACTTTTCAAAGATATGACGGTGCAAAAACAACTTTAAAATGATTTAGGTATCCTTTGAAAATATACCCTTCATTAAAATACCACCTTTATATCCATCATTATTTTAGCCCATAGAGTCCATGAAAGACCTCTATATGCATGAGCCATGTTTGAGGCCATTTTTATCTATTCCTACCCAACTCTTGGTATTTTCATGATATTTTAATGTTGATGTTTGGGGTAAATGGAATCATGGTTGATGGGATGATACACATTGTAAAGAAGAAGTGTGGGGTTTTTATTTTGGTAATTGTAAAAGGATGTGAAATAATTCATTATACCCTATTGGTTTCCCCTCTTGAATGGGAAAAAATGAAAAAATGACAAAAAAGCTCCAAAAAAATAGAAATGTGTGTAGTGATTTGGGAGAACAAAAAAACATGATTTTCTAGACCAACGATCATCTGATCCTATGTGTTTAGGTTATGGATGTGAAGTTTTATCTTATAATAACTCTCAGAAAATAAAAAAAGTACAAAATAAAAAAATCAATAGGTTCCAAAAATCATTAATTATTCATACATGATCATAACATTTTCATTGAGTTTTGGAATGTGGGTGTTACTACTTTGAAGTGGATAATTTCATTACACTTTTCCTTTTCATATCAAGCATTGTACTTAAGTGATAGACCTCATCCTAGAGCCTTAATTGTTAAAGCATAAAATTCCACCAACCTTAAGCCTCAGAGTCATTTGAACATTATTATAAGTCCTCGTGATTTTATGTGTCTTGTGTCTCTACAACATATGGAAATTAGTTCATTTACAAGCCTGTGGATAAGGAGTATGTTCTCATGATATGTGCATAACTCTACCTGAATTGTATCATTAGTGTGGTTAGAAAATAATCAAAAGTGAGGTAAATCAAGTATTAACATGTTTAATAATAATGAATCAAAGAGCTTGAATGAATGAGTGGATAAGTTCAATCAATTTTCAAAGGGGATAAGTAAAATATGTGAATTATTTGTTTTGTTGAAAAATGAGAAATTAAATTTATATTTTATGCATATTTTTTAATTTTTTATTTCACATTGAAATTTTTTTGATTATATTGCATTGAAATTTGAATATTGGGAACATTTTGTTCCTCTGAATTCCATGTTGAGATTTTATGCTTGAGGACAAGAATGGTTTCAGTGTGGGGGTATTTGACAGACCAAATTTATGTGAATATTTTCAATAAAATAATGAGTATTTTTTAATGTTTTTAAATAAAAATCACATTTATTTAGTTTTTTTTATTAAAATAATGGGTAATTTGAATTTTACGATGAAAATGAGAAAAATTAAGAAAAGTGCATAATTTTGGATTTTGGGCATATTTTAACCACAAGGGTATGTTTTTCATTTCCTAAAAAATATAATTCTAAATTTAGTGATTCATTTTTTTAGAATAATGATTTTATTTCCTCCACCTTTATCTTCTGGACCCGGAGCTGATTCGGCCATCCAATGGGCTTTAAAATCAATGAAGTTGACGATTTTTCCGGGCAGACAGCGTGTACTCCACCAGCATAATGGAACCACAACTCCGCCTAAACACATCAAATTGAGATAACTTCATGTGAGATAACCTGAGGAAAGATAGGGTAGGCTCTTCATCAAATTTTCGGGAGTTTGGAAGTCATTAAGGCTATCGTCGAATGTTATACTTTTGGAGGAAGCTTCTTGGAAGATTCATCTAGAAAAAGAAACCTCCAATGAAAAATTCCTACCTCATTCATCCTGAGTCCAAAGAAGTTGAAATTTTTAGGTCTAATGGACAACACATTTTTGAATAGTGTTGAAGAATGGGTCCACACATGAATCAACCATTTAATGAGCCATCAATGACAAAGCTTTCATATGACAGAATTATGCCTATAAAAGGTGGACCTCTCCTCCTTCTCAAATCATCAATTCGACACGCACATCCAAGTATGGATCCCACTGAGGCACGTGCGTCTACTGATCCTCTCCCCCCTCATTTCTTCTTTTATTTTTTCATTTTATTTTTCTTTTAGTTTCATTTTATATTGTAATTTTTTTTGTTTTATTAATCAATGTAATTGTGTTTCTCCATCCACCTTTCTTCATTTCTTTACATCTAACTCTCTCCCCTTCCACCCACTATACCAAGTTATCTCATTCTCTTGGAAATGATAAGCTAATCACGATACTTGTCTTGGGGGGAGGTCGTGGTTTTCCCAAACTTTCTTTAATGTTTAATTAATTTTGTTGTAGAATTTAGTAGCATGCTTTGGTGAGGTGAATGTCCCTGGTGTGGTGCGGCGCCCCAATGACGTGAAACTCAAACTAATTATCATTAGGAAAAGAATAGTGATTCAAAGATGATATATTATGTTTGAATTATCAAACTAAATCAAACACATGTAGGAATATAATGATTGAATCCAAGACCGAACACCAAAACCACGTTCATTCTTATTAACTCATTCTGTTTAGATTTAAATTATAGTTTAAATTACCATTTTACATTTGATTATAATTAATTATAAAAAACCAAAAAAATATTTTAATTGATTTCATAAAAGAACTAAATATAAAAAATATATAGATTTGGTGAATAGATAATGTATGTGAACTTAATTGAGAAGGCTCTTTAAGAGAGATGAACCTGGTCAGCCACTATGCTGGACATAGAAAAAATATAATTGTTGTTGTCCACACCCCATGATAGGAGTGCGTAAATACATTATATATACTAAGACATACCATATATATATCCCCATAGACATATCTAATCCATCATGCTCTATCAGTCTTGGGTCAAGTCCCATCCTATCCCTATAACCAATTGAACATCTACATGAGAACCGTAGTGAAATGAAAGACCATATAGGGAGTGGGTAGAAAACATGATTGGGAACTACCAATATAGTATCATACATATATAGTAATATAATATGTATGAAAATGTTATCTAATAATCATGATAACAATAATAAGTAAAACTAAATGATAAATAAAAATCAGGCCTAATTTAAATAACCCACAATATATCCATGGGTCCATGATTATGATGAAATTGGTAGAGAACCCTAGTGTAAATATATATGTATATGTCAATATATAGTCCCATATATATACACATTAATATTTAAATATATGAGTAAGGTTAAAGTTAGCATTATCAATGGAAGTCGACATTTGGTTAAGTAATCCTAATCATCTGGACATCCTATGAAAAGGGTACTGAGCTATCTGTCATACAACTAAAGGTATGTATAATTAATCTATTTTCAATATCTATAATAATCATTGATTATAGATGCTTTAGACAACACTATAAATGTATTTGAGAAAGATGTGTCACCACACGAGGATACATCCCTAACCCTATGTTCACTTTTACTCACCTCTAATATTTATAATCAAGAATGAATTATGCTAAAGGATAATCTGGTAAATGGCCACAGAGCTAGATTCCTTACCACTCATTCCATTTATACCTTGTATGATATTTGAATATTATTCCTCAATTTATATGAAATCGTGATATTTTTACTCTGATAAATCTCTAAGGGACTCAACCTTAAGAGATCTATAAATGAAAGGCTCTCGAGATCTATGTACATGCTCAACACCCATTCATTTTAATGACTAAACAGCCCCACACTCGTGATGTATCATTGGGTGATGTAGTAATTGTTCATTCATCTGACCATAGGGGTCATCACAGGCATCACTCGTGTATAGAATAATCGTCGATAAAGAAATTGTCACATCAATGATGTGGAGGACCTTCTCCAACATGACATTCAATTAATTAATTATGTATAACTTAATTATCACTAAAAATTGAGTCTAAAAATCATTAGGGACACCATTCTAGAATATAATAAAAAATGGATTGTTTCCAAATATTCATAATCATAGGGATTACTTACATGAATATCGAAAACATGGGGATGTATTTCCCGAATAACATATTCCTAAGGATGTCATTCCCTATATAACAAACATAGGGATAACTTGATATTTTAGCATAAAAATATAGATTCCATTCCCAATTATCAAAATCAACCGGGAACTGTTGTGGATCTCATGAATTATATATGAGAATCCAAAAAATATTAAAATATATAAAATTCTCCGAATACTGATCCAAGGAAATGCATCTAGCCATCCAAAAAAATAATAAAATGAAAAGGCTCCAATGTTGGACACCAAGAAATATTTCCAACTATCCCAATAAGAAATTTCACGTTATGTTAGGATCATCTACCAAAATTGAAGAAGAGCATCTTGTAATCATCCTTACATCAATAGTAAATATGTCAATGCGTTAATAAAGCGTGAGGGTATGTGAATGCATACAATTACCACTTCAATGATGATATAACTGATTACAAATTTGTTATTGATTTGAAGACAACACCCACTAAAATCTCTACCCAAAACATATTTAATAAAATCATTTTGGAAAAAAATTGGGGAACCCATTGATTCACCTAGGTAATTTCGTTGAAGATTTATCCTACGTGGGATCCTCTAAGTTCACATGTGATTGAATACATCCCTCTTAGGATACTCTATGTAAAAACATATGTAAGGGTTCCCCTCTTGGGTTACCGATAAGGACTAAGAATATGGAGCAATCCCACATGGATCCTCTAGGTTATATCATATGTAGAGGCATACTACATAGTACCCTCATCCTCATTAATGAGTTGAATAATAAATCTAAATCACATGGGTTGTTAGTGACCCCAGGTGTTCATCCATTCAATTTCAAAATTAAATAATTTAATTTAATAGTTCATTAGTGTAAATATAAAAATGGGGTTCCACTCTGAGGGTAAATAATCGATATAAACATACTATATTAACACTCAGAAATACAATAGGATAGGTTTCACAGACCATTAATTTTTATAAAGCCTTCTATTAATTTTACATGTGAAATCAGCAACTTTCAAGGTCCGTCCAAGATCTTATGCAATGTTAATTGTCATTTCCATCATCCATACCCCCCCATCAAAAAATTATTACATATTGTTATGATATAAGTATTCATTTATGTAAATATGAATAAAAAATTATAACAATTTATATTAAAAGGGAATAATGATCAAAATATCATTGATCAATCTCGTCACATTGAAACAACAACCAAAATGTCAAAAAAACATGTGACACATCCTGAACATTGAAAATGAAAACATTACGTGAAATCAAAAGATACTAGAATTATACTATTCAAATGGAATAACTCAACATCATCACTCCTTCCACCACTTTTTATAATAAAATTGATAACATCATTTGTGATGTGTTAATTTATCACATTCAAGGATGATTGTGTTTTCAATTTATTTTACTATCTTCAATGATAGTTATGAAATAGTTTTTATCATTGAAGACGATTATAATATATTTATTATATTTTATTTAATTTTCTGGAATCATTTTGTACACCTGATATTTATTTATTTAACAATATGAGTTTGTTGTGATCGAAAACCGCCAAGATAAACCCAAATGATTATCATTAATAATTTATCCAATGATTTTTCTTGGTTCCATAAAAAATGGTATAGAAGACCTATTTTAGATATATATGATCATTAATAATATATATGTTCAATCCTTGTTAATTAATCCCACATTATCATACCCTTCATACATATATAAAAGTAAACTGATCAAGAAAACCAAGGAAAGCAATACACCCAAATGATGAAATTGAACACTATTACTCATTTAAAAATAAAATAAATGAATTTAATAACGTTATAAATATCTATTACATGTATAAAATTTTCTGTAGTTATTAATTAATGAATCAAATATGATTATCTAGTTCATTAAAATCATTTGAATAACACCTTCTGAATTAAGGTAAGAGATTTTACTTGAACCTCCATTATTCTTTTGGGTAATTTTTTGTCCATTTTCAACCAAATTAAATTAAATTAAATTTCCTAAAAATATATTAAATGTTTTATATAGGTTTTAAAATCATCTATCAAGAAATATGCATCCCTATTTTTTTTGGGAATATACATGTTTTTGTAAGGTTCCCTACTCAATTCATCCCGATAAGAAAGCCTGATTTAAGGGAACATCCCAAATTTTTACTCATTTTAATGTGAAATCTATAATATATTTTTAGGCACAAATTTTTTAATATCATTATTTTCATTATGTAAACATTACGGGTTCACTTCTGGATTTATGTAATAAATTATAACATTTTTTAATAGTTTCTCAAAAATTTATATTAAATTGAACTAAAATGGTTGAATTCTAATGATTCTTAAATATTGTTATTCCATGTTATAACCTCAATTTGAAATCACTTATCATGTTCTATGACTATTTTTCTTTATAAATTTCTATTTAGGATTCAAATAATTGCTTTCATGGATGCCATTGTGATACTCCCTTAATGTATTGATATTAAAATGATTATGATACCCAATTCTTACAATTGGTAACCCTCTTGTTTACAATTGATATGTTATGTATGATTCTTAATGTGAAACACATATTAATGAACACATTTCTATAGGTGTTACCAAATAGAATTACAATGCATTGTGTAGTTTCTAAACCCATGAGACGTCCTCCACAACAGTCTTGGTGGTTAGCATTAACTCATGCTCCATGTGAAAATATCATTTTGGTTAACCTTGACTCAATCTACATAATCTTCAATGAGCCTTGAATCAGGATTATATATATTTTTATTTTTTAAAACATCTATTATGAATCCATGACTAAATATTTTATGCTTCTTTTTGTACATTCATGTCATTTATGTTATCTCATTATGCGTTATATCCTCTGGGCTTTGCTTTGTTCTTTTTTTTATTCCCTTGATAATCATTTTAGATCATCCCTTTGTTCATGTAATCCCTAGTATATCCTAAGAATATGTAAGGTCTTAAAGAATGTTAGGAGATCATAATTATTGATAAATAAATAAATGGTTTATTTAGTCTAATGTTTTCATTTTTATCTACATATTCCACCTAAGACACTAGATGTTATGATACATGGATTGTCATGTTACGTTAAATTATTCCTCAAATTTTGTAGAGATATGGGTAAATGGATAGGGTCACTATATTTTATATCAGATAAATTTGTAAATATTTTTAGAGATTAGTAACATAGACCATTAATATAATCCTAAGTTAAAAGACTATGTCCAATAAATCATCCCTAAAATTTGGTAATATAAATTAAGTTGTTTCTCAATAAAATAAATATATATATGGATACTACAAGAGTATTTTTTTGGAAAAAATGTACTTATGGTGACATCATTGAAATTTTGTTCTGGGTTGGACATTGGGTAATCTGGTACATGAAAATGGGGTTCACTCTGAACCTGTTTTGACACTCCTTGGGGATATGCTTTGGTAAATTCATAACCTCATTATAAACCATTATTAAGGGAAAAAATTACTATACAAAAATACTTTCTTGGGAACATATAATGGATAACCTAGATTGAAAACTAAGGAATCACAAGTTAGGATATAATTTTACTTTAAATATTTTTCCGTTTACGTTTAATGTATCTATTTTCCATGTATTAGTAAAGTATACAAGCCCCCTAATTACACATTATTTTTTCTATTTAATGATGGGAAGTAGAAGAAAAAATTAAAACAATAAATGTTTTAGAAAATAAGATGATTTCCTTAAATATATGACAAATATGATGGCAATGAGTGCATAAAATATTATGATAGAACTTTCGAAGCTAGATCATGTTATGAATAATAACATGAATCATGTGAAATGCCCTCCATATCCAAGGAAAGAGAATGTTGTTGTTGAATCATTCATATGTAAAAGGCCTCACATGATTAGTACATCTTCGAATCCACTCCTCATAGAATAGTGGATTAACTCCATTAACAATACATTCTCTATTGTCCAATTCATAGAAGAAAAGAAACTTGTTTTAACAATCTATGATTTTGATGGAGGAAGCAGACCAGTGGTGAAAATGTGATCAAAAACATAAATTACAACGAGGAAATAAATTTCATGTATTGGGAGGAATCCATGAATTTTTTGTAATAAATATTTTCTGTGATCCCTCTATCTCAATATGGAAAGATAGTTCCTCTGACTTAAGTGGAAGTAAGGTGATTCTATCGGGTAGTATGAACTGAAATATACAACTCTTTCAAGATACACCTATGGATTTTTCTGGAACAAGAAAATCAAGGAGGATTTCTTATTTTGTGAACAAAATTTAATTCTATGAAATGCAATGTCAATTCAGGGATGAATTCGTGGAGGAGGTGTGGTGAGGGATATTAAAGGCTCAGTAAGGATGGCTCTTGTGTCCAGGGATGCATTCGTGGAGGAGGTGTGGTGAGGCATGGTAAAGGCTCAGTTTTCTTAGCTTTTTCAGCCAGCCTGGGCCATGGATCTTCCCTTCAAGCGGAGGCACTGGCAATGCTTATAGGAATCAAAATTTGCAGAAAAAAGGGGTTGGAGGTATCCTAAATTGAAACAGACTCCTTAGTTGTCTATAACTCCTTGGCAGAGATTGGTGAAGTCCCCTGGTCGATATGCTATGTCATAAGGCAATGTAAAAGCATTATTAAGAACAACATCTGAATTCTTCACACATGGAAATAGGGAACAAGGTTGCTGACTACTTGGACTCGGTGATCCTTAATGGAACATAGAAGGTGTTTCTTCACTCTGCTGCAAGTATTACTCCTAATGGGATTGACTTTATTAAAGGGGATACATTAGGGCTGCATTATTTTAGGCCCCCATAGTTTCTTTTTTGGGCAGGGGCGAGGGTGGGAGGGGGGTTTCTATGCTTCTGCTTTTTGTATTTTTCCTCCCTATCCCTTTATAAAATTACATGATGATGATGAATTCAGGAAACCGACATTTTTTGGGGAGTTGTTTTTGTTGTTTAGTAATGGTTAAAATTTATATCAGAGAATCTTAGTGGAACCATGAGAATGAATTTCCAAATAAATAAATTCAATCTAATATGGTTGGATCAGTAGAAAAATCCCATGATGAAAATAAAACTGAATATCTCATAGGTCAATATTGGGGGATGAAGCATACTGGGAACTATCTAAAGGGAGACAAGAAATGATTCAATATAAGAATAAGAAGACATCTATAAAAGGTCCCATCCTTAAACATTACTTAATCTTGATTTATTACAAGATTACACCTTGAGGATCTTTTCAGGTTTAGAGTTTTAGAGAATTAGATCATAAAACAAGCATTACATTCCACATTTAAACAAAGTGGTTTCATAAAAGAGAGTATTCATTTTTCCCATCAATGGAAACATATTTAAAATAACTCATGGATTCATTCTTGACACTTCCTTGACACTATCATCATATCATGTACCTTTCCCTTGACCTGTGAAAAACATTTCAAAAACTTGGGATGAGGATAAAAAGCTCAGTAAGGGATATAAAAATATGGAAAGGAAACATGGGTACATATATACATAAGAATGAAATCATACTTTACCCATAAAACATAAGCACTTTAACATACCTCATAAAATCATGAATAAATCATAGAAATCATAAGACATAAAGGTAACTTGAGGCATTCATAACATTATTACGTAGGGAGTAACCCTCTTGGTTACGTTTGGAATACCCATCACAGTATATTCCCTAAATCTCTTCGGAAAAACCATAAAGTTTCCCTCCTTCACGTTACCCAATGCATTAGAGAGCTATATCGGGCTCACCCGCCCTTAGTTTATCACAAAACCACCCGTCTTCATAATAATTCCCAATAACCTCAACATAATCGTATCACATTAAACATGCATAAAGGAAACATAACATTTCCACCATTCAATCACAAGATATCAATACAAAACATTGATATAAAAACATTATGAAAACAATTTTCAATACCAAAAGAAAATAAAAGTAAATCATGGTATTTATTTTTCATTAAAAAATGGTATGGCTTGTAGAGGAAGTCGAAACTGAAATAATGGTCACGGCGGAGGAGAAGTCATTGTCGCCACATACATACGACAAAAACATTCCCTTTTGTCGTTTAGTAAATGATTCGTATAAAAAATATTCCTTTTGAATAAACATAAATGTCAAAGGGGTTTATACACCGTATAAAATAAGGTTGTGTATAAAACAAAATATGCCTCAATGAAAGGAGATTGAGACGAAGTCCCATACCTCGGGTCTGACTTGACTCGGTCGTTCTTTATTCTCCTGAATAATAAACTTGAGTTAATTTCTACTTGTTTAATAACCTTTTTCAAGTTCATTATTCCTTTTATACCACTTATTTCCATGTCATGATCACTCTGTAATTATTTAAGTTAATAACGTTTGTTTTAACGATCATTGGTATTTGAGTCAAAAATAAACCCTTTATAATTACAATTTGTTCATGTATCCATTATATCCAGAATTTTATTCATGATGTATATATCATATATATCATATATATCCCATACATGCATGCATTTATAATATTATATTACATTTAGAGGTAATAAATGAAATGCACCGTTCATGGAGACGATAAGCCGTATGTACGCATGAATGCTGCTTCCATTTCTATTTCATATTTTATGAAATGGAATCATAATGATATAAAGGTATATTATAATTCCAGTGTAATATCATATATAATATCATAACTTCATCCTTTATATGTTCCACATATGGTACTAACGAATCAAATCACTTTGAGGGGGTGGTAGTCCGCACTTCCTTAAATGAAGATATCGCGTTTATCCATAATGGAAACCATAAAGGTATGCCCAAAATGATAAATACAGAAGCTTAAGGAAAACCTAAACATATTATATATCATATATAAATAAAGTTTCATCTTAATTGACACCTTTGAAGGTGTTAAAAGAATGTTGAACAATCATCATTTCGGGAGGCAGAAATTCGCCATCCACGGAAACAGTATGTTATTTAACCATTAGATGTAGGTGTGTGTAAGTGTATCTCTAACCCTTATTATAACAACATCCTAGTATATGGAAGATACTGGTGTTGTTAAAAAAGAAATGAATAAAAAGAGTTTATGTGGTTGGATAAGTAAAATAAAACAAAAGAACGAAAGTGAAGACATTACCTTAAAATCGGGTAACTCCCTTTGGTTTGAGCTCAGAGACTTCCTTGGGAAGCATTCTGCCCAAATTGAGGCTTGAAGGAGTAAGAGAGGGTAGTGGAGATAAACAATGGTCAGGGTTTTTCCAAGAAAAAGGCTTTGGATGTGTGGGTAAGGAGGTATAGGTGGGGGCCTTTTATAAGAGGAGAGGAGGGGAACTCTTGGAAAGTAAAGAAATGTTACTTTATTTTAAAATGAGTTTCGGATTAAAAAGGTCCCACATTGATATAATTAGAGGTTAAAGTGATAAGGGTTCGAAATCCACCCATCCAATAGGTTTTGGAAATTTGTAGGTAATAGATTTTACATTATCATTACATTTTATTTAAATCCTTTATAAATGAAGTATTCACTACATCATCAGGATGTCAACAATAATTTAATTTATATAATGTCTAAAAATTATAATAAAAATATCATGATGTATGAAATAATTTTACCTTTCTAATTAATATTTATTTTCAAAAATCGTACTTGTATAACCCCATTTAAAAATTGTTTTAGTAAAACAACTCATGTTTGTGTCATTTTAATTTTAACATTAAATAAAAAGATATTAATGTCATTTTCCTACCAAAGTGGCTTCATGGGGGCCCCAAGTGGACCCATGGATTTTCATGGTCGGCCATGACACATCCAATAAGGGTAATACATGTGTCTAGGTATTTTCATTTTATTATAATATCATTTTTGCCTTAAATTGCACTAATTACCTCTAATCGCGATTAAAAACTTAAAAGTTACTATTCACCAAAAAATTATTTTAATCTCATTGAACCACATTTTACATCTTAATGACAACCATGTATGTCGGATTTTTGAAAATCAAATCAAAAAAGTGGCAAAGTTTCATTTAAACGAACTAATCAGTTTCTTTAACTACCACTTAGGGGTTTCACTATTCATCAAAAATTGAAGTTTTTCAGAAAAATACCAAAACATCACCCTAAGCTATATTTGATATTCCGAATTCAAAAATTATTTCTATTTTAAAAAATTAAAATCATATAAGTTACATTAATTAATTTATTAATTAATTCCCACTGTCATGACAAATAGCGTGTTTTTATGAAACAATAAGTATCAACAGATTGACACCAGTTTAAGTCCAATTTCAAAGTGAAATTGATTCCAATGACCACCATTGGATTAATGGTAAAAATATATTCTAATTTCACTTCAAAACCAATTAAAAAGATAATCTGATCATATAAATAAATTAGATTAAAAAGAGGTTTTGAATTAAAATACAACATTTTTCACTATTCATTAAAAAATGAACTTTATCGAAAAAATACCAAAAATTCACACAAAGTAATTCATGATGTCCCAATAATAAATAATAAGTTTATTTTCAAAAACATAGCTTATAAAATTTTCAAAAGATAGATTTAAAAATGGTTTTCCATCAAAAGGCAGTAAAACAATCTTTTAAAAATATTAATGTATTCCATGCTTAAGATTTGATTTATTCTCATTTTAAGCCTCTAAAACACTATCTAATTCACTAATAGACATACAAAAAAATATCTATTATTCATTACTTACTTGGGATGTTACATCCTTCCCCCCTTTAGAAAATTGTGTCCCCGCAATTTATTTACTTATCGAATAAATTGGGGTACTTATCCCTCATTGCATTTTCATATTCCCATGTTGCCTCTTCCATCATGTGGTTTTTACACAAAACCTTTACCTAATTAATCACCTTATTCTGTAACACTATCTCCCTGTGGTCAAGAATCTGTACCGGTTTTTCCTCATAAGATAGGTTCTCTTCTAGCTGAACTACCTTTGGACTCAAAACATGAGACGGATATGGCATGTACATTCTCAGCATTGAAACATGAAAAACATTGTGTACCTGAGATAATCTTGGAGGTAAAGCCACCCGATATGCAACTGATCCAACTCTCTCCAGAATTTCATATGGTCCAATGAACCTTGGACTCACCTTTCCTTTCTAACTAAATCGCATCATACTTTTCCATGGTGAGACTTTGAGAAAAACACGATCACCTACCTCAAAAGATAGATCCTTCCTCCTGTTGTCTACATAACTCTTCTGCCTGCTCTGAGCTGTTCTCATGTGTTTATGTATCAGCTGAACTTTTTTTTCCAACTCTTCTACCAATTCTGGTCCCATCAGCTTTCTTTCACCCACTTCATCCCATAAATATGGAGTTCGACACCGCTTCCCATATAACGCCTCAAATGGTGCCATCTGTATACTGGAATGAAAACTGTTATTATTTGAAAATTCATCCAAAGAAAGATGTTGGTCCCAATGTCCCCGATAATCCATAGATAAAGAACGTATAATATCCTCCAATGTCTGGATTGTTTGTTCTGACTGCCCATCTTATTGAAGATGAAAAGATGTACTAAATTTTAATTCAGTACCCACTGACTTCTGAAGGCCTTTCCAAAAGTTAGAAGTGAACCTGGGATCACGGTCAGATACAATGGAGAGGGAAACTCCATGTAACCTGACTATCTTTTTATGATACAAACAGGAAAGTTGATCTAGGGAAGAATTATCTCGTATAGCAAAAAAATGATCAGATTCAGTCAAGCGATCAACAATAACCCGGATTGCATTATTCCTCGAGGGGTCTTCGGTAATCCCACAACGAAGTCCATGGATATATTCTCCCATTTCCACTCTAGCACTGGTAAATGCTGAAGCATCCCTTTCGGTAACTGCCGCTCTGCTTTAACCTGTTGACATGTCAAACACTTCAAAGTAAAATCAGCAATATGTCTTTTCATTCCATCCCACCAGTAATACTCGCGCATATCTCTGTACATCTTAGTACTGCCAGGATGAACTGAAAACGGAGAACTATGAGCTTCACATCACAACTCTCCCTTCAACTGTGAATCACAAGGGACACACAACCTTTTCCCAAATCTCAAAACGCAATCATTATCAATGTTGAATTCAGGAAACGTACCTTTCTGAACTAGCTCTACCTTTTTCTGCAACTCACGGTCTTTCTTCTGTGCTTGCTTGATTCTGTCTGATAGGGAAGATTTCACTGATACCTGAAACAAAACAGAAGAACATCCTGCACCCACAACTTCTATGCCAAAGTTCATCAAATCCTTAACCAAAGGATCACGTTCCAAACGCAACATTGCTAATGAAGCATTACTTTTTCGACTCAAAGCATCAGACACTTTATTTTCTTTTCCCGGATGGTAATGAATTGTACAATCATAATCCTTGATTAATTCTATCCATCTCCTCTGTCTCATGTTCAATTCTTTCTGAGTGAATATATACTTTAAACTTTTTTGATCGGTATATATTTTACACTTTACTCCATACAAATGATGCCTCCAAATTTTTAAAGCAAAAATAGCATGAGCTAATTCCAAATCATGTGTAGGGTAATTTACCTCATGAGTTTTCAATTGTCATAAAGCATAAGCAATTACCTGATCATTCTGCATTAGGACACAACCATGTCCCTTCAGTGAATCATCACTATAGATAACAAACTCCCCATTCCTGGAAGGTAGTTCCAAAACTGGAGCATTCACCAATCTTCTTTTCAATTCTTGAAAAAAATCATCACATTATTTTGTCCAGATAAACTTAACACCCTTCTGAGTTAGCTTAGTCATTGGACTAGATAACCATGAAAAATTTCTAACAAACCTTCGGTAATATCCTGCCAAACCAAGGAAACTACGAATCTCTGTTACATTTGTGGGTCATGGCCATTCTTCTGCAACCTTTGTTTTTGTAGGATCAACAGTTATCCCATCTTTAGAAACAATATGACCAAGGAAAGAAATTTGTTGCAACCAAAACTCACACTTTCTGAATTTCCCATACAATTTCTTTTCTTTTAAGGTTTGAAAAATAACCCTTAAATGTCTTTCATGCTCCTCTTTACTTTTAGAAAACACCAAAATATCATCAATGAAAACCACCACAAACTTTCTAAGAACTCATGGAAAATACTATTCATTAATTCCATGAATACAGCAGGTGCATTGGTTAGCCCAAAAGGCATTACTACAAATTCATAATGGCCATATCTTGTACGAAACGCAGTCTTCGGAACATCTGCTACCTTTACCTTCAGCTGATGGTACCCCAATCTCGGGTCAATCTTGGAAAAAAACTGAGCTCCCTGGAGCTGATCAAAAAAATCATCTATATGAGGCAAAGGATATTTGTTCTTAACAGTGATGTTATTCAAGTCTCTATAATCAATGAAAAGTCTCATAGAACCATCTTTCTTTTTAACAAATAAAACAGGAGCACCCCATGGTGATGTGCTAGGTCGAATGAAACCTTTCTCTAATAAATCATGCAATTGCTCCTTCAACTCTAAAAGTTCAATTTGAGCCATTCGATAAGGGGGTTTTGAAATTGTCTTAGCTTCAGGAACTAAGTCAACAGTAAATTCAACTTCTCGATGTGGTATTATTCCAGGAAACTCATCATAAAAAACATCAGGATACTCATTTACCACTGGCACATCATTAATCTGAACAGTTCCCTTGTTTTCAACAATATGTGCAAGGTATCATTCATTTCCATCTTTTACAAGTTTCTCGGCCTCTTGATAAGTTATCAATAGTAAGAGTTCATTATTGTACACAAACTGAAAGTCTTTCTGAAAATAAACTTCTTTAGCTCTACAGTCAATCATAGCATGGTAAATAGAGAGCCAATCCATACCCAGGATAACATCAAACTATACTAGAGGTAGAAAAATAAGGTTTTCAACTAGGTTCTTTCCACAGATAAGGATAGGAAGATTATTATAAATTCTTTTTGGCTCACCATTTCCCCCCGGTGATTTTACCACAAGTTCAGGAGTCATTTCTTGAGATGGTATTCTCATTTTACTAGAAAAGGTTTCAGAGATGAAAGAATGTGTGGACCCCGAATCAAACAACACACTTGCATAATCTAAAAAAACAAACAAAGTACCTTATACAACTTCATTTGATGGCCCGACATCCGCTGAAGTAGTTTGAAAGGATTTCACCACCACTTTCTGCTTGTAGTCTAACTGCTTCCCATCACTCAAGCTCTTTGTCGGACACTCGTTTGCATAGTGACCCATCTCATTACACTTAAAACATTTCACTAACTGTAAATAAAATTTGGACTTACCATCACCTTGATCTTTTTCAGTGCAATCACGGGCCTTATGTCCCATCTTACCACATCGGTAGCACTTTGCAGAATTCGGAAGACATTCCCCAGTATGCCTTTTACAATATTTATCACAAACTCGAAACTTAGTTTTTATACCATCATACTTTTTTGAAGAATTGTTTCCTTTCTCCTTCCACCTAGGTCTCTTCTTCTGTTGGTTGTTATAAAACACTTGATCATTAGAAAACTCCATTTCCTCCTTCTCAGCACATCATACAAGCTCTTCATAACTTTTAAACTCATGAGAAGCTAATGCCCTTCGATATTTTGGTTCTAATCTTGAGTAAAAAGGATTTATTTTACTATCAGGGTCTTGGATACAATTTGGAGCATACCTTGCCAAACGAGTGATCCTCTTTTCATAGGAAGCCACTGAGTCTTCCTCTTGCCTCAATTCCAAGATTTTTTTTCCATCCTATGTCGAATAGCCTTAGGAAAATACTTCTCAAGAAACATACCTTTGAATTCATCCCAGTCCAGAGCATCAATCTCATCAGCGTCCCTGATATTTTTAACCATCGACCACCACTGATCTACTTCGCCCTCCAAACGGTAAATATCAAGACTAACCTTTTGATTGTCTAAACACCCCATGACATCAAAAATCATCTACAGTGATTTAATACACCCTTTAGCTAGCACAGGGTCAGATGATCCTCTGAATGATGGGGGATGTGGCCTCGTGAAATGTTCCACCATTGAAATGTTCCTCTGCGGTTGATCTGGCTGATCTCGTGCATGGATACGACCACCATTTATCGCTTGAGTCAACTGCGCCATTACATCAACAAACTATTCAGTTCCAATTCCGACCATCTCAGGATGCTGATTCGGAAGGTTATTTCCTTCTGTATGCCTTCCTAGTACTGCTTCCCTGTTTCCTCTGTGGAAAACCATTCTGAACAAACATGTCTTAGATGAAGCAACATGGTAATCTTCAAATGCTATATCATTTCAAAAAATATATTTTTGGATAATCATTTAATATAATTTTAACACCTAAAGTTATCTAAACCGACCTTTGATACCAACTATAAGGCCCCAGCCTTAAATATTACTTAATCTTGAGTTATAACAGTATTACACCTTGAGAATCTTTTGAGGTTTATAGTTTTAGAGAATTAGATTATAAAACATGCATTACATTCCACATTTAAACAAAGTGGGTACATAAAAGATGGTATTCATTTTTCCCATCAATGGAAACATATTTAAAATAAAACATGGATTCTTTCTTGACACTTCCATGACACTATCATCATATCATGTACCTTTCCCTTGACCTGTGAAAAACATATCAAAAATTTGCGATGAGCATAAAAAGCTCAGTAAGGGATATAAAAATATGGAACGGAAACATGGGTACATATATACATAATAATGAAATCATACTTTACTCATAAAACAGAAGAACTTTAACATACATCATAAAATCATGAATAAATCATAGAAATCATAAGACATAAAGGTAACTTGAGGCATTCATAACATTCTTACGTAGGGAGTAACCCTCTTGGTTACGTTTGGAATACCCATCACAGTATATTCCCTAAATCTCTTCGGAGAAACCTTAACGTTTCACTCCTTCGCGTTACCCAATTCATTGGAGAGCTATATCGGGCTCACCCACCCTTATTTTATCACGGAGCCACCCGTCTTCATAATAATTCCCAAGAACCTCAACATAATCATATCACATAAAACATGCATAAAGGAAACATAACATCTCCACCTTTCAATCACAAGATATCAATACAACACATTGATATAAAAACATTATGAAAACCATTTTCAATACCAAGACAAAAGAAAAGTAAAACATGGTATTTATTTTTCTTTTTTTAAAAAAGGTATGGCTGGTAGAGGAAGCCGAAACTCAAATAATGGTCACGGCAGCAGAGAAGTCGTTGTCTCCGCATACGTACGACAAAAATATTCCCTTTTTTTGTTTAGTAAATGCTTCGTATAAAAAAGATTCCTTTTGAATAAATGTAAAATTCAAAGGGTTTTATACACCATATAAAAGAAGGTTGTGTATAAAACAAAATATTCCTCAATGAAAGGAGATTGAGATGAAGTCCCATACCTCGGGTCCGACTTGACTCGGTCGTTATTTAATCTCCTGAATAATAAACTTGAGTTAATTTCTACTTGTTTAAGAACCTTTTTCAAGTTCATTATTCCGTTTATATCACTTATTTCAATGTCATGAGCACTATTTAATTATTTAAGTTAATAACGGTCGTTTTAACGATCAATGGTACTTGAGTAAAAAATAAACCCTTTATAATTACAAGTTGTTCTTGTATCCATTATATCCAGAATGGTATTAATGATGTAGATATCATATATATCATATATATCCAGTACATTCATGCATTTATAATATTATATTACATTTAGAGGTATGAAATGAAATGCACCATTCATGGAGACGGTAAGCCGTACGTACGCATGAACGCTGCTTCCATTTCTATTTCGTATTTTATGAAATGTAATCAGAGTGATATAAAGGTATATTATAATTCCAGTGTAATATCATATATAATATCATAACTCCATCCTTCATATGTCTCACATATGGTACTAACGAATCAAATCACTTTGAGGGGCGGTAGTCCGCACTTCCGTAAA
This sequence comes from Viscum album, assembly GCA_963277665.1. Taxonomy (NCBI): domain Eukaryota; kingdom Viridiplantae; phylum Streptophyta; class Magnoliopsida; order Santalales; family Viscaceae; genus Viscum; species Viscum album. The sequence continues at coordinate 2,133,183,011 of OY728148.1, forward strand.
TGAAGATATCGCGTTTACCCATAATGGAAACCATAAAGGTATTCCCAAAATGAGAAATAAAAAAGCTTTAGGAAAACATAAACATATTATATATCATATATAAATATAGTGTCATCTTAATGGCCACCTTTGAAGGTGTTAAAATAATGTTGAACAATCATCGTTTCGGGAGGCAGAAATTCGCCATCCACGAAAATAGTATGTTATTTAACCATTAGATGTAGTTGTGTGTAAGTGTAGCTCTAATCCTTATTATAAAAACATCATAGTATATAGAATATACTGGTTTTTTACAAAAGAAATGAATAAAGAGAGTTTAGGGGGTTGGAGAAGCAAAATAAAACAAAAGAACACAAGTGAAGACATTACCTTAAAATCGGGTAACTCCCTTTGGTTTGAGCTAAAAGGATTCCTTGGAAAGACTTCTTCCCAAAGTGAGGCTTCAAGGAGTAATATAGGTAAGTGTAGAGAAAAAATGGGCAGGGGTTGGCCGATCCAAAGGCTTTGGATGTGTGGGTAAGGAGGTAGAGGTTGGGGCCTTTTACAAGAGGAGAGGAGGGGCACTCTTGGAAAGTAAAGAAATGTTACTTTATATTAAAATGATTTTCGGATTCAAAAGGTCCCACATTGATATAATTCGAGGGTAAGGTGATAAGGGTTCGAAATCCACCCATACAATAGATTTTGGACATGTGTATGTCATAGATTTTACATTATCTTTTCATTTTATTTAAATCCTTTATTAATGAGGTATTCGCTGCATCATCATGACGTCAGAAATAATTTAATTTATTTAATGTCTAATAAATATAAAAAACCTATAATGATGTAGGAAATATATTTATCTTCCTAATTAATATTTATAATTAAATATCTGACTTGTATAACCCCATTTAAAAATTGTTTTAGTAAAACAACTCATGTTTGTTTCATTTTAATTTTAACATTAAATAAAAAGATATTAATGTCATTTTCCTACCAAAGTGGCTCCATGGGGTCCCAAAGTTTACCCATGGATTTTATTGGTCGGCCATGACACATATAATAAGGGTAGGACATGTGTCTAGGTATTTTCTTTTTATTATAATATCATTTTTGCCTTAAATTTCACTAATTACCTCTTATCGCGATTAAAAACTTAAAAGTTACTATTCACCAAAAAATTATTTTAATCTCATTGAACCACATTTTACTTCTTAATGAAAACCATTTATGTCGGATTTTTGAAAATCAAATCACAGAAGTGGAAAAGTTTCATTTAAACAAAAAAATCAGTTTCTTTAACTACCACTTAGTGGTTTCACTATTCATGAAGAATTGAAGTTTTTCAGAAAAATACCAAAACAACACCCTAAGATATATTTGATATTCTGAATTCAAAAATTATATCTATTTTACAAAATTAAAATCATATAAGTTACATAAATTAATTTCATAATTAATTCCCACTGTCATGACAAATATTGTGTTTTTATGAACCCTTATAGAATGACCACCAATGTGCTAGAACAACTGAAGATGTAGTTATAGGAGAATATATAAAATCAAATTATGTCTAAGTGATTCACCATGTTCTATACCTGTCCTATTCTTCATGAAGAAGGATGGATCAATTTTCCTTGACCTTTATTATCATGATCTCAATGAAACAATGAAATAAAACAACTACCCACTTTCATGGACTGATGACTGGTTTAATTAGCAACATGGGGGGAATTTTTTTTATATGGTCAACCTTCTATTAGTATATCACCAGTTAAATGTGGGGAAGGAAGATGTTATTAATACATCATTTCAAACATGGTATGGAAACTATGATTTCATAGTGATTCCTTTTTAACACACTAATGCTCTATAAATATTCATGTTTTTAATGAACTCTGTATTTAGATATTACATCATCAAATTTTTTGTAGTATTTAATGATGATTCTATTATATACTCCATAATAAATGAGGAACACGATGGTCATCTAAAAAATGTACTGAAGACTTTTCAAAGTCAAAAACAATATTAAACATACTATAAATTGGAGTTCTGGATGGAGAAATTATAATTATTTGATCATGATTTCACCAAAAAAGGATGTATGTAGGCCATTCCTAGAAATCTTGAATCGAATTACTCTTAGGAAAACTTATGTAATAGAGATCTGCAGTTTCTATAGAGTATATGGGTATTATTTAAGGTATTTGAATTATTTATCCAGATATTCAAACCCAATGACCAAGCCAAAATATAAGGGTGTGCTGTTTTTCTAGACTCCAGATTGTGAGGAAATATTTTTGAAGCTAAAAAATAGGCTTATCACTATGCCAATCCTTGCACTAATGATAAGTGAAAAACTCATTGTCATATATATTGATGAATTAATAAAATGTTTTCGTTTCTTAATAATTATAAATGATAATTTGATAATTTATTCTTCAAGGAATATTAAAATTCCTGAGAAAAAATTCCAATGCATGATCTAGAGTAGGAAGCTGTGATCTTTTCATTGATAATATAGAGGCATTATTTTTATGGGGAGAATTATGTGTTATATATCGGTCAAAATTGGGTTAAATATATATTAACACGAAAGGAGGTTATCATTTTCCAATGATATGATTGGATCTGATCAAGGATTATGACTACTCAATCCACTACCATCTTGGTAAGAAAAATAAGGGAGAAGATGATCTATGTAGAAAGAATTTTATATTGTTATAAATATTGATAATAGAGAAGGATCTGATCTTTTTAGACTTGTAAATAATGGACATGGGAATCATTATGGTGGAAATATCATCAATCCCTTCAGAAATTATTTCTCAACCATATCTTATGTCGAAAATAAATGATTCTCAATGAAATGTTGTCGAGATTCATTAATGGGTAGAGTCTATAAAAATTTTGAAATTCACATATTTTATGATTGAAAAGGATGGTTTATGCTGATTTGGGTCAGGATTATGTCTATCATCTATTATAAAAAGAATGTATGAGATCTTAAATGATGCACAATGATTGAACATTTCTATTAACTAAGGGAACACAATAATGAATCATGATCTATGAGTGAACTATTTGAGGGGAAATAGGATGAAGGACATTGCTGAATATATATCTCTATGCATGATATGTCAGCATGTGAAGTCTTAGGGGAAAAATATTAATGGTTTGATGCAACCACTGCCCTTAAAAACATAGATATAGGAAAAAATCACATTGGACATTTTCATGAGACATCTAATGTCATTAAGAAGGAACAATGATATATAGGTTATTATGGATTATCGTACAAAAACATCTCAGTTTATCTAAATTAAGAAAAAATTCTCATTGGATCAACATTCAATGATCAATATCAGAGATGGTGTATGGCTGCATGTAATACCACTATCGATTGAATCCAATCGTAATTCAGGATTGAAATCTAAAATCATGAAATCTCACCCCCCCTGAACATAACATTGAGTTAAACTTCATTACGACCAAACATCCTATGACTAATGGAAATTCTAAGAGAACTATCCAGACACTAAAAGACAGGATGACAGTGTGTTATGTGGTCTTAATGGAGGATGGGACCAATATCTTCCATTGAATGAGTACTATTAAAATAAAATTTTTCACTTCATAATCTAAATAGATCCACATGAATCCCTTTATAGAAATTTTTCAAGAACCCCATATTTCTAGGAAGAATTCAGTGAATGAAGGCTTCTAGGACTAAAAATGATCGATGGAATGGTGGAATAGGTGAAACCCATTCAACTAAATAGAAAGGAATCCCATAGTCAAAAAACGAATTATACAGAGAACTGTCAAATGGACCATGAAAATAAGGTTGGATACATGGTATTCTTCAGCATATCTCTATGTATGTGAATCATGAGAGTTAAGAAGAAGTGAATGATATGTACTAAGTACCTCATCCCCTTCGAGATCTAGGATTTTGATGGAGGTATGGACTATCGACAAGCACATACATATACAATGTCTCGTGTACATGATGTATTCCAAGTATCCTTCTGGAGGAAGTATATATCAGATTCATCACATGTAATGAATTCAGTGATGGTACAATTATAGAATGGACTCTCTTATGTGGAGCATCTAGTGATGTTCCTAGATCATTGAGATAATGTTCTATATAACAAGAATACTCACCTGATAAATGTATAATTCTAGAACCGTCAGTATGAGCATGAAAAATGGGAACCTGATGAAGTGATGAATGATATTTACCCATAGTGGTTTTCAACATAGAATGAAAATTGATATTTCGAGGTGAAATTTCATAAGGCGACAATAATGTAACAACATTGAATTTTATCAATGCAAATTTGCTTATAATTATTATGTCATATATTATATTCATATAAAATCACATTATGAACACAGTAAGAACATTATAAATGTAGAATTATTGAAATAAAAGGCATTTCTAGATATTAAGGAACATATACCAAATGATTACTGACCTGACATTTGGAATAGTAATATGAAGAATATGAATTTTAATCCATAAAATGTAATATTAATAACACCAATGATATTATAAATAATATTAATGCATATTATAAATAAGAATATGATATAATTATATCATAGTATTAGTTAATAGATATTTTAAAAATTATAAATTACATGTTCGTATTTTTGTAAGTCATAAATATTTGATTATAACATTTAAATATTTTAATAAATTATTTCCATAAAATGTATTCATAAATTATTATTTTGATGTCTTATGCTTATAATATAATTTTATGATACCATATTTAATTTTTCAAAATGTTATAAAATTAGTTATAATTCGAAAATAAATATTTTTCTTGAAAAAATGGATTTTGGGGAAAAAATTAAATTTCACATATATAGAAATTTATTTTCCAAAAATGTAGTTCATTTTCTAATTCCATAATACAAAACAAATTAGGATGTATTTTAGGGTATTTTCTAAAATAATTGAATTTTTTGTAAATATTGAAATATAATATCATTCATTATATATACATTATAAGTTAAATACACTATTTCATGTGTCATGGATTATGTAATAAAAATTATTTCAAAATCACACGATATAATTACTGTATCAATTCTCATGAATCAAGCATATTTATTTTCCCGAAAAAACTAGTAAAATAATGAATTAAATAATGGGAAGACAACTCTCTTATCCAATATAAATACCTCACCCGTGACTCTAAATCCTTGATCCTTGTCTAAATTCTACTAAACTATCCTCTAAATCCCTCTCCCACATCCACTAAATATTTATATTAACAAAATACCACATCTAATTTCAAAACAGGCACTCGATGGGGGTAAATTCTAGATGTAAATTCCTTTTTCGATTCATTTATTTTCATTTCATAATCTATCTATTCTTATTATATAATAACATAACCTCAAACAAATGGTATTATAACTCTAGTACCTTATATATAATAATTGTTTTATGAAAATGGAATATTTTACCTTCTTCTATCTTTCACCCATCTTGTATAATCAAAATTAAAACATCGGTTGTGATGTGTTAATTTATCACATTCATGGACGAAGAAGTTTTCGATTTGCATTACCATATTCAATTCAAATTCTGATGAAAATATTATGGATGAAAATTATTATAATATATTTATTATATATTATTTAATTTTCTAAAACCATTTTATAAACATGTTATTAATATAAAAAATAAGATGAGTTCATTGTGATCGAAGAACACCAAAATAAACCAAAACAATTATCATTAATTATCTATCTAATGACTCATCCACATTTCATAAAACCAAATGATATATAATAAAACCTTAAACACATTAGGATCATTAATAATATATATGTTTAGTTCAAAATAATTATCCCCACATTAAATGACCCTTCGTACATGTTTCCAATTAAATTTGTTATGAAAACCAAGGAAACAAACACAACCAAATGGTGAAATTGAACCCTAAAACTCTTTAAAAAGTCCATGGATGTACAAAATAAAAGTATAAAAAATTAATTAAAGTTAAAAAAGGTAATGGAATAATTAATTAATGAATCTATTTTGATTATCATAGACTTTTTGATCAAGTAAAGAACACTATAAAACTTATGGTAAACAATTCTACCTAAACCACCCCTATTCCTTCAGTTTGTAATTTATCTATTTTTAACTAAATGAAATACTCTTTTAATTTTCATAAATATTATGAATTTTTTGAATATGTTACATACTATTATATCAATATCCATTAATCATTCTATTTTTGGGATATACACATTTTTGAAAGGTTCCCTATTTAATTCTACCCGATAAGAAATCCTGATTTAAGGGAGCATCTCGAAATAATACCCATTTTAATGTTCGCTATATTATATGTTTTGAGACACCATTATATATATAATAACCCTTTTTATTATGAAAAAAATTCTTTGTTAACTTCGGGTTTTATATAAAATATTATGTCATTTTGTGTTTTAAATTCTCATTAATAATTTCCTTAAGCCTCAGTAAAGTGGATTAATTATAAAGATTCTTAAATACTATTTTTACATGTTATCACTTCATTTTGAGATAACATATCTTGTTCCGTGTTTATTTTTTCCTTATGGCTCTCAATTTATGATTTAATTATTTCTTTTATGGAACACATTGTTATATTCCCTTATGTTATTCCCTTTGAAACAATTTTGATACCAAAATCATACCAATGGTAACACATATGGTTATACTTAATTTTATATGTTTGAATTTGCATTTCCCACACATATTCATGAACATGTTATAGTGGATGCACTCAGATATTTCTCTAATGCATTGGGTAATGTATAGTGTCATGATAAATAATGTTCACTGGTTATGGTCATTAGCCTTAACTCATTCTCTATGTGAAATGATCTTGGTGGTAATCCCTGACTAATTATCCATCATGTTCCATGAGCCTTGAATCTATCTTATGTCATGTTTTATGTTTCTTCCATAACCCTTATGATAACATGATTACATATATTATTATTCATTATATATATATTAATGCCTTTTATGACATCTTTTTATTTCTTCTACCCATGTGATATGATTTATTAATCAATTTATTCCCTTACTAGGTTTTTTATATCATCCCTATATTCATCTTTTCCCCATGTTTTCCTATATATATGTACGGGATAAACGGAATATAAGAGCTCATAATAGATGGTAAATAATTAAATGTTTTTACTAGTCCCGTGTTTTATTGTTTATGTACCTAGTTCTCCAAAGAAACAGAAATTTTCAATCCTTATATTTTAATGTGATGTGTAATTACTCCTATAATCCTATAGGTATATATGATAATGGATAGGGTCTGAATAATTGGAATTAGATAAATTTATGGTTATTTTTTTTAATTAGGAACATAAAATATTTATTAACAGCCATATGGATGTTACTATGTCCATGAAAACATCCTTAAACATTGATAAATATAGATTAACAGATTTATTTAAAAAATAAATCTATGTTTGGATACAACAAGTGGTAGTAGTTTTTGCACAGATCTACAAAGGAGTAAAAACACTAACATAATGATCTGAGCCTAACTCATGGTGTACCTGGAACATGAAAATGGGCCTTATTAGGCATCTGGTGTGACACTCCTAGGGATATGAAATGGTAAATTCATAATCTAATTATTAACCATTATTAAGTGGGAAATTCCCATACCAAAATTTTTATTAGGAAAAAGATAATGGATTACCTATATTTAAACCTTATGAATCACAAGTTAGGATATGCATTTCTATTAAGAGTTTAACCTTTTATGTTTAATGTTTCCTTTTTGTGATTATTAGTTATATATTCAAGCCCACTAATTTCACTTTCATTTTCATATTAAATTGTGTGAAATAAAAATACTCGTGCAAAAAAAACCCATGTGATTACTAATGTTATTATTCATATATTGATATGCCAAATATGACTGGAATAGGTGGTCAAAATCTTATTACAGTTCTTTCTCAACTCGATCATGTATTGAATTATAACATGAATCGTGTGTAACACACTCCTCAATGTAAAGTGAAATTTTTCATTGAATCCTTCATAAAGAAAATTCCACCCATGTTTAGTGGATCTTTGGATCCCCTCCTTAAAAACATGGATGAAATCCATTGAAAATATATTCCTCATCCTCCAGTACTTTAATGAAGAGAAAATTGTGATGGTGTTCTATGATTTTGATGGGGGGAGGATATCACTGGTGGGAACTGATCAAAAACATGAATACCAAGGATGAAATTAATTTCATGGATTGATTAGAATTCAAGAAATTGTTGAAATAGAGATCAGAGAATCTCAATGGTCTTTTGGGCCTAGTGAAAAAAGCAGAAAATAGAGTCTAATAAAGGATTATTAGTATATAAATCTCCTTATGTAATGAATTCCAAATATCCCATGTGTCAATATTTTAGGATGAATCATCCAAGTAAATATTTAAAATTATTAGAATTCATGAAAAATTTCCAAGAATGGTATATCTTTCTCATAATTATTGATGGGGTATAATAAATTCACCAAATGTGGATGATGAAAATAAGGTTTAGATCAATAATCGTCCTGTAGTGTAGTGCTACAATATCAAGAAACATGGGTATTATGAAATCCATTTCCCTAAGACAAGGGTTGTCTAATGAAATCAACACAATCCTCCAAGGTAACAAAGAATGGGTTATCTGCTCACTATTGATGAGGAGGAGATGTAAAATGAGTAGGTGACATGAAAAATTGTTATTAATTCAAGATTAACATTTTACAATTTGATTCTTATTCTATGAATTATTGTATATCTTACAAGTGTAGAAGAACTATTCATAACCCACCTCATAATATGGAGGTTGTGTTATATATAAGAATAAAAAATGGGAAAATCCTTTCATCTAAACTATATAACTCCATCCTGATAAATATTTGTGGACTGATCCTCCCAAAAAAACTCATCATACTATCTTTACTGTTGTTCAATGATATATTGGGCATGAATTAGCAATCTTAATACAATTTAGGCATTAACTGTCAAGAAAGGAAGATCACTCTTCACAAGCCAAATCATCTTCCAATTCATTAAAACTGTAAAGACAATGATGAATATCCCTCAGAACCAGAATCTCATGTTTGGATATTGTTTCCATATTATAAAGAATATATTTCTCACATGATTAATAAAAAGGATATAATCATGCCTAAAGACATTCCAGTCGTGACAGATTACACTGACGTTTTCCCTGAAGAAATGCATGGTCTTCCACTTAATCGAAAGGATGACTTATCTATTGAAAATTTTCCTTGACCACTACCTATATCAAAGAAACTTCATTGAATGGGAATTATAGATCTTGATGTTCTAAAAATGTAGTTATAGGGGAATCAAGAAAAGGATATTATATGCATGTGTTCTTTACAATGGGCTGTTCTAGTTCTCTTCAGCATCAGTAAGAATGGATCAATGCGCCTCTACATAGATTATCGTGTGATAAATTAAAGAATGATAAAGAATAGATATTTTATTCCAAAGATAGATGAATTTTTTGGTTTGAAAAATAGAGCCATTTATATCTATGGCATTTTCATTTAGTTGGGATATCACCAATTAAAGTTGAGGAAGGAAGATATTCCCAAGATTTCATTTTAAACAAGGTTTGGATACTATGATTTTACAGTCATGCCTTTCAGACACATTAATTCTCCAACAAAGTATATTGGATTTAGTGAATTATGTCATTAGAGATTATTTCTAAAAATATTTAGTAGTCATTATTGATGAAATTATTATATAATCTAAGAGAAAGGAGGAACCCAAGGAGCATTTGAATACAGTGCTGAAGACATTGTGAAGGGAGAAACTATATGTAAAGTAGAATACATATGAGTTATGGATGAAGATTTACCATTCATTGGCCATGTCATCACTATTATAATGGATATATATGGACCATGACAATATAAATGTCACCTAAGTGTGGCCTAAGATGACATCTATAGTGTATATCCATAGTTTACATGGCCATGATTGGTATTACCAAGGTTTTGTGAAGAATTTGTCCTGATTTTATAACACAATGACAAATATTACATGAAGAAGTGTGCTTTTTTTCTAGAATCAAGATTGAGAGATATGATTTATGGATCTCAAAAATAGTCTTATCACTACAGGTGTACTCACACTCATTATAAGTGAAGAACTCTGTATGGTATACAATGATGCTTTAAAGATTGTACTATGATGTATACTGATGTAAAATGATAAATTGATGTCATCACCATACATAATTTCAATATTCATTTCAAAAAAATCCTACACATGATTTGGATTTGAAATTTGTGATCTTTATGTTCAAAATATGGAAGAATTATCTATATGTGGAGAAATGTGAGATATATATTGATCACAAGTTCCTCAAATATATATTGAAATATGATTATATTAATATGAATTGGTAAATATGGTAAGTGATTATCAAGGATTATGATTTTTTTCCATAAAAATCAATTTCTTGATAAAAAATAAGTGAAAAACACTAAAATAAAAAAAAATATGTTACTTTGGGAACCAACTTTGCAAATCCCTCTAGCACCACAGTAGGCACAAAGCTATAAAGTCCTCAAAAACCATTGTGGAGAATAATGACAATCAAATCTACAGAACTGATGATGTTTATAGAGATAGAAGGTCTCTTTGACCACTAGGGAGGGAGTAACATTCTCATTTGTGGCTTCGAGGAAATTTAGGGAATCCAGAATCCTCTATGACAGCTATTGAGGGCGTGATTGTTGGATATGTGATTCTAAGAAACCAGATGGAGTTTGCCTCTGCATATAGAGCACACTTTGTTTGCACACCCCCATTCCATAAAAACCCCTTTACTCCAATAAATACACAACTCCCTCACTCCAAAAGGGGAAACCCTGAACTTTTTCCTTCTAAATTTGAAATTGTTAATGCATTATTTGTTCTGCAAGTCAACCAAGAAAATGAATTATTTCAGGTAAATAGGCATTGAGAAACCCCTTTCCCTTAGACCAAAATTACCCCTTATTGAAGAAGGATTCCCTTCACGAAGCATGTGGTCCATCGCAAAGGAATGAGACTCATTTAGGTACTCAGGATGTCATGAAGTACCAAAGCTATAGGAATTACCCTCGAAGAACAAGTGAACTCCATGAATAGTCTTGGTGACTATGCTTCATAATTCCCTATACTTTTGGAAACCCTATCCTATGTGTGTTCGGTGCATTCTATCCCTTGTGATCTCTTATCCCCTCTACTACGTGAGCCCATGTGCTCTACAAATACATGTTCTCTAAGATCCCCTATGTAACACCTTAGAATTTTATGAGAAATATTTTGTTTTTATGTTATATAAATCATCAACGGAACCTTTCACTACACACAACACTAGCTTGGCTTGATTTACACACAACTGTGGCCTTCCTCGACAGCTTCTGTTGTACGCAATACCGAGTTTCACTAAACAACGATATGCTATTAAAATTTTATTAAAACTAGCCGTTATGAATAGTAATACCCACTTTTTGAAATTTTATAAATTTTATTTCTCAAAATGGACTTCATTTTTTGATTCGTAATATCGAAATTAGCCTACGATGAAATTTTGGTATTTTTCTGAAAACATTCAACTTTTGATGAATAGTGAAAACACTGGGTTACTATTTAAAAACGGACTTTTTATTTAAATAATTATTTATATTATTTAAATTTATTTTGGGTCAAAATTAAAACATAATACCTTTATAACTTCAAAGTAATTCATTGGAGTCATTTTATAATAATTTTAGATATATAAAAAATTTATTGAACTTTTCACCATCTTTTACCCACCTCGTATGAGAATTTCCAAATTCACATAAAACTTAATTTTACTGCTTCTGTGAGTGGAATTTCATAAATCAGAGAGACACAGATAATATCAAGGACTAAAATGTGGTTCAATGCGATGAAAGTAATATTTGGTGAATAGTGACATTTTACTTTTTTTACCACCGTTAAAAGTAAATACGGTAATTAAGGGTAAAAATTATATTATTATTACCCAAAAACATGTCCTAATTCTATTGGATAAGTGTAATTCGACCAAAAACAACCTTAGTAATAACATATGACCATTTAGGCCCACTTGGATTAGATTAGGACATTTATTATTAATTTATTTAATGAAGGGTTAAAATAGTTAAAATCAATGTTTAATAACTAATTCATTTTTAATATAGGGTTATACATAAGATAAATTTGACTATAAATATTCATTATAAATTTAAAAATATTTCCTACAAAATGGTATTTTATTTCTAATTTTTAGACTTAAAATAAGTTAATTTATTTATGACAAAATGATGATGTAATAATTAACTTATTAATGAAATATTGACATAATTGATGTTATAAATACCAAAATAAATGTAATGTTTGACCTTTTATGAATTCCAATAATTTTATATGTTAACTTGACATGTTATTATTTATTTAATTATATTTTTTCAAACTATTCATTCTGTTATGAGTTTCACAAAAATAAATTACCAAATAGTGTCAAAATTGACATAAAATAGTTTTTAACAAAAATCTTATATTATTAATTGTTATTATATTTCTAAAAATATAATATTCGGCCACGATACTTATATCTTGATAGTTGTATCATTAATGGACCACTTGGGGGTCTCTTATATGTATATGGTATGTTTATTAACTATATAATATAAAAATACAAAGTGACATGGTAAATGTCAATCTAATTAACGAAGAGTTAAAACTAAAAGATAAGGTTAATATAGTGAGCTAAACTTGTCTAAATTCTATTGTATTAGATTATTACGACCCATTACCACCTTATAATCGAAATAAATCAATTTTGAGCTAATAAAAACCAAATATTACTTTATAATAAAATAATATTTTTAGTTTTTCCAAAGGTGCCCCTCTCCTCCCTTATAAAAGGGCACCTCCTCCCTCTCTTCCTCGCACCACATTGAGCCTTCCATCTCGGCCAACCCCTACCAAATTCTATTCTAATCTTCCCTAGAAACATCCTAGAGGTCCTTGTCTTCTTCAAAGACCAATTTTAGTGCCCTAAGAGGAGGTCTCAAAGACGCACTTCAAAGAAGAGGTAATGGTTATTACCGATTCTTTCAACTTTATTTCTTCTTCCACTTCTTCTTATTTAGTTGTTTCATTGTGAAGTAATAACATCAGTATCACTCATATACTGATATGTTATTATAAGTATGAAACAACCCTATTTCACCATCTATCCATCCTACAGAAAAATAAATCACCGCGCATGCGTACGTACATAATACCGTCTCCACTCCGTGGTGTAATCTATTTTCCACCACCACCTTAATTGGATGGGGATAATGGTGTAAATAATAACTATATATGATTATTGTAAATTGATATTGTTTCTGAAATAGTATACATACACTCCAATACAATTCCACGATCATGGGAAAGATATCATCGCTCGTGCGTACGTACAGAATACCGTCTCCACGATGTGATGCGACTCGTTCTACATGATCTTCATTGCATAATAGTTATATAAATGAATGGAATGAATGAATATGATATATATTACACTAATAAAATTCTGTAAATGAGGTATCCATAACCTAAAAATATGAATAAGAATTTATTCGACAAAACACGCATAAGAACAGAAAGCAATAAACACCCGAATAACAAGTAACAATGAAATATTACTAATAAGAAGCTAAGAATATGACCATATATGATATCATAAAAATTAGTATGATTCTTGAATAAGTCAATGACATTATTTAAATCATTATATTGGAGGTTCGGACACTTAGGATGAAAATCGGACCTAAGGTAAGGGAAAATCTCACAATCTCGTTTTTATCCGAGATTGTTTATAATTCATAATTTACTGGTGAATATTTATCATCCACATCCATGATTCCTAAATATGTAATGTTATTTCCATACACCAACAATTTTTTAAATCCAATTTTACCCTTCTATGAGTTTTTAGTAAAATATATGAAAGGAATCAATTGTCATTTTTCGTACGAGGTACTTTTTGACTTTCCCGACATAAGTACGAGAAGAATGTTTTTTTAACTTATACGGAATGAATGGATTTTTAAAAAATTATTTCCAAGAAGCATCCTTTACAAGTTTTCAAGATTATTTTTAACCCACTTATATTATTTTAAAATTTTAGGACATGTTAAGAAAGGAAAAATGTTTTTGAAGTAGAAAGGATATCTTCCTCAAGAATGGAGTTCAAGTGTTTTATCAAAATTATTTTCCATCTAAGATAATATATGGTTCTATTTATATCCCTATTGTTAAATTGATTTGATTATGTTGTGATGGAATTATTTTTATGAATTCCTTTGTCTTATATGAATTGATTTATGATGTCACGATTTTTAAGAATCCCATTTTTATTACATGGGGTATGCAATGATTTATGATTTATGATTTTGTGGCACACATAATAATGGTATCATTATGAGATGGGTGGGACCTATATCTCCTTCCAATTCATTGGGTAAATATTTATATCTCATGAGATAGACATTTATGGAACGGTAGGTTAAACAGGTTCAGTGAAACAGGACTGAAACGAGGGGTAAATTCGGTTCAGAAATGTACATTGTCCACTAAGATAGTCTTGGCAATGAGTCTTGACTACTAAGAAATGATTTTCTATGATTATGTGTGTTTTCCACAAAGCTTCATGTTTTATGTTATGATATTTGGGATTACATTTCACTACTATTATTTATCCCATGTTATGAAATTATGATCTCTTTTGAAGGTTAATATTTCCAAAATTATATGTTCTTATGAATATGATGTGATTGATATTTCTTTTGTTTACCCTTACTGAGCATTTGAGCTCACCCTTTTGTATTTTTTCTTTCCACGGGTCAGGAATAAGGTTATTAAGTAAGATATTCCAAAAAGGGACTCTAGATATGATGAAATAAATTGGAGACAACGTAGATGATTTATGAACCAGTTGTTTATGTTTCCCAGTTTCTAAAGAAACTATATCTATATAGTCCTTTCCTGATTTTTTTATATGTTGTAATAAGTGTGCTTCAATTTTGAAGTATTAACAATGTATGTAAAGTATGGGTCATTATAGTTGGTATCAGAGGAAAGGTATAGTCATCCTTTGGAAACTAGGATGTGAAAGCCTTAATAAGAACCCTAAGGATAAGTCTAAGCATAGAACAAAATCTTAGTGTTTTAGAAATGACCATTAACAACCTATGATAAGACCTTAAGTGTGAAATTTTATTTTTTATTATGTGGTTTTCCTATTATAATTAGTATTGCTAAAACTATTATTCTTGTATTTAGTCAATGGCTGGAACCCAAAGGAACCGTGTTTATGCGGAATGCGATGGGAAATGCAATGATTGTCCCCCTGAGCAACCAAACGTTATGGGAGCTGGAATGCAAAATCTTGTAGCCATGATCACACAACGTTTTCAAGCTATGAATCATGCAGTACTTCCAAATGAGAAAAGGAAGGAGCAACATTATGTTGAATCCTTCATGAGGCAGCGTCCACCTTCATTCAGCGGGTCTTCTGATCCATTTTTGGCTGAACAATGGATCAGTACCACTAAAAAGATATTTTTAGTTCTTCAATGTTCTGAACATGATAATGTCATCTTAGCAGTTTATTGCTTGGAAGGTGAAGCTGATCAATGGTGGAATATTATCAAAAATACGAGGCAAAAGGATGAAATTGAATCCATGGAATGGGATGCGTTAAAGAACTTATCTTTCAATAAGTACTTCCATAGTATTCTCCGAACAAAGATGGAGAAAAAGTTTCTTGAACTAAAGCAAAAGGATGATGAATCTGTTGGTACCTATGAAGAAAATTTTACAAGACTTGTAAGGTATGCTTCTGGTATTATTATCCATCCTGATAGTTAGATCGATCGATTCTATAGTGGCTTAAAACCAAGACTGTGAAGGGAATTAGCCATAAGGTACTTCAATAGCTATGAGGAAATCGTTCGATGTGCTCTCAAAGATGAGATGGAGATTGGAGTAACCCATCTGTCATATGAGTTTGATAAGAAGAGCAAAATGGAATTCGAAGGAAAATCTAAAGAGAACACTGAAAAGAAGATGAGTTTTCCCTTATGCTCAAAGTGTGTAAATAAACATGGAGGGAGTTGTTTTAAAGGGACAAGTAAATGTTTCAAATGTGGAAAGGAAGGTCATCGGGAATTTGAATGCCACAATGATGGGAAGAAGATGTCTAGTGATACAAACAAATAAAAGGCTACAAAGAGTTCACCTCCTACACTTCAATGTTACAAGTGCAAGGAAATGGGGCATTATGCAAATCAATTCCCTAATCCAAGGGTTTTTTATGATGATCGATGTCAGCAAACTCTTAAGGCTAAAGACAATGGAATGTCACATGCAATTTCTATCAGCAATGTGGATTATGATAACGAAGTGGTGAAAGTTAAACTTACCATCCACTCTAAAGAAGAAAATGTTTTATTTCATTTTGGATCCACCCAATATTTTATTTCAATTGAATTTTCTAAGGGTATCACCATATTACCTCAACAATTAGATGTTGAGTAAGCTGGGACAACCCCTATTGGCACCACAGTTTCATCAAAAGTTTATAATTCTTCTCTGATTGAAGTTTGTGGGAAAGTGCTTCCTGAAAATATTGTGGTCCTTCCTATAGTGGAATATGATGTGATTCATGGCATGGATTGGATTTATTTATATGGAGATCATATCAATTTCAAAATAAGGGAAGTCACATTTCATATTCCAGATCAATCTATGATCGTCTATCGATGCAAGGATGAACATAACCTTACAGTGGAAATTTCGTCCATCTTATGGGTCTTGATTCAACTAAATGAAGGTTATTTATCTCAAATGGTTGGTGAGAAACTCACGATTAAGAATATTCCCATTGTATGGGAATTTGATGATGTCTTTCTAGAGGAATTTCTTGGTCTTCCACCAAATCGTGAAGTTGAGTTTTCAATAGAACACGTACCGGGTGATTTGCCTATTTCGAAGACACCTTATAGAATGGCCCCAATTGAGTTGCATGAATTGAAGAAGAAACTCCAATAGAATATTGATAAGAGATTCATACGCCCTAGTGCGTCACCTTGGGGATCACTTGTTCTATTTGTTAAGAAGAAAGATGGATCAATGAGACTCTGAATTGATTATAGAGAACATAACAAGATCACTATCAAGAACAAATATCCTCTCCCACGAATTGATGACTTATTTGACCAACTAAGAGGATCTGAATACTTTTCCAAGATTGATCTTAGTTCAAGGAATCATCAATTAAGGGTCAAAAGGGAGGATATACCAAATATGTCTTTCCGTACAAGGTATGGACACTATGAATTTATAGTGATGTCATTTGGTCTTACTAATGCCCCTGATATCTTCATGTATCTGATGAATAGAGTATTTAGAGACTATCTTGATCAGTTTGTGGTAGTCTTTATAGATGATATTCTTGTCGATTCAAATATCAAGGAAGAACATGAAGATCACTTGAGAATTATATTGAAGACCCTGAGAAAGGAGAGGCTTTATGCCAAATTTACCAAGTGTGAATTTTGGCTTGAAAAAGTTGCATTTTTTGGTCACATAATCTCAAAAGAGGGGATATCTGTGGATCCAGCAAAAATAGAGGTTATCGAAAAATGGTCGAGACCAACAATAGTAACTGATATCCAATGTTTTCTTGGTTTTGATGGATATTATCGATATTTTGAGAAATATTTTTCACGATTATCTAATCCCCTCACCTAGTTGACTTGAAAAGGAGTTAAGTTTGTTTAGATGGAGGAATGTGAAGAGAATTTCATGGGGTTGAAAAGAAGGTTATCCAGTGCACCTGTTCTCTCACAGCCTTGTAGTGGAGAAAGGTTTGTGATCTACAGTGATGCATCCAAGAAGGTATTGGGGTGTTTTCTCATTCAAAACGATATGGTGATAGATTATGACTCACGATAGTTGAAAATCCATGAGCAAAATTACCCAACACATGATTTGGAGTTAGCTGCTGTAATCATTGCATTAAAGATTTGGAGGCATTATCTTTATGGAGAAAGGTGTGATATTTATACTGATCATAAAACTTTAAATTATATTTTCACACAAAAGGAGCTGAATATGCGCCAAAGAAGATGGTTGGAGCTGATTAAGGATTACGACTTCTCAATTCATTACCACCCTGGGAATGAAAACAAGGTGGCAGATGCATTAAGTCAACAAGACCATGCTAGTTTATCCATGATGAGGATCAAAAAAGATCCAACATTTATGGATTTACAAAGGATGGATCTTGGAATTATAATGGAAGGGAAAAAATCATATCTTTCTCAAATGAATGTTCAACCATCTATACATGTGAAGATTAAAGAGGCACAGAAAGAAGATGTACAGTTATAAAAGAAGGTGAGAAATGTTCCCGAATTCAACCTTGATTGTGATGAGATAATAAAGTTCAGGAATTGAGTTTTTGTTCCTCCCATCCTAGAATCAAAGAAGGAGCTGCTGGATGAGGCTTATAGTTCTTCATTCTCTATTCATCCTGGAAGAACGAAGATGTATAGGGAACTGAAAGAGTACTTATGGTGGGATGGCATGAAAAGATATGTTGTTGAATATGTCTCTCGATGCTTGGTTTTTCAGCAAGTTAAAGCTGAGAGACAGAAGTCTAAGGGGGTGTTACAACCATTACCCATACCCGAATGGAAATGGGAAAACATCACTATGGACTTTGTCACCGGACTTCCTAAAACATCTAAAGCCAAAAATGCTATCTGGGTCATAGATGATCGTATTACAAAGTCGGCACACTTTATTGCTATTAGAGAGGATTTCTCTCTGGATCAGCTTCCCAGGATATATGTGAAGGAAGTGGTAAGATTTCATGGAGTACCACTTTCAATTATATCTAATCGGGGTCCAAGGTTTACCTAAATGTTCTGGAGATGTCTTCAGCATACTCTAGATACAGAGTTGAGTTTCAGCACTGCTTATCATCCTCAGACAGACAGTCAGTCTGAGAGGAAAATTCAAACACTATAAGATATTTTGAGAGCATGATCTATGGATTTAAAAGGTGGTTGGGATCAACACCTAACTTTGGTTGAATTTTCTTATAATAATATCTTTCACTCTATTATTCACATGGCTCCTTGTGAAGCTCTCTATGGAAAGAAATGCGGGACTCCAACTTGATGGGATGAAGATGTGGAAAGAAAGCTATTAGGACCTGATCTTGTTGATGAGATGGCAGAAAAGGTTAGATCTATTCAACAACACATAAGAGCAGCTCAGAGTCGACAAAAAAATTATGCTGATAACCGATGAAAAGACCTAGTGTTTGAAG
The DNA here is from genome assembly GCA_963277665.1 of Viscum album. Taxonomy (NCBI): domain Eukaryota; kingdom Viridiplantae; phylum Streptophyta; class Magnoliopsida; order Santalales; family Viscaceae; genus Viscum; species Viscum album. Next base: position 2,133,202,451 of record OY728148.1, read on the forward strand.
TGGGTGATAGTGTTCTTATAAATATCTCCTTGGAAGAGAATAATGAGATTTGGAAAGAAGGGAATGTTGAGCCATATGTATATCTGTCCTTTAGAAATACTAGATCGTGTTGGGAAGGTAGCTTATAGATTGGCAGTTCTAATGAATCTCTCTCAAGATCATGATGTGTTCCATGTGTCTCTCCCGAGAAAGTACATACCTGATCCTTCACAAGTACTCAGCTCCGAAGTTATACGGCTGGGGCAAGATCTTTCTTATGAAGAACAACCGATAGAGATTCCGGATCGTATCCAAAAAGTCGTACGGAACAAGACCACTCGATTGGTGAAATATTTATGGAGGAACCACCAATTAGAAGAAGCTACATGGGAGCTTGAGGATATGATGAGGGAGACTTATCCTCATCTATTTGTTACAAAGTGATGAATTTCGAGGGCGTAATTTATTTTAAGGGGGGTAGAATGTAACACACGAGATTTTATGAGAAATATTTTGTTTTTATGTTATATAAATCATCAAAGGAATCTTTCACTACACACAACACTAGCTTGGCTTTCTTTACACGCAATCGTGGCCTTCCTCGATAGCTTGCGTTGTACGCAATACCGAGTTTCACTAAACAACGATATGCTATTAAAATATTACTAAAACTAGCCGGTATGAATAGTAATTCCTACTTTTTAAAATTTTTTATATTTTATTTTTCAAAATGGACTTCATTTTTGGATTCGGAATATCGAAATTATCCTAGGGTAAAATTTTGCTATTTTTCTGAAAACTTTCAATTTTTGATGAATAGTGAAAACACTAGGTTACTATTTAAAAACAAAATTTTTATTTAAATAATTATTTATTTTATTTAAATTTATTTTAGGTCAAAATTAATACAAAATACCTTTATAGGTTCAAATTAATTCATTGGAGTCATTTTATAATAATTTTAGATGTATAAAAAGTTTATTGAACTTTTTACCATCTTTTACCCACCTCCTAGGAGAATTTCCAAATTCACATAAAACATAATTTTACCACTTCTGTGAGTAGAATTTCAAAAATCTGAGAGACACGGTTAATATCGAGGACAAAAATTTGGTTCAATGAGATGAGAATAATTTTTGGTGAATAGTAACTTTTTACGTTTTTACCATGGTTAAAAGTAAATACGGTAATTAAGGGTAAAAATGATATTATTATTACCCTAACACATGTCCTAATTCTATTGGATATGTGTAATTCGACCAAAAACAACCTTAGGAATAAAATATGACCATTTAGGCCCACATGGATTATATCAGGACATTTATTATTAAGATATTTAATGAAGGGTTAAAATAGTTAAAATCAAAGTTTAATAACTAAATTATTTTTAATATAGGGTTATACATAAGATAAATTCAACTATAAATATTCATTAGAAATCTAAACCTATTTCCTACATAATGGTATTTTATTTGTAATTTTTAGACTTAAAATAATTTTATTTATTTATGACACAATGATGATACAGTAATTAACTTATTAATGAAATATTGACATAATTGATATTATAAATACCCAAATAAATGTAATTTGCGACTTTTTATTAATTGCAATAATTTTATATGTTGATATGACATGTTAGTATTGATTTAATGAACATTTTGTGAACTAATCATTCTGTTATGATTTTCACAAAAATCAATTACCAAATAGTGTCAAAATTGACATAAAATAGTTTTTAAAACAAATATTATATTATTAATTGTTATTATATTCCTAAAAATCTAAGTTTCAGCCAAGATAGTTATATCATGATAGGGGTATCATTAATGGACCACTTGGGGGTATCTTGGATGTATATGGTATGTTTATTAACTATATTATATAAAAATACAAAGTGACATGGTAAATGTCAATCTAATTAACCAAGAGTTCAAACTAAACGATAAGGTTATTATAATGACCTAAACTTGTCTTAATTATATTGGATGAGAGGATTTCTTCCGATTCCCACCTTATCTTCGAAATAAATCAATTTTTATCTATTAGAAACCGAATATGACTTTATAATAAAATAATAGTTTTAGTTTTTCCAAAGGTGCCCCTCTCCACCCTTATAAAAGGGAACCTCCTCCCTCTCTTCCTCACACCACTTTGAGCCTTCAATCTCGGCCAACCCAGGAAAAATTCTATTCTCCACTTCCCTAATAACATCCTAGAAGTCCTGGTCTTCTTCTAAGACCTATTTTAGTGCCCGAAGAGGAGGGCTCATAGAGGAACTTCAAAGAATAGGTAATGTCTGTTACCGATTCATTCAACTTTATTTCTTCTTCCACTTCTTCTTATTTAGTTGTTTCATTGTGAAGTAATAAGATAAGTATCACTCATATACTGATATGTTATTATATGTATGAACCAACCCTATTTCACCATCTATCCATCCTACGGAAAATGAAATCACCACGCGTGCGTATGTACGGAATATCATCCCCACGCCGTGGTGTAATATATTTTCCACCACCACCTTACTTGGATGGGTATAATGGTGTAGAGAATAACTATATATTATTATTGTAAAGTGATATTGTTTATGAAATAGTATACATATACTCCAATTCAATTCCACGATCATGGGAACGATATCATCACTCGTGCGTACGTACGGAATACCGCCTCCACGATGTGATGCGACTCGTTCTACATGATCTTCATTTCATAATAATTATATAAATTAATTGAATGAATAAATATGACATATATTACACTAATAACATTATGGAAATGATGTATATATATCATAAAAATAATAATAATAATTTATTCGACAAAACACGCATAAGAACAAAAAGAAATAAACACACGAATAACAAGTAACAATGAAATATTATTATTAAAATGCTAATAATATGACCATATATGATATCATAAAAATGAGTATGATTATGGAATAAGTCAATGACATTATTTAAATCATTATACAGGAGGTTCAGACACTTATGAATCAAATCGGACATATGGTAAGGGAAAATATCACAATCTCATTTTTATCCGAGATTGTTTAGACTTCAGAATTTACTGGGGAATATTTATCATCCACATCCATGTTTCCACAATATGTAATATTATTTCCATCCAACTACAATTTTTTAAATCAAATTTTACCCTTCGGTGAGTTTTTAGTAAAATATATGAAAGGAATCTTTTTCGTTTTTCGTACAAGGTACTTTTTGACTTTTCTGACATAAGTACGAGAAGAATTTTTTTTAACTTACACGGCATGAATGGATTTTTAAAACATTATTTCCAAGAAGCTTCCTTTACATGTTTTCAGGTTTATTTTTAATCCACTTCTATTAGTTTAAAATTTTATGACATGTTAAGAAAGGAAAAATGTTTTTGAAGTAGAAAGGATATTTTACTCAACAATGGAGTTTAAGTGTTTTATCAAAATTATTTTCCATTTAAGATAATATAGTTGTCTGTTTCTATCCCTATTATTAAATTTCTTTGATTATGTTGTGATGGAATTATTTTTATGAATTCATTTGTCTTATATGAATTGATTTATGATGTCACTATGTTTAAGAATCCCATTTTTATTACATGGGTTATGCAATGATGTATGAATTATGAATTTGTAGAACACATAAGAATGGTATCATTATGAGATGGGTGGGACCTATATCTCCCTCCAATGCATTGGGTAAAGATTTATATCTCATGAGATATACTTGGCTGGAACGGCAGGTTAAACTGGTTCAGTGAAACATGACTGAAATGATGAGTGAACTCGGTTCAAACATAGACATTGTCCACTAAGATAGTCTTGGAAATGAGTCTTGACTACTAAGAAATGATTTTCTATGATTATGTGTGTATGCCAAAACGCTTCATGATTTATGTTATGATATTTGGGATTACATTTCACTGCTATGATTTATCCCATTTTATGAAATTATGATCTCTTTTTCAGGTTAAGATTTCCAAAATGTTATGTTCTTATGAATATGATGTGATTGATATTTCTTTTGTTTACTCTTACTGAGGATTTGAGCTCACCCTTTTGTATATTTTCTTTCCCCAGGTTAGGAATAAGGTTATTAAGTAAGATATGCCAAAAAGGGACTCTAGATATGATGAAATAAATGAGAGACAACGTAGATGGTTTATGAACCAGTTGTCTATGTTTCCCAGTTTCTAAAGACATTATACCTATACGGTCCTTTCCGGGTTTTGTAATATGTTATAATAAGTGTGCTTCAATTTTGAAGTATTAACAATGTATATAAAGTATGGGTCATTATACCCTATCCATTGCGAGCTAATGATTTTTGAAAATACCCTCTCTATGAGGCCTCTTTCTTCGAGAACCCCCCTTCCACATGGACATATTGGTTTGTACAAATTGATTTCAAAGACCCTTGGGATGTGCTTCATTTTTTGTTTTCCTACCTCATGTTTCTTCACATAGGCATCCAAATGGATATTTCTTTTCTTCTAATATCCACAATAACATATTCCCAAAAATGGATCACTCCAAAAACCCATTAAACATGGAATTTATTATGCCTTCCCTTCCCCATGTATGGTTTGGGTCATGTTATGTAATTCATATGGGTGATGTGGGAATCCTCATCATCCATGCTGTAGTACATTAAACTTCTAAGAAACCCCACTTCCTCAACACATGAAATTAAATTGTCACAACCACATATGGGAAAGATTCAAGAGGTCCATGAAGGGGATGGGCACTAGTTCCCTATCACTCCTCTGATCCCTCTGAGTTTTCAATCCATGCACACCAATGGAATCCTTTTCCTAAGCCCTGGCCCAACTAGGTTGGGTGATTCTTTAATGATGACCATATCCTCTTCATACATCTATACATCCTTCTCGGGATTCCCATCTAGAGTAAGTCCAAAAGTCATTTTCATGGAACACTAACCATGTATAATCCCCACACCATCCCTTGTGGGTGAACCTTTGTAACATGATCATTAGGTCTACTAAAACCTCTTGTTTCTCACACCGATCATTACTCACTTGTGCATAGATTAAGCAGTGACAATGACATCCTCTATCGGTCATTAACCATACGTAAACCCCAGTCCCATCACTACCGAGCTACTTGGAATTTGATCATTGTCTTCTATGTAGGTTTTGTAGTAAGCCTTTCTAAAGTTCAAGCGCAACACCCAGTCATCATCTAATATGGTGATTTCATGTCAGTTAACTCTACTCGTCCCACATGAAGTTAAACTATTTTACACTACTAAACTATGTGGAAATTGATCCCTATTTCATAGCATAGTATGTAGGAAGCCTATATAATGCTCAAGAACAAACACCCCATATTCATCCATTATATCCATTTCATGTTGGTCAACTTTTCTCGTCTCAGATGACATTAAACTACATTCCCCTCTCGAAATACATGGGTTTTGACCCCTTATAGGTACATAAGAAGCTTCATTGATGTCCAATATCAATCAAATATAAAATTCTGTACTCCCACATTTTTATGTACTCTCCTTTTGCGATATATGCCATTTTTGGGAGGCATCTTCCAAATCCGCCTCACTGAGGTGTTCTGATCCACATGGGAATAAAACCATGCATAATCCATACATTAAATCCACAATCATCAAACCAAGAGTATCCCTCTTGTAATGGTATTCTAACCATGAAAAGTCCCCAAAATGTCCTTAGGGTGGTGTCTATTGTGTATACCCTGATAACATGACCCATCCTTATGAACAACATCAAAGTTGATCCATTCCATTTTTGAGAACAGTGTGTAGGAATCCTCTATGAGGATCTAGTTTAACATCCATGTCTCATCAATGTTTCTGCCTTGAGACATTGTGATTCAAAATGATCATGAATTGAACCAAAGGATCCAATTCCTTTGGGTCCCAACTATGTGTCCTTTATTTGGAGTCATAACCTTAGGTGACTCATTACCCCATTACCAGAACTATGTGGATCGTGATTCCATGCCATGAGGATACATAAGAATCTTTTTTTAGGTTCAATCACAATAACGTCCTCTCCAGACTGGTTCTCTGTGACATGGGCTATGTTCCATCCCCTACAAACTTAATCTCACCCTCCATATCCAGCCTGATTTTACCTAGAAAGCAACATTTTTATGAAATTTTTTCAACTATAAGGGAAGAAAACCATGCATAATCCCCATAAAAACCTTCCATCACTTCACCCTTTTTTGGTGGAGTCACATCATATTGGGCTACTAACCATGCGTAGCCCCAACATGTTCATGGGTTATTTTACATTGTGTACCCCCAAATCATATGCCTCATCCTTCGATGTACATGGGTTTTGATCCATTTTCAGTACGTCTAAATTCTCCTTATGGGTCAATCCCATCCAACAGTAATCCTTGATGTCCACTTGATGTCGACCCATCCTACACTGATTGACTCTTTGTGGTTCCCATATCAGCCTTCATGGTATTAAACCTTCCCTTATTTGGACACGCCATCCCGGGTCCACCTTCATTGGGTGTCTTGACCCATCCATCCTATAAACCTTCCAGGTGCTCCCACCTAGGGACATACCCTTTTGATCCACTCTTATCAGTGTTTTTATCAGTCATATCCATATCCACTAGACAGTAAACTCAAAGCATACCCTTTGTCATTCTTGAGAGGCCCATGAAAACCTCAGAGACAAACCTCTAGCATATATTTCGCTGTATTCGTTGTGGGATGTCTCGAGTATCCATGCCCTCAAGGAGCCCTCTTATTAAATGAAAATATATAAGTTTTGGTGTAACAATTCCCAAAAACACTAGAAATGGTCACATGAATACTTCGATGACATAAGGTGGATTACCTAAATTTACCCTTTCAAATTTTGTGATAGAATATGTGTAATTAACTGGAGTCTACAAAGATATGCCACCAGGAACGATTTCACAAACAACGTCTTAGTCATTAAGGGAGACCAAGACTACGAAAAAATATTATGGATAAATCCATGGAAGGATAGGCTGACATTCCATCATCCCATTTAGATCATGGAGAAAACATCAAAAAATAAAAAATGGATGTTTTTAGCCTTCGGAAAGCATAAATGTGGGCCACACAACTGCATGTCCCCCAAAAAAATAAATGTGAGGGCCATTGAGAAAGAGTTAGAAACAGAAATGATGAACCTGACATGAATTTATCCTCCTAAAAATTGTGATTAGTAGCATTCGTGACATTAGTAGATATTCATTTCACCCAATCCAATTATCTGGTTCCATGCCTCACCAAGAATATTGTGGGCCTCACGTGACACTCACCAGGATTTGGGGCAGTAAATCATTAGGCATCGAATTCTGTGAGATTTTTATCATGTAACTTTCTATATATCTATATATGACTGAACGTTATTAGGTAACTGTGGATGGATTTCTTATTATCTATGAAAATGGTTGAATCTTCTTTCTTTGTAGGACTAATGCAAAAATTATATGAAACTGATCACCTCTCGCCCAAAAATGTCGGGCCAGGTGCACTGGTGACTCGCGATCCAACATTGCTTCATGTCTTCTATGATATCTCCTGTGCATATAGCTTTTGAGTTCCCATGCCCCATCTCACCCAACAAATTCCATAAAATGAAGGTGATTGATACTCCTTCCTATTGATACAAACAAGATGGGTTCATCCTAACAAGCTACATGGCTCACCATGATTTATAGGCTTTTGTGTCTCATCACTAATGTCTCCATAAGGTCTGCATAGAGAGCTGATTATCCCTAATTAGTTCTATAATAGCTTTAAGAGACTCTCTACAGAGAATTATTATAGACCAAGGGAAACTCTCTACTATAGAGAAGGGGAAATCAAAGCCCAGTCATAATTGAGGTACCATCCACCCTATGATCACTTTGGGTTGACACTCCTAGTCACCATGGAAAGAATCAGTCACCGTAAGGTGAGATGTTTTGTGTTGAAATTCAATACAGAGACCCCCCCCCCCCCATATGACCATGAGACAGAGTGAAGTTACTCGCTACTATCACATCCATCATAGATTCACTCTCAATTCCACTATCACTACCCCAAGCATAGGTTATCCCCATATTGTAGACAACAGTCACTAGGGTCCTCCCCATGATCATAATCTCCATTGAGGCCCTCCCACACCATAAAGGGAAAACACATAGGACCTTCATGTGCCCATCATGATTTGAAAGAAGGACCTCCTCATACTGCTGCAATAAGAAATGGGCGACACAGTGGTCCTCTCAGCACTATAATTGGACACCATGGTGGTCCTCCCAATGTGCTTATCAGCTCTAGTGGTGGCCCTACCTGCTCAATCACTCTCAACCAATGAGGTCCTCCTGGTGTTCCATTGGAAATTTTCTTGGGTTCTCCATGCACACCAGCTAATCCAAGGAGTCACCTCCGCTCTAGTACTAACTAGTACAAAGTTCCTCCTCATGTCGATGGTATAACATTCCCTAAGGAACCACCCATGGTATAAATTAGAATCATCAATGAAAAAGGAATAATTCAGGGATGCCCCATATGGTACTCATCTACTTTTCAGATTCTGAAGTGGAGTGTGACTCTATAATGGTGCCCTCACCTCGATCCTCTGTAACAAAATCTAAGCGAGGAACCCAGCGTATCATCCTTGTCCTCCCAAAATTCTAGATGCACAAAATCCCCAATGCCATCTATAGATATATATTGGAGGAGTAATATTTTACTCGTTTCCTTGGCATTGTTGTGAAATCCTATCTACCATCTTCGAGTGCATCCTCTATCTCGATAAGAGATCCCATATATATTTTTGGGTACTATAATGCAATGAGAACCAGACAAATTCATCTCTAGACACTACCACCCTTGCATAGTAAGTAGCAACAATAATAATATCTTACAAGGATGTGGTGGTACGGTCCGTGAACTCCCTAAGAGATAGCCTAGTGTGCAGTAAACTTTCAACTCATGCACTATATTCTCCACCAACTAGTCAACCATCATAGTGGTCTATACCAGTACCATTTATGGTTCCTCAAACCCCCATTCAATGAATGGGGAAATCAAGGGATGGATCATATGCCTGATCTGATATGTTTGTGGTATATTGTCACAGTAGACCATTTACCTGAGATGTGCAAGGACAATTGCAACTAAAAGCTTCATTATTTCTGATTCCCTCACCTAGGATGAGGTTATTTGCTTCCTCCAAACCATAGGGAACAGACATTTATATCTTTTCCATTAATGTATAGCTTACCAAAAAATATAGGGACACCTCTACCAAATTTTACAACAATGCCACCTAGTTCAGTTCACAACATTCCATGTCTTTATGCACCCTACCTCACCAGGTTATCCTCAAAACGTCCATCAACGATGTGTTTAGATAATTACAGTGCTCCAAAAAGTTATTAAGGAGGGATTCCCATATGTCTATATCTATGGATAGGGTCAGTACACTTCCCTAAATTTCAGTCCAATCCTACGCCAACATGTATCACTCGGTGATACTGAGGAGATTCAATTCAACATTTTTATGGTTAACGTAGTCGTTCCTGAGATATACCCATATGGGGGAACTATATTAGTGCATGGAGAAGAGGAATATCCTAATGGGGAATTACAACCCTCGGAAGACTCTATATATTCCAATACACACCAACAAAAAACTTTTCATAGCCTTCCTCCACCTTCCATGTCATTGCCTCACCGTCGAGACAGTAGAAAGGGAAAAAAGCTTAATGAGACCGTAAACCCCCTTGACCCAACTGGCTTGTTGTATAAGCTGAAGGATGATCCAAAAAATGTGGCATTTCATAAAAATCACTCTAAAAAGATAAGGATGGTTCATGAGCTCCTAGCTAAATGCACTGTGGAATGACAGCCAGATTACAGTAATCCTAGACAGGGGCAGTAGGGGCATGAACTACTTCCACCCTTCGAATTTCACCTAGGTAATTTTGATAACTCTTCTGATCTATACAGGGTTGAGGCAGATGCTTATGGACTGAATCCATGAAATGAATCAAAAAAATCCACTTCTCCTAGATGATGACATACCTCATGACCTGACTCAGGTTCCACTGGCCGCTCTACAAGTTCCAATGACTGCTCCAAAGGCTCCACCAGCCGCTCCTCAGTTCCTCCAGAGACTCCACATGTTATTACCCTAGTTCCTTAGGCAATTCATATATTCTCCCTATATTTCAATAGGCCTACTTACCATGTATAAGATACTTCTAATGGCTTGGTGATCATTCACCCTCGTCGAGTGAAGAATCCTCGATAGGATGATTCACTAGATTCTATAATCACTTTCCTCAAGGATCAGGAATGTTAATAAGTAGAAATACCTCCTTAGGGGAAGTTGTATCTGGTATTGGTGAATGATATTCTAGTATCCATAGGTTTTAAAAATCTGACTTTATCACTATTCAATTGGACTGGGTATCCACTGCAACACCTTTCCCATTTCATTTGGAGATGTGGACCCATATTCGGAACTAAAGGACAGAAGGAGGCCAATAAACTCTGGTGTGTCCTATAGACATTGGTAGGCCCCCCATTTGTTTCGTAAAACCATATACCCATTTGATACAAAGCTATTTGGTAGAATTTTCATATGCAGCTCGTTTACTAGTTCAGTTCCACTACCCCCAAGACAAGTATTTCTGACCTATTCCTACGAAAGTTGATGCAAAATGAGCGAGTCCCAAACATTGTCTCTATGTGGAAGGGCCTCACATATTCCATCGATATTCCACTAACCCAAGAGTATTTGTTAATGATATTTGTGGGGAAGTTTAATATGGAAACTTTCCCCTCTCTATTCACTCAATATTACCTAGGTGGATTCTAGGACTTCTGTGATAGGGCTCAACACCTAGAGGAAGTGTTGCATAAATCCAAGAAGGCACACATGTTTCTTCCCACAGCTCTTCCAAGAAAAATCGCCATTGATGATGGTGATGATGTTACACAGGTAGAGGCCCCTTGATATATATAATTTTTACTGCTAGAGCCACCTCCATAGGCTCATTGAGTGTCACCACCTCTGAATCCACCATAGTCCTAGCACCACCCACCTCAGAATCGACAGGCACCGCCATGTAATGAGACATCGCCACCTCGACAAGACAACCAGGTTCTGCCTCCTCATTAGGTTCTACCTCTATGATAGTGTTAGGCTCTGAAATCCCCCTTCATAAACAATAGAAAATGGACACACTAATTTAATGATGAATGGGTCCCATGATACTTCTAATGTTCCTTATACAAAGGAAGCTTGCGGCTATTAGAATACAGGATACCTATGAGGAAAATATCGTTAATTTCCTTGAATATTTCCCCTATCACCATTTCCTTATACATACACTCATGAAGTGAAATGTGTTCATATACTAGTTCCATGGCTAGGTCGACAACACCATTGTCATATTGGGTCCATCCCCCACACATGTGGCTTGTGTGATTACAAGTCTTGAGAACGATAGTGACGGTGAATGAAAATAGGTTTCTAGATCTGGATCACATTAATATGATGAATGGATGGCTCTAAAGATATATGACCATGCCAATGGTATCATTTGTGCCCATTGGAATCTTCCTTTGTCTCTAATAGTCACTAGGCTACCTCGATCCACCACCATTGCATTGACATCATGACCTTTGAATTCTCAGAAGGACAAGTGTTGGCGGTATAATGGAAAGACAATCCATCTGCTGGTACCTAATCCATCCCGTACTCTTGATGATTTCATACCCTTAAGGATGGGTATTTACCCTTGGATACATCCAGCAATATAATACTCCTCCTAAATTAATTAAGAATATTCCTCGGAGAAAACCATCTAACTAGTGGACCATAACATGGTTCTCGATGAAGAAAAGAACCTGACATGCCCTCCTAATGTATTTAGACGATGACAGCATCATCAAAACCATAAATCTATGAATTTTCAGAATTTAAGGGCTAGTGCTTCCAGCCAAGCCATGAAAAATATTGAACCAGGTAGTGGGATCAGCACAAAGCTCAACTTGTGAAATCCTCTTATCATGTCTCATCAAAATTTCCTCCTCTATCATTTGTGGTACTCGTCTAGGCAGATTCATTGTGACCTTGTATATTCGATGCAAGACCATATCCATTTATCCATCCACTATCACACATTTTTCATGTTTCTACTATTGAGTAGTAGGATTACCATAGCACCATTCAGAATCTACTTGTTCAACTTGAAGCATCTACCATTCCTCCTTCCGCAAAGAGATATCCTATCAGTAGAAATGTGCGCCTGCCACAGAAAAATGATGTGATAAAACACCTTTCTAGAATTCTTGGAAGGATCCCAATCCTAAAGGATCTCCATAATTCTTATGATATGTGTGAATACCTTATAGAGGATTCATGAGGTCCCCTCTAGTTCAAAACATAGGTATAAGTCGTAGAATCATTCCACATTGGGGAAATCAAATATATAGATTTTCATGCAATAATCCTATTTTTTAGATAAGATGAAGGTCCTCCCATATAGGGGAACATCTTCCCACTTTATGTCTCTATTAATTTTAGTGTCATGGATGTCCAATTTTTCCACATAGACACATGTTCTAGGATCAATATCATCCCAACCCAGATGATCCAATAACTGGGGTTATCTGATGAATATCTGAGTCCCTTTGATATGATGATTAAATACTATGATAGAACCGAGTAGACATTGATTGGAATGATCTTCTTAAGGACCCAATTTCATTGATACATTAACAACATAGAGTTTATGGTCATCTCGTTAGACACCGCCTACAATTCATTGATGGGTAGTCCCTGGATCCATCTGCATGTCATAGTCCCCTCCTTATATCACAAATGCCTCAAGTACTCTCTTAATGGTCGTGTGGGTATATTCCAAGGTGGTGGATCTCACTTGACCTATTTTAAATCCTATTACATGGATGATGACTACTAACGGAGTAAGGATAAGCAGGTTTTGGTCAATAATGTTGAACACACTACTATTGTGTCCATCCCATGGATAGACATGGATTATGCCTACATCCTTCTAATTCACAAATAGGAAGAGATGACCCCAAACATGGAGATATGCATTTTTTCACTAGGATGAGGGGGAATAACATTCTATTGTATAAGGAACACCAGAATATAACCTTATATTCTTACACAAATTATGATCAGATGATCTTAGAGCCCCCTAACCCTAAAAGGTATAAGGATGTCCTTTCCATGGGGACATCAATATGCAATAAATACATGTTTTTGTTGGATGGGATTAACTACCTCTAGCCAACACACCTCAACTATTTTAATATTATCAAACATGGTCATTGGGATGAAGTACTAAGGGAATCAAATTGATAGATTTTGTGTTAATTGATTTAGCAGTGCAGGAGATCCCTGATGAGATTTCCACTATTACTCAGGTTAGAAAACTAATACCATTAAGAGCATCCAACAGGGAAGAATATCCTTCTACTGGTGATCCTCTCACAATGTATTAGGAATAGTTTTGGAAGATTCCACTCCCGTATTTTTGGATGGTGACTCCACCACTATTTATTTGTTGGTATAGGTAAGCCTCGACACTATGGGGGTTCCCAAGACCAAAATAATTAGTGTATACATGACTACATAAGAGAATCAACAAGATGTGTATTTACTAAAGCAGCATCATGATGTGTTTTCCTTGTGCTATGATAAGATATAAGGCTAGATTCTCAAGTCACTATCCACCACCTCAGTCTCCCCATAAATCATTGTGGGTCCAAGAAGCCTCCCAAAAAGATGAACCCCTCTCACACTGCAATGGTTTAGACGGATGTGGATATGCTCATTAATGATAGATTCATCAAGGAAGTCTAGTACTTCGAATGGTTAGCCAATATTGTCCCTGTTAGAAAGAAGAATAGATAGATTAGTTTCTGCATTGATTTGTGGAACCACAATCTTCACTATCTGAAGGTTGATTTTCCTCGACCTACGAGAGAGTTGTTGATCGATGTTACCACTTGAATCCAAACTCTCTTCGTTATGGATGGTTATTATGGGTACAATCAAATCTGATTGGCCCCCAAAGATGATAAATCAGCCTCCTTTAGAGAACTAATGGGTTCATTTTGTTTAATTGTAATGCCTTTCACTCTAAATATAGTTGGATCCACCAAGCAGTGTTCCATACACCACATATTCAAGATGATCCTCATAACCCTAGTGGAATGCTACATAGACAATTTGTGGTAAAATCCCACAAAGGCCTGAATCATCTCAATGAAATTAATAAAATGTTCAGATTTCTCAGTTATGACAATCTGAATATAGAACCCTTGATGTGTTCTTTCAAGGTGACCTCTAGAATGTTTCTAGGATTCATCTTTTGATACAAATTCATTGAGATTAACTCGGACAAGATCAAGGATGTCATTCAGATTCCTCCTATGAGAATCCTTCACGAGATTCATGGTTTACAAGGCCACTAAGACTATATGTGTTGATTCATTTCGAATATAGCAAGCATGTGTAATCTCATTTCCCAGCTCCTGAAGAAATTTACCAACTACTGGTGTGAAAAATAATATAATATTTCTTTTGAGGAGATCATGAAGTACTTGATACAACCTCTGATTCTGAAACCACACTTCTCTGAAAACTGCTAGTCTTTTAAGTTAAATCCTTGGAGTGGTGTCTTTATGTCTTTCACGCCCATAAGAACATATAGGGAACAGTGAAAAGTTTATAATATCTTATCCACATGCCCCTTGATAAAGATACCAGATTTTCCTTTATCGAGAATATCTTCCTCACACTTGTATAAGATATATAGAAGTTGTGACATTACCTAGAGCACCATGATATACAACAGGTGTTGCACATAGATATGCTGAAGTACATTCTGAACCGCCTTATTTTGATAGGCCGTCGAGCTCACTAGGATGTGATTCTTCAACAGTTCGACATTAGGTTCACCCCTGGAAATATATCAATGGATAGGTGATGATATATTTCTTTGTCACCCATCCGGCCCCATCAGAGTATTCCATCGATCATGAAATCCCAAACAAGGCTATCCTATTAGTAGATAAAGAAATATCATGTTGTAAAAATTACTTCGATGGACCCTTACAGATCACAACTAGAAGAAGTATCAACGATCGCAAACTCAACAGAGTTGGCCTAGGTGTCGTCCTCATCACACCTACACAAACAATCCTTACCTATTCATTCTTGTTGTCATAAGTTGTTACTAATAATGAGGAAGGGTATTAGGCCCTCATCAATGGTCTTGAGCTTTCCCTCAAGATCGATCTTCCCCATTTACATGTGAATGTGGACTCTAAGCTGGTCATCAAGAAAATAAATAGGGTATATGCCGTTAGAAAGCATGAACTCTTTCCCCTGTTAGAGTGAACTCATCAACTAAATTCCAGTTCCCTTCTCCATTATATGATACTCCTATTCACCAGTCATAGAACTGTCAAGACATTTCATGGTCTAACCATGCTTCAAATCATGCAGAGCATGATCTGAATGATCTCATTATTCATGTGGCATGTAAGAAACCGTGTTTTCACTCTTTTATGAATAGTTTAAAATTTCGGTCTAAATCATTAATTTGGACATATCATGGATTTTCAATGAGTTAGTAAAAGCTCCAAGGGTGTTCGGGACTTATTCGGAGCCCAAAACCCACATTTTTGGAGAAACTGACTTTGTGCACAGTTTATAGTTAACCTTTTAGGCTTTCCAAATAGTTTGGAAAACTGTGAAAATGATGTTTTTTCAAATAATTTTACCCCCCAAGGTTGGTGCATAACCGTGCAGACAAAAATTACAAACACCCATTTTTCCTAGGTAAACGTGTAATGGTGGCGCATATTTTGATCAAAATGTGTAGAGTAAAACTATTCAGGTAGAACCATCTCGCACGGTTAGCACATGGTTTGAAAAACCGTAAGGCAAAACCGTGCACATGGAAAAACCTATGTAAAATGACCAAACCCCCATTAATGATCTATTAATCATCATCCTTCCTCATAATCAAATAACTAGTGGTATTTTACTTCTTTTTCTCCCTTTTGGAGTTTTTTGAAGGCCAAAGCTTGGGATCAAGAGATCTCTTTTGTCTGACATCCGATCAATCTTTCGTTCTTCAAGTTGGATGTGAAACGGTAAGTACACGAGTCCTCTATAGATATTTCTATTCTTTTTCCCTCTGGAAATTCTTATAACCATGTGTGTTTTTCCCTTTTTCATTGATATACTCTTATTTGAGGAAAATCATGAGCAGATAATGGAGGATAAGGATCGTACGACCCAAAGGTGATGGGTTTATAACTCATCCCTAATGTTTGTAGTTTTTTGAATGTTTATGAGGGGCCCACATGTTTATTTGGAAACCATTTCCTAAATTACCATGAAATGGTAATACTCATTAGAATGATATGATTATTCCCATTACAAACATGTGGATAGTTGTAAGTGGTTTCACCCCCAACTCCATCCGCCTCATTTCAATGGTTAATCCCTGACTTGGATTTTAGTGTTTTGGAATATTTGAGCCACCAATTGGATGTTCCATTACATGAACAGTCTAATGGTTATTATTCTTAATATAAATGAATTTTTATTAGTGAGAATTTCCTAATGTAAGGTTCCTTGTATTGTCACCACTTGACCCACCTAAGGTAAGTGATTTCAAATAATTATTAAATTTGAAATGTGAAATTGAATGTATACTATGTATATAACATGGCCTTAATTAAAGATATTGAATAAAGGTTACAGGATCATAGAACCCATGTCCATGATGATTTTAGGTAGCATAGTGAACCTCAATAATTTATTTTCCCTTAATGTAAAACTAATACTTGATTAAATGGATGTAACGCTACTTGGCCTATCCAAACTAATGGAAGACAAGGCTAAGACAAATAAATAAAACGTATCAACTTTACATGACCTATCCACACTAATATAAGGAATGACATAAGCCAAATGAATAACAACATGATTACAATATCAAATAAAAATGGACTAATTAAATCTCACCTTGGATTCTAAGAGGTGAATACCTTGGGTCTCAGGAACCCCATTCTGATTCAAGGATACCATTTTCATAGGTTGTAACCCACCTAAAATCTAGTTCATTTCTAGTCCTTGGATTCCTAGTATACTACCCTTGGGTAACTTCGTTTTTATAGGATGCATCAGATACACTCCTTGGATCTAGAATTGAATAGTAGGTCCCATGGTGAAATCCCATAGGGCCCTATCTTTTCATAGCACAATTTTACCTTGGTCGATCACATTGGACTCAATAGGAACCTGATTTTGGAATGCCATGGATTATGCTCCTTGTATTACACTCATAACCTATATTTAGACTCAGATACTACTAAGATATCTTTCCTTGATTTTATGTTTTCTTCCTTTTTACCCTAGAACTCCCTCACTGGATATCATTTTTTGGTTTGCTTAGTACATCTAGGGACCTTCACTACCTATACTATCAAGAGGTGACGACAGTGTTGTCTATGCATCATGTGACCTATTATCCATTAATGGTAATTGATTTATTAATGAACTAGTTACATGTTCAGACACCTGCAGAGGGCTGATGCTGGTATTTGGTTATTTAGATATATTTTACAACATTCTTAACCTTAAATATTAAAGAATACACACTACAGTATTCAATTACATAGGTAGATTGTTATAGACATCATTGGTGGTTTCCCTATATGATTTTTCTCACACCCTCTCTAAATGTTTCTCGGCACCCTGAGTAGATTACATGGTTGTAGGTATTGACAAAGGAAAGCATGTAGCTTCCAATATATGATTGTGTGGTGATAGGATGGAGCTTGATAGGAGATGAACGAGTAGGATATTCGGATAATGGTATAAGGCATTGTATTATTTTACATAGTGGAAGATATTATGAATATATTCTTGTATCCATGATTTTTATTTTTATAGTGACAAGTCATTATATCATCACTGGTCATGTTGATATAGTTATTCTTTATTATCTGTTGCATCGATTTTCTACCTTTATTTATTTATATTGCTTCCATTTTTACTATTCCATTATATGTATTTTGTTTTTATAAATTATTCTAATGAGGGAATAGACTTACCATGGACACACCCTAGTTCCTCACTACTATTTGGTAGCCTCTGGCGTTCGGGATGAAGCGCTTGAGGCCATTTGGCCCACTGTGCTCGAGGAACCCGTTAAGTGGCATCCGGGTCTAGGTCATCAAAAAGTGGTATCAAATGAGGTTTTTTTTCCTTCATGAATATTTGGAGACAATATATTGGAGAATATGAATGCTTATGACTTGGTCAAAATATTTGGATGGGCTTCATGAACCCATGCTAAGGGTAAAATTCAAGTTACCCATAAAGCATTTGTTGTTCCATTTTTCCTATTACAGTTGATATTATTTCACCATTTGGTACTCATATGTTGTATGGTGATATTGATTAATAATCCAAGGGAATTTATTTCCTCCTTGTCCAAATGATATGAGGCAAGGAATATTTCTACATGCATCATTATAGGCACCTAGAATTCACATGTCATACATACTGCCAGGTAATGTTGTTTCATTTCACTACTATGAATTTCATGATATGTCTTTGGTTGTTGAGTGATGTAATGATATTTGATGTAAATTTAATAATTTTTCTATTATTGAGTGATTCCAAGTCTCAATTAATGTGTTTTATGGGCCCTCAGGGGTTTGGAGGAGTAATTTACCAAGTAAATCAATTATGCTAGAAGTAATTAGGTGTCATTTCCAGTGATAGGTTTATGGGATCTAATTCATCCAAAATGAAAATCCATTATAAATTAAATCACGACATCAAAAAAATGAATTGGTTCTGAATCCTTTTTCAACATTGTAATGTATTTCCAAGGTAAATGATTGAACATTAGAATTTACTACAAAATGAATTAAAACTTATACATTGGCACTTACTGATACCAAGCCATCTAAGTGGTTTGTTTGGGTATTATCCATTGGGTGTTACGTTTTCATACTTTATATTCTGTTAGTGATTCCAAATACTTTTTTTTGATAATTTTTTAAGATCTGTTCTTGGAATTTGTAGACCAATTCCACCACAACGTCCCCATGTCGTTCTCTAGGAGGGTGGTGATCACCATGCTTCAAACATGGGGGGCCTTGAGTTTCCAGTCCTGCTTCATGGAGTGTCGCATGATGAACTACCTATTGTACCTAATCCGAGAACTAATTCTCAGGTGCGTGATAGTTTCCTACATATGATGTAGTCCCTCAAAGTTGCTCCATGGGTTTCACCAATGATGGCTAATCAGACCCGCGAATTCCAGCAACAACATCCTCCATGTTTTTTAGGGGATGATGAATCTCAGGTAGCTATGTCATGGATAGAGACCATTCTCTCTACCCTTAGGCATATGGAAACTCATCTAGAAAAGAGAGTCAAGGATGCTATATATATGATTCAGAATTCATCCATGAATTGGTGGAATGTCGTTACCCAGGTTGGACGTCTCCAGGGAGTGTTATGGGTTGACTTTCATACTACATTCTAGGATTAGTTCTTTCCTCAGTCACTAAGAGATGAATGAGCCAGATAGTTTCTACATCTCGAGTAGGGTTCTATTTTAGTTATTGAATATTTATCATGTTTCACTTATTTACAGTTCATTTTACTACTACCAACTGGGGATGAGATTTTTCATGGTAGACGATTTGAGGATGGGTTCTAGTACGCCATCTGAACTCAAGTGAATGAAATTATCCACCCTATCTTCTCAGCAATAGTTTATCAGACCGTTATCACTGGGCATAACCTGAGGGATGGGGTGAGCACTGGGTTTAATGGATCAGTTCCGCTTCTGGACAGTACTTTTTCTAGTGGTAGGAAACGTTCCCTTGAGGTTTATCGTCAAGGTAATGGAAGCCAGAGTATCTACTTTGATAGCTATATAGCAGTTCACCAGTGTAAAAAACTAGGGCATAAAAAGCCCCAGTGTGATAGTTAACCTACAGATTGTATGTATTGTGGCCATATTAGTAATCTTCATCACTTTTTCAGGTCATTTCTGCCAGCTTTGAGTGGAAACAAATTAGCTTCATCTCCACTGTCAGGAGCGGGTTCTTTTGCGCTGTGTCTGGAGGGGAGTTGTAGTAGCACGAGGAGGTATGGACAAGGAGGAGGTCGTGGCCATGGTTGTATGATCCTTGATCACCAGAAGTACCAGTATAGCAGTCATGATTGTGGTATTCCATCTATTGCATAGAGTCATGGATCAGGTCAATTGCATTCTTTACAACTGATACCAGAGTCTCAGGCTACGGGACCATCTACAGTATGAGAATCTATTCTAATAGCCTCTATTATATTCTCTTATTTTATTTATACATATGATTCAAACTAATTTATTACTATATCTATTTTGGGAATTCTTGGATAAGAGATACAATATCACTATGGTGTAATGACCCTTGATAAACCATTGGGAATATGGTTGGAGAGAATACACTAGTGCAGGGATTGTCCCCATGAGTTAGGAAGCTACCTTTTCTAGTGGAATTGCTTTGTCCTAGAAATGATCGTATTCAATGTCATTCTCGAGATGGACTGGTTGGTCCACTATCATGCCTTTGTAGGCTATTATTGTCGAAGGGTTTTTTTTACATCACCATAATGAAAATAATTATCTTTTCAATGGGTAGTGGTATGTCCAGGCTAGGAAAGTGGGACTGAAGCATCATGGGCTAGGTGGAGTGACTGACCAAATTGAAAATCATTTCATAGAGGATCAGGGTTTGATTCAAACTTTTTCCCCTCTAGTAGTTGATTGTTTTATGGATGTCTTTCTTGAAGACTTTTATGGATTACCTATTGAGAGAGAGGTAGTGTTTGCAATAGATCTTGTTCCTGGAATATCTCTAGTGTGCATTCATCTTTTCAGGATGGAACCTACTAAGCGTCAGGAACTCAAGCGGATGATCGAGGAAATAGAGGCCAAAGGCTTTATATGGCCCAATACATCCTCTTGGGGTTCAACTATCCTTTTTTCCATGAAGGAAGATGTAACTCTTTGTTAATTCATGGATTAAAAATGGTTGAACCATCATATGGTCAAGAACTGGTATCCACATCCAAAAATAGATGCTATATTTGTCAATCTATGAGGACAAAATGTGTTATCTAAGATCAACATGAGATATGGTTTTCAACAGGTGCGAATTAGACCATCATCAATACCTTGCACAACATTCTATACTCCGTATAGTATATATGAGTATATTGTTATTTCATTCGTTCTTATGAATGTGCATGTTGTTTTTATGGATTTGATGAATAGGGTTTTACATACATACTTTTACACTTTTTTCATGGTCCTAGTGGATAACAACTTAGTGTAACAACCATGCCAATCATATTGAGATCATTCTGAGTACACAGAGAGAGCATCACCATTATGACAAGCTTTCTAAAAGTGACTTCATGATCAAAATGTACACATATTGGGAAATATTATATAATAATTTTGAGTATATTTTAAACCTAAAAAGGTTAGTGTTCTAGTCTTCTGGGAGCATCCTATGAATGTTTTTTATATCAGTAGTTTCTTATGGATCGTTGGATATTTTAATCTTTTCACACAGGACTTATCAGATCTTGCATAAACTCTTACTCGACTTACAATAAAGGGTGTTAAGTTTTTGTGGTCATAAGGGATAAATAAATTCACGAACTGAAAGGGAGGCTTGTCTTGGCACCGATTTGGATCCTTCTAGAACAAGGTAAAGGTTATTTCATTTTTTACAATGCGTCAGGAATCCACTTAGGATCAGTGTTGACACTAGAATAAAAAGTTATTGTGTACAGATCTCAGCATTTGAGGTCTCACAATAGAAATTACCCAAATAAGTGCATTGAGCTAGCATAAGTAGTTCATGCCTTACGTTACTGGAGGCATTATCTTGTGGGTTACCTTTTTGTGGTGTATACAGATCACAAGATCATTGAGTATATCTTTTCTTAGTATTAACTGAACCTCAAACAGAGAATATGGGTATAATGTTTACAATAATTTGATTTTAAACATGCCTATATGCATGGAAAAGGAAATGTGGTTGTAGATGCATTGAGTAGGAAAACTAAATCATTGGCCGTACATAAAGCTAGTGATGAATGGATGTAAATGGCCCTTTTTTCTGTACTTCTTCTATAGTTTCATGACAATCACAAGAAGTCTTTCCTCTCATCTATAATAGTTTCCTCTTCCCTCCTTCAGAAGGTGAGGAGTATGTAGTTTTCATATTCTTATGGTTTGGTTCTCTGTAAGAGTATATCTAGAGATAACCCACGTCATGTTGGGATTGTGGATAGATATGTCGCCTTTTGTCCACATGGATGTGTCTGGGTTCTTGTGGATTTGAGTGAGGAGTTGATGAAAGAGTCCCACACATCCTAGTGGGTAGTTCATTCAGGAATCTCGAAGGTGTATTGAGATATATGACGCTAGTATTGGTGGCCTGGGAAAAACGTCATATTAAAGGATTCATCACTAGGTGTTCCACTAGTCAGCAGGTGAATAAGGAGCACCCGAGACCTACAGGATTATTACATCCACATCTAGTCCCAGAAAGGAAATGGGAAGATGCTTCTATGGAATTTTTAGTAGGATTACCTAGGTCACTGAGGGGTATTGATTCTATCTGGGTAGTCATTGACTGACTGATGAATTTATCCCTCTTTATTCCTATTTAGGATACTTTCTAAGTTGATGATTTGGGAATATTGTATGACCGTGAGATCATATGACTATATAGGGTTCTATGTACTATCATTTCAGACAGGGATTCTTGTTTCACTTTATGGTTTATGCTCTATTTTTTGAATGCTCTGGGTATTCATGTGCTTCTAAGCCTATATTTTCACCCTCACACTAATGGAAAATATGAATGAAAAATATTTGTTTTGGAGGATATTATATGAGCATGTATCCTTGATTTGGATGTTTCTTGGGAGAAGTATATACCTCTAATAAAGTTTGAATATAATAATTGTTTTCTGGTGACGATTCTGATGGATCCATTTCAGGCCTTTTACGGTAGGCCCTGTCTTTCACCCTTGTGCTAGATATAGGTAGGTGAGGCAGACCTACTATGTCCTCATCTCATTGAAGAGACTTCAGAATAGGTCCAGCTAATTAAAAATCGTATAAATACTGCTCAGTCTTGGTATAAATATTATGATGATCACTGTCGAAGAAATCTTGAGTTCAACATTAGGGATCATGTATTTCTCCATGTATCACCCAGGAGTGGGAATTGAAATTCAAGAAATCAGGGAAATTTGTGACCTAGTAACGTCGAGCCATTCAAGAATCTAGAACGATTAAGTCCAGTAGCATATCATGTGCTACTACCATAGAGGTACTATTCCATTAATGAAGTATTTTATATCTCACAACTTCGCCAATATCCTGATGACCCGTCTCATACATTTGATCCCAAGGATGTTATTTTATGAGCTGATGCTACATTTTAGGATTATCCAGTACACATCATTAACTAAATAAAGAAGTCTCTCTGAGGAAATTCTATCACTCTCGTATGGGTTCTAGGTCAGTATGGTTGAGTACAAAAAGAGACTTTGTAGAGGGAAGCTGAAAAATGTGCCCAATTCCCAGAGATGTTCTCAAACAGTATTTCTATTACAAAGGAATGGGAACTCAAGGGACAGTTCTTTTAATGGGGGAAGACTATAAGAAAATTGTTTTTAAATCATGAATGGAGGTTTTAAAATTATTGTATAAATCCATAAATTCGACCTAATATGGATGCTTAATGAGTTAGTAAAGGTTCTAAGGGTGTCCAAGGATTTTTTGGAGCTCGGAACTCATCTTTTTCGAGAAACTGACTCTACATAGAGTTTAAAGTAAACAATGCGGATTTCTTCATGGTTTGGAAAACCATGAAGATTGTGTTTTCTCAGATAGTGGAACCTCACATGGTTAGTGCATGGTTGTGCAGCCAAACCTTGTGAACGACCCTTTTTCCTAGATAACCATGAATGGGTGGCACGTGGTTAGATCAAACCATGTGGAGGAAGACTTTTCGGGAATAACTGTCTTACAAAATTTGCACACTATTTGAAAAACCATGTGAATAAACCGTGTGCTGGATAAAAACCAGTGTATAATGTCAAAAACTCCCTTAGTGGTCTATTAATCATCCGCCTTCCACTTAATCCGAGAACTAGTTTGATTTTTCTCCATTTCATCTATTTGGAGCTTTCTGAAGGCCAAATATAGGGATCAAGAGATCTTCATCATCCAAAATCTGAATGATCATTCATTCATCACGTTGTATGTGCAATAGTATGTACATGAGTCCACATTAGTTGTTCTTCTTCTCTTTCACTCTCGACCTAGATATCTCCATGTGATTGTTTATCACCTTTTCAAATATATACTCGGATTCGCTGAAAATAAAGGGATGATACCACATGTTAAGGGTCGTACAACCCTAAGGTGTGTGGTCTATAACTCACCCCTATAGTTTTTTGTTTCTAGAATTTTCGTTTGTGGCCCACCAGTTTCGTTAGAAATTGTTTCTTAAAGTAAAATGTTATGATTATACTCGTTAGAATCATATAATTATGCCCCTTCTAATCATGTGATTAGTTGTTAGTGGTTTCACCCACAACGCAATCCACCTCACGTCAATGGTTATGCCATAATTGGGTTTTTAGTGTTTTGGAATATTTGATTAAGATTTTGGGTGTGCCTTTACATAAACTTTATAATGGTGAGTTTTCTTATTATAAATGGATTTTTATTAGTGATTATTTCATAATGTAATGTGCCTTGTATCCTCACAACTTTACCAGCCTAAGGTAAATGCTTTGAAATAATTATTAAATGGGAAGTGTGAAATGGAATGTATACTAAGTATATAACATGGCCTTAATAAAACATATATAATAAAGGTTACATGCCCGTAGAAACCATTTCCATTTTGATGGAACGTGTCTGAGTTAACCTCAAAAAATAATTATTCCTTAAGGTATGGATAAGACTTGATTAAATGGTTGAAATCCTACTTGGCCTAAACATAATAATGGAATACATGGCTTGGACCAATAAATACTTGTTTTGAACTCTACATGGCATATCCACAATAATTAAAAGAAATACAGGAACCAAATGAATTACTACATGATTACAATATCAAATAGGAATAGACTTACTCTATCTCACCTTCGATTATGAGAGGAGAATAGCTTGGGTCTCGGGGAACCCATTCATATTCAAGGATATGGTTTCCTTAGGTTGTTACCCACCTAGACTCTATTTCTTGTCGATTACATGGATTCCTGGTATACTACAATTAGGACCCTTATTTATCACAGGATACCTCATATGCACTTCTTGGATTCATCATTGACAAGTATGTTCCATGGTGAAAGACCATAGGGCCTTGTCTTTAAATAGCCCAGTTTTAACTTTTTCGATCACCTTAGACTCGGTAGCTTCCTTATATTCGAATGACATGGATTACGCTCCTTGGATTACACTCTTACCCCATATATAGACTCATATACTACTGAGATAGCTTAACATGAATTTATGTTAACTTGGTTTTTACCCTAGAAGCCCCTCACTAGATATAATTTTCTTGTTTCCTTATTTTGTCTTGGGACCAACAGGACTTATACATTCACGAGGCAAGATCATTGAAGGATATGACTCACATGACCTATTATAATTTAATGGTAATTGATTAATTAATGATTTAGTTACATGTTCATACACTAGTAGAGGGATGAAGCGGGCACTTGGTTATTTAGTTATACTGTACTCATGGAATTACTTTATATATGCATGCATGCACAGTGCTATACTCCATTACATGGGAAGGAGGTTATAGACACTATTGGTGGTGGACCTCAGAGATTTATCTCACACCCTCTCTGGGATCTGTTTGGTACCTGGAGTAGATTTCATGGGTTCATTTATTGAAAAATTGAAGCAGGAAGCTTCTAATACATGATTGTGTGCTGATATGATTTAGCTTAGAAGCAGATGACCTGGTAGGATATCGAGATCATTAGAGAATAATTTTTTTCTTTTAATGTGTGGAACATGTTATTCCTATTGTCTTGTATCCATGCTTTCTAGTTTTCTAGTGACATGACATTACATCATCACTGCTCCACTTGATACACCTATTATGTGGCAGCCTGGTCTGGGTCGTCACATGGCTCACTAAAGAGTAATCACTCTCATCACTCCTTAAAATGATTATATCTAGTAGGTAATCCCTTTTACTTCTGGTATTTCTACATTTGGTCCTATGGGTCCCCCTGTCGTAATGGAAGAGACCCCTGATTGGAAAACTCCCTTTGTTGAGTATCTCCAATAAGGAAATCTCCAAAACAATATAGACATGTGTGATAGAATCCATCAGCATGTAGTAAAGTTCACTCATAATAGTGGACCCATCCCTGAACAGATAATCTATAGGCTTGTGTTTGGTGGGGTTTTCCTATGTTGCATTCAAGGAGGCAAGATTCCATTGCTTATACAAGAAGTTCATGAAAGTTCCTATGGATCACATCAGGTATGGCCAAAAATATCTAACCAGATCCAAAGGATGGGTTACATATAGAAACCCATGATCCAAGACTGCATCATGTTCCCCCATAGGTGTCATACATATCAAAACCATGAAATCATTGTGCATCAGCCCCCAGAGCCTCTCCATACTACCATGTACTCTTAGCCCTTTGCAGTCTGGGGACTTGATGTCATGGGACCATCTCCACCAGCAACATCCAACCAATATAATTTCATCATAACTACAATAGATTTATTTTACAAGTTTTTAGAGGCTATTTAGCTCAAGGAAGTCAAGGTCACCTCTATCGTTGATTTCATGATCTTGAATGTCAACCACTGGTTTAAAGTTCCTCACGATATCCTCTCAAATAACAGAACCAACATCTGAGCAGTCGATCTAATGAAATTTATTCCAAATAATGTACTTGGTATAACCACACATATTTCTATTATGAAACAAAAATTGTGAAAATTGATGCATTCAACCATACCCTCTTTAACATCTTGTAGAAGATGGCTAGTTAGAACAAGAAAAGTTTGTAAGATAATCTCCCCAACACTCTCTGGGCATACCAGAAAACAATTCGTAATTCCACCCAGGTGACCACATATTCTCTAGTCTATGGAAGAAAGGAAATATTTCCATCGAGATCTAGTTTACATCACTCCATACATGTGTCTATGATCAGTGGATGTTAGGCTGAGTAGCTGAAGTTCATCTGGATTGACTAGAATATCTCAATGAGAATTCAATTTGAGACTTTTGCTACCTGGAGAGGAACCATAATAAGATAGCTAGATATTTGAACAAGAATAATTTTCTACACTCATTCATTCAAGGGGAAATGGTATTTTCCCTAAAAACTCCAATGATACTTGGAATGAAGATGCCAATATTGGATCCCAAATGGGAGGGACCTTATACCATTAACAAGGTTTACCCTAATAGTGTGTACTCTTTGGTCACAATTGACAGTTAATGTATAACTCCTCCCATAAATTCTAAATTCATCAAAAAGTACTTCGTATTAGTGAAATCGTAAGTCCAAAAAATGATGTTAAACTGCATGGAATTTTCATCTTACATGATGTTAAACATCCCATTATCATTATGCATGATGTTAAACTACCCATTATCAACCTGCATGACATTAAACTACACATTATAATTTTACATGACATCAAATGACCCATTATCATTTAGAATGACATTAAACAACCCATTATCATCCTGCATGATGTAAAACATCCAATTTTCATATTTCATGATTATAAATTGGAAATGGTAAACATACCATTCTTTTCTGAGCTCTACCACCATATACAATGATCTTCCTCATCCTCACCGCATGATGATAAATTTCATAGAATCCCATGAACTATATATAGATTTATTCCTTCCCTCACAATATACATAGTAATGGCCAAATATTTTTTCTTCAGTTCCATCCCAAGATCCACAAATTATCTCCTCTATTCGGTCCCTTGTCCCCAATCCTTTTGGGAGAATGTAGTGTGTTGTGGACAACTTTTGTAGTCATTAATGTCTAGTTTTTAATAGATTCACTAGGTGAATCCCTCAAGAATAACCTATCCCACTTACTTCTTTACCACACAATGTTAATGTTCAAGGGTTCATCCTATTATATGACCTTAAATTGTGACTCAATCGTCTTGTTCACACAACGACAAAATGGCACCACATCGTGATTTCCTCACCTAAGGGGGAATTTTGTTTGGCATCAGTAACCAATAATTCTATTATTCAGGGACTATATATGGATTAATCCCTACAAAAACACCTGGACTCCTCTTCATATGTTTATTGATCTCAAAAAAACAAATAGAGAAGAGGGAGAACAAACAAGATACATCAAAATACTTTTCATTTCGCACAATGGTCAGACCTGTACGGCCAAACCGTTATAGGGATACGTGTTCCTTGATTCCTTCCCTCATAGGATATATTAGAAGGGCCAAAATTCACATATTTTGGTCCATCCTAGGCTCCATGACAATATGTTTCACATGGCCTCCAAGCCCTAATCCTTTGGGATCATGTGTTGTGGTGTGGATTTCTTTGGTTCTCATTCACAATGAGTTTCTAACAACCGCATAGTGTGTGTCCACATGAGATCCCCTTTTCATCCCATGTCAATACCAGATAGAATTAAACTGCACGACATTCCAATAACTACATGTGGTTCGATTTCCATCCTTATGTGATACGTAGTGACACCCTGATCATCTGTCGTGGACCTAACCACAACACTCGTTACATTTTTATGCCATAGTCCTCACCACAAGATGTTAAATTACATGTCACTTCAAGAACTACTTGTGGATTCATTATTAGCATTTCAAGATATGTATGAATGTTTGGATACATTTTCTTTAGGTCCAGCCTCACCAATTCATTCAATGTTTTGCTTTCCCCCTTGGGGTTTGTTCTCATTGAATTCTGTACATGGTGTGGTGTGGATGTTTTTGGACATCATTCATGTATGGTTTGTAATGGTTTCACCATGTGCCCCTCTTGAGAATGTCCCTTTCCCAACATTTCCTTACCCCATGACTTTTAACTTCATGACATTTTATGAACTACATGTGGCTTGATTCTAGCCCTCACAGGACTCATAGCGACCCCGAGACTTATTTTCTTTGGGTCTATCTATAACGACCCATACTTTACATATATTGTTAATACTTCGAAATTGAATCACACTTATTACAACATCTAACAAAACCAGGAAAGGACCGTATAAGTATAGTGTCTTTAGAAATTTGGAAACATAAACAACTGGTTCATAAATCATCTATGTTTTCTCCCATTTAGTTCATCATATCTAGAGTCCCTTTTTGGAATATCTTATTTAATAAACTTCTCCCTGACCTGGGGAAAGAAAACATACAAAAGGGTGAGCTCAAATGCTCAGTAAGGGTAAAAAAAAGAAATATCAATCACATCATATTCATAAGAACATAAAATTTTGGAAATCATAACCTGTAAAAAAGATCATAATTTCATAACATGGGATAAATCATAGTAGTGAAATTTAATCCCAAATATCATAACATAAAACATGAATCTTTGTGTAATACACAAATAATCATAGAAAATCATTTCTTAGTAGTCAAGACTCATTTAGAAGACTATCTTAGTGGACAATGTCCATTTCTGAACCGCGTTCACTCCTCGTTTCAGTCCTATTTCACTAAACTGGTTTAACCTGCCGTTCCAGCCATGTCTATCTCATGAGATATAAATATTTACCCGTTTCATTGGAGGGAGATATAGGTCCCACTCATCTCATAATGATACCATTCTTATGTTTTCCACAAAATCATAAATCATACATCATTTCATAACCCATTTAATAAAAATGGGTTTCTTAAACATCGTGACATCATAAATCAATTTATATAAGACAGAGGAATTCATAAAAATAATTCCATCACAAAATAATAAAATAATTGTAATAATAGGGATAGAAACAGAACCCTATATTATATTAGATGGAAAATAATTTTGATAAAACACTTGAACTCCATTCTTGAGTAAAATATCCTTTCTACTTCAAAAACATTTTTCCTTTCTTAACATGTCATAAAATTTTAAACTAAAAGAAGTGGATTAAAAATAAACTTGAATACTTGTAAAGGAAGCATCTTGGAAATAATTTTTTGAAAATCCATTCATGTCATATAAGTTAAAAAACATTATTCTCGTACTTATGTTGGAAAAGTCAAAAAGTACCTCATACGAAAAACGACAATAGAATCATTTCATATATTTTACTAAAAACTCACCAAAGGGTAAAATTATATTTAAAAAATTGTATGTGGATGAAATAATATTACATGTTTAAGAAACATGGATGTGGATGATAAATATTCCCCAGTAAATTCTGATGTATAAACAATCTCAGATAAAAATGAGATTGTGAGATTTTCCCTTACCTTAGGTCTGATTTTCTTCGTAAGTGTCCAAACCTCCTGTATAATGATTTAAATAATGTCATTGACTTATTCCAGAATCATAATAATTTTTATGATATCATATATGGTCATATTCTTAGCTTCTTATTTGTAATATTTCATTGTTACTTGTTATTAGGGTGTTTATTGCTTTTTGTTCTTATGCGTGTTTTGTCGAATAAATTCTTATTAATATTTTTAGGTTATAGATACCTCATTTCAAGAATGGTATTAGTGTAATATATATCATATTAATTCATTTATTTGAATCATATAATTATTATGCAATGAAGATCATATAGAAGGAGTCGCATCACATCGTGTAGACGGTATTCCGTACGTACGCACGAGCGATGATATCATTCCCATGATCGTGGAATTGTATTGGAGTGTATGTATACTATTTCAGAAACAATATCACTTTAAAATAATCATATATAGTTATTCATTACACCATTATACCCATCCATGTATGGTGGTGGTGGAAAATAGATTACACCACAGTGAGGAGATGGTATTCCATACGTACGCACGCGCAGTGATTTCATTTTCCGTAGGATGGATAGATGGTGAAATAGGGTTGTTTCATACTTATAATAAAATATCAGTATATGAGTGATACTGATTTTATTACTTCATAATGAAACAATTAAATAAGAAGAAGTGGAATAAGAAATAAAGTTGAAAGAATCGGTAACGGACATTACCTCTTCTTTAAAGTGCCTCTTTGAGACCTCCTCTTAGGGAACTAAAATTGGTCTTTGAAGAATACCAGGACCTCTAGGATGTTTCTAGAGAAGTGGAGAAGATAATTTGGCAGGGTTAGGCCGATCTGGAAGGCTCAAAGTGGTGTGAGGAAGAGAGGGAGGAGGTTCCCTTTTATAAGGGAGGGGAGGGGCACCTTTGGAAAAACAAAAAATATTATTTTATTATAAAGTACAATTCGGTTTTTAATAGCTCCAAATTGATTTATTTCTAAGCTAAGGTGGGAATGGGTCTAAAACCTCTCATCCAATAGAATTTAGACAAGTTTAGGTCATTATATTAACCTTATCTTTTATTTTTAACTCTTGGTTAATTAGATTGACATTTACCATGTCACTTTGTATTTTTTTATTATATAGTTAATAAACTTACCATATACATCCAAGAGCCCCCAAAGTGGTCCATTAATGATACACCTATCATGATATAAGTATCTTGGCCGAACCTTATATTTTTAGGAATATAAAAACAATTAATAATATAATATTTGTTTTAAAAACTATTTTCTGTCAATTTTGACACTATATGGTAATTGATTTTTGTAAAAATCATAATAGAATAATGTTTTAGAAAAAAGTTAATTAAATAAATACTAACATGTCATAGTAACATATAAAATTATTGGAATTCATAAAAAGTCTCAAATTAAATTTATTTGGGTATTTATAACATCAATTATGTTAATATTTGATTAGTATGTTAATTATTGTATCATCATTGTGTCATAAATAAATTAAATTATTTTAATTCTAAAAATTACCAATAAAATAAAATTATGTAGGAAACCTATTTATATTTCTAATTAATTTTTATATTCGAATTTATCTTATGTATAACCCTATATTATAAATGATCTATTTACTAAACTTTGATTTTAACTATTTTAACCCTTCATTAAATAAATTAATAATAAATGTCCTAATCTAATCCATGTGGGCCTAAATGGTCATATTTTATTCCTCAGGTTGTTTTTGGTCGAATTACACTTATCCATTATAATTAGGACATGTGTTAGGGTAATTATAATATAATTTTTACCCTTAATTACCGTATTTACTTTTAACCATGGTAAAAAAAAGTAAAAAGTTACTATTCACCATAAATTATATTCATCTCATTTAACCACATTTGTTTCCTTGATATTAACCGTGTCTCTCGGATTTTCAAAATTCTACTCACAGAAGTGGTAAAATTATGTTTTATGTGAATTTGAAAATTTCTCCTAGGATGTGGGTAAAAGACGGTGAAAAGTTCAATAAAATTTTTATATATGTAAAATTATTATAAAATGACTCCAATGAATTAATTTGAACTTATAAATTTATTATGTATTAATTTTTAACTAAAATAAATTTTAATAAAATAAATAATTATTTCAATAAAAAGTCGGTTTTTAAATAGTAACCAAGTGTGTTCACTATTCATCAAAAATTGAATGTTTTCAGAAAAATACCAAAATTTCACCCTAGGCTAATTTCGATATTCCAAATCCAAATATGAAGTCCATTTGGAAAAATAAAATTTTCAGAATTTCAAAAAGTGGGTATTACTATTCATAACAACTAGTTTTAATAATATTTTAATAGCATATCGTTGTTTAGTGAAACTCGGTATTGCGTACAACGCAAGCTATGGAGGAAGGCTGTTGTTGCATGTAAAGAAAGACAAGCTAGTGTTGTGTGTAGTGAAAGATTCCTTCGATGATTTATATAACATAAAAACAAAATATTTCTTATAAAAGTCTCAGGTGTTACATTCTACCTCCATTAAAATGAATTTCGCCCTCGAAATTCGTCACTTTTTAAAAAATAAATGAGGATACCTCTCCCTCATCATACCCTCAAGCTCCCATATAGATTCTTATAATTGGTGGTTCTTGCATAAAACTTTCACCAATCGAGTGGTCTTGTTCTGTAGGACTTTTTCGCTACGATCCAGAATCTCTATCGGTTGATCTTCATAAGAAAGATCGTGCTCCAGCGGTACAACTTCTAAGTTGGGTACATGCCAAGGATCAGGTATGTACTTTCTCAGGAGAGATACATGGAACACATCATGAACTTGAGAGAGATTCGGTGGAAGTGCCAATCGGTATGCTACCTTCCCAACACAATCCAGTATTTCGAAAGGACCGATATACCTAGGCCTCATCTTTCTGTTCTTTCCAAATCTCATTATTCTCTTCCAAGGAGATATTACTAAGAACACTTTATCACCCACTTCAAACTCTAGGTCTTTTCTTCGGTTATCGGCATAACTTGTTTGTCTACTCGGAGCCGCTCTTATGTGTTGTTGAATAGATCTGACCTTCTCTGCCATCTCATCAACAAGATCATGTCCTAATAGCTTTGTTTCCCCAACTTCATCCCAGCAAGTTGGAGTCCTACATTTCATTCCATAGAGAGATTCATATGGAGCCATCTGAATACTGGAGTGAAAGCTATTATTATAAGAAAATTCCAACAAAAGTAGGTGTTGATCAAAAACACCTTTGAAATCCATAGAGCAAGCTCTCAACATATCTTCTGGAGTTTGAATTGTTCTCTCAGACTCACCGTCTGTCTGAGGATGATAAGAAGTGCTGAAACTCAACTCTGTATCTAGAGTATGCTGAAGACTTTGCCAGAACTTTGAGGTAAACCTTGTATTTCGATCAGATATAATAGAAAGTGGTACTCCATGCAATCTTACCACTTCCTTCACATATATCCCTGCAAGCTGCTCTAGAGAGAAATCCCCTCTAATAGTAATGAAGTGTGCAGACTTTGTAAGATGATCAACTATGACCCAGATAGCATTATTGATTTTGGATGTTTTAGGAATTCCGCTGACAAAGTCTATAGTGATGTTTTCCCATTTCCATTCGGGTATGGTTAATGGTTGTAACATCCCCTTAGACTTCTGTCTCTCAGCTTTAACTTGCTGACAAACCAAGCATCGAGAGACATATTCAACAATATCTCTTTTCATGCCATCCCACCAGAATTACTCTTTCAGGTCCCTATACATCTTCATGCTTCCAGGATGAATAGAGAATGAAGAACTATGAGCCTCATCCAGTAGCTCCTTCTTTAATTCTGGGATGGGAGGAACACAAACCTGATTCCTGAACTTTATTATCCCATCAAAATCAAGGTTGAATTCCGGAACATTTCTCACCTTCTTTTGTAACTCTACATCTTCTTTCTGTGAATCTTTAATCTTCACATGTATAGATCGATAAACATTCATTTGAGAAAGATACGATTTTCCCCTTCCATTATAATTCCAAGATCCATCCTTTGTAAATCCATAAATATTGGATCTTTTTTATCCTCATCATGGATAAAATGGCCTGGTCTTGTTGACTTAATGCATCTGCCACCTTTTTTTCTTTCCCAGGGTGGTAATGAATTGAGCAGTCGTAATCCTTAATCACCTCCAACAATATTCTTTGGCGCATATTCATCTCCTTTTGTGTGAAAATATACTTTAAAAATTTATGATCTGTATAAATATCACACCTTTCTCCATAAAGATAATGCCTCCAAATCTTTAATGAAAAGATTATCGAAGCTAACTCCAAATCATGTGTTGGGTAATTTTGCTCATGTATTTTCAACTGTAGTGAGGCATAATCTGTCACCATATCATTTTGCATGAGAACACACCCCAATCCCTTCTTGGATGAATCACTGTAGATCACAAACCTTTCTCCACTACAAGGAAGTATGAGCACAAGTGCACTGGATAAACGTCTTTTCAACTCCTTGAAATTCTCGTCACATTCCCCCATCCAAACAAACGTACCTCCTTTCCTAGTCAACTTGGTGAGTGGATTAGATAATCGTGAAAATATTTTCACAAAACATCGATAATATCCAACCAAACCAAGATAACTTCGGAACTCAGTTACTATTGTTGGTCTCAACCATCTTTCCATAACCTCTGTTTTTGCTGGATCCATAGATATCCCCTCTTTTGAGATTATGATACCCAAAAGTGTAACTTTTTGACGCCAAAATTCACACTTGGTAAATTTGGCATAAATCATCACCTTTCTCAAGGTCTTCAATATAATTCTCAAGTGATCTTCATGTTCTTCCATTCTCTTTGAATAGACAAGAATATCATCTATAAAGACTACCACAAACTGATCAATATAGTCTCTAAAGACTCTATTCATCAGATCCATGAAGATAACGGGGGCATTAGTAAGACCAAATGGCATCACTATAAATTCATAGTGTCCATACCTTGTATGGAAAGCCGTATTTGGTATATCCTCCCTTTTGACCCTTAATTGATGATACCCTGAACGAAGATCAATCTTGGAAAAGTATTAACCTCCGCGTAGTTGGAAAAATATGTCATCAATGTGTGGGAGAGGATATTTGTTCTTGATAGTGATCTTGTTAAGTTCTCAATAATCAATGCAGAGTCTCATTGATCCATCTTTCTTCTTAACAAATAGAACAAGTGCTCCCCAAGGTGCGCACTAGGGCGTATGAATCCCTTATCAAGATTCTCTTGGAGTTTCTTATTCAATTCCTACAACTCAATTGTGGTCATTCTATAAGGTGTCTTTGAAATAGGAAAATCAACCGGTACGAGTTCTATTGAAAACTTGACATCAAGATTTGGTGGAAGACCCGGAAATTCCTCTAGAAAGACATCATCAAACTCCCGTACAATGGGCATATTCTTAATCGTGAGTTTCTCACCAACCATTTGAGATAAATAACCTTCATTTAGTGGAATCAAGACCCATAAGATGGAAGAAATTTCCACTGGAAGGTTATGTTCATCCTTGCATCGATAGACGATCATAGATTGATCTGGAATATGAAATGTGACATACCTTATATGGAAATTGATATGAGCTCCATATAAAGAAAGCCAATCCATGCCAAGAATGATATCAAATTCCACTATAGGAAGGACCACAAGATTTGCAGGAAGCACTTTCCCACAAAAATCAATAGGAGAAGAATTATAAACTTTTGATGCGACTGTTGTGCCATTAGGGGTTGTCATAGCTAACTCAACATCTAATTGATGAGGTTATATGGTGATACCATTAGAAAATTCTTCAGAAATAAAATATTGGGTGGACCCAAAATCAAATAAAACATTTTCTATTTTAGAGTGGACGATAACTGTACCTTTCACCACTTAGTTATCATACTCAACATCGCTGATAAAAATTTCATGTGACTTTCCTTTTTCTTTATCCTTAAGAGTTTTCTGACGTCGATCATCATCAACAACCCTTGTATTAGGGAATTTATTGGCATAATGCCCCATTTCCATGCACTTGTAACATTGAAGTGTAGGAGGTGCACTCTGTGTAACCTTTCTTTGTTCGCATCACTAGAAATCTTCTTCCCATCATTGCGGCATTCAAATGCCCGATGACCTTCCTTTCCACATTTGAAACATTTAATTGTCCCTTTTAGAAAACTTCGTCCTTGTTTCTTTCTAAACATTGAGCATAAGGGAAAACTCATCTTCATTTCAGTGTTCTCTTTAGATTTTCCTTTGAATTCCATTTTCCTCTTCTTATCAAACCCATATGACTGATGGGTTACTCCAATCTCCATCTCAACTTTGAGAGTACATCGAATGATTTCCTCGTAGCTATTGAAGTCCCTTATGGATAACGCCCTTCGAAGACTAAGTTTTAAGCCACTAAAGAATCGATCGATCTTACTCTCAGGTTGGATAATAATACCAGAAGCATACCTTGAAAGACTTGTAAAATTTTCTTTGTAGGTACCAACAGATTCATTATCCTTTTTCTTTAGTTCAAGAAACTCCTTCTCCATCATTGTTCGGAGAATACGAGGGAAGTACTTATTGAAAAATAAGTTCTTGAACTCGTCACATTCCATGGATTCAATTTCATCTCTTTGCCACGTATTTTTGATAAGATTCCTCCATTGATCAGCTTCACCTTCCATGCGATAAACTGCTAAGATGACTTTATCATGTTCAGAACATTGAATAAGTGAAAATATCTTTTCAGTGGTACTGATCCATTTTTCAGCCACTAATGGATCATAAGACCCGTTGAATGAAAGTGGACGCTGCCTCATGAAGGATTAAACAGAATGTTGCTCCTTCCTTTAATCATTTGGAAGTCCTGCATGATTCATAGCTTGAGAAAGTTGTGTGAGCATGGCTATATGATTTTTCATTCCAGCTCACATAACGTTTGGTTGCTCAAGGGGACAATCATTTCATTGCCCGTCGCATTCCGCATTAACATGGTTCCTTCGGGTTCCGGCCATTGACTAAAACCAAGAAGAATAGTGTGAGCAAAAATAATTATAATAGGAGAACCACATAATCAAGAATAAAATATCACACTTAAGGTCTTATAATAGGTTTTTCATGGTCATTTCTAAAACTCTAAGATTGTGTTCTATGCTTAGACTTATCCTTAGGGTTATTACTAAGGCTTTCACATCCTAGTTTCCGAAGGATGACTATTCCTTTCCTCTGATACCAACTATAACGACCCATAATTTACATACATTGTTAATAATTAAAAATTAATGAACACTTATTACAACATATAACAAAACCACCATATAGGTATAGTGTCTTTAGAAACTGTGAAATATAAACAAATGGATCATAAATCATCTACGTTGTCTCCCATTTATTTCACCATATCTAGAGTCCCTTTTTTCCATATCTTAATTAATAAACTTCTTCCTAACCTGGGGAAAGAAAACATACCAAAGGGTGAGCTCAAATTCTCAGTAAGGGTAAAAAAAAGAAATATCAATCACATAATATTCATAAGAACATAACATTTTTGAAATCTTAACCAGCAAAAGAGATCATAATTTCATAACATGGGATAAATCATAGTATGGAAATGTAATCCCAAACATCATAACTTAAAACGTGAAGATTTTTGGCATACACACATAATCATAGAAAATTATTTCTTAGTAATCAAGACTCATTTCCAATACTATCTTAGTGGACAATGTCAATTTCTGAACCGAGTTCACTCATTGTTTCAGTCCAGTTTCACTGAACCAGTTTAACCTACTATTCCAGCCATGTCTATCTCATGAGATATAAATATTTACTCAATGCATTGGAGGGAGATATAGGTCCCACCCATCTCATAATGATACAATTCTTATGTGTGCCACAAAATCATAAATCATACATCATTGCATAACCCATGTAATAAAAATGGGATTCATAAACATAATGACATCATAAATCAATTCAAATAAGACAATGGAATTCATAAAAATAATTCCATGACAACATAATCAAATCAATGTAATAATAGGGATAGAAACAGAACCCTATATTATCTTAGATGGAAAATAATTTTGATAAAACACTTGAACTCCATTCTTGGGGAAAATATCATTTCTACTTCAAAAACATTTTTCCTTTTATAACATGTCATAAAATTTTAAACTAAAAGAAGTGGATTAAAAATAAACTTGAAAACTTGTAAAGGAAGTTTCTTGGAAATAATATTTTAAAAATCCATTCATGTCGTATAAGTTAAAAAAACATTCTTCTCATACTTATATCGGAAAATCCAAAAAGTACCTCGTACGAAAAACGACAAAAGATTCCTTTCATATCTTTTACTAAAAACTCACCGAAGGGTAAAATTAGATTTAAAAAATTGTAGGTGGATGGGAATAATATTACATATTGAGGAAACATTGTTGTGGATGATAAATATTCCCCAGAAAATTCTGAAGTAAAACAATCTCGGATAAAAATGGGATTGTTAGATTTTCCCTTACCTAAGGTCCAATTTGCATTGTATGTGTCTGAACCTCCTGTATAATGATTTAAATAATGTCATTGACTTACTCCAGAATGATACCCATTTTTATGATATCATATATGGTCATATTCTTAGCTTCTTATTTTTAATATTTCATTGTTACTTGTTATTCGAGTGTTTATTGCTTTTTGTTCTTATGTGTGTTTTGTTGAATAAATTTGTATTCTTCTTTTTAGGTTATAGATACCTAATTTCCAGAATGTTATTAGTGTAATATATATCATATTCATTCATTCAATTCATTTATATAATTATTATGCAATGAATATCATGTAGAATGAGTCGCATCACATCGTGGAGACGGTATTCCGTACATACGCACGAGCGATGATATCCTTCCCATGATCGTGGAATTGTATTGGAGTGTATGTATACTATTTCAAAAACAATATCACATTACAATAATCATATATAGTTATTATTTACACCATTATACCCATCCAAGTAATGTGGTGGTGGAAAATATATTACACCACGGTGTGGAGACGGTATTCCGTACGTATGCACGTGCGGTGATTTCGTTTTCCGTAGGATGGATAGATGGTGAAATAAAGTTGTTTCATACTTATAATAACATATCAGTATAATAGTGATACTGTTGTTATTACTTCATAATAAAACAACTAAATAAGAATAAGTGGAAGAAGAAATAAAGTTGAAAGAACCGGTAATGGACATTACCTCTTCTTTGAAGTGCCTCTTTGAGACCTCCTCTTAGGTCACTAAAATTGGTCATTGAAGATGCCCAGGACCTCTAGGATGTTTCTAGGGAAGTGTAGAAGTGAACAGGGCAGGGTTTGTCCGAGCTTGAATGCTCAAAGCGGTGTGAGGAAGAGAGGGAGGAGGTTCCCTTTTATAAGGGAAGAGAGGGGCACCTTTGGAAAAACTAAAAATATTATTTTATTATAAAGTCATATTCGGTTTTTAATAGCTCAGAATTGATTTATTTAGAATATAGGGTGATAATGGGTCGAAATCCTCTCATACTGTAGAATTTAGACATGTATATGTCATTATATTAACCTTATCTTTTAGTTTTAACTCTTGGTTAATTAGATTGGCATTTACCATGTCACTTTGTATTTTTATATTATATAGTTAATAAACATACCATATACATCCAAGAGACCCCCAAGTGGTCCATTAATGATACACCTATCATGATATAAGTATCTTGGACGAACTGTAGATTTTTAGGAATATAATAAAAATTAATAGTATAATATTTGTTTTAAAAACTATTTTATTTCAATTTTGACACTATATGGTAATTGATTTTTGTGAAAATCATAACAGAATGATTAGTTCAAAAAAAGTTAATTAAATCAATAATAACATTTAATATTAACATAGAAATTTCTTTTAATTGATAAAAAGTCTCAAATTACATTTATGTGGATATTTATAACATCAATTATGTCAATATTTTATTAATAAGTTAATTAATGCATCATCATTGTGTCATAAATAAATTATATTATTTTAAGACTAAAAATTCCAAATAAAATACCATTATGTAGGAAATCTTTTTATCTTTATAATGAATATTTATAGTCGAATTTGTCTAATTTATAACCCTATATTAAAACTTCTTTAGTTATTAAACTTTGATTTTAACTATTTTAACCCTTCATTAAATAAATTAATAATAAATGTCCTAATCTAATCCAAGTGGGTCTAAATGGACATATTTTATTCCTAAGGTTGTTTTTGGTCTAATTAAACTTATCCAATAGAATTAGGACATGTTTTTGGGTAATAATAATATCATTGTTACCCTTAATTACCGTATTTACTTTTAACTGTGGTAAAAAAAGTATAAAGTTACTATTCACCAAAAATTATTTTCATTTCATTGAACCACATTTTTGTCCTTGATATTTACTGTATCTCTCGAATTTTTGAAATCCTACTCACATAAGCGGTAAAATTATGTT
Organism: Viscum album; assembly: GCA_963277665.1. Lineage (NCBI taxonomy): Eukaryota > Viridiplantae > Streptophyta > Magnoliopsida > Santalales > Viscaceae > Viscum > Viscum album. Next base: position 2,133,243,594 of record OY728148.1, read on the forward strand.
TTATGTGAATTTGGAAATTCTCCTAGGAGGAGGGTAAAAGACGGTGAAAAGTTCAATAAACTTTTTATATATCTAAAATTATTATAAAATGACTCCAATGAATTACTTTTAACTTATAAAGGTATTATTTATTAATTTTGACCTAAAATAAATTTAAATAATATAAATAGTTATTTAAATAAAAATTCGGTTTTTAAATAGTAACCCATTGTTTTTCACTATTCATAAAAAATTGAAAGTTTTCAGAAAAATACAAAAATTTCACCCTAGGCTAATTTCGATATTCCAAATCCAAAAATAAAGTCCATTTTGAAAAATAAAATTTACAAAATTTCAAAAAGTGGGTTTTACTATTCATAATGGCTAGTTTTAATAATATTTTAATAGCATATCGTTGTTTATAGAAACCCAGTATTGTGTACAACGAAAGCTATCGAGGAAGGATGTGGTTGCGTGTAAAGAAATCCAAGATAGTTTTGTGTGTAGTGAAATATTCCTTTGATGATTTATATAACATAAAAACAAAATATTTCTCATAAATGTCTCTGGTGTTACACTATCCCCATATTTCTTCATTTTTTCCACTACTTTTTCCATAGTCATTTCATTGGGCTTCATTATGTGGGGAGGAATTGTATTTCCCACATTCACATCGGTTTGTTTTACCACACCATTTACATCCCCCTTGAGACATTACATTCCCACCACTGTCCTGGCCAAATTATAAAAAAATGTGTGGCAACCATGTGTCAATTACACATAATGTTAAACAACATGACAATATAAAAACTATGTACAGATTCATTCACATCCTTAAAAGATACATAGAAATTTCTAGGCATTTCAAATTAGGTCTAGCCCTAGGTCCATTGACCTTGTCAGCTCTTTGGCCCTATCCTGGGGTCCGGGTTCTATGTCCTTTAACAAAAATATCATTCTTCCTAATATGATGTTAAACTACAAGGAACCTTTCCTACGTCTTTCTTCCTTGTTCCCTAGGCCATATCCCTTTCTTGGGAATTAATGGTTTTGTGTGGACTTCTTTTGTCCTCATTCGCATTAGGTTTATTGTAGCCACATGACGTACTTCCCTTCATGGATCTCCCCTCCATCACCCATATCCTTAGCACATGACATTAAACTGAATTGCATTTGTAGAACTATGTATGGATTGATTCCCGTCCTTATGGAATATGTAGGAATTCCCTAACATTTTTTCATTGGGACTATCCCTAGGTTCATCAATACAATTTTCCCCTTTTCCTCTACCCACCTCTGTGACTTTTTTGCTCTTATTAGACCCCGCAACCCTTTTTATGCCTCATAAACATTCTCCAATGCATAGTGGATTATAAAATAGAGTGTTGGAATTGCCATGCACATGAATTCATCCATTTCCATGCTTTATATCTCCCTTTAATTCGATTTCCGTCATATTTAACATATGAAAATACCCACAGACATTATAGATGTATTACCTTATCAATCACCTATAAATTTGGCCAACTTCCTAGAGGATTTTGGATGACATTATGAGATAGGCCTCGTTTAGCAAATTTGGTCAGCGGTTGACCCACATTTATTATAGCATCCCAACCTTTTATTACATTACTATTACATCATTTCAAAGATCAAAAACATAATATTATTACATATAGAGGATCCAAAGGTATAGTTTCTTGGGAAAACTATGACTATACAAAATAAATACATCATCAACCATAAACATTTATTTAATTTCATCTTCTCTAGATTATAAGTTGCTCTTGTCCTCTCCTAAGTACATGTATCTTCCTGAGGATATACATCAAAATGGGTGATCTAGAAGCCTAGTAAGAGGATAGATAAAAACAATCTATCATGGGGTGAGAATAATCATAACATAGGACAATGATCATCAACATGAGAAGAGCATAAATCAAAGCCTTGAAATGTGGCATTGCATAAAAATGAAACATCATGTCTTAGTGGTTAACTGCCACACATACTTGTGAACAAAGCTAGAATCTTGTTCAAACATCATTTCACATTTACTCATGAGATTCATCACTTTACCCAACGCATTGGAGCGCTATATAATTCTGGGTGCACCCGTAACATTTAAACATTCATATTGCGCTATATAATTCCGGGTGCACCCGTCACATCATAACGATATCATTTATCATGCTTGCCACAATGAACATATAAAATAAATTAACATAATGAACCTATTAAAAGGAATGGGTTTCATCTCATAATAACATATTCATAAGATTTTGGTTCCCAAAATAAAGAGGGAATAACATACATGTTACAAGTACCGTTCACTTTGAGTGAGAAGTAAAAGGGGTGTTCTTGAAAGAAGAGTTCTTTTGGAAAACATTTTGTTGGAAATAAAAACCAGTGAAAAACATGTATATCCCAGAAAAGTAAAGGAAATGATGAAAAAGTGATCTTTTTGGAGTAACCATATCAAAAATGGAGTGAAAGAGGGAGAACCCGAAGGAAGAAAATTGGGTTCGAGATGTCCCTTTACCTTGTACCCGAATGCTTCCTTCTCTTTAACGTCCTGTATAATGACATTATATTCATTAATTAAAAATCTAGAACCATTTTTACATTAATAGGGTTTATTATGGTTTAATTATGTCATATTATGTTCCTTTGGATGAATTATAGATTTTAAAAACATTGTTCGGGGATGTTCTTTTTTATGGTTTTTCTTGTGTGGTTCACTTGTATTACTAAATTGATGTTCGGGTAGATCATGGGTAAACATCAAAAAATAATATTACAAGTTATTAGTTATATTACCGGATCATGAATGATTTTATAATGAATTATATTAGATCCATGTGGGTGAATCATTATATAAGAATTAAATGATAATTATTTGGGTTAATTTGAGCGGTTATTGGATCACAACGAACTTGTTTTAACTTTTCATTTAGTAATAAGGCCATAGATTATTATAAAAACATAAAATATAACACAATACATATAACATATTCTGGTTCAAGCATAAAAATGGTTTCATTATCAGATCTTAAGGTAGAAATGGAAGAAGAGAGCATGTCCTTTTTGAAGGTGATAAATTAACACCTCATGAACACCGTTCTCTTTAATAAAACAAAAGGAAGAAGAAAAGAGGCTGGGTGATATAATATTCCATTATCATCATAAAATTCCAGTATATGTATAATACTGGAGTTACAATACATTTTATATGAAAAGAGGTGGGGAGAGATCAAGAAATGAACTTGAACATGAAAGGAAAATAAAGGAGAAGAGGGAAGGAAATTGCCTCTTAAATCCTTCTCTTGAGAACCTCCATAAGGGCCTATGCTTGGTCTTTTGATGAGACCAGAAGCTATTGGATTTGGGGGAAGGGATAGGGGAGATTATTGGATAGAGCATTGAAAATTATTTAAGCTTGAGATGTGTTGTTTGGCAAGAGGAGGGGGAGGGCTTATTTATACATGAGGAGGGAGCTGTTTTTGGTATAAAATATTAAATAAAATAATATATCAAGTGTTAGACTTGTAATAGTAGTTTTTTGACATCCTAAATAATATATTAATATTATATAATTATTTTTAGGCTTTAATGATTATTTATAAACCTAATTCATTAATTTATTAAAAGGAAAGTAAAAGAAAGAGAAAAAGACATTTTAAGAAATCACCTTTTGACTTTAGACTTTGGAAAGTTCTTTTTAGGTTTGAGAATTGAATTTATTCTATTTTAAGTAAATATTTATGGGATTTAATATAATTTGGCCGAAACTAAATTTCTAGAATGTTTATGTCATCATTACATCATTAATGATGCAATTTAGTATACACCGATAATGGGAAAAACTGTATTTTTTTCTATTCATCCGAAAATTGTTGTATTTTAGAATAAACCCAAAAATTTACCCCTACCATTTTTCAACGTGTAGAATCCAAAAATGATGTCCATTTTTCAAAAATAATTTTCTATATATTATTAATTTACTTTTTTATTAAAATCATAATTTACTTAAAAAATAGTTTTTAAAAGTTAAAAATGATTTTATAGTGCTTTCAAAAAAAATTTAGGGTCTTATAAAACTATCTAAAACAATAAGTCATTGATTCAATAATTTATGAATACATTTTCGGGAAAAATATTTTTTAAAATTAATTAATTAATTATAATTAATTATTTATGAATTACAAAATACCAATATGTTTATTAAGGTCAAATTGTCACTTTCTAAGATGTCTAAATTTTATTTTATTATTAATAGGTAATGTTAATCTTATGTTGGATGATTTACTATTGATAAGGGTCATATAAATATTCATAAGGGCATGTTATTATTCGTAAGGGTACTTTACTATTTACCAAAAATAATTTTTGTTTCATTAAACTCCAAAAATCATCTAGAACACAACTGTGTATGTCTGTTTTTCAAAATATAAAACATAGAAGTGACAAAATTATGATTAAAGGTCACTTATCACTTAGTAGTTAGTTATTTTGTGTTTTCATGTTATTTTATGACATAAATATATGATGGGTATTTCCATGTAAAAACTTTGGGTCGTTACATTCTCCCCCCTTAAGAAATTTCGCCCCCGAAATTTCACTATACACAAACAGGTGAGGGTACTTCTCCTTCATTGTCTCTTCTGGTTCCCAAGTTGCTTCCTCAAACTTATGGTTCCTCCAAAACACTTTGACAAGGTGGTTTTTCTTGTTTCATAGAACATTATCTCTTCGGTCTAGAATCTTTACTGGTTGCTCCTCATAGGAGAGATCATCTTCCAACTACACCACCTCTGAGTTTAGTACATGTGAGAGGTCTGGTGTGTACTTCCTCAGTAGTGATACATGAAACACATCATGAAATTGAACCATATTCAGTGTAAGTGCAAGACGATAGGCCATGGATCCTATGCGGTCAAGGATTTCAAAGGGGCCAATATAACTTGGGCTTAGCTTCCCTTTCTTCATGAATCGCAAGACTCTCTTCCATGGAGATATTCAAAGGAAGACTTTATCTCAAATGTCGAACTCCAAGTCCCTTCGACGGTTGTCAGCATAGCTCTTTTTCTGACATTGAGAAGCAATGATGTTTTTCTGGATGACTTGAACCTTCTCGGTCATCTCTTGACCAAGATCGGGTCCATGTAGCTTTCTTTCTCCAACTTCATCCCAACAGGTTGGAGTTCTACATCGCTTTCCATAAAGAGATTCATACGGAGCCATCTGAATACTCGAGTGGAAGATATTATTGTATGACAACTCAACCAATGGGAGATGCTGATCCCATCCACCTTTAAATTATATAGAGCAGGATCTTATCATATCTTCAAGCGTTTGAACAGTCCTTTCAGACTGGCCATCGATTTGGGGGTGATAGGTCGTGCAGAAATTTAATTCAGTACTCAAAGCATGTTGAAGGCTCCTCCAAAATTTAGATGTGAACCTTGGATCATGGTCAGAGACAATTCATAGTGGAACACCATGCAGTCTCACCACTTCCTTCACATATAACCTTGCAAGTTGTTCAAGTGATAGGTCTTCTCAAATTGCGATAAAATGGGCAGTCTTGGTGAGTTGGTCAACCACAACCCATATCGCATTATTTCCCTTTGACGTCTTCAGGAGGCCTGTGGAAAAGTCCATAGTAACCTTTTACCATTTCCACATGGGTATAGGTAATGGCTGTATCATATTTTTGGTCTTTTGTCACTCATCTTTAACTTTCTAACATACCAAGCACCTTGATATATATTTCGAAATCTCGTTCTTCATGTTATCCCACCATAAGTGTTATCAGAGATCACGGTACATCTTAGTACTCCCAGGATAGATAGAGAAAGCTGAGCTATGTGCATTACCCAATAGGTCCTTCTTTATCCCAGGTGATTAAGGCACACAAAGCCGTGTTCCAAACCGAATTACACCATCATCGTCGATATGGAACTCTTGCATCATCCCTTCCTTTACTTCTTCCACCCTCTTTTGTATCTCCACATCATCCATTTTTGCTTCCATAATCTTATCTTGGATGGATGGTTGTGCAATCATTTGGGAAAGGTAGGATGTATCCCATTCCCTAATTATTTCCAAATCCATTCTTTGCATGTCCAAGAAGATAGGGCCTTTCTTAATCCGCAACATCGATAGAGTAGGAGGTTATTTTCTTCTTAGAGCATCAAATGCCTTACTTTCCTTTCCAGGATGATAGTGAATAAAGAAATCGTAATCCTTGATTAGCTCTAACCATCTCCTTTGACGCATGTTGAGCTCTTTTTGTGTGGATATATACTTTAGGCTCTTTTGGTCGGTGTATATGTCACACTTCTCACCATAAAGGTAGTGCCGCCAGATTTTCAAGGAAAAAAGCATAGCTGCCAACTCTAGATCATGCGTCGGGTAGTTCTGATCATGGATCTTCAACTGTCGTGAGGGGTAGGCTATCACATTATCATTTTTCATGAGTACACAACACAATCCTTTCTTTGAAGCATCACTGTCTATCAAAAAACTTTCTCCACTTTTTGGTAGTGCGAGTACAGGTGCGGTGATCAACCTTCTCTTTATCTCTATGAAGCTTCCCTCACATTCTTCCATCCAGACATACGTTACCCCTTTCCTTGTTAACATAGTTAGCGGGCTTGACAATCGTGAGAAGTTTCTTAAAAAACGTCGGTAGTACCAGCTAATCCAATATAACTATGGATTTCTGTGACACTAGAGGGTCTGGGACATTCCTCAATCACCTTTTTCTTTGAATTATCCACAAAAATTCCCTCACTTGTGATCACATGTACCTAGAATGTGACTTGATTCATCCAAAAGTCACACTTTCTGAAATTGGCGTAAAGCTTCTCCTTTTTCAATGACGCCAACACAAGTCTTATATGTTCTTCATGTTCCTCCTTTCTCTTGGGGTAGATGAGAATATCATCTATAAACACTACCACAAATTTTTCTAGGTAATTTATAAAGTCTCTATTCATCAACTCCATGAATATTTCATGGGCATTAGTAAATCCAAAGGGCATCACCAAAAACTCATAGTGCCCATACCTTGTACGGATGACAGTCTTCTGCATATCTTCCTTCTTCACCTTTACCTGATGATATCCAAAATGAAGATCCACATTTGAAAAGTATTGAGCTCCACTTTACTAGTCGAACAAGTCATCAATCCTTGGGAGAAGATACTTGTTCTTTATGTTGATCTTATTGAGTTCCTGATAATCGATACACCGCCGCATGGTTCCATCCTTCTTCTTCACAAAGAGCACTGGCACACCCCAATGTGAAGCACTAGGGCATGTGAACCCTTTTTCCAGATGCTCCGACAGCTGCTTCTTTAACTCCTCTAGTTCGATAGGATCCATCCTATAGGGGAACTTTGAGATAGTAGTAGCTCCGGGTATGAGTACAATTGAGAACTCTACCTCACGATCTGGGGGAATCCCGGGTAACTCTTCGGGAAATACATCTTTGTATTCCCTCATGATGGGAATTTCCATAAGGTCGGAACTTTCCTTTGACTCAACCATTTGTGTGAGGTATGCTTCTTCACAGGGAATCAATATCCAAAACATCGAATGAATTTTCAAATGGTATTCATGATCATCCATGAATTTGTAGAGGAGCATGGGATGGTTCGGAATATGAAAAGATATTTCATTTTCCCGAAAATTGATATGTGATCTATATAATGAGAGCCAATGCATTCCATTTATAGAGTCGAATTCCACCAAGGGAAGTATTTTGAGATTTTCCAGAAGAATCTTCCCACATACGCCAATAGGTGAAGATTCAAACACCTGGGTTGCAATTATTGCACCACTTGGTGTTTTTACAGATATCTCTACTTCAAGAATTCGGAGCTTCGATTCTATAGTTCTAGAAAACTTGCAAGATACAAAGGAATGTGTAGAACCATAATCAAATAAGAATTTTTCCATTCCTGAGTGAATAGTAAGTGTACCTTTTATGACTTCATTATCATGCTCCACCTCAGTAGTAGTGATGGAATAAGCCTTCCCTTGTCCCTTTGGCTTTAGTGGCTACTGACGCTGATTACCCTCGATAGCTCGAGGTTTAGTGCACTGGTTTGCATAGTGCCCTAGATCTCTACAGTTGTAGCATTGAACCATGGGTGGTTCTCTCCTTTCATCGACTACAAGCTCCTTTTCTTTTCTTTTCGACACTCTTGGGCGTGGTGTCCTTCCTTCGCACACTTGAAGCTTTTCCCCGTCCCTTTGAGGCAGTTCCCATTGTGCATCTTCCCACATTTTTGGCATGTGGGTTTTTGATTTTTCTTCCCACCTTTATCATTAGATCCACCAGCTTGAACCTCCATATTTCTTCTCCTATCACCATAGCCGTGGGACCATTATCTAAACTCCATCTCCACTTTGAGAGCACACCGAACAACATTTTCGTAACTCCAAAAGCCTCGAATTGCAAGAGCCTTTCGAAGGTGTGGTTGTAATCCACTAAATAATCTATCAATTTTGATATCATTGTTGATAAAAAACCCTGAAGCATACATTTCGAGCCATGTGAAATTCGCTTCATAGGTTGTTACATATTCTCCTTGTTTTTCCTTGAGCTCTATGAATTCTCTCTCTATTTTTGTGCGAAGAGTTCTTGGGAAATACTTATTAAGAAACAATATCTTAAAGTATTCCCATTCCATCTCTTCAATTTCCTCCCTTGGCATTTTGTTCTTAATCAATTCCCACCATTGATCAGTTTCTCCATCAATACAATAAATGGCTAGAGTCACCTTCTCCGTCTCAGAATAGTGATGCACAAAAAAGATCTTCTCCATGGATTTGACCCACTGTTCTGCAACTAGTGGATCGAAAGATCTATAAAACGTCGGTGGTCATTGCTGCATAAAACATTCACTATCCATTTGATCCTTCTTTGATGAAGGAGGACGTTCCCCATTATTATGGTTATTATTCATAACTTGAGATAATTTGGTAAGCATTTCCATGAAGTTTTGAACTCCGCCTCCCAAATCATTGGGGATGTCATTCGGGCAATCGTTGAATTGTCCCTCACATGAGTTGTTGTCCTGATTTCTTATGGTTCCCACCATTTTCTAAAATAGAAAAGGTTAGAACAAAACATAAGTAAACAAGTCATGAATGTCTTATTAATCTAAACAATTTATACCAAAAACATAACATATGGGATCCCTAAGTAAATATTCTTGTGTACATATTTGTACTTAGTCTCATTCTAGAGTTTTTCTCAAGGGTTTATGAATCCTAATTCCCAAATTAACTAAACCTTTCCTTTGATACCAAATATAGCATCCCAGCCTTTTCTTACAATACTATTACATCATTTCAATGATAAACAACATAATAGTATTACAGAGAGAGGATCCAAAGGTTTAGTGTATTGGGAAAACTAGGACCATACATAACAAATACATCATCAACCATAAACATTTATTTAATCTCGTCTTCTCTAGCTTCTAAGTGGCACTTGTCCTCTCCTTAGTACATGTATCCACCTGAGGATATACATCAAAAGGGGTGATCTAGAAGACCAGTAAGAGGATAGATAAAACCAATATATCATGGGGTTAGCATAATCATAACATAGGCAAAAGATCATGAACATGAGAGGAGCATAAATCAAAGACATGAAATGTGGGAATGCATAAAAATGAAACATCATGTCTTGGTGGTTAACTACCACACATACTTGTGAACCAAGCTAGAATCTTTTTCACACATCATTTCACATTTACTCCAGAGATTCGTTACTTTACCCAATGCATTGGAGTGCTATATAATTCTGGTCATACCCATCACCTTTAAACATTCATATTGCGCTATATAATTCCGGGCACAACCGTCACATCATAACATTATCATTTATCATGCTGGCCACAATGAAAATATAACATAAATTTACATAAATTAACCCATAAAAAGGAATGGTTTTCATCTCATAATAACATATTCATAATCATTGGGTTCCCAAAAGAAATAGGGAATAACATACATGTTACAATAACCGTTCACTTTGAGTGAGAAGTAAAAGGGGTGTTCTTAAAAGAAGGGTTCTTTTGGAAAAACATTTGTTGGAAATAAAAACCAGTGACAAACATTTATATCCCAGAAAAGTGAAGGAAATTATGAAAAATGATATTTGAAGAGTAACCATATCAAAAATGGTGTAAAAGATGGAGAACCGGAAGGAAGAAACTTGGGTTCGAGATTTCCCCTTACCTTGTACCTGAATGCTTCCTTCTCTTTAATGTCCTGTATAATGACATTATATTCATTAATTAGAAATCCATAACAATTTTTACATTAATAGGGTTCATTATGGTTTCATTAAGTCATATTATGTTCCTTTTGATGACTTATAGTGTTTAAAAACATTGTTCGGGGATGTTCGTTTTTTTGGTTTTTCTTGGCTGGTTTACTTGTATTCTTAAATTGAAATTTGGGTAGATCATGGGTAAACATCCATAAATGATATTACATGTTATTAGTGATATAACAGGAACATGAATGATTTTATAATGAATTATAATAGATCCATGTGGGTGAATCATTAGATAATAATTAAATAATGATTATTTGGGTTAATTAGAGCGGTTTTTGGATCACAACGAACTTGTTTTAACTTTTCAATTAGTAATAAGGCCATAGGTTATTTACAGAACATAAAATAAAATAAATAAATATAAAATACTCAGTTTCAACCATAAAAATTTTTTCATTACCAGATCTTAAGTTATAAATGAAAGAAGAGAGCATGTTGTTTTTGAAGGTGATAAATTAACACCTCGTGAACAACGTTCTATTTAATAAAACAAAAGGAAGTGGAAAAGGGGGTGGGGTGATATAATATCTCATTAGCATCATCAAATTATAGTAGATGTATAATAATGGAATTACCATACAGTTTAAGTGAAAAGAGGTGGGGAGAGATCAAGAAATGATCTTGAAATTGAAAGGAAAATAAAAGAGAAGATGGAGGGAAATTACCTCTTAAATATTTCTCTTGAGAACCTCCTTAAGGGCCAAATCCTGGTATTTTGATGAGACCAGAAGCTCTTTGATGTGCGGGAGGGGCTAGGGGATATTATTGGACAGAGAATAGACATTTCTGGAAGCTTGAGAGGTGTGGTTTGGCAAGAGGAGGGGGAGGGATTATTTATACATGAGGAGGGAGGTGTTTTAAGTATAAAATATTAAATAAAATAATATATCAAGAGTTAGACTTGTAATAGTAGTTTTTTTGACATCCTAAATCATATATTAATATAATATAATTCTTTTTAGGCTTTAATTCTTCTTTATAAACCGAATTCATTAATTTATTAAGAGGAATGTGAAAGAAAGAGAAAAATACACTTTATGAAATCCCCTTTTGACTTTAGACTTTGGAATGTTCTTTTTTAGGTTTGAGAATTGGATTTATTTTATTGTAAGGAACCATTTATGGGATTAAATATAATTTTGCTTAAATTAAATTTATAGAATGTTTATGTCATCACTAAATCATTAATGATGCAATTTAGTATACACTGATTATGCGAAAAACTGTATTTTTTACTATTCATCCGAAAATTGAAGTATTTCAGATTAAACCCAAAAATTAACCCCTACCATTTTTCGTCGTGTAAAATCAAAAAATGAAGTCAATTTTTGATAAATAATTTTCTAAATATTAGTAATTTAATATTTAATTAAAATCATAATTTACTTAAAAAACAATTTTTAGAAGTTAAAAATGATTTTATAGTGCTTTCAAAAATTACATAGTGTCATATAAAATTATCTAAAAAAATAATACATTGATTCATTAATTTATGAATAAAATTTAGGGAATAAATATTATTTTAAATTAATTAATTAATTGTAATTAATTATTTATTAATTACAAAATACCAAAACGTTTACTCATGTCAAATTGCCACTTTTTAAGATGTCTAAATTTTATTTTATTATTCATAGGTAATTTTACTCTTATGTTGGATTATTTACTATTCATAAGGGTCATATAACTAATCATAAGGGTATGTTACTATTCATATGGGTACATTACTATTCATCAAAAATAATTTTTGTTTCATTTGACCAAAAAAATATCTTGAACACAATCGTGTATGTCTAAATTTCAAAATTCAAAACATAGAAGTATCAAACTTATGTTTAAAGGTTACTTATCACATAGTAGTTCATTATTTTGTGTTTTCATGTTATTTTATGACATAAATATAATAAGGGTATTTCCATTGAAAAACATTGGGTCGTTATATTTATTATTCCCATTTCATTTCACAGGATATAGTATGGTCTAATGTTATCCTCCATCATTATGACACACCCATTATTCCGTGTGTATTGGTCTTTTGATTCCCATATGATTCCACTCCATCATGTTCATATAGAATTTCTACACCCTCAGTGGTATCCCACTATGTACCTTTGCGCATAAAGTGGACAAATCGATGTCCTAGGGACATCTTCATCACACCATAATCTCTCAAACTGAGTATTCCATGTGTTGAAAGGATCATCTCCACCGTTGTATTCCACACCACAAATATCTCACGTGGGATTAGGGATATGGTTATGGATTGTGCCTACATGGAAGAACAGCATTTCTCATAGTCCCAGCTCTATGACCATAAAATAAGATCTATTGAATCCTTATCATATGACATTAAACTAAGTCTTCTTCATTTTGGTTGTGTGTTGATGACTACCCTACAATATGATGTCTTCATTTGAGAAGAAATAGTCCATATGATAGTTTCCTTTTTCCATTACAAATCTTACACTATTGTAATTATAGGTATTTTTGATGGGCTATTTGCAATGGGATTCCATCGCAAATAGGCTTTAACGACGGGGCCCCGTTGTAGAAAACAACATCGTAAATATTACCTTTTGCGACGGAGGATGTTTCCTATAACACCCTGATATTTTATGAGAATTATATTTTTTTTTTGTCTTATGTCATACGCAACATCAATTGAATCATTCACTACACACAACACTTGCTTGGCTTGTGTTATACACAAGAGCAACCTTCCTGGATAGCGTGTTTTGTACGCAATATCAAGTTTCACAAAACAACTATTTGTTTTTAAAATATTATATAAAGTAGCCGTTATAAATATTATTAACAAACTTTTGAATTTTATATAAAATTAGATTTTATTTTACATATGATACGAGAAAAAAATAAATTTTTCAGATAAAAGAATTATTTTTTCCAAAAACGCAGTTTTCCGCCTTTTGAGGGCACACCCATTTTAAAGATAATTTTTGACCGGTTTTTAAGTTCAATTTTATAAAATAAAAGTTTTCCTTTGAATAAAGATATAAAATTTTACATTGGATTAATTTTCTATACTTTTCTGATAACTTTCATATTTTGATGAATAGTAAAAATACGCAAAATTTTTAATTGAGAACAACTTTTTTCATCAAAATAATTTTGGTGGTTAAAATAAATTATTGAATGGTTTTAAAGTATAAATTGAATATATTTTTACCATTTAATTTAATGTATGTCCTTAGCATTAATTTTACATTTAATTCGTAGGTAAAAACATTTCAATCTTTTGCAATGTTTTAACTTTTAAAACCTGTTTGTTTAACAACGGGATTAATTTTAAATTAATTACTGAAAATTTTGGGAATTGAATTTTGAAAAATGGATTCCATATTTGGATTTAGGGGGTCCAAATTATGTTAATATGCTACTTTAATTTTTTTAATATTATGAATAGTAACTACATTAGTTTTTATTTAATACAATTAAAGGCAAATCGGGTAATTAAGGGTAAAAATAATATTGTTAAATTACCCTAACACTTTCCAAAATTCTATTGGATGAATAAAAGTATACCCATATCACCTACGGGTTGGAATAGATTCATTTAATGGACCTTTGACCCTGAAAATGATGTAATTATTATTAAAACTAAAGAAAGTGACAATATATCACTCTCTTAAATCTTATAAGTATAATAATTTTAATTTAGTGATAACCTTCATAAAACGTCGAAAATGAATAATATACAGAAATATAATAATATTATCTAAATTATGTAATTTATTTAAAATTTTTAGGGATTAAATAATTATCATTAAGGTGACACAATAGTGATGTTGAAATTATTTTATCGACTGAAATATCAAATAAATGGTTTTAAAAATATTAATATAAATATTATATGAACTATTTAATGTACTCCACGAATTTTCTAGACAAATATGACATGTTATTAATCTATTAAAGCATTAGGTTTAAATATATATTCTGTGTATATTTTAATTAAATTCAAATAAATGAATAGTGTCAAAATTGACACTATTTTTATTTTATAAAAATAACATATTATAAAATTGAGTAAAAATCACAAAAATATTTAAAATTTATAAATTAAAATTTGTATGGTCTAAAATTTTATAAAGTATACAATTATGTACAATTAAAAACATCTAAGTAATTACTTATAATGATTTAAAATTTAGAATATTATTACAAAAAAAATTAAATAGATTAAATAAGGATAAATCAAGTTGATAATGTTTAAAATAAATTCCCAACATGTCTAAAATTTATTTTTTGATGATATTACAACCCTATCGCATCTAGGATTTTTATTTGAGTCATTTGGGAAGTTTTTATGTGGGGTTTGAATTTATTATAAATTAATATTTTTGAGGTTTCTAAAGGTGCCCCTATCCTCCCTTATAAATGGGCACCTCCTCCCTCTCCTTCTCACACAATTTTGAGCTATAAAGGTCGGCCAAACCCTGCCCATGTCCCTTATCAACTTCCCTAAAAACATACTAGAGGTCCTGGTCTTCTTCAAATACCACTATTAGTGCCCTAAGAGGAGGTTTCAAAGAGGTGTGTCGAAGAAGTGGTAATATCCGTTACCGATTCTTTCAAATTTATTTCTTCTTCTAATTCCTCTTCATTAGTTGTTTCATTATGTACTAATAACATTAGTATCACTCATATAATTATATGTTATTATAAATATTAAACAACCCTATTTCACCTTCTATCCATCCTACGGAAAATGAAATCACCGCGTGTGCGTACGTGCGGAATACCGTCTCCACGTCGTGGTGTAATATCTTTTCCACCACCACCAAACTTGGAAGGGAATAATGGTATAAAGATTAACTATATTTGATTATTGTAAAGGGATATTTATTCTTAAATAGTATACATACACTTCAATACAATTCCACGATCATGGGAATGATATCTTCGCTCGTGCGTACATACGGTCTACCGTCTCCACGATGTGATGCGACTCGTTCTACATCATCTTCATTGAATAATTATTATATAAGTGAATTGAATGAAGAAATGTGAAATATATTACACTAATACCATTCTGGAAATGACTTATCTATAACCTAAAAAGAATAATAAAAAAAATTTCGACAAAACATGCATAAGAACATAAAGCAATCAAAACTAGAATAACAAGTAGCAATGAAATATTACTAATAAGAAGATAAGAATATGACCATATATGATATCATAACAATGAATATGATTCTGTAAAAAGTCAATGACATTATTTAAATCATTATACAGGAGGTTCAGATACTTACAAAGCAAATTAGACCTAAGGTAAGGGTAAATCTCACATTCTCATTTTTATCCGAGATTGTTTATACTTTAGAATTTAGTAGGGAATATTTATCAAACACATCCTTGTTTCCTAAATATGTAATATTATTTCTATCATCCTACAATTTTTTAAATACAATTTTACCCATTGGTGAGTATTTAGTAAAATATATGAAAGGAATCTTTTGTCGTTTTTAGTACGAGGTACTTTTTTACTTTTCCGGCCAAAGTACGAGTAGAATGTTTTTTTAACTTATATGGCATGAATGGATTTTTTTTGATTTCATAGAACATTATTTCAATGATGCATTCGTTAAATCTTTTGAAGTTTATTTTTAATCAACTTCTTGTAGTTTAAAATTTTATAACATGTTAAGAAAGGAAAAAAAAATTTGAAGTAGAAAGTATATTTTCCTCAGGAATGGAGTTCATGTGTTTTATCAAAATTATTTTCCATATATGATAATATAAGGCTCTGCTTCAATCCCTATTTTTACATTAATTTGATTTTTTTATAATGGAATTAATTTTATAATGTTTTTTATCTTATATATATTATTTTATGATGGCATGATGTTTAAGAATCCCATTTTTTTACATGGGTTATGCTATGATTTATGATTTTGTGGAACAAATAAGAATGGTTTCATTATGAGATGGGTGGGACATATATCTCCCCCCAATTCATTAGGTAAAGATTTAAATCTCATGAGATAGACATGTCTAGAATGGAAAGTTAATCTGGTTCAGTGATACAAGACTGAAACGGGGAGTGAACACGGTTTAGTAATGGACTTTGTCCGCTATGATGGTCTTGGAAAAGGGACTTGACTAATATGAAATGATTTTCTATGATTATGTGTGTATGACACAAAGTTTCATGTTTTATGTCATGATTATTGTGATTACATTTCACTACTATGATTTATCCCATGTTAAGATATTATGATCTCTTTTGCGGGTTAAGATTTTTAAAATCATATCTTATTATGAATATGATATGATTGATATTTCTTTTGTTTACCCTTACTGAGCATTTGATCTCATCCTTTTGTATGTTTTATTTTCCCCAGTCCAGAAAGAAGTTTATTAAGTAGGATATTCCAAAAGGGACTCTAGATATGATGAAATAAATGGGAGACAATATAGATGATTTATGAACCAGTGGTTTATGTTTCCCATTTTCTAAAGACATTATACCTAAATGGTCCTATCATTGTTTTGTTATATGTTGTAATAAGTATGATTCAATTCTGATATAATAACCATTTATGTAAAGTATGGGTCATTATAGTTGGTATTAGAGTAAATTTATAGTCAACCATTGCCAACTAGGATGTGAAATCCTTAGTAAGAACTCTAAGGATATGTCTAAACAAAGAACACAATATTAGTGTTTTAGAAATGGCCATGAAAAAACTATGATCAGACCTAAAGTGTGAAATTTTATTCTTGATTATGTGGTTTCCCTGTTATGATTATCTTTTCTCACACTATGCTTCTTAGTTTTAGTCAATGGCTGGAACCCGATGGAACCGTGTTAATGCGGAATGCGACGAGCAATGTAATGATTATCACCCTGAGCAACCAAATGTTATGGGATCTTGAATGAAAAATCTTGTAGCCATACTCACACAAATTTCTCAAGCTATGAATCATGAAGGAATAATTTGGAATCATTGGGAATAAATTGGAATAAATTGGAATAATTTGGAATAATTTGGAATAAATAGGAATAAATAGGAATAATTCAGAATAAGTAGGAATAATTAGGAATCATTAGGAATAATTAGGAATAATTAGTTATAATTAGTAAAAAATAGGATGAATTATTATGAATTAGGAATAATTAGTAAAAGATAGTAAAAATTAATAATAATTAGTAATAAATAGTAAAAATTATGAACAAATAGTAAAAATTATTAATAAATAGTATCAATTAAGAACAATTAGGGACAATCAGGAATAATCATGATTAATTAGAAATTATTAGAAATAATTTGGAATAATTAAGAATAATCAGTAATAAATAGGAATAATTAGTAATAAATATTATTTAACAGAATAATTAGTAATAAATAGAAATAAATAGGAATAATTAGGAATAAATAACAATAATTAGGAATAAATAGTAATAATTAGGAATAAATAGAAATAACAAGGAATAAATAGGAATAAATAGAAATAAACAGTAAAAATAGTAATATATAGTAAAAAATAGTAATAAATTGTAACAACTACTACAATTAGTAATAAATAGTAATAAATAGTATTAAATAGTAACAATTAGTAACAATTAGTAATAATTAGTAACAATTAGTAACAATTAGTAACAATTAGTAACAATTAAGAAGAAAATCAATTTTAATAAATTGTAAGAACATAAAATAACTTGGCACAATTTCTAGTGGATTGACTGCAAACCTTTACCTCGTTGACTCTTCTCCTTTCAAATTTCACCGACTCAATAAATTATGAAATGTATGCTTCTAAATATGCATATCCAATCTCATATGTAGAAGTTTGGATATTCATTTGTAGGAACACATTATTCAAAAAGCGTTCTGGCGATGACAATTTCAAGAAGATGATCAATCGATGAAAAGGGGGTTATTTTGTCTGACACCTCATTTATGTACAACATTCTCACACATAAATCAGAATGAAGAATCTAGTTTAAGAGTAGCTGTCATTCCATTGGAAATTATTTCATCGTAAGTAATGGGAATTATTAAGTAATTGTTGTAAATATTTATCCTTTTTTTCTTATAGTGTTTTTATAATAAAAATTTGTTCAAAAATAGTAAAGATTTTTTATTTGGTAGAAAAATGTGGAACAAGGATATCACCAACAGTCATAAATAGATGATCGTTCTTGGATAAATCAGCATAGAAATCCAAATGGTTCTGGTTTAAATCCTGTATATATTTAGGGTATTGATGCTTTATTATAATTTTCATCATCAAAACTTGAATATGTTTCAGAAGGAATAATAATCTGTCCTTGTAAAAATTGTTTTCTAAGAATGTTTGACACATTTGAAAAGGTTGAGGGATTACTCTACGGTTTGGTTTTCAATAAGATTAAGTTTTTTGGTATCAACATGGTGAGAACAGTTCCCTAAGAGACACTAATAACTTGATTCCAGATTATTTGCGGTTTCAAAATTTTGTATATGATATTGCAGGTCCATCTGTTCAAAAAACTGAAACCCAAGATGATATTGATTTAACTCCTGAGTTAGAACCATTCAAATTTTATGATTTGTTGAGTTCTGCTGGGGATGCATTATATCCTGGATGTAAGATAAAAAAATTTGAAGCGGTTGAAATATTTATGGCTATTAAACCAGATAATGCATTTTCAAACAACTATTTTGATCAGATATTTTCTTTGGTTAAAACAATGTAACCTGATTAAATGTGTTGCCTGCAAATTACTATGAGAGCAAGATGCTGGTTCATAATCTGGATTTTATTTATTAATATATTCATGCATGTGAAAATGATTGCATCTAATATTCTGGTGAAAATGATTCGTTGGATAGTTGTCCAACATGTGGACAATCGAGGTATAAAAAATATCAACCAGGGAAGTCTGGATCGATTCCAGTGAAACAGTTTATATATTTCTCCCATACACCGATGTTGTAGAATTTATTTATATCTCAAAACACATCGTGAATGTTTTCATGGCAGAAAACCAAGATTTCAAATGATAAAAGTTGAATCACTTATATGATGGTGATTCATGGAAACATTTTGAATGTCTATATCCATCTTTTTCTTTAGAAGCCAGAAACGTGCGATTGGGACTTTCTACTAATGATTTTTGTATGTTAGGTTCTTATGGTAGTCGGTATTCATGTTGTCTTATCTTTATGACTCTGTATAATTTATCTCCATGGATGTTGATGAAGGAGCCCTATATCTTTTTTACATTATTAATCCCAGGACATCTGAAAAATAATATTGATGTATATTTGAAACCATTGATTAAGGAGTTAAATGAATTGTGGAGTGATGGTGTTGGTATATATGATGTTGTTCTGAAAAAAACATTTCATATTAAATGTTGTATTGATGTGGACGATTAGTGACTTTCCGAAATATGGAATGTTATTTGGCTGGAGTACACATGGTCTGAAATCATGTCCTTAATGTATAAATGACTACAAAGCCTTTATGCTAATCGATGGAGAAAACCCTATCTATTTTTACTATCATCGCACATTTCTTCCAACCGATCATGCTTTTCAGAGGAACAAATATAATTTTAGAAACGGTATAATTGAAAGGGATGAACCTTAAAAAATGATCTCTGGTACAAAGTTAAATTAATTGTATTTTCATTACCTCCCATCACATTTGGACCAACAGTAAACCAACAAAAATTTAATTTTTGGGAAAGAACATAATTGGATAAAATGAAGCATTTTTTGGGATCTTCCATATTGGTCTGATTTTTTAGTCAGCCACATGTTAGATTTCATGCATATTGAGAAGAACTCCTTTGATATTTTATTTCAAACAGTTCTGGATACACCTAGTCAGACAAAAGATACTGTAAAGGAACGATTAGAACTTTCCCAAATTTGCATGAAACCATAACATGACCTATTTTATAATGTCATATCATAGAGGTTAATGAATCCAAAAGTAGCTTTTAAACTGTCCAAAGAGAGTCACTAATTATTTTGTTAGTGTATTATAGATTTGAGACTTCCAGATGGTTGTGATTCTAATTTGGGATGATTTGCTAAGAATGTTTATTTTACTAGATTAAAAAGTAATGATTTTCATGTAATAATGGAATGACTTATACAGATTAGATCAGAGGTTTGTTGAATTTTATGGTTTGGGATTCGATAACACACATATAATATTTTTTTCAATACATTTTTGCACAGATAGCAGACTACGATGCACTAAGAAAACTAGAGGAAGATGTTGATGTAAATATATGTAAACTAGAAAAAATATTTCTTCTATCTTTCTATGACTCAATGGAACATATGATACTGCATTTTCATGATGAAGCTAAATGTTTAGGTCCAGTACAGTTTCGATGGATATACGCATTCGAGAGATGCATGATGAAATTGATGAAAAAAGTACATAACAAAGCATCTATTGAAGGCTCAATTACTAAAGCTTATTTTATTGAGGAAATTACTTTTTTAATTATCTCATTATTTTGAATATGAATATCCCTCAAAACACAATATCATGGGACAAAAGGAGGGGAATGTTAATGATGAAATAAGAAATGAATTATTAGTTTTTAAAATGCCAAATCGTTGATTCGGTGGAGTTCATGAACGATGGCTTTCGGATGATGAACATCATAGAGCTCATACATATTTTCTGCTCAACTGTGAAGAAATGACATCATTTGTACTGTGATTGATTCTGACACTTATTCTATAATTTATGTTACTGTATGGAAACTTATTTTATTTGTATGTTATATGATAATCATATTAAGAAAAAACCTCCCAAAATTATAGCAGCTTCTCTTGAAGAACGTAGAAAAAAAATCAATGGTTTCACAAACTGGTAACATAAATTATTGATGGTTAAATATCAATTCAGTTTATTATTTATTAAATTGATAATTATTTTACATATTTTCATGTGTCTCATCATACTGAAAAAATTGATAAGAAATTGTGTATATGGAGTAACTCACCATCCAAAATGGTTAAATCTTATAATCCATATGTGGCGAATTCTTTTCAATTTCATACAAGTGAATATAGAGAATAAAAAACAATGAACAATGGTGTTTTCTTGAGAGGATCGCATCACAGCCAAACTGATGTTGACTTTTATTGCATTCTGGATGAAATTATTGAGTTGTTTTATCTAGGAAATAATCACATAATAATGTATAAATGTCAGTGGTCAGATAGTGAGAGAGGCTTGCATGTTCATCAGACGCATGGAATCAGTGATATTAAATATAAAAGTATTCTTGTATAGAATAAACCATTTTTACTAGATCAATATGTACATTAAATTTATTACACAATGTATTATTCTACTTTAAGTGTCTTGAGTGATTGGTGGAGCATAATAAAAATAAAATATCAGTAAAATCAATTTACTAAAACTGAACGTGGTTCTGCTAAAGTGGAAATAATTGAAATTTTTTAAGAGACTTCTCAAAATCCATCTTTTTCTACAAAGAGACGTCAATATCGATGATTACAACCCACAATTCAGAATTGATAATGACGAAGATGTTAATGATGTTTCAAATGAATTATAAATGACAAGAGATGATTAAACTAAAACTCATGTTGATATTGATGATGCTGAGGAAGAAGATGAAGTCATTGACATTAACAACCATAGAGATTAAGATAAAGATGGACATTGACACAATTAAATGGTGGTTATAATCATAACTAATATTTATCTATATATAATAGTTATTTTAAACTATTTGTTAAAAAAAATTATTTTGTGTTTCAGATAGATACTGATCTATTTTTTGAGTTGCAGAAGGCTGGGATACCCTTAGATGAAGATGATTTTGGATCATCTGACCCTCAAACTACTGACGGTTCATGGGGTACGCGGAGGGGGCGTAGTCTTGCATGACTGATGATTCTTTAACCTATCCTCGAGCGACGTCCATGTCTAGGCATCAATCCATGCTCTCGAAGGTATGATCACATTTATATTTTAGTTATATTTCATTAATTTATTTATATATATATTAATTGTTTGATTATTTGTTTCTTTTACACAGTTTTTCACATGTATCTATTTGAAAGGGGAGCACTATCTTGGGCATTAATTTTTCTTAGCCATAGATCACATGGGAACAGATTCTTATTGATGTGCATCCTGACATGTTCAGTCATTGGCTGGTACATAAATAAATAATATGTATTTTGAGATTTATTTTGTTAATAACTTGATATTATAAATTATTTTTAGGGTTTATGGTACCCATCGATGATAGCATGCATGAAATTATCCACGCAGTAGGGAAGGTGTCTATGCATGAACGTTTATGTCAGTTTTGGCACAATTTGAGGAAAATGGTTATTAAGAAAGCAGGAGTGATAGAATTTGATGAGTCCTATAGAGCACACTGACCAGAGTATATTTCATCTCATGTTTTGGAGGTAATTTTTTTACACTGGTTGGGTAGTGGATTTCAGAGGAGATATTCATTGGGTCGGTAGAATCGGGGGAGATAAGAGGTGATACATTGAGCTGGTAGGCATAAATTCAGTATGCATAGAGAGAATATGGTAAGTATATTTTTTAAATATTTTATATAAATTTAATTATAAACAGTTTATTTCATATTTCTATAGGTAGTCGAGCATCCCAATATTACAGAGTATGATGTTTATCAGTGAATGTATAGTAATCCAACCACTAGAGAGATTAGAGGTGATCACCAGCGTCAGATTATGGTTAGTATTATTATTTCTTAGTTTGAAAATTAACTACATATAATATTTTCACAATTTTAATTTCAAATTGGAAATGAAGGAGTAATATGAGGCTGTGACCTCTCAGACACAAGCTAAGAGTCCGGACGAGACGACTGATCAGACCAGTTCCTACCATTTCGTTGTGGTGGCATGGATGCAGGTGACTCGGTATGGATTTCACAAGGGCTTAGTAGTAAGTATCAACTATCATTTTACTCGTGGTACTTATTATGGTACTGATACGATGTCGGCGCACATCTCAAGTGGAGCTCATGGAGAGGAATCATCTTCTGCCTCATAGTATTAGGAGAAGTTGCGAACTCAGATTGATCTTAAAGAGATATTGCAGAAGTAGCATGAAGAGATGTGTTGGCGGTAGAAGCAGTAGCAGTAGTAGAACAATGAGGAGATGCATCGATGGAAGCACCAGCAGCATAACATGGAGATGGAGTATATGCACCTTCTGAATTGTATTTTAGGGATGGAGTTTTCTCCATCATCTCCTACAACTCCTCCATCTCCTCTACATCCTCCAGAAAATTCCACACCCCATTAATTTTTTTTATATTAAAAGCATTTAAATTCAAGATTTGTTGTAATATGAACAATTTATAGTTTCTATCTTTTATATTAGTGCAAATATTTCATAATCTATTTATTTATTTTTTATTTTTAATATTTTATTATTTATCATTACTGTTATATTTTTATAATTATTGCCTATTTTAAAATAATAATAATATTAATAATAATAGTATTATTTTTTGATTTTTTTTTTAATATTGAAAATTTTAATTTTTTTATTACTTTAATAATATTAATATTAATTTTCATTAATTATAATTTTATTAAATATAATATTTTAGTATAATATTTTTTATTATTTTATATTTTATTAAAAATAAAAATTAATAATATGTGATGATTTTTTAATATTTTTTTGAGAATACTGATAATTTTAATATACTTTTTATTATTTTAATAGTATTAATATAATTTTTTCATGGGTCATAATTTTATTAAATTTTTATTTTTTTATTTTTTTTGTATTTGCGACCTTTTGTGATTGGAGCTCATCCCAAATAGTTTAAATATAAATTTTTAAAGATAGTATTTACAACGGGACGAGGGGCCCCTCGCAAATAGTATTTGCGACAAGACGAGGGGCCCATCGCAAATAGTATTTGCTACTGGCCCGTCACAAAATGTTTTTTTTATAAGGTATATAATCAAAGGCTTCTTTGTGATGGGAAATATAATGACCCATACTTTATATACATGGTTATTACTTCATAATTAAAGCATACTTATTACAACATATAACAAAACCATTACAGGACCGTATAGGTATAATGTCTTTAGAAACTGGGAAACATAAACAACTGGTTCATAAATCATCTACATCGTCTCCCATTTATTTAATCATATCTAGAGTCCCTTTTTGGCATATCCTACTTAATACCCTTCTTCCTGATCTGGTGAAAGGAAAACATACAAAAGGGTGAGCTCAAATGCTCATTAAGGGTAAACAAAAGAAATATCAATCATATCATATTCATAAGAACATAACATTTTCAAAATCATAACATGAAAACGAGATCTTAATATCACAACATGGGATAAATCATAATGGTGAAATGTAATCCCAATAACCCTAACTTAAAACATTAAACTTTGTGGCATACACACATAATCATAGAATATCATTTCATATTAGTCAAGGCTCTTTGCCAAGACCATCATAGCGGACAATGTCCATTACTGAACCAAGTTCACTCCTCGTTTCAGTCTTGTATCACTAAACCGGATTAAATTTCCATTCCAGCCATATCTATCTCATGAGATATAAATCTTTACCCAATGCATTGGATGGAGATATAGGTACCACCCATCTCATAATGAAACCCTTCTTTTGTGTGCCACAAAATCTAAAAACATAGCATAACCCATGTAATAAAAATGGGATTCTTAAACATCATGCCATCATAACATAATCCATATAAGATAAAAAGACATCATAAAAATAATTCCATCATAACATATTCAAATAAATGTAAAAATAGGGATAGAATGAGAACCCTATATTATCTTCGATGGAAAATAATTTTGATAAAACACTTGAACTCCATTCTTGAGGAAAATATCCTTTCTACTTCAATTTTTTTTCCTTTATTAACATGTTATACAATTTTAAACTAAAAGAAGTTGTTAAAAAATAAACATGAAATATTTTAAAGGAAGATTCATGGAAATAATGTTCTATGAAATCATAAAAAAAATTCATGCTGTATAAGTTTTAAAAAAATTCTTCTCGTACTTTGGCCAGAAATGTCAAAAAGTACCTTGTACTAAAAACGACAAAAGATTCCTTTCATTTATTTTACTAAAAACTCACCAATGGGTAAATTTGGATTTAAAATATTGCAGGAGGATATAAATAATATTACATATTTAGGAAACATGGAAGTGGATGATAGATATTCCCATGTAAATTCTGAAGTATAATCAATCTCAGATAAAAATGAGACTGCGAGATTTTCGCTTACCTTAGGTCCAATTTGATTTGTACGTATCCGAACAACCTGTATAATGATTTAAATAAATTCATTGACTAATTATAGAATAATATTCATTGTTATGATATCATACATCGTCATATTCTTATCTTCTTATTAGTAATATTTCATTTCTACTTGTTATTCAGGTGTTCATTGCTTTATGTTCTTATGCATGTTTTGTCGAATAAATTCTTATTATTATTTTTTAGGTTACAGAGAACTCATTTCTAGAATGGTATTAGTGTAATATATATCATATTTATTAATTCAAATAATTTATATAATCATTATTCAATTAATATCATGTAGAACGAGTCGCATCACATCGTGGAGACGGTAGGCCATACGTACGCACAAGCGATGATATCATTCCCTTGATCGTGGAATTGTATTGAAGTGTATGTATACTATTATAGAATAAATATCACTTTAAATTAATCATATATAGTTGTTTTTGACACCATTATACCCATCCATGTTAGGTAGTGGTGGAAAACATATTACACCATAGCATGGAGACAGTATTCTGTACGTACGCAAGCACGGTGATTTCGTTTTCCGTAGGATGGATAGAAGGTGAAATAGGATTGTTTCATATTTTTAAAAACCTATCATTATATTATTGATACTGACATTATTACTTCATAATGAAACAACATTATAACATGAAGTAGAGGAAGAAATAAATTTGAAATAATTGGTAACAGATATTACCTCTTCTTCGACACGCCTCTTTGAAACCTTCTCCTAGGGCACTAAAATTGGTCTTTGAAGAAAACAAGGACCTCTAGTATATTTATTGGGAAGTTGAGAAGGGAAATGGTCAGGGTTTGGCTGAGATTTAAGGATCATAATTATGTGAGTAGGAGAGGGAGGAGGTGCCCTTTTATAAGGGAGGAGAGGGGCACCTTTGGAAACCTCAAAAATATTAATTTATAATAAATTAAAAACCCACATAAAAACATCCAAAATGACTCAAATCCGAATATTTGATGAGATAGGGCTGTAATATCATCAACCAATAAAATTTAGACATGCTGGTAATTTATTTTAAACATTATCAACTTGATTTGTCCTTATTTAATCTATTTAATTTTATTGGTGGTAATAATATTCTAAATTTTAAATCCTTATAAATAACTACTTATATGTTGTTAATTGTACATAATTTTATACTTTACGACATTTTCGACCATATAAATTTTAATTTATGATTTTTAAATATTTTGTTTATTTTTAAACAATTTTATAATATATTATTTTTATAAAATAACAATAGTGTCAATTTTGACACGATTAATTTATTTTAATTTAAATAAAATCTAAATAGAAGATATGTTTGAACCAAAAGCTTTACTAGATTCATAACATTTCATATATATCTAGAAAATTCGTGGAGTACATTAAATAGTTCATATAATATTTATTTTAATATTTTTAAAACCATTTATTTGATATTTAAATCAATAAAATAATTTCAACATCACTATTATGTCACCTTTAATTATAATTATTTAATCCCTAAAAATTCCAAATAATTTCACATGATGTAGATAAATTTATTATAAATCTAGAGACTATTCATGTTAGAAGTGTTATGATGTTTATCACTAAATTAAAATTATTATACTTATAAGATTTAAGAGAGTGACATATTGTCACTTTCATTAGTTTTACTAATAATTACATCATTTTCAGGGTCAATGGTCCATGAAATGAATCTATTCCAACCCATAGGTGATATGGGTCGAATTGGATTCATACAAAAGAATTTTGGAAAGTGTTAGGGTAATTTTACAATCTTATTTTTACCCTTAATTACCTGATTTACCTTTAAATGTAGTAAATAAAAATTACTGTAGTTACTATTCATAATATAAAAAAAAGTTACTTATTAACATAATTTTGACCCACTGAATCAAAATATGTAATAAATTTTTCAAAATTCAAAACACAAAACTG
This sequence comes from Viscum album, assembly GCA_963277665.1. Lineage (NCBI taxonomy): Eukaryota > Viridiplantae > Streptophyta > Magnoliopsida > Santalales > Viscaceae > Viscum > Viscum album. Next base: position 2,133,271,210 of record OY728148.1, read on the forward strand.
GCAGTAATTAATTTAAAATTAATCCTGTTGTTAAGCAAACGAGTTTTAAAAGTTAAAACATTTCCTAATATTGAAATGTTTTTACCTATGAATTAATGTAAAATTAATGCTAATGACATAAAATATATTAAATGGTAAAAATATGTTCTATTTAGACATTAAAACCATTCGATAATATATTTTAACCATATAAATTATTTTGATGAAAATGTTTTTGTCAATTAAAAATTTGCATATTTTTACTATTCATCAAAATATGAAAGTTATCAGAAAAGTATCAAAATTTATCCAATGTAAATTTTTATATCATGATTCAAAGGAATAATTTTATTTAGTTAAATCAAACATATAAACTTGTCAAACATTATCTTTAAAATGGATGTGCCATCAAAAGGCGAAAAACTGCATTTCTGAAAAAAATAATTCTTTTATCTGAAAAATTGAGTTTTTCTCATATCATATGTAAAATGAATTCTAATGTTATATAAAATTAAAAATGTTTTTACTACTATTAAAAAGGCTACTTTATATAATATTTTAATAACATATCATTGTTTAGTGAAACATGATATTGCGTACAACACAGACTATCGAGGAAGGTTTCTCTTGCGTAAAACGCAAGCCAGGATAGGGTAATGTGTTGTGAAAGATTCATTTGATGTTGCGTATGACAGAAGACATAAAAAAATATACTTCTCCAAAAATATAAGGGTGTTACATTCTACCCCCTTAAAAGTAATTGTTCCCTCAAAATTCATCACTTTGTAACAAACGGATGAGGATACCTCTCCCTCATCATATCCTCAAGCTCCTATGTAGCTTCTTCTAATTTTTGGTTTCTCCATAAAACATTCACCAAGTGAGTGGTCTCGTTCCATAGAACGTTTTCTCTATGATCCAGAATCTCTATCAGTTGTTCCTAATAAGAAAGATCTTGCTCCAACGGTACAACTTTTGAGCTTAGTACTAGTGAAGGATCGGGTACGTACATTCTCAGGAGAGATACATGGAACACATCGTGGACTTGAGAGAGATTCGATGGAAGTGCCAATCGGAAAGCTACCTTCCCAACACGATCCAGTATTTCAAAAGGACCAATATACCTATGGAACATCATTCCCTTCTTTCAAAATCTCATTACTCTCTTCTAATGAGATATTCGTAAAAACACATTATCACCCACTTCAAACTCTTGGTCTTTTCTTCAGTTGTCGGCATAACCTTTTTGTCGACTCTGAGCTGCTCTTATGAATTGTTGAAAATATCTGACATTTTATGTCATCTCATCAACAAGATCAAGACATAATAGCTTTCTTTCCCCAACTTCATCACATTATGTAGGAGTCTGGTATCTCATTCCATAGAGAGCTTCATAAAGAGCCATCTGAATAATGGATTGAAAGCTATTGTTATAAGAAAATTCCACCAAAGGTTGGTGTTGATCCCAACCACCATTTAAATCCATAGAGGAGTCTCTTAACATATCATATAGAGTTTGAATTTTTCTCTTAGACTGAACGTCTGTCTAAGGATGATAAGAAGTGATGAAACTCAACTCGGTATAGAAGATGGTGGAGAAAAATCCATCCCTAAAATACGATTCAGATGGAACTTATACTAAATCTTCCCATTATGTTGCTGCTTCCATCGACACATCTCCTCCTTGTGCTACTACTGCTGCTACTGCTACCACCAACACATCTCTTCATGCTACTTCTGCAAACTCTCTATAAGATCAGTCTGAGTTCGCAACTGCTCCTAATACTATGAGGCAGAAGATGATTCCTCTCCAAGAGCTCCTATCGAGATAGATGCCGACATCGCAGCATTACCATAATAATTACCATTAGTAAAATGAGAGTTGATACTAACTACTCATCCCTTCTCAAAGCCATATTGATTCGCCTGCATCCATGCTGCCACATCGAAATGGTGGGCACTGGTCTGATGAGTCATCTCGTCCGGACTCTCAACATGTGTCTGAGAGGTCGCAGCCTCATATTACTCCTTCAATTCTAATTCGAAATGAAAATTGTGAAAATATTATATGTAGTTAATTTTCAAACTAAGAAATAATAATACTAACCATAATCTGACATTGGTGATCACCTCTAATCTCTCTAGTGGTTGGATCACCATACATTCAGCGATAAATGTCTTACTCTGTAATATTGGGATGCTCGACTGCCTACAGAAATATGAAATAAACTGTTTATAATTAAATTTATATAAAATATTTGAAAAATATGCTTACCATATTCTCTCTATGCATACTGAATTTATGGATACAACCTCAATGTGTCACCACTTATCTCCCCTGATTCTGCCGACCCCCTAAAGATCTCTGAAATCCACTACCCAACTAGTGTAAACCAAATACCTCATAAAAGTGAGATGAAGTATACTCTGGTCGTTGGTCTCTATAGGACTCCTCAAATTCTATCACTCTTGCTTTCTTAATAACTGTTTGTCTCAAATTGTGAAAAAACAGACGGAAACGTTCATGCATAGACACCTTCCATGCTGCGTGGATAATGTCATGCATGCTATCAAAGATGGGTACCATAAACCCTACAAATAATTTAGAATATCAAGTTAATAATAAAATAAATTTCAAAATACATATTATTTATTTATGTACTAGCCAATGACTAAACTTTTCATGATGAACATCAATGAGAATCTATTCCCATGTGATCCATGGTTGAGAAAAATAATTGCCCAAGATAGGGAACCCCTATCAAATAACTACATGTGGAAAACTATGAAAAAAATAATAATCAAAAAATTAATATATAGATAAATAAATTAATGAAAGATTACTAAACTATAAATGTTATCATACCTTCGAGAGCGTGGATTGAAGCCTAGACATGGACGTCATTTGGGGATAGGGTAAAGAATCATTAGTCACATAAGACCACTCCCCCTCCGCGTAACCCATGAACCTTCAGTTGTTTGAGGGTCAGATGATCCATAATCATCCCCATCTAATGGTAGCTCAGCCTCCTGCAACTCACAAAATAGATCAAGATCTATCTGAAACACAAAATAATTGTTTATAACAAGTAGTTGAAAATAACTATTATATATAGATAAATATTAGTTATGATTATAACCGGAATTTAATTGTGTCAATGTCCATCTTCATCTTCATCTCCATAGTTGTTAATGTCAATGACTTCATTATCCTCCTAAGCATTATCAATATCCATATGAGTTACAGTTTAATCATATCTTTTCATTTCAAATTCATTTGTAACATCATTAACAAATTCGTCATTATCAATCCTGAATTGTGGGTTTTCATCATCGATATTGACGTCTCTTTGTAGAAAAAGATGGATTTTGAGCAGTCTCTTGAAAAATTTCAATTCTTTCCACTTCAGCGGAACCACATTCAGTTTCAGTAAACTGACTTCCCTAATATTTTATTTTTATTATGCTCTACCAATCACTCAAGTCTAATGAAGTATCACAGTACATTGCTTAATAAATTTGATGTGCCTATTGATCCAGTAAAAATGGTTTATTTAATATAAGAATACTTTTATATTTAATATCAATGATTCCATTAGTGGGATGAACATGCAAGACCCTCTTACTATCTAACCACCGACATTTATACATTATTATGTGATTATGTCCTAGATAACACACCTCTAAAATTTCATCTAGAATGACGTAAAAGTCAACTTCAGTTTGCCTGTGATGCGATCCTCTCAAGAAAACTCCACTTTTCATTGTTTTTTTATTCTCCATATGCACTTGTATGAAATTGAAAATCATTCACCTTATATGCATTATAATATTTATCCATTTTGGATCGTGGGTTACTCCATATACACAGTTTCTTATCAATTTTTTCAGCATGATGAGAAAACCTGAAAATATGTAAAATAATTATCAATTTAATAAATAATAAATTGAATTGATATTTTACCATCAATAATTAATGTTACAGGTTTTTCAAACCATTGAATTTTTTTTACGTATTCTTCAAGAGAAGCTGCCATAATTTGGGGAGGTTTTTTCTTAATATTATTATCATATAACATACAAATAAAATAATTTTCCATACTGTAACATAAATTATAGAATAATTGTTAGAAGTTGTCACAGTACAAATGATTCCATTTCTTCACAGTTGAGAAGAACATATGCATGACCTCTATGATGTTCATCATCTGAAATCCATCGTTCATGAACTCCACCAAATCCATGATTTGGCATATTAAAAACTAATAATTGATTTCTTATTTCATCATTAACATTCCCCTAGTTTCGTCCCATGTTATTGTGTTTTGAGGGATATTCAGATTCAAAATAATGAGAGCATAAAAAATAAATTTCCTCCTGCAAATAAGCTTTAGTTATTGGGCCTTCAACAGATGCCTTGTTACATACCTTTTTCATTAAATTCATCATGCATCTATCAAATGCGTACATCCAATGAAACTGAACTAGACGTCAACATTTAGCTTCATCAGGAAAATTTAATATCAGATGTTCCTTGGAGTCATAGAAAGCCAGAAGAATGAATTTTTCTAGTTTACATATATTTACATCAACATCTTCTTCCAATTTTCTTAGTGCATCGTAGTCTGCTATCTCTACACAAATGTCTTGAAAAAAATATTATATGTGTGTTATCGAATCCCAAGTCATAGAATTCAAAAAACCTCTGATCCAATCAACATAAGTCATTTCATTATTACTTGACAATCATGAAATTTTAATCCAGTAATATATGCATTCTTAACAAATCATCCCAAATTAGAATCACAACCATCTGGAAGTATCAAATCTGCAATCCACTGACAAAATAATATGATACTCTCTTTGGACAGTGTAAAAGCTAATTTTGGCTTCATTAACCTCTATGATATGACATTTTCAAATAGTTCAAGTTATGGTCGCATGAAAATTTGGGAAAGATCTAATCATGCCTTTACAGTATCTTTTGTCTGACCAGGTTTATCCAAAACTGTATGAAATAAATTATCAAAATAGTTCTTCTCAATATGCATAAAATCCAACCTGTGGCGGACCAAAAAAGCATACCAATATGAAAAATCCCAAAAAATGCTTCATTTTATCCAATTATGTTCTTTCCCAAAGCCATGAATTTTCTTGTTGGTTTACTATTGGACCAAATATGATGGGAGGTAATGAAAATACAACTAAATTTAACTTTGTACAAGAGATCATTTTTGAATTTTCATCCCTTTCAATTTTGCCGTTTCTGAAATGAGATTTGTTCCCTTGAAAAGACAGATCGGTTGGAAGAAATGTGCGATGACCATAAAAATAGATAGGGATTTCTCCATCGATGATAATAAAGGCTTTGTTGTCTTTCATATAGCAAGAACATGATTTCAGACCATGTGTACTCCAGCCAGATAACATTCCATATGTCAGAAATTCACTAATCATCTACATCAATACAGCATTTAATATGAAATTTTTTTTCGCAACAACATCATATATACCAACACCATCAATCCACAATGAATTTAACTCATTAATCAATGGTTTCAAATATACATCAATATTCTTTTTCGGATGTCCTGGGATTAGTAATGTAAAAATGATATAGGGATCCTTCATCAACATCCATGGAGATAAATTGTACGGAGTTATAAAGACAATCCAACATGAATACCAACTTCTATATAAACCCAACGGACACAAACTGTTAGTAGAAAGTCCCAATCGCACATTTCGGGATTCTAAAAAAAATATGGATACAGACAGTAAAAATGTTTGCATGAATCACCATCAAATAGGTTATTCAACTTTTATCATTTTAAATCTTGGTTATTAGCCATGCCAACATTTACACTATGTTTTGAGACATAAAGAAATGCTGAAACATGGGTGTATGGGAGAAATATCTCAACTGTTTCACTGGAATCGATGCAGACTTCCCTGGTTGGATTTTTTATAACTCGATTGTCCACATGTGGGAAAACTATCCAACAAAACATTTTCACAAGAATATTAGATGCAATCATTTGTACATGCATGAATATACCAATAACTAAGTCCCAGTTTACGAAACAGCATCTTACTCTCATAGTAATTTGCAGGCAACACATTTAATTAGGTTACAGTGTTTTAACCGAAGAAAATATCTGATCAAAATAATTGTTTGACATTTCATTATCTAGTTTAATAGCCATAAATATTGAAACCGCTTCAACTTTTCTTATCTTGCAATCAGGATATAATTCATCCCTAACAGACCTTAACAAATCCTAAAATTTGAATGGTTCCAACTCAGGATTTAAATCAATATCATCTTGAGTTTCAGTTTGTTAAACAGAAGGACCTGCAATATCATATACAAAATTTTGAAACCGTAAATAATTTGGTATCAAGTTATTAGTGTCTTCTATTGAACTTTTCTCACCATGTTGATACCAACAAACATAATCTTATTGAAAACTAAATCGTAGAGATGTACGACAACCTTGTCAAAAGTGTCAAACATTCTCAGAGCACAATTTTTACAAGGACACATTATTATGCCTTCTGAAACATATTCAAGTTTTGATGATGAAAATTATAATAAAGCATCAATACCCATAATATATACAGTATTTAAACCAGAACCGTTTGGATTTCTACGCTGATTTATCCAAGCACGATCATCTATTTATGACTATTGGCGACTTCCTTGTTCCATATTTTTCTAAAAAATATGAAATCATTACTATTTTTGAATAAATTTATATTATAAAAACACTATATAAAAAAAAGATAAATATTTACAACAATTACTTAATAATTTCCATTACATACGAGTGACATAATTTCTAGTGGATTGACGACTACTCTTAAAACATATTCTTCATTCTGATTTCTGTATGATAATATTGCACATAAATGAGGCGTCAGACCAAATAGCCCATTTTTCATCTATGAATCATCTTCTTGCAATTTTCACCACCAGAACGCATTTTAAATAATGTGTTCCTACAAATTAAAATTAAAACATCTGCATACGAGATTGGATATGCATATTTAGAATCATACATTTCATAATGTATTTAGTCAGTGAAAGTTGAAAGGAGAAGAGTCATCGAGGTAAAGGTTTGCTGTCAATCCACTGGAAATTGTTCCAAGTTATTATAAATTATTACAGTTTATTACAATTGATTTTCTTCTTAATTGTTACTAATTGTTACTAAATGTTACTAATTATTACTAATTATTACTAATTGTCACTAATTGTCACTATTTGACAATATTTATTACTATTTATTACTAATTGTAGTAATTGTTACAATTTATTACCATTTTTTACAATATATTACTATTTTTACTGTTTATTCCTATTTATTCCTATTTATTCTTATTTATTCCTATTTATTCCTTGTTATTTCTATTTATTCCTAATTATAATTATTTATTCCTAATTATTGTTATTTATTACTAATTATTCCTATTTATTACTATTTATTACTAATTATCCCAAATTATTTCTAACAATTTCTAATTAATCCTGATTATTCCTGATTATCCCTAATTGTTCCAAATTGATATTAATTATTATTAATTTTAACTATGTATTCCTAATGTTTACTATTTTTTACTAATTATTATTAAATTTTACTATCTTTTTCTAATTATTCATATTTCTTACTAATTCATCCTATTTATTACTATTATAACTAATTATTCCTAATAATTCCTAATTATTCCTAATTATTCCTAATTATTCCTAATTATTCCTACTTATTCTTAATTATTCCAATTTATTCCAAATTATTCCTAATTATTCTTAATTATTCCAAATTATTTCTAATTATTCCTAATTGTTACTAATTGTTTGTAATCATTACTAATTATTCTTAATTATTCCTAATTATTACTATTTATTACAATTTAATCCTAATTATTCTGAAATGATACTATTTATTACTATTTATTACTACTTGTTACTATTTATTACTATGTATTACAAATTATTTATAATTATTCCTAATTGTTCTTAATTATAACTAATTGTTACTATTAATTACAATTTATTACTAATTATTCCTAATTGTTACTATTTCTTACTAATTCTTACTAATTGTTTCTAATTATTACTAATTTTTCCAAATTGTTACTAATTATTCTTAATTTTTACTATTTATTCCCAATTGTTACTAATTCTTACTATTTATACCTACATATTACTATTTATTCCAACTTATTACTATTTATTCCAACTTATTACAATTAATTCCTACTTATTATTATTTATTCCAACTTATTACTAGATATTCCTACATATTACTAGTTATTCATACTTTTTAATAGTCATTTATAATTATTTTTAATTATTACTTATAATTAATAATTATTACAAATTATTTATAATTATTACTATGTATTCTTATTTACTACTAATTATTCATGTTTATTACTAATTTTTCCCATTTATTACAAATTTTGCCTATTTATTACTAATTATTCATATTTGTTACTAATTATTCCGATTTATTCTTAATTATACCTAATTATTTCTAACTATTCTAAATTATTACTAATTATTCCTAATTATTACTAATTATTCTAAATTATTATTAGTTATTCCTAATTATTACTAGTTATTCCTAATTATTACTAGTTATTCTTATTTATTACTAGTTCTTCCTATTTATTACTAGTTATTCCTATTTATTAGTAATTATTACTACTTATTACTAATTATAACTATTTATTACTAATTATATCTATTTGTTACTAATTATTACTATTTATTAATATTTATTACTATTTATTACTATTTATTACTATTTATTTCTAATTATTAATAATAATTCATATTTATTACTAATTATTTATATTTATTACTAATTATTCATATTTATTACTAATTATTCATATTTATTACTAATTATTCCTTTTTATTACTAATTTCCCTATTTATTTTTGATTATTACTATTTAATACTAAATATTCATATTTATTACTAATTATTCCTATTTATAACTAATTATTTCTATTTATTACTAATTATTTCTAGTTATTACTATTTATTCCGATTTATTACTAAATACACATATTTATTACTAATTATTCGTATTTATAACTAATTATTCATATTTATTACTAATTATTGTTATTTATTACTAATTACCCGTAATTATTACTAATTACACATAATTATTACTAATTGCCCGTAATTATTACTATTTAAACATAACTATTACTAATTAGCATTCATTGATATTCATTACTACAATTTATAACTACTAATTACTAATTTCATGTAATTATTTATATACAATACAAATTTTCGTTAATAACTATTAATTATTAAGAATTACTAAGAATTAGTACTAATAATTTTAAATTATTATTACAAATAAATAATGATAACAAAAAATCTAATTTAATTACAACTAATCAACTATAATTAAAATTTTCATAAAAAATGAAATAAATAATAAATTAAATAAAATATAAATACCATTAAACTTGTTCTCCTATAGATGTAAACGACTTCACAACTTCTCTGTAAAAAACTAACTCAGAAAAATTTCACTCAAGAAATAGAGCACAGAGAGATTGGAAATAACATTTGAGGGAATGAGAAAGAAAAACGGAGGGGGTATATATAGTTTAGATTAGTTGCGAAGAGACTATTTGTGATGGTACCCATCGCAAATACCATTGCCCACATTAATTGTCGTCGGTGGTTAAAAAGGTATTTGTGACGGGTCTCGTCCCAAAAACCCATTTACCACCGCCTGTATTTGCGACTTGACCCGTCGCAAAAAATGTCCTACCGTCAAACTTTTTTGCGACGGGATGTTGTCCCGTTTCAAAAAACCATTTACCACAACCTCTATTTGTGATGGGGAGATTTCCCCATCGCAAATAACCTTACCGCGCTTTAGCACAAGAACCGCACCAATCCACACATTACCTTTTGCGATATGTTGGACCCCCCGTCGCAAATGACATCAGGGATGGACTAATTGTGATGAGAATTAATCCCGTCACAAAATCTCTTTTTTCCCATAGTTTTAGAACTACTGGTGGCTTAATTTTCACCCTTGTGGGATACATAGAGAAGCCATGGACCTTTTCCTTCAGGTCCAAACATAGAATTATAAACCATTTCCATCGCTTTTCTTTTGGGTAAGGGTACTTTCTTCTTATTAAGGTGAGATCTGCTATAGATTTATTCTATCTTGCCCATTTGGGTCTTCCCTATGGCGCTACACCACACCTCTCTAAACATTACGGTCCGAACTCTATAACCTTAAACTAGGATCATCAGTCGCAATATCCAACCATCATGACATTGAACCATGTGTATTCTCTCGGATGTGTGTTGTGTAGGGTGGACTTCTCTATCCTCATTCAGGTTGGGTTTGAAATAACCACACCTCATACCTCCCTTAAGATATTTTCATCCTTCGTCATTACCAATTTATGTTAAACTACACGAGCTTGTCCCACGCACAACACACCAAACTGGGCATTGTATGGTCCAAGCTCAGCATTATTGAGCTATGATCAATTCCCTATATGTTCACATGATAGTAAAATGCATCAAAATTATTACATTACTCATTAAAATGGGATATTTATCCAATTTGGCATTAGCCTCCTACCATAACACCACTAAAAACTATGTCTGTCTTGATTCCCATCCTTATGGGATACATAGTGAAACCCAGGTTTCCTATCTGTGGTCCAGTCACAAAATAATTCACATCCTCGACCCCTTATGAAATGGGTTCTCCATGAAGTATGTGTTGTGGTGTGGACTTATTCACTCCTCATTCATGTTGGGTTTATAATAATTGTGTCATGTAATTCTTTTGAGATTACTAATCATTGTGCTCATCCTTATTGATGCTTAAACAGCACTGTTAATGTTCAAACATTGCACATTCCTTTATTTGGGTTTTCATTATCTTTCGCATCCATGGTGACCCCATAACATCATGGATGATAGGCCTCAGTGCTCTCCATATGTCCAAGGATAATGCCCCAAATGATTTTGTCCAAAAATTTGATATATGTCCCATGTCTCAAATACGGCCAGCGATTGACCCACATTTCATTATTCTTGTTATAGGATAACATGAAATGGATGATGTGTTTTGAACAATGTCAGTAGATATCCTTCATCATCACGTCACTCCCATTGTGTCCCAAATATCGGATTTTTTGAATCACATGTTTAATGCCCCTTTCCATTTAAAGATCCTTGACACCCCTGGTGTCATAACTACATACATTCCATGTGTTGAGTAGGAATGTTGGTTCGTCTATGATTTCCCCAACCCAAAATTTCTTCATCACCGTTATATGCTCTACTTAGATGGGGAAGGCCTAACAACACTTTTTGTTTCCTACACTGAGCATGGTTTACAAAGGATTATGAGTTGTGGTAGGGTAATATCCATATATGTGATTGTTTGACCCATTGGTCTTGCCATATGACATTAAACTGCGACATTATCATCCTCATGACATGAGAATAAACTTTTCAGTAAACATTGAACTATGTAAGGCTTCATTCCTGACCCTACAGTGTATATAGAGACATTCAAGTATCTGGTCCCCTGGTGTAACTATTGAATGATAACCTCTCTGTCTTGTCATTATCATCCTCAAATTCCAATTTAAGAACATGTATTATGGTGAGGACCACTCTGGTCCTCATTCTTTTCAGGTTATGAACGAGACTACACATTTTTCCTTTGGAATACCCATTACCATGACGTATGAATTTAAATTATTGGCCTACACTGAACGAGTTTAGGAAGACCAATGATAATTAAATGATTCGTCAGCTTCCATTCTAGAGAGGAAATCCCACAACATTGTGGGTCTCTGACCACACTATGATTGAGAACAATGTTTGGCTTGGTTTTCATCCTTAAGGGATAAACTAAAACACCAAGTCATTTCAACTCATTACCAGCCCCAAGACTATTAACATTACTAGTTCTTTCCCAATAATTGTAGTTTGAACTTTATGATCTTAAAATAGGGGTTCCTAGTTCATGTAACATTATTTTATGGTTTTAGGAAGCATCTAGGTAATACAACCTTAATCTATGTGAAATGTCCTAATCATATGATGTTAATTTATTTTGGAAATTTTCTTTAAAGTATTATTATAAACTATATGATTATAATCCCCATTTACCGAATGAAAAAATATAGACCATCTTAGATCCTAACAAGATAAGACCCTGATGAATGTAGGCTTGATATCAATTCAGATAGATACACTCACCCGAAGAATTCTTTACCCGGTGGCATAATTATAAAAGTGTAGGACTCCATTCGAACAACCCATCACTCCACCACACACATTTCATTCCCCTTATTCGGATCCTCACCCTCAGTCACATCTAAATAGACCCCCCTAATGGCATGGATGCTCCGCCTTTTAGCTTTCGTACCGTTTGGTCTAATGTTCCAAAATATATTAGATTCCATTTTGAGTTAGACCCCATGTTTTCAAATACGGTCAGTAGATGACACTCATTTGTCAGTCCCCATTTCAAGCTAACATGATTTGGAAACTATGATTAGAACATGGTCAGTTGTTATCCTCCATCATCATGTCGCCTCTCACTATGTTCTGAATTTTGGGTATTGTGATTCACATATCTTATTAACTTTTCTTCAGATTGAGACTAACACCCTTTATGTTGTACTCATGAAGTACTAGAGCACGATGAGAAAGGTAATTCAGTTGTTTCGACAACCCTATTCTTCAGTTTGAACCTATCTCCCAATCCCAAATATTTCATATTGTCATCTAAGCCCATAGTTCCCCACAATTGTTTTTCACTCTCATACTCAATGTGAATATATATGTTTCAATCCCTTTTTTCTCACATCTGTAATGATCTACATGTGCATAGGTATTGATATCTAGTTAATTAAAAATGTAGGATTGGGATTTTCAAATTAAAAGAACCAAGAAACAAAATATCTATTCACGGACATAAAATAAACATGAAATAATGAACGTATGTTTGTGAGTTAATGAAAATTACCACTCCCATGGATTGGACCCTCAAACGGATGGATTGACATCCTCAATAAGAATTTCTAGCTCCCACCACTCTTTGGTCCAGGGCCTCCAAAATTTTCCCTCATCTTCCATGCTCCCCCTCTTACTCATCGGTCGTGGGGTGTAGTTCAATAACCATGATTATTGTTCAATCACTATCTACATGGATTTTATCTATTTCATGAGATTCTTGGCCTATCTTATCCTCAACATCATCCAGCCGAGTCTGCAATTGTGATATAAACCTTATTGTGGTATCAATGAAAGTGGATCACCCATCTAGTTGAAATCCTATGCACTGGATCACTTATTCAACCTCCAAAAGCCTCTGGGAGTTGACTTGCTTCCTACACTTCCAGTCTACATTAAGGCAAAATTTGTACCCACAGACCCTCTCAGCATGATAATCTATGACGAGCATGTGTGGGAACTAGGAATTGATACTTCCATCACATAAGTCACTTAACATGGGGTGAATTCTTCCTGCATGGGTAGCCTACTCTAATAACAAGGTTTTATTGACGATTCACTTGATTCATTTCCATAATCAGCATCATTTTTCCCTGCTACCACCTTCACAAGAAGCAGTCTCATCCCATTCCTTTAGGTCGGAAGGTTCAGATAATGTGAGCACCCCTAGATCTTCAACAGTAGGATCTTCTTATGGGGTCCAATCAGGAAGCTTTGGTTCAAAATCATGCAGTTGGTCTTCTTCATTTGATGACACCTCAACAATTTTCGGTTCAATCTCATCTGTAACCACACTAGTGATCCCAAAATCCTTGATTTCTTCCACAACAACAAGCATTCCCCTTGAGTAATGAGTGTCCGTATCCACATCCATTCTGGCCAGTATGGCCCACACTTTTTAATGAAATGTTCAGACAGAACAATACAATGTATGTGTGTTGGGATGAATAGAAAACCATTAAGCTTTTAGATAAGGAGAGTACCTAGAGTGTTCAATAAATGGGTACCACTCTCAAAAATTGATGTCAGAATCCTAGGATGTGACCCCCCATATATAGTCAAGAACTCCGAAGACTCTCGGAGAACCACCATGGGTGTCACAACCCTACTTGATTCTGTTATCACTATCATCATATTGCCAGGTTCCAAGGATTCTCTCATGGTTAGATGTGAAGGTCCCACTGGTATGAGTCTCTCCTATAGGAAAAAATGTTATTTGAGAACCCGTGACAACCTGGGTTGGTTCCACAATGGAATGGTTTAGATTTTACTTCTAGAGATTAAAAAAGCTCTTCTAGCTCTAAGGCCGCAACCTCCACTTCCTCTAAATGGCTCCCATTGTTATAATCTTCTACCTAGGACGACCATTTAGATTCCTTATGTAATTGAAAATACTCTCCATTCTTAGTGGTATATGGTTGGAGTGGGACTCTTTGGCCAAAATACACTTTCTCCCTGTCAATCATTGGATTATTAGTACCCCAATAATGAAAGATATCCCCCAGCTTGACGATGTATTGTTCCCCATCCTCATTAGACATCAAAAATCCAGCCGCGTCACCACTGATCATAGACAGATTCATCCCATGATGATTGATTTGATCCCACATCTAGGAAAGACTGAGAAATTGTTTTTTATTTCCATGTTGTCCCAAGCCTTCAGAAAGATAGCATCCGGAGGCATATCTATGTGGCACAACCACTTCCCTAGAGCCTCCGTAAGTATCTGACGGAACCCTCTATATATCCTTCTTATCCTATGGCCCTGCTCATCTAGGGATACGATTTCCATCAATGATACATTGCCTCAACTCAGTGCAGTCATGGGGATCATTGGCCCTTATACAACCACACCACTAAGATGTTAATCAGATTAACCACTGTGAATTTTTCTTGCAATTTTCCACCCTCAGCCTCAAGGTGGAGGAGGAACCCCACCATCGACATATATAGTTCATCGCTTCAGCATCTCTTCTAGGTAGGTCAACTCCCATCTCTTTGTGTATTCATTGACTAACCCTAGAAAAGTAGTTGGCAGAGGTAGCTCATTATGTATCTTCTCATCCTCCCATGTAAACATGAGCCACATCTGGTGTGCTCTAGAACTAGTAATTTGACTCATACCTACATTCCATAGGGTTTAAAATGTCATCACTTAGACCAAAGACATAGAGTTTCATTCTTTCGCAAAGTTGGTAGTTATTTTTCCATACCTAGAGGTGCTCCACTAGATATTTATGTTTTGAATGGCTTCACAAATATTACATGATGCCTAGATTATTTTCCATCTATTCCCTTCATGAAGTATCTGTAAGGACCTCTTGAGTGAATTTTTGGTTATCCATTCCATTCAATAGATTTTTTTGTATTTTAATTACTATTCACATAGCTCGTCTGAAGAGCTCATTTGCATATCTTAGTCATAGAGATAAGTGGCAGAGTCCTCTCACAGATCTTGTTTTCAAACACAACTCAAGAAGCATCTGTTCAAAGAGAATAAGGAATCAATATGAGGTGAAATGAGGACAAGTCTAACGGTTGGAAAATTAGCTGAGTAGCATTTGGGAAGCACAGGTCCATGAAATCTTGTACGAAAAGAGATTTCGTGGTGCGTGTGGAGCATCGCAAAATCTGAGAGCTCAAGTGCAGAAGTGCAGAGATAGGTGATGAAAAAAAGTGTCAACCTCCTCTATTTTAATCTAAAACCCTGTGCTTCATGGAATTCTTGGTTGTGGAGAGATTCTAGGTATTATCAACTAGAAAAAAACCTACCCACATCACGATTGGGCTTCGTAATCCCCTTTTTCTACTTGCAAAAGCTTTGGCAATCAACCCTCACAACCTGAACCTCATTTTCTCTCTGGCTCCCATTATATGGGGGGTGGTATTTGATGGATCCAAAATCCATTTCATGAAAACAATAATAAAATAACATTAAAATAAAGAAAAATGGGCTACATCATGACGCAACTTCACAAATCCCTCCTGCATCGTGGCTGGCACAGTGTTACCAAGTCCTCTATAACCACCATGGAGAAAAATAACAGTTGACTCCATGAATAGGAAAAACCTTATGGAATGCTAATGTCTCTGTGATGACTTTAGAGAGTGTGATAGTCAACTCGGTTTCTCTAATGAAATTGAGGGAAGGCAGAATCCTTTGCAACAGCTTGTGGAGGGAGTTACTGTCAGCTATTGCATTATAATAAACATGAAGGAATATTCCTCTAGTTATGAAGCACATATTTATTTGATGCATTCCCTTATCCCATCGTGCCCCTGGGGCTCCTATAATGAGCCAGCTCCCCCCACTCACATGGGGGATACCACGACTTTCACATTCCAAATTCCCAATTCGTGAAGCATTCATTATTATGAAAACAAACTGTGAAAATGAATCACCCAAGATAAATGAGAATTGTGAAACACTTTTAACTTTGACAAAATTTACCCCACATAGAAGAGGGATGCACATCACTTATCCTATGGGCCATCTCAAAGAATGGATACCCCTTCAGGTACTCACGACATCGCAAAGTACCCATGATTCACAATGCACCCTCCATGAACATGTGAACTCCATGCCTAAGTTGGGTCACTATGCTTTGTAAAGCCCTATCCTTTGAGAAACCCTATCATCTGTGACCCCTATGCTATGAAATAACATGGGCTCTATGAAGCCTTGTGCTATGAGAACCCCCATTCTTTGCAAATCCATGTGCTCTACAAGCCGCTATCCCTTGTTGGCCCGTGTGCTTTGAAAATCCACTCCAAATAAAGCCTCTTGGATCGTAAACCCCACTTTCTCATGGCCCTCCAAACATTTAAAATGTTATTCTAATGTATTTTGGTTTTTTCCTCATGTTGCAATTCCCAACATCATTCTTCATCACATATGCACACAAATGGATTTTTCTTCTTCGCATAGCCACACTAATGTGATCCCCTAAATGGATCACTCTAAAAAAACCCATTAACCATGGAATTTATTGTTCTGTTACATCCCCAAGGATTTTTTGGGTCACGTTATGTATTTCCTATGGATGAGGATTTAATCCTGTCCTTCTGAGCTGTAGGACCTTAAACTACCAAGAAACCCTATTTCCTCAACACATAATGTTATACTATGCCCCCTGTGTGATGGAAAAGTTATTAAGGACCAAGAAGTGGATGGTCACTAGTGCCATCTCACTCCCCCTCTCTGTCTGAGCTTTGTCACTGTGTGCACCTCGGGCGACCATTGTGTATGCCCCAACCGAACTTGATATGGTTCTCCTTATGTGAAGACCAAATACTCCTCATACATCTGGACATCCTCATCGAGTTTCCCTCCTAGAGTATGTCCCAATATTCTTCTCACGGGCCACAAACCAAGCCTAATGCCCACAGTAACCCTCCTGGCCACAACTTTATGACACAATGGTTATGTCTAATACTACCTATTTTTTCTCACACCATACATGAAAAAAGTGGTCATAGAGTAAGCACTAACATTGAAATCCTTTATGGGTTGTTAACCACACAAAAACTAAGTTCCCCTCACTACTGAACTATGTGGACGTTGATCTCTATTTTCTAAGAACATTATATAGGATGCCTATTTGAGGTTCAAGACAAACACCACATAATCATCCATTTTTTCCATTTCATGTCACTTCACTCTACTCGTCCCATATAATGTAAAACTATATTCTCTTACCGAACTATGTGGAATTTGGTCCCCATATTCTAGGAAGAGTATACAGGAAACCTCTATGAGGTTCAGGCCAAACACCCCATAATCATCCATTCCAACCATTTCACATCAATTCACTCAACTAATCTCACATGATGTTAAACTATACGCCACTCTCAAATGACGTAGATTTTGATCCCATTTTTGTATCTAGGAATCCTCTTCGAGGTTCCATACCAATCAATAGTAAAATTTGGTTCTCCCTCTTTGGGATGTACCCTATTGATGTGATATATGATCATTTCAAGACACATATCCCAAATATGCCTCCTTGAGGTGTTTTTATCCACTCAATTATCTAACCCTAAATTAACCTCACACTCATTTCATACCCTTCCAAGAAAGAGTGACCCTCTTGTGACAGGATGCTAACCATGCATAAGCCCCAATGTGTCTTCGAGTTGCTTCCCATTGGGAATACCCTGAACACATGACCCATTATGAGGAACTATGTGGAATTTGATGAATTCCATTTCTCAGAAAGGTATGTATAAATCCTCCCAAAGGTTCAATCCCATCATTCATTTCCCATCGTAGCCTCTCTATTGAGCCTTTGTGTTTCAAGAAGATCATGCCTTGACCTTGAGATTCCACATCCTTCGAGTCACAACCATACATAATTTCTCTTGAGCCACCTCCTCAGGTGACTCATATCCTCATTCCAATAACTACATGGACATTGATTTATGCCTACAGGGATACATAAGAATCCCCTTTGAGGTTCAAGCGCAACACCATCCTCTCCGGACCGGTTCTCCATAACATGTGTCCCCTTCAATCCATTATTTACATCAATACTCACTCTATATCAACCCTGATTTTACATAGGTCTCCAAATCATGATTAAATCATGCCAACCATATTGGAAGATAGACATTAATTTCCCCAACCATAACATCCATCACTTCACCCTTTTTATATTGGAGTCACATCTTATTATGCTGCTAATCATGCATAATCCCAATCATGTTCATGGGTTGTTGTCCTTTGTGTTCACCCCAATCATATGACTCATCCCTTAATACTATGTTTGTTTTGATACATTTATTTTTTATGTAGGAATACTCCTTGATATTCAATCCATGTCAATGGAAAAACTTGGGGTCCCCTTCATATGGACCCACCATACTCGGTGCCACCCTTTAAGGGACCCATATCAGGATTCACATTATGATCCCTTAAATTTTTTGTACACGCCCTACTAGGTCAGCCATCATTGGGTGTCTTGACCCATCCATATCATAAACCTTCATGGTGATTCCTTCTAGGGAGAGACCCTTCTGATCCATTCTTGTTAGTGTTCTAATAATACAAATATATCTCCTCTAGATGTTAATCTAACATCATACCCAGTGAAAAACAATGGAATCTGAGGAAAAACTGAGAGACAAGCTTCTGGCATACATTTCCCCACATTTGATGTTGGATTTCGTAGGTTTTCGCATTCTCGAGGATCCCTATTATAGAAGAAGAAGGAAGATATTATAGTGTTTCAGTGCCCAGACACGACATCAATTCTCAATGTGATTTGTCCCCCGAATGAAGGTTGTTTCCCTGACATGACCCTTTGGAATGTCCAGACACAAGTAGTGTTATTAAACGACATCTAGAATGATATGGCACTGTGAATTGCTTCATAAAAAACATCTTAACATATAATATTGGCCTGTACTAGGGAACAAGTTCTAAGGGGAAATCCATTGATGGAGGGGCGAGTATCCATTAATGTCATTAGATCAAGGAGAAAATATAATTGAAAAATTGATAGATACCAACCACCTAAGAAATGAAAGAATGAGTGGAAAATAGTTATGCATCCCAGAAAATATGGATGCACGAGCCTCGGTAAAAGTATCAGAAACAACTTCTCAATCCACTACCATCCTAGTAAGGAAAATATGGTAGAAACTTCTCTACATAGAAAGAATCCTGAATCATTATCAATGATCATACGATTGAAGGATCAATTATTTGTACACTTGAAAAGGGTCGAAATTTGGATCATTAAGGGAGAAACATCAGCAATACATTCTCAAATGATTTCTCCACCATCACTTATATAGAAAATAAAGGATTCTCAGAGAATGAAATTGATTAATATACTAAAAATGACTATTATTTCATCAAGTTATGGCTAAGAGGAAATAGTGTAATTGGTTAATGATAACATTACCCATTCCATCATGTAAATGGGAGTATATCAACATGGAATTTTCACTAGACCTCCATAGTCATCCAATGGGAAAAATGCTATCTGGGTTATTTTGGAACATATTACAATAAGAAATCACATTATTTTAATTTTATAGGACTTATCACTAGATCAACATGCATGGATATATATTAGATTATTGGTATGGATTAATTGAGTATCAATATTAATTATATCCGATCGAGATCTGAGATTCACATCAAAGATCTATAATAGACTCCCACATCTACTATGCACTGAGCTAAACAACAGTATGGCCAATCATCCTCAAACTGATGAACAATTTGAGAGAACTATTCAAACACTAGATGACATGATCAGAGCAAGTTATATAGACTTAAAAGGCTCATGGGAACACCATATGCCACTAGTTGAGTAATATTATAAAAAATATTCCAATCCACCTTTCTAATTGTACCATATAAATACTTTAATGGGAAAAGGTGATGAATAGATGAATACTTGGAGTAGTTGGTGAGTATAGGCTTTTAAGAAATAAAATAGTCAAAGAAATGGTGAAAATGATGAAAACCATTCTATAAGACATCCAGACATCCAAATGTTGATAGAAGAGTTAATAATACAATCATTAAAAGGAACTTATGTTTAAGGTTGGATTCATGGTATTCATCCACATATCTCCATGGAAGGTAATATTTAGATTGGGAATAATGGATAATTAAGTCCTAATTATGTTTTCCAATTTGATATTCCTGATCGTGTTAGAGATTTGGCCTATTGACTAGCCCTTCCACCTACTATGTATCATGTAAACAATGTATTCTATGTATCCCTATTGAAGAAGTATGTACCAAAGTAATGGATACTTGGCATTAGTAATTGTAACATGACCCTTATGAATAGTAAACTAGACAACTATATAGTAACCATAGGAATGAAAGTGTAGATAAAATTTATACATCCTATAAATTACCATATGTTATAATTACATCATAGTGTAAGTAAATAAATATTTTAAAAAAATTAATTATGTGTTGCTATTTTTGTAAGTATAAAATATTATATTTAAATTTTATTACTAAATTAATATTTTTTAATAATAAAATGTATTCATTAATTATTATTTTGATGTCTAATTATTAAAATTTAATATTATGAGACTGTAGTTAATTTTTCAATGTGCTATAAAATGAGTTAAAATTTTAGAAGATGATTTTATCACGTAAATTATAATTAAAAAAATTAAATTTTTCATATTTATAAAATTATTTTCATAAAATGCCATTCATATTCAAATTAAAAAGTCAAAAACCGGTTAGGGTTAATTTTTGAGATTTTTCTAAAATACATGAATTTTAATTTGAATAGTGAAATATGGTAATTTACTATATATATATATATATTATATGTGAGATACACTGTTACATATGTAATGTATGATGTGATCACCATTAATTCAAAATCACAAGGTATAATTAATGTATTTTATCTCATGAATCTACACTACTAAATTTCATGAGAAAAACTAAAAACTAATGAATTAAATAATGGGAAAGCACTTCTCTCCTCCACTATAGATACCACCCCTCACACTTATCAAGCCATTAGCTTTGTCCAAATTATAGTAATATATATTAAAAAGTCTTTCCCTACATCAATGATATTTTGGTCTTAACAGAAGACCAATACAAATCCCCAATGGAGGCTCACATGGAGGATTAATTCAACAGGTAAATACCTCTTTCGGGTTTTTTTTATTTTATTTGAAAAATATTTTTACTCTTACTCTCTAATCACCTCCCATAGTATAAATGGTATGAATATCCTAATAGCTTATATAAAATATGATTTTTTTATAATTATTGAATAATTCAACAACATTTCTCTTTCACCCTCCTTTTATACTCAATAAATGAAAATATCTTTAATAATTTATGAATTTATAACATTCAATGATAATGAAGTTTTCAATTTCTATTACCCTCTTAAAGGCTAGACATGAAAACGTTTTTATGGTCAAGCATGATTATAATATATGAATCATATCTTATTTAATGTTCTAGGAATAATTTATATACAAGACATTAATTTATAAAACAAAATGAGATCCTTGTGAACGAAACCTACCAAAAAAACCCATTCGATTATCATTAATTATTTATCTACTGATTCATTCCCATGACATAAATCAAAATGTTACATAAGACCAATATAGAATCTTTATAATCATTAATAATATATATTTTTAGTTCTAGATTATCAAACCCAACTTACATGACCCATCATACATGTATACAAGTAATCTGATCATGAATTCCAAGGAAACCAATGCTCTCAATGATGAAATTGAACACTACAACTCTTTTAAAAGTACATAAAAATTTAAAAAATTTATAGTAGACCATTAAAATGTAGAAAAAGGTTCCTGATTTATTAATTAATGAATCTAATTAAATTATAAATAAAATTATGATCATGTGAAGAACTCATTCAGACTTATTATACAGGATTCTACATGAACCACCATTATTACATCAGGTTATTAACTCTCTATTTTTACAGAAATGAAATTCAATTTTCATTTATTTATGTCTTATAAATTTTTGATTATATTCCAAACTCATTTATTAGGATCCATTTATACTTCTTTCAGAATATACATTATTTAAAAAGGTTTCCTACTCTATTCTTCCCGATGAGGAAGCCCAATTTAGGGGAAAATCTTGAATTCTTACAATTTTAAATGCGAACACTATAATCTAGTTGATCTACCATAATATTTCTGAATTAAAATTTTTTATTTTGAAGTCATTCTTGGTTAACTTCTCATTTTATTTAATATATAGTTCTATTTTCATTTTCAAAATCTATTCAATATTTTCCTTAAATGGAACTAAAATGGTTTAATTCTAATGATTCATAAATTCACGTTTTATATGTCCTTACATAATTTTGACTTAACGTATCATGAATTATCCTTATTTTATCATATAAATGTTGATTTATGATTAAAACGTTTTCTTTCATGGACAATATTTTGATATTCCCTTGTGTTATTCCTCTTTACAAGATTATTATACTAAAATATTACCATGGGTAACACAAATCTTTGTGATTGATTCCTTATGTATGATTATTCCTCTGGATCACATATAGATGAAAATTTCAAGATCAGTGCCCCTCGATATCTCTAAAATTCATTGGGTCATTTCTAGTCACATGATTCTTCTAGTGCAATAGTCTTTGTGGTTAGCCTTGACTCATGCTCTATCTGTGACGGTCTTGGTGGATATCCCTTAAATGTGCTCCTTCATTTGAAATGAGCCTTGATTTAGGATTATGTTATGTTTTATGTTGTTACCACCTCTACTATGATACCATGATTACATATTCTAAGCATCCCTATGTATTTACATGCATTTTATTTCATCTTAATATTCGTGGTAACTCACATGCTATGCTTTATTCCTATATCTACTCCCTTATTGGGATTTTTAGCTCATCCCTACAATCATGCCACATCCAACTTATCCTTAGTATATGTAGTGTCTCAAAGGATGTTTGGATATCATATTGGATTATAAATAATGAAATTTTTCATTTGTTCCCATGTTTTTAATTTATATACCTAGTCCCGTAAATACATTAGACATTATGATACATACATTTTAATTTCATTTTTAATTATGACTAAAATCATGTAATGATATGTGTAATCGGATAGTATCTCTACAAATGGTGTTCTAGTTATGCCTCACATAGTTATGATCAATGGATATGTAGAGCGCCAAAAACATATTGTGATCAATATCCTAGAAGAACTACACACTGATCTCATTCCCACATCTTAACCTATGATATCCATCATTTATGTTGTTAGATTTATTATAAACGACATTTAAAATCCTTTTATAAAACTTTTCACTCTTCTCCACTATGTATATTAGGAGGCGATGCATAAAAACATCAGTTCTATCGATGAACAAAAGGAAAGGTAAAGAGAATATATATATGTCTAAATCTTATTCACTCTAATAGATGAAGACAAATGTCATGTAAAATTTAATGGAGGATGAAGATATTTATTTCACATGTGAGAAGAAAGGACACAAGAAGAAAAACTACACCCGTTAATAGAATAAAGTGTTGGATTCATGGTAATTTGTTATAGAGAGCAATTTCACTATTTTTAATAGTTATTTATTAGATACAACATGTTGTTCTCATATATGTATTCAAATACAATAATTTTTTTCATAATGATTAACCACAAAGGTAGATCTCTGACTATCCAGAAGGTAAAAATTTCTATTGTAGCTATCAATTACTACCACCATAGATTTTCAACTAGAATTGTATTTCTTTTATTAAGATATTATTATGTTTAATTCATTAACCAAAACATAATTTCAATATATAGAAATGATATGTATGAATTTATATTAATTTCGGTAATTAAATGTTTCATATTTTATAAGGATAATTTTTTTTATAAAAAACACATTTAAATAATGAAATTTTAAAGATTAAATGAAAAAAGTAATTGAAATCGAAAATGAATCTACTTCACATAAATCATGCAACATTCACATATTTTTAAACCCTGAATAGCATACATAAAAACATATATTACTAAATTACACGAAGTATAATATTTTGATTCTTTTTACCTAATACAAAGATATATATTTCATGCATTTTCATGAAAAAAAAATTTGATGTCCATATATTTCGGAAAAGGTGTAAAGGAAAACATTAATTATTGAATTAGATCATACTGATCTGGAGGGACCATTACCAATTGACACAAGTGGTGGGTACACATACTTAATAAACATTCTAGTGATATTTTTTGTAATGTATAGGTTTACATGATGTGGGATATGTAAGATTACATTGATATATTCAAGGAATGGAATAATGATTGTGAAAACCAGCTTTAGAAAATGATAAAGAAGCTTGAAATAGTTCTTGGTAGAGAATATATTGATTAAAAATTTATTGATTTGTTATGGGAGTATGAGATTATGTCTCATCTCATTCCACTTTAAAAAACTAATAAATTTTTTTAGTGAATTGAGGAACTACACCATGATATACATTGTCAGATAAATGAAGATTCATTCAATTATTTCATTTTTCTTTTTTTGGATACACTTCATAAATTGAGAAATACATTCTAAATTGACTTCTAACTAAAGAGGAAAATTTCATTCCATATGATCATTTTAACTAAAATAAAACAATTTGGTTAAATGTATAAGTGTGGGGATGTGAATTTTTTTCCATGATACTTATAACAACATAATTTCACCCTGAGGTACTATGTCAATCCTAATAGGATTTCCTATGGAAATAAGGAGTTATTACCTATATGATACTTTATATTAAAAGGCTGTGGTTGGAAGAAATCTCAAATTCTTATAGAATCATCACATCTTGAAAATTGATAGTATGAGTGGGAGAGACTATGATAAAGTCTATACTCATGATACACTTGAGTTACCTCATTAAAAAATTTCCATAAATACCTATAGAAGAAGATGTTCAAGAGAGAAGAATATTGTGTATGAGTACAAGATATGACTGAGAACTGTAACAGTATAGATTCCATGTTAATATGATGGTGACTCATTATTAGATGGTAATAATGATCCTATAACATACACTAAATTATAATTTTGAACATATGTTTTCAAAATTAACGAATCCCTGAATTTTAAAATGTATTCTATGTATGAAAACTAATTCTGGATTTTGGTAAATTCTGTATTCGATGTAATGATATTTGTGTGTAAATGGGTATTAAACAATAAAGTGAACATGTAAGGACATGTTTGTACCTATAAGGAATGATTGGTTGAAAAAGTTGTTAAAAAGAGTAAATGAAATGACTATAAAGAAACAATTTCTCCACATTCAATATCTAATTCCTTTACAATTCTATATTCCATTGTTGATATCCACGACTATGAGTTAATGAAAATGGACATAAAAACTGAATTCCTTAATGGGAAATGTCATGGTGATATCTATATGAGACGAACCACAGGGTGTGTCACTCCAATGTTAAATAACATGAAATAGAAATTGATAAAATCTATATATGCATTAAAAGAGAATATAAGTCAAGGAAAATTTTATTTGATGAATCGATTATGTTTTCTCATAAATAATTAAGGATATCCTTATGTATATAAGATATTTAGGGATATTTATATTGTTTTGTAAATTTCAAAAACTGATGAAATATTACTTATTGAAAAAGGAGGTTCTAGTGTTGCAGTCTGTTAAGGTTTGGTGGAATTAATACATTTCCATAAAGTACATATGTGTGGCAACATAAATTTTTGGGATCCAGATCTATCATTATGGGTCCATGAGGTTGCTCCACCTAAGTCAATATACATATATTTACACGATAATTGATTATTTTAGTATGAGATAATGAATGTTGGGAATATTTCCATTTTCATCAAGAATTTATATTTTTAGGAAAATCTGTTCTATGTAGCTTGAGGAGAGACAATGAATGACAAGGATTCCATAATATTTGATTATTAGGTCTATCTCGTATTCTATTCTTTTTAATAGTCTAGTTGTCTCTAACATCATAGGTGTGGTAGGATGTTATCAAAATGACATAGGTAACCACCATTAGATGGAATTAAATACAACACATAACTTTATAAGGCATACTGGGGATATATGCATAGTCTTTGGATAATATACTAAACTAGTCATAGGTAGATATGATGATGCTAGATTCTTAAATGATTAAAATGACATCAAATCTCTAATAGGTCATGACATAACTTCGAATTATGATTCTGTGATATTGATTGGTGAAAATATTTTTATTGGAAAATATTATATAGTATAATACAATTATAATGTTGCTTTTTTTGGAATCTAAATTAGTAGTATGTTATGAAACTTATTTCAATACCATGAAATGCTTCATAGAGGTAAAAATCCTATCACACTCTATTAAGATTACACAACAGCGATGGTCCTTTCCAAGGAGAGAAGGACACCTCATATAACGAAGCATATAATTTATAAATATATTATACTGGGGTATTTTCTCAGATATGTGAGGTTAAAGTGAGTATTGTTTCAATGTAATGAAACAATTAAGACCCCCTGACTAAATCCTTGACAAATTAGAAAATTGATAATCATGTGAGGTCTAAGAGACTAAAGATTGTAGGTCATTGGATCTAGTCCATGTGGGATTTTGATATAGATAGTGTCTAAGGGATAAATATTTTTCCTTTGATCACATGAATATTTGATTATTTTAATTTTAATAAAATATCTTATTACATATTATTTTTTGTTCTATAGGTAATTAATTAAATAATTTCTTGGAGTATCTGTCATATTTATACAGTCATAGTAGATCCACTGTATAATTTGAACCATGAAATCCAATTATAATATTATAAAATATACTTCAAAAGATTAGATAACATTCTATTACACACAATATAATTTGTATATCATCATGTGAGAGTACGTGTAATGTTGTAACTTGGTAATCATCAAGATTTGAGGTTTTGAGAATAAGTTTACTAGTTGAAATTCCATATATTTTTATTACATCAAATATTTTTATATGTGATAAATTATAATGTTTCTTATAGTATAATATTATTATTAGTACATGTTTCAAATAATGCACATAAAATTATTTAGTAAACCAGTATGATGATATTTCATGGATAAGATTGTTAAATTAGGTTTTTCATGTGTTGTATATTATTCATAAATAAGTGAAGGAATATTTTTTACCATTTAACTTTATTCAATTTTTTTCTTTGTCATTTTATTACAATATAATGATCACATTAAATTCCAGGGCCATGGTGTAATGAAATGTTTGTTCCAAATAAATAATGAAATTTATATTGAGTACATAGGTTGATTACATGGTTTTATAACCTTTTATGATTGGATATTGAGACAAAATGATTATATTACATATTGATTATTCATATGTGGATTTTATAATTGTGACGTAATGTTCCTTCTCGTAGGATTGTTGACCCATTATAGATAGTAATCATAGACATTAGGTGATCCCACCTAATGCTAACGAGAAGGAATCCTTGAGGACCACACACTATGTGTATACATTGATCTATATTAAATTATATTTTCATTTAGTTAATTGAAAAATATTAATATCAGGTATGAGGAAAAAATTTATTATTTTTTTATCACTATAAAAATTGAATAAATATTAATTCATTACATTGTGAGTAATATTTGTTTATATTTTTTTAATATATAAAAAATATTATTTAACTTGGTTGTGGGTAATTTTCTATTTTTTAATAAAGATTTCATTTGGTATTAAATAAATAATGATGATTTATAATGTACCGATATCACGTCTTGTACCAAAATATTATTTTACAAAAACTTTAAATAATATTTTTTATATCCCATGTTCGATGGTGTGAAATAAGGAGATATAATATTTATTTCGGAATGGGGTTTAATAATAATTATTATATTTTTTATGTGTTGACATCCAATTATATGATATTTTAACTAAAATCATATCTCTATAAAAATATGATTATTTATATTTCTTAGGGTGGTCAGAAACTAAGAATATATAATTTTTTCACATAACAGACCTCTATAACACACACACACACTCTCTCTCTCTTAAAATTCCCCTCTCTTCCTATAAATGATGATAATGAATCATCCATGCTCAAATGTTTATAGAGTGATCTAGATGAAGATTTTGAGACACTATATTTTACACACTAGCACCTAGAAATCAATATGCATTCTTCGGAGACCCAATGTGCACTTTCGGTACACCAAAAGTGGGATTCTGTACAAGAATCATCACATCCAAATGAAGGTAATCCAAGAGGGTTTCAATATGGTCTACATCAACATTAATGTAATATACCTGATGAGGTATTTTATTATTTAAATATAAATATATTATTTATAAATTTATCATTCATGGTACTCTATTGGTGTTTTAGTTTCCTATAAATTAAAATAAATTTTAATTTCATGACCAAAAGGGCACTTTTAATTTAACTGAAACCCAAAATACATTACCCAAAAACCATATACTAAAATTTTATTATGATTTTAAATATATACTATAACAATATTTATAATTGTAATATCAGATATGGATCTCTTGTAATATCTTATTTCTTGTTTCATTAAAAAAATTTAATATCACTATTCTGAGTGATAAATATTTTGTTTTTAAGCATCTTTTAGTATGGATGTTCTTGTCTGTTCATATTTATCATGGTTACAGAATGTTAAGAATATTAATAATTACATATATATATATATATTATTAATATATAATTTCATTGGTATTAAAAATTCATAAACAATTCAAGTCTTAAACATTATAACATTACTCATATATGTGGTAAAACAGTCATAAATGAGATCATGTTATAATGATTGGAAGATTACGAATATTCCAAGGTGTTATCATAATATATAATTTAAATAATAACATTCATTAAATAAATAACATATAAAGTATATATATAATGTTTAGAAATTATAAATAATGATGCTATTCAAAATTAAATATAACGATGATTGAGGCAATAATCTTTATATATGGATAAATGATACTTCTATTTTCTAATGAGATTTTGTAAAAGTAAGAAATATTTATCATTAAATAAAAATTAATAATATATAAATATCATACACCTTAACTAAATATGACATTGTAACCATAGATGATATTTTGTGATGTAAAATGAATAAGATCGCTATGTAGATATGGTTGTCCACCTAGATGCTTGAGCGATTCATTCATTTCACATATGAAGGAAAGGATATGGAAAATTTATTTCCCATTATTATATTAATTACAATGGAATAATTATGTTATATTTGATACAATAGATTTATATGATGCATATAAAGAAAAAATTTGATTGAGTAGAGTATGATAACCAATGCATCATTGAGAGATTAACTTTTTCTTATAGTGTAAATTTATTTGAGATTGTCATAGGGGAATAGAACAAGCTCAAGGATGGCATAAAATAAATATAAGAATTTATTATATTAAATAATTGATAAAATATAATTATCAATGATTATGAATAAATCATTTTAAAAGGTTCCCTTTTAATTGTAAGGGAAAGGAATCACATGAAATTAATTAAAATATTTAAAAATAATATATACCATTATAAAATAATGTGGCACCAAAGATGGATAAATAAATGGATATGATGTGATACAATAATAAACAACTCAATAAATCTCATTTAGACAATTTTTTTACATTTTAAACCTTATCCCCTTGTTAACTCTTTTTTAAGAACAATTTAAACTTAGTAGTGTTAATGTACCTTTTTACCATGATAAATTAGTAATATTTTCAAAAATAAATGCTTGATTCTACAATTTGTTTTTGTTTTTGATTATTTTGAGTCCCTGAATTAAAATATATGGATATTACATCATTTTATATGAATATTAAACATGTAATAAATTTTCATAGCCATGGAACATAGTATTGTCTTTCCTAGAAACATGGGACACAATATTCAAACTTGTGGAATGATCATTAATGTCTCCAGTAAAGATATTCACCTTTAGTTCATTTAAGTAGAATCCTAAAACATAATCTGAGGAACGGAAAAATAAGAAATAATGATAACATATTATCTATAAGGGTAACAAAGTATAAGATATATAATCATAATCATTAGAATAAGGGTATGATAATATGATAATAACATTAAAACATCATACATAGTATATCAATGAACATAATCAAAAGTCATGGAATTAGTATTGGAAGTTAATAATACATGAATCATAGGTGAAATATTGACATTATCCATGAAAACCTAACATAGGAAAAAAGAAATATAATTTTTTATACATGTTACATTATAACATCTTGAACATGTAAAATATATATAGGTTCACAAATTTAGTTAAGGGTATGAAATCAGTACCACACATAAACTTATTAACATGAAGCTAGATTCACACACAACATTGTGAACATGTAATTAGGTTCACATATAACATCATAATAGTCAAGGTTCACTCCAAAGACTATAAAAATAGTCGATATGGACCCACCAATTTCCCATTGTATATTAGGTTCCCCCTTCTTCCCATAGTGGATCAGGTTTCCCATTCTTCCTATAGTGAATCATGTCTCCCCGTCTTCCCATTGTGTATCAGTTTTCCCATTCTTTACAAAATGGATGATTCCCATTGACTTTTATCCCATCACTATCTGTTGAGATACAAATCAATACCCAATGGATTAGATGGAGATATAAAGCTCACATATCACATAATTAAATCTTATTATTGTGTACCATAAGATAATGATGCTTTAATCATATTATGAACCATAAAAAAATTTCATAAATATCAGGTCATAACCCATGACCTGAAATGGGTATCATAACATTTTATCCTACCATCACCTAAGGAAAATATATAGGTTTCACAATTATTTCTCCATAAAAAAGCTTTTGAAAGAATGTATATTTCTTATGTATTTTATCCTGAAATAACCTACAAGAACATAAATGGGTTTCATAAATGTCATTTCATATTTAACATAAATAATTAATATATAGAATAATAATGTAGTTAATTGGATAATATCCATATTAAATCATTAATTTTATCAATTAATGACATTCTATATAGATAATGATTTATAATTATCAATTTGAACATTTTTTGGAAAAAAATCCTTCTTGTTAATCATTTATAAAAACAAGTAACACTTTAAAAAATAATTTATATTGAAAATAACCTTGACAAG
The DNA here is from genome assembly GCA_963277665.1 of Viscum album. NCBI lineage: Eukaryota > Viridiplantae > Streptophyta > Magnoliopsida > Santalales > Viscaceae > Viscum > Viscum album. The sequence goes on from OY728148.1 coordinate 2,133,302,963, forward strand.
TTTATAAATGAATCATTTAAAAATAAATTAAATCATTTCTTGAGAATAAATTAATTTTGAAAACATTTTTTATTGGAAATAGATTTTAAAACATATAAATTAATATTTGAATTTTTTTCCAAACATTCTCATTTAAAATAACCTTAAAACCCTATAAAGATATCTCGAAAATGTTTTTAAATTCATTTATCTGAATATATATTTGCAGACTTATAAACGAATTTTTGAAAATAATTTGAAAAAAATAACAAAAAAGATAATTTCAAAACTTATATTAAAATCTTGAAAATATTTTGATATCCCTTTTCATTGAAATTCAATTTAAAAAAGAGTTTGGAGAGTATTTTAAAAAAACAATTTCATTAAAAATTACCTTATAAACATGAAATGAGTGCTTCAAGAAAATAATGTTCATGATAGTGGGTAAATCCGTATATTACAAACATTAATTTTCACCATTAAATATTTAGATAATTTCTTTGATGAAAAAAAGGAAAATAATATTCATTTTAAAACAATATCTAAAAAGGTAAATGATAATAAAAAATTATTTTAAAAATCATTGCACAATATTATCATATTTTTTACGTTATTTTTTTATTTTATTTTTTGAATGAAAATATATTTCAGACTAAATAGTTAAATAATGTAGAATTTTCTTAAAAACATTTTATTAATCATCTTAAGTAATAATGGTTTAAATAAATTCTTCTGTTAGTTGAGTGTATCAAGAAAAAAAGAGAAGAAAATTCATTATTATTATTAATATACGAATCATATTCTTTCATTAATGGTACCATAATCATTAAAAATACCAATAATTAAGGGATTGTAACTATAAAAAATTCCAAATTTTGAAAATTAAAATACTAAAACACAAGAAAAATTAACATTAAAAACATTTTATAATATCATGAAAATAACAACACTCGGGATATAACATGTCAAATGGAATTATATAACCCACATAAAATTATATAGGTTCATAACATAACATGTGTCTCAAGGAAGTAAAATTGAGACAAAATTTACCTTGATGATTTGGTACCTTTTGAACCTTAAACCCCATTAAAGAGATATAATAAAATGGGTTTATAAATTAAAATAAATTTAAATATTTGGATATTATAATACATTCCACGGTAATGTATACATAACACAATAAGATAATTCTTTTAATGTATTTGGAATCTCCTAGAAATAAATTTTAGATGTGAAAATCATTACCATAAGTGTTGAATTTCGTTATAAACATTATATCCTCATGTAATATAATTATAAATATATTATAACAATAAATTATTACTATATTCATATATATAAATACATAGATGATTTTATTGTGACATTATATTACACTTTTTTTAAAGTCTCATGTCAATGTTATGTTCAGTATAAGAAACGCTTTGTTTTTTGTATATGTTTTGACTTGTTATTATTGATCCTCAAATTAGAACATGATTTAAATATTACCATAATTTAAAACATAATTTGAATATAACATATATATAATTTATATTTATTTATTTTAATCTATTAAACTTATAAATAAGAAACAGGATACACCATTCAAGGAGATGGTAGACTATATATATGCACAAACTCTGTTTTTGTTTTATTGCCGTATTGAAAGAAAGAATGTAAATGAAATATATTTATATGTATTTATATTACAATTAAACTATAATTATAATTTCAAAAATATAATAAACACTTAATATAACCATTATCAGTACATTCCATGTAAATTGTGAATGAATCACATCTCTTTGAGGATGCGGTAATCCGGACACCCATAAATGATATTATCATATTCCCCAAAAATAGAAAGTATTATGGTATGTATTTTTAATAATTATATAACTATAATTGCATCATAAATATAATTTATAAGATATAGAAATAGAGTTTTCATCATTATTTTAAAACGTGAGAGGTGGTAATGGAAGAATTAATGACATTGCTTCATGAGTCGGTGGTCCTCCATAAACACGAATGATGATTGTGTGACTAATTTAATAGATGTGTGTATGAGTGTAGGTATATAATGAAACATAAAAACATCTAAGAATATTGATATAAATTTTTTAATCATATAAAAATTGAATACAAATAATTTAATTAGTGGATAATGAAATAACACAAAAGTGCATGATAAATGATGCTACTTTTTCGTTAGGTGACTCCGTTTAGTTTACCCAAAAGGGATTTAATGGTTGGATTTATAATGTAATAGGGGATTATAGGCTCTATTGAGGTAATTTCGGAGTATATTTTTATAGGTTTTGGATTATATAAATTTTTTGAGAGGTGCGAAGATAGAGGAATATTTGTTGGCCTTTTATTAGTGGTGAAATGGGCACAATATGAACTTTTGAAATGAATTTTGTGGTTCCCTTATTTTACTTGTTCCCTAAGTGCCCAAAACAAACAATTCAATATATTTTAAGGTTTAATGGTCTAAACATGTCTATAAATTAATTTTAGACACGCTTAGATGCATTTTTACACCATATATGCTATGTTAAGTCATCGATTAAGCTCATTTCTACCATATCATTATAATTAATTTTAATTGCATTCATAAATATTTTTGTCCAGAAATTGTGTTGAAAATAGTAAAATATATAAATATTTATGTTTCTAAATATTTAATTCATTTATCATAATTCAACTCAAATATGTGGTAAATAGTAATTTAAAATCAATCCTGCATAAGTGATGGGAAAGTAGGTTTGTAAAGAAAAATAACCAAAATTTTGTAACGTTTTTATATCCAATATTGAAGTGAAATTGAATCCAATAGACATAATTAGATATATTTGTGTATAATTGAATAAATAATAATTTAAACCCAATTTATAAAATAAAATAACTACATAATTAAATTATATTAAAAGGAATTTATCTATTAAAAATCTATGTTTTTCAGAATTCATTAGAATATAAATAAATTTACAAAGACACCAAAAAATGACCAATAGAAAATTTTAATATTCTGACTACAAAAATGATGTTTTATTATTTCAACATAAAATTATAAAAGTTTCAAAATTTAGATTTAAAATATCTATCTCTTTAAAAGATGGTAAAATAACATTTTATAAATCTATATATCATTATGCATAAAATTTTATTTAATCTTATATATAGTATAGAAAATATATTAGGTCAATAATAAATTGTTTATTGATTATATAAATATATATATCTATATCCATAAAATAAAGTATCAAAATTTATTTAATTAATTTATTGAGGTGTGACCTCTTTTATTTCATAAATATAGTTTTCCAGAAAATAATGTCTTATATTTTTAGATGGGTTTTTTCATTGGTCACAAAATAATTATTCTTATATATATAGGTACACAATATATTACTAATTTAATTAATATTATTCCTAACCTCCATTAAATGTATAGTAAATATTTTTTAATAATATTATTAATAGTAAATTTTGGTTTGGTAAAACTAGGTTATGTGTGTAACAAAAACTATCGATGTAACTTTACATTGTGTGTAACATAAGAGAAAGATAATGTTTCATGTACCTCACTATAATGTAAGTGTTTCCTATAGCACGAAGTCAATTTTGAGTTTTATTAAAAATAATGAATAAATTTATACTTTCATATAAAAAATTTATATTCAGTTTTAAATGAAATGAAAAATATCAAAAAGTCTAAATTAAATGGAATTTTTTTTCGAAAACATGGGGTGTTACATTATAAAAACCATTAAATTGAATATCTCCCTCAAAATTATTCTTTTTTTAAAAAATGTTTAATACTTTTATTATCCTTTAATAAAACCACATTGTAAAAAGGAATAATAAAAATTAATTTAAAAAGGGAATGTTTGAAACATAACAGTTTCCCAAAGTAACTCATAACTAGGATTTAAAAAATGAGATCATATGTGCCGTGTAAAAATAGAGACATTGAATAGAGATATAACTATCATGTTCTAATTGAGAGTGATAGGGATCAATTTTAAGAAAAATTGGGAGTTCTAAAGAAAGTTAACGATCAAAAAACCATAACTCTACAATGATCTAAGGTAGTATTTGTTTCATTAGAAATGAATGTTCTAGAATAAATTTTTAGATCAAAGTTATTTTTCATAGATCTGGTGAATTTTAACATAGAGATATGCATATATGATTCCATTTAATTACATGTGCACAATATCACTTTTTGGTTATGTCTTGATAGATTTATACATTATCTATTACTTTATAAATGATGGTGAGTTTTTTTTTCTTGAAAAACAAACATATCAAAAGGTACATATATAGAATGATAATTCATTCCATATATCATAAGTTATATTCATAGTAAAAAATTGTTATAATATGTTATCCAATATTCATAAATCCTCCTATGGAAAGATAAAACATTAATCCCTGAATCATTATCAATTTTTTTGACTTAAACCATTCCAAAAATGGATAGCCTTCTAACCCTTTTGAAGCACTAAAATATAATCAATAGAAATAAGTTCACCAAATTATTATAACATTGTAACCCAATAAATATCAAGGTAGAACATGTTTGTAAAATTACAAACACCTGAATACATTTATCATGAATTCATAGGAAATACTACAATAACTAGAATTACCATACAAACTTATTATAAAAATTCTACTTTAATATTCTTAATATCTTTTGATATGTTCCTTAAATTCTAGAATTTCCATCCAAGTTAGGAAAATCCATGTTTTCCTCAAATATTTTATCTACTCTGAGGTCATAAAATATTTTAAATTTAAATTTTCAATATCGTAATATCTTTTCACATACTAAATATCATTTTCTCTTCCTGAACAACATATTAAGGGTAACATTCTATTAATAAAAATATCACCTTTCGATTAAATAAGTTCTCAATTTATTTATCACCATTTAACATATCATTTTCAATAAAAAATGAAATAATTATTCTAAAAAATGTATATATTTCATGATTCGTATAGAATAATATTGAAATTCCAAAACATATACACATAAATCATTAAACATTATCCTTAAACCATTACTTAGGCTTCAACAACATATTCCTAAACCCCCTTTAATATAATATTAGAAAAAGAATCATTTGTTAAGGTTCCTCAACCAAAATGTAATGATTATACTATTGTATAATTTAAACCATACTGATAGAACATCCCATAACTTTCAAAGGTCGTTTTTTATCTATTTATCCTCTATAATATAAGCAATACCCCTATAAACATCTCGATTGTCTTGATGATATTTCTACTTAAGACATTGATTTTTATAACTCATGTACATTAATTATCAGAAACATTAAATTTTAACCTAGTTCATTCAATTTCCATAAATTTAATATGAAAAAAAGGATTGTGTGAGTAACACTAACCAGAGAAGAAAACTAAGGAATCATAAAAATTATATATAGGATTTCTAACTTAGGGAACCTTATTTTAAATTAATTACACCCAATTATTATCCATGGTTCATCAAATAAATATTTTTCTTATGTAATCAGGATTGAATTTAAAGAGTTTGGGAAATCCCAAAGAATATCTCCTAAGAGTGGAAAACTATGTGTGAAGCAATGCACATTGTCATTCTCTATTTCTAGATTGGGTCATTATCAATACCGTGTTTTGGGGTTACTAATCAAATGTAAATATGTTCTAGATCCAAATCCACTAGTAGAATCCAAAAAGGTAAGTATTTTATAGAAACCAAAATATTTATCCATTATAAAAATTCCAGGATATTTTCCTAAACAATTAATCATATTTATACTTATCCTAGGATATATCCCTAAAAATATTTATAAATATCCTTAGGGATCCCAATAATGAATTTTCACTATAGTTTTAAATGTTTACTAACCCCTTCCATTTATTCTCACTATAGTGAACCTGGATTAACAGATATGGATATTAAATCATTTTAGATGATCAATAAGCACATTATAAATGAATTGTTGTACATCTCGTTCCCCTCGTTGTTTGATTTTCATGATCACAATCACCTTCTTATTTATCTAACATTGTTTTTAAGTGTTGTGGATGATAGGCACAAGATTGCCAAAGGATTCGCCCAAGAAAGCTGACAACTGGACTGAAATTCAGTCCACCGGCCAACCGGTGGCTTGACCACCGGCCAGCCGGTGGCTCCCAGATCAAACAGTGTGAGCTACTGTCTGCCCACCGGCCAGCCGGTGGCTCTGGCACCGGTCGACCGGTGGAGCCTGGACCAGAATTCTCCTCCTCTGCCAAGGCACCGGCCAGCCGGTGGCCCTACACCGGCCGGCCGGTAGCCCAGTCAAACTAGCCGTTGGCTTTGACCAGTCAACTCCAATTTGGCCTCCAACGGCTCTTTTAGCCTCTCCAACGGCTCCGAAGCCTCCCCAAGGGTTCCATGCCTATAAATAAAGGCCAAGGAAGCCCCGGACAACTACCATAACTATACGGAAGCCCACGGACATATTTTGCATCAATTGGCCAACCTCCGGCGACTTCCTCCAAGGGAACCCCAATAGCTCCAACAACTTCCACATCCAAGGAGCCCCTTCAAAGAAGCTTGGAAGCGGCCTTCAACATCTCCATCCAATCAAAGGCGCACAAGGCTTCTCAAATACGGTTTTTATTGTATTTATCTTTTTGATCTTTAAATTTGGGTTTGTGCCTACAAACCCCAACCTTTTCTCTATCCCCCCTTTCTTTTGGGTTTCACACCACCACTAAGGTGTGAAAAGGTTTCTTCAAGCCTTTCCTTTTAAAAGGCTTGAGTTTTCGGTGAGCTAGCCTTCACCCGTTAAAAAGGCTAGTGGGTTCTTGCTATTCCATTGAAAGCAAGTGGGTTCATGTTAAACCACAAAAAGCAAGCTGTAATAGGTCCTAGTGCTACCTCAAAGCCTAGTGGGTTTCTTGCTAAAACCATTGAAAAGAAAGCGGTAGAATCTCTCAACGGTTGAGTTGGGAGCGGAGACGTAGGCCGGGTTTTTGGCCGAACTCCATTATCAATTTCTTGTGTGATTGCCTTCTTTATTTCCGCTGCATTTTTACTTTGATTTTTAATTTGTCAATCTCTTTTTAAAAGGCAATTCACCCCCCCTCTTGCCATCATTCCCCGTCGTTTTTCTCCGACCCAACAATTGGTATCAGAGCGGTAATTTGAGTAATACCTTAAACGGTTTCAAATTCAAAGATCCATGGTGATGACATCCACTTCTTTCGCCCCCGAAGGCTTTTCTTTGGGTCGGGCTCCATTTTTTGATGGGTCCGACTATAATTATTGGAAAACCCGCATGACCACTTTTTTAAGAAGCATAGGATATCCTATTTACAAAATTGTCATGCAAGGTTACACTTTGTCTACCCCCGACGAATCCAAATGGACCCAAGCCGACATTAGAAATTTTGAGCTTGATGGCAAATCCATGAATGCTCTTCATTGCGGCCTTGACCGAAATGAGTTCAATCGAGTTTCCACTTGCACCTCCTCACATGAAATCTGGAAACTTTTGGAGGTTACCCATGAGGGAACCAACAAAGTAAAGGATACTCGATTGGACATGTACCGTCAGGATTTTGAGTCTTTCTCTATGCATTCAAATGAATCTATTTCTGAAATGTTTACTAGATTTACTGACGTGTGCAATGGGAGAAAGTCCCTTGGTGATGATGTTTCAGCTGAAGCAATGGTCAAGAAGATCTTATGGGTCCTTCCGAGCTCATGGGCACCTAAAGTGACGGCAATCCAAGAAGCTAAGGATGTCAAAAACATGTCGGTCGAGGAGCTCATCGGATCCCTTATGACGTATGAGATCACGATGAGGAGGCAAGGACAAAAGGAGGGCACACCAATCAAAAATCCAAAGAACATCGCCCTCAAGGTACAAAAAGAAGTAAGCTCCTCCTCATCATCCTCTTCCTCCTCATCCTCTTCATCATCAAGCGGCGACTCGGAAATGGAGAATCTCGCCCGCCAAATGCACAAGTTCATGAAGAAGCACAAGAAGAAGAAGAAATCTCGCAAGGCACGAAAGCAAGAACCCACCGCAAGATCCGAGCCCAAGGTAAAATGCTACGGGTGCGGCGAAAAGGGCCATTACAAGCCCGATTGCCCACTCAACAAGAAACGGGCCACACAAAAGGAAAAAGGAAAGAAGAAGGTCCTCAAGGCCACATGGAGTGACACCTCCTCATCCTCCTCCTCCTCCTCGAGCGACCAAGGTACAAAATGCCTAATGGCATTCCATGAGGTAACTTCTTCCGATTCCTCCTCCTCTTGTTCTTCAAATTCCAATTCTTTAAATCATCTTTCTTAAGAGGATCTCCAATACGCTAGAGACCAATTAGAAAATGGTTTTCATAAGCTATCGTCAAAATTTGTTTCTTTAAAAAAGTATTTCAAAAAACTCTCCTCCGAAAAAGAACAACTTCTCAAAGAGAAGGAAGAGTTGACCCTAAAAATCCAAAATTTTCCAAATGTTGATTCCATGGAATCAACCATCAAATACCTTAGAGAAACCCTAGCCAAGTTCACCCAAGGTGAACAAAATTTGTCCAAACTCTTAGGTTCTCAACGAGTATCTAGAACCACCAATGGACTTGGCTACACCAATATAGCTTCCTCCTCCCATGCACCCACAGTTTTTGTAAAGGGGAGCTCTTGTTTTAAATTTTGTAATTATTGCAAAAAATCCGGGCACCTAATTTATGATTGTAATTGCAAAAACGCCCGGTATGGAAGGCCCAAATCGATTTTTTAATCGGACGAATTTTATAGGAGAAGACCCGCCATGAGACAAGTTTGGATTGAAAAATCCCTTCTTGCGAGTCTCTCCGGGCCAAAATTTATTTCTTATCCCCGGTGATTTATTGTCTTTATTTAGGGGGAGTTAGGTTCTTTTAAGCCTTTTTGTGATTTAAAAATTTTCATTCAAAATTTTCATTTCAAATTTTCAATTCAAAATTTTCGATTCAAACTTTCAATTTCAACTCTTGGTTTCAAAATTTTCAATTCAAAATTTTCTATTCAATTTTTGATTCAAAACTTTCAATTCAAACTGTTATTCAATTTTCATTTCAAAATTTCCAACAATTGGTATTATTTTCAATTGATTTAAAATCTTGATTTTCAATTTTTCCCTCAATCAAGTTCTATGCCCCGAGCTATTTTGATAATCACAAAGGGGGAGAAATTTCTTGATTGATTGGGGGAGAATCTTTTCTATCATGCTTTGATTTATTTTCTTTATCCATTAAGCATCTCTTTCATTTATGTTTTTACTTTAATTGTTTTGGTGATTGTGATCATCAAAATAGGGGGAGATTGTTGTACATCTCGTTCCCCTCGTTGTTTGATTTTCATGATCACAATCACCTTCTTATTTATCTAACATTGTTTTTAAGTGTTGTGGATGATAGGCACAAGATTGCCAAAGGATTGGCCCAAGAAAGCTAACAAATGGACTGAAATTCAGTCCACCGGCCAACCGGTGGCTTGACCACCGGCCAGCCGGTGGCACCCAGATCAAACAGTGTGAGCTACTGTCTGCCCACCGGCCAGCCGGTGGCTCTGGCACCGGTCGACCGGTGGAGCCTGGACCAGAATTCTCCTCCTCTGCCAAGGCACCGGCCAGCCGGTGGCCCTGCACCGGCCAGCCGGTAGCCCAGTCAAACTAGCCGTTGGCTTTGACCAGTCAACTCCAATTTGTCCTCCAACGGCTCTTTTAGCCTCTCCAACGGCTCCGAAGCCTCCCCAAGGGTTCCATCCCTATAAATAAAGGCCAAGGAAGCCCCGGACAACTACCGGAACTATACGGAAGCCCACAGACATATTTTTCATCAATTGGCCAACCTCCGGCGACTTCCTCCAAGGGAACCCCAATAGCTCCAACAACTTCCACATCCAAGGAGCCCCTTCAAAGAAGCTTGGAAGCGGCCTTCAACATCTCCATCCAATCAAAGGCGCCCAAGGATTCTCAAATACGGTTTTTATTGTATTTATCTTTTTGAGCTTTAAATTTGGGTTTGTGCCTACAAACCCCAACCTTTTCTCTATCCCCCCTTTCTTTTGGGCTTCACACCACCACTAAGGTGTGAAAAGGTTTCTTCAAGCCTTTCCTTTTAAAAGGCTTGAGTTTTCGGTGAGCTAGCCTTCACCCGTTAAAAAGGCTAGTGGGTTCTTGCTATTCCATTGAAAGCAAGTGGGTTCTTGCTAAACCACAAAAAGCAAGTTGTAATAGGTCCTAGTGCTACCTCAAAGCCTAGTGGGTTTCTTGCTAAAACCATTGAAAAGCAAGCGGTAGAATCTCTCAACGGTTGAGTTGGGAGCGGAGACGTAGGCCGGGTTTTTGGCCGAACTCCGTTATCAATTTCTTGTGTGATTGCCTTCTTTATTTCCGCTACATTTTTACTTTGATTTTTAATTTGTCAATCTCTTTTTAAAAGGCAATTCACCCCCCTCTTGCCATCATTCCCCGTCGTTTTTCTCCGACCCAACAAGAATATTCTTATATACTGTAATAGCTAATCTCCTTTTGAATTGTGGAAGACATTATTCTCATATTTTGAAAGATCTTAAATTTCTCCCACAAAAATATTCCCCTTAATTACTCCTACATAAAACCATTCATATTATCCTAGGGAAATGAAACATAAGAAAGGGTGAGCTTATATACATAGAAATGGAAAACAAGAGAGATATATAAGAATAATCATTATCATAAATGTTTGAGAACATAATCGTAACATTATAATATCATATCCCGCATATCAAATATCATAATAAAAGAAATGGAAGTTGGATTTTATGTTCATAAGAAGTAAATTCTAATGGAATCAAGAGAATAAGTCATAAAATCATAACATAAGAAAAAATATACTTTTTTCACACAACTCACTTTATAAAATTGTGAACATGTATAAATATAAATATGTTCATTAATTAAGTTGTGGACATGAAATCCATCCTTCACATAAACATATGGACATGAAACTCAGTCCAATAATTGCATTTTGAACAACTATTCAAGTTTATGGATAACATGATATTAGTCAAGGTTCACTCCCTAGACTATAAACATAGTGGATAATGACTCACATATTAAATATAATGGATCGGGTTTTCTCTTCTTTTCATGCTGGATCAAGTGTCACCTTATTTTAATAATTGATCAAGCCCATTGAATTGTTTCCCATAATTATCTCATGATATATAAATGTTTTCCCAATGCATTATAGGGAGATATATGCCCCACTAGTCACATAATGAAATCATATATTCATTTTCAACATTACAACAAAACATTCCTTATCTCATGACACATAAAAATAGATGGGTTTCAGATACACCATTTTATAACCCATGAAGTGAAATTTGTCTCATAAACTGTTTATAATATTATAAAATATGAAAAATTGAATTTTTTCATAATAAATTGACCATCGAATACATAGTAAATGGATACAGGTTTTATATGAATTTTTTTAGGATATAACCCATTTGAAGATAGATAGGTTTCATAAATTTCCTTTCATATTAAACATGAATAATTCAAATAAATAGTAATAATGCCATCATTGTATCATATACCATCTAAATAATAAATTATATCAAAGGATTCCTACTTATATGAAGAAGGATTTTGAAATATCTAATGAACATTTCTTGAGGTAAATAATCTTTCTTGGAAATCCGATTTTAAAAACATTATTCATTTTCAAAATCCTTTTCATTTAAAAAATCTATAAAAAAAATATTGTAATCTTTGAAAAATTCATTCTACAATTTCATGAGCATTAAACATTTTATAAAAACATTTTCTTTGAAAATAGATTAGAAACATAATAAAGGAAACCATAAAAATATGAAAATATTTTATTTGAAAATAACATTGAAAACATATAAAAAATGTTTTAAAACTTTTTCAGAAATATTTCATTAAAAACAATATTAAAAACGAATAAAGTGATCTTAACAAATAATCGACAACATTTTTATTTGAAAAAAATTTGGAACAATATATTGAAATAATTAAAATATTTTCAAAATATTTTTCATTGAATAAATATTTTAGAATAACTAATTTTCATAATATAAAAAAAATATTTTATTTAAAAATAACATCATAAACATGGAATGGAAGGAATATAGAAATGACTATCATGACGGTGGGTATATCCCTACCCACTGAACATTTATTTTTCATTATAAATTGTTTTCAAAAGTAAATTTATCCTAAAACAACAATACAATTCGTTTTATAACCATTAGAAAGAAGTTAAAACGTGGATAATTTTTTTTAATAATACTATTAAACTATTATCATACTTTTTAATATAATTTTTATAAATTGTGGTTTTCAATGAAAATGGATATCTAACTAAATAGATAAATAAAATTAGATTTTCATAAATTTTGTTTTAATTATATTAAGTACCAATGAGTGAAAAAATGGTACAATTACATTTTAATATAATGAAATAATATTGGACATTTTATTTTATAACAATTATTGAGAGATAGATATTTAGTTTTCTTCAATGTAGGCATAATCATAAATAATCATAATAATAATCATATTATTGAAATAAACTATAACCACTTTGGTAAATTTTTATCTTATTACCCATGAAAGAATAACATTAAATAAATCATACTATATAATGAAAATAATGATATCCATGATATAAAATTTTAATTTTCAGTATATACACATCCTTAAACATTATATTTTTATAACAAAACATGTGTCTCAATGATGGACAATTTAGACAATAGTTAACTTACTAATTTTTCTACCGTTGAATCATAAACCCAATTAATGATTGATTATAAAATAGATATGTAAATATATATAAATATAAGGATACAGTGTCTGTAATATGTTCGTGGGATGTATTTACACCACCAAAAAAGAATAAGTGATTGATATAATATATATATTACAGAAATACAAGTGAGACTAGAAAATCATTCCATTATGTCATCAATTTATTCCTACACCTTCCAGGCTCAAGTATATCAAGTTTATTTTTATTATATATCTACCAAAAACCATATTCTATTATATATACTAACATATAAGATTTTATAATGAAACTATATTATTATTTTATTAACAATTTGATGTTAATGTTATGTTTCAGGTAATAACTGCCATTTTCTATGTATTTTCACTTCTTATTCATTATTGTATTACAATGATAATTATTTAATTATTTAAAGAATATATAATATGATATAAATATATTATATATAAATTATATAATTATTTATAATAATATATATAATATATAAATATGGAAAGCAATACTATTTTCAGGGATACGGTATGCTGCAGGTACACATGACCACATTTTTATTATTATTGCATCTAAAGAAAGAAATTAAATGATATATATATATATATTAATTACACTAGAATTATTATTTCATATATATCATATATTATTAAGGAATCCTTAATATATTCAACTTATATTGTGGCTGAATCTCATCACATTAAGGAGGTGATAGTCTACACATACATAAATGATATTATCATACTCCCAAAATAATAAACCACTATATTATGGGTTTTATAATAATTATATAATTATAAATAGGTAATAAATATAATATATATGGTATAAAATAATAAATTACAGCATTATTTACAACCATGATAGGTGGTAATGGAATAATGATTGACAAAGCTTCCTGAGGCTGTAAGCCATCGTACACATGAATGCTGATGTAGAATTCAACACGGTTCTCACAAAAGGGATTCCCTGGTGGGATTTACTGCAAAGGATATTTTTATATGATTATTTTAGGTATGTTGGGAGTATATTTGGATATTTTTTTTTCCAATAAAATGTTCCTAATATGTGTTACGAGAGGGGAGGTTGTGGTGGCTTTTTTATAATTGGGAAAAGGCACACTTGGTATATCTGGAAAGCTTTGTGTGTTCTGCATCTTATACTAGTCCAACAAGGGACCCAAATGGACCATTATAGAATCAAATAGTTTTAAGGGTCATAATATATCCATAAAATATTATGATTTTAAATTTTATATTCATTTTTTCAATTTATATTCCATGTTTAGTTATTAATAAATCTCATTTTTACTTAATATAATTAATTTATTTTAAATACATTCCCTAATTATTTTCTTGTAAAATAAGAACACATTACTATATATAATAAATTATTACCTTCTTAAATATAGAATATATTTAGAAAAATTAAGATCATATAAGTGTAATAAATTAATTTAAAATTAATCTGACTGATGTTATGAGAAATTGTGTTTTGGAAGAAATAAAGATCCAATGTTTGGAGTGTTCTTATATTAAACTTCATAGGTAAATTGATTACATTGAATGAAATTCGATTAATTTCTGAATAATTGTTATAATTATAAATTAATATAAATTTAATTTTTAATTTAACTGTATAAATAAATTATGATAAAATGATTTTATAAATTAAAATATAGTGGTTTTAACATTTCATTAAACAATGAAACGTGTAATAAAATAAGAAAAATTCACCCAATGTAAATTTTGATAAAAATATATCAAAAAATATAATTATTATTTTAAAAAAATTATTAAAATTTCAATAAGAATATTTAGAATTGGTTCACCCTTAAAAGGATGTAAAATTACATTTTATAAAAATATATATTTGTATGCATACAATATGATTTATTATTATATATTGTATAGAAATACCATAATGTGAAAAAAATTGTTGAATGAATATAATATATGAATATATTTTATTAAAACAATTATTAAAATGTAGTTTAATAAATTTATTATGGTAAACCATGTTTTAATTCATTAATATAGTTTTCCAATAATTGATTTATTATATCATCAAAAGGTTTTGTATTCATCGGTCAAAAATAAATGTTCATATATTAATGAGTAAAACATATTTTTATAATTTAGTTAATATTATTCATAACCACCATTTTCATTGATAGATAAAAAAATATAAATATTTTAATAATATATTTTATATTATATAATATTTGGGTAAAACCAGGTCTTCCATGTAACACAAGATAACAATGGAACATTAAATTGTGTGTTACATAATCCAAGCATAGTTTTTCATGTTCCAGAAAATAATATATGTGTTAAGTATGTTAAAATATAATCATGGTGTGGCAGACAAATCAAAAATAGCACAATTCTTTCATATAAAACAAGTTATATTCGGTGTTTTGTGAAACAAAAAATGTTGAAAAGATTTTATTAAATCATATAAAAAATATACAATAAAAAATCACGTTGTAACAAATTCAAAATTCAAAAAAACAATTATTAGATTCAAAATATATGGGTTGTTGAAGTTACATTTAATACGGGCATAGAATATATAAAAAATATATTTTCAATAAAATACTAGATTTAACTGTAAAAAAGCATTTCACATTGAAATCAAGTAAGAATATTATTTCCATGAAATTTTTATGGTTATATAACAAAAAAGCTATAGTTTTATACATTTGGATTGGGATAAATCTAAATTTTACCCTCCAAGCATTCCAATAAATGCAATGACCCAAAAATAGTTTTTAACTTGGAAAAAATATATTTTATATTTAGAAAGGTAAAGCATGGCTTCCCAAATTTAAAAAAATGTTTAATTGAGAATTATTTAACTCTATAAGAATATATTTTTGAAAACATAATCATAAAATGGGATAAATTCATGTGTTAGATATATTTTAAATAATTACCTAATAGTTTTAACAATGTTTTACCCATAACGATGTGAAAAACGTTTTCCCCTGTAACTATTCAAAATGAAAAAATTAAATGGGTTATAATTACCAAATTTGAACAGATACATTCTTGGAATGAAACCAACATTTAATATAAAATTTTATATTTTATTGAATAAAAATTCAACATAAACATTTAAAACACTATAAATTATTGTTTTTAGAAAAACAATTTTTGAAGCCTAAAATGGAATTATACCAAAATAAGGTATAATGTTTATTCAAATGTAATTAATTATATTATTGATAATTTAATTATACTAATTTTATAATAATATAAAATTCAAAATATTATGTGACTTGTAAATAAATTGATTAAATGGAAAGAAACTTGATCTCTATATAAATTTAAAATTATCAATATTAACATACAAAAAAATCATTTTTGAAAATAAAAAATAATCATCATAAAATAATATTGACATGATTATTTAAAAAATTATATATATATCCCAAATTATAATTTCTAAAAAGTTGAAAAATAATCTTAATTTCTTTGAAAAAAATTGAAAGAAGAAAATTATATATAAAAACCTTTTTTTGAAGGATAATATGTATTTACTCTAAATAGTGTACTTATTTAATAAGAAATAATCAATAAATTTTCAATTTTTGGTTTAATTCTTGGTATATCAGTCTAACATAGATATCAATATTATCATTATTTTGAACGAAATTTTCATTGTGTTACATCACTCCTGAATAAAATTCCTCCTTTATATTTTTTTATGGTAATAAAGGGTTCAATATTTCATAATATGTTTTTAAAATTGATATCGTATAATGGAATAATACAACATTTTTTCAAAAGGGGGAGTGGGAAACTAAAAGGTTAGATAATGTAACAAAAAATAAAGTTCTTAGTAGAAGATAATATTATAGGGAAGTCGGATTATTAATATGGAGTAGAAAAATAACATCCTATGAAAAATTGAGAGTTGCATTGAAAGAAACCGTTACAAAATTAATGAATAAAAATCCTAAATAAATTCGGGTTAAAAAATGGAATAAATTCATTATAAATGATGTAAAATGGGGAATATTTTCAACTAAAGATTATTTTTATATAGTTGAGTGATTATTTTACAGTCAGGATTGACAAGACCATAAACAATACATACTTTAGTAATTTAAATTTCATAAAAAAACTTTTATCATTTAGTTTTGATTTGATCTATTTGTATATATATATCTTATCTATATATAGAAAATTCATTTTTGAGATGAATTTTTTCTATCTTAAATCATTAAAATGAATTTTGGTGGAATTATAAAATCCATTATAGGAACAATGTAATTCCTCATATCTTTGTAAAAAAAATGATATCACAATTTTAGATGACATTCACTATGATTAAACATTCATATGAAGTTTTAATACATTAGTCCCAAAATCCTTAATAATAACACCAAAATCTCACCGTAAATTATTCTATAAATAACGCTCTTTTAATATATTCTTAATATTCATGAAAAAATGAATAAAAATTACTAAAATTATTTTATCACATATTCTTACAAGATAAATATAACATTAATCACCAAACAACATTAACCACTCATAAAAAAATTACATTTTCTAATCATATAATCTATAAAATATTTTAATTGCTCAATTAATATCATGAATATATATATTACCACAATAATATATGTTATGATTCCATAATATAAATCACCTTTTAATCGTAAAAAATCCTCATCTTAGTAAAAAATATATTTTTTAACCTTAATCATATAATATACAAAATATAGATCTCTTTAAAAAAAATTAATCACAGATTCACAAAATCGCTTTTCGATCACATGAATATTGATATAATAAAAAATATGTTCTCAAAATATAATAACCTTATAATAGAAACTATCCATAACAGATCATAATAACTCAAATGGTTTTTAAATCATTCATCTTATGTCCAAAAAATATAAAATGATTCTTCCATAAATATAATTTCCACATGTATAACTATATGGTTATATATATACAAATCATATATTAATACGCGATAAATTTATCTATGGTAAATTCATTATATTTTATTTCTAATGTGTTAAAATGACATTATAATTTTAGAAATCCCAATATTTTTCAAAAACAATTCATTTCAAAAATACTCTTAATGTCATATATTTTGTTATATAAATCATTACCCATTATTCATTAAATGTAATCCATATTTTTTAAAAAATATTCTTTAATTATTATATCCTAAAATAGAAAATATGGATTATTTCATAATATTTAATAATCACAATCTTGACATGTTACCTAGTTTAAACTTAAGAAAAACAGTACAAATAATTCATTAATTATTTCAATTGATGTTTCATTATCTTCATAATATTAAAATATTTTCTTTTCAATCCAGTATTCATATAATCTGTTTGATTTTGTTCATAATACATACTCCACTTTCTTGGTAGTTTATTTATTATTCCCTCTCTTTCCACATAAAAACTTCTTTTATTATCCTTATAAAAATTTTACTTAGAGTTTATTCCAATATTTTTAACATGTATAATGTTGAATAGTTTTACCATTATAGTTTTTATCAACTAAAATTCCATGAATATCCATTTTCATTGCTTTTGTTTCTCAGTAAACTGATATAGGTATTGGTTGTAAATCATTACCTGATATACAGGTTAGGAATAAACACAATAAATTAATCTCTTATCAATGTTAACATCGGGGATTCATTACATGGTACATCACATTCATTATTAGGGTATCCCATCAGATTCCAGAAATAGACTAAAAGAAAAACAACCTTGTTTATTAATCATCAAATAATTATCAAAAATGGGAATCATATCATCCTTAGAATAATTCTATATATATAAAAATTATGGGATAATATTATAAACCTATCACAATTTTATGTTCACCCTATATATATATCCACTCTTCATATATTTTCAAATATTATTTAGCAATTAAAATGGTCATAAATAGAGTATTATTTAACAAATGTATATCCCTTTGGAATGAATTTCCTCACATGCAATATTAATCCCAATCATTGTGCATTGAGTAAATATCAATTTAATACATAACAAGTCAAATTCAATGTTTTTTCACATATGTGAATATATATCAAATCCATATCCAGTTCCTAGTATATAGAAAAATAATTCCTATTTTTCTAAACAATATTAATTTATTTAAATATTCATATTCATTACTTCTATTTTTTTAATAATAATTTTTTAATTATAATTCTATAAAAAATTATTTCATTTTTAGGATAATTTTTTTTAATGTTCAGTTTATTTATTATAATTTTATTTTAAACCAATTTAATTTAACTTTTATGTTACTTTTTATTTTTATTTTATGTTATTGTTTTTACTTATAATATTTTTATTATTTGAAAAAATTATTTAAAAAAATTTAGGTGTGAACTTTTTTAATGGAATGATGTTTTAGTTTTTAAAATAATTCATGTTTTAGTATGTTACTCTTAAAAAGATCTATAGAAATGATAATTTTGTTCTTATTAACAAAATTTTAAGATAAATAAATTATCTACCATTAATATATATACATCTATGGCTAATTGTTTCATTTATGTTTTTTAAATTCAATCCAAATGTTTATAATGTTTTTAATTGTATATTCATATATTTGTTTTCTATTTTTTAGTGAATTATTGATCTAAAGAATTCATATTGAGATGATTTTAGATGAATTATAATTCTAACATATATATATATATATATTTCAAATATAATGATTGAAAAAAATTACAATGTCTAATATAGGTCTGAACATTAGGTTCTGACGTTTCTATGATTTTTTTTATTTTTTTACACATATTACAATATTTATTATTCAAAGAAAACTATTTATTATTTTCTTTAAATAATGAAATATTACAGGGATAATTTAACAATGAATCCTTATATAAAATTCATGTTATAATTTTGAATTATAAGATTTTTTAAAGGTCAAACATATAACCAAATTATTTTGTTAAATGGTATCATAAAATATATATTATGAAGAATAATTTTATTATAAATTAAAATATTAATATTAATTATTAAACTTATATATTTTATTTTTATGATTCATTATTGCATTTATTGAATTTATCTACTTTACAAAAAATGAATTTATAGAAACCTGGTTCAATGATTTTTAATGATTTATATTTAAGTATTTATATTGATGAATGATAGAGACAATATTTTAATTATATTCATTTTATATTTAATTAATATATATCATTCCATTTAACAATTTTAGATAAATTTGATCATTTGAGTATTTTTGGTGAATTTTGTGATCACATGTTAAAGTTTCATTATTTTTTAATTTTATAATTTTTTACAAATTATGTATTTTGAGCATAAATTTTTCAATATTAATTAAAATAGATTAATTATTTTTTAGGATTCCTTTTTTTAGATTCAAATCATTCATCTATACCCATATATAAGTCAATATTCCACATTCCCTAAAATATATATGGTTGAAAAATATTTTTGGCATTGAAAATGGATACCTCCACATTATATGAGTAATAAATCAAAATAAAGATATAAAAATTATGATATTATAGATTTATATCATAGAGAACTTGAATACCATATTAGAAATTAAATATATTGGGTAAATTCAATCATTTGGGCTACCTTTGTATGTGACAATGTTTAGGAAGATGACGAGTTTCTCTGGAATGGAAAGGTGTTCTTCAGTAACGAGAGATTTGTTTTTACACATGTCAAAAAACCTTAGATTATTGGGAATTTATATTTTTATCAATAATGAAAAAAATTTAAGATAGAACAATAATGATATTAAACTGTTTTTTGGGAGGAAAAAGGGAAGACATTCAGTAGATTAGTTCTTGACGATGAAATTTTTATTATTTTTTATCATCTTTTTTTCATATATATTATTAGTTTTATAGTTTTCCTATTTCATCTTTTATACCCTTCACATAGAGGGAAACTTTTATCAATTATTTCTGAATGGTACATTTTATTTTTTTTGTAATACATTTTTTGGACTTAATGTTTTAAAAACAATCCACTCATTTGGGATGTTGATTTCAATTCATCATCATGTTTTTAGTTATCATTTATGGTTGTATTTGGTTTTAGATAATATTATAATTCTTTATTTTTTCAATTTTAATTATATCCCTTATAAAGGGTTTCAATTTCTGAATGATGGAATATACTTGGGTTTAGTGGTCCAGTACTAGATAATTGCCAGTTTGTTTGGGAGCGGTTGCAAATATTATTTTTTTCTGCACTAATAATACTGAATCTGTTATTACCTATTTATATAAGAGGTATTCAATAAAAATATTTCACCAATATGAAAGAGGGTATACAATTTAGATATCTAAAAAATGATTACTCTCACCATCAACATATAACCAAGGGTGTGGGAGGTAGTGATTATGGAATACCACATTAATCTTAAGATTATAAGAGGATTAGATAAATAATCACTAGGAAATCATTGAAATTAGAATATCCAACTTCACCTGATCATCCTAATCATATAAATACAGTTATTCAATTTAATTTTCAATTTTTTGTATATATTTTTCTATATTTCACTCATTTATTTCAATGATTTCATTTGTTTTCATAATCAAAGAATATAAAAACCACTTTTTCATCCAATTCAAAGTGATAAGAATTATTGTTGTGTGACCCACTCTAGAGACCACATATATTTACCACCATACATAATTTTCACATTTGTAATAATTTTTTTCTATATTCCATGATCAGAACATTCAAAAACATGGTGTTGTTTCCGAGGGTGGTTTCAAAAATAAATTTTCAAATTGAATGACTATAACCACTAACACCAACCTTTTCCCCTTAGGTCATTAAAATAAAATAATATTTTTCAATAAAAATTAAAAACAAAAATATGAATTTGAATTTGAGGAAATTTCACTTTGAGAATTTAGAGATATATCATGTTTTCATTCAAAGCCAGTTATAATGGATGGAAATAACAAATAAAATTTTAGAGATATCTATAGAAAAGTAACATTACATAAAAAAACATTTCTATTCCAAATATAAAAAACTATTTTCTGATGAAATGTAACATGATCTCATTGCATCCAAAATTTAATTTATTGGTTAGAAAAGACACAAAAATAATATTAAATAGGTGACATATGTATTTTGTATATTCAAACCCTAAGGAGTTGTTAATGTGGATGTAATTTCCAAATTCATTGAAAGGAGATGAAAAAGAATGGTTGTAGGGCCTCTAAGTAATGCCAATCATGTTGTATAGATGAAGAAATATTATTTTCCAAGTGCCACACAGTAGGTGACCATGGTATTCTCATATGTAGAGCCCTTGAATTTTTTCAACTTCATTTTAGAAATTATATTGTTATTTATATTTATTTATTCGATGAATACATTGATTTTTTTGGATTTTTGTTTTTAAATAATTTTCAAATGACGCACAAAATAGATTTCTAATCTATCATGAAATTATAAACAGAACGAATTAATGAATAAAGGAATTGATCTTGGGTTTATTTTAGGATTCAATAATTATTATCATTTAACTGTTTGATTTTTTTTTACAGTTTTTTCATTAAATATCATATTTAATTTAAAATTCATTGTTTATACATTCAGAAATATTAGAGTGAATAAGAAATCATAATTACACCATATCCTATAATAATGTTTGATGACACACATTGGCACAGGGTGTTCCATCTTATAGGACACTTATCAATTGATGTTGATTCATCAATTTTTTAACTCAACACCATAATATGAAGTGTTAAACAAAGTATAGGGTGAATGTAGATTTATGTAATACAATAGAAATAGATTATATTACATGACATTGGTAGGAAGTCAATAAATTAGGTAAATTCCCTTAACTATCTATGCTACTCAAATCCTTCCAAAACATAAAATAAGCTTTAAGGAAAATTCAAGAACACATTGACCTCCCCTGGAGCCAAGCCATAGTGTAACACTATCATATTGAGAGTAATAGTTCACACGGTTGTGTGTATGGAAGAATAATATAATTAAATAAAATTTTAAAGAATAAAAAACATGATGATTTATTGTGAGAGAAATACAAAAAATTAGAAAAGAATAATAGAATTTGGGATAAGAGAGAAGGAATAAAATTGAATAATAATAAAAAATTAAAAGTAAACAATTAGAATAGAATAATTTAATAATAATAATAATAATAATAATAATAATAGTTTATAGAAGAGGAATTAAAAATTATGTCTGTAAAACAAAATAATTTAAAAATGAATGATTTTATTTAATTAACTATGATATAATTTTGATTACAATTTAATTATAATTAATCAAATAAAATAAAATAAAATAAAAAATGAATCAATAATTGTGAAACATATTCCTCCTCCATTGGGATCTCATTTGGGAATCGACTAGTTGTGTTGGAAGGGGGTACGGGCCTACATTTCATAATAAGGTTGAAAGTTTGGTTCCATAAATTTTCATCGAAACATTCAACATGTTAGACACATTAAACAGATGAATTTGTAAATATTGTCTTCAGAAAATTTGGTCAAATATTTATTTCCCAATTCCCATCGAAATTTAATATTAATTGTCTATGTTTAATGATAGATATGTATATTTCAATCCACAAAAATTATTATGCTGTTGAAGATTCTTCATATTGTACATCTCATGTGTCCCTTTCATTAATGATCTTAAAAAAAGATGATTCACGTAATAAAGATATTATGAAATCTTTTCATCTAATTATTTTCTGTCTCTTCCCCAAATATAAGCATTTTTGTGTATCCATTTAGGACACATAGTCTAAACATAAATATATCCATATATATTCATTTTTTAAGGTACAAATGGTGAACTTGTTTTGGAATTCAAAATAATGGATTTATTGTTAGTTATAAATGAATATAATGAATCCTGTATAACATAAAATCTAATAGAATAAGTTTTTTTCAATTTCTATCTACTATGAATTTTTTTGGCGGAAAAAAAAAATTTATAATATTTAAAATCAAAAATATTCAATTTTTTATAATTAATCTCAAAATTAAAATAACACCATAAAATCTGAAAAATTACATTACATAAACATTATGTGTGTTTAAAAACATTGAAATTGAATCCAAAATTATTGAAAATATTTTCTATGTTAATTTCACTACACTAAAACCATGATTTTCATCATGTATAAAATCTCAACATTGAAATTTAGAGGGAACCAATGTTTTCTACATTCAAATTCAAAAGATGTGAAATCATATAATTTTTAATTTCAAATAAAAATTTCCAAAATCTATATAAAATATCATTTAATTTTTTAATTTTCAATGGACTATTTAATTCATGAAATTTAATTTTAACCTTGGAAAATTAATGGAACTTATCCTTTTATTAATTTATGTTCCCAAATTAATTATTATTAAAAATGAAAAATTGGGATCCACCTTACAATGGATTATTTTCTCTCATCACCGAGGATATAATTCAAGTAGAGTTGTTCTTATATCATTAGAACATGAAATATTTAAATATGATCATCAAGGAAATAATTTATCAAAATTGTGAAGGAAAAAGGAATATAAAATCCTGCGCACATACAATAATGGTTATAATGAATATGATACTTAAGATTGATTGAATTTGATGCTTTTTAAAATATTAAGTCACATGGAGGAGTCATAAATATTAAAACATATAAAATGTTATTTAAAGTTGATTGTTTAATGAAACCCCCCTTTCAAATTATAACTACTCCAAAAATCCTAAATACTCAGTGAAAATATCATGATTATTTTAATCATAATGAATGATTTATGCCCTCTCTTGAATAGTTGTTTTATTTTTATACCCCTTTTTTCCTTTTTAATGATCGTTTTCATATTTGTTATTTTTTTAATGTTATTATATTGATTAAACCTCACATCAACCAGTTAACCACAAATGATATAATCATTCCTCTAGTAATGGTGATTTTTGGTTTCCAAAATCGTGACCCATTTTTATCATTTTTTGTTCTTTTTTTAATTTTCATTTTTATATTCAAGAGGGAAAAACAATAGAGTGCATGGAATGATTCCACAATAATTTTTAATTCCCACAGTAAACACCACCACACTTCTTCTATAATGTTTAAATAATTTCATTTACTAGGATTCCATTCACCCTCACACTTTAACTTTAAAAAATCATTTAAATAATAAGAGGATTATAATAATGGATAAAAACAGTACGAATCATGGAACATTACTCTAAAGGAAATAAATTCTATCTTTGGTCGAATTAAGTATTTTTTTAAGGTGGTATTTTTATGATATGTGGTCATAAAAAGATTCCCCAATAAATATAAATTTTTTTTAATACTCATATATTTGACAAGTACATATGAATGTTATGGTAGGTGGAATGTCCCAAGATCAATTAAGAAATATTCTATAGAAAAAATAACAATTACCTGTTCTAAAAAACCAATTGGCGATGGGAATTGAAAATGGGAAAATCACTTGATGATTGAATACTAATAATTAATCAATTCATAGGAATTTTATAATTTCCAATCTTGAAAAATGATTAGGAAGCTTGTTTAATGAATCAATTAACATCATTAAGTCATGTGTCATTAGATGAATATACTTGATTCATTTTAGTAATTAAATTCTCAATTTTAATAATTAAATTTAATCAAAAATGGATTATAATTCAGGGTATCATAGGATTCCTAAAAAAAGAATTTATCATAGAATACTCAAGTAAATCACACTTTATGTATGTGCATGAAATTTTCACTTTAATGATAAAAACATGATATGGAAAAAATGTAATGAATTTATAATATAAAAAATTATTGTGAACTCCATTTACCTTAAATATTAGTCCTTATAATTAAATATTTATGTCTTCCATATACCATTATGATCCTATAAAATAGAATTACACAGTTTAGTACAAGGATCAAGTCATTAATGCACAAAAATATAAGAGGCAGTAGGCTTCATACCAGCATATTTTTAAAAAATTAAATTTAAAATCATAATTTATAGAAAGAAAATTAATGTGATAATTCCTAGTATTATCCCCCAAGAGGAATTTTTATTTTTACGTCCTCTGTAGGGTAGTACCGGCTATAATAAAAATTACATGGTTGATTAAGTATTTTAGAATTTAACCACCACATGTGGTGATTCCTAGGGTGTGCATCAATCCAATTTTTTAGGAATGATCCATGGATTGAATACACCAAATACCCCCACAGAATTAGTTACATATTTTATGAAGGGGGTATGAGAAAGTATAAATCATACTCATTTTGGTATTCAACTCGAGGAACATCTTTATCATCATGCACTATCCCCATATAAATAGTATGAACTGAATAATTAAAGGGGAATTAAACATATATTTTTACATGAATAAAATGTTAAATTTTATCATGTAATATCTACATTCAATAAGTGAATCCACTTTTATCATTTACTCAAGATTAGGTAGCTAGATCTCACAATGGGGATCCTGTAATGCATGTTCAATGAAATCAAGGAGTTCTATGTATTGATCAAAAATTACTGGTCGAGTTTCATTATCCTTCTCTACGGAATAACAATGAATGTATGAATATAAAATTACCAAATAATAGGGAGGGATGTCGAATTTAGTTAGAATAAAATCAATGGAAGATATTGAGTATTATAAAAGTTAAACTCCCTTCATAGGTTTAGATTCAAATAATACATTAGTGGAATGTACCTCATTGAGTAGGTTTTAGAGGATGTAGGTAGGTAGTTGGGATCCTTCATTTTCACTAAAAATTCTTCCATTTGGGTGCAATCTTCCTTCCCTACTGCTGGATCTTCTTACTAATGTTCATAGTTAGGATCTATGTATTACAGAGAGGAGGATGTGTTTAATCAATGATATAGATTACTTTTTTATGTTTCCTTCTTTTGGAATCAACCTTCGCCTCATATTAAAGAGTTCTTTGCCTTCTAAATACACACAACCACAGAAACAGAATTTTTAGAAGGCTCACTAATCAACAGGAGTAGCTACATCCTTAGTATGGTATGGAAATAATCCAGTAACACACAATCAACGAGAAAAAAAAATATTTTTCATGGAATTCAATTAGTTGGATATTCCCTTACAATCGTGTAGCGCATTGAAAACAATCCTATAGTGGATTTCCTCTTTATAAGCACAAATAGGGTAACACAATGTTTCAATGCATCTTGATGAACTTTCACAAATCAAATCTCTCAAAAAATCATCACTTTCCTACCCAAACGATGGTAAGAACCTCTATGAGAAAGTAGCTTTCATGTCACTCCCTACTTGTGTGCCTCCCGACTTGCACACCTCCATGCTTGCACACCACTCCTCTTGCGTTCCTCCCTACTTGCACACCAAAAAGTACTTCTGCCCCACAATTGTTTACAACTCACAATATTCACACCACTTTGGGATTATAAACATCACACTTAGGGAACAGAACATCCTACTTTCTCACAAAATATAACATCAACGCCACTTCTACATGCAAGAAAATTTTGGGCATAAGACAGAACTTGAGTGACACATCATCTGTAATGCACTAACAGTAGATTCCCAGAGTTGGTTCCTTATTTTAATAAATTGGCATGATTACAAGGAATCAAGTCCCAAAATACAGATCAGTTTAGCAATTTTGGAAAATTTATTACATACATGAACATTACATTACACTTTCTAACATACAAAAAAATCCATTGAGAATTCTATTATTCTCTTAGCATAACTCTGCATCTCAAACATAAAACACTTCTTGGGATCCTGGGAAAATAAAACATAAGAAAGGGGTGAGCTCAAATGCTCAATAAGGGTAAATAATTTAGTGTAAGATAACATAAACAATATGCATGGTGAATAATTGAAAAGATATGCCTTTACAATAATAAACATGAACACATTATGGTAGAAATATGAGCAACATAAATAAATCCATAATAAAACATAGTCATGGGTATTCTACTAGTCGAATAACCACATGAACCATCAATATTATTTCCATAATGAGGGAATGTATAATTCCAAAAATTCTTAAAGATTTTGTCAAGGCCTCAACCAAGACGTCTAAAAATGATTAAGGACATGGCTAAAACCATATATCAAATTGGGAAAGGACTCTGCCAATTCGATGTCTAATTGTCTCATGAGACCTACTGATGCATCTAGGAGCTATAGCAGGCTCCACCCATCACTTACTATGTCCAATATATTCTTCATATGAAAAGGATGAAACATTACATAAACATTCATATTAAAACTAGCATACTAAATGTCAATACTTTATCCATAAACCATGAATGGTATAAATATAACACATCCACAGTCAAACATATCAAAAAACCTTAGATACAATATGGAATATTTGTATCATAATAAATCAACTTCAAACAAGTTTAAAATCCATCAATGGATGTTGACATAGTTGAAAATGATTCGTAAAACTCTTTGAGAGAAATACCCCTTTTTCATGAAATCTTTTTTAAGCCTCACAATTTATAATGGAAGTAATTTAAATGGGATTTTTTAATTAAAGTGTCCCATAACACTTTGAAACTTTTGAAAATAATTATCATTTCAAAAAATTCATGTCCATATAAATAAATCATTAAAATCGTTTTGAAAATATGGACATTAATTAAAAGTGTCTAGAAAGATAAATCTTTAAAACATTTAACATTATGATCAATTTAAATAGACCCTCCAATTAAACCATAAAAGATTATTTTGAAACCATTTGTATGAAATATCGGTATCTATGTTATGTATGTCCCAAAAAATACTTACACATGAACAATCTTGGAAAATAATGAGATTGGGGAAATAAATATTACCTTGCACTTTATTTTAGTCGAGGATACATTTAACCTTTTGTATGAAGATCGTAGTATTTTATTAAATTATACCATAACCATATTTATATTTATGATATCATACATGATTCATTTATGACTTTATACTACCCATATAATAATAATTTCCATGTTAAATTAACATTTCATGTAATAATCGCTTTCTTTATCGTATGTTTTTTAACTTGTTACTCTTGATTGTATCACATAGACCAAGATTTAAATACTTCCAGAATATAAAACATGATTTATATATCATTTATATTTATAATATAAATAGGTATAATAGACATATATATGAAATGAAAAACACTGTTTATGGAGACGGTAGTCTGTACGTATGCATAAACGTTGTTTATGTTTTCATTTCGTATTGAATGGAACTAAGTGAATACGATATATGTAATTATATATATATATATATATCCATTATCATTGTTATGTCATATATTACAAACTTTTTAGTAATATATATTTTTATAATTGTTTATGAATGGTGAACATGGAAATGAATCTGATCATGCCGTAGAGACAGTAATCCGTACATACGCACAAGAGACAATATAATTTCCTTAATGGTGTGGAATTTGATGGTATAATAATTTTATAGAGACATTATAATGTTATTTTCATTATTTATATACATATTACTCATCATTATATCCATCCAAATAATATAGTGTTGAATAAAAAAATACACTATGGCGTGGAGTCGGTAAGCCGTACGTACGCACACATGGTGACATTATCATTAATAATATGGATAGAATAATAATTATATTTTTTCCATATTTATAATAAAATCACAGTATATAGAATATACTAGAGTTATTATTTTAGAATGGAAACAAAAAAGAAAGAAGAAGTGGAAGAAGATAAGAACTTGAAAGATGGTGGTGAAACTATTACCTCTTTTTCGGGTCCTTCCTTTTGATTTGATCAAAAGGGCTCTTTAGTTTGGATTTATAACTAAATTAAGGCCAATAGGATTATGTTTGGTAAGTTTAGAGGATATTTGGGTGGGGTTTGGCTGATGAAAATGGCTTTGGAGGTGTGGATTTGAGAGAAGGGGAAGTGCCCTTTCATAAGAGGGGTGAGGGGAACCTCAGGAAAAACATAAAATATTATTTTATAATAAATTGTTTTTCGGTTTCTAATGGATCCAAAATTATTTATATAAAATAAAAGGTGTGGAGTGGTATAAAAAAACTCAAACAATCGGTCTTAGACAGGTTTAGGTTACCATATTAACCTTAATATTTAGATTTAACTCTTAGTTAAATAGTTTGACATTTACCATGTCTCTTTGTATTTTTATATTACATGGTTAATAAACATACTACAAAACTCCAATATAACCCTAATTGGTTCATTACTGTCATATATATTATTATATAAGTATTTTTGGCTGAACCATATTTTTTGAGGACTATTATTTCAATTAATAATCTAATATTCTTTTTAAAAACTATTTTATGTCAATTTTGACACTCTTTGGTATTTATTTTTTGATAAAAAATAATAGCATGATTAAATAAAACAAAATACTTTGAATCAATCTTAACATGTCACATGCACCTATAATATTGGTGGATGTCATAAAAACTTTGAAATTATATTTATTTTAACATATATAATACCATTTATTTGATTCTTTCATTAATAAGGTAGTTACTTCATCATCATTGTGTCAATAATAAATTTAGTTATTTAATCCTTAAAAATTATAAATAAAATACTATTATGTAGGAAAATTTTTTATATTTCTAAATAATAATTATAGTTGAGTTTATCTTATGTATAACCCTATATTAAAAATGTTTTAGTTTTTAAACATTGATTTTAACTCTTTTAGCTCTTCTTTAAATAAAATAATAATAAATGTATTAATCTAATCCAAGTGGACCTAAGACATCATATTTTTTTTCCTAAGGTTGTTTTTGGTCTAATTATACTTATCCAATATAATTAGGACATGTGTTAGGATAATAATAATATCACTTTTACCATTAATTACCCTATTTACTTTAAACTGTGGTATATAAAAGTATAAAGATAAAATTCACCAAAAATTATTTTTATCTTATTAAACCATATTTTAATCCTTGATATTAACTATGTCTCTCGGATTTTCAAAATTCAACTCACAAAAGCTGTAAAATTATGATTTATGTAAATTTGAAAATGCTCCTAGGAGGAGGGTAAAAGACGGTAAAATGTTCGATAAAATTTTTTAGATATCTAAATTTATTATAAACTAAATCCAATGAATTAAATTGAATTTATATAGATATTATATATCTATTTTTTCCAAAAATAAATTTAAATAAAATAAATAATTATTTAAAAAAAGATGGTTTTAAACAATAACTTAGTGTTTTTTACAATTCATCAAAAATGGAAAGTTTTCATAAAAATACCAAAAATTCACACTAGGATAATATCGATATTTAGAATCCAAAAATGATTAATACTTTACCAAATTTAGAACATATAATATGCATTTTTTAATTTAAAAATAATTACCGGTATCAAAACCAAAAGGCGTATTTTCATGAAATAATAATTATCAACAGATTGACAATTGTTTATGTCCAATTTCATAGTAAAATTACATATAATGACCAGTATTGGATTGAATGGTAAAAATATAATCTATTAATACTTAAAAACCATTTAATGTATAATTTAACAGAATTAATTATTTTGATTAAAAAATATTTTTTCAGTTATAATATAGAATTTTTACCTGTTCTCCCATATTTAAAAGTTATCAGAAAAACACAAAAAATATATTAAAACTAAATTATAATGTTATGATTCTAAAGAAGAAGTTTATTTTGTCAAATTGAATATATAAAAGTTTCAAATATGGTATTTAAAAATGGTTCTCAAATAAAAGGCGGTAAAATTGCATTTTTTGAAAAATACTTCTTTTATCTTAAAAAATGTATTTGATTTACATTATATCTAAGAAACTAATAATATGGATTATAAAATTATAAGGATTATATATTGTTCAAAATTCAGTTACTAATATTCATAAACGCATTTGAATGACTAGTTTGGTATGTCGTGGTGCGCTTGAACTCGGTGTTCCGTGTAGTGAAAGTTATTGAATTACTTTGAAGAAATAATATACTATGAAATCTTGGGGTGTTACATTATCTTGCACACCACATTCTTCTTCTTTTGATAGACTCTACAAGCATCCTTCTCCATGCAACTTGGTCCAAATAATCTCCCCCTTTGGATTTTTTTTCAACAATGATTCATCCGTCACTAAACATTGTAACCTCATTCAATGGATTATATATCAGCAATTCTAATCCTACATGAGAAAACTTATTGTAGGAAACAAAAATTATTAACCGCCAATACCATGTAGTCAAAAACTATAGGCTATAAAATTTCATGATCATATATCTTCTTCCTTCTTCATAACATCTTCCTAGCTTCAACATCCACATTCTCCACTTCTTCAAATTTCTGAGAATACAAAAAACATTTTTTCCAACAACCACTCGAACAAATAGTAATAATGGTTCACACGCATACATGCTAGATTCACAGATTACCCACAACTCCCCCATTATGAATTCTTCTAACAGTATTGATTTATGAAACAATTATAACCCATAACGACACTATACAAAGGTAATATGAGAGTGGGGATAAACACACATACATCATCCAAGATGAGAAGGAGGATGGACACCCATGTTCAACATGAACTTAGAAAAATGTTCCTTCAGTAATGGTTTTGTTAATATATCAGCAACTTCTTCAAATTTCCAAATGTATTACAACTTAAATTCATTATTATTCACCTTCTCTATGATGAATTGGTACTTTATACCAAATTGTTTTAAATGATAATGTAGTTCTATTTTCCTTGTAATATTGATTTCACTCGGGTTATCACATCCCAAGAGTAATGGTAACTTCACTTCAAAAAGTAAAACGTTCAACTGAGTCTTACTCACCATATCTTTTATAGCATCTTGAGTGGAAGAAACATACTTAACTTCATCTATTCTAAGTGTCACTAAATTTTGTTTCTTTGTTTTCAAACTAACACAACTTTTCCCCAGAAAGAAAACTCCATGAGATGAGAATCTTTTATCATCAATATTTCCTGCTCAATCAGCATCTAAATAACTAAACATATCAATATTTTTGGCACCATCATACATAAATCCAACATTTTTTGTGAATTTTATATATATGGGAATCATATTTAAGAAATAAAATGAGATTAATTAGGATTATTCTAAAACCTTTTACAAAATGTAACAACATAAACAATGTTAGGTCTTGAGGTGGTCACATATAATTAACATCTGATCAGCTTTACGAACTCTCTTAGATAAACTTTTATGCCTTCTATTTCATTATACAACTTGTTTCCCACTGATATTGATGTTTAAATTTGTTTCTAATTTTTCATGGCAATCAACTTTTGAAGATCCTTAGCATAATTTTCTTGAGACAGAAAAATTCGGTTCCTTTTATATAAAATTTGTAACCCAAAAAAGTATTTCATTTCTCTCAGCATAGACCTCTCAAATTACATCTTCATCTTCATGGAAAATCATTCACATGATCTTTCATTGTATCTAGTAAAGATAATTTCCTCAAAATAAACAATTACAATGAGATAAAACACCTCACATTCCATGATGTAAATGCTGTATTTAAATATACCCTTCTTGAAATTCATATTCCTTAAGTTAGTATCCATTTTAGAATACTATTCCATCGGAACCTATTTTATCCCATATAGATCCTTATTCAACATACCCACATAACTTTCTTCCTTCTGAATAATGAATCCACAATGTTGATTAGTGTAAACTTCCTCATCAAGATCACCATTCAAGAATGTGGATTTTAGATCCATTGGTATGATTTTTAACCTCATTCTGATGAAATAGAAAAAAAAAATTCTAATTGTTTATAACTTTTCAACCAAGTAAATAGATTCATCAAAATCAATGCCTTCAATTTGGGAATACCCTTTTCAAATCAATATTTTTTTTTCTTATCACTTCACCTTCTACGTTCATCTTGTTCTGAAAAATCCACTTTTTCCAATAATGTTCTTGTTGTCTGTATTGGGTAAAAGTTCCCATGTATCATTCTTTTTTATATATTCATGATCTTCATTCATAGCCTGAACACATTTTGGATGCTCAAAAGCATCATTCACATCATTTTTCTCAACTTTTGAATACAACAAATTGTGTGTCACAACTTTTTACATTTATATTGATTGAAATTTTTGGTGTTGATCACAAATAATATTCTAAGATTCCACTAGCTTCCTTTTCCTAGGATGAGCTATTGGGACATATTCCTTATCACTTGATATTTCTGAGTATGTTTATTTATATTGATTAGGATTACCACTATCTGCAGCATTGTCAAAATTGTTAAAAACCAATTCTTTATCATTATCATCTTCCACATGATTATAAACCTACTTTCCTTTATCAATATATTCATTAATATCCATATCAGCAGAGTCAATAATTATCCCACATTATTTTTGAAACATCTATATTCTATTCCTTCCAAATCATTGCTAAGAAAAATTATGTCATTTACTCTTTTCTAAATCTTAAAAACGTTTCCACCTTTCTTATTTTTAATTCATGGACTCCTAAAAACTCTTAAGTGTTTCAAAATTTTATTTTTTCAATATATCATTTCATATGGAGTCATATATGAATTGGGCATATAAAATATTGATTTTTAAAATATAAAGTAGGGCTCATGTATTTCTACCAATAATAATGCAAAAGACTATGTTAATGTAATATAGTTCTCCCTATTCCACCGTACATCTAATCATTCTTTCAGTAACCCATTATTTTGAGGCATGTATGGTGAAATGAACTCAATGTGAATTCCATGCTTCAGAAGATAACTTTCGAACTCTTCATTTTTATACTCTCTACCATTATCAGTTATCAACATCTTAACTGAATACTTATATTTCTTATCTACTTTTCTCATAAATTTTTTAATCATTTTCAGAGAATCTAACTTATGTTTCATGTACAGAACACATGTAATTATAGTAATGTCCTAAATGATTATAATGTTGTACTTATATGAATTTGTTTAGTTCTATCTCATTGTTACATAGATATCAGAATGTATATGTTCCTTGAGTTGTTTTGAACGAATGTAAATTCTCTTAAGCATAAAGTTTGTAATATTCCATTTTTTACAAATAGTCCAATATCAACCTCTTATTCATGATAAATATGGCATATCTCAGACATTGCCTCTCGTTGATACCTTTCACATGTTTTTCTGACACATATGTCTCTTCGTTTCATGCCATAATTGATTTTAATCCTCTATGCCCGTCTAACAAGAGTTATGTACCTCACCAATTTGGAACATGTTCCCTTTTGTACGTTTTCCTCTTATAACTACCTTTCCATAATTTTCACTTTTAACAAAAAAATCAATCTTTTCTGAAGATAAATTATTTTCCCTCGTCACAGAGTTATGAATCACTCCATAGATTTTGATTTATCCAATTAACATAAAATGTTTTTATAGATGTCATTTTTTTATTTCTCGATGATGGATAATCCAACACTTTAAATCCTTAGAGAGTTATCAAGGTGAAATGTCACTATTAATTAATTTAAGTCTTTCAATTTCTATATAGACTTTATGTCTCTTGTCATATGAGAAGAACACCCGCTCTCATGAATCTTTCGATGTTCTCCTTTTGTAGATTTTAAAGTGATTTTGACAAAAAGATATTTTTTTCATCAGTATGACTTTAGCTCAAGATTTTGATATTTGTTAAGAACCTTTTTTGGTGGTGGTAAGAAAACAATACATCCATAATAAAACTTTCAAAGCTATCACATATTTTACAAGTAGATTCTAGTGGTTGGATCCAATTTTCATCTTTTACAACAGCCTATTCAGATTTTGTTTGAAAATTCCTTCTTGACTTTTTTTTTTGGGAGTATTGACTCCCACATAAACATGGTATTCCATAACATGTGGAATATTAGTAATGTTGTTGGTTGAATGAACACATATTTTTTATGTTTGATCCACTATAATAGCAGTAGAATTGATAGAATGAATATTTCCCTCTAAAACATCCATAATAATCGGAGTTTTGAACATGCTTCTAAACACTCTTCTTATTAAAACTCTATTTATCATAAACCTTCCTATTTTCAATCATAACATTTTTCATTATATAATATTTCTATTTAGTCTTATCAGAACCAAAACTAGTATAAATATTTTTTGACTCATAATTTTTTTTATACTTATAATTTTTTGTCATTACTATATTTGGCCACATACATAATATTTCCATCATTTTTCTTATTAGAACCTATTCCACCTTTCTTCAAAAACATTTATGGTATCTTGTATTGATCCTTATTTGGTTCACTATTACGAGAACATTCACACGCTTCTAAGATGGATTTTTGGAAGGAGATATTTTTTTCTTCATCTTTATAATGTTTCTATTGGACAAGTTCTAACTATTTTTATTTTTTCCTTCACCAATACTTCAAGATGCTCATTTCAATTCATTTTATTCTCATGAAAAGTATTCAGATGAACAGTATCTTTATCCATCTTAAATTTTCTCAGCATGAAAACCATCTTGATTTTTTAATGTGGAATTTTAATTTATCAACTTCTTTTTTTTCCTTCTCTAGCCTTCTGATCTTCCTCAAACAATATTTTTACTATTTATTTGTTAATATTAATGTTTATTTTCTTTTCCTGCATAAATACTACTCTCGTATCTTCACTATTCAATACTACAATAAAGGTATTCTCCCTAGATTTCTCAGAAATCTATTTCATAGATTCAACTTCACTATCTTCTTCATCATCATCATTAGATAAAAAGTTAATACATTTTGATTTATAGAAATTTTTATCCATTTCCTTTGAAAAATAAATATCATTTTCAGCTTGTTTCTTCCATGACCTTCTTGGCTTTCTGTCATCACCAACTATCTCTTACTCTTTCTTATTTTTAGGACAGTTACCTGCAAGGTGACCAATGGATCCAAATTCAAAACATTTCAAAGAATGTCTCCCCTGGTATTTCCATGTACCTCTTTTCACATTCATATAAAACAAGGTTAAAATATTTTAAAAAAATTTACATACCACATATTCATAATCAAATTGAAAAACATTATCTTTTATAAAAGTCTTATTTGACTTTTTTCTCTTTTCACCCTTGAATGAAATGTCTCTATAATCATTACTTTTTATCTTCATATTACTATCCCTTTTCATTTCAAAATTAATTATATTTCTATGAAAATCATCTAAAGATAATGTCTTAGGTCTCTATATTCCAATGAAGAAACATTAGCATCAACCTTTCTAGCATAATTCTCAATATCATTTCAACAAATGAAGAATCCATCAAATTATCACTAAGAAATCTAATTTCACTAACAACGTCATTTACCCTAGAAAAGAAGTCCCCAACAGAATTAGATTCTTCAATTTTCAAATCCACATACTTTAACCTCTAGATTATTTGTTTTTTATTCATCACATTGTTATTTTCTTTATATATTTTTTTTAGCTTAACCCTGATTCCATTATATGTAGCATCACCATTCACTCTTAAAACCCCACACTCATAAAGAGATGAGAGTAATTCATATTTACCTCTTCCATCATACTAAATATTATTCTTATTAGTATGAGTAAGAGGATCATTGTAATCAATAGTTGTAAATCTATCAGATGTAGTTTCAAGGACAACATTCCCAAGATACATATGACAAGGAATCGTTCCATATTTCCATATATGATTATTATTTCCAACAAATATCGGAATTCCCTTACTTTTCACACAATTAATATTCTCTACCAAACCTTTAGCAAAGAACAAACGAAGTGAATTTTTTCATTTCATACCCATTGATGTTTCCAGTTAGGATTCGAGTATTCCTAAGAGGGTTAGGGGTGAATCAGTGATATTATTTTCTATTCATGTTTTTTTTTATTTTTGAAACAACAATGGCCCCAAATTATAGATTTCCTTCATTTCATAACACATACAACCATATAAACTCATGATTTAAAAGTTTCACTTATCAACTAGAGTTCTTATGTCCTTGGTATGGTATAGAAACAATCCAGTTACACACAATCCATCAAAAAACAATCATTTTTGTGGAATAAAATGAGTAAGATATTCCCTTACATTCATGTAGCACTTTGAAAAAAATACAATAGTGTGTGTTCCCCATCTTAGCACAAATTATGTAATGAAATGTTTATGTGAACCTTCATGAACTTTTACAAATAAAATCTCTCAAAAAAATTCTTCAGTTTCCAACCAAAAATCATGTAAGAACCTCATGGTGAAAATAGCTTCTGCATCACTCTCTGCTTGCGTGCCTCCCTGCATGTGAGCCACTCTTCTTGCACACCTCCGAACTTGCGCGACACTCTTCTTATGTTCCTCCCTTCATGGGTGACACAAACTACTTATGTTCCATAATTGATCTCAAATCCCAATTTGAAATCCACTTATGATTATAAACAACACATTTATGGAACACAAATTCCTTCTTAGAACAACATAAAACTTCCACACATCTTCTAATAGCGCTCCACATTGGTTCATGATAAACAACATGTGAAGGACTTCATCTTGTGTGCCACCTTCCATAACATTCGTGTTTAGATATCAAATTTTCTATTAAGTGTTGTGCATTGAAAAATGAATATGGTAACCTTCTATTTTTATTCATTTTAGAGACCTTACTCGTGATTCATGTAACTCACCTTAAACGCCAGTTCATGACTATCCCACCACATACACTTGTGTACCATTCCTACTTGTGCACCACTTATACTTGTGTGCCTCTTCTTACTTTTGTACCAATATTTTACTTGTGTGCCATGTTCATTCAATTGTAATATTTTGATGTGATGAACTTGAAATATGGCTTGCTCGCAACATAGACTTGTGTGTCACTTATACTTGTAAGCCACAAATATGCACCACTTATACTTGGGGACCACTTTCCTTCCTATTCCAACAACCACTCCTCTAATAACCATATCATTCAAAGGATTGCATAAAAAGTTCTCCAAACATTGGACTTTTGTGAAATAAAAATCATCATTGAATTTCCATAGTTTTACAAGGCTTTTACATGTAAATTGATTTATCCGTTTTTACTACAAAATACGCCACTCATTAAAAGAAAATTCATCAATCTTTCTTCTCCATCCATCATGATCCCAACACTTATTGTGGTTCATATACTGATTTATGTTATTCTTATTATGCCTATAAATATAAATTTTTCAAATTAATTTTTCCTTATATAGCATTCACCTTTTCATAAAGATCTTGAATATCATACATGATTTTGTTTTCTTTCACATTCTCTAAGAAATATTTTTTGGATGTAATTTAGAAATTTTTAAGGGGAATGATAAAAATCCAATTATTTATTTTCCACTTCTTGATAGAATTATTGTAATTATTCCTTGATTTCACATAGCTCTCTGTCCAATCATCTAGCCATTGTTTTCCAGAGTGTCTTTATGAGATCCTGGTTGATGTCATTGAATTACTCTAGTTTCACAATTTATCTTCAGGCATACGTGATCTTTCTAGCCCATAATGCAACACCATCTTATGGATACCAAGTAGATTTATCTACTACATATTGTAAAATATAATAATTGTTCCATTAATTGATTAAATTATCATTGGAAACATCATGTATATACATTTATTTTGGTTTTTATAAAATAAATTAATTCATTCTAAAATTTTAAATATAAAAATATAATAAAACTAATGATTGGATACCTAAATAAATCACCATTTTTTATGAACACCATTTGTGGATAATGGAATTAGAAATATTGTTTTCTTAGTGAAACACGGTGGCTAACCATAGTCATCTTAGTTGTAGAGAAATTCAATTTATTTACCAACTTTTACTAAATCACATATTTTTCTTGTTTTATGTATTTAATGGAATCAATGAAAGTATTTTTGTAGATTTTTCAATTGATTTTCAATTTAAAGGAAATATTTTAATCTAAAATATCATTTAATGCTATGTGGAATGAAATAATATTGAATGGACTTGGTTTTGGGTTCGGTATTTTATTTGTTAATTATTATCCTTTAATTATTTGATTTTTGTTTTGTAATCCAGAAATTAAATATCATGTTTGAATTTCTATTATTTATTTATAAATTCTGAAATATTGGAGATCTTATGAAATATTAATTCCACCTCGTATGATCAAGGTTGATGTAACACCTTGGTCTAGGGTGTCCCATCATCTAAGACCCAACTCCCTCGATGTCATTTTATCCTCTGATTAGCTCAAATCCTTCAAATGAAGAGTTGATAAATAGAGATTGAGAAAATATATTTAAATAAGAGAATATAAATATATAAAGATGTATTTTATTTTTAAGAAGTCACTAAATCAGGGAAACTTGCCTTATCATTCAGGATATCCAAATATACCAAGAACATAAAATAAATATTAAGGAAAATTCATGAATTATCAGACCTCCCCACGGGCCCAAACATCGGATCTACCACACATTTTTTAGATTTAGAGATTAGTTGGTAGTGTTGATAGAAGAATAATAAAATTAAATAAAAGAAATAAAAAGAATTAAAATATGAAGAATGAGGGTGAGAGAAATCAATTAAAAAGAATAAAGGAAAAAATTATATTTGGGGTGAGAGAGAGAGAATAAAATAAAATAATTAAAAGAAAATAAGAAAAATAAATAAATAATATTGAAGAATGTTATAGTAATAATAATAATAATAGTTAAAAGAAGAATAATTAAGAAATGGGTGTGATAAAAAAATAAAATAATTGTATAATTTATTCAATTAATTAAAATAGAATATAAATTTAAATTTAATTAAATGTAAACAAATGAAAATTAAAAAATGAAAAAGTTATAGTGCAATAACCTCTTCTACTGGTTGGATCACCTTTAGGTGTATATTGATGAAATTATAAGGGGTAATGACCTCCTTTTATAGGTAAGGTAGAAATTTTGGTTCCAAAATTTTCCTTTGAAATATTTCTAATGTTATCCCCATTAAATATTGGAATTTTGTAATGAGATCTTCATAAGCATTTAGAAACAATTTACTTATTTTTTCTCCTACAAATATCAGCTTTAAAATTCATCTGTAGAGATTGTTATGCCTATTTTAAATCGATAATCTATTCTTCTTAGGAAAACTCTTCATATTCCACATCTCTATTTTTCAATGCTTTATGACAAGGGAGAATATGATTCTTGCATAGACACCTTCAAGAATGTTGTTCATCAAAGTCCTTTGTGTTTTCTGTCAAAAGTTATCCATATATAGTCTTTCCATTTAGGATATATAGTCCAAATAGAAAACATATACAGATATGTGCATAGTTTTCAAGGCCCATATGGTGATCTAGTTTTGGGATTATAAACATGGATATTGATTTAGTTCATGAATAAAGAAATATATCTCAAATTTCATAAAATCCCATAAAAGACGAAATATTTAAATTTTGATCATCAAATAATATGTTATGGTTGAAATAATAAAAAAATAATTAAATTTTAAATCCTAAATGTTCCATTTTTTATATTATCTTAATATATTACTAAGACAAAAAATTTGAAATATTTTCTAAAAATTACAATTCTATTGGATTAAAAACATTTAATTAAAATGTAAAATAATTGAAAATAATATCTCTATTAGCCTACGAAAATGTAATTTAAATCACATGAATTAATTAATGATATTATTAATGCATAGATTCTTTCCAACATCTATATTCACAACCATCAAAAGGATTTCTATTCCATCATAAAATCATCAAGAGAGAACCTCTATGAGTACTGATATATGTTTAAAAATCTACGTGTCACCTTCCAACATTATGAATTTAAGAATAATAACTTACTTGTTTTATTTTACTATGTATTATTATACAAAGATTAAAACCTTCTAGATACATTATATTGACTCTCATTGATAGAAAAATCACTAAAAGAATCTTGGGTCATGATTTAGAGTATTTCATAAAAGTGACAATATATCAGTATAAGGCATGCATGAACAAGATGTTTTGATGTGGTTAGAAGTTATAATTCATTACCCTTGTAGGAAAATAATATTGAAGAGATAACTAGTTTCATGAGATTTAGTCCTAAAAAAGTTACTAAACAATAATCACCAGCTGCATTATGCAATATATAATTATGAAATGATATTTTCACCATCCATTATGTTGAAGTACATTTATTATAATATTAGAATAATCCTTTCTTATGAGGTATTTCTAAAAAAAATAATAGAATGTGAGAGGCTAAACAATCCAAATTGGGATTTTTAATTGAGTATAATCATGTTATACCCCCATACTATTACAAGACCCATAACATAATAACCACCAAAATTTGAAAATAGACAACCATTTTTACGAAATAAATCTTATAACCAGAAATATTATAAAAAACTGACCACATTCCATAGACTATATTACAAAACCTCCAATAAGGAAAAATAACATGTAAAGTATCTAAAATAAAAGGTTGATATCCCATAAGATAAATTTGATAAGATGACAAAAACAATTAGGTGATTATGGAACACATGACCAAAAAATAGTAAAATTAATAGATCAAACAACATGAAAAAATTATTTTTGAATGATAAAAATAATAAGTGGAAAATAACTCCCAACACAATCCACCCATGACCCTGAAAGAAGAGAGCATGTGGTGACAGAGGATGAAGGTTGTGATTCTGAAAATTATGTGGAAATCCACTGAGAATATAAAAATGAAGAGGAGAATAATATGAAAATAAAGAATATAAATGAAATACAATTTCCATTACATCAATGGGATACGAAATATATAACCTCACCATTTCCATAATGTCTATCTGAATCAATGAAAATTGATGAGGAAACACATCAAAAAAATTGTTAACTCCTTCTAGAAAGTGGAAATTAATATCCCCCTAATTGAATAAATTTAACAAATTCCATGGTATACTAAATTTAGTTAATGTAAAATTACACCATTAATAAGATACATCTAGGTAATTCAAGGATAAAAATGGTATGGTGCATGTTATCCCTTATGAAAACACAACTTCTAACTAAATTTAATGATCCATGGCTGTTTTCTAATTTATGTAAAAGTTTCTATTTAAATTTATTATTTTTATTATGTTATATAAATGATTCAATTAATTT
Organism: Viscum album; assembly: GCA_963277665.1. NCBI lineage: Eukaryota > Viridiplantae > Streptophyta > Magnoliopsida > Santalales > Viscaceae > Viscum > Viscum album. Next base: position 2,133,345,950 of record OY728148.1, read on the forward strand.
ATTTCCAAATTATGTATATACATCATGGAATATAGGATACTTGAATCCCACATGAGTAGTGGTCAATTATACAGATAGATCCCATGTTTTCCCAGTAGGCATTACAAATTATATCATTGTTAATGTCAATGCTCTGCTACCCACGAAAAAAAATTAAATTTGATGAATATAGAAGAATATTGGTTCTCATAATTGTGACATATCATCTAAGGGGGTAAAATTATTATTTATGGAAAAAAACAACATCAATTTCCATGAACTAACACTCAACATAGATTTTTTTGATAACACATTCCACTTCATTTTTTTGACACCATTAGGAGCCCAGCATATGATCACTCACTCATTTAACTCTCTCATTACGTTAGTACTAAAAATTTTAATAATAGATTATGTGACATAAATTCTTATTCTTATGAGAAAATGTTTTATCTAAGGACATTTGAGTGCCCACAACACTAGTGATATCAATTTCTTGTTATAGGAAGAGGTAAAATTTGATTTTATTGATGATTTTTTAATTATTAAGAAGATGATATAATTTATTGTGTAAAATAGGTTCAACCATAAGATGTGGGGAACCATAATTTAATTTAAACCCCTTAGGATCCCCAATATGTTGAATTAAAACCTCTCCCTACTAATTTGAAAAAAATACCTTTTAGAGGAAGATAAATTTTAATTAGATAATTACTAATAATCTGTAGAAAACCCAATTATAATAATTTATTTGGATTTTGAGATAGAATTTATGAGAAATAGTGTGTATAAATGTTGATATCAGAGTAATTAACCAAATAATAATATCACATAGAATTCTTCTTGATAGTGATTCTAGACCTATCAGATAGCTATAATGGTGGTTAAATCACAACATGATGGAGATTGTGAAGAATAATACAAAAAATATTTTGGAAAATATGATTATATATCCCATTTTAGGTTTAAAACCTATTATCCCAATATATATAGTTCCAAAAAACCTCTCCAAACAACAATGAGGAATGAAAATAATGAAATAATACCGGTGATAATTCATAAAAACTATTGTGTGTGCATATATTTTTTGAAGATGAATTATGTCACATAGAAAGATCACTAATCCATCCAATTAATTGATCATGAATTAGAGGGATTTAGATAGAGAACTGGTTATTTCTTTTGGTATAGATTTTCTTGTTATTTTTAGGCACCCATTTCTCTTGAGGATCAAGAGAAGACTAAAGGTCCCTGGTGTAGTAGAAGGTCATGGATGGATGTGCCCACTAGGCTTCTTTCCATTAGAAATGATCAATATGGGATAAATACGACGATAAATGACAAACACCATGGATTAAATCACAAAAATAGACGAATAAGAAGAATAGTCTCGGAATGATAAAGGAGGATTATCACAGGTTTATTATAATTAAATCAATTAATTGACAGAAGTACCTTTTATAGCGTTCTTTCTTCGATGATATTTTTTATCATGTTCCAATGCGATTTATCATTGTGTCACAGATGCCATGTGTAGACATCTTCTAGTGGTGATCCACACGTGCACCACATATCTCTGGATGTCACCAAAGGAATCTCCAAGTGCTAGTGCGGAGAATCTTTTAACTGCATTGTCCACCTTAGAACGCCTTGATCTGATGGAGGAGAATCTCTCTTGGTCTTGATTGTGTTCTTGGAGAAAGCAGTTCTTTCATCCTTGAGATAATTATCATGAATTTATGTGCACAATGATAATGGAAAATTCTTGGGGTTGTGAGGATATTTATAATTAGGTTTGAGGTTATAGAGTAATGGAAAAAAATAAATGTGTTACTCATTTTATTTATTTCATTATCTCTTATTCAAATCCCCATGTCGAATCATTAATTCCTTGATATTAACCCATGCTGATTATAATTGAGTTTTAAGTTATGGATTTTTCGACAATAAATAAATGTGTTACATGTTTTATTTATTTCATTAACTCTTATTGAAACCTCCATGTGGAATCATTAATTCCTTGACATTCACCAACTTTGATTATAATAATTATCATTTAATAAAATGATATTATTTCCTCAAAATCCCGACTAGAAAAACTACACGGCGTGTAATCATTAATACCCTGCATATACTCGTTTTTAATTCCCTTTCCAAAATGAAAACTACAGTGCGTGTTCATTCAATATAAAGGGAATGTATATATTGTTTTCATTTTATTTTTCCATGAATATTAAAACGATTTAGGGTTACTTGAAAAATTATTAAACCACATACAGGAATAATCATTATTATACATGAGATACATGGATACACATAGTGAGTGACCCTCTAGACCTCTTTCTCGTTTGCATTAGGCGAGCTTTCCTAATGTCCAAGATTAATATTTAGCAGTGGATCAGGGCACCCAAGAGAAAGAAGTTGATGACGCAATGACGTGTCACCTAATATGAATGATTACCATGTAATTTAATCCCTTTGTCTCAATATATCATCAAATAGGTTTCATGGTAGTATCATAAACCTATATGCTTGATCTGACATTCTTTGAGTTCTAGAAATAAACTCTTCATGACACCATGGCCAGGGAATTTAGGCGATAGTTCTATTTTAATCAAAGGGTCCGAGATATCTAAATCCATAAATATGGAAGGGAAAATCCTTAATTGACTTATCCATTAACAACATGTCATTCGTGACGCACATAATGTACCCTACTTCTCACCAGCTATCTTCCCGACGGTTTTCATCAGCAAATCTATGTGTGTCAGTCGTGACATGAGTTAATGATAATATTCTAGTCTTAGGACCATTACACAAACTCATAGATAGCATTGTTTGCAGACACCAAGACATGCTGAATTTTTACTAGTGGTTCTGTTCTCATAATCTCTTATCTTGAATATTACCAAGTGCAGACTCCATGAGAGAGAGTCTCGCCTTCTTACAAGTAATTTCACATGATAATCTATATACTCTATGTCCAATCATAGTATGTCATCCAACTATATAACTTTAGTTAAGAATATTATTATACCATTTCAAGGTTCTCATTATAGTGAGGATCTTCCATGCCCTTATTAATGCAAAAAATATTCCGGGACATTATTATATTATAGTCATGCAGAACATTGAACAATTTATAATAAGTGTACATTCGTTTAATCAGAGTATAAATAGTTGTTTATCAAGACACCACCTCTAAAAAACTCCCACTTAGACTAGATCCAACTGCCTATGACTTTTAGACCACTAGACCTCACAAGATGATCATGTTTCTACTGAGTCAAAGATTTAGTCAAGGGGTCACCAACGTTGTCTTCCATGGGAATACTGTTCACTGAAATTTAACCTCCCTGAGAAAAATCCCTCAAGAGATGATACTTTCTATGTATGTGTTTTCTCTGCTGATGTGACCTTGGCTCCTTTTCAAATGCCACCACAACAGAATTATCACAATAGAGTGTGATAGGATCTTTACGACAAGGTAATACATCTAGCTCTTAGACAAAGATTCGCATCCATACTGATTCTTTAGCTGCCTAAGAAGTTGTGATGTACTCAGACTTTGCTGTAGAATCTGTGACCACACCTTTCTTTGATCTCTTCTAGCTCACTGAACTTGCATTCAAACTGATGATGTATCCAGTCTTCCACTTCATGTCATCTTGATAAGTCTGGAAACTAGCATATACATCTCCTCTGATGACTATTTCCTCATCTCCTCTATAAACTAGGAACATATCCTTAGTACACCTCATATACTTAAGGATAGTCATTACTGCAATCCAATTGTGGTCTCTTAGATATACTTGATATATTCCTACCGCACTAAATGCTTAAGAAACATCTAGCCTTGTACATAGCATAGCATACATGACCGACCCAATCACAGATGCATAAGGGATCCTTGACATCTTCTTTCTTTCATCATGTGTCTAATGAAACATTTTCTTGGAAAGATGAATTCCATTTTATAGTGGAAATAATCCCCTCTTGGACTGTTACATACTGAATCTCTTCAGTATCTGGTCAATGTATGTACTTTGAGTCAGGCTCAGAATTCTCATGGATCTATCACGATATATCTTGATCCCATGAATATATGCTGCCTCAACCAAGTCTTTCATAGAGAATAATTTATCTAACCATGCCTTAACTCACTGTAAGAAAGGTACTTCATTTCTAATTAGTAATATGTCATCAACAAATATTATTAGGAAAACAACTGCAATTCCTCTAAACCTTTTGTCGATACAAGGCTCACATTCATTTTTAACAAATCCAGAATTTGATACGGCTTCATCAAAATGAATGTTCCATGACCTTGATTCTTTCTTTAATCGATAAATGGATTTCTGCAACTTTCATACCTTGTTGGAATCCTTTGGAGTCACTAACTCTTCAGTTTGTGTCATTTATACATCTTCTTAGAGGTTCCCGTTAAGGAATTCTATTTTGAAATCCATTTTCCAAATTACATAGTCATGGTAAGCGACAATGTCCAATAGTATTCTCGTGGATTTCAGCATCACAACCGGTGAAAATGTTTCTTCATATCCAATTCCTTGACGTTGTCTAAATACCTTTGCCACCAGTCATGCCTTATAGGTGCTGACATGTCCCTCTATGTCCAATTTCATCTTAAATACCCATTTTTTACCAACAGGATTTACATCTACTGGAGGATCTAACAAAATCTAGACATGGTTTTGGTATGTGGAATCCATTTCCAAATTCTTGGATTTTTGCCACCTGACATCATCTTTGCCTTCAACGGCTTCCTTATAGGTAAGAGGATCATCATTGTCAACCAATAATGTGTCACCATCCTCTATGACAATAAAACAATATCGTTCTAGTTCTCTCACCTATCTCGTGCTTCTATATAGTTCTTGTGTCTCTAGAATAGATTCATCTTCCATAGGGAATTGTGGAATTTATTCTTGTACCAACTCATGTGTATCTTGAGCCTAGAACTCCTCAAAGTCTATCTTGCTCCTACTTTCTCTTTTGAATATTCGCCCCCTCTCAAGAAATATGGTGTGTATTACCACTGTAATCTTTTTATCTAAGGGGTTCTATAGGTAATATCCCCTTGTTTCATTGGGATATCCTATAAAGGTACACTTTGTTCCTCAAGGAGAAATTTTTTTACCTAAAGAAGCCTTAAAAAATTCTTTGCTACCCTACACATGTATATTTGATAACATGGCTTTCCATCCACTCCATAACTCATATAGAACACCATTTATAGATTTCGTTGGTACATGGTTTAGTATGTATGTTGTTGTTTGTAATTCATATCGCTATAAGGATAATAGAATAATCGCATGACTCATCATTGATCTCACCATGTCCAACATGGGTGTGGTTCCTCCTTTCACTTACACCATTCCACTGAGGTGTGTAAGGAGGAGTGGGTTGAGATAGAATCCCAAACTCCTATATGAAATAAATGAATCCCTATTTAAGATATTCTACTCCTCTGTCTGATCAGAGTTTCTTAATCTTCTTACCAAGCTAGTTCTCAACTACATTCTTGTATTCATTAAACTGATCAAAATAATCTGACTTATACCACATTAAGTAAATATATCCATATCTACTAAAATCATTAGTAAAATTTTTTAAGTATAAGAACCCACCACTTGCTTCAACTGGAAATGGTCCACACACATCTGTGAGAACTAATTCTAGAATCTCTTTCACCCTTTCTCCTTTCCCACTGAATGGGGATTTGGACATATTTTTGTGTAGACACGCATGACATACACCAAGGGGTTTTAGTTTTAAAGAATCTAAATACCCATATTGATGTAATTTTGTCAATCATTTCTCATTGACATGACCAAGCTGGTGTTTCCAAATTTTGGTGCGGTATTATTCATGTGAATTATCATTTTCATCAATTTCCATTACTTGGTTTGTGTAGTGTAACACATAAAGGCCATTATATAAATGTGCACTACCCAAACAAATTATATCACTATAAAAGTACAGTATTCATTTCCTAACATGAAGTTGAGTCCATTAGTATCTAATATGGATATTTAAATAATTTTTTTGGTTAAAAAGGGTACATAATAACATCATGTAAATACCAAGACCATCCTATTAGGAAATGTGAGGTGGTAGTCTCCGACAGCTTCAACAGCGAGTCTCACCCCATTGGTTGCTCGCTGATCCACCTCTCCTCGGTGAATATTTCTGAGTCTACTTGGTTCCTGTATTTGGATACATATGTGAGCACTATAATTAGTATCTAATACCAAATGGGTAGAAATAGATATATTTCATTTGATAAAAAACTCACCTGACGCTTCCCCTTGCTTCCTTGGTTGGGTCCGGTTTTTCTTCCTGTGGCCCTTTTTACCACCTACGAAACAAATACCATCATGTTCTCTTACCTCCCCTTTGATATTCCTTTTCATGGAAGGCCTTGAAGAATCATTGGTCTTAATGCTCTTTGCCTTCCATTTACTTTTATTCACCATAAGGAAAGAAGGGATTTCATGCATCATATCACTGTCCACTTGGCGAATGAGGATATGAATATAAGATAGAGACTTCTCAATGTTGTTAATGTTGAAATATACAATAAAGTTAGTGATGCTCAGGGGGAGTGATACAAGAATGAGACCACTACCCAGTTATTCGGGTAGTTTAAACCCTAGAACCTCAAAGCTCTCAATGTAGCCAATGCACTTGACTACATGAGGCCCAGCTGGGGAACCCTCTCCAAGCATTCCCTAAAATAGAGCTTTGGAGATCTCAAACCTTTCATGTCTCGCTCTCTCCTGGTATAGACCACATTGGTGCTCGATCATGTTATAGGCATCGATTTTTTCATGAGACTTCATGATCTCACTAGACATTGATGATAGCATAAAACATTGAACGTTGAGCGCATCACTCAAATGTTGATCATAGACCAGGAAATCTTCATCACTCGCCCCTTGGGCAGGCGACTCAGGAAGCGAGAACTCCAACACGTAAAACATTCGTTCATGGAATAGGATAACCTGAATGCTCCTAAACCATTCTTTAAGAATACTAATTGTGATGATATTGTCTTTATCTATAATTGATCATAGAGAAAATGTGGTTTATGAGTTTTTCATTTTGATTCTACAAATTAAAAGTGTATATTTATCAGTTCCTTTTGATTACATTTTATAAATGATTTTATTAATTCTCCCACTATTTTAGCATGTCCCAATTGTCCCCCACCATTGAAATTGGAATTCCTTGTTCCTATGAAATTATAGTGTCAAGGATCCATATTCCCCTTCACATATCCCCAACAAGGGTTGGTCCAGCTATTTAATTGTATTTAGGTTGGAAGGTCTTTTCCAAATTGGAGTTTACAGTTCCTTGTTCTGTTGAGGGGACTCTCCAATCCTAAAATCCTGAACTGGATTTCCTCAACACTTGCCTCCATTTTACAAAAAATTTATCAAGGGCTACTCCTCTTGATGTAAACTGTTTAATTCATCCAGAAAAATTCATAAGAGCTTCCTTTATAAAAGTAAGTGTCCCAACAAGGGTTGGTCAAACACATAGTTTTATTGAGTCTTTACCTTAATCAATTGATGGAAGGCTTGGTCTGAATTAATATGGTATTTAAGGGATTTCAATACTTTATGTGTAGTTTCGCATTATCACATGCTCGTTAATATTATGTGATGATTTCTAAAGTGATTAACCATGATATAATAGTGTTTACACATATTTCGGTGTTTATTTTATTCCATCTTTTCGTGCTTGTTTATTTTATTAACTATTTGATCGCGACAACACATACATAACAAATAAACCATAAAATCAGAAATATAGAAAATAAGATGGCATGATCATGTGCCTCTATTGGTTATCTTATCTAGCAGTTTTGATAAGCTTACTCTGACCTAGGTAAAAACACCTTGAACCCGATGGATCGTGTTTTTCAGCTCCCACATATCCACTGTTTTATCTTCTTGGGTTGGTTTCACCTCAGCTTCGGATTTTGAACCGTCACCTCTAGCGTGGTATATCCTCCATTCCATGGGGTTTACATTAAATAAACCATGGGAAAAAATGCCCTACATTTTATTGGAAGAAGGCTCTCATGCCAACAAATATATATTAAATAAATTTAACTGAAACCATATAGACACAAAGGATATTCGTTCTATCTTATGATCATCTGTATCTTGCAATGAAATATACACATATTTTGTATTCAAATTATTTTAATCATTCTTTTAATAAATATACATCGTGCTTGAATTCAATTAATTATGATATTATAATTAATGAATTCATTATCATAAATTTCTTTCTAAATTTCCTTGAGATTATTCTCTTCCATAATCCTTGTACGGGTCATTGTACTTTGGAGGAAACCTGGTGAAATTCCATTTCTGGAAAGTAAACGGCGTGTAGGCTATATTACACGACATGTATTTGTTTTCACCCTTTATCAAAGTACATGCCAGGGGCTTTGACATGTTTTTTGTACATTAGAAATTTTAGAGTACATGGTGTGTAGATTTATCTAACATGGCATGTACTTCCTTGATAGGTGGTTACCGACCTAGAATTCTCATGTACGCAGTTACACGACTTCTCCTTGTACACAGTTTCACCTAGGCCGGATCGGACTACACGACATGTTGATTCACAATACACGTCGTGTATCCGGTTTCCACGTTCTATTCAATTCTAGTCAACAAAGTGTATTAAAAAAATATGTATGCTAAATTCACACGATGTGGTTTGGAAGACCAGTACCGGTTCATTGAACCTAAGTACATGGCATGTAGATTTCACTAAAAATTGTGTATTCTTGTGTTGTACAGACAGAATGAGAAGCTCCTCTGGATGAGATCCTCTTTTTTATTTTAATCAAAATTAAAATTAAAAGGTCTTTTCTGTGATGTGAATCAAGAAATGAAGGTGGAAGAACAAATCTCGTTCATTCGGTTTAATAGAACAATTTATATTAAATTGCATAAAATATAAATGCATAAATTTTCAATGAAAAATATATTTCTATCATCAACATTGTGACCCCTCTTATACTAGTTGAATGTCCTGGGTGGAGCAGAGGCTCATGGGGGGGGGATGTTCCCACATGGCTTTCTGTCATTATAAATGATCAATCCGGGATCAATACGGTGATAAATTCTAGACTCCACGAATCGAATCATAGAAATAGACAAATAAGGAGAATTTTCTTGGAACAACAAAGGAGGAGGATCATAGGTTGATTATAATTAATTTAATTAATTGACAAGAAGTACCTTTCATGTAATTCTTTCGTTATTGATATTTCTGAACATGTTCCGATGTGATTCGCCATTTCGTCACAGAATCCAAGTGTAGACTTACTCTAGTGGTGATCCAAATATGCACCACATGACTCTGTATGTCGCCAAAGGAATCTTTGGGTGCTAGCATGGGGAAGCCTTTTCTTATTTTTTCCTCCATAGATCGCCTTGATCCGATGGAGGAGAATCTCTCTCAGTCTTGAGAGCATTCTTGGAGAATGGGGTTCTTTTATCCTTGAACGAATTCCCCAAAATTGTTGTTCACATCGATTAGGGAACAGTATTGGGGTTGTGAGGATATTTATAATCGGTTTTGAGGTTATAGAGTTAGGACAATAAATAAACACATCACATGTTTTATTTATTTCATTAACTCTTATTGAAAACCCCATGTCGAATAATTAATTCCTTGACATGCGCCCATGCTGATTATAATTGGGTGTGAGGTTATGGAGTTATGACAATAAATAAAGGCGTTACACGTTTTATTTATTTAATTTACTCTTATTCAAAACCCCATTTCCAATGATTAATTCCTTGACATCCGCCCGTGATGATTATAATAAATATTATTTAATAAAATGATATTATTTCCTCAAAATCCCGAAAGGGAAAACTATTTGGTGTGTAATCATTAATACATGGAGTGTACTTGTTTTTCCTTTCCTTTCCAAAATAAAAACTACTATGTGTGTACATTCAATGTACACGACATGTATATCTTGTTTTCTTTTTATTCATCCTCCAACATTAAAATGACTTAGGCTTCCATGAATAATTATTAAACCACATACATGAATAATATTTATTCTACTCGATATACATGGATACACTTAGTGTGTGACCCTCTAGGCCTCTTTCTCATTGGCATTTGGTAGGCTTGCCTAAAGTCCAAGATTACTATCTAATAACTATTCAAGGCACCAATGAGAATGAATTTGATGCCGCATTTATGTGTCACCTCATTCAAATGCTAACCGTGTAATTTATTCCCTTTTTCTCAATATCTCATCATGCTGGTTTCATTGTAGTGTCATAAACCTACATACATGATCTGTCATCTTTGACTTCAAGAAATAAATCATTGTGACACCAGGGACATGGAATTTGGGTGATAGTTCTATTTAAATAAAAGGGCATGAGATACCAATTTCCATAAATATTGAAGGGACAAATCCTTCCATGAATTGTCCATTAACAACATGTCATTTCTGACGCACCCAACATACCCTACTTCCGGCCAAATTTCTTCATGACTATTTTCGTCAACAAATCTAAGTTCATGATTCATGACATTAGTTAATTTAAATCTTCTAGTCTATGAACCGTTACAAATGCTCGAAGATAGCAATGTCTGATGACACCAAGACATATGGAATTACTACTACGGGTCTGTTCTCATAATCTCCCATCTTGGAGATTACCAAGTGCGAACTCCAGGATTGGGAGTCTCGTCTTCTTATGAGTACTCACACGTGACGATCTGTATACTATGTTTCCTATCATAGTATTTCATCCAACTGTAGAACATTATTTAGTAATATTATTATAGATTTTCAAGGTTATCATCATACTGGGGATCTGTCATGACATTATTAATGCTACAAATATTCAAGGACATTATTATATTATAATCATAAAGAATATATAACAATATAAAATAAGTGTACATTCATGTAATCAAGGTATAAATAGTTTGTTCTTAGGAAACCAAATCTAACAAAGACTACCATTACATGTCACATAGTCACTCTTCCATATAAATATATTACATTTGGAATAAATAATATTGTATCTAAATTTCATAGGTGTATTGTAATTATAATTTATGGTAAAATTTGAGACATATCAGAGGTTTTCCTGGATGATTTCATAGCTTTTAGAAATTATATTGACCATTGTTTGAAAAATATAAAAACTGACATTGAAAGGAATCTTGTTTTAAATTTTGAAAAGTGTTATTTCATGGTTGAGAGAGTAATCTTCCTTGGGAATTTTATTTCACCAAAAACCCAGAAGTGGATAAATTATATATTGATATGATAAATGTATTTCATTACCCAGCCTGTCTGAAACATTATAGATTAAATTTTGGATTTCCAGTTTATCTAATATTTTATTAATTTTCTCAACCTATAGATATATTACATTCGAAAGATTATAATTTTTTTTCAATGGTGAGTGTATTGAATCATTTGTTGAGTCATAGAGGAGATTGATTACACCACTAAAAATATAGGAACTAAATTATGAAGAATAATTTGAGCTACATTATGATGATAGCAACAAATCATTGGGATCATTACATTATCATAGAATTTAGGGAAGGACAAAATATATATCATAAGAATCAAGAACATTATATGTGGCCTAATGCAATTAAACAATAATGAAAAATCTGTTTTTAGATTTTTTTTCAATTAGAAATATTTAAATAACATGTTCCTGGAAATAAAGATATTGTATTTTATGATAATTCATATATTATGTAAATGATGAAGAAAATTGATGCTAAGATGAGACTTGTGAGATGGATGTTATTACTATAAGAGACCAATATAGAATCCAAATATAAGATGAGATCTAAAAACAACATGGATGATCAAATAAGTACACACCCCAAGATGGCTAAAGATGAAATTATAAACCAAGAACCAAAGAATGAACTCATTCTAGGAGAGTAGTTATACTTAATTGGAGGACAAGTTCCTTGGAATGATGAAATGGTCAAATATATGCAAACACCTTAGATCCCATCTCATTTAAATTGCCACAAAATTCAAATACTGAGATCTAAATCATGATATTACATATGAGATAATCTATTTATTTACAATACTTTATATGATCAAGTGATAAGAAGATGTTTTATTGAAAGTAAAATTGATTATATATTTGATTTTTGTTACAAATTAGCTTTTAGAGGCCAATTAGGACATCAAATGGATTCATGGAGGGTTTTTAAATATACTTTGTATTAGGATACCCTTTTAAAATATTATCAATAATTTTTAAAAAATATTTAAAAAGTGGTGGGTTTTTAAAAAATTTCAAGGAAAAAATATATTCCCTAAAATATACACAATTATTATGAAATTTTGAATTTTTGGGGATATATTTTATGGTTAAATTCCAAATATCATTTTAAAATTAACATATCTATGTTTTAGTTGATTATTATTCATAACAGGAGGAAGAAAAATCCTCTAGGAATTACGATGAAAAAAGATTTTGTGATTTTGTCCGGGATAACATATTCTGTAGGTTTATATTTCAATTAGCCATCATCATTAATAAAGGGAATAAATTTTTGAAATGGATAATAGAGGATTGACTGGGAATAAATAGGATTCATTATTAAACAGTAACTACCTATCATTCGAAGACTAATGTTCAAGAATATGTTTCTAACAGGGAAATAAAAGGACTTATGGAGAAGGTTATTAAACCACAATCGTATGATTGGTGCTGATGATTGGTGAAAAATTATGGGATTACTTGGTATCCAACAATACCCCTATAGGAATGAGCCCATATTAGTGGATTTATGGGAAATGTTGTCACCTACTAGTGGAATTGGAGAAAAATTCATACTGGGATGTGGGAGAGGTGATTTTAGATCTATAATGGTATTGGAAATAGTTACTATTATAGTTATAGGTGAAATAAGAATCTAGATGGGATACCATTAAAAATTATAGGATTTTTAATTATTTGACAAGAGTGGATCATGAAAAGATGATCCAACTAAAAGACTTACATCTTGGAGACAGAATGTTGTTATTCAACTCAAGAATCAAGGTGATACTAGGAAAACATCATTCCAGACATTAAAGAACTTTTTAAGTAAGTCATGTATATCCATTTGTTTCTATACATATTAAGAAGGATAAAATGAATGATATATTCACTGTAAATTGACACAGGATGATGAAATTTCATTGGTCAATGCAATCTCATCTAGTAGAAGAGATTACACTTCTCCATCATATTATCAATAAAATCCATCATGTGGAACCACTCCTTAACAATTATTTTACTATTATTATATAATTTAAAATACGATTACATTTAAAATATATTTTAATTCATTAATGAAACAACATCATTTATGTGTGGGGGAGGTAACCTTTAAATTTTAGTTTTTTAGAATATTGGTTAACTAGTTTATTTTCAATATTAAAGACTTTTTCAAATTTTTGTGGGTTAATTTTTCCATTTTAATGGTCTATTAAATATTAAAAGTTAAAATTGTTATAATTTTAATTTTCAAAACATATTAAAAAATTGAAACAATTTATCTGATGAAAAAAATCATAATTTAATGTAGAAAATGACTTCATTTCATGTTAAAAACATTCAAGAAATTAATGAAAATTATTTTTATTAATAAATCTCAATCAAAAACTCAATATAATTATCATTATAATTAGGTTATAGTAAAGTTGATAAACCCTTTTTAAATATTATAAAGATTCACCACACTTATTGATAATCCAAACAAACTTTATTTAACAAAAATTTGATTAATTCCTGTAAAGCATTGTGTGTTTTTGGTAAGTTTTCTTTTAATTGAGATAATTTTTTTATTTTTAAAAACATTTTTTAAGAATTTTTTTATTTTGGAAGTCCTTTTAAATTTAATCACTATATATAAAAGAATCAGTGAACATCATTTTAGCTTAGCTATATTGCAATTCAGTTTTCCAAATCCAAACTTCTCTTGAATTGTGTTAGTACTAAGGATTTTTACAGGTATAAATAGTGAATATTTTGTGTTACTTTTCAATTAAAAATAGTTTTTATTTAGTAGTTTCATAATAATGTGATCTTATTGTGCATGAGGCTTTATTGTTGAAGGTGGTGTCAGATTCTAGGGTTTTTCAAATTTTTCGGGCTCAAAATTAGTAGGAAGTACCAAGAATCATCAAATATAGATTTATAGGATTGACTCTTCACATATATGGTTAAGGAATGTGCTTCATGAATATTTTAGTTTTATGAAGATTTTGTGTTTCATGTAATAATTTTGTTTCTTGATTTTTTTAATGTAAATAATAGAGGATGTCTGAAAATAGATGAGTTTTGATGGGATGATTGATTTTTTTTTCAAATCTTAACAACTTTTGGAATTTATTTATTTCACTAGATAATTTAGAATCAAAGCGGTTTATAAGAAATTAATTTTCATGTTCACTAAAAGGTGTTTGTGAGCTTGAATTGTTTCTAAAGGTTCTGTTATATAAATAAGAATCCACCCATCAATCGAATACAATGACATATTTTTGAGACAGGGTGAAACAATCTGATTTAATGAAAAAACATCTAGAATGTAACATCCTAGGTAAATAAATAATATTACATTCTCATGTTTATGAATATTTGTGAAAAAAAATTCAATATTAATTTAAAGGGAACGCTATGCTTGATGGCATACCCAATACGCAACAATGAGTTTCTTAGAAATCTTACGTTGCACTTTAATAATAAAATAATCTTAATTTAAATGGTAGTTAACACATATCCATTATATTGGAAGGAATGAATATAAATAACTAAAATATGATTATTTATGTTTGTTAAATATTTTTACATTTATCAAATAAAAGATAAAGGCTTAAAATAAGAAAGGAATTCAATCATAAGCATAATTACTGTAATATTCACTAATTGGTCGATTTATCGCCTTTTGGTGGTGAACCCTCATTAAAAATAGTTTTGGTCACTCTTATACATTCTATTGGACCAAATAAAATATTTCTTTAGAATAGGGACATCAAAATTTACATTGTGTAAATTTTTTGTATTTTTATGATAAAGTTCAATTTTTAATGAATAGTGAAAAATGTTGTATTTTAATTTAAAAACTATTTTTAATATAATTTATTTATATGATTAGATTATCTTTAGAATTGGTTTTAAAGTGAAAATAGAATATATTTTTACCATTTAATCCAATGGTGGTCATTGGAATTAACTTCACTTTGAAATTGGACTTAAACTAGTGTCAATCTTTTGATATATATTGTTTCTTAAAAACACGCTATTTGTTTTGACAGCGGGAATTAATCATTAAATTAATAAATGAATAATATATGTTTTGAATTTTGAAAAATAGACACCATTTTTGAATTCGGAATATCAAATATAGCTAAGAGTGAATTTTTGGTATTTTTCTGAAAAACTTCAATTTTTAATGAATAGTGAAACCACTAAGTGGTACTTAAAAAACCGATTTTTCGTTTAAATGAAATTTTACCACTTCTGTGTTTTGCATTTCAAAAATCAGATATACATGGTTGTCATTAGGTTGTAAAATGTGGTTCAATGGGATTAAAATAATTTTTTGGTGAATAGTAACTTTTAAGTTTTTAATCGCGATTAGAGGTAGTTATTGTAATTAAAGGTAAAAATAATGTTTTAATAGTATGAAATGACCTTTACACATGTCCTACACTTATTTTATGATTCATGGACGACCAATACAATCCATGGGGAATCCTAGGGACCCCATGGTGCCACTTTGGTAGTAAAATGGCATTAATACCTTTTTATTTAAAGTTAAAATTAAAATGTCACAAACATGTGTTTTTTTACAAAAACAATTTTTACATGGGGTTATACAAGTCATATTTTTAACTATAAATATTCATTATAAATCTAAAAAGATTTCCTACATAATGATTTTTTTTTATAATTTTTAGACACTAAATAAATTAAAATATTTATGACACCATGATGATGCAGCGATTACCTCATTATTTAATGATTTAAATAAAATGAAAAGATAATGTAAACTCTAAGACCTAAAGTTTTCAAATACCTATTGGATGTGTGGATTTAGAACTATTATCACCTTATCTTAGAAATATATATTTTTGGGAGCTTTAAAATCCGAAAATCATTTTATAATAAAGAAAAGTTTATAACATTCCAAGAGTGCCCCTCATCTCCTCTTATAAAAGGCCCCCACCTCTACCACCTTACCCACACCTATCAAGCCTTTTTCTCAGCCCACCACTGCCCATTTCATCTCTCCACATCCCTCTATTACTCCTAGAAGCCTCATATTGGTCAGAAGTATTTCCAAGGAAGCCTTTGAGCTTAAATCAAAAAGGGTTACCCGATTTAAAGGTAAAGTCTACCTTAGTGTTAGTTTTTTTTATTTTTCTTCTCCAACCCCCTAAACACTTTTTATTTATTTATTTTGTAAAAACACCAGTATATTCAATATACTAGGATGTATTTAGGATAAGTATTAGAGCTACACTAACACACACATCCGTCTAATTGTTAATGAACATACTGTTTTCGTGGATGGCGAATTGCTGCCTCACGAAACGATGATTGTTCTATCTTCTGCTACCACATCTCATGGTGGCCATTATGATGGAACTATATTTATTAATGATATATATTATATTTATTTCCTTTATATTCTTCTATATTTTATATTTAATACATACCTTTATGCTTTTCATGTTGTGCAAATGCGATAATTTCATTTGAGGAAGTGTGGACTACCGCCCCCTCAAGTGATGTGACTCGTTCATGCAATACATGGAATGTATAAAGAATGAAATTGATTAACTTATGTGATCTATATAACATATATATTATACTATAATTATAATACATATATATCTCTCATCTAGTTTTAATTCCATTAATGGGCCAAAGAAATGAAAGTAGCGTTCATGCGTACGTACGGCTTACCGTCTCCATGAACGGTACATTTCATTTCTTATCTTCAAAAGTTATGTACTATTATAAGTACATATATATAATGGATATATATGTCATATATTACATCTAAATTATGTATATCATTCTAGAATTATAATATATATATCTCTCTTTTAACTTTAATTCCAATAATATGACTAAAAATGAAAGTAGCATTCATGTGTACTTACGGCCTACCGTCTCCATGAATGGTGCTTTTAATTTTTTATCTCCAAATGTTATGGAATAGTATAAAATGGATATGTACTTGATATATATGATATTTAAAGCATTAATACTATTCTGGAGATGATGTACTTATAACTACATGGAGATGATGTACTTATAATATGTGATATGAATTGAATAATTAACATTATAAGAGGTACTTATGAAATTATAAATTTACAAAAGTTTATTATTCAGGAAAATAAAGAAACGAACAAGAAAAGTCGGACTTGAGGTAAGGGATCCTACTCCTCTCTTATTTTTAATTACACTCTTTTATGTAATTTCCTTTAATCTCATCTTTCTTAGGATTGGGATGTTCTTTTATAATACTCTTAATGTACTTTTTATCATAATATTATTAGAGACCTTATTTTCTCTCATCAATCCATTTTGGATGTTTTGACTGGCGCCATTAGGCTGCCGAATTTTCGTAAGACATCCAACCTCTCTCTTTCTTTTTAAGTACTCTCCTTTATGTCACTTATTTTAGGATCCTCTTTGTTATGTTGGGGGATGTTCTTTTATATTCCTATTGATGTAAATTTTATTTTAATATGATTAGAGACCCTATTTGATCTCATCAATCCATTTTTTGGAAGTTTTAAGTGGCGCCATTAGGCTGCCGAGTTTTCATAAGGGATTTTCATCTAACTATTATTATAGTGAGATTTATGCTACATTTTCCACCAGTTCCATTGAGTGGTGTATGTAAATCCCATTATTATACTCTTTGTGTAATATAATTTCATTTATGGTTATTTACATATTCATTTTACGACCCTTCTTCAATGGGGTGTACGTTTTTAATGTTTCCCAAGTCAGTAAGGGAACCTTTCACCCTCCTCTTTTTAAAAGACTTATTTTGTTATGTCTTTTAATTCACATACTATTATGTTGGGATATGTTCTTATATATCCTTATTGATGTAAATTTTATGTCCAAGTTATGAGATACCCTTTTTATCTCTCGTCAACTCATTTTCAGAATTTTGAACTGACGCCGTTAGGATGTCGAATTTTTGCAAGGGAACTTCTTAACCCAATTTTGATTCTTTGGGATAAACTTGTACTCTATAAATATGTAGTTCTATGAATATTTGTGAATAACATCTGATTGTTTTACACTTAATATCCACTTATATTTGGTGTATTCGTTTTTCACAAATAATAATGTAACTGATTTATCCTTAATCCAAGGATAGTGTCTTTGTATGGGACTTCGTCTCAATATCCTTTCATTGAGGCATATATTGTTTTATACACAACGTTATTTTATACAGCGTATATAACCCTTTAAATTTTATGTTTATCCAAATGGGATCTTTTTTATACGAATCATTTTACTAAATGAAAAAAGGGAATGTTTTTTTCATACGTATGCGGCGACAATGACTTCTCTGCCACCGTGACCATTATTTGAGTTTTGACTTCCTTTATAAGACATACTTTTTTTTAAATGAAAAATAAATACCATGTTTTACTTCTCTTTTATTTTGGTATTGAAAATGGTTTTCATAATGTTTTTATTATATCAATGTGTTGTATTGATATCTTGTGATTGAAATGTTGAAATGTTATGTTTCCTTTATGTGTGTTTTATGTGATATGATTATTTTATGGTTCCTGGGAATTATTATAAAGATGGGTGGTTCTGTGAAAAACTAAGGGCGGGTGAGCCTGATATAGCTCTCCAATGCATTGGGTAATGCGAAGGGGTTAAACGCTAAGGTTTCTCCGAAGAGATTTAGGGAATATACAGTGATGGGTATTCCAAACGTAACCATGAGGGTTACTCCCTATGTAAGAATGTTATGAATGCCTCAAGATACCTTTATGTCTTATGATTTCTATGAGTTATTCATAAATCGTATGATTTAATAAGGTATGTTAAATTGCTTATTTTTCATGATTAAAGTATGATTTCATTGATTCTTATGTATACATGGACTAATGTTTTAATTTTTTATTGTTATAACCCTTACTAAGCTTTTTAGGCTCATCCCATGTTTTTTTTTTGAAATGTTATTCATAGGACAGAATGATGAATAGGGTCATGGATGGGATCAACGAAATGTCAGGCTATCTAAAACAATGAACTATACATGACTCTTGTGTTCAAAAGTTTTTATTTTGTGAAAAAAATGGAAGCTGGGTAGTTGTGTATACTTTTTAATTTTTGAGATGTAATAGTTATGTCCTAATTCTCTAAAACTCTAAACCTGATAATATCCTCCATTTGAATTATTCATTAAATTAAATAATATGTAATGTTTAAGGCCGGGTCCTTATAGTTGGTATTAGAGGACGGTTTAGATAACTTTAGTGGTTAGGGTATTCTTTAAGCATAAGTGACATTACCATAATGTCTAGGATTTCAGATAGAGTCATAGTTTTTAGATAAATTGAATGAGTATGTATATCTTAGTGTTTATCTTCCTCATTAGTACATGATGGTTTTGTTGATATACTCACACAGACATTTTTGGTTTTAGTAAATGGATGGATCTAGAAGGCACCAAAGTGACATTGGGTTTGAAGGAAACTGTGGTGGTTCTCTGATTAAGAGACTAGATGAAATGGGGGATTCAATGGGAAATATCGTGGTTATTCTAAACCAACAATCAGGAGTCAGGATCAACCACTTGAACCTTGGTGAGTTCTCTAATGCATCATGTACGAGAGAACCAACTCGATGTGGAAGTTCAAGTGATAATTATAAAGGTAACCATTAGGGTTTATATGATCCTTACTTTTGAGGTAATTATGGGTGACTATATGTTATGATGGAAAATGAAAGGCATGAGATAAACATGAGGTTAAAATATGTTATGATTATTTTTGAATATTTTATCTCGTTTGGCGGAATTTTTTAAGAATTATGTAGTTTTAGAAAAAGGACAACACGTAGACCGTATGACAACCTGTCGCGTCGAACGAAGCTGTGGGAATCGAACCCACAACCAAAGTGCGACTTGTATTTATCGCCTACCACTGGACTATGTGAAGTCCCTAGTTAGTTTTAATAATTATTTATAGTTAGATGATTTTATGAATCAAGAGTATGTTTATTTTGGGTTATCTATGGAATTTATTAACCTATCATGGAGGATATGTGATTAGGTGTATTAGCTTTAAATATGAGACTTTAAGAGAAACTAATTTAATTTGGAGATAAATGTTAATTTTTACCTTGGAAGACTATGTGATTAAATCCTTCAAATATTTGGGTTTCAATATTAGTTTGGTTTACTTTGAATAATTTTATGGAAAAATTGTTTATCGAATGGTCATCGTTGAACTTTGGGTTTTGTTGGACAAATTTTGGAGATTAAGAATAGAATTTATTTTTATAAAGGATTATCCTTTTTTGGATTATATGATCTTGTTATAACAATTTTGGTTTTGGTCTAAATACATGGGAAATATATAGTTCTATTTTGTGGAGTATTTGATTCTCTAGAATTTGATTATAGTGCTCTTAATGTGAACAAGTCTTCCTAAATACTCATATTTTGGAGAAAATATGAGTTTGTGTAAGAAATCTATTAAAAGATGAAAGTTTACATGACAAGTAAGTATGTTTACTTATCTTTTAGTTAATCTCATAAATAAATTACTCAATGAAAAGTATCTTAAAACAAAAAATGTTGTCTGTTAATTTTTCCTACTAGGGAATCAAATACCGTTTAACCCATCACAAGTTTGTTATTTTCTGGTGGTTAACATTCTCCTAAACATGTTTTCTATCACTCTCCCTCAGAACATGACCCTTTTTTTTCTTCCATATCCATGTTTTCCTACATAGAATCCTGGTATGGGTTAACTCAGGTGACCTTTTTTACATCCCTTTCTTTCTTTTAAAGTGACAGTTTAATTTACTCTTTTTCTGATGTGGGGCTTTCAATGATGTTTCCAAGCCCAATTTCAAAATGGCGAGTACACAATTCCCAAAAGGGGGGATGGATGTAACATCCCAGGTAAAAAAATAATATTACATTCTCATGTTTATCAATATTTTTGAATAAAATGTTAATATTAATTTAAAGTGAACGCTATGCTCGATGGAGTGTCCAATACGCAACAATGAGTTTCTTGGAAATCTTACGTTTCACTCTAATAATAAAATAATATTATTTTAAATGGTAGTTAACACATAGTCATTGTATTGGCAGGAATGAATATAAATAATTAGAATATGATTATTTATGTTTGTTAAATGTTTTTATATTTATCCAATAAAAGATGAAGGCTTAAAATAAGAAAGGAATTCAATCTTAAGCATAATTACTCTAATATTCACTAAAAGGTGAATATATCACCTTTTGATGGAGAACCCTCTTTAAAAATAGTTTTGGTCACTATTTTACATTATCTTAGACCAAATAAAATCTTTTTTCATAATCGGGACATCAAATTTAACTTTTTGTAAATTTTTGGTATTTTTATGATAAAGTTCAAATTTTAATGAATTTTGAAAAATGTTGTATTTTAATTCAAAACCTCGTTTTAATATAATTTATGTATATGATTAGATTATATTTGGAATTTTTTTAAAGTGAAATTAGAATATATTTTTACCATTTAATCCAATGGTGGTCATTGGAATTAATTTCACTCTGAAATTTGACTTAAACTAGTGTCAATCTTTTGATATATATTGTTTCTTAAAAACACGGTATTTGTTTGGAAGCGGAAATTAATTATTAAATTAATTAATAAAAATTATATGTTTTGAATTTTTTAAAATAGACATCATTTTTTAATTCAGAATATCAAATATAGCTTATGATGAATTTTTGGTATTTTTCTGAAAAACTTCAATTTTTGATGAATAGTGAAACCACTAAGTGGTACTTAAAAAACTGATTTTTCATTTAAATGAAATTTTACCACCTCTATGTTTTGAATTTCAAGAATCTGAAATACATGGTTTTCATTAGGATTTAAATTTTGGTTCAATGGGATTAAAATAATTTTTTTGATGAATAGTAACTTTTAAGTTTTTAAGTGCGATTAGAGGTAATTAGTGTAATTAAAGGTAAAAATAATGTTTTAATAATATGAAATGACCTTGACACATGTCCTACCCCTAATGGATGAGTCATTACTGACCATGAAAATCCATGGGTCAACTTGGGGACCCCATGGAGCCACATTGGTAGGAAAATGGCATTAATACCTTTTTATTTAAAGTTAAAATAAAAATGTCACAAACATGTGTTGTTTTACAAAAACAATTTTTACATGGGGTTATAAAAGTAATATTTTTAACTATAAATATTCACTATAAAGCTAAAATTATTTCCTACATCATGATTTTTTGTTTTATAATGTTTAGAAACTAAATAAATTAAATTATTTGTGAAACCATGATGATGAAGTGATTACCTCATTATTTAACGATTTAAATAAAATGAAAAGATAATGTAAAATCTAAGACCTGCACTTGAAAAAAACAAATTGGATGTTTGTATTTAGAACTATTATCACCTTAGCCTCGAAATATATAATTGTGGGACCTTTAAAATCCGAAAATCATTTTATAATAAAGTAAAAGTTTATAACTTTCCAAGAGTGCCCCTCCTCTCCTCTTATAAAAGGCCCCCACCTCTACCACCTTACCCACACCTCTCAAGCCTTTTTCTCGGCCAAATCATACCCATGTCATCTCTCCACATCCCTCTATTACTCCTAGAAGCCTTAAATTTGGCAGAAGTCTTTCCAAGAAATCCTTTGAGCTCTAATAAAAAAGAGTTACCTGATTTAAAGGTAAAGTCTACCCTAGTGTTCATTTGTTTTATTTTGCTTCTCCAACCCCCTAAAATCTTTTTATTTAATTATTTTGTAACAAAACCAGTATCTTCAATATACTAGGATGTTGTTATGAGAATTATTTGAGCTAAACTAACACACACCTCCGTCTAATGGTTAAAGAACATACTGTTTCCATGGATGGCGAATTGCTGCCTCACGAAACGATGATTGTTCTATCTTCTCTTACCACCTCTCATGGTGGCTATTATGATGGAACTATATTTATTTATGATATATATTATATTTATTTCTTCTCTATGCTTCTGTATTTTATATTTAATAAATAAATTTATGTTTTTCATGTTGTGCAAATGCGATAATTTCATTTGAGGAAGTGTGGACTACCGCCCCCTCAAGTGATGTGACTCGTTCATGCAATACATGGAATGTATAAAGAATGAAATTGATGAACTTATGTGATCTATATAACATATATATTATACTGTAATTATAATACATATATATCTCTCATCATGTTTTAATTCCATTAATGTTCCAAAGAAATGAAAGTAGTGTTCATGCGTACGTACAGCTTACCGTCTCCATGAACGGTACATTTCATTTCTTATTTTCAAATTTTATGTACTATTATAAGTACATATATATAATGGATATATATGTCTTATATTACATATAAATTATTTATATCATTCTATAATTATAATATATATATCTCTCTTGTATCTTTAATTCCATTAATATGACAAAAAAATGAAAGTAGCATTCATGCGTACTTACGGCCTACCATCTCCATGAACGGTGCTTTTCATTTTTTATCTCCAAATGTTATGTAATAGTATAAAATGAATATGTACTGGATATATATGATATTTAAATCATTAATACTATTCTGGAGATGATGTAATTACATGGACAATTCTTTTCAAACAAGTTCATTTTTGACTCATGTACCAAACATTGACAAAAACTCCTGATATGAACTCACATAATTAACTAATTATTATAACATTATAATATGTGATATGAATTGAATAATAAACTTTATAATAGGTCCTTAAGAAATTATAAATTGACAAAAGTTTATTATTCAGGAATATAACGAAACGAACAAGACAAGTTGGACTTGAGGTAACGGTTCCTACTCCACTCTTTATTTCTAAGCACACTCTTTTATGTAATTCCTTTTAAGATCATATTTCTTATGATTTGGATGTTCTTTTATATTACTCTTAATGTAATTTTTATGTTCATATCATGAGAGACCCTATTTTCTCTCATCAATCCATTTTGAAAGTTTTGAGTGGCGCCGTTAGGCTGCCGAATTTTCATAAGAGATCCAACCTCTCTCTTTCTTTTTAAGTACTCTCATTTATGTCAATTCTTTTAAGATCCTATTTGTTATGTTGGGGGATGTTATTTTATATTATTATTGCTGTAAATTTTATTTTAATATGATTACAGACCCTATTTGATCTCATCAATCCATTTTTGGAAGTTTTAAGTGGTGCCATTAAGCTGTCGAGTTTTCGTAAGGGATTTTTCATTTAACTTTTATTCCCATGAGCTTTATGCTAAATTTTCCACCAGTTCCTTTTAGTGGTGTATGTAATTCCCATTATTATACTCTTTGTGTAATATAATTTCATTTATGGGTATTTACATATTCATTGTATGACCCTTCTTCAATGGGGTGTACCTTTCGAAAGCTACCCAAGTCGGTAAGGGAACCTTTCACCCTCCTCTTTTTAAAAGACTTCTTTTGTTATGTCTTTTAATTCACATAATATTAAGTTGGAATATGTTCTTTTATATCCTTATTGATGTAAATTTTATGTCCAAGTGATGAGATACCCTATTTATCTCTCATCAACTCATTTTCATAATTTTGATGTGACGTCGTTAGGTTGTCGAATTTTTGCAAGGGAACTTCTTAACCCAATTTTTATTCTTTGGGATAAACTTGTACTCCATGAATATGTCATTCTATGAATATGTGTGAATAACCTTTGATTGTTTTACACTTAATATCCACTTATATATGGTGTATTATTTTTTCACACATAATTATGTAATTGATTTATCCTTAATCCAAGGATGTCGTCTTTGTATGGGACATCGTCTCAATCTCCTTTCATTGAGGCATATATTGTTTTATACACAACCTTATTTTATATGGTGTATAAACCCCTTTGAATTTTACATTTATCCAAAAGGAATATTTTTTATACGAATCATTTTACTAAATGACAAAAGGGAATGTTTTTGTCGTACGTATGCGGTGACAACAACTTCTCTGCCGCCGTGAACATTATTTGAGTTTCGGATTCCTCTACAAGCCATACTTTTTTTAAATGAAAAATAAATACCATGTTTTACTTTTCTTTTATTTTGGTATTGAAAATGGTTTTAATAATGTTTTTATTATATCAATGTGTTGTATTGATATCTTGTGATTGAAATGTGGAAATGTTATGTTTCCTTTATGCATGTTTTATGTGATACGATTATGTTATGGTTCTTGGGCATTATTATGAAGACGGGTCGTTCCGTGATAAAACAAGGGCGAGTGATCCCGATATAGCTCTCCAATGCATTGGGTAACATGAAGGGGTTAAACACTAAGGATTATCCGAAGAGATTTAGGGAATATACTGTGATGGGTATTCCAAATGTAACCATGAGGGTTACACCCTAGGTAAGAATGTTATGAATGCCTCAAGTTACCATTATGTCTTTTGATTTCTATGAGTTATTCGTAATTATTATGATTTAATTAGGTATGTTAAATTGCTTATGTTTTATGAGTAAAGTATGATTTCATTGATTCTTATGTATACATGGACTAATGTTTTCATTCCGTATTGTTATAACCCTTACTGAGCTTTTTAGGATCATCCCATGTTTTTATTGAAATGTTTTTCACTGGACAGAATGATGAATAGGGTCAAGGATGGGATCAAAGAAATGTCAGGATGTCTAAAACAATGAACAATATATAACTCTTGTGTTCAAGAGTTTTTATTTTGTGAAAAAATGGAACCTGAGTAGATGTGTCTATTTTTTTATTTTTGAGATGTAATAGTTATTTCCTAATTCTATAAAACTCTAAACCTGAAAAGATCCTCAATGTGAATTATTAATTTAATTTAATAATAAGTAATGTTTAAGGCTGGTTCCTTATATAGAATAAATTCCATATCCAAATCTGCAACTCTTCATGAAAATTATGATTTTGAAGTTATTGAACTTAAGGGATTTTAGAAAATGGGGTTTTGAAAATTCTCGGTTCTTTAAGGTTTTTCAGTTCTTAATGATGGATGGGAGCTTAATGATGTAAGGGAATATTATTAAATATAATAACATGGAGAATTTAGATAATTAATTGTAAAAAAAATTTGTTCATTAAGGCTATGATCTTTGTGGAAGGTAGTGTTGAACATATGGTTAATGTGAACTGTTATTTCAATTTCAACTACTATGGAATACAGTGCAAGAGAAATCTCAATATAATTAGGGACAATATATTAAATTCCAAATCTACTAAGGTGAAAATCAATTCATCAAACTACGTAAAAAATTATAGAAACTAGTGTCATAGGGGGGGAGTCGATGTAAGTGTTCTGTGGGAGGCAGTGTGCTACCCTTAAAATTATTAATAATGAACGGTGTCATGGAAAGAGTGACAAAGAATTATATTTTTTAATCCACAATAATTAGTTATGTTTTGTTTATTAAGGTGTAACCAATACAGTATCAAATTATTCTTATTGGACCATACCATAAAGGATAAGCATTTAAAAATAATCTGTTGTGCCTCGACATATGAATGTTTAATAACTACATAATTCTATAAAAATGGTTATATATCTTCCTACCAATGTTTGAAAAAGATATATCTCCATAAAAGATAATGTTAATATGATAATTAATCCCTCCCCTATCAGGTTGATCAATGGTCATACAAAGTTACATTACAAGATATAGATCGATCTAATTGTGGGTTATATGTATTGCATTGTGAAACATAATTAATAACACTTTGGGTGGAAAATAAAATTCTCAAGATATATTTTTTATATAAAAACTCTATTCCATAAAAATATGTATTCTAAAGACATGAACCCATGATGTCTAGATTAGTTTCCATATTTCATTACATTGAAAAAATTACAAGAAATTAGTATACCAATAGACCATATAGTTTAGTATTATTGGAAAACTAGATGCACACATTAGTTCAAAATTACAACTGGAAATGGTATACTATATATGAATCCTATTGGGAACATCCATAACTCTAATATTATCCCATAAAGTCATTAATAATATACTTTTTTATATTGCGGGAAAATAAAAAAAAAGAAATGTTTGAGTTTAGATTCTCAGTAAGGGTAAACAATATAGTAAAAACATAAATAATATTGAAAGGTTAATAAATAAAAGTTCACATTCCATTAAAAACAAAATTAAACCTAATATGGAAGGAATAATAGATAAATAAATAATTCCATAACCAAAAATTAAAAAATGTTTTATACTATTAAAATATTCACATGGCATATTAACTACTAGATCCATAATGAGAGAATGCATAATGTTGGGCATGATAATCATTCTATGAAGTCCTTGTGCAAATACCGTACATAAACAAGTCAAAAGTAAACTATTTTTTATCATGAGACATGTCTTTACATAGAGGTTATATAGTGGGATCCATAAATCACTTATTAAATCCAATGCATTAATCATATGAAAGTTAATAAACATAAACAATGTATACATTATTTTTGAAACTAACATATGAAATATAAATAACTTCTCCCAAGCATTAAACATAAACACTAACATTCTAAGTAATATGGTGACTGGTATCAATGCTGAAAATCTAAATTCAAAATATTAATAAAAAATTATATAAAATATGTTGGATGATATAATAATAAATTATCATCATTTATAGATATAAATCAAAAATTGTGTTTAAATAGGTGAAAATACTTTTCTAAAAAATCATGTAATTATTGAGATAAATGCTATTTGACATTGAAAAGAATAGTTCTTTAGAAATATATTTGAATAAAACTAAAAGTTAATAAAGGAATAATTATCATAATAAAATCAGTGATTTTATAATAATAATGGGTTCTAAAAACAGATTATATAGTTCCCTTGAAAATAGTTATGAATTAAAGAAATTCCCTTGAATTGAGATAGTATTTCGAGAAGAATATTTGAAAGAAACATTTAGTAATACAAATACCTAAAAATAAACATGGATTATGGGTGATATAAAAATATATAACTTTAAAAAATAATTTAAGTGTTTTAAAAAATAATAATTAATAAATTCATAACGGTATCTAGAGAATAAGAGCAAACAAAAAGAAAATGGATGCTAGGGTAGAAACCACTTAACTTATGTATAAATGTATTCATCTCTTAACCTTATTTTCATGAATAATAAAATTAATTCCATTAATTAATGCATTAATAATCATATATACTTTTATTTTATTCATTATTGATTTTGATGTTCATTTATGTCGTTATTAATAACTTATAATACTGAATTACATTGTTAGAGGGTTTTTTGTTTTCATGGTTTTCATTTTGTGTTCGCTTGTTTATAAGTATTGAAGATCATGTGGAATAGATATAATTCACATAAACAGTATTTTATAAGATAATTTTTTAAATTACGGATATTAATGATCATATAATTCATTTTTTTATATGTTATGCGGATGATTTATTTGATGAATCGTTAATATAAATCATGTCTGTGATATTTGGATTTTTACAAACTAGTTTCATCGTATGAAATAATACTGTGTATATGTATTGGTTACAGAACAATAAAAATGTTTTAATACAAATATTATTGTATTATTTCAAACACAAATTGTTTTTATGACCATACATGCAGGAGATATTGAAGAATGAAGGTTTACTTTCCACGTAGTTTGAAAATCAGCACCTTCCGGACGATGAATTTGTTTTTAAAATAAAAGAGACAGTGAGTAAGAAAATTGATAATGGATGTTATATTATCATTATATAATTAATGTATATATATGATAATATATTTATCATGGTAATTTTGATATAG
The DNA here is from genome assembly GCA_963277665.1 of Viscum album. Classification (NCBI taxonomy): domain Eukaryota; kingdom Viridiplantae; phylum Streptophyta; class Magnoliopsida; order Santalales; family Viscaceae; genus Viscum; species Viscum album. The sequence goes on from OY728148.1 coordinate 2,133,375,082, forward strand.
GAGGTGAGTATATGATTAAAAAACAAGGAACATAAAAAAAATAAAATGAAAAAAAGAAGGAATTTTACCTCTTGAGTACTCCTCCATGAGACCATCATTAAGGGAAAGGGTTTGTGTATTTTTTTTTATATACCAAGATCATCTAGATGTGGTGAGATATAATGGAAGAATATTTGTTCATAATATTTTGAAGATTCAACTATTATATGTGTGAGTAAAAGAGGGAGTGAGGGGTAGGTTTTCTAGTGGGGGAGAGGGGTGATTTTTGAATATCTTTTTCATTTTTTATTATTTTTTACAGGAAAATCAATAGTGTTGATTATTAGTTCCAAAATGAGTTATATGTTCACTTGAGATAGAAAAAAGTGTTCTTAAATGACCCTCACATCACCGATGAATTAGTAAATTATATATTTAACATTTTCTGTAAATTATCGTATTTTACTATTCACTAAAATATCAAGTATTATTGAAAATACCAAAAAAATCACCCACTCCATTTTTATACATGTAGAACTAAAATATAGAATTTAATTTATTAAATTAATTTTTTAAATATGTGAAAATAAATTGTTAAATAAAATCAATATTTAATTGAATAATGTAGTTTTCAAAACTAAATCTAATTTTATAATATAGTGAAAAATTTACAAATCTCGAATGAAATTATGATATAATCATTGGAAATAAATATTTATTTGGGAACACATTATAAGAAAATTTATTTTTATTTAAAATAATTTATTAATTTATAATTTCAATTAAATATTAATTACTAAAAAAAATAGAAACCCTTCATTATTAATTTTTACCATGTTCACTCTCTTATAAAAGTTGGCTAAATTTTATTTGTACTTACATGGGTGAGGATACAATTATTAAGGGCCACATTACAATTTAAAAGAGTAAATTACTATTAATATTGCTTAGTTACTATTCAACATAAATATATGTTTATGTTATCAGATTCTAAATATATTATTGATCGCAATCATTTATATTAGTATTTTGAAATTCCCAACATATAAGTGGAAAAATTATGTTTGAGATCTACGTTATAATTATCTTCTAAATATAAAAAAGAGTTTTTGGGATATATTCAATGTTTCATGCATTCTATATTAAATTTATTTTATATTCATTAGGTGTTACATTCTCCCCCCTTAGAAAATTTGTTTCCTCGAAATTACCAAAATCTTATGTCATAATATGATTTTGGTAGTTGTTTATCGTATGTTCCTCGAACTGCCACATCGCCTATTCAAATTTATGATTTTTCCAATGTACCATTACTAGCCAAGTCTTATAATTCATCAACACCGAATATTTTCTTTCCAGAATCTAGATAGGATTTCCACTATAAGAAAAATCAGGTTCCAATTTTATACGTTCAGAAGTGAGGACATGTGTTGGGTCTAGCGTGTACATTCTCAACAGTCAGACCTGGAACACATTGTGTACTTTAAATAGGTTAAGAGGAATTTCCAAATAACAAGCTATTGCTCCAATTCTCTCTATAATGTCAAAATGTCGAGTGTATTACACGCTCGTTTTCCTTTTATTCCCATATATTATAAATCCATTCGATAGAGGTATAATCCATAAAACGAGATGTACTTCTTGAAATTTCATTTCCTTCATTCGATTATCAGCATGGCTCTTTTTATGTAATTGAGATTCGTTGTTATGAGTTTGAATATTTGTTACATTTTTCTGTTGTTTCATCCATAATATCTAGGCCCACAAGCATCTTTTCACTAACTTAATCCAATGATGTTGGTTTATAACATCTCTTTTCAATCTATATTTCATATAGTTCCATTTTAATACTATACTGTAAAATATTACAAGAGGAAAACTCTACCAAAGTTCAATAGTGCTACATTATACCATGAAAGTCAAATTATAATGATCTCAATATGTCTTTTAATGTTTTAATCATGATTTCTAACTGCTTATCAATTTTAAATTGATAAGGAGTACTCAAATAAAGCTCAATATCCAAATATTTATAGAGACTTTTCCAAAATTTATATGTAAATCAAGGATCATGATTATATAATATTAAAATATGTTCTCCATGAAGTCTTACATCTTAATTGATATAGTTTCTTTCATCGGAATCCCATGGAGAATCATCCCTTTTTGAGAGGAAATGTGAAGATTTCAAAATTTTGTTAATAATTACACATATTTTAACATCCATTCTTGGAGTATTGGGTAATCCCATGAAAAAATAAATTTTTATGTCATCCCATTTCCATGTAAGAATAGGTAGAGGTTTCATGAATCATCTATGACGTTATCATTTGGATTTCAGTTTTTTAACGTATAAACATCTAGATACATAATTATCTATTACTCACTTCATATTGTCTCACTAGAAATGTTCCTTTAAAACTATATAAATTTTAGGTCTACCAGCGTGTATAGGGAAATTCAAGATATAATAATCATCCAATAAATCCCTTTTTAGCTCAGGGATAGAGGGAACACTTATCCTCTTCCCAAATTTCAAAATTACCTTTAGCACACACGCTTCCAACTTCCCATCATTGAGACCATTAATTTTATTTAATATTCTCATTATTAGACTAATATGATTTAAATATTTCCAACAATGATGTCTGGGAAAGATGATTTTTTTATCTTTCTCCCTCTTTAATAATTTTAATATCCATCCTCACTATATCCATGTACATAAGATCATTATCAATTCTCATTTTGTTTAAAACTCAATGAACATTCTTGACCAATTCATCAGCTAACATATTTTCCTTTCGTTGGGGGTATTATATAGAACAATCAAAAACCTTTTATATCTTGAGCCATCACAATTTATTCATGTTGAGTTATTTCAATGAGAATATATATTTTAAACTCTTTTGATCTGTATATATCTCTCACCTTTATCCATAGAGGCATTGTGTCCTTATCTTCGGAGAAAATATTATAGGTGCTAAATCAAGATCTTGAGTTGGATAGTTCAGTTCATGAATTTTTAACTGCCTTGATGCATAGTCAATAACATTATCATTATGCATATGTAAAAAACAATTCACTTTATTGAGGAATCACCATATATCACATATCAATCATTTCTCAATGGTAGATTTAAGATAAGATAATTCACTAATATCCTCTTCAATTCTTCAAAAATCATACTTCGCATTATTTGTTCCACATTATATTATACCATTTACTAGAAATCATGGTTAATGGAGGTGATTTTATGAATGAAACACTGATAATAAACAGCTAAACCAATAAAAACGTGTACCTCCATAATGTTTGTTAGAGTAGGCTACTCATGAACTGCCTTTGTCTTTACAAGATCATCTATGTTTCCATACTTATAGAAAATATGTCCATGAAATGAGACTGATTGAAACAAAAATTCATAGTTTCTAATCATCCCATATAATTCATCAATCCAAAGTGTTTTCAAAATAATTTGAATGTCATTATCATGGTATATATATATATATATTCGAGTATACCAGTATATATACCATAAAATAGTCATCTAGATATTCCTTGAAAACTCTATTAATCAAATCCATGAAAATAGAGGGTGAATTAGGCAGTCCCAAAGGAATTAATGTAAACACATAATTCCCATGATTGGTTCATAATGTTGTTTTCGGAATATCTTCCATCCACAAATGTAACTAAGGACTTCTAGATCGATGTTCAATCTTCAAAAAATATAGGGATACATGTAGTTGGTCAAATAAACCATCTATGTGAGGAAGATGATATTTTTTCTTTATTGTAATAGCATCTATCTTTCTATAGTCAATGGACAACCACATAGATCCATCTTTCTCCTTAATGATCGAAATAGGGGCTCCCCAAGGACAAAAATAGGGGAAAATAAATACTTTTTAACTCAATTCACCTAGTTCATTACTCAATTATTTGTAATCAATAGTGTCATTCTTTATAAATTATTTGATATAGGATTGGAATAATGAAAAAAAAGTCAATATTGAACTCAACTTCCCACACTAGAGGACGTCCAAGTAAATCATCTGGAAAATCATCAATATATTCTTGAACAATAGTGTTATACTCAATTTTATGATTAAATTCCATACATAAATTTATGTCATTCTCATCCTACCCCTTGAATTGCATTTAATATAGCTAATGGGGGTGGAGAATTATAGGAAACAGATGATGATGTTACTTCTCTAAATTTAATGGATTCTACATCGTTCCCAAAATTGTAAATTCCCTCCTCTTGATATATATTTTCACATAATAATTTGAAATCCAATTCATACTGAGAATTTTATCAAAGTAAATCATGGGTATGATGATAAGGTCAACAACTAAATAACATTTATGATTCATAAGTAGGATTTATTAACAAATCATTGTTGAAATGATACATCCCGTAATAGATTTTAATTGAAGAATTGTGATAAAATCAAAATGGAAATATCCTAATTTCTTGGAAAACAAGAAATTTTTTAAATAAATATAGGACCAAGAATAAAATAATTTATTTTCAATGTTTGAGGAAATGATTGATGTATCTTCCACCACATCGTTAAGAACATCATCATTATTAGTTGTGAGTACATAATCTTGGCCTTGCTCCCTTGGCCTTCTTTGGGGAAGAATTCATTAACAACATGGACAATAATTTATATGATGTCCCCTCTACCTAAAATTGTATAGTTAAACATTAGTATTCTTACCCTTTCATTCAAGGTATTGGTGGACATTCTCTCCACACTTGTAATAAACACCCACACCATTTAGGGAAGTACCTGGGTGTTTCTTCCCACAATTATCACATGGTGGAAATTCAAATCTTACATTTTTCCCTACTTCTTTACCATTTTCTAGAGTTATTAGTATCCCTCTTATTCTATTTCAATCTTTTAATTCCATAAGACCTATAGAATTCATTTTTTTTTTGTTTGGGTAGGAGGTGAGACTCTAACTTTGATTGATGAGAATGTTTTACAAACCAGTGTCCATCATATTAATGGCTTTAACCATCATTAAATATATCAATATTTTTCAATGAATTTAATTTAGTTTCCATAATATGACTTGCAAACCGTGGGAGGTTAGCCTCAAACATTGCAGGATTCTCATCTTCTTTTTTATCAAACTCATAAACTGTCATTCTATATCATCTCCCTATTCACGATGAATGTATTTTTCAATTAAATGTTTTTTAAATTCACTAAATTACATGTTTTCTAATTATTGCACCTTCTTCGTGTTTTAAATAAATTACCACCATTGGTCAGAGTCTCCAAAAGATGATAAATTTTCATAAAAACCTTCTCCATTTTGTTACATCCTTAATAAATTAATATATTTTCTAATGAAATTATCCATTAATCCCCTAAAATGGGTTTTTAGTCCCATTGAATGATGGAAGTTGTTTTGGAATAAATCATACTATCATTTCTCCTCCAAATTGTGTATATGGATTCACCATATGGGAATTGATATTGTTCATAACCTTAGTCATCTTTCCCAGTATAGTTATAAGTTGCTCAGCACCAGTCGTAGCTCGATGGAAAACATCAATATCCAACATTGGAGGGAAATAGATGCATGGGATATGAACATTCTTGATGTTTCCATTCCTCCAACTTTGTGCCATATCTAAAAAATTTCATACATTAGATTATGTTATAAACAATATTGTATAATATCACCTATAAAAATACATAACATTCATTGAAATCATATGTGTAGCTAATATCATAATCGTAAAGATTGTTTCATTGAATAATAATTTACTTTTAAATAATTAATAATGGTATGTAAAAAATTTTGAATTATATTATTCATGTACTATAAGATTGTCAAACGAGGTGCATAGTAAGGTATGTTGTCACGTTTCTGGTTACGCCAAGCCTACCCCAGAATACATTGTCGAAGTTGTTACTCCTAGGTACATAAGATCTAGAACCACATCCACCTTTTTTATACACATAGGAATTTATTTTCAATTAAGATCCACATGATCTTTTGCTTAACATAATTCTTGGATTGTTATTATATTCTTCTCCTCAGATTCAATCTTAGTGTTTTGTTCACAAATATATTTTTTAAAATCATTATTCCATGGATTCTCCTAAAATAACTCTAATGAAAACTATAAATACCTCAACCCTAGTTTCCCAAATCCAATGCCTTATTTCTTAACATTGTCACAATTATAATAATGTTGTATCCCTAAGGACCGAATAGATTAGTAGTTTTGGAAAACAATAATGATACATTAGTTGAACATTACGACGTGAAATGAAATGCATCATATGAATCACATTGGGAACATCCAAAACTCTATGATTATCCATTCAAGACATTCATAATACATATCTTCACATCCTGGGGAAAAATAAAAGATATGATAGTGGTGAGCTCAGACACTCAGTCAGGGTAAACAATATAGGGGAAACATGAGTTATAATGAATGGGTAATAACGAAAACTACATATTCCATTAAAAAATGTTTACATAATTGGACGGAATAAGGGTTTAATAAATAATGAAACACTAAAACATAGAATTCATATTATACTAGTCAAATAACCACATGGAATATAAATGACTAGTTTCAAAATGAGTTAATTCATATTGTAAGACATCATAATCATTTTATCAATGTATCATGTCAAGACCATACATAAATAGGTAAAAACCAAAACTAGAATATCTCATGAGATATATTGATCCATAATGAGGGATTATTGGGACCTACCCACCAAATAATAAGTCGAATAGATTCATAATATGAAGGGGGATACACATAAACCACATATAAATTGATATTCAAACTAAAATACAAAATATAAATAACATTCCCCAAACATTAAACATAAACACTAACAATTCAGAGTTATATGGGTAAGGAAGTAATCATAGAACATCAACCATCAAACTAATAATAAACCATTAAATAAAATATATTGGATGGTACCATAAAACATTATATTTCTTTAAATATAAAAATCATAATGAGTGTTGAAATCGGTGAAAATACTCTTATAAAATCGTTGATTAATTCTTTAGATAAATACTCATTTAGATTGAAAAAAAACATTATTTTGGGAGAATATTAATATAAAACATGATTTAAATTAAGTTAGATTATAAAAAATGATTTATTTTAAAAAATTGGTTCCTAACAAAAGATTATTGAGTGCCCTTGAAAATATGTAAGAATTTTCAAAAATCCCTTGAAATGTGCCTATATTTTAGGAAGAATTTTTAAAAGATCATTTTCAAACATATTTCTTACATAAAATAAAGAATATTATTTTTTATACACATATATAAAAAATTCACACATAATTTATGAGGAGTACATAGTAATATGTAATAATTTTATTGATTTCAATAGGGAAAAATAGTAAAAAGAAAAAATGGATGTTCAGGTAGAAGACCCATAGCTTATTTTTGAATGTATAATTCCCTTAACTTAATGTCTAGGAAAACAAAATAATATCCAATTTTTAATTAATTTAGATCCATATATACATGAATTGATTAATTGTATATTTTTTATTACCATTTATTTCCTTATTGATAAGTTATAAGATTGAATTTCGTCATTATAGAGTATTTCTTTTCTTGGTTTTCATAATCAGTTCTCTTGTTTAGAAGTAATAGAGTACATGTTGAATGGATATAATCATCTAGAATAGATTTTATAAGACATTAATTAAAATTAATAATAATAATGGTCATATAATTCATTTCGTTATTTAGTATTAAGATTAGTTATTAGATGATACATTAATGAAAATTATTTTTGTGATATTTCAATTATTATGGACTAGTTTGGTCGTATAAATTAATATTATGTATATGTACTAGTTCTTGAACAATAGATAGGTTATAATACATATATAATAGATTTTTACAGCCCAAAAAATTGTTTCATGACATGAATTGAGAGAGAAATAGGAGAACAAAGTCTCTCGTCCCTAAAGGTTGTATATCAGCACCTCCCAAACGATGATTTCATTTTAAAAATAAAAGCGAGATAGAGTGGGGATATGGATTATGGATGTTCCATTAAAATTATCTAATTTCAGTATATATATTATAATTTTGTTATCATTGTAATTGGGATAGAGGAAGTGAAGATATAATAATAAAAGAAGGACCCAAAAAAATTTAATTGAAAAGGGAAGGGGAATTTACCTCTTGGGTAGTCCTTAATGAACCTACTTAGAGGAAGGGGTAATGGAATTTTGGAATGAACCAGATCCCATAGAGGTCAGGAGAGACTATATAAGATAATTTGGGTATACAATTGAGAGGCTTATAGGACTAGAGGGGTGAGGAGAATAGGGAGTGAGGGGTGGGTATTATGGTTGAGAAGATGGGTAATTTTTTAATATTTTTTTCTTTATTTTATTATATATCTCAATACAAGAAATAGAATTAATTATTGTTGCACAAAAAAATAAAAAGTTATGTTTGATTGATACAAATGTTCTTATATCATAATTATATCACCTATAACTCAATCAATAATTTATTTATCATATATTGTTAAATATAGTCTTTTATTTTTCACCAAAGTTCAAATATTTCAGTAAAAGACCAAAACAAATCACCCCAAACATTTTTTTGAAATAAAGAATACATATATGAACACAATTTTATAAAAATAATTATATATATATATATGAAATTTAATTTTTAAATACAATCATCATTTACATGAAAAGTACAATTTCTAAAACTAAAACTGATTTTATAATACCCTCAAATATTAACTAAGATAGTATTAAATTATCCTAAAATAATAGGACAACTAATATTTATTTAGGAACACATTTTCTGAAAATTTATTTTACATTTATTAATTTTATTAATATAAAATATTAATGAAATATTTTTTACTAATAAAAATACCAACAACTAATTTTTAATTTTTAGAATATTCACTCTCATTTAGAAGGGGCCTAAATTTTATTTATACTTACATGGGTGAGGATACTAATTATAAGGGTAATATAACAATTCATAAGGCTGTATTTCTTTTTATAAGGGTCATGTTACTATTAAACAAAAATGTTAATTTATATTATCTGAAACTAAATAGCTTTCTGATTGCAACTATGTGTGTCCATTTTTGGAAATTCATTACATATAATCGAAAAAATTATTTTTAATGGAAAATTCCTAACTATGTCATATAAATAACAATGTGATTCTTTATTAATAACTCATGTTTTCTTAAATTATATATTATAATTTTTTGTGAATCCTTGGGATGGTACATGTACATTTCGGGAATGTTCATGAGAAAAAAGTTGTGCCCTTATAGAGGTTCTAAAGGGGAATGATAGTTATTCCTATATGAAGATTTCATGGAAAAAAAGAGAGAATAGAAATGTTATTTTTTATATAGAAATTTTGATCATGTGGGATGTCTATGATATTCTCTAAATATGCTCAGAATTAATTTGCGGCTAATTAGAGGGATGAGGAGACCAAATGTTAGTGACAATTTTAATAATGAAATTTTTCATCCAAATGATCCAAACTCTCCTTATTCAACCCCAGAATGAAAAACATCTAAATAGTACCCACTAAAATCCATGGAACAACATCAAAATATATCATGATTAAAATGTGTCCTTGACTCACAACGGGAGGATATGTAGGAAATTATCAAGTTCATGGTGACACTTGTATGTGTTCGAATGATAAAATACTTTTTAAAAAATAATATTAATGAAACCAAATAAAATAAATACGAGTTAGGTTTCCTATATACATGGTAAGAGTAATGATGTGGAAATGTTTTTCAATGATATTAATATAGAACCTAAAATAATGGGGTTTAAGAGGCATTATATATATATTTTCTTATTATAATATTGGTTGACCTCATGAGTGTTCATTTTAAATATTCTTTTATTTGTTTTTTCGAAATACATTTCCAGGATTCGAATTGATAATTATAGGAGAATAGATTTAGATAATATATTAATTATGTTTCATCTAGATTAAATGATTTAATCCCTTCCAATTTTACAATTTGAGATATTTTTCATCATTTTAGGTTTTTTTGAAATTAAGGATAAAATGGGATTTTTAAATTTTAATAGTTTTGTTGTCACTTCTATATTTCAAGCATAATGTTTATAATATTGATCAAAATTGAGTGTTTAAATTTTTGAGGATTATGTTATTCATGTTATCTAGATTCTTTTACTATAAATAGATAAAAATAAAACAATCATTGGACCAGAAAAAGAATTCAATTTGATAAATATTTCATGCCGACATAATGGAAACCTCATCATTAAATGTTGTATTAATCTAGTAACATATCCCTAAATGAGTTTATTATAAATTTAAATAAAAAATGAATTATAGTTCCATGTTTTTATTAACTAATATGTGGACATTCTATCATTATATAAGTGATGTTAAGAAATAATGTGGGGGACGATGAAGGTCCTCTTTGGAAAAGAAAATGTATGATTGAGAAATTCATGAATATCAATCTTTAACTATTGAAAAAAATAGGTTTCATTGAATACTCTATTTGGAAATGGTTTTAAATAGTAAATCTAGATATTTATAACCAGATGGTGTCCAGAAATGGAGTAAACATTCACTGGATAGATTCAGGAGGATATATTTTCTACTTTCCTTTTTCCTACAATGTCACTTAATAAATTTATATTGGATTATTCTTCCCCATTATTATTTTATATCCTTATCTTAGAGGGGTAAGCTTATGAGTGATTGGTAAATGGTAGGTCTCTTTTATAATTATCGGGTTCTAGAAATTAAAGGTAAATATTGTTTACTCTCTTGGAGAATTTGATTTCAATATCTAATTGTTGTTTTTCTTAACAAGTATGATCTTAAATGGTTTTTTATTATATTTTTTACATTACTTTGGAAATGATAATTATCTCCCGCCACTCATTTTTTGTTAATATATGTTAGAATATACCATATATTAGTGTCTAAGTACCTAGAGATTGTAATTTTTGGTGGAAGTGGTAGAGGATATTACTAATTGATTAGGATAAATAGAACCAGATTGTTTGTTTAATAACATCATTTAGGGGTTTCATTGAATATATCTCCCACATAGGAAGGAGAGTATAATAATATGAGATCATGTCATGGTATACTGTAAGCATAACCATTTGACCTAAAGAGTAATAGGAAGAAATCATTAAATCTATCTTTAATATTCTTAGTAGAAGAGGATTGGATAAATTGGAACTAAGATAGAATTAGAATTCAAGAACTAAACCTGACCTTATCAACCAACTCTGATAATTATTCTCAATTAGTTTCTTTATAAATTTTTTTTAATAATATTATTAGTTTCCTTTTTTTCAAAATCAATCAATTTAAATAACCAATGTTTTCCCCAAATTCTATGTAAAAAATAATATCTTTTTCTACACCTAACTAGGTAAAACCCATGTTAACAAATATCATTCATTTAAACATAGCATATGATATTTATTTACATACACCATGATAGGAACATTACATAATATGATTATTCTTGGAAGGTTGTTTTAGTTTCAAATTTAAATATTATATATTTAATTTGTTTGAGAATTGTTTCATCAATTGTACCTATATTTTTTTTAAACATCCTAATGAGTGTTTTTTGAATTAGTTTGAATTTTCCTAATGAGTTTTAATTAAAATGAAATATGTTTTAAAATAATTTTCTCCAAACTTTATAATTCTAGAATAATGTTATTATAATCTTTTTCAAACTACCTAATGATTATCTTGGTCTTTTTGAATTAATTTTATATTGATGGATTTGGAGGCTAGAAAAAATAAATTTCAATATTCATCAAACATGGAAATTAATTAATTAATTATTTTAGTTAATTATATGACATCACTATAGGATTATTAGACTATAAATAGATTATTTTAGAGGCCTTATATATACATACATGACATCAACATTAATTGATGATCATCTACTAATTTACATCATTCTTAATTTCACTAAAAGTTGTTTCATTTCTAAATATTATATTTTTTCTTTTAGAATGTGAATAAATTTTAATATTGAAATAAATCCCTTTTATTATTATTATTTCTACCTGTATTCATTGAATTCCATTATATAATTGTTTTTAATCTAAAATTAATCACTTCCTCCTCTTTCTTCTTATTGGTGAACACATCCATTAAAGTGATAAAGTAAGGTTTACATACCTTTTTTCCTTTGAAAAAATATGGATTATCTATTTGAGGTTTCTAGTTTCACTATTAAAGTTTTTTTTGTAATGAGCATTGATCTCAAACTCTCCCACATGATAGAAATAGGTTTTTTTACAGGACCTCAAGCACGCCAACCAATATGCCAGAGGCTACAAACTAGAAGAGTGGGTTTGAGAATTTTAATGGGGAGACTACATCTCATTGTCTACAGTGTTAGAACATTGAATAATAATCATATAATATTAAATAAATATCATATCAAAAATATACTATAAACAAAAATATATAGGATAATGAACATCAGTAAAAGACAAATGATTAATGCAATAAATAATAACAGAATATTGAAATATTTTTGAAGAATTTAACTAATTTAATTATTTGATGTAATAAAATGAAATAGTATTTGATGAAAATAAATACTCAAAGGTCCCCAATCTTAATCCTCAGGTCAGTCTCGTATCAAAACTCTATCTGCTCTAGCGAGCAACAATCAACAACTATGTCCTTTTCTCTCATCCAAAATTGCATCATAGTGATTTTTATGTTATCAAATGGAAGATTGAATAGGGTTGGTGTATAAATAAATAGTTTGAATCCACTCTGTATTAACATAAACATTAAAAAAATAATTTCATGAAATAATGGAATAAAAAAATTTCTAATTAAATAAAACATTAAATAAATACCACATCAACCTTCTTCGACACCAAGAAACAAGAACTCTAAGATTGTATCCCGACCATTCCAACAATAAACATTTAACCATAGTAAATCATAACATAGTATGGTTCCCTTCCTGAATGAATTTGAGAATATTTCCCAAAAATTCTATCAAGATACATATATCCATGGTAAAAATCACACAAAACAATGACAACCCGCTATATAATAATTTCATTGTCTATCAATAAAAAGTCGATTATATCAGAATTACAACAAGTTTCACGGCCAAGCCTGGTATATATTAATTTTAGCTTTTGTCACAAGGCATAACTCGTAATATAATCATTGGAAAATGTATCAAGGCTAATAGCCATATATAAGTATTAAAACATGAATAAATTGGAATAACATACAATATAAGAATTAATTCGTGTATTAAGACAAACATGAAATGTAATAATATCAGGATGTATCGCATGGCCTATTTGCAAGGATATCACAATGTGACATCATAAGGATAAATGGGTAATTATGAAAATATAGATTTATCTTTGAAATAAAATTTTTTATTATCATTTGGTCATAAACCTATAACAAGCCAGTCATATAAATAATCAAGGGAAAATAAGGTAATATATATCAAGCAATCTACCAAAACTCTTATCATGTTAAGAAAAATTAATTCATCTTCAAATTAATTTAAAATCAAGGGTTTACTCATCTAAATTGTATCCATAATATATTTCACAAATAATTAGATCTAGAATGATTCTAAAAAATAATCAAATTCATTATTTTTATAATTAAATTCCATTCTATGTTCACATGATTTTCAATATTGCACACAATTATATTTAAAAAGACCATATGGTTAAGATTTTTACCATTACCTTTACTTGAAAATCAACAAATGATTTCAACAGTATTCACACAAAAAATGGCACATATGACAATAGAATGAGCCAAAATCTTTAATGATCATGATCAAAATCCATAATAACCATGGTCAAGATATTACAATGGAATAGTTGAAGAAAAAGGTAGAGATTGGACTACGTAACTAGGAAGACTCAATGGGGATTTATTTTCTATGACGGGAAATTCAATAGTGTTCAGAATTCATCAAGACTACATGGAGTCTTTTCCAGATAAAGAGAGTCAAGTTTTCACCAAAGTAATGAAAAATATCTAATGCCTGACACTATTACAACTATTGGGTTCATGACATACCTAGCCTGTAAGAACTAAATGGTATATATTTCATGATATAATAGATACACTAAAAACATGCCACCTCAAGTTAATTTTGTTCTTTATCTAACATTACATGATGTGTAATAGATTCATGGTGTGAATTTCTTTTTATTCATGAACCAGGTTCATGGTTTGTGCCAAAAAAAATTACATGTCGGGTATGATGTACATGACATGTGAATTTCATATAGATATTTTCCAACCAAATTTCAAGAGATATGAAATGAATTAACCCCAAATCCAACCAATTTATTGGAAATCTCTATTAACCCCATTTAACACATTTAAACCTATAATCCATTAATTCAAAGAAATATATATTCTTGAATTTGTTTCCATGTTTCCCAAAAAAATTTATCCATCTCTGAAGAAGACTTCGTCACAAATGATCAAATTTAAAACACAATGAGGGATATAACTAACCAAATATTGGATATTAAAGTTGATTTTTTTATCTAGTGTATTATTCTAACATAAAAATCAAGGGAATATTATTTTATCAATGATAACATTAAATATAGGGTACTAAAAAATAAAATACTCAATTTATTGAGTTGGTAGATGCAGTTGTACATATAGGTACTATTTCTAAAAAACACTACCAAATATAAAATCTAATAAACATTTAGAAATTTAATTTAAATATAATTATAAATGATTAATTTCATAATTTTTTAATATATAAAATAAATATAGCTGATTTATTTTCAAAATGATAATTAATGTATTTTTTATATTTTTTATATACTTATTTATACTATTTCTCTTTCAATTATTTCATTCTTTTTTTATTAAAAATGTTTTATTTTCTTAAAAACTTTCCAAAAAATATTTTTATTAATTTCATGGGATTCTATTAAATTTTTTATGGGAAATTCACCAACCCACATTCCATTTTACTTCCAATATTATAACTAAAATTTTTATCTAATGGGTATTTATTTATTAAATTTCATTATATTAGAATTGTTTTAATGTTTTTATTTTCAAAATATTTAACTTATTCTTCAAATAATGAACTATTTTTAAAATTGAAAATCTCAAACAGACATGGTGGTCTAGAAGGAAAATAACATTTCCATTTTCTATTTTTATTGTTAAAACTTATTTCTATTATAAATGTATTATATCAAAAATAATTAGATCTATAGGATATCATATATGTAAAATTAAAATCTAAGGATAAACTCATAAAATTATTAAAAAAGATAGATGGACCATCAATGAAATGCATGAGTTTTAAATAAATGGTAATGTAATAAATTCGTGAAATTTTTTTTAAATGATAATGAGTTGAATATAATTCTTTATTTTCAATTGCATGTGATATTTTAAAAAAGTTTATAAGTTAAAAATAATGTTAAGGATATTAGTATTGAGATGTATATACAAGATTTTAATAGTTTTTCTATGAATTATAACGAATCTATAATTGTTTTGTATATAATATGTATAATCAATTTTAATGGATGAAAAGGACTTGGTGAATATATTTCTACCGAAATAATGATCAAGAGAATTTTTTGGGTTTTACCAATGGGTTGGGATATATAAATCACAAAATCCAGGAGACTAGTGATGTTTAGAAAATTTCATTTGAGGATCCTATAGTTTCTGTCATGAAATATAATATTACCATGTAGATACAATATCAAAATGAGGCTAAAGAGGTTATGAAAATTAGAGGAATAATTTCATTCATGTAAAATAATGAAAAATCATCATGGAGTTACTAAAATATTACCTATTTGTCCAATATTATAGAAAATATGAAGAAAATGAATTGATTCACTTGAATATTAAAGAGTAATAATAGAAAATCAAAGGTCTCATGTTTTGGTTTTAAAAATTAATGGTTACATCAAACCCTATTTCCCTTTAAATAAGAGAAATTATTAAGATATGGGGAAATGTCAGAAATAATACATGGTATAAAATTTGAGTTCTAGTGAGGACTCAATTTCTATATATGAATCATGTGAATAAATACACTAGTGTACCATGACACATAATAATGATGAAATTGAGGTTAATTGTAATTTTTATCTCTCCCCTTCCCATTTTTATTATTATTCATCATCTAGTTATACATATTATTTAACATAAAATGTTATTTTAAATGATAAAATTGTAATTAAAAATGGTTTTTATGACTTTCCTTCAAATTATATTATTTTAATGAAAAAAAACATATTATTTCCAAAAAAAGATGTACTTTTAAATGAAAAATATGATTTTACATGAAATTTAAAACGTCAATAAAATATTGAAATCATTAAATTTAAAATTATTGATAATAAAAATATCATTTACTCTTTTCAAAAAATGAAAATAAAGTGTTAATAAAAATATTAATTCTCAAAAACATATTGAAAATCATAAGATTTTTTGTTTTTCAAAATCATCTAACTTTTCATATCATTAGATAATGTATACATTTTTTATGGTAATTTCTAAAAAATATATTTATTCCATCATTGTTGGTCATCTATTTTATGACGGAAACACAAAATATTATTGATATTATAGACCAAAACAATTAGTATTTACTCTCAATTATCTAAAAGAAATTAAAATTATCAAGAAATTTGGTTTCAAAAATATTTTTTATCCAATTATATTAGGTCTAAAATTATTTCTTCATCTCAGGTAATATTTGGTCACACTAACTGACCTAAACTCTTGGTATCAAAAGGGAATTTTTTATTATATTGTAGGGAAATTCCATAAAACCAAATTAATTTTTTTTGTGGATATACAGTAATAAAAATCTATTATCCAAATCTAATGTAGTTTTATTTTCAATATAAGAAATCATTGGAGTTTGTATCAAATAAAAATTATTTTAAAAAAAATTGTATGCATTAGTTATTTTATATAGTGCATTTTATAATGATCCTACTTTTATTTTATAACCTATATTGGTGGATCTGTAAAATCATATCTAATAATATTTTCAATGTTTATCTTTTTTATTTTGTTATTCTTATTTATTTTAAAACTTCATTTTCAAGTTTATTCTATTATTTTCTATTAATTTAAATTTATTATTTTAATTTATCTTTATTATTTTTCATATTTTTCATTTCAAAATATTTATTCAAAAGGGATATCTTCTTTTATAATTTTAAAATAATTCAAAACATTTTCATAATTTTAGAAAAGTAAAGTTAGTAAATTACTTCAAATAATGTATTCATATTAGGATACTATCAAGTGAATTTGGTTTTGGAATAGATGTTCCTATGGAATAATCCCAAAAAATTTTTTCTTCTTTGTCTATTTTAACTTCCTGGGCAATGTGAGTGGGAGCATACAGCATATATGATTTGGCTCTCCCATATAATATTATATTCACTGTTATTCCAAAAATTTCTAATCCTTAATAATGAATATTAATTTTGAAAGTTATTATTTAATATGTATTTTCATTATTGTTGTTTTGTTTCATAGAAATTATCACTCTATACTCTCATGTTGCATTAGTTTTTGGGGACCTAATTTTGTTAGTGTTGATATGATTCAAGAAGAGATGATTCTGTATAAAAATCATTTCAAAAATTTAAATTTTGTTATTCATTTTAAATTTTATATTTACTTATCTTTTTTATAGATCTATTTTTACAAATATCTATTTTATAATTCTAAAATATCATTAAGAATATATTTTATTTTTCAAATATTTTACAAAATGTATTTAATTTAATAAATGTATATTAAAAAATTCATAAATTTTATATCACTTGAAATATCATTATTATTGATTAAAGTGTATTTAATTTTTATGTATTTTATCTATACCAATTTGTGACACAATTTTTAAAATCTCATAAGTGTATTATAATCTAGTTTCAAGAGATATGTCGAGTTTTATGTATTTAATAGATTTAATTCAATTATTTAATTTAATTATTTTTCAAGTGATTATTATCATCAAAAAGGGAGATATTGTTTTTATTCTCACTATTATTTGATTTTAATGACCATCAATCATTTTTGAATAATTTATTTATTTAGGTATTGATAATTATTTTATAATTTCTTCCACATTTCTATGTATTATAATAATTATTATTGATTTAATTTATAATATTTGTTACTCTATGTTCATTTTACATTTATTATAATTTATATTATTTTATTTATTTTTATATTAATTTATTTAATTTTTTCTTCTTTTTAAACAAAATATTTATTTAATTTTATGTGTATTAATTTTTTAAGGTATAAAGAATCATTTTTTGAAAATAAGTTTTTTTAGTATTTTAATCAAAAACTAACATAAATATAATGAAATTCCGAGATATTTATTTTGATGGATGGATAACAAAATTTTCTAGATTTAATTAATATACATAATACTGTAATTAAATAAATTATTAATTCAAATTTACACCCCAAAATTATTCATATTTATTAATAATATTTTAAAAAAAATATATTGTTTTTAAATGACATATTGAGGTAGATAAATTATATTGAGATAATTATTAGTGTTCTAGAATGATGTAAAAATTATCTAAATATTTTTCAACTAGAATAGTGACCGAAAATAATTATTATAATGAAAAATATTAGACTGAACCTAGTGTTATGAAGTATCTATCATTTTTGGTTTTATTTTAAATATATCACTATATTTATTATTTTAAGCTAAGGTTTTATTATTTATATTTTATGAATAATTATTTGATGCAAAATAAAATTATTACCCATATTAAAAATTCAAATTTAAATTTTCAATTCCAAAAAATGATTCTTAAATGTGAATCTTCTAATCAAACTTTTATGAAGATATATTAGATGATTTATTATGAATATTATTTGATCTTTATTCTCAAATATATTTTCAGTTAGACACTAAAATGTAAACTTTTTATTGTTATTTTTTCTTAATTTATCGTGTTTATGAGAAACAAATTTAATTAAACCAGATTAAATTTATTCTAATACTATCTATTAATATTTATATATTATTACATATTTAGACATGGAAAGAAGATGTAATTTAATATTTAAATATAAACGACACAATCTATGTGAAAATCATCTTATTAACATTACCTATCCTTTAGGAATTCTTATAAAAATCATAATGAGTGTTCTAGAATTGTTTTTAATTGTCAAAATGAGTTTCAATTTCAAATCATGATATTTTGGATGATATTTTTCTAAATGTTTGATAATTATAGATTATTATTATTGTTATTAAATTTTCTAACAATTATATTTGGACTTATGAGGTTAATTTTATATTAAATGGATTTAGAGTATTTCTCATGTGATGGTCAACAGTCATCAAACATGTAATTTAATAAATTAAATATCTTGATGGATTATATAATATTACTAATGGATGAAAAGTTTATAAATTAAGGCCTTTTGAGTACTTGGATATACATACATGAAATAAATATTCTAGGCTAACAAATCATTAATTTCAATGATTCTAAATTGATCTCATGTTGTGTGAAAGAATTATAGTATATAAATCACAAAGTACTTTTATTCTCATTTTACTCTTGTGATTTTCATATTCCATAAAAGAATTATGACTATGATACAATGATTCTCTTTCTCATACATAACATTATTATTGTTAAATACCATTATAGTGTGGGACTATGATTCATATTTTTTATCCTTTCCCTATACAAGGGACAAACACTTCATGGTTTCAAAATTCAATGATATATTGAAGAGGTATTTGAATATATTTTCTTTTAAAAAACATAAAAATAAATGGAATTTTTTATATTTTGGCTAACCGTGACTCCATTGTTCTATCATATTAAACCCTAAATAAATTTAGGTGGTTGAGAAAGTTGTACCTTCAGACTCTATTTTTGAACTACCTTACCATGTAATGATTCCTATTAACTATTGGATTTTTAATTTATTTATCATTTTCAATTTTTTATTCATATTTTGATTAATTTATCAAACAAAATTCATTGTATTATTCTCTAATAAGTCTGTAATTTATTATTATAATTTTTATTATATTTATCTACATTGTTTAAAATAAAAAACTATTATTCTTTTGTTTTATTTAAACAGTTTTCATTTCCATATTCTTTTAAACATATGATTGTATAAATCCAATTTTGTTCTTTAAATAACATAAGGTATGTTCCTAGAATATATTTTTACTTTATATTATTTATGTTAAATATATTTAAATTCTAGGAATCTATAGCTTGTTATACTAAATCTAGTGTCAATTTTTGTTACTACACATTCATTAATACCAATTGTAAAAACCTAACTCGAGTGACCCATATTCACTGTTTTTTTGATAACATGGGAACATGATTTAAGAGATCACATATGAGAAGGTTCAGTAGTTAAGTATTATTGGGATACTAGATACATATAGGATTCCCACATTACATTAATAAACATGAAATATGACCTAAATTATAGTGATATATTTTTTTATTCTTATTTATATCCTAAAAATAATTCATAGCTCTATTATTAGTATATTGAGGAATGGAAAATTACAAAAAGGGTGGGATAAAATTCTATTTATGGGTAAGCATAAAATATAATCAATCATAACATAAAAAATTAATAATACGGTGATGATAAAAAAATTAAACATACCAAATAACTATTACCATAAAAAGTGTGATATGTGCATGGTTAAAGTAACAATATAAAAAATCACATGGATAATAATAAAATATTTTATAATGATATATCTCTTAATTCTGGACACCATTATCTCATATTCATGACATTATACAATGAAATCATACATAAATAGATAAGAGATATTCTTAATACACATACAAATTTATCCTTTAAGACATACACAGATATAAGGGGGTGATAACACATCCATACTATTGCATAATAAGACCTATGTAATCATTATATGAAACTGAAAAATAATCCATACAAATACATAATAAATATAAACATATATTATTGGAATCTAAAATATGGAATGACAATATTTTTCCTAGTATAAAAATTGTACAACATGATCAAAATCCATCCAGTGTAATGTGGTGGTTGATTTCATTAGTGTATATCCATAGTAATGAGTAAAAATCCTTAAGGTATGTTCATATATATAAAAATACCATTAAAAGATCAAGAAAAAATTTCTTGAGGAAAATTCCATTTCCATTTTGAAATAAATAAAATAAAATACAAAAAATCATGAATAATATGGACCAATTTTTATTTGAAAATAACCATAGAAAAATATAAAGTAATATACATTTAATGCAACAATTATGACAGTAGGAAAATAATTTTTTTAGTCATTACAATAATGATACCATTCAAACAATTAGTATAAATTCTAATGTTCCTCATCCAAAAAATATGGGAATATTACATTCAGAACAGCAAAAATAATGTAAAATATGGTATAAAATGACACTAAAAAACATTTTTACATTAAAAATTATATTATTTAAATCATTTTAAAAAAACATAGACAACTTGGAAAATGTTCATTATTAAAAGAGGTAATATGGTGACCTTTTAGAAATAAATTTATCAATATTATGATTTAACTCTATAAAGTAAAAAATGTAAAAAATTATTTTGAATACCTATAAATAAATTGAGAAAAGGAATATCGGTCCTATTCAAAATAGAAAGACCATATGATTCCTTTAACAAATAATTAAACATAAACAATTCCATGTAACGATGGTATTTTGAAATAAACCCTTACCATAGGTGGACCATTCATCTTATGTTATGTTATCCTCATGTATAATAAATTAAAATTATAAAATATTTATAATAGAAACATTAAATACCAATAATACCATATATGGTATACTTATAACATATTATCACCCTTTTAGTAACAATTCATTATTGAAATCACAGTTTCGAGTGATAACTATTTCATTTCTCATGCATATTGTGTTTCAATAGTTCCTATCCTCAAACATTGATTTTATATTTAATGAAAATACCCTGTTTTTTAATTGTAAATATATCATGGAATATTTGTAGAGACAACCACCAATCCTACATAAGATTCCATGATTTGGTATTACCATAATTAATTGTATAAAATTATTAAATTTATTTTATATCACCAACGTGAAATATTTCAATGATAATGGAATATCACTTGAAATAAGTCTCGAATCAGAAATGTGAGAACACAGTTGAATCTGAAGTTTAGTATTAACCCTTGGCATGATATAAAGTTTTCTGGAATCTTATGATCGGATAAGGCTGTCATTGGCACATATGTTAAGGGTATTAATTAATTATTTTATTTTATTCTTTCATCTAAATCTTAAAACCTATTCTGATTTATCAGTTTCATATTACAGAAAATCTCCATGTCAACTACAAAACCATAGGATATTTGAGATGATTTTTTATCTTTCATAATTTAAAGAATCTGACCTAATGATGATGGGTGATTAGATTGATATGAATCTACTAGAAACAGACATAACAGATCATCGTCATTGATGATAAAACATGTTATTCACCAAAAATTGATCCAATATAGAGATAGGGAACAAATTTGTTTTAAATATATTCCCTTTTTAAATAATATAAAATTTATTAAATAATATTCTACAATTTCATTCATTTTACATCCTTTTCAAGATCAAATTATATTATTTGTATGTTTCAATCATATTTTTTTGGTTATTACTTGTTTCCCACACAAATATTATGTGATCCATGTTTTTTTCTAAAAATACTAGTCCAATAATTAATGAACAATTTTTTGTGCCTTTACTAAACTTATAAATCATATTCTTCAATATTATGCTACATAGAAATGGTTCGACGTTGTTGGGAAGGTCCACGAACATTAAATCTATTAGATTTGTGGGGGATGTGAACAAAATGAATAGATTGAGATTGATTGTTGGTTTGTTTCATGTATATTATATGATCGGTGATTAAAGTGTTGAAATACGGTTCTACGGGTGAAAGAGGTGTTGAGGGTTTCTTGTAGGTGTTCATAAATATGATTTACAACCATTAAAGGAACAAAATCAATGTCCATATGTCACACCCTTACATTTTGGGTGTTCAAATAGTGGATATCATGAAAACAAGGCTATATTGGGAATCCGCATTGGGATTCCAATGAATTTATGAAAACAAAATTATTATCCATGTAGTCAGAAGAAGACACATCCTCTTACCCCTAGATGATGTTCTAGGGTTTCAGGATAAGTTAAATATAACACACTGTGTAGGTTTTCCTATATTCCATGCGATTTTCCATAGTTATCCTAGTCTTGAGATTGGTACATGCATCCAGGGACTTCTATGGGAGGACAAAACATTTATCTAAGTACACATGCATGGGGAAGAATGAAGAGTTGAGAACAAGGTCACTTGGATCAAACTTGGGAGATCGATATACACCTTGAAGTACCCTTATAAACACTATAGTTGTACCTAAATAGTATTTTGTCTGTTAGAGAGGACATGAAAACGTAGTACAATGGGATAACACGCCTTGTGGACCCCCATACATGTCATGTATTCCCGTTTTTTTTAAATTATACATCTCTTATCTCCTTCATTTAGAAATTTTTTTTCTCACATAGAGTGCATCATGACTGTTTCTCTATTAAAAATAAAATATTGTACTTTGTAATGCTCTTTGAGATAAGATGTGAGATTTTTGGAGTATGACACCTCTTTAGAAGATGCTCAACCATAGTAGAGATTAGGTAAGATCAGTCAATTTTTTAGATAGATACGGTTCTCCCCAATTTAGGGTATATGTCCTCTACCAATAAGGATTGTACTCCGCTATCATACCAGGATGACAGACCATTATACTCATTAAACATAGATATGGTACTCCACATTCATCCCGTATTTCGAGTCCTATATCATTTGATACAGTACTCTCCTACCACATATGGGTATGGCTCCTACATACTTATTGTGATGATAGGGATTTTAAATCCATGTTTCATCCATATGAAAGTCATATTTCCTTAGAGATGGTACTCCCTTGTATCACTACAATATGGGTACTCTAATATCATTGTGAAAAAAATTGCACTATGCTATTCCAATAAGGAACAAGTCCTCCATACTCGTTTTTTAGATAGAGATGGAACTCCCCTATTAAGGGAAGAAGTCGTCTATTGATGGGTTCATTACTAACATACGATACTAGGGAATGCGTTTCCCATATTCAATACATGGATATAGGGTCGAGACTCCCCTACATGTAAATAGTTCATACATATACTGAGTGGAATCCCCTTATTGTAATAGGGCATGGGACCACTATAGGTTGGATATTATGATCCCTTAGGCTGTGGAGCAGTAGTGAGGTGTGGTCCCTCCTCATGACTTCTTCAGAAAGACACATGAGATACGGGTAATCATTAATGTACCTTTATAGATTTAGGAAGACTCTTTTACCTGGGCTATGTTGTGATATGGAGGTCCACATTAGTGCTCATTGTTGTTTCTTATATGAGAATATATATATTTTTTGGGTTTTGTATCCATATTTCATTGGGTTGAGTTGAATGCATCTATAATGTATTTTATGGAATCCTTGTATGTTTTTGGGGCATCCTAATGGGGACGTATTTAATCACCCTTGGATGGGAATTACCCACAAAATTTGTCTCTTTCATAGAAAATGGTATAGTGAAATAGTTATTTCAACAAATCATAGTGATACATGGGTTCATAAATCACATATGATGATTAGGTTTAATGATCTAGATGTAGGAAATCTCATCATTTCGTTTCAAGAAGTTCATAAGTTGGGATATACTTATTATGAGGGTGTTTATTTTTTTCCTTTATATTTTAAATTAAAATTCCACAAACATTTTAAATCATTGGATAGTACTACATGCATTCTTTTTTGATCCAGATGTATGTTTAATTTACATTTATACGTTTTCAAATCAATGTGTTGTTGGGTGCGTGCATATAATTACACTAATAAAAGGCATCATATTGTTATTCCTCCATCTTGGGGCTTGACAACAGCACATGGCCCCTGGAGGTAGGTTTAGGGTTTTTGTGGAATGGGCTTCCGTGTGTCAGGTAATCCCTATTTGGTCATGTCATTAAAAATTTCTATCACATAAATTCATTATGGGGGGATGGAGTTCCTAGTTTTACACATATAATAATTATTTTGTATATAAGGAAATAGTGTCAAGGTGTCTTGTATACAGAATTCAAGAAAGGGAATCTAATGTTTTTACGCAACTGACAAATATATATATTGGGTCATTGACTACCTTCTTATAGACTAAGAATATCGATGCATTGGTTAAAGGGAATAGAAATGCATGTTTGATATAGGATTGACTTTATTGATATCCCTTATAGATTTAGATTTACATGTTTATATCCTCCTCAGATCATGGTATATTTTTATTACATTCATGATGCCTCCATAATGACTGCAATCTAGGTTAATGATTTAAGATCTTAATGGTTATCTGATAGTTATGATGAATCTATTCATATGATGTCTAACATGATATTTCATCATGGATGTAATGTAATAGAAACCCACCAATCGAGAAGAAAAGTGTATAACAAAAGAAATATAGGGATGTACCATGTCTTAGTGAACTTCGAGAGTTCCAAAACTATATCCCTATAAGGTTCCATGGTGATATAGATCCCCATGAAGTAGAGGATTGTCATAAGTCATTGATCAGATCTTTTGGACATTTATAGAAATTGAATGATTAGATAATTACACCAGTAGATAGTCTATCCCGTAGAGCATGTGGGTGCTAGAGGATTCAAGTCACACTAATCCATGCTGATCCAATACTCTCATTTTACATCTTCTAATGAAAATTTCATGAATTATAATACCCCTTTTACATTGAATCATTTCAAATTAAGGGGATATTAGAGATACAGAAAGGAGGGATGAAACTTTCAATGTATTCTTTGTGGTTCAAAGATCTTACATGGTTCTCCCTTGACATGATTATAGATGGTTACATCCATGAATGGAATTTAAATAAGGGTCTCCGTAGAGACATCCATTCTAGCATGGTAACAGTATGCATTCCCCAATTTTCCTGAGTGTTAGAGAGGGAATTGTTAATAGAGAACCTCTTATTTGAGGAATCTGAATACATGGGGTTGGTAGAAGGCATCATAGGGTTAAGATTTCTATATTGGGTGCTATAAGATATGATCTAAGTCACAAGGGGAGTACCCATGATCGGACTCCAACATGTGGTCATGCAGATTAAGGACCATGCAATGGAATTGGGTAGCTCATAAAGGGTTGATTCTTTAAATGTCATAGGGGAGGTAAAATTTCCCATTACTACACAAATCATTTATAAGTGTGGGGAAGGGAAGTAGTTAGTCGACTACCACCACATAGGATGTAATGTGATCCTAATTTTCCCATAAAATTCTAGGGAATCCCCCAAGGATTCAGATATACATGAAGTGTTTGCGGGACTCTATGAGGAGAATCTACTAATAGTGGGATACAATATTAGTAAATTACACAACCACCACCACCACCACCACCAATAGGAGGCCCACTAGAGTCTCTAAATGATAATAGTCAGTATCATAGTAATTTTCTTGATATATTGGCAATAGACATTTCATCTCATGAGATGATTTTTGGTATGATATATGGTTCATATACTATTAATTTCATACTGGTATACAAAGGTGTGAGTCATACCTTCAAATAATAATTCCAATTGAGAGATATTGAGCTTCCAGTTAATACATTATCACAACATATTTGTATTGGGGTATATATAGGGAACACTTCTTCAATATCACTTATCTATTAGTACTATGAGATATCTCATGGTTGAGATATTTTCTCACGGGTCCTCTTATTCTTTATGATAAAACCTTATGAAATCATGTTTTATATGGAATGGATTTCCATGGTATGATCCCAAACTAGTTTTCACCAAAGATGAGTAAGATTCCTTCAAAACATGGGATTAGATTATACTTTTTGGGAGATACATATATCTTATTTAAGAGTGAGTGAGTCTTTCTAGTAGAAAGTTCCAACCCACCACCTAGCATTTTTAAGGATTATCCATGGATAAAGAGGACTCTTTAGGAATTTTGGTTTCTTCATTTTGGGAGGATTATATTAAACTATTCTGAAAGACTATTTTAGGAGTACATCTATTCTAGGATATATTTGTTTCATCTAAATGCACATCATGATTGCTCTGATATCTTTTGTGGGTTATCAGATGGGTCCTTCAAATCTCTAGTCACAATGGATGCAGTTGGAGAACCATTAAGATTAGGGTTTTGTTAGAACTAGTGGTCCCCCTTAGTAGATTTGATTTTGTTCATCGTAAAGGAAAATGAGATAATTCATATTATTATTGATTATCATTGCATGAATGAGGACATGATAAATTAAATTAACCCTCTCTACGGCTTGATGATATATTTGATCGGTTGTGAGCTGTGAGATGGTTCTCGACGATTAGTTTCAGGTGTAACTACCACTAGTTGAGGGATCACGAGGATGATATTCTGAAGAATGAATTTTTATGTTATATTAGAAATTATGAGTTCATAGTGATTAATTTCAGTGTGATGAATTCCATAGATTAGTTTATGGATTATATGAACTTGATCTCCCAAGCATAAAAGGAGGGATTTTTTCCTTCATTTATGACATAATCATCTACTCTACAATAGGATAGGACTATTAAGAGATATTTTGGATGGTCCTAATAATTATCCAGGAGAACCGAATTTATGGTATTCTTTCAAAGTGGTAGTTCTGGATCCATGTGGTTTAATTTATAGGGTGTGTAATTTGGGATAATGATATCGATTTCATCCTAACAATGATAAATGGAGTTCTTTCTTGGGATCCAACCTAGTTAATTTATAAGGTGTGTGGTCTTCATTGAATGGTGGTGTACTAGAGGAGGTTCATGGATGTATTATCTTATAGTACATCCCATTTTTCCTCCTTGATGTGAAATGGGTAATTATTTCCCAATATTAAGATGTTTAAAAGGGCCTTTTAGGATTTGAGGTTGAGGTTGACAAGTTATTATATTTTTAAACTACTGTAGGGAGGTTTGTATTATGTTGTGCATTGTGATGCCACTATATATGAGATTAGATATGTGCTGATGTGGAGGTAGGGTGTTATTTCATATTGTTCATAAAATATGTACCCTATAAGATAATATTTTAGTGTCTTGGATTGGAGTATTTTATTTTAGTATTTGCTTTGAAGATGAAAAGTAACTATCTTATGGGATATATCTTTGTTGATTACTCATACTATCAAAGTTTCATTGATGACTGCACATTAATATATTTCAACCTGATATAGAGGAATAACATTGGGTTCCTCTAAGACTATAGCATTGATATATTCTATACTTTTGGGAAGAAAAACATGGTGTAAGATTCCCTTAGAAAGATGTCCCAATGGTACCTGGTGGAGGGGGCATCTGAGCAGTTGGCTTCATTTCACCTAACCCTAGTAGAAGAGGAAGTTACATATTTTCTTCATTAAATTATGTTGAATCCTATTATTCTCTCTCAGTAGGCATATGATCAGTTAGGATTCAACTATTGGGAGGTCATATGTGATTAGATATCCTTATAAGATTCACTATAAGGGTTATATGAATGGGCGAATCATTTAATCCTTTTCCAGATTCAGATGGTAGTTCTAATCATGTTTAATGACTAGGTGATGAGGGATTTTGAAACATCTCCATTGTTTGTACATTATTATTTAGGAAAGATGTAACAATACCATTATTAGATGTTTGGTTGGATGGAATATGGCCGGGAAAGGCTAGGTTTGACTCCCGGTTTATAACATGTCAATATGTCAAGGTTGGGAACCAGGTTCTAATATGTTAGTTGTATTGAATAATTATACTGGAGTGGAAACACGACAATGTTTCAATGGTTTTGGTGATAGGGATTCCACAATACATAAGATTCCATTATTCCATCTATGTTATAGTATAATTGCATACCATCGATGCACTTCCTTTCTATCTAGGGGTATAGTTTTCTGGAGTGCTTATGGAAGTTTAATGTTAAATAGATCATATATATTCATTCGATTTCCTTGATGATTGTCTTTTTCCAGGACAAAAAATCCACATCATGGTTTTTGAGAGAAAACATGAGAAATTTAGGACCCAGTTGGGGAGGTGTACAACTATTCACTACTAGATAGTTGGGTAATTCATTTTCACTCTCTAGGTTTTGAAGTAAATAAATAGGGCTATAATATTATATTATGTTAGGTCATGTAGGATCATGTAAATTTGGAATAGTTATCTAATAATAATAGAGACCACTCTACTATTAGTATGAAATATTTTGAGTCTATGTATAAAAGATTCTATTGGTCATCATTATGTTGGACTTAGATTGGTGAGGTATCTCTTGATGGGATATGGATAGTGAAATTAATGATAAAGAAGGTCTAGGCGATCTTAGTGATTTTGAGGAAATACCATAATCGATATAAATCTATTGCTTCTCTAAGTCATAAGACCTTGGATTTCAATATGGGAGACAAATTATTCATGAGAGTCTCCCTGTAATGAAAATTTTGTAGAGTCATCTAGGGAGGAAAGGTATATACATAGTTTTTTGGGCCACTCGATATTCTACAGAGTGTTGGTGAGGTTTTTTCATGCTATACTTTCCCCCATAGTTGGTGTGGGTGTAAAAATTCTTCCATGTGTCATATATAAGGATGTATAAGAATGATCCTATATTTTTCATTGAATGGGGTGATAAGGCCATCATTGATGGAGAAACCATCATGGAGTACCATGTCGCGATCACAGATTAACATGAGAGATCCTTCATGAATTGACCATTCCTGTGGTCCACGTGCTGTGGAATCTTGGGATAATAATTTTTTTCATTTTCAAGGACTAAATTATCTAATGTAGGGAATAAATTAAGGTAATTATTTCCATCTAATACATAAAAATATATTGAATAATATTTTTTAACCTAGTTGTTGAAACAATATAAGATTCTGAGTCCGAGTTATCCAAAAAAAATTTATAAAAATATTAAAACTCTGTTATATCATTTTCACACAGTATGTAAAATATAAGGGAATGTCAATTAAATAGGGTCTCAACTAAGAAATCTGAGTGTATTGTTAAATAGGTAGAGAAAGGCTAACCTAATCATGGCATAATAATTTTCATCACCTAACATTCACATAAGGCCGTTGTTTTCACGTATGTTACGTGGTTTAATTAATTAAGTAATTTAATAAATTATTTCAGTCACAAAAACCTATTGATATCCATTATTAGAATGTTAGGGAATGTTCTAGAGGTAATATTCATAACCTTGATATCATAGAGAGGAGTTTTAATCATTTTTCATTGGTGTATCAAAATCATACTATGGTCGATGATCAGATCTAAGTGAATCAATAGGCAACAAATGAAATAGATAATCCACAACATTGGAGAACATTTTTATTACTAATTATTGATCCAATAAGGGATTATAGAATGATATTAACTATATTTACATAGTTTTTAATTAATATAGAATATATTAAATTATATTTTCTTAATTCTCACATCTTCTAAGCTTTCCATGAGTTAGTTCAATAATTTTTATTTTTTAAATTGGATTATTTCCATTATTCCATTTTTATCGACCTCAATATCCCATATTAATGTTTATTTAATGAAAACATGGAAAATGATTAATTAACCTTTGGTTTTATTCTCTTCAACCACCCATTCTTCATGTTATTCAATTTTGGGGTACGGGGCCATAGTTTGACATTTTTTGGTGGGTACGAGCAAGATTGGAACAATGGATTAACAATAGATGTTTTCATAGTAAAATGGTCAGTGATTTTCAAACATATCAGGATGGATTAAGGGTGGTTTTATGGATATTAGATCTTAAGGGTCCATGGTGGCGACATGAGGGTCTATGAGAAACAAAAGTGTAACGAGTTTTTTACAGGTTATTTGAATTCAAATTTCTATCCATCATGGGACTGGAATAAATGGATAAATGTTAACCCCTCCATTTTTTATTTAAATGATAGATATATAGTAATATTTGATATATAAATATATATAATATGCATGATTATTTTGCAGATTTCATGTAATACATAAATACACACCATGTATTCTTAGGAATGTATGGGGTACAGACCACTTGATGTGGTGCCAGTGTTTCCAATAAATATTGATATCACTAGTATTATAAGTGGGTTTACATTCCATGTGACCCCATAGGTATCCAGGACATGTGCTATGTAGACATGCCCATGACCCCTTCTGAGAGGAGATAACATGTAAGGAAGTACACATGCATGATCATACAAACATATGCACAAACATGATCACACAACCTAGCCCTAGGAGGCCGAAATTAGCAATGTATTACCCTTACATGGAATGTATGTCGACATGGATATAAATAATTGAGCTAGTGAAGAAAAATCTCGAAATAAAAGTGGGATGAAATTTTATGTGGACCCCCTTATAGGCCATGGATTCTTTTTTTGTTACGAAAATTATACCTCGAACATCTCCTTTGTTTGGACTTGGATTTTGACATGCATGTACCCTGTTGTGAGTCCTTTCAGTTTAAAACACAAAGTTTGTGTTTTTTATGTATTATGAGATATGATGTGGGATGTTGTGAGTATGATGCTTCAAAAGGAAACAGTTGAATATAGATAAGAAAAAGATGAATCATTATAGAATTTAGGGAGAGACACTACGCCCCAATTCAAGGTAGGGTTCCTCTACCCATGGATATGGTACCCACTATTCTAAAAGAGTGTATGTAATCAATAATATTTATCCATACATGTAGTACACCCCTTCCACTCCTAGGAACTCTTCCTATATACATGGAGATGTTACTCTCATGTCACACCGAGGTGTGTGTCCCATGTTCTCATTATGCATATAAAGATAATACTACCATATGGTACTATGGTGTGGGTCCACTGACATTGTAGATGGAAATAACTTATTACAAGAGGGAGCAGTTTCTATACACTCATTATGTAGATAAATATAATACTCCCTTATCACACCGTGGAATGAATCCTATAACCATAGAGATGGATCTCCCTTATTTCACTAAACAACATATCCACCAGATGCTTTGTATTGATATAGACGGTACTCCACAATAGAGGTCATCGCTCCACTATATATTTTGATGGTACTCTCCTATTTCACCAGGTAATGATTCCCCGATATTTTATATATATATATAGAGATGACACACCCCTACATGTGCACAATTCCTCTATCTTCGGAGTGGACTCCCCTATTGTACCAAGGAATGTGACCTTAATAAATTGGTGATTATTTTTACCTTTGGATATGGATCTATGGTGATGTGTTTTCCATTATCATGAATTCTCCTGAAACATATGTGAGATATTGGGAATGAATGATTGACCTTTAGAGTTGCAAAAAGAGTTATCGTCCTGGGATTGAATGTGAGTTGGTGACCCCCTTTCTCACTCATTTAGGTTTATCATATGATCATATATCTATGTTTTTGGATTTCATTTCCCTCAATATGTAGTTTTATTTGAATACTACTAGTGTTTCTTAAATTTGACCATCTTTAGTTTTTTGGGCATCATCATTGGTATGTATTTTCTAAACCAAACATGGGATTTTCCCCATGTTTAATGTCTTTTATAGAGGAAATACAGATCAATGGTGGTTTTTGAGGAGCTTAAGGATACAAATGTTTATAGATACTGTTTGGTGGTTTGGTTTGGAGATCTCATCCTAACCCCTCCTAGTATTTATTTATTGGTTATTAATATCCAGATAAATCATTTATTGGTGGACTTATATTTTTCCATTTTCATTTCATATTACTCTATCTCACTATTTTATATTCCCTCTATATTATTACCTGCATGGATTTCACTTGATATGTAATTTAATTTCACTTTTATTCTTTAGAACATAAACAAAGAAATTTTTGGGTGCTTGTGTCTAGTTACTTTAAGAAATTGAATCCCATTTTAGTACAACATTATCAGTTCTTTTCACCAGACCATAGCCTACGGATGCATTCTTGCAGTTGTGGTAGCTTGGTTTTCGGTTGACCCAATATTCCTTGATGGGTTGGGTTGTTACATTCCCCTTATCTAGAATAGTAATCAATAAAGTTTTATAACATGTTTAAATAATATCATCCTGATTCCAAAAAATTAATTATTCATGTCATAAACATTATAATATAAATCATATAGGTGGTAAAAATGACATAACGAAGAACTTGTTATAAATATTGAATGAGTAATTACAATATAATGGATAATCATAAAATAACATTTAATGAAGATTATTCATGTCATAATATCATAAATATTCAATATATTTAATTTTATGACCTTCTATTTAATGTTGATATTGAAAATGAAAAATATCTCTCATGGAGATGGTAGTCCATACGTACGAACGAGTGATACATCCATTTTCTAAAGAGAAAAAAGAAATGAATGTTGAAAATATTTTTTTAATATAGTGTCATTATTAAATCATAAAATTCATATTGTTTTAGTAAATATATCCTCAAAAAACACAATTAGAGGCTACGGTGGAAATTGAATCACAAATCTATATGGATTTGGTAGTCCAAACATACACATTGTTGATAGTTTCATTTCACATTTTATATAAATGAGGTGGAAAATGTTTTTCTGATTATCATAATAGCTTTTCATTTTATTAATTATAATAAAATAAATTTATAATGTATAAAATATAATCATGGTATGTGGAATAATATTTAATCTTTTGAAGATTCAGGTAATACGATTACCACTTCCTGGAAAAACTAAATTTTTCATAAACCTTAATCATTCATAGGATGGTATTTTGTAATTTAAAGAAACATTAGGCTAAAGGAAAAGAATATCAAGAGGTATTAGCGCAACCATTGGACAATATAGAGTGATCGAACATTATGAATAAGGGAGAAGAAGGGGTAACTTCTAATAAGTGAGGTTGATGGAATAAATAACTATATAAAATATTTATATATAATATGTATCATAATAATGCCACATTGAACCAAAAAACCCAAAATACATATGTACAAAATGATTGGATAAAAATAAACCCATCCAATGACATTTGGGAATGATTTTGAGAATATTTAGGCCTTAACTCTTATTGAATATCCCCTTAAACTAAGTATAACCGTCATCTTGAAAAAATATATTTTAAACCTGAAAACATAATATAAGGTATAAAATAAAATTATAATTATATAAAATTTGTAATTTATCAGTAATATTTTTTAATCCTTTTTATAATTTAAAAATCTATTTGTGGAATAAATTAGATTAATTATTAGTATGGAAAACACAATAAAATCTCAATTTTGGAAAACCCCTGACTTAGAAAAAAATTCATTTCATATAGAAATAATGTTAAAAGATTAGTTAAAAATTATATTTTGTGTTAAGTAATAAAAAAATCGTTTTTTTAGTCCATTGAATGAGAAATCCCAAATGCACCCATCCAACCATGAAAATAAATTCGAAGACCAAAAAAGTGTTTTTAAATGTGATAAAATATAAATTTTGTCCATAAAAGCTGAGCATGATTTCATAAATTAAAAATAATATTTCAAATAAAATTATTTAACACCATACAAATATTTTTGGTCAACAACCACGCATGAAATATGATAATTTTAGGTGTTAGAGGGATTATAAATCCCTACCCGATATTTTTTTCAATATTTCACCAGATTTACCTGTACTGAGGTGACACATTTATACCATGATTACAATTATTAATGAAAATATAAAAAATAACTATTTATAAATTAAAATCCTCATGATTTTGTATATGGAAGAATTTATACAATTAAATTTCAATAATTTATATGAATCAATTTCAGTATAAATGCATAAAACCCAAAAAAGAAGGGTTTAGAAAGAATTTTTTTTAATACCAAAAAGAACAGAACTGAAAATCAAGAATAAAAATTATTCATATGTAATTAGATCGATTAAATATAATTAAATGACAATTATGTAACATTATTATTATGTAAAACATAATAATATTTTTTAATTACATTATTTAATCAAGTGAAATGACTCTTTTTGAAAAATTAGTGATTTTTAATATTCACAAAAAAACAAATCTTTTTAGAAACATCCCTAATATTACCCCAAGATAATAGTTAAAGAATGGTTTAAAAATTAATATAAATTAATATAAATAAAATTTCTTAAAAATTGTTTCAATTTTTTATAATGGATGCACACAAATAATAATAAAGACCCTTTTTGAAGAAAACACATTTTTAAAGGAAAAATGACTTTACAAGAAAATTGAATACTTATTTGTAATGTATTAATAAATATTTATGAATTATATATATCCGATATAAATATTTTTCATAATGTTTTTATTCCTACTCATACATCCAATGTAACTTTATAATTATCATTGTAACATTTAATTACAAATATTTCTTCAGTATATCACAGTTTGTATAAACATTGATATTGCATTTTAAGAAAATTATGAATCTTATTATTATATCAAACAATTTTTTTTGGTTTCACACCATCAATCTAAGGTGTCAAACTCATTAAAATAATGATAACTGAAAATAGATATATAAAATTCTTACCACTGAATTCTTAATTTATTTATTTATGTTAACTTCTTCATCTCAAAATTCCATTTAAAATATTAAAATGATTTGATATTATAAATATGGTACAATAATTTAAAAAAAAATTATGTAAAACCTATCTTCTCATTCATGGAAGTTACATATTTTTAGATTAATATTCATTTAATTATAGAAACACGTGCCTAAGGACCATAACAGTTTAGTGCCTTTGGAATCATTAAACACAATTATCCAATGTAGTGAATGCTCTTCAATGATTCCAAAAATATATTCCCATTTAGTACCCATATTAAACATACCTTATTTAGAACCGTTATTTATAACATAGGGAAAAAACATAAGAAATGGATGGATAAGATGTTTAGTAAAGATAAACAAGGGTGATAAATAAGCATAATATGAAAATTATGGTAATATAACACAAACATTAAATTCAAAAACCATACCATGTATATCAAATATCATGGTCTAATGTCATGGAATAATGATTAGAAGATCATAAGATATTAATCATAAGGAAATAAAATAACATGTGTCTTAAGAGAATGACATCTTCATATGATATAGATTTGTGGAATATCAATATGCAAAGATAATAATTTCCATATTATCAAGGCACATTGAAATGTCTATCATATTTGAAAGGTTTCACAACCCAAACCATCATTGTAGTCATGGTTTACTCCCAAGACCATAATAGTGGAGAAAGTACCATACTAAATTGGGAACACTCCCCATTCCATTTTTATATATCTCTTGAGGTATAAATTTTTATCTAATACATTTGTTGGGGATATTGTTCCCACCAATATCAAAATGAAACCCACATTTATGTGTTCGAAAATATAATAAAATATCATCATATCATTTCCCATGAAATAAAATGGGTTTCTTAAAAATATCATTATATCATTACCTATATAAAAAATGAGAGGTTTCATAATCATTTATCCATTTCCAATATGTGGGATTCATACAAATTTAATTATAGTATACCCCATGGATGAGAAATGAGTTTCATAAATATCATTATATCATAAACATACACTATTCAAAAAAGAAATATGGATGATTTCATTGGAACATATCCTCAAAAAAGAATAGATAAAATTACAAAATATCATCTGAGATGTAAAATTATTATGATCAATAATTTAATACTTTTCATTCATAAAATATCATTTTATCTTCAAAACCACATGTTATAGCCTTTTGAAAATTGATTTTTTTAATTTTAAATTTTAATATTAAATATTAAATTTTGGAAATATTAAAGAAAAAAAATCATGGAAATGAACTTTGAAAACATTTATGGAATTATTAAAACCATTTACAAGGCATAACAACATGGAGTATTATTTAGTTCATGCATGATAACAAAACAAAAATTCCTTTCAAACATTTGGTAAAAGACCAACGAGCTTTGTTTGGAAAACAAAATAATGATTCCATTGAAAGAAATTATAATTCAAAAAATGGTATACATATTTATTAACACATTTTAATAATCATAAAATTATTTTTAGAGAAAACATTATAAGATGTAATAGGCTTTTCAACTAAAAAGATGAATTATCTAAGAAAATTTTAATTTTAAACTCTTCAGTATATAAAGAAAAGTAATAAAAATGAAAAAAATTATTGTCATGAAATAACTATAAGAAAATAAATTTAATGTGTTTCTTGAATTATTTATCATTACACTTTATCATCAGAAACTAGATGATAAACAATCCTGGTATATGATGAGATTGTAACATCAAATCATTAATACATTGGTTTCATTGAATTGTAATCCAAATAAAATAATAACAAATTACAAAAAATAAAATAATTGTAGGAAACAAAATTCATGATATTAAATTTCAATTGGTGTGTATATACACCTCATGATTGAATGTGGGTTCATAACATAACTTATGTCTCAAAGAAGGTAACTTTGGACAAAATACTTTTTTACATTGGTAACTTTTGAATTGTAAACCCAATGAATGAGAGATCCTAAAATGGATATGTGATTCACCATATCTATAATTATAATTATAATCAACATAAAATAAATTCTTTGGATGTTTGTACTCAACATCATTGAAATAGTTAGTGAATGTGGAATTTGTCTCACTCAAGTAAAAAAAATGAGATAAAAATCCCTTACCATGAGCCCTGAATTCCTTTAAAAAGTGAAACCTCTTATATAATATATATATTTTTATTATAAATCTATTACATCACCATATATATATATATATATTTCTTCTCATATTCAATTTACTTATTACCTTTTATAGCTCTTATATTAGAATATCAATTTTAAAGTGAGGTTTCTAGAAAAAACATATGTTTTTCATTTTTGTTTCATTTTATTGTTTTTTTTTCATCTTGATTTTTTCATGATTTCATCATATCCAAAAATTTTGCAATGATATAAATAGATTATATATTCATTGTATATGAGTTTATTGCGATCCATAAAAATTAGTGATAAAAAATTGGAATACATTGTTCATGGAGATTACATGTCGTATGTATGCATGAATGTTGTTTTCATTTTATTGTTAAATTAATAGAAAAAATTAAATGATATATTATCATTCCATAAATTTTTATACTTTTATATTGAATTTTTTAATTAAACCAATATTTAATACCTTCTATTTAATTATGAACAAATCAAAATGCATCACAAGGTGGTAGTCCGTAGAACACAAGATGGACAATATAAAATTCCCAAAAAATTGAAATAATAATGGTATGTGTGATATAATAATTTTTGAAGCATTATAATATCATAAATATCATACATAAAAAATAAATCCATAATTATGTTCAACTGGGAGAGGTGGTAGTGTAAAAACAATTTAAATTAGTTGATGAAGAATTTTATACTCATGAAGAATGATTTCATAACACATTTGATGGAAGTGGAGATGATATTAGGTCATGGACAAGAAATAATATATCTCAGTATATGTAATATGTTTTTATTATAAAAAAATAAACTAATGAAAATTGAAGGGGGTGGAGGATGAAATAAAATGAAAATTCATGTTGACGAACGTTGCCTCTTCTTTGAGTATCCTCCTTTGGTTCTCACTAATGTCGTTGTTTGTTGGATTTTTGTCCAAAATTAAGATTATAGGATTATAATAGTGACTTTCATAATTTATATGAGTATTTAATGTTCGAAAAAAAGGATTTGATGGTGTTCAATTTAGAGAAGAGTGGGTGGCATTCTATAAGTGATGCGAGTGGAACAATTTTTATTTTTTAAATGAAATAATTCTGTGTATTTATTTCCTGT
This sequence comes from Viscum album, assembly GCA_963277665.1. Classification (NCBI taxonomy): domain Eukaryota; kingdom Viridiplantae; phylum Streptophyta; class Magnoliopsida; order Santalales; family Viscaceae; genus Viscum; species Viscum album. The sequence goes on from OY728148.1 coordinate 2,133,414,194, forward strand.
AACAAGGAACTAATAATGGAAAATTGTAATTAATATAAGTGATAATATTTACATATTTCCATAAAAAAGGTTTTAGACATGTTTTGGGTTATTTTTAACTATTATTCTTTCAGATTAACCCCTAGTAAAAACATTTTTTCCTTGACCACAATAAATAATATTTAATATTTGTAATATTAAATTTTGAGAATAATTAGGCTGAATTTATTAGATAATATAAATTATTATAATTAAAAATATGGAAAATATTTCATCAAATTTAATTTTTCTAATTTTAAAAAATTACTTTTAAATTAATTTTGCAAAATTTATGAGAAATCGTTTTCTAAAGAGAAAAGAGTTCAAATGTTTACAATGATTTTATATCAAAATTCAGAATGAAATAAATTAAAATTAATTTAATTATTTTAATGGATGTATAATTTAATTCATATAACCTTAAGACCAATTTAAAATATAATTTATCTTTATAAAAAATGTAACAGAAATGACAGTGTTTAAATAAGATTCATTATTTTCACTATTTAAAACAATAATGTGGGTTTCTATGAAGGAATTATAAAATGTTAAATCATTGATAACAGATCTGAATTTTGATGGTGAAAATCAATTTAAGGGGCACGGATGTAACACTCAGATATTTGGGTGCAAGTTTCCTATATTACATTTCTTGGTAACTAGAAACATTTAGCGAATTCTTTCAATTCTTTAATAAAAAATCTAATATATATGATCCAATTAAAATAATCTTCAAATTCTAATATAATAATATTGGATTCATCCCACTACCTTTTAAAATCATTAACTAAGAATCATAAACGTATTCTTTAATATATATTTCATTTAATATTTCACTTGTAAACTCTTCATTATCATGAATATGACCATTACTTAACCAACATTTTAGATATTCATTACAAAATTTAACTATTGTACCTCAATTATTATAATGGACATACGTTACACATTTAAAGAATTTAATTATTGATGATATCTTAGGGAGACCACTATCCACATCAGTTACATTATCTAAACTCCTCATATTCCATTTAATGTTACATTATATCATTTGTTAACATAGTCAAAAAATCTTCTCGTAGGTCTAAGAAATCTAATTGGGTGATTGTACCAATATTCATGATGTATAAAAAATGAATATTAATTCTAATATGGTCTACACTACCTGAAATCTCATTGAACATTTTTTAACTTCTTTGGAGAGTGTGATATTTGGTTAAGGAATAGATTATTAATCATGTTTTTTGAAAATTGATTAGGGATAATCGCAACAAACATTATTCCAATAATCAACCCATTTGGAATCATATCATCAAAATTTCCATAACATTAAATTTTATCATATTTCATATTTTTTTCTTCTATAAACTAATACGAAAATACATAGTGTTATCAATGATAATCATAATGGGATGCAAAATAATAATAAAAATCAATTAAAGGTTGTATAAATCATGACATTTTTTTAATATATTAAACCTTTTGTTTATCCTAGTTCATTCAAAGTCATCATATATTTAAATCCTTAATAATGGTTCGTAATGAGTTTTTTTATTTACAAAGAATATTTGAAAAGTGTGTCATAATAAATGTAAAACAATAACCATAGTCAAAAACCAAGGGCCAAATGAGTCATTGTCAATTCACCATTTTTACAGATGTTTCCCATATATATATTAGTTATAGATCCACATCCACATTTATTATCTGGAGAGAGATATGGTTTCGTGGAATGGACACTCTCCAAACATTACCAAAATTTTAAGACATTTTACAATACCTAACCTCATCCTTGGACTTATTCTTAGTGACATCCATAAATCATTCTTAAGAAATATTTCTCAGGATCAAACTAAAGAAAAATGGTCCAAATTTTAGAAGAATAACTAATTATTTCATAAAAAAACTATATAACCCAAATATTATCCTATATTGATATCACTCATTTTTAGATGAATATCTATTATGTTACAAAAAACACACAACTAAGGGATGAAATAGTTTAGTGCCTTTGGGAACATGGAACAAAAACCTCTAATTAGGTGATTTATCTTCAAATATTCCAAAAACAATATTCCCATTTAGTAATACTCATAGACATACCAATCAAAAAACATTTCTTCATAACATGGTAAAGGTAATTATAAGAATGGGTGATATCAGATGCTCAGTAAGGGTAAATAAGTGATATATGTATGAAACATTTAAACAAAATGGTATGAGAAAAGTAGAAAAATATTTTAAAACTATACCATACATATCAACTATCATGATCTTGAGTAATCGAATAAATATAAGAGTTTCATAAGACATAAATCATAAGGGTATTAATGAACATGATCCATGGGATCATAAAATTTCCCTATGACATATATTTTTAAAATAAATAGACTCATAGAAAATCATTTACATATTAGTTAAGGATCTTTACCAATGTTATAATAGTGGAATGAGTTCACTCCTTAAACCATCATAGTGACCATGGTTCTCTCCCAATACAATCATAATAGATAATGTCCCTTATTGGATTGTGTTCCCCCCATTCCAATCATATTTATCTCATGATATAATAATATTTATCTATTTCACAAGAATTAGAATATTATCCCACACCTATCATAATGAAATCCATATTTATGTTTTACATAAGAAAATAAATCAATTTTCATATCATAACCCTTGAAAATAAATGGGTCTCACAAAAATTACATCATATCACAATATATATAATATAGACATGTTTCACAATCATTTCATCATTTCATAATACCATAACACATGTAAAAAGAAGTAGGTTCTTATGAATAATTATTTTATAATTTTAACATATAATAATTATTGAATATGTAACATCAATTGATAAAATTTTAGATAGAAAATTATTTTGATGTATCATTTAAAACTTTTATTGTGGACTAAATTCATTACACTTTGAAACCAAAATTATAACCATTTCAAAATACCTTGATTACATTGAAATAAATTAGTTAATATCTAGATATTTAACAATTTTTAAGGAAATTTTTTCAGTTAAAGTGAAATTGAAATCTAATTTTGGAATATTGAAACCATTGATTGGTCATGATAGTGAGTAATACCTGTCATGTTGTATATGTGATTTTTTTTAATTTTATCACATTTTATGTAAAATCCAAACACACATTATTTGGAAAACAACAAGATGATTCTATTCCAATAATTTTTTTTAAAATGATAAGCATGGGTAAAAATTCCTTTATAAAATAATTTACTGAATCATAAAAACATTTTTAAAATCATTTTTTTAAAATGTGGTTTAGGAAGAAAAAATGTTTTTCAATCACAAAGATGATTTTTCCTGAATATATTTATTTTTATCTATTGAATACATAAGGGGGGGAAATAAAGGGAATAATTTATTCTCATAAAATAAACATATAATAAATTTTTTTGGGTGTTTCTTGATAGTTGTTTCATGACATTATATCATCAAAAACAAGACCATAAATAATACAGATACATGATGAGGTTATAACATAAAACCATTACCACATCAGTTACATTGAATTGTAAAAAACTTTATGTAATAAAATAAAATAAAATTCAAATATCTTGAGTCTAAAAAAAATATTGATACTTCATGTATATAGATTTTTTTTATATATCTCTTGAATGAATATAAGTTCATAATATAATGTACATCTCATCGAAGGAATGCTAAATCCATTTCTGATTTAGTAACTATTAAAATTTTAATTCCTTTAATGGGATACCCTAAAAGGAATATATAAATCCTCATACATTAATTTATAATAACAATTGATTACAAATATGTGCATTTTATAAATTACAAAAAAATGATTCAGGTGGTGAATTTGGAAGGTGTCCCAATTAAGTAACATGTATGATGAGAATCTTATACCATAAGTCACGAATTTTGTCATAAAATATCATAAATAATATATATAATAAATATAATATTATTATATATCTATTAATGAACCAAAAATATTAATATATCATATTATGTGATTTAATTATAGACTCTTATTACCTATTTTTCAGCAATTCCTTATTAAAGTCTAATTTTGTTTAATAACTGCTTTATTTTTCATGTATGTTTCTATTTTTTATAATTGGTCCTTTTAATTTGAATATAGTTTAATATTAAACTTAATTTTGTCCATGATCTAAATATCATATAAATACAATATTTATTTATATTAATCCTTAATATATATCGATATAAAATGAAATACGGAGTTCATAGAGATAGTAAACCAAACATACGCATGAACATTGCTTATATTTTCTTTTCAAATTTAATGATATAAAATTAAATGAAATATTATAATAAAAAGTATATTTTTATGTCTTACATATCACTTGGGATCATTAAACCTATCATTGTTACATTTAATGTTAAGTTTGAACGTATCACATTGCTTTGTGATGTAATAGTCCTTCTTACACCTGAGAGATGTTGTCGTATTCCCATAAAATGGAAATCAAGAAGGTAAAGATGAAATAATAATTTAAGGAGAATAATAATATCTTAAATATAATTTATAAACAACAACCCGAAAGTTATTTCACAATATGAGAGGTGGGGATGGAAAAATGAATGATATCGGTTCATGATGTAGTATTCTGTAGTTTACAGTAATGATGATTTCATAAGATATTTATTGGTTTTTTATATGTTTATCAGTCATCAATGTAATATAAAAATATTATTATGTGTAAGATTTTGTGGGTAATATATAAAAATGGTTAATTGTAATTAAAGGGGTGGGTTAGGAAATTCAATTTAAATGATTATTGATGAACATTTCATCTTCTTCAGATGTCCTCTTATATTTCCCTAAAATAACTCATTGGTTTGATTTATGTCCAAAATAAGACTTCTAGAATTAGAGTATGGAATTTATGAATTGGAATTGATATATATTTTTTGAACTAAATGGGTTTGATGTCATAAATAAGAGACAATATGTGTTTTCCTATTATAATATTGGTGAGTTGTACACCTTAATTTTGTTAAAAGAATAAATTGCACCTAAATTTTGTTCATGTTAGAAGGATCCAATAATAAATCATTCCCAATAATATAAATTATATTCTCTAAATTGTATGGTAAGTTGTTTTCTAGAAATTTTTTGTGTTATTTTTATCCCACGACAATTTAGTTTAACCCCCCCCCCCCCCCCCCCACAATGGTGAAACCATTTTTCCCTTTACCGCAAATACTATTTTGCACCTTTTTACAAATAATTTTGTAAAAATAATTAAGATAAACTTAACATATAATATAAATTGTACTAATTCCAAATAGATAATCCATTTTTTCTAATTCCACACACTTTATTTGAAAATTTTAAATTACAATAAATCCTTTATACGTGACGAGAAAGAATGTTATTAAAGATAAAAATGATGAAAACATTACAATGTTTTTATATCGAAATTGTAATGTATTGACTTGGGTCATGAATAAGACAGTGGTTGGACTGGTCGCCACATGACCTCAAGCGTGCCTTCTTGTAAGACATAGGCTACCAACTAGCAGTGATGGTTTAAGTATAGTTAGTAGGGAGACTAAATCCTCTTATTAAAGATGCAATGCGGTATAATAGAGTAAATAAAAATCCAATGTGGAAGAAATAATATATGATTTAAAAACAATAGGAAGATAGATCTCATATAAATAAACAAAAGTGATCAGTGCTATACTATAAAATTTAGGAATTCATGACATGATATGGATACATTACAGAATATAGTAAACAATACAACAAGATTTTCAGTGCAATACAATGTAGGACTCAATTAATGAAAAGAACTAAAAGCCTGAAGATGATCTCCAGGAGAATCCAGAGCACTAGCTCATTTCTTTTCTCTTAACTCCCTAGTACAAGAAAACAACAATTAATCATGGTCCAAAATCCTGGGAAGAAGAAAGGTCTACTTGGGTAACCCAGTGAAATGGCAGCCCATGAGTTGTGAGATATAAATCTTATTATGTTAGCACTACCAGTGTCTATCTTAATCATGATATTTTAATATAAATTAAACAGTGTGCCAGCATGCATAAATAATGTAGTACAATGTAACCAAAAACTCAATTACCTACTTCAGACCTCAGTTGATGTATGAACATGTAATTATTTAATTAATTTATAAATTACCATTTTATTTTAATAGTTCATGTGAGGAATATCCATCACTAACATCACCTCATGATAGAATAAATTGTGATGGATCCAAGATGTAACAAGGAATACCGAAAATGATATCTGGTGAGGGATTTAATGGGTAATAACTAAGAAAACATAGATGTCGTGGAATTCTTACCCAGTATTATATGAGTCTGGAAAGGGGGTAATATTGTAATCCAAGTAGCATAATAAAAGGCATTCCACAATAAGGTGCCTACCGAGTTCATGGTGATTGGCCAAGGTAAAACAGACCTAAGCAATGTCAGGGCATGATGGGTTGTAACCATAGAACCTGAATTTCAATACTGGAACAATGGATTGTATACACGGTATCCTATAATAATTTAATAATATATAAGGAATGGAGTCTAGGTGGGTATCAACCAAAGTAAATCACATCCTAGAATCAGAATGTGGTTCCCAAGTCTAAAGGTATTCCTCACTCATAATCCAAGGTGAGTCCTGGTCAACCCATTCCTTTTGATATGGAAATCATGTAGTAATTCATCTAGTTGATGTCTTTCCATCCATTATTTTGGATAGGTCATGAAAAGTTGCAACCATTTATTTATTGGTCATGACTTTTCTTCTATTAGTTTGGATATTCCATGTAGCATAGCAACCTTGTAATCATGTCTTAGTAAATAATTATGTTCATTTGGTCCAAGCCCTTACTTTCTTTATTATGAAAAGTCCAAGTAGCATTGAAAGCATTTAGTAAAACCCATTAAGGTATTTTCAAAACTCAAGGTCAATACTGCTACCTTCTCATAACATAGTAAGGGTTCCACATACATGAATCCAATTATTCTCTCATGAACCCAGGTCCATCCATGGAATTCCTAAATAAGAATCCACGTATCTCCCTATGGTTGAGTATGAAGTCCCTTCATGTCCATCCATGGCCTTCCTACATGGGAACCGACGTGCCACCCAAGATGTTATTAGCATTCAAAACATTTTAAAATAGTATAGTATGTAGTTTTGAGGGTCAATCGTTAAGCATTAACCATTCATTTAACTCAACTCATTTCATTTACAAAAACATGACAGCTTCATTTTTAAGGCTCCATGTATCTGTGGAAAAAGATAAATTACCTACATGCATAATTCTAATCTAAAAACAATACCAAACACCTAGACTGTGCCTTGGTCCTTTAGACATTTAAAAAGTAAAACTCATCATTGTTACATCCATTAGGTCCATTTACTAAACATTATTTATTTCATCATAACAATAAGGAATAAAACTTATAAACATGAAATGTCATGAAAACAAGTTCTCACCAGTAATTTTTAGTTTTAAGGCATCACATCTTTTTTAGAGGGGTTTTATTATAAAATCATGATATTTCTTACCTCTCAATTAATTTTTCGCCATTATAATTTTAAATATGAAACATGCTAAATCACATTCAAGAGCATTCAATAAAGATACATCATTTCAAGAATTTAAATACTATCTAAAGTGCTGCAAGAAGTTTATTAATGAAATTATAAAATTGAGGTCATGGAAATGGTCACTGCCTCATACTGGGACGAGGTTGTCCACTTCGGCACTTGGTGATCTATAACTAATAGAAGAATCTCCCCAAATAACTCTATTCACTTCCACATATGTTCAAGGACACATATCCCCTATGAAAACAACCACATATCCATGGGAATGTGATATGAGATCCTTAAACATATGCTTACGATCATATACCTGTCACAACTCACTTAAGAAATAATTTTTATATATACACACGGGAACACCTAGACCCATACCTGTGTAATCACTACCATGGATATTTACACATGTAACGGGGGAACCCACAAACATATATTCACTTATATATGCATTTGTAGGTGAGTCTCCCTTGGCTTGTATAATCAAAACCAACAGGCAGGGACCGACGTACAACATATTTAACACAAACAAACATAATGTAATTAATAAACACAATTTCAATGGTGCGGGACTAGGAAATAAAGGAAAACCCTCACCTTGAGTGTCGATGATGAACCAATACATAGAAAAACCACCTAGAACAACTCAATACCCTACTATTTTATTAAAAGGGAACAAATAAAAAAATATCTTCATTTAAAAGACGTGAAACAAATAAAAAGGTATAAAACATACCCTAAAATATTTTTGGTGGACTGAAACCACCCAAAAAACCTCACCATTAGTAGTGTTTTCCAGAACATGCTCCAATATGCTTAGAGACAACATTTTCATGATCTATGATTGAAGGGAAACCAACAATTAGAACACATCGCAAAGCGATGGGGTTCAGATGACCCCAATTGGTGATTGTATGGCCAAATAACTGTTGGGAAGGGGAGGAAAAGAGGTAAGAGACTCATACATAGGAGTTTCAGATGGATAATCATATGAAATAGTGGATGGATGTTGATACGATAGGAGGCCATGTAATGGGGTAACACACAATTAAGGGGGTCCCTATGGGGTCAGTGCATCTCAATTTAAGAGGGAAGATAGAGCTATTTAAGATTTATTTTATAATTTTAGTAAATATTTAACATAATAAATTCATTAAGCGAACCCAAAATCATGGTCCACAATCTTATGATCAAGAAAGTTATACTCGGGGACCCCAGTGAAATGGCGGCTTGAGTAGGGTCTAAGATTTAAATCTCAGTGGTTTGAAACCACTAGTATCTAGCCCAATCATGATAGTGTAATATAAATTAAATAGTGTGAAATAATGAATAAATAATGTAGTTATGTGTAACTAAAAACTATTATACCTGCATCATCCCTTAGCTAGTGTCTGAACATGTAACTTGTTAATTAATTAAGTAATTTCCAATTCATGTTAATTGGTCAAGTGAGGCATTTCCAAAACTGACTTCACCTCACAATAGTATTAATAGTGATGTTTCCATGATGTAATAAGGAATAATAAAAATGATATCTGGTGAGGGAGTTATAGGGTATTAACCAGGGTAATGTGGATCTCATAGATTGCTAACTCAGTAGCATCTAAGTCTAGCTATTGAATAAGAGTGTTATCAAAGGTGTGTAATACCAGGCATTCTAAAATAAGTTTCCTATCAAGTCATAGATTATCGAACAAGGTAAAACATGGCTATGAAATGAATGGGGTCTGATTTTCTGTAATAATGGAACATATATGTAAAAACTGGAACCAAGGAGTGTATCCAAGGAATCCATAAATAATGTAAGAATAGAAAAGGACTCGAGTCTAGGTGGGTATCTTCTTAAGGAAATATCATCATTGAATTAGAATGGGGTTATCAAATCCCATGATAATCTCTTAATAGAATCCAAGTTGAGGCCCAGTAAACCCATTCCATTTTATATGGAAATCATGTAGTAATTCATTTGGTTCAATTCATTCCTTCCATTAGTGTGGATATGTCATGTATAGTGGAAACCATTTATTTATTTTTCAAAACCTGGTCTTCCATTAGGGAGGATAGTCCATGTAACATTGCAACAACATAATCAAGTCTTAGTTAACCATTATGTTCACTAGGTCCAAGCCTTTCTTTTCTTTAGTGTTATATTGAAAAATTTCATTGAAAAAATTTAGTAAAATACATTAAAGAATTTTCAAACTCCAAAGAGCACAATGCTACCATTTCTTAACATGGTAAACGTTTCAATGGATGTGGAACGAATTATGATCTCATAAACCTGTATGAAATTACTATATGAAAATCCATGTATCTCGATGGTATGAGTATGAAAACACATTGAATCCATCGATGGATTTCCTACTTGGGAACCAACGTGTCACCCAAAGTGTTATTAGAATTAAAAACATTTGAAAAAAATAGTAATTGGTTTTCAGGGTCAATCATTAAGAATTAACCATTCTTATTACTAAACTCATTCCATTTACCAAAACAAGAAAATTGAATATATAAGGATCCACATATCTATGGAAAATTGTAATTACCTACATGGGTAATTCAAATCTAAAAACTGGACTGAACACACAGACAGTTCTTTGGTCCTTTAATCATTTAAATAGGGAACCTCAATGTTTCTAATTCCATTAGTTTAATTTCCTAAACATGCCATATTTCAACATAACATCAAGTCTTAATAATTATAAACACGAGAAGTCAAGAAAGAAAGGTCTAACCTCTATTTATTATCTTAAAGAAATTGCACCTATTTTTTACTGGTTTTATTATAAAACCATGATATTACATATCAAACAACTCATTTATCTCCCATAACATTTTAGATACGAAACATGCTAAATAAAATTTAAGAGAATTCAATATAAAAACCTAACTACATGAATATAAATTATAACTAAAGAGCAGTAAGAAATTTATTAATGCATTTATAAAATTGAGGACATGGAATGGGACCCTACCATGGGTTGGAACGAAGCTATCCACTTCATCACTTGGATCTTTTTAACTACCCTACTAAGTAGGTGAACTTCTACACATGTGCAAGGGAACCTAGCTCCTATGAACACACTCGCATGTCCATGGGCATGCGCAAGGGGATCTTTACATATATCATTATGTGTATATACCAGTATCCACTCACCTATTCATGAATTTTTATATATATACCTGGGAACACCTATACACATACGTGTTTAATCACTGCAATGGATATTCACACATGTAATGCGGGACCCATATACATATATATACATACCTATTCATATAAAGGGGAGTAACCCTTGACTTGGTGATTCAAAACCAATAAGAAGGGAATGAGACACTACAAATTTTATAGTACAATCCTTAGGATAATTAAAGAACCCAATTTAAATGTTTTGGGACCATGAAACAAAGGAAAAACCTCACCTCACATGTTAACGATGAACCAAAACGTACAGAAACCACCTAGAAAAACTCAGTGCACTACTTATTTATAAAGATTTATTCATAGAAACATAATGATCTTAAATCAAGAGGTTCAAAACAAAGAATAACATATAGGCCTTACCAATAAATGTTGTCGAAAGACTGAAACCACCCAAACTGCCTCAGCTTCAGTAGTAGTTGTTGAAACACAGTCTATCATGCTCTCGGAGGACATTCGCAGGACCTATAATCAATGGAATTCCTAAAATCAGTTCATACCCAAAGATATATGGTTTAACTGAACACTATTGGGTGATTTTTCATCCAAATCAAAGCAGGGAAATTGAGGAGTATATATAAGAGACTCGTACCACGGATATTAAGAAGCAGAATCAGAATAAATTGTGGATGGAATTTGATCTAAGTGGATGTCGTGGAAAGGGGTGGAACGCGAAGAAGGCGGAGCCTTAAGGGGATTGTGAGTGGATATTTTTGAGGTTAGAGGAATTTATTTAGGTTTTATGATTTATTTGTAATTATTTTTTAATTTAATTCAATTTTATAATAGAAAGTGACAAAATGGTTTGACCAGAACAGTTTTCCAAACTGTGTGAAAATCGTGTAGAGTCTACTGCCTCCAAGTCAAAACCTTCATTGTCTTGGAACATATTTTATGAAACCATGTGCCAACCATTATCAAAGACACTCCCCCTCATTAAACAACATCGCACGGTTTCCTATAGTGGGCTACATGGTTTATCAGATCATGCGCAAACGGTGCACCCTCTGCTGTCTTTTAAAACAGGATGTTTTTCTGGTCTGAAAATCCCAAAATATCTAAATCCATTTGGGAGACCCCTTGAGCCTTCACCCATGTCCAAAAAGAACCTATATATAAGTTTACCAAAATAAATAATTATCTTCCAATGCTCGATATTAAAAACGATCGTCCATTAAATGAAAATATTAAAAACTTTTTCACTTTTTCTCTTGTTCAAAAACACAAAATTCTAAATAAATTCCATATAAAATAAATTAAAATTACCTATATTGGATAAAAGTGATTTATTTTTTCATTAAATCTATTATACATGTAATTTTGCTTTATAAAATAGTTAAATGAAAAGGGATTTTTCAATTAGAAATCAATATTTTTCAGTATTCATGATAAAATTAATCTTGTATGAAAATTTTTAAATTTTCACTCTAATATAATAAAGAGATGCTTATTTATGAATTTAATTTTTGTGAAGATAATTTTATAAAAATATTAAAAGATTATATTTAAAAAAACCTCAACACGTGATGAAAACGCGGATTTTCTGTAATTGTATTTTATGAAAAAATTATATTATATTAAATCAATGTCTAATTATAATCATTATAGGAATATTATTTAAGAATAATTTTTATATAATATATTAATTTAATTTAATACCATTCTTCTTAGTTAGTTAATTAAAATAGAGAATAATTATGCACTTTAAAATAGTTTTCAGAAAACCCACTTTTTTAATCCCAAAAATATACTTATAATAATATCAGATAAAAAGATGATTGATATGTAATTAAGTGGATTAAATAATACTAATGAAATATTATTTTACTTTATAATATTATGACGATTTTTAATTTCATAAATTTTTGAAAATAAATTATTGTTTTACCAAAATCAATATTTTTTCACTATTTATAGGGAAATCAATGTTTTCTAGAAAATAAAAAAAAATCACCCTAAGATATTTTCTCTACGATGATTTAAAAAACGAAGTTCATTTTATAATTTTTTTATAAAATCTATATTATAATAATTTCTCCTTAAAATAAATAAAAACTATTTTTGATGAAAGCATTTTTTTAAGAATATTATTACTCTTCTAAAACATGATAAGTTTTTTCTGGGAAATAATTAATTAATTAATATTATGACTTAAATTTAAATTTATATTCAATAAAATATTTAATAATATTCAATTCCACGTATTTAATAGATAGTTTATAATGGTTATATTTAATGGAATTTTATTTTATTTTTTAGTAATGATTGGTGTTTTGTGTAACACAAGCTAAAATCTGTATAATGGGTAAAAAAGACAAAAAAAATGTATTTTGTATCATAATATAAATCTAATTATAAAAAATATAAAAAAGATAAAATTTATTTGAATTTGTTTTCAAAAAATATTGGGGTGTTATATTTATCATTTCAATTGAAAAAAAACAATCATTTTATGTAGTGTGAACTAACACTTCGATGAGCTAACGTTATTCATTTCTCATTACTTCCTTTAATGGATATTCATAATAGTTATATATATATATATAAGTGTGAAATTTATAAAAAAAATTAAAATTTATAATGATTAACTGTATAACCCCATTTCCCCATCGAAGGTAACATGAAATCATCATCCTTGTGTATATGTGGACTATTTCCTCTATGGAATTATAGACGTCTATTTTATCCTTTCATCAGCACCTTACATGCATTTTGCAGATAATGGGTCTAATTGATAAATATTTTTTTAATAAATGTTAATGTTTTTGGAATGAAAAATGATACATCCTATTAAAAATATTAAAAACAAACAACAATGGTAAATTGAACAATCCATAAGTGCATTTAAAGAGAAAAGGTGATTTCTTCATAATATGAAATAAAATAAAATATTTAATATTATTAATTTTACTCATTATAATTAATATATAATTCAATAATAAAAAATAATTAATTTTGTTTTGTTTCTTTTTTGATTGTATTTTAACTAAATCACTTTATCAATATCCATTAAATGTAGTTCCCAGTTTATCAGGGACAGTTTAAACACATAATCGAACAATGTTATAAATTTACATCATAGAAGACTATAGATATTTAAATTTTTAAAATATATGATATTTATCTACAAATAATACATTTTTTTCTTCTCTATTAGTAATATAATAATTTAACTCATTATTTATTAAAACACCATTCATTTTCTAAGAAACCTTGAAATATGATCATTTCCAAATTTGTGTTTTTTGTTTGAAAACCAAAGACCCAATGCATTAAATTATAATTTTATAAATAATTATAAAATATAAATATAAGTTTATTTTTTGACATAGTGTTATTAAAATTTATATAATATATAAAGATAAAAATTGCTATTCAGAAAATAGTTCAAAATGATGAATATTACTCACACTTGATTTCTAAAATATATGATAACTAAATAATAAAGATATATGTAATTTGTTTCATATAATGTTCATAAAATGTTATATATTATAAAAGAAAATATAAATTTTCAATTAATGCTATTTTTTCTATACAATATTTAAGAGTTCATTTTACAATGTTTGAATTAATGTTAGGGTTTCTTTTCTAAAATTTTATCACCTCTTGACAATTTTACTATTATTCACCATGATTTATTTGGTATGGTTTATGTTATTGATAATTAATTTATTTTAAAATATTAATGTTTTAATAATGATACATATCATATATGATATTAAATTCATTTTTTTCAAAATATTCCAATACTGAAATATGTGTTTTGATTAAAATATTAATAATTATTTTGATTAAGAATATATCAAATTTCCACACCTTGAGATGTATTTTCTACCATCATTAATTGTGGAATGATATTCTGTTAGACTAAAATATTATTTTATATGGTCTAAATACATCCCCTTTTGCTCCAGTATTTAATTTTTTATTGATCATTTAAATGTAACTTTCATTCACATTTTTCCATTATTTGGAAACAAATTGAAATTATCCATAAAATATATTGGTTTTTTCATACCAAAAATTTATAATGATTTATTTTTTATAAGTCTTTAAAAAATACGGTATTTCCTTTTTCTATCTCACCAAATTATTTTTGATTCAAATATTATTTTTTGTGGAATTTTCATTCTTTTTGAAATTGAACCTCTATAAAAAATAATTCTCATCTTAATAAATGATGGTTTGTCATCAATATCATTATTTTACTCTTATCTCCAATGTTTTCCCTTAATATTTATAAAATGAATAATGTTTCATTATATTTTTAATTCATAAATATCCTTAACCCATTTCGAAATGGAAATTTTGATTGGTTTTCAAGATACGGGATTTTAATAATGGAATTTTAAAAAAAAATTAAAAATATTTTTGTCTGTATTTGTAATCAATAGCTTTTTCATCTACTCCACACATTAAAAATAGAATAGTGTTTTCATTTTAATGTATATTTTAGTGATGGTTATTTTTTTGAAAGGTAATTGTTCTTAAAATAAATAATTATACTTTTAAAAGAGTTAATTTTAGAATGTAATCCTCTTGTTTGTCTCATACAAAAATATTAAAAATGATTTCAAAAAACTTATTATTTTTTAATAATCTAAAGTGTCACGAACCAACCTGAGTCGACCCTAAACTTGTCCCCTGAGCCGGTCTATGACATGACCGGAGAATTGTTCCTGATCCTCCCAGGCTGGAAATAAGTGCCAGGGCATCAACAGAGGTTGTGGGACCGATTTCGCCCAATATAAATAAAAAAAGCAGCAGAGAAAACACAAATCCGCGTAGAATAAAAAAACCAAGAAAAGTGACTAAACAATAAAAAAAGAAAATAAAACTAACCAAACTCGACGTCTGAACTAAATTTGTGTGACCCCGCTGGTCACTCTCTGACTCAACGATCAAGTTTCACCCAAGGTGATCGCACTCAAGCTGTAGACTAAACAAACACTAAAAACATAAAATAAATATTGGAATGAGTATTAAAACTTAGTAGGCGTGCCCAACAAACTATTACCAATGCACTACCTTTAAATAAAGAATATACCAATTTCAGGTTTGAACTAAATTTTATAAAATATTGGTTTCCACAAACACACTTTATTTTCAAAAATAAATAAAACTCCATTACAAATTTTAATGTAAAAACAAGTTTAATTATTTAAAATAATCGGTGCATTTAATTTTAAAATATTTTCACAAACAATTTATAAATCCAAACTTTTGTTTTTAACCAAAATTAAGACCATACATAACATGAAACACACCAAGGGAAATGGAAAAATTCGCACACAGGGGCCAGCAACCGAACTAGACCTCTCACTCATCTACCACATACAAATAAACACTAAAGAAAACATGGATCGAACCTAGGAGCTCATGAACAATCCGAAACATACCATATATGTTACTCATCCAGAAGGAATGCATACTCTCGATGACATCATAACGCCCAAACACCCTGTGTTTCCCTACATGGCCTAACCAAGGGGCCCAATCCCCAGCAGAGTATAATCTGTACTAAGGGCCACTAGCCAGTGCATAATCTAAACTAGTGTAGAAATAGTTCTCAGAAGATTCACTTACTATGTAAGGTTCTAATGTCAACACGTATCATAAAAAGGAAAGGGGTGAGTCAAAAAATTCAATCAAGTAGCACAAACATCACACAAAAATAATGAAGACAATGTATACCAAATATCACACCCGAGTCACCACAATGATATTTTTCCAAAATAATTTATTTTATTAAAGTACCAAATGGGCCTTCACCAATTTTTAGGAAAATCCAAATTTCTCAAAATAACCAAAACATTTGTTCATGGTTCAAAATAAATAATTTATCAATAAACCAAAACTACATTTGAAATTCCATGAATTATGATTAAATGCCAAACGGGAATTCTTTCACTACTGGGTGTCCGTTTATCAAGAAAATATTTCAAGTGTCGTGTATAAAATCAATGGCTCTTTTTACAACAAGTAATCAATTAAAAATTAATTATCTTATATTATTTCTGATTTATTAAAATTAATAAAATATCAAGAAATTAGAAAATTCCGATTTTAAAGGCGAGTGATGTGGGGGACCTACCTCGGCTCACAGTCTAATCACGATGGTAAGTCACGTCTCGTACAAATGCACAAGCACGTGCAAGATTAAGAGCGTAGTATTGTTGGTTTTCCTCGCCAATGCATTGTGAAAAAAGAAAAACAACTGAAAACCAATAACCACTGACTTAGAACAATCCAAATGAACAAACCACACAAAAAAACCACCTCGACATACTTTCAAAACACAATTTGCATCACATATACTATTTCGCAAACCACTTTAAAAATTATAAAACAAAATCCAATGAGTAACCACAACATTACACACACAAAAACCATTTTTTTATAATTATACATGCACTCGAAACACACTGTATCAGAACGTGCACCACTTGTATAGTTAGGATGACAAACTACATAGTTTAATAAAACCCATTAAATAGAACACAACTCGCTTCCATTAAAATGCACCTTAATTCACAAGATCAAGCTACAAAATATAAAATGAAAACAAAGTTCCTTTATAAGATAAACTTTACACCAAACTTATTAATCAAAAAACATGGCAAATCACTTAAACATGTAAAATAATTATCCAAATAATTTTTTCCCACCAAAATAAAATAATTTCACCCTAAAAATTATCCTAGAAAACAAAAATAATTAATAATACCATTGATTAAAAAAATTAAATAAATAAATAAAGAAATCAATCAAAAAGTTCCTAAATTTAAAAGGGCGGGCAAGAGATCTTACCACGAATGAGAACCAAGTCAACACTCATCGCTTGTTAACCTTGTCGACGACAACCCGACATCACCCGATAAGGACCACTGCACTACAAAAATAATGGTTATGGCTAAAAACATATAATGACTCACAATTGTTTTGAATGGGTGAAACCAAACAATATGAAAAAAAACCCTCACATGGAAAGGCAGTGATATTCTGACATTGTCTAAAGCCCACACCTTTGGCGGAAATCACTAGAACACACCCAAATGGGGTCCAGAGATTCAAGTCACACACTCGGAAGAGATAAATACAATCGGAAGAGGGTCACACTGGTGAGGTAGCACAACGGAGAGGTCGTGCCAAAAAAAAGTTTGGTAGGGGGAGAGTCCACCAGTAGGGGTAGCTTCGGCTAGAGAGGGTGGTGTCGGTTGTGGCGGCCAGACAGGGGGGTTGCGCCAGTGATGTGGGGATGGCTGTAGGGTGATTCCGTCATTAGAAATCATCAGAGGAGGGTTGAACGTCGGTGTAGGGTGTGAGGGGGAATCCAGGAAGGAGGGGGGTTGAAGTTCCAGGTGGAGAGTGCGGACTGCCGGAGGGAGGGGTGGCTGGGTCGCACCGTAGGGAAGGAGGAAACCTGGTGGCCGGTGCGGAGGCACGGCGGGTGCAAGATTTTAAGTGGTTGGAGGGTGCATGGGCACATCATGTAGGGTTGGATGAGGTGGTGCGACACTGTGCGGGCGGAGAAATGGGTGGATGGAGGTGCATAGGGTGCACTGGAGGCAGAGGGGAGGCAAGAGGGTGGAGATGGCCTGCTTCCGGTAGGGAAGGAGGAAATCCAGGGGGTTGGTGGGGCTGCACGGACCAGGGTGATGGTCCAAAAAAATCAAAGGCCTCTAGGGTTAGAAAAAAAAAGGATGGAAGAAAAAAAATAAATAAGATCTAATAAAAAATATTATTATTAAATTATAATAATTATAATAATAATATAAATAATCTTAATCTATAATAGTAATAACACTAATATCAATAATTTTAATATTACAACTAATAATAATAATAATAATAATAAAATGACCTGAAAATGATAAAAAACAAATACTTTAATAAATATAAAATAAAGATAAAATAATTCTATCAATAATAAGAATTTCATTGATAATAAAAACAATGTTTTAATAATAACTATAATATTATGATTATTTCTACAACACTATTTTTAACTTCAATTTTAATATTCCTTCATCAACTTAGTTCGCCCCGTAAACCGGGCAGGTCGTGCGGTGAATAGGGTGTCACTACACAGCCCCTCGACAGTGTTCTGCTCAAGCACAGACGCCGCCAAACACATATATGCGCACTTTTCTCAAAAACTCAATGTTTTAACCACGGCTCACCCAAAAACCTGACCTGGGTCATAACCAAAGGAAAAAATAAACTCGGTCATGACATGAAGTAATTTTAAAATTAAAATGGATTTACACTAATTTGATTTATATTTCATTATTGAACCTCTAATTAAAGTTTCAATTTTTTAATTTTTATGAATTATTCTTGGAATATCATATTACTCCAATTTTTTATCTCATTATTTACAACATAATATAATTTATCTAATAACAAGGGTGCTTTCTTCTATGATAACATACTACAATCATACATATGTTTTTTCTAAATTTAAAATCCAAATTATTTATATGAATGATTTATGATCAGGTTTAATAGAAACAATCCTCAAGCACATTAAATTATAAGTTTAAGGATGATTTGATGAAATTATGAATTTTTTCATACATGGAACACAATTTAATGTAAATAATATAATGTGACATGTGTTACCTTAATGACACTTTCCTCCAATGCATTACATAAATCTTTATATCTATTGATATGCTATGTGTGGGATTAGGGATTGAATCTGTGAGACCATGGGATCTCATCCACTATGTGATTAAGGAATCAGGAATGAAATTTGATATAATATAATGATTTCATGTACTATGTTGTGGTCACGATATTTTGATTCCAAGATCCTTTGATATTAGTTTCGTTATGATATATCCCTATAACATTAATATTAGAATATGATTTATGATTTATTGGGAATAAAATATATATTTTAGGTTATTGTTATGTAGTTAACATCTCATAACCAAATATTTATCTTATTCTCACATATAATATTTTATTAGTATCACAAAAGCTCTCGATTTTGGAGTCTTTGAGCTCAGCCATTATTATATTATCTTTTCCCCAATAAATGATGAATATTAATATGAAAAGTATGTATATAAGAATTAAATTTTTCAGAGAATCTAAATAAATATTTTGATTAAAAACTGATTATAAAGTGACAAAAATGTCGATTATCATAAAATGACATTGGTTTTGTTTTATTATTTTCTCATTATTCGTTAATACATTAAATATAAAACACATAGTGAGATATTATAATCAAATATTTTCTTTATTTAATGTAAATAGATGGAAATATTTTTCGTATTCTATAATACACAATAGATAGTGTAAGTACATTGACCACATCACTTCCAATCAAGTGGACACATGCTATTTCATCTTCAAAAGTGTTTAAAATAGCCCACCTCTAGGATCCCTAGGTACATGGATGAGTTATACAGTAATATTAAACTATATATACTACCACCTCTACGTATATTCTCCTATAATTCAATGACCAATGTACATATTTTTTAATTTAAAATTGTTCTCAACATCTTTCTAGACAATAAATATTGAATCTAAACAAATATCATCTTTTTGCAATGTTGTTATAGAATTGGATAGTATAAACAATTGAAATATTGTTATTAAAAGAAATAAATTAATATTTAAAAAAAATATTAATTTAAATACGAATTGAACTTTCTCTTATACACAAATAATTAAATATATTTTCTAAAATTTATGTCTTTTCAACTATAGTATATTTTGATATGAAAAAATGTTTTAACACTAGATAATTGGCCGATTTCCTATAAAATTAAGACAATATCTGATTATATTTTATATTTTTTTTAAAATATTAAATTTAAAATTTTAGGATTTAAATTTCAAATAAAATCAAATTTAATCTATATTTTATAATAATATTATCTTAATATTATGATTTGGATTTTTTTTGGAAATAGTTACCTTTAAGGTGAATTTTGAAAATCCCAAAATTAATGATGCTATCAACATCCCCAAGATAACTTATTATATGTATACATTGACATTTTTCATCTTATTTCATAGAAAATAATATATTTTAAATTATAATTGATAATTTAAAAATTCTATGTTTCATTCATAAAATGATGTTGAATAATTTGTAAATTTATGAGTTGTTTTAACCAAAAGTATTTTCCAAGTATATTGTTTAATTAATGATAACATTATGAAATGATGTTTTTTGTTTTATTTAATTTTAAAAAAAATAAAAATGTAATTATAATACTAATTTTTAATTCAATGGAATAATTTTAGATTGTAATTTTATTTTAATCTTCAATATTTTTGTTTATAATTTTTTTATCAAATAGTGTTTTTTGGTTACATTCACTTTTGTTAAAATAAATTTCAATACATATAGGATTATTATTTAAAAAAATAAATTTATAATTTATAATTATTGAGTCCAATTTATCTAATAATAGTAATTTTATTTTTATTGTTAAAAATTAAATTACATAGGTGATAATTATTTAACTATGTAAAAACCAATAAATGGACAATGTAAAATAACAAAATTAATAGTACATGATTTCTAAAATGTAAAAAACATGTGATTAACAATATTTATTCTCTTTTTTCATCAAAATAATACCTTAAAAAGGTTTATCCAATTTTTGGGCAATTTACCCATGAATAAGGTCATGTCATTATTGAAAAATAATGAGTGTTTCTAGAAGAGTTCCTTTTCTCAGCATATAAATGGGAACCACATCAACCCTTAAATGATATAATTATATTTATAATTAAAATTATAAACTCTTAAATTATACTCTATATAGATCTCAATAAATATTACATATCCCTATAGTCACTCATTGATATCCAAATACCTTCGATTTCATGGAAACATCAAATGAATGATCCCGTCTCCCATATAATTATTATCTCCTTCTGAATATTTTATTCTACATATTACTCTCACATATATATTACCACTTTAATAATATGATTAATTAGATATAATGTTAACAAATATACTTTTATAAATCATTTGTATAACATTTATTTAATAATTCAGATTCACTTATAAAAATATTAGCACATCGATGGTTCCTAATCGAGGACTACCACCTCCAGGAAGATTCATTTTTTAATTTTTCTTATAGGATTTTATTGTCAGCCAAATCCCATATAATATATATATAAAAACATAAAAATATAAAAATAATATCATTATGAATTTTTATAATGATATTATTTTCAAATAGACACCTCTTTAACTATACTAACTAATATAATTAAAGTGTGTTCATGTTTGGGATAGTTACATGACCTACAATAATAATGTTATAAAACACTATTTTTTATTACAATTGGAAAATGAATTTAAATTTTATTATATTATAATAATAATTTTTTATATGTAGTTATGAAAATATTATATTAACAATTTTTCAATTTTATAAAGTATATTTTTCATCTTCTAAAATCACCGAAATGTGCCAACAATGAATCCATTTTTAAAAAAAACATAACTAAAATAGTTATGAAATGGTATAAGAGGCATAAAAATAATTATATATTATATATTAAAAATATATATTTATTATTAACTGATTATTTATGAATGGGTAATTATATCAATCTTATAAAGGGTCTATAAATAGTTGAAGTTATTAACATATGCAGTTAAAATAAAGATTACAAAATTATTATACATGAAGAGAATTATTATTAATTAAGGGAATGAATATATATATATATATAATTCTAATAACTACGAAATTATAGTATTTATATTTTTGATATTGGAGTTTAAATCACTATTATTGAAATCAGTAGTAATGGTAAGAAACATTGTAACTACAAATCATTTATTTGAGTTATAAAATTTGTTCTTTAACATAATTTCGATTTTTCATTGAATATTAGTTTGTGATTTCTCTTTATTCATAGGGGGAAATGATATTTAGATAAATTATTTTTTATAAAAGGTAGCCTTTTGATTTTTTTAAAGGTTACATTTTGAAATATAACAGGTAACCATGACTATAAAGTGATTTCCAAAAACACATTTCATGATATTTATTTCATTATACAAAAATGATGAATATCCCATGAACTAATGTTTTGATCAAACATTATATGATATTTTTTATAAATATTTTTTGTTAAATTAAATATTGGTACTGTATTATTTCTCAATTTTATGTTGGGTTTTATATTTATGAAACAAATTATTTCATAATTATTTACTAAATCATTATGATTTTTTATATATGGAACACATATGTATGTATTACTAGGGGTTTCCTATATAAGATAAACATTCATTGGAATATACTTATATCTAATGAAATAGTTGGTCAATTATTATATGATTTTGTTCACACAAGTATGTGTATGATGGGTTTGCTATAATTTTTAGGCATGGACATAATTAGTCAGCTCAAACAGGATTTCCAATGATTAATGTTGTTCAAAACATATATTTTTTTAATCAGGATATTCAAATTTTTAAAGATCAATTTTATTTGCAAATTTTTTTATTTTTTTATGAATAACCATTTCATTTAATGTGTTCAATACTTATATAATTCCACACAAGTTATAGGAGAATTTATATTTGTTTAGCCATCCTATATATTGTATTCTTCCATAATCTAATTTTTAAGATATTATGATCCCAAAATATGTTTTGAGATTTTCATATAACATTTTTATAATTTATTGTAATATTTATGTCTTCATCATTTCTTACATCATGTTAAGATATTTTATTATCTTACAAAGTGTTTTAGAAAACCCCTTTCTTATGTATTCAAATCCCTAAATTTTGGTAAAGGACATTTCATAGGACATATCAATAAATGGGTATACAGTAGAATCATCATCGATTAATGATTGTAATGGTAGTAAAATTTTACATTTATGTAGCTAATATCTAATACACTAATCCTTTCATTACTTGGTTTAAGTGACTGTTGCGAGGTATATTATTCATATATTGTGATTAATGTATAATTTACGTGATATAGGCTTAGTTAACTATAAATAGTATTGTAGGATGGTTTATTTATTTGTGGATAATAATTTAGACAAAATATCTAAAACAATATGTTTATGGTTGATATTACAACCACATGTTTGGTAATCTATGGATTGTATAGTTTTATGATCGATAGATCTCATTCTAGATACTATAAGTGTACAAGGTTAGGGAACAAATGCATCTTGGGGTAATAACCTTGAAATGAGTTTTCCATGTATATCTAGGCCATAATTATAGTTCATGGGGAATGGGAACTTACTTTTCACCTATTATGAACATCTCTATGGATATTCTTTGGATAATCATGTTCACTTTATGACCGCTAAGAAAGGGTTTGAACAAATATAACTACTACAATTAGAAGGCCAATCATGGATAATCAATAAATAATAATTATTATTTATATTATAACTTGTGCATATAATTTATAAATTAATTATTTAATTACAACAGTTATATTTTATGATAAATTTTTAATTTAATAACACACATCACTAATTGTTATTTAGTAATGTTAATAGTGGGAACTTGAAATAAATTAGTTAAAATTGGGTTCAATGGACAATGTGGTGTTTATATCAACAAGAAACCTAATGAGATTAGTCCTTGAATGAAAACCCAATGAAATACTCACCCAAAAATATCATTATGTGGTCTACAACCCAAATAATTGTTTTCGCAAATATTAATTAGAGCGGGATAAACTGACTATCAAGTAATTTTTGATGAAATATATACCCACTATCAGTGGGTCATTTAGTCAACTAGTTTCAGAGTAGTGGGTAAATTAAATGGAAATTATATTTTTCATTCTCTAGTTATCAAACAATGATAAGGTTTTATTATTTATATATTATAACAACACACTCTTAATACATTTATTGTTACATGATTTTAAAATTAAGCATCCATTAAACAAATCCAAAAAATTGTGAGGCCTGGATTCTTTCGAAGACAATGTTTAATGTGCATGAAAATGAATCTAAAATAAATCAAATTAATTTTATTTAATTTAATTTTATCATAAATCAATTCAATATCTTAATCAATTTTAGGATAACCTATTAAATACATAAAATAATGGTTTCACTAATAAATCCTTGTAGGGGGGACAATCTTGGTATTGAAGAAAAACATTTGTGTTGAAGAAATAATATGAAATTATAAAATATAGGGATCATGAATAATTAAACAGATGAATAATATAAATAGAATGTCATCATATGATAAAGTAAATTTAGCAATGTGATATAAATATGAAACATCACATAATCTTATGTTATGTCTAACAACCAATACATCATCACAAGGTTGGAAAAGTATCATCATGGATTAGGTTCACCTATTAATACCCCACAAGTTGTTAAATAAAGAAACAAAATTGACTCATCTCATTTGATTTATATCTAGTTAAATTTGTCGTAACATATACATGATTATGTGCAAAATAAAAATAAATCAATAATTAGGCATAAAAATAAGAATTACCCTTGGAAGGAAATGAGCTTCATAATATTTCTACAAATACTAATCAAAGGATATTTTATAATGAATCTAATGATAATAGGGTATTAAATAGTTTGGTAATTCATATCTAGTTTAATAATAAAATTACTCAAAATATAGTGTTAATTTGAAAAAAATTCAATACAATGGGATAGAAATGTTCCCTTTAGTTAAGTATGATTTTTATAGAACGAATTTTGAGAAATTAACATAAGGAATGTATTACCCCATCATTATATGGTAAAATAAACTATGTTTATATTTTATGGAAATAGATATAGTATATTGAGTCATTCCATAACATAAAATAGAGATATAATGTGATTTAGATCGGTAATGTTCTTAACCTAATGAAAAAGGTTTATATAAATAGATCCCTTGACGTAGGATTCAAAATCATTATACACATTCACTGAATGTATTGAAAAAATAAATTATATTAAATAATAAATAATTCTAATTATTTTATATCAATATTTTTTTTATTATAATTTTATATTGTTTATTTTTAACCACTTCAATGAGATATAATTTGTGTCCCTCTTTTTCAAGGGCATTCCTTTCAAGGTTCCTTGTTCAAATCATATGTGTATAATTATAGAATTCATTTTAAAAAATAAATAAAAATACATATGTGAAATGAAATGATATTCATTTCCTTCTAGAAATATTAGTGTCCCAAAACCTAATTGTATGTTCTGAGATAGGGAAGAATCACTTAGTGAAAACATTAACCGTAAGCGGATAATTCAATTCAGTTATTTAACTGAACTTCATTAACTAGATTATTCATAATAATTATATAGTTATTATAACATTATAAAACCTGAAATATGTTATAATATATAGATTATAAATATATTTAATGATGATTTTTATTTTATAATTGACCTTGAAGGTGGTGGATAAAAATGATGTACGTTTTTAATGGAGGTGGTGAATCAACCATATTGTAAATTCAACTGGTGTCTCATCACCTCTCAAGATAGTTATATGGAATTTATTTCCACCTGGGTCACCAAAATTCTTTGGGATGGCTATTCTCACTATCATGCTTCTTCTATATGGAATGCGTTGAGATCATATTTCAATGGGATAATGTCCTGCTCGAAGTGGATTGTTTGTAGGGAGTCCACTTTGAATGCTTGGAGCAGTCTTTGGTTGTCCAGACCGATTCATGAGCATGCTGTCATTCCACCAGATTGGTTGTAGTGATCGATTGCTTCCTTGCAAGATGACTATAC
The DNA here is from genome assembly GCA_963277665.1 of Viscum album. Taxonomy (NCBI): domain Eukaryota; kingdom Viridiplantae; phylum Streptophyta; class Magnoliopsida; order Santalales; family Viscaceae; genus Viscum; species Viscum album. Next base: position 2,133,440,768 of record OY728148.1, read on the forward strand.
AAGCATGAGTGAGTTCATTCCTTCTCAGATATTATCTGAAATTCATAGCTACATTTTCATTGAAAATGATACTCTTGTCTGGAAACCAAGTTTAAATGGTAACCTCGCCACTCAGGAAGTTTACCAGTTGATGTGTAATGGGAAGTGTCCAGCTCCTCGGTGGCTTGCTGATTTTCGGAGTTTCTTCATTACCCCTACTGAGTACTTGATTTTATGGAGGATATGGAAGCCAAGGCTCCCGGTGAAATGCATTCTTCAGCGGACTGGCATCCAGCTTGCATCAGCCTGTCCAATGTGTTTTTGTACTGAGGAATCTATTGATCATATTTTCCTGCATGGCACTCTTATATGCAGGATCTAGAAATACATCCAAGACATGGTGGGGTGCTACTTGGAGAGGAGCTCGCTGGAGGGTCTTTTTTTCTCTGCCGTTGTTGTACGCTTCAGTGACCAGGTCTTTAATATTCTGATGGTGGTTGTTGCAGCAACTGCTGGATTTATTTGGAGGGCTCAGAATGCCCAGGTTTTGAGGGTATAAAACCCACTTTCTGGGCAGGTGTTAGGGAGATTCATAGGGCGGTTTTCACAACCTCCAGAGTACATGTTGGCTGCATGAATAATGAGTTTAATGATCTTGGTATTTTGAGGAATTTTGGTATCGTTGGCAGGACGAGAAAACCATTGGTGATGAAGTCAATCAGATGGATTCCTCTGATTTCCTCTTGGGTGAAGGTTAATTTTTATGGTTGGCACATTCTCTGGATGGAGTCAGACTCAATGATGGCTGTTGATATCCTTCGAAAATGGTCAGGGGATGACCCATAGATGATGTTACCCTCCTATATTGAGTGTATCTGTTTTCTTGATGGCGTTGTTTTTGACGTGACGCATGCTTATAGGGAGGCTAATCAGGTTGTTGACGCTTTATCAAAGAAGGCTATTGTGGAGTCTAGTTCGGAATGGTCCATTATGGATTTTGATTGTTGTATACCTTTTATTGAGGCTGATGCATGTGTAAAGTGTTTTAATAGGATTTTTAAACCTGCCTTTGGATGTTCTATCCTTGTATTTACTTTTTTAATAAAATTTGGTAGGAGTGAGTCTGACATGCTCGTGGGCCTTTTGAGTATAAAGAATGTTTTCCTGAATTTTTACCTCTTCATTTGGTTACCTCCTCTTAGGATAACCATTAAGATTTCTTGAATGATTCATTGAATGAGGAACATAAAAATAAGTATTTTAGAGTGTATTGAGAATAAAATTGGGATGCAAATGGAATTTATCAATGATACTGAAGTAGTGAGGAGAAGGTGTTGCAATGGGTGGCATTTATATGGGGGGAAAAGGGGTGTTTTAGAATATTATAATCAGTAGATTATTATTATGGATCCATAATATAAATTGAATTTATAATTAAAAGAATATACATTATATGGTACATTTATTTTTTAACTATTTTGTTATTACATCATACATGAATAAAAAATGATGTATTTAGATTATAATTGTATTTTATATTTTTTAATATTTCACTATTCACCAAAATTTATAATATTTTAGAAATATAAATAAATATCACCCAAAACATTTTATGAAATTTATATTTTAATAACTAAGAATATTTTACAAACAAATTAAAATAATTGATATTTAATTTTCAAATAAAATCCACCTATTTTTTAATTATACAAATTTTAATATTATGATCAATTTTGTGACCCGTATAAAAATCACCTAAGTTATCATAAAATTACACATCATTATAATACAACATAGATTTATGTTGCAAAATAATTTTATTAATATAATATTTCTTTAAAATCATTATATTTTTAGTGAATATGAAAATAGAACTTATATGTTTAACAAAAGTATGAACACATATTTTCTAATTGTACAATGATAATAGTTTAATATATTTTCATTTTATCATATAAATAACAACTATATTACACTCACGTTGGGTTATATTATCATTATAATCACAATGTGTAAGGACCCTCCACCTAAAAGATGAGGATTGAGAGATAATACCCCTTGTGTCCTGTCTTAAGTAGTTCCTGAGGTGACAACCAACCCCAAGGGTATATAATCTTACAAAAATGCATGAATTACCCTTCTATGGAAAAAATGTTTGAGAGATAAGATGTTTCAACCTCATAAAACTCTTGAACATGTATATTAGAAATAAAAATCCCACCCCAAAATCATGTTTATAATAAAACTATTGCAAAAATAGAATGCAAAGTCCCAAGTAATACCCATAGTAATGCTATGAAGTGACATGAAAACTGCCCCATCATTTGAGCCGGTGTGATCTAGCACGATCCATGTATTAACCCTAGTAACCTAAAACAAATTTTATATGTATCGTGTGAACATACAATTAGACTCATTAGGAAAATACAACGTCTCTCATGAATAAGTAGAAGAACCATACTAATGCACGAGTGGGAAAACAACCGAAATGAAAACATCCAAACAACTCAAATAACCAAAACCCGACCTCAAAAATGAATACTCCCCATGTAACACGGCTCATATAAAATAATATAGTGAAAAAATCAATTATATGGGTGCCTCGTACCACTTATAACTTTTTTAGATAATCTTTCCTAACAGAAAACATCCTAGAGCTCCCACCTCTTCTGAAAAAACCATGTCACAACCAGCCTGCAGAGACCAGTGCCTCACATATAGTCCAATCACATTGGAAAAAGAAGTTTATCACAACTAACTTGCACAAACCAAGGCCAAACCACGAGTCCTATAACCGGAGAAAATTAGTCATTTTAGATCCCACCTAAACACACCTAGTCCACAACCACACCACATCTCACCCACATATACCTTGACCATAAACCACACCTCATCCCGAAGACAACTGAGAAAGCATAACTCAACCGCACACAGTAGGGACACAAAAACCAAATTATTAACAAAAAAATGGAAAGTCACTACCTAGAAGAGGGAGTAGGGATAAATTGTTCACCATAAATCCATCCTACCACCAGGAGGTTTGGGAATGACAACTTCCCTTTGTGACAATGGGTTTTTTTGAATATAGTGAAAAACTAGGGTAGGGTTCCTATATAAATCACAAGGAAAATAAAAGTATATATATATAAATATATATATATATATATATATATGAAAATATCATCCCAACATATGGGTTCTCAAATATACAACCACCACACAACACATACAACCTTGATGAAACCTCTAAATTCACTACACCACACAACAACCCATAACACAGAAAATATTCCTGAACAACTTATATAACCAACATCCATTGATTAATTTGAAATTTATTCTTCCATTCCATCAAATCCTAGGATATAACTCAACACATCATATAATATTAAACACACCATTGTCGTATAGAAAAGGTCAAACCATAGTAAATCAACACAGTTCGCATTATGACACAATGCACTGCTTGTTATTATTGTTGAAGCAACCATTGGAAGTGAAACCGTCCTTTTTCAAATTAATATATTCCAATCCATCCTAAATATTGATGCAGAATATGAACTCATATCCACACCATGTTGCACATCTATCCAAAACCATTCTTGGTTTCCCCACTACACAACCACACTGCAAAAACATTATTCAGCAACACCAACAAAGGACATACCAATTACAGCCCTACTACCTAACCACAACACAATAAATCACAACACCACTTCACAACCATGATCATCCACATCCACCCTGAAAAAAAAAATCACACTAAACAACAAATCATGTCTATAACACAATCTGTTCAATTTTAACAATGAGGTTATGATTCAAATTCCACTTTTTAAATTGAAGGTGTGATAACAAAAGACATAAGATCCAAAGGGTGTCAATTTTTATTAACATAGTATACATGAATAGATGTTTTCATAAATAATATCTATATAATCCCGCATTTTTATCACATAAAAATTCATTACATTTTACAAAACTGAGGATATTTAAGGTTTAGTGTCTTGGAAAATAGGAACTTAAAACATGAAAACATAAAACATTCTTCTTAAACACTTGAAAGTCTTCTCCTCATGATCATCCTAGGTTCATTACTGCATCTCATAACCTGGGCACATACATCAAAAGAAAGGGTGAGTAGAAGGCCCAGTAAGGGAAACAAGATAAACATTTTACATGTGAACTTGGGATACTTCAATAAGGTCATGAAAAGAACATTAAGGCATGAGAAAGAAATAATGAGATATATAAAAATAACATTTTTCATAACTTGAAGATGTGTCTACAACATTTAATATTGACAATCATTTCATTTCACCAAGTCCCATCCCCAAGGTGTCATTAAACATTACCAAGGTTATTCACCAAGGTATCAGTCTAAAAGGTCATCTCTAGATATTAAGTCATTACCCAATGCATTGGAGCGTTATCTGGGCGCACCCTTGACATGTCTTTATTAGCATGTGAGCCACATATATCATCTTTAATCATTTAATAAACAACCCATATAGAATAAAATAAATGGGTTTCATTTCATAATCATAACCTTTTAAAACTGCTTTAAAGACATGATCTTTATGTTACTTTAAACCCACGGAAAAGGGAAAGCGGGTTTCATGTATGTAAATCCCATAATTTAAAATAGAAAATTTTGATATATATTTGAATACCACTATAGAAATTAGATCTTTGAGTATTCACTTAATAACATAAAATAATTTTGAGATAAAGAGGGAGGCATTTTGAGACGAAAACTATGCAGCATAATGTCTACGATACATTGTTTTAGAAAATATTGAAAAGAAAGGGGAAATGGGTCACCCACTCAAAAATGATACATAAAATAGTAGGGGAACAGAATATATAGTATTTAAGAACATGGAAATGAAATTTTAATGATATACCATATGAAACGAAGAACTTGAAAGGAAGACAAAAATAAGATTTCTCTTATGAGAATTCGGCAGCCTAACGGCATCACTTTAAACTTCCAAAAATGGATTGATGAGATCAAATAGGGTCTCTCATAATATGAACATAAATGATCAGTATGATATATATAGAGATCATACCCCAACATAATAAAAAGGAACTTGAAAGACTTGACATGAAAGTAGATCTTGAAAATGAGAAGGGTGAAAGAACCACTTAGAATTTCGGCAGTCTAACGACGCCACTTAAACATCAACAAAAATGAATTGATGAGATCAAATAGGTTATATCATCATATGGACATAAAATATCAGTATGATATATTTAGAGATCATACCCTAACATAATAAAAAGGAACTTTAAAGACTTGACATGAAAGTAGATCTTGAAAACGAGAAGGGTGAAAGAACCCGTTAGAAATTCGGCAGCCTAACGACGCCACTTAAACTTCAACAAAAATGAATTGATGAGATCAAATACGGTATATCATCATATGAACATAAAAGATCAGTATTATAGATTTAGATATCATACCCCTACATAATAAAAAGGAACTTGAAAGACTTGACATGAAAGTAGATCTTGAAAACGAGAAGGGTGAAAGAACCCCTTAGAAATTCTACAGCCTAACGACGCCACTTAATCTTCAACAAAAATGAATTAATGAGATCAAATAGGGTCTATCATCATATGAACATAAAATATCAGTATTATAGATTTAGATATCATACCCCATAATAATAAAAAGGAACATGAAAGTCTTCACATGAAAGTAGATCTTGAAAATGAGAAGGGTGAAAGAACCCCTTAGAAATTCGGCAGCCTAACGATGCCACTTAAACGTCAAAAAAATGAATTTATGAGATCAAATAGGGTCTCTCATCATATGAACATAAAATATCATTTTTATATATATAGATATCATACCCCAACATAATAAAAATAACCTTTCAAGACTTGAAATGGAATTATAACTTTTAAAAAGGAGAAAGGTGAAAGAATCATTTAAAAATTCGGCAGCCTAACGGCACCACTTAAAACATCAAAATACTGAATTGAAGAGATCAAATGAGGTCTCTCATCATATGATCATAAATGATAAGTATGATAAATTTAGATATCATACCCCAACATAATAAAAAGTAACTTTAAATAATTTACTTAAAAATAGATCTTGAAAAATGAGAAGGGAGAAAGAATCAGTTACAAACATTTCGCTGCCTAACGGCGCCACTTAAAACATCATAAAACGAAATAATGAGAGTAAGAGGGGATCTCTCATTATATGAACATGAAAATGGAAATAATAGGAGTATAAAATAACATACTTTAACATAAGAACATGTAGCATAAAATAAATTACATAAAAGAGATTTCTTGAAAAGAAAGAGAGAGGTCGGTTCCCTTACCTTAAAACGTATCTCTTAAAACACAATAGTTGGGACCTTGAGGGCTTTGGGGCACCTTGGGAGGACTCCTTTGGAGGTAATGAGAGAATAAATTCGTTGGGGGAGTGTGGGGAGTCGAAATGGATGAGAGGATGGCTTGGTATTTATAGGGAAAGTGAGGGGACAAGGCATTAATGGCCAAGGGACACCTCAAAAGTGGGTTTCTCAAAACCATGTGCTCTCCCAAGATATTTCCCATGAAGTTAGGACACATGGGGCCCCCAATACAATAATTCATCACCTTTGGTCGCCCAACCCATAAAATATCTCATGATATCATCATGACACAGTTATGATGTCATTAAACATACCGAAACCCTAAAACTGTATTTTTACTATTCACTGAAAATTCAACTTTCTCAGAAAGATCCCAAAATTTCACCTTAACCAAATATAATTGCTCTGATTTCAAAAATGAACTCCATTTTATAAAAATAATTTTCTAAATATTTATAATTTATTTTTTATAAATACACTATTCGCCGAAAAATCATTTTTTTCAGAAAAATCCCAAAAATTACCTTAAAATAATATCGATGCTCTAAGTTCAAAAATGAAATCCATTTTATAAAAATAATTTTCTAATTATTTTTAATTTCATTTTTAATTAAAAAACACTATTCACTCGAAAAAACTAATACTTCAATAATAATTTATGAAATCGTTATTTAACCATTTTATTGAATCACATTACTTAATCAAGGTGCCTAGATTATATTAATACTTTATTTAAGTGAGATTGCTAATCCATTTGGTCACATTACAAATCCTAAGCATAAAATCACTATTCATAATTTACTATTCATCAAAAATTAAGTTGATCTTATTAGACTCTAAATTTCGTACTCAACATAATTGTAGAAGACCATTTTTTGAAAATCATTACACATTTTTAATTATATAAGGTTTACATAAAAAACATTTAAAATATACTTTCTCTAAAATTCACCAAAAACATGCATACTATATTTATCCGGACATTTGAAAAGTCATAAACATTATCATAAGAAGAAATCCAAATTTTTATTTAAAACAAAGGATTAAACAAGGCAGTTATGGTCTCCTTAAATAGACCCTTATCACGCCAGCATAGGACCTAAGTGTAAGGTGTGCTAAGGTGAGATAATATGAGGGAGGCTCGGCCAACATCGCACGAGTAGTAATTTCTATCAGGTTGAACTTCTCGCGAAGGTGATTCTGTTTTAGCTTCACACGATGAAGTTCAGCTTGGGTTTGGTCCAGACCAAAGTCCAGTGGTGCTACCTCCTTCCCAAGATCTGTTAGATGGGATTTGATCGGTCCAAGACTACTGGGTGAGGCCATCTAATCTTTTTTAGATAATAATTAACCAAGATTACTTGTATTTAGAGAAAAAAAATCAAAATGTTTAGTTTCCAATGGTCATATTGACCAATGGTCATATAACAGTCAAAACCCAACTGTCTCATTTTAATTATACTCATGTAATCAAATGAAACATTTTTGTTGAGTATAAAAAAAATAACACATAAAATTAGGAAACAAGATTTATTCAAAATTTCGGGTCGTTACAATATTCTCCCCTTATGAAATTGAATCCTCGCAATTTTTAAAATTGGGTTTTGAAATTTCATTGAATGTCCCACATCGAAAAAGGATTCAGTAAAACTATTACTTTAAAAGAAAGAAAGGGAAGTACAAAGTTCACCCGAGTTAACCCACACTAGGATTCCATGTAGGAAAATATGGACATGGAGGAGAAAACAAAGGGTTAAGTTTTGAGGGAGAGTGATAGAAAACATGATTAGGAGAAAGTTAACTATAAGAAAATACCAAACTTATGATGTGTTTAACGGTCATTGATTACCTAGTAGGAAACTTAAACTAACAACGTTTTCGTTTTACGTTCCTTTTCATAATTTTGAGGAATTCATTCACATAGAACAAAAAATATAAGAAAATATACCTACCTTCATGTATAGTTTCATCCTTTAATAAGTTTCTACCAAAACTAATCTTTTCTCCAAATAATGAGCATTCAAAACTACTTGGTATCATCAAAACACAAGAATCATCTTCTAGAGAATTACATAATCCACAAAAGATTAACTATCTATTTCTTCTATCTTTAAACATTATCCCAAAAATAGAAAGGGTAATGTAAAACAATGCTTCAAAACGAAAGAATCCCATATGAATGGAAACTACTTTTAAATCCTCAAAGTTCTATGGTACTACTCAAAGTTCATCATAGACCATTCCATAAATAACTGTTCATAAAATTCCTCAAAATAAACAAAACTAAGATTGAAACCCAAATACAAGAAGAATTTGATAACATAGTCTTCCAAAATAAACTTCATTGTTCATCTCCAAAACACATCAACCACTCCTAACATCTTATAACAAAAGTATCTAACCTAAATATATTTTACCCAAGATAGGTTAATAATTTCCATAAGTAACCTAAATTACTATAAGTCCACCATAAATTCATCGATTCTTCAAAATATTAGTCAACCTTACTCCTCAATGAAAATACCGTAGTAATCTATTTACCTCGATCATATAGGGTCCCCAAAATAGTGAAAGTCTTCCAAAATAATAATCATCTTTTCATCCCCTAATCATCTCTATCATATTAATATGGCAATCGTCACATTTCCTATCACATTGGTTTTTGGGACATGTTCTTCCATTTCCCACCATTAACTAAGAAGAGAAAGTATAATTAGAGGCTTAAATACTTAACCAATAATCATGAAAAGAAACTTAAAGCATATAAGGATAACTTCTAGAAGAAAAGTATACCCTAACTTGTGATCCCCTAGGTTTCAAACTAGGTTATCCATGATCATATATTCTTATGTGAATATTTATTTTATTTTATCTTAGTTCCTTTAATAATGGTTCATACTAAGCTTATGAATTTACCAAAGCATATCCCCCGGGAGTGTCATAACCAAGAGTGCAGCAAGGCCCGTTGTCGTGTACCAGGTCCCATTCGAGTCTAGCTCAAAGCGGTGTTTTCGGGTTTTACCCCTATGTACATTTGTGCCAGAGCCACCTCTACCTGCTCGTATCCAGACAGGGATGTATTTTCTTGGCAACCCATTACTCAATACTCACCAAAATACCAGGAATATTTCCTATATTTAATCTTTTCTATAGGGTTATTCCTAGAGTTTTCATATCCTAATTTCCACAAATAACTAAATTGTCCTTTGATACCAACTATATCATCCCGCCTTTTTATCACATAAACTTTCATTACATTTTACAAAACTGAGGATCTTTAAGGTTTAGTGTCTTGGAAACCAGGAACATAAAACATGAAAACATAAAAAACTCTTCTTAAACACTTGAAAGGATTCTACTCATGTTCATCCTAGGTTCATTACTGCGTCTCATAAACTGGGGACATACATCAAAAGAAAGGGTGAGCAGAAGGCCCAGTAAGGGAAACAAGAGAAACATTTTACATGTGAACTTGGGATACTTCAATAAGGTCATGAAAAGAACATTAAGGCATGAGAAAGAAATAATGAGATATATAAAAAAATTCATAACTTGAATATGTGGCTACAACATTTAATATTGACAATCATTTCATTTCACCATGGTCCATCCCCAAGGTGTCATTAAAAATTACCAAGGTTATTCACCAAGGTATCAGTCTAAAAGGTCATCTCCAGCGATTAAGTCTTTACCCAATGCATTTGAGCACTATCTGGGCGCACCCTTGACATGTCTTTATTATCATGTGAGCCACATATATCATCATCAATAATTTCATAAACAACCCATATAGAATAAAAGAAATGGGTTTCATTTCATAATCATTATGTTTTAAAACTGCTTTAAAGACATGATATTTATGTCACTTTAAACCCACGGAAAAGGGAAAGTGGGTTTCATGTATGTAAATCCCAGAATTTAAAATATAAAATTTTGATATATATGTGAATACCCCTGTATAAATAAGAGCATTTACTTTTCACTTAATAACATAAAATAATTTTGAGATAAAGAGGGAGGCATTTTGAGACGAAAACTATGCAGCATAACGTCTACGATACATGGTTTTAGAAAACATTGAAAAGAGAGGGGGAATGGGTCACCCACTCAAAAATGATACATAAAACAGTATGGGAACAGAATATATAGTATTGAAGAACATGGTAATGAAATTTTAATGATATACCATATGAAACGAAGAACTTGAAAGGAAGACAAAAATAAGTTTTCTCTTATGAGAATTCGGCAGCCTAACGGCATCACTTAAAACTTCCAAAAATGGATTGATGAGATCAAATAGGGTCTCTCATCATATGAACATAAATGATCAGTATGATAGATATAGAGATCATACCCCAAAATAATAAAAATTAACTTGAAAGACTTGACATGAAAGTAGATCTTGAAAACGAGAAGGGTGAAAGAACCCCTTAGAAATTCAGCAGCCTAACGGCGCCACTTAAACTTCAACAAAAATGAATTGATGAGATCAAATAGGGTATATAATCATTTGAACATAAAATATCAGTATGATAGATTTATAGATCATACCCCAACATAATAAAAACGAACTTGAAAGACTTGACATGAAAGTAGATCTTGAAAACGAGAAGGGTGAAAGAACCCCTTAGAAATTCGGTAGCCTAACGACGCCACTTAAACTTCAACAAAAATGAATTGATGAGATCAAATAGGTTCTATCATAATATGAACATAAAATATCAGTATGATAGATTTAGAGATCATACCCCAACATAATAAAAAGGAACTTCAAATACTTGACATGAAAGTAGATCTTGAAAACGAGAATGGTGAAAGAACCCCTTATAAATTCAACAGCCTAACGGCGCCACTTAAACTTCAACAAAAATGAATTGATGAGATAAAATAGGGTATATCATCATATGAACATAAAAGATAAGTATGATAGATTTAGAGATCATGCCCTAACATAATAAAAAGTAACTTGAAACACTTTACATGAAAGTAGATCTTGAAAACGAGAAGGATGAAAGAACCCCTTAGAGATTCAGCAGCCTAACGACGCCACTTAAACTTCAACAAAAATGAATTGATGAGATCAAATAGGGTCTCTCATCATATGAACATAAAATATCAGTATGATAGATTTATATATCATACCCCAACATAATAAAAAGTAACATTAAATACTTGAAATGGAATTAGAACTTTGAAAAAGGAGAAAGGTGAAAGAACCATTTAAAAATTCGGCAGCCTAACGGCGCCACTTAAAACTTCAAAATACTGAATTGAAAAGATCAAATGGGGTCTCTCATCATATGATCATAAAGGATCAGTATGATAAATTTATATATCATACCCCAACATAATAAAAAGGAACTTGGAAAACTTTACATAAAAATAGATCTTGAAAATGAGAAGGGAGAAATAATCTGTTGCAAAAATTTCGGCAGCCTAACGGCGCCACTTAAAACATCATAAAACTAAATAATGAGAGTAATAGAGGATCTCTCATTATATGAACATGAAAATGGAAGTAATAGGAGTATAAAAGAACAACATTTAACATAAGAACATGGAGAATAAAAGAAATTACATAAAAGAGATTTCTTGGAAAGAAAGAGAGAGGTCGGATCCCTTACCTTAGAACGGAACTCTTAAAAATCAATGGTTGGGATGTTGAGGGATTGCAGGCACCTTGGGAGGACTCCTTGGAGGTAATGAGACCAGAACTTCGTTAGGGGAGAGTGGGGAGTCGAAATGTATGAGAGGATGGCTTGGTATTTATAGGGAAAGTGAGGGGACAAGGCATTAATGGCCAAAGGACACCTCAAAAGTGGGTTTCTCAAAACCATGTGCTCTCCCAAGATATTTCCCATGAAGGTAGGCCACATGGGGCCCCAAATACAATAATTCATCACCTTTGGTCGGCCAACCCATAAAATATCTCATGATATCATCATGACACAGTTATGATGTCATTAAACATACTGAAACCCTAAAACTGTATTTTTACTATTCACTGAAAATTCAACTTTCTCATAAAGATCCCAAAATTTCACCATAACCAAATATCAATGCTCTGATTTAAAAAATTAACTCCATTTTATAAAAATAATATTCTAAATATTTTTAATTTATTTTTTAAATAAATACACTATTCATAGAAAATTCATTTTTTTCAGAAAAATCCCCAAAAATTACCTTAACATAATATCGATGCTCTGAGTTCAAAAATGAAATCCATTTTATAAAAATAATTTTCTAAATATTTTTAATTTAATTTTTTATTAAAAAACACTATTCACCCAAAAAAACTAATACTTGAATAAGAATTTATGAAACCGTTATTTAACCATTTTATTGAATCACATTACTTAATCAAGGTGCCTAGATTATATTAATACATTCTTTAAGTGAGATTACTAATACATTTGGTCACATTACTAATCCTAAGCATAAAATCACTATTCATAATTTACTATTCATCAAAAATTATGTTGATCTTATTAGACTCTAAATTTCGTACTGAACATAATTGTAGAAGACCATTTTTTGAAAATCATTACACATTTTTAATTATTTTAGGTTTACATAAACATTTTTTAAAATATCCTTTCTCTAAAATTCACCAAAAATATGCATACTATATTTATCCAGACATTTGAAAAGTCATAAACATTATCATAAGAAGAAATCCCAATTTTTATTTAAAACAAAGGATTACACAAGGTAGTTACGGTCTCCTTAAATAGCCCCTTATCACGCCAGCATAGGACCTAAGTGTAAGGTGTGCTAAGGTGAGAGAATATGAGGGAGGCTCGGCCAACATCGCACGAGTAGTAATTTCTATCAGGTTGAACTTCTCGTGAAGGCGATTCCGTTCTAGCTTCACACGATGAAGTTCAGCTTGGGTTTGGTCCAGACCAAAGTCCAGTGGTGCTTCCTCCTTCCCAAGTTTTGTTAGATGGGCTTCGATCGGTCCAAGACTACTGGGTGAGGCCATCGAATCTTCTTTCTATAATAATTAACCAAAATTACTTGTATTTAGAGACAAAAATTAAAACGTTTAGTTTCCAACGGTCATATTGACCAATTGTCATATAACAGTCAAAACCCAACGGTCTCATTTTAATTATACTCATGTAATCAAATGAAACATTTTTGTTGAGTATAAAAATAAAATAAAATAACACATAAAATTTGGAAACAAGATTTATTCAAAATTTCGGGTCTTTACAATATCCCAATGAATAGATAACATCATTCATTCCATAGAACTTCCTATTTGGTAACAAAGAACAATAATGGATATGATTTTTAATAGGACTATAAACCATATAAATCATATCATTGAACTTAATGTTTGCAAAAAAATTAAACAGAGGCATGTGTGACTTTTAACAGACCCTCTATATGGATCTTAAATATATTGAATTATTATTTTTTAATTACATTTGACTATCCTCTAAAGGAATGAATTTATGAACCCACTACAAATGATAAGAAATATGATAGAAAAAAAGGGTTCCTTACCTAGATGAACAAACTATTGTCGCCTAATTATGCGCCAAGATAGTGGAACATATGTACCAGGAAGACTCTAGAGAAAACACAGTTTAAAGGATTCGACATAATTCCCGACTCCTTGTGGAGAAAGGTTCTGAGGATGTCTGATATCAAGTGTAAAGGGGACACATAATGAAGAAATGATAACATCTTATGAATGTCCAATTCATAAATAATTGTGATAAATAGTTTTTCAATGCAACTAAAGAATTTTCTTTATCAAGACCACACATTTTTTATTTAAATGGAAGTTTCGGTGTTTTATAAGATGTTTATGATATAAAATGGGCTCAAAATCCATATAATATGTTATTCAACAAAATTTCTATCAAAGAACCCATTAATGGGATAAAACTAGAAAAAATATATAATTTAAAGAAATTTTGATAATTTTTTGGTTGTGACTCTCATTTAGGTAAGTCACCTTCACGATTCAATGGTGCGATTCACTGGTGTGACTCACTATTTAGTGAGATACTAAGGTGAGTCCCCGGTTTGAGTCGCCAGTGTGACTCACTATTCGATGATCAACTGTTTTGGGTCTTCGTTGTGACTCATAATCAGCAACATATTGTTCTAGAATCACTAATAATAACTCTATAGTGCAAACCATCATTGAATGGTGCTACTATTAAAAACATAAAAAACATTTAAACTATTGAAATGAGTCACCATGACTTCCCAAAACACGTAAAACACCTGATATTGACTATTTAATGGACTAGATAGGTCCATTCAATTACATCAGATACTTTTCAAACTATTCTCATCATTGACAATTTTAAAACAAGACTAATGATAGAGGGGTCTGAATAACCACCTTGTGAGATACCTCTTAGTGATCTCACAACACTTAAACCACTGCTACAAATTAAATAGGTCAAATTACAATGATGAGGCACAATGTGTTGTTTGAAATATGGATTTCAACTTGGATATCCATGAACACCTCCTCTAACATCTAATACCTCAACCGACCACAATACACACCACACAGGTACCAAATCCACACTCTCTGAACAAACAAGTTACATGAATTCTTCCTCAATGTAATGATAGTGTCCACTTTGGGTGGCATATACATGTTCACATGGATTTAATTTCATTCCAATTAATTAATCTCAACTTTGAATCGAATACTCCCATTTTCAAGCATTAGGACTTTATCACACAATGTACCACACACCTCATTAGGAAATGAGGACATTTCATCATATAAACAAAGGTTTCAAATATCATAATAAAGGTAAAAGAAGAGAAAAACAATTCCAAACAACTCTAGTGTATGAGGAATGATTCTGTGATTCTTACTCCCATGTACTCTCCTCCAAGCCACAATTCCTCTACAACACATTAACAGATGGAATGGTCCACCCATGAATCACCTTTTAAAAATGATCTGGAATCTCTACCCATTATTCTACCAGCATCACAAAATCCCTGAAGTTTTACAATCCCCTGTCAATGACATGGGAGTCATCATATAAATTCCGACGAAGTTGAGATACTTGTTTGAAATCATGGATCTCCTCCAACTTTGGTTCCAACACAAACAGGTATGCCACATGGCCAGCTCGACCCAACACATCGAAGAGTCATATGAACATGGGTGAAATATTACTCCTCCTACCGAACCTCCCCTTCCCATTTGGAGGGGAAAAATTCATGAATAAATGGTCCCTATCCTCGAACTCCAGGGGCCCTGTCTAATTATAAATATAAGACTTCTACTGGTCTGACTCTACATTCTTCCTCTCACAAACAAAATTAACCTCCTCATCCATGCCTCATATCACATCCAAATAAAGATCAAATATCTCCCCAACCTCTATCCATAATAATGGTGATCATTATGATCATCTATACAAGACTATAAATAAAGACATGCCAATAGAGGATTGATAGATATTATTGTAATCAAACTCCACCAAGGTTATTTTCCATTCCAAATATCCTCTAATGTCTAAGATGGATTCCAACAACAATCCTCCAATATCTAGTTGGTATACTTTGTATTCCCATATATCTGATGGTTAAAGGTAGTGATAAGGTGTAGTTATATGCAAAAATCATGTTTCAGTCCCATATAGAATCATGATGTAAACAGTGTATCCCAATCTAAGAAAATAGTTCTAGGAACTCCCTGTAGCCACACCAACTTATAAACATACCTATTTTCCAAGGAATACATTGTGTCTGACCCAATAATCACAATGAAGTAGGCCAATTTCATCAGTTGATCTACTAAAACCCAAATAACATTGTAGGAACACTATGTCCTTTGTATCCCCATTATTTAATCCAAAGTGATGGCCTCGTACTTTCACATGGGGACATATAAGGGCTATAAAAAACCACTGGGAACTCGGTACTTAGTATTCACCTACTGAAAAACCAAGCATTTTTCTACAATCTCTACCACAGCCCGCTTCATCCCGAACAACAAATACTGCATCCTCAATCCATTGAACATCTTTTAAATCACTAGGTTTATCACTAAGGATGATACATAGAACTCCAAATGGACTCTCTCATGTTTTTATTCAAGAAAACATAGCCTTCAATAGAACATCATCTAATTATGACCATCTTACACCATCCCTCTGAAGCATCACCATGGTCAATGTGGTCGTACACCACCTTTGCCTATGATTCTCCACAATTAGACTCCTCCACATGTTTATTCAAGGTAGACTACATATTCATCTATATTGAAAATCTTATTTCTCCATCCATTTCTGTATCTAAGTGCATGGAGGAAAAATCCTCCATCACCTACCTATAATCCACACATTCCTAAAAAACCTCCTTCTAGGGCTTCTTTCCCAATGAACTAGCCACAACATACCCCTTTTAGGAGGTATATAAGATATCAAAATCATATTCATGAAGAAAATCTATCAACATTAGATATAAAATGTTCATACATCATTGGGAAATGACATTCATCAAGGACTTGCTATCTGTGAATACATCAAATCACTCCCCAATTAGGTAATTCTACCTTAACATTAGCTCCAAAATGACCATCACCAACTCCACATCATTTTTTTCATGGTTCTATTCATTGGAAAAAAAACTACCTAGAGCCATAAGATATCACAACTCATTGTTACATAATGATGCATCCTACTCCTAGATGGGAATCATCCCAAAACACCTCAAACATCACAACTTTTTATAGAAACTGGAGTACTCTAGCTTTAACCAAAAAACCCCTTCAGAAATGTAAACGTTGTCAAGAGCTTATTACTCCACACAAAAGCTTGTTACCTTCTAGTCAAGGATATAAAAGGAGGTACAACTATGGAGAAATTAGGTATGATCCTCAGATAATAACCTATGATACCACGAAAACTACAAACTTATGCCACATTCTTGGGAGATGGAAAATAAACAACTACATTAAAATTTGATGGGTCTACTATTACACCCTACTGAGACAACACATTCCTGAGGAAATGAACCACCAGTGTCTATAACATCAACATGGAGAAAATTTTGTGGAGTTGGAGGTGTACCTAAATATACAAGATAGTCCTCACATGCTAAACATGTGTATCCTTTGACTTTATATAAATCATTATGTCATCGATGAACACAATAATAAACCAATCTGGGAACTCATGGATAACAGGGTTCATGAGACCCATGAACATGACTAGTGAAATTGTAACATGGAATGACAGGACTACGACCTCAAACTGCCTATACCTACACATAAAATAAGTCTTTAGGATATCTGCATCATTCACCCTTAACTGTTGATATCTATAACATAAATTGATCTAGAGAAACAAACTTCCACTTATCAGTTGGAAAAATATATCATGTATCTTCAAAAGTGGATAAATATTCTTGGCCATCATCTGATTCACCTTCGGTAGTATATAAAGAACCTCATACTACAATTCTCCTTCTTCATAAACTAGACTAGACTAACCCATGGTGACACACTATGCTGGATAAATCCCTTTTTCATCAAGAAGAATATATGAATCCTCATCTCCTATAACTCAAAATGTACATTTAGATAAAGAGACATCAAAATCATACATGCAATAGGATTTAGGTCTATCCAGAACTCAACATAAATTCCAGGGGTTAACAACAAAACCTCCTCATGGGAAACATCCAAAAACTCCCCAAAAATCCACAGAAACTACCCTCATCCCAAATTCTACTGAGTCAATTGATAGCTTAGATTACAAGGGGTTAAGTGGAACCACATGCTGAATTCTCACCTACCAATTCTAATAACTAAAGAAAACCACACACTGGACATCCATGTTTAAAAATAGAACTCTTATATGAAATCAGTCAATAATGACATGAACGGAAAACAACCAGTCAATGTATAGAATTATATTTTATGGATGAATCAGCAGAATGAAGAAATCTCTATAAGAATAATGTTGCCCCATCATCAATCTACATCATCGGCACACATCAAATAGGTTGGTCTAATCATCGAATAGCATACTCCACACTAAGGACATGAAAAGTATCTCTACATCTAGTCCCATAGCATGGGAAAAAATGAGTACAATGAAGGAGTGTTGATCTACCAAATCTAAAAAAGAACAAGAAAGGCAGCTTAAAAAAACTAATCATGTGTATAATGCTATATGGCTCTACCATAACTACTACCATCACATCATGAAACTAATCACACCTTACTCCCCTTCACCTCTTCTAAAGACTTCCTCCACAACCATTCCCAGTATGAGTTCCCTAAGGAACATCCTAAGATTGGCCCTTACCTTCTCCATCTCCATTTGGTGGAGCACAAGCCTGTTATTCCTACTACTGAAATTGCCTACCTGGAAACTACTACTAAGGTGGGAAATGTTCCTTCCCACCTCCAACTTACTGAGCTCTAGAAGCCTCTAGGAATTGAATCTAATGATGGCTACATGTTTCTCAAAAAAACACCTCAGTCCCAAGTCCACTGGAAAGGCACGAGACCCAAAACATTATAAAATATACTGCCAAGGTTGAATCCCCACCAGTAAAACCATCAATGTATCTAGTACATGAAACCTACTACTGGAATCCCTGCCTCTTAAAGAACTAAACTATATCCCATCTCAAGTTATACCTCCTCTTGAGTGCATCCACCCAACTACCTCTTCCTTCTTCTGGACCTCCATGTATGTCTGCAAGGTGAAGGGAGAAACCATGTACTGGATATAGGGATGATTTTCCTCATCTAGGCTTCTCACATGAGAATATTCATCAAGAATTTGAATTGGGAAAAAATTAAGGAGTTACATGAAATTGATCCACAATTCCTGCACCGACATACTCCACGTATGGTGGTGGAGTAACTCTTTCATGTTATAATGCATCATATTTTATTAAGGGAATTATTCTCGGAACCCCTCAAAATTGACCCACAGAATGTTATCCTCCTTCCTCTAACCCAAGTACTATATCCACTACCAATGTGCAGCTCCCTATATATGGATCACTGCTAAAGGAACCCAGTACTTCAACACAGCCCGAATCAGAATTAAGGTGATCACAAGCTCCTCAAACCAACTCTATGTCTCATGATCCGAAACAAATCCCATCATCTTTCCCAAGATCTGACATGGGAAATTACGTAAAATCATATAAAACTATTAAACCACCTTTATTGGATTAACCCTTCACCGATCAACCATATCATCCTAATGAGCCTCAACTACATGAGCCACGTGTCGATGATGAATGGTTTCCATAGATGAGAAGGAAAACAAGGAACTATTAGGACTAAATAGTATAGATTTTTTTTAAATTTTATTTTAACATATTAAACTTCCTTTTTAATCTATATAACATCACCTAAAACAACCCAATTAAAAAAAATCATTAAGATTCATGTATCTTTCTTATGGTCTCTACCCTAAAAATAGTGTGACATCAGTTTTTCATTTAGTAAACTCAGAGTCCTTGTATAGGATCATGGTGGGACATAAAATCTAGTTTTGTATCCAGTCAGCCCTTGTCTATGTCACTCATAGAGACCACCTAAAAATGTTTCCCTACAAACCTAAGAAATCAACACTATTTCTAAACCCAAACTCCATCATATAACTTAACCATAACCTCAGATAGCATTATTTCATCACTATCCTTCTTCGTGATGAGGAAAGAGAGCTAATGACCCCCCAAGTTCTGCCTACAATAGTGCTTAGGGAGGAGACCATCACATAGGGTATATAGTCTCAAAAAATGGGAGGCATTACCATTTTATAGAATAAATGATCAGGGGATAAGATATAACAACTTCAAATGAACACCAAGACATATATAAATGAAATTAAAATTCCACCCCAAATGCATGATTAAAATAAAACTGGTACAAAAATACCTTAAAAACTCAAATTTAAAACAAAAATTAATGCTATGCAGCGACACACCAACTATCCCAATGTTCAATCTAGTATGGTCTAGTACAGTCCAAATATTCTTCATGAAAACCTAAAACTAGGTTTATATATGTAGGGTGATCATACAAGTACAATCGGTAAGAAAATCCAAAGTATCTCATGCACAAGTGGAAGAATCATATTATTTCCCCAGTGAGAAAACCACATAACAAACAACATCTAAAGAGGTGAACCAAACCCAAACCTCCCCAAGGTACACTGACCGATTAACCCAAGACATGTAAAGTAATATAGTAAGAACACTGATAATTTGGGTACCCTACACCACTTCCCACTAGTAAAACCACTCTTTCCAACCAGAGAAATCCAGGCGTTCCCTCCACATTTGGAAAAACAACATCACAACACTCTAATAGACACTGAGGCCTAAATACTAGTATCTTCACTTAGGAAACAAAAGTAGATCAGATAACTCCACCAGAGACTTTGGCTTCACCACTAGCCCAATTACCTAGGAAAATGAAGAGCATCACATTGTTCCTGTAGAAACATGGGCCAAAAAATCACCAGATCTCGCCGTAGACACATGGGCCACCACACCTCACCCCAAATACAGCTGGGAAAGAAAAAATAACTCTCACAAACATAGGTCCTAGAAAACACAACATTATATAAGAATACTTTGATGTCTCTTCCTGGAAGAGGGGTCATGGAAGAATGGTTAACCGACCTCCCATCCACCAACTGGGATGTTTGGGAAAGACATTGTCCTCCATGATGATATGAGTGTTCAATACATAGTGTTCAACTTGGGAGGGTGTGTATATAAATCACAAGTTAAATAAAATTATCTCTATATACACTAAAAACTCATCCAAATAAATGGGTTCTAAAATAAACATCAAAACCAGAACACTTCCATCCTCGATGCTACCTCTAAATTCCCAACACCACTAAACATGCCACAACCTAGACCATATTCCTAACCATATTTTTTAACTACCTTATATTATTTATTTATCAATTCATTTTATTATTCAATTTTTACGAGGTTAATAACAATGAACATCATAGAATAACAAATACACTAGAGAAAAAAATGATAAAACATGTTAGATCCAAGAATTTAACGTTAAGACATAAAGTACAACATATTATTAATTGGAAGCACCCATACAAAGTAAAAATATATTACTTCAATGTCATCTATACCAATCAATCCTCAAAACTGATGAAAATCCCCAACATATAAATTCACCCTTCCATACATCTCCCTCCAACCATTCTTTGAAGCCACCCTACAAATCCACACCGCACCAACCACATTAAGCAAAACTGACAAAGCACATCACAATTCCATCTCCGCATCATAACCACACCATAACCATTAACAAACCCACAACACAACCACATTCATCCACTTTACCCACGCCCAAAACACACACCAAACCATGCATCACAACCCTGAAAATCATTTATGTTTTAATAATGGGGGATATTATTCAAATTTCACTTTTTAAATTATGGGTTTGATCATAGAATCAATTATATACTGGGGAATCCACATTAATTAACTGAGTATACGTTATTATAATTTTTCATACATAATCTCCTAATGAAGATAAAATATCATCCATTCCATAGATCCACCGGTGAGCTATCAAATATCCCCCAAAACCATGATTTTTAGTAGGCATGTAGCCCTTTCAATTCATGTTATTGAACAAAACATCAACAAGGAAAAAGAAATATAAGCAGGTTTATCTTTTTCACATCCCCTATATATATAACATATAGATATTCAATTATAAACCTTTAATTGGACTCTAATTTCATCCAATGGGGAGTATTAACACACCTAAAATTCATGATACAAAAATAATAGTGATGAAGGGATCCCTACCTCAATGAATAGATGATTATGACCTCTTTATTGCTCCTAGAATGGGGCACATATGTGGTAGGAATATTCTATAGAAAACTCAATCCAAAGGCCTCAAAACAGAGCAAGAATACTATGAGAAAAATGTTATTTTGATTTTCGGTAACAATAGTTATGGTATGCATAGTTGGAAGGAAGGATATCATCATTAGAATGGCCACATACTAAATCATCAGGATAAATGGAATTTAAATTCCATTAAAGGAGGGTTATGACCAAGACCATCTTGTTTTGTTGTGAAAGTAAGATTAGGGTTTTTAGACGATGGATATAGTTTCAAACAGGTTCAAAAACATTAAAATATAATATTATATTCATTTTACATGAAGGAAAATGTTAAAGGGGTAAAACTGGAAAAATAGGATAATTTCTCAAAATTTTGATATACTATTGGAAGTGAAGCACTGCTAGGGAAGTCACCCTCATGAGTCACCAGTCCAAATCACATGTGTAACCCACTATTCACTAATTTTCTGATGAGAGTCACCAATGTAATTCACTAATGAAAGCAACTAGTGTGACTCACCATAATGCGAGCTATATTGTGACCCATTACTATGATCTACTGGTATGTGTCACTATTCAGACTCATTTGTGAGATTTACCAATTCAATTATCTATTATAGCTCACTAGTGAAATCTAACAGTGTGATACACCATTGAGACACACCATCAGTGACCTATCATTATGGATTTGTAGGTTCTGACTCACCGTTGTGAACGAATATTGTATGTAGCTACTCTTGGAAAACAGAAAAAACTGGTAAACTATTGAAATGAGTCACCATGACCTCCCAGAACCGTTCAAAAAACATATTTTTACAATGTAATGGACCAGAGATGTCCTAGATGTTACATCATTTACTATTCTGAAAGGACAATTACTATTCCAAATGTTATATTACTATTCCAATGGTGATATTTTTAATGGTCCAACGGGGTCCCTACATTCATTGAATACCTCATATTTCATTCATTATCAATTCTATTCTATTTTGAATAAAATATAAATTTATTATGATTTTCAACATATTTATTTTATATATATAATTTTGACTCATTTATATCGTGTGGTTCATATGGGGAGTTATTTTGGTGGATCAATATGATCGCAATTTTCACATTTTAGTTATCATATATTATATTTCTAACCCATTATAATATTTTCATCTCGTAATTCAATATTTATTCCCTAAATTAAAATTTTAAATTGTTAGTAAAAACTTTGACTGTTCATTCTTATTGTGTATGTGCATTATATAAAAGTATTTTAATATGTGTCTGAAAAATATATTTTTATATGGGAAATTTAATTGATTGAATATAGGTTCGTTACAGTCTTACCTATTTAGAAATTTCTATATTAAATTTTAATTTTACATTAAAAGGTTAAAATAATCGAGGAAACTTTATCTTTATGGGTTCCTAATATTCCCATGTGTATTCTTTATACTTGTAGTTTCTTTATAGTACATTGACTATGTTAGTTGTCTTATCACGTTGATCGCCATCTTTAATGTCCAACAATGCCACCAATTAATCCTAAATAAGAGATATTATGTTCCATTTATACCACCTCAAAATTCAGTACATGTGAGAGATCTAATATGTACTTCCTGAAGATGGATACATGGAATTTTACTTACACTTGTGATAGGGATGGTGGCAGTGTAGGTCAATAAGCCACGACCACGATTCATTTAAGAATCTCAATGGGGTCGACCTACATGGGACACAACTTTTTCATCTTCTAAAATCTCATGAATATATTAAATATACGTATAGATAAGAATACATTACATTAAACTTCAAACAATAGGTCCCATGGATAAATATAATGAATCCATATTATAAATATAAATATACTACATCCTAATCTTGATCTTGATATTGTTATTTTTTATCATGAACTATTAAATTTCATGATGAAAAAATTATTTGTAAAGAATTATTCATGAGCAAGCACCCAAGTTCCATCTTCAATGCATCACTTAAGGTCACATACCATTATCCTATCTCATATAGTGTAAGCTTAAGTGAACTAACTAATATAATCTCATGTTCCTTGAATAGTTTTCTCACATTCAACTTCCTAAAGGTACTTTTATCCCTAACGGATTAAAATGGTTGATGGATTTGATATCCATGGTTAGTTCTGTAAAAAATAATTGATAATATCCATATAAACCAAGGAAAATACATATCCCAATCAAAGGTGATAGTTTCTTATAATAACAAATAATATTTCTCTTAAATGGAACCCTAGATACACCCTTGCTTGAGGTCACATGAACCAAAAATGAATCTTTTTTGTTAAAATTTTAAAATTGGAAAAATATTCATTCAATTTATTTTTTTAGGGTCCTTAATAAAATTAAATGGTAATCGTTATACACTTCTTGGATCACAGATGATATAATAATATCATCAACAAAGACTATAACAAACAGAATATGGTAATATCTAAAGACTCTATTCATGAAATCCATTAATATAGCCAGGATAATTATAATGACTAAATGAAATCATTATAAATTTGTCGTGTCTATACCATATTCAAAAGGATATTATTTATATGTCTTCAATTTTTACCATCAACAAATTGAATCATTATTTTGAATCAATCATTGAAAAATAATCATCTCCAAATAATTATTTATACAAATAATCCATAAAATGGAAATGAACATTATTCATGACTATGATGAAGCTAGGTTAATGAAATTCAATGTAGATTTCTATTTTTACATCACAATTTTTTACAAAGGGAATAGGTGCTCCCCTTTTTGACACACATAGAAAATGAATCTCTTATTAATATTCTCATGATGTTGATTCTTTAATACCATGAAATCAATAGGGGAAATTCTATTAAAATCCTATGATGTAGGTATATCACCAATTATGAGTTCTATTCTAAACACAACCTCATAATTTAGTGGGAAACTTGGAATATATTCCATAAAAAAATTAAAAATATATCTTACAATATGAATATTCTTGATGATGAGTTTCTTCACAATATATTGAGATAAACAATACGTTTTTAAATAATATTAAACCCCCATATAGTGGATTTAATTCATATAATATGTTCATATTTATAATTTTAATAATATATTACAATAGTATGGTTCATTATATCAAATGTGAAATCGCATTATTTGAAATTATTGTGGTCTTTTTCTAACAAAATCAAGTCCATGCCTAAGATGATATCAAATTGAATAAAAGGGAGAATAAAGGGGGTCATAAGAATTATATTTCCTAAATCTTTAATCAATAAAGATTCAAATACATCGGATATGATCATCATTGAATTATATTTATTAAATTTTAATTCCACATATAATCATTGAGTTGGTATTGACATTCTCATAAAAACGTATTTTTATAAAGAGGATGGGTATATCAAAAATTGAATTCAAAAAAAGTTGTTTTAGAGTGGATAAAAAGTGGTACTGTCATGGATTTTTTATCATACCACAAGTCAAAAGTATCAATTTCATGTGATTTCCTTTCCCTGTTTTTTTATGTTGTTTTTGATAGTGTTTAACATCATTAACCGTTATATTTAAACCCTACTAATCATAATTAGTAGACATGTTACATTTAAAAAAGTATTGTTAGTGGCGCATTATATATTTCTATATCTTCATCATTAGAAAACTTACTCTTACCATTTATTCAACATTAAAATTACATATTTCCTTATTTTACACTCGTAAATAATTTATTAGTTCCATAGGTAAATTTATTCTGTGTATAATTTCACACTTCAGGAATAATGGAAATCAAATCTTCTTCTCTCCTTGGTTTTTAGATTTTCCTTTTAATTAAATGTTAATTTTGTTATCAAAACATTTATATTAATGGGTAACAAAAATATCATTATCTATATGACCTTATTTTCACCACATAAACATATATTAGTTCCCTTGAAGAAATGTTTCCATGATTCATTCCACACTACATGAATAACAAAAATAAAATTACATATATCAGAGAATTTTAGAATTTTCTTTTCATTACATAATTCTTTTCTTATAAAAACTATGATATTGATGTTAAATTATAGTATAAATCTATCCTTGATATCAAATGAATGAATTTCATCATTGATTCTAAAGACTCTTGTTCATAATTCCCATTGGAGACATTGTTTTAAACCACTAAACAATAAATAAATCATACATTTTTTGCAGGATGATAATTCCAGATGTATACCTCATAATTATTGTAAATGATTCATCATTGGTACTAATGGATTCGTAATCTTGCTACTTTATCTCAATGAATTATATCCCCATTTTTGTATAATGAATACAAGTAATGTAGTTTTTCTAAAAAAAATATTTCAATCTTATCCTAATATATGTTGTGAATTTCATTTAGTTTCCTCATGTACCTAATAATAGTACTCCATTTATTTTTTATCCTTCTAAATGATAACTATATAAAATTATTTTTTATTTCTCTAATGACATGAGAAAGTAAAGTACCTTTTTAATGTTACTATTCCATTATTTGTAACCATTGGCTTAGTAATCCCACAAATATATGGTGGATGTTTCCTCTTGAAGGACTTAACATAACACTTTTACCACATTTTATCATCAGACTAATCAATATTATTCATTTCTTTTGAATGTAATATAACAATAAGAAATATATTTTTTCATTCCATATCACATTAAATTTGGTTTATTAGGTGGGAAATCATTCCATTGTCCATCACATACATCATTAACCCGACTCCTTCTGTTTCCTACTATTAACTAAAACTAAATAGAACAGCACGAGAAAAATAATCATAATTGGAAACCCCATAATCATGAAATTTAATTTTATAGGAAATATAAACCATGGAACCTTTTTTCAGTATATAAAACCTCTTGTTTATTCTAGATCATCGATGTTCAAAATCTTTTGTCCTCCATAAATATTGTTCAAAAAGAAAATGTGACTTATGACAATAATATCCCCTGGGAGTGGAAAATTATGTACATTGTAAGGGAACATACACCTCGCAACGAAATGACGACTAATATATACTAAAACAACATTATTCAGGGTTACTACAATTAGATGAATTTTTTTCAAAAAAAATATCCACGGGTAGTACAAATACATGTATTTGTTTATTATAGAAGGAAATTACATTTATTACCATTACTTTGTATTTTTCCAATAAATATAGTTATTATATGGTTTCACAAAAAAGGTTTATAATAATTTTTTATAAAGATAACTAATCCTTTATTTGATTCCAACAATAGAAACCCATAAGTATCAAATATAAATATTACATCATTAGTTGAGTGATATATAGAGAACATTATGATTCCAGCAAGAATCGTATATTTCTTGTTTCTTGGTATACATGGATTAATAGACAACTTGTATAAAGGATATCTACAAAAAATCTTAATAAGTTATTCATAACATTCAACCTTTATGAAATATCTTATCTAAATACTTTCCTCACAAACTAGGGAAAAGATTCATAAGGAACGATTATCTCATTTTTTTTGTGAAGAAAAACTTTATAGATACCAATGATAACATAAACATACCATTAAAAATATGTATGAGAACATGAGATAAAATATTTGAAACCAATCCCAAAATATCATTAGTCTGTATCTTCATACATGACATAATTCTTAGTAATTCATATGACATGAATTGTAATTGAATCATAGAACATGATTCATAAGAGAATAATATTGGAATAATGAATCTGTTTGTTGCATACACATACGCATGTAAAATAAAATCCTTAGTCAAGGATCACTTACAGGACTATAATATTTGATTTTTATCATTTACCCATTAATTCATATCCTTATTTATGGTTTAGATATAATGTTATAAATGTGTATAGTGTCACTTAAAAAAATTGGGTTCACTCCCCATTGTAGTCATTGTTATCTCATAAAAAATATTACATTTTTGAAATATATTCGAGTGCAATATAATATTAGAGAAACCAATGAAATAATCAATATTCAATCATATTTTTCATATAATATCAAAAAACATTCATCAAATATTAAAACCCATTATAAGGATATGGGTATCATAATCATTAAAACAATTATTTACAGTACAACCCCTGAAAATAATCATGTTTCGTATTTATATCATAATAATATTCATAGAATTAAAATTTAATAATTTGGAGGGTAACCTAGTAATATGACCTCATTAAATCATTAATATCATCAAATGATCCCATCATATATGAAAATTACGTTAAAGGATAATTGGAATAATTATTGATGAAAATACCCTTTTCACATAGAAATCACATATTGAAAATCTAGAAATTTACCAAATAGTAAGAAAATGTTTTTATTTAAAATTTATCTTTGATTATTTTAATATAATCATCATTATATTGAGTTTCCATTAAGGATGTAAATTAAGTTCACACTGTGCACAATAGAAAAATGATTCCTTCCATATTTTTATTAAAAATTTAAATGTATGTATTTTTAAAAAAAATCAGATTCATTTTATTTTTAATTAAAAATATTAAACCATTTTCAAATATAAATATAAATATTATTTTGAAAACATTTATAAAATTTTGTAAATAGTTTTAGAAATCAATGATAAGAAATAAAAATTATTTTCAATATATGAGTGAAATGAAGATAGTTTTTCTTTAAAGACATCCTTTCTGTATATTAACTACATAAATTGAGGAAAATGAAAAGAAAACATGTTTTATTAGTAGATATATAGATTTTATGTAAATATATATCTTCCATTATTAGTAGATCAAAAAATATGATCATCAAAAACATAATAATAAGCAATCGAGATAATCATTTAGAATGATACATAAATCTATTACATTAAGTTAATTAGGCATTGAAAGATATATAAAATCTTATATATTAAATGTAAAATATTTAAATTTTACAAAATAGTCATATAAATACATATAATATCATATATGATCCAATTTTAAAATATCAACACTAATTAATTAATAATTCTATATTAAATTCATTGTTTCCAGGTGTTAATTTCTTCCGTTTTCCAGGTGAATTTCAATTCAATAGTCTTTGTACTTTTAACTTAGTCAGGGATAAATCATATCCATGGTATTAATAATAATATAAATATTATATATATTCATTTTATATTTTTATAAATTCATACATAATGTATATATAATGAAATAATAATGGAACTATTCTTAAAAATGATAAGAGGTACATACACATGAAAATTGTATTTCAGTTTCTCAAAGATAGATTGAATTAATGGTGAATATTTATTCCAATTTATAAAATAATTCTTATAGAATACATATCACATATATTTATTAAATATATCTTACTTACAATCCATTTAATAGGGAAACAAAAAACATATCATATCGCTTCGTGTTGTTGGTAGACCACATATACAATGAGTGATATTATTATTTTCTAATGGATGAAAAAGAAATAAGGTATATATGATATTATAATTATTATTGAAAATTATTAATAACAATTTATTATATAAATTTTCAACTAATAATAGTAACCATAAACGACTGATGGAGATAGAAAATAATTGTATAGATACGAGGATGTGGTAGTCCACACGCACACATGAACACTACATTTAGTTCCCATTTTATTGAAAAGAGTGTGTATAACAGCGGTTTTAAAATATAATTGCATTTTTCTATATTTATGATAAAAAATGTATTATTATTTCTGAATTCATATATATAAATATGAGATAAAACAATGAAAAAATTGAATGATATTTGCTAATATTATCTCCATTTCAACAGTATGCATCCATTTCATTTTTATTATGGAGACATGGAATAATATCAAATTAAGGAAACAATATTATTCAAATATTGGTAATTTTATATGATAATCTTTAGTTTTGGGATGATATATATTTCACAATGTTGTGTATATAAAAGAGAGAAGTGGTGTCAAATTATAAATGATAGAAAAGAAACACTATGAAATAATAAAAAGATAAAACAATAATAACTATATATCTCAAGAATAATGTTTCCAAATAACCATTAATTATTTTAAATATATTATATTGTAGATATTTAGTTATATAATAAAATTTATACTAGTTTTGGTGTCATTATAGACAAATTTATTCTATTTAACCCATTCATTAACTGAATTTAACCTTGATTATGGTAACAAATATGACAATATTAACAGGTTATAATATTACTTATAACCTATAAATTAGTTCATTAATGGAAAATTGATGAAATTTTAGAAAATTTATAATCCTATTTTTCCAATTTAATAAACTTTTGGATTAATACGTAGTTTTAACAAATATTAATTACCATAAAATTACAATAATGTAATTTTTGTCACTATTTATATATTGTGTCTTTATAAAGATTAATATATTCATTAAATTAGAACATAAACCTTTAAAACATTTATAATATGTAATAACAACCTATGAAATTCTTCATTCAATATAAATCTCCCAAAAAATATTACTTTTAGTGTTTTTAAAAAATTTAATTGATTTTTCTTCTCCATTCACATCCATTGTTCCTACATTGTGTATTAAATCAATGTAATTACTTCTTCTCTATAAATTAGATATAAAATAAAGATACTAAAAACGTATACCATATTTTAAATTAACATTTATAACCAAACTAATTCTCTTTTTATCCTTATAATAAATACTTATTGATCTTAATTTCAAAAGATTGAAATTTGGATTGAATCATTTTCATAAATTAATATATGGTTCATAATCAAAGTAAAATCATACAAAGTAGAAATTTATTCAAGTATTTTTCGATAATGGTCTGATATAACTCGTAAAATAGAATAAGGGAACATGTTATTGTAATTTTAATGCTTTATCATAATTTTTTAACCCGATTTCTCTCATTTTATCCTAAAGAAGGTCACACTATTTTATATAGGACATTATTTACAAAGGGAAAAAAATAAAAGGGATTAATTACCAAAATATAAACCACCTGAATAAAAATATGTGATCCATTTTTTAATATTAAATTCAAATATTTTGGGGAGATTAATTTTATAATATTTCCAAAAAAAGAAACTAATATTTAAAAAAATGAATATTTGAATATAAAACTAGATTTATTCTTATTTTCATCATAGTAAAAAAAATTAGATGAATATTATAGTAATTTAATGGATATATTAAATTTTCATTTATTTAATATAATTCATCAATGGTGAATATTATAATTTATTTTTTAAAGAACATATTGTGTGCATAAATTTTATTTTACACAAGAAATATTCATTATTTATCTTTAAATTCTAATATTTTCATTTCATGAAATTTAATATCTAGGTAATTTATTTTTTAAATTTTTGAATAACATATTTTCTATGTAAATTAATCCTCATTCATTCCATTTAATCAAATATTTATTTTATATGAATAACATAAGATAATTTTTTTTAATCACTATTACTTTAAAATAGTTGTTGAATGTTAAGTAAAACTACAATGAAATACAATTTATTTATTGAAAAATATATCATAAATTCCTAGGGTGTTATAAATTTTTTCATAATTATAATCCACTTCTCCAATGGGATAAAATGATCCTTGAATTAAGAATGTATGTATTAATGAATGATATGGTGAAGTTGCATATTCTTTTGATATTGAGGAGGTACATATAAGAAGATGACATGAAATAATAAGATGATTGAATTTGTTGTTATGAAAAATTTCATGATATTTTATTATAATACCATCATGTTAATATATGATATTATGAGGGTCACTATGATTTTTTACTATCCCCATTCAGTTTGGAGATAACATTTGGACTAGGAAGAATAGTGATTGAAATAGAATGGTGGTTGATAGTCTTTTGTACCATCAATCCTTGATGGATCATCATCCTATGAAGATCCTATGTGGTATTATATTTATTCCCTCTAAACTATAATGTAGTGATAATGATGAATTTAAAGAGATAATTGAAAGAAAAATGAACTACCATTTGAGAGAGAGAGTGGCATCCTAGCTTGATGCCTGCGGCAACGATGACCAAGCACGATGCCCATGATTCCAGCTCCCTCCTCCCTGATAGGGGGAGGGAGGAATGTCCTTCCGTTCCCCTTACCTATGAGGCCTTTTATCCCTTTCACAAATCCTAATTTCCTTCCTCCATTTACTTGAATCCCTCTTTGCCCAAAGGTTTCGGATCTTCACCTCGGCAAGCCTCACCTTGCGTTATTTTCAAAGGAGTTCAACGATGCCTCAGACCTCCACTGGTTGATGCGGATAGCCCGTTTAAGGGGTTTTCGTCCATCTATTGATGATTTTGATCATTTTTTATTTGATTCATGGGATCTCCAAGATCGCACGGTGGTAGGTATATTTGATCGGCGTCAAATGTTAATCGGTTTCTCCTCAGAGGATGATCTAAATACCACCTGGTCTCGGGCCCCCCATGAAATCAATGGATGTGTCTTCTTTATTCTGCGATGGTCCTTTGATCTCAACTAGAATCAGGATGCTCCCTCGTCCGTAGTTTGGGTAATATTTCTATACCTACCTCTCCCGTTCCAAAATCCATTAATTATCTGAATTCTAGGAAGCTTGGTTGGCCAATAAATCTATTCCAATAGACGGACGTCAGCA
Organism: Viscum album; assembly: GCA_963277665.1. NCBI lineage: Eukaryota > Viridiplantae > Streptophyta > Magnoliopsida > Santalales > Viscaceae > Viscum > Viscum album. Next base: position 2,133,473,653 of record OY728148.1, read on the forward strand.
GTTTGTCATCCTAGATCCCCTCATGTATGTGTCGAGGATAATGTTTCAAAGGATCCCACGGAGTGACTGTGTCTTTCAGTTGGAGAAGAGTCCCACTGGAAAAAAAGGGTAGTGTTTTAATCAAGGCCTGCTTTCTACCTCGGGTGCCACCGATTTGGTCATTTGGCCCCTGTTTGTAGTCGCGGGCACAGGTTTAAACAGGTTGAGCCCAGTGGTTTTGAGGGGAATGTGCAGATTTCCCCTCTTACGAACCAGTGGGTGCAGGGTATTGATAGCATGGTTGAGAAAGTGGAGGAGAGCGGTGTTGTTCCAGAGGCACGGGCTATCACTATCCTAGGTGTAGAGGATAATGTTAAGGAGGATCTGCACTCCTTGGCCCATCCAGTGATAGTGGAATGTGTGAAGAAAAAGGAAGTTAAGCCGCGGGTTGTGGATGTGTTTGTCCGTCTAACGAAGGAGTTGGGAATCCATGGGTCATCCATGGATGTTCCCGGTGATGTGAACTTGCGGGTGGGCATTTTTCAATGTCATGGGACTCAGGTATTGGAGGAAACGAACATGCAGTCTCATTTTATGGGAAGAGGATATGAATAGCAAATAGGAATGGAGTTGACGAATGAAAAGGCCTTCCTATTGGCTGCAATCAGATCACAAAGTGGATAGGTAAGGCTGGTTGATGTGAATGTCCTGAGACCCCTAGACCCAAACACCATTGGAACCAACCCCGTAGGTCTTGGGAAGGCTGGAGATGGGGAGAAGGGGTCTGGTTTGCAGAATAAACCAGGTAAGGTGTCTCTGAGTATGCAGCTGCCCAAAATGCTAGAGAGGTAATAGAGTTGGGGAACCACTTTCAAGGTCTGGAGGACCCTAATCCTCTAGTATCTCTTGAGGAGGATCCTTCTGATGATGGCAGTTTCAGTCACCCCTCAATTGATAGCTTAGACCAAATTCAAGGGAAATGACCACACAGTCTTAGAAGGAAGTAGGGGGAAAAAGGTATTCACGACTCGGCGAAATGCATTGTGGATCAGGGGAAAAACCAAAGGGATGCAAGGACTACTCAAACTTGCAGAAACCAATAGAAACTCGGTCGGCCAAGAAGGGTAGAAAAATGGAAGGCGGAGACTTTCAGAAAGGGGAAATTGAATAATTTCATAGGAATTAAAGAAATATGGAAGAAGATGATGGGGAGAGCTTGAAACTTATCTTACACTCTAAGGAAGAAATGAGTGAAACTAGACTACGACCCAGTGACTCATAATAGGGGCTTAAAAGAATTTATGATCGTCGGTTGCAAGTTGATGGTAATTAGGAGCAAGAAGTGTTGATAGAAAAACAAGACCACATACTGGCTCGGGGATTCAACCAGAGGAAAATCAACACAGAGGAATTTATTCAGACGATGGAAAGGATGCTCACACACTTTGAAGATCTAATCAGAGAGGACCCGGAAACCCATGTTATCTTAATGCACATGGAACTTTATAGAGTTATTGAGTCAAGTAATCACAGCCTGGTGTTTAATCATTTTGTTAGTTCTTTCAGCTCATAGTGGTTATTGTTGATGAACAATGGTTGACCCTTTTTTCTTTAAAATTGATTTTATTAATAAAAATTTAATTTGGAGGAAGAGATAATTGAATCATATCGTAAAATTGATAATCTAGTATAAATATATGATGGTAATATATTTTCGTTGAATGACTTTTATGGGAGAGTTATATCATCTTCTTATGACATGCAGGAAGACAGAAATTATTTTTATTTATATATTATTTTATTCTTTCCTAAATTTGATATATAGGTTAGATATGGGTTACTAATTGTAGTTTATGATTATATTTCTATATCTTCTACACATTTTGAAAAGGATCCTGAAATAATTTTTATTCAAATCATGATGTTGAAGATTATAATTGTATATATTCTTTTATTTTTATTTTTGTACAAGTATATTGATTTATTTACAATATTTCACAATCCTTGTTTATGACATAGAAAAAAAGTGATATCTATGAAACTCAAGGTTTTTTGTGGGAGATAAAAACAATATGTACTAAATTTTGGAATATAATTTTATGCCTCACTAATCATCATATGTTGTTGCCGTATTAAAATAAATATGTTTTAATAAACCATTCTCTAAAATGCATCAACACAAAATATATGAATCATTGAAAGAATATTTGAGATAATAATTTTCACATGGTTTATCCAGGAATTGATATTTATATGAATTATACACAAGATTATGTGTCGAAGTACCAAAAATTTAATAAAAATACATTATCCTATGTATAAAATTATTAGGCTTGGAAACACATCAATAAGGAATAATGAACACTCAAGATGCATTAAGATGGTGCACTACTCTCTAAGAGTCATTTACTATTTCTTCAACTCCACTGACTAATTCATCAAGGGTTTGGTTCAATTAATGGATTTTTACATCCCATATGTATCATTATACAAAACTATTGTAATTTGTGTTATGGAAGTAAAATTTGGTATCTTTAAGTCCTACATACACATCCACATTCTTAAATATCATGTTATGAATATCTCTATACATAATTGTTTACTCCCTTTTCTAAAAATTATTTTATTGGAATCATCATAATCTTCCAGTAAAGTTGATTAGTTCATGTACAGTTTAAAGTAATTATGTATATTATTATTATTAATCTATAATTTATAATTCAAAAAATATTGCAATTATAATTTATTGATGAAACTCTCCCAATGAATGAACCATTCCTATATTATTTAGTTTAATCTTTAATTTAATCTCCCAAAATCACCACCATTATATAGAATATATTAAGATAAATACCTTTTCTAAAGGGACAATATTCCACAATGTTATCATTTCATTATTCATCACTATATTAATGCGTGTAAGAATACATTCTGTTACAAATCAGAAAATCTGAAGGATGGGACTTCCATCAAAAGGTGTATATTTTTTGTCAAAATTTAGGATTCATATTGGATTGAATCCTTTTTAGTAATATTTTTGGAGTCTAAATTTTTGTTTTTAGACACACAAAAACCATATTGAAAAATCTAATGGATGAATTCAATTTGATGTTGGAGAAATAAACTTTATATGGTAGAATTATAAATCCACAAGATCCTCAGTGATAGTCAACTAGTGTTCTAGTGTACTATGATGTCATTCTTGAGTAATTCCACAACCACCAAATTTATATTGGAAGAGAAATAGAATTTCGATTAGGACTCATATATGAAACCATTATTTGGGAGTATTTTCCCCATTTTTTTTCTTTATATTAATTTCTGTTTCATTGTTTATTTAGTATAGTGGAAAAATGAATTAGGAATTCCACATCTTTCTACTCCCTTCCCCATTATTTTAACCACCATGAAGAATTGTGTTTTGACTGATTTTCTTCATCAGTCATGGTTGATTACTCATCCTTTGCAGTCATCTATTCTTTCTCCCTTATCTCTCATACTTTTGGGGTTAATAAAAATAATATAGAGTGATACCGTTGGAGAATGTTTTAAGAACATTGTGTGGATGGGGAATAATTTTCATAGACTACAGAAAGGAATATTTTTATAAGAAAATGATGGTTTATATTTTTAACTCAACAAAAGTAACCACTTTAGTTATTCCATGATGTCAGTAAAATATATATAATGTTATATAAAAATTTAATTTGAGAAATTCATTAATTTTCAATGTATGAGTCATGTTAAATTCAGGGGGTAGTTTAGTGATTGTTACATAATATATTAGAATCATTTAACGATATTGAATTTCTAACTAGTTTATCCCAAAATATAATATCCATTGTTTGATAGTGAAAAGTAATTTTACTTCTTTTATAATAAATTATAGATATTATGTGATTTGTTAATATCATGGATGTTGTTGAGGGTCGATGATGGATTGTAAGGTAATGGTCGATAATGGATTGTGCATCATCATAAAGGGGAAAATACCATTATAATATATATTTTACCATATTTTTTCATGTTATATGTCGTTGTGAATAAATACCTAAAGGAAAAATTTTGGTTTTTATGGTTTCGTTGTGTTAATGAACAAACATGTTTGACCAGACTAGTTATGGATTTCCGACGTGATTTATGGTAAGGTTTTTTTGAATAATATCCATGAAATATAAATGGATTCATTTAAATTGGTATAAACAATCATGTATTTAAGGTGGACCATTTCATAGTGTTTCCTAAATATTTGGGGTCTAAAATTTGGAGGATGGATCGACATTCATGAAATATGGATTTTAATATATGGATTAAATGTTTATATAAAAGTCATTTAATATGTTAGGGTTAGGTGTTTAATGAAGTCTATGTATACCACAAGGAATCTATGTTTCTTGAGGGTTTGGAGTTTCAAAAATGATGACCGGTTAATGAAGGAAACACAATAAGTCACATTATTATGAGAACATTTAAAAATGTCAAATTTCCAAAAATATAACACTATGGTAGAAAGTTTAATGAATAAGAAATAATAGATATAGGAAATGTTCATGGTGAGGTTGAATGTTTCTCGAATGAGAGGCAATGTATATAAATAGGTACATAACCCTTATTTGAGCGATACTAAGCCTTAATGAAAACATAGTGGCTCTAAATTCACAGAAGTCATTCATAGATGATTTTTCTTACTCGATGTATTTTCAAAAAGTCGTCAATTTCAAAAAAAATCATGAGTTTTATCAATGTTGTGTGCATCACAATTTTCAATAGTTTCTTGAAGGCAGTGAGTTTCATGAAATATTTAGGGATCATGAATAGTGATATTTTTTTATGAATTTTTGAGTTTTACGAATTACGAGAAAGAGTTTTTGTGAAAGTGAGTCATATATGATTTAGAAAGGATTAAATTTTTTTTTGTTAATGTGGTGTTCATAAAGTTTAATAAAGTGAATCATAATGATGAACCAAATGAGGTGTAAAACAAATTGATTAATTTAATCAAAAGATGATTCTTATAAAGGAGTAGTCGTCACACATCATTTGAGAGCATAATGAGGTTTCAAATTGAGAATGGTTGTAACCAAGAGGGACAATGAGACCAATCAGAACATCCAAACATTAATGTGACCTAGTGGATATGATACATAGGGAAATTACCACTGTATTCTCCTAGGATGTAGGCTAGTATGGGTGAACCAAGTAAAATTGATGTGTCTCTATCCTGATTTTATTTCGACTCATAAATTACAATGGTAAGAGGAAAGAATATTTTATTAATGAAATAATATGATTTAAAGGGGATTTAGATTTATTGTATCTAACCCTCATTCACCCTTCCTATTAGGGTATTTATCCTAGTAAGGATATCCTATATACTTGCATGGATTATGTGGAATGTAAGTGATTTAAAAAGATTTTGTTGACCAATTTAAAATTCATAAGGGTTATTAAAGATATGGTAAATAATGAATTTTCAAATTGGGATGTGGTGGTGATTCATAAAACATTACCTTGGATCATTTTATTCCCATTGAAAATATTTGGATATTGAAGTTGGGGTACCATGTGAGTGGGAACCATTTGGTCTGACCTTTGGTAAAGGATCCATTGACCAATTAATATATCATATAAGGTGAAAAATTATATAATTGTGCTTAATAGACTATTGGTGAGTCATGTTATTAGTTGTTTTAATGGAATTTTGGATATTTTGTTATCCAATACTAATAACCTTGGAGATTGGCTTGTATTGTTTTATAAATATCCATACAAGAATAATAAGACAGATACAAGGAACTCCAAAAATTGTAGACTAGAGATATAACCACTATGGTAAATTATTAATTGGTGTTACTATAAAATTGGATTTTTCATTTAATAACTAGGATATATTACACTGTTGACGTTGACTTATGATTTTGGATGGGATGAGGGGGTGAAACATAGAGGTACAACACAATAGGTGGGTTAAAAAAAGTAGGTGGGTATCAAGTGGTGTTTTTTTCTTAATTTTGACTATTTAGGTAGATTTTTTCGAACATCTGGGACGACCATGTATACCAGGTATGTTATTCGATCACTACTATTATTGGATATGTTGGAAGCTTATGATAAGAGGGATGAACCATAAGGGGAGACATGTTTTGAACTCATGTTGTCAAGATACCTCATTTAGGGTATGTAAATTTTATTCTAATATATATATATATATATATATATTCGATGTTATTACATTTGAGTTTGTTCATATATATGTGTTAAATTATACTCTAACCTATATAATTCTTGAATGTCAGTTGAATTCTATTCCAGTAAAATATTCTTGTATATAATTTTTAATTAAGTCCAACTAAGCCTATTTGTATATACATATTGAATATTATTCCCATGACTACTCTAGTTATCATGATAGATGATACGAAAAATGAAAAAATTCATATATATTAGTTAGGAACTATTCAAACTGAAACTATTCTTATATATGAATTATAAATTTAACCAACAAGTACCATTCATATATATGGGTTAAAAACATTGCAATTAATAATATTTCATATATCTATTTTTATTCCATCATTTACTATTTTGGTGTTCCTTTTGTATACCCTGACGACCAAGTTTTCTCTTGTGTGAATATTGGGTGATATTTCAACCAAAAATAATTAATGTCTTTATTGATAGAAAAAGGGAAGAGAAAATAATTTTACAGTTCTTGTATATGTGATGTTAAAATGATTTTTCATCCTTGTTGTAAGAGATTTTTTCATTTTTGACTGTGTGTTGATGGTTAGCTAACTAACCAAAGTGTGGGGTTATATTTTCATACATGACATAGATTCGGGATAATGTATTCATTAGTCAAACATCAAGGGTAACATCATTCGGTACCCAATAATTTGATGGGTTTTGTGCATGTAATGTGATTGGTTACATATTTCTTATATTTTAATACATTAATTCTCATTTATACTGGCTATATTTTGAGGCACAAATAGTGGTGACCATTGGGTTTTTTCATAAATCCAACACATGATACATTTTTGATGCGTAGATCTTTTGCTTGGAACGCTTGATTAGGAACAAGCCCAAGTGTAGCTTAGATGGCCAGATGTGATCAAAGGGTACATTGAGATTGTTCATGGATGAGTCTAAGATATTAATTATGGGTCTAATTACTATTTTACATTTCCCCCTATACTATAATTATTATCCCTCTATGTTATCATATGTAAGATATATGACCATGTGAAATTCGTGAGTATTATTTTATTATAACATAATGATTATACATATTATCGTATTCCTTCCATCATAAATAAATTATTACTCTATTGTGTTTTTCTAATTTTTTGTTTTCTTAGTGTTTTATATAATATTATATTAGTATAAAATTATTGTTCCATCAGACTCATGATTCAATTCATGATCATATGATATATGGGGATTCATTCCTGATGTTGCATAATGTTATAAATCATTTATTGGTAATGTTAATATGATTGATGTTTTTATACATTACATCAATAAATTCACCATTAATAGTAAACTATTACATTGTCATGTATATCTCATCTTTCAAATTCATTGTTCATTAATATATCTAAAAAAATCAATAGAAATATTCTACAATGACTAGATATTATATATTCTGTGGAAATCCTAAAGATAGATAATTTATCTCAGTCTATTAAAGATTAATTCCATTCTTGTTAGTCATTAATAAAATAAATAGTTTACATATTTAATCTTTTTCATCGTTAGATCCTCACAATTTCAATCTATCATATTTTCATTCATTTCATCAATTTCATACATCCACCATTGTCATCTTGTATAAACGATTACCGAACATAATATAGTTTCTATAACACTATTTCCTTGATTCAAAAAACAAGGGTCTATCTTCAAATTGGTATTTAATAATATAATAATGAATTCACTTAATCCTATCATGTAAAATATCCAAAAAGTTTAAATATAATATTATAATAAAATCTCCATCTACACAAAATATTTTACAAAAAAATGACATGGCCTCTATCACTATGACATTTTTTTTAAAAACTATTTGTTTATGAAATTAATTTTCAATATATTTTTATATTATTTAGGATACATTATTTTAGATATCTAAAATTTAATATCTCACTATCAGTATAATTATTTTTCTCTATACATTGTTATGGTTTCAGTCTGACCACCCTATATATCTTTAGTGGAATCTTCTATAAAAACATCATATACCAAAATTATTCTAGTTTAAAATAACCAACATTGTTTAAAAAAATATATATCAATAAGAAAATATTTTTATTATATAGACCATTTCATATAGAGATCTTATAATGAAAAAAATATTAATCCTAATAGGATATATGATGTAGTAACTCCAGTCATCCAGTTTTTTTATTATCCACAAGAACCATTATCTGTCATAAGTTGTGGTCTACAAATATTGTTGGAACATTAAATTAAACATTTATATTATTATTTTAAACAATTAAAACATTCTGTGATCATACCAAAAACATATTCCCTCTATAAAAGTTTTTATTCTGACTTTGGTGTTAGGAAAAAACTCACGTAATCTCTTCATTTATAAACACTTCTCAATAACCAATTCTTATAAAAGGCCATTGGCCATGAAATAATTTACATTTCATCAATAAATATTCACATATTGTACAATATAATTATCTTATTAGGTAAATATTTTTCCCATTTCTTATATATACCAAAAAGTGTAGATTTATCCATTCAAACCCTCCAACAATGAAATATTGTAATACTCTACACCATAATACATATTATGATCCTATATATTCTACATTTTTTAGTATTATTTCATATAATTCAATTATTATGGTGGTGAATTAAATTCATTAATTACTATCATTTCATACGTATTATACATAAATATCTATATTTCTTACATTATATAATACATGTCCAATATAATCCTCATTCACTATATATTATCCATGTAAAAAATAATTCACCACTTTAATAATTAATTTTTATAGTTATGCATCACTAATATGTATGATATAATATTTATCCAAGTATAATATCCATATTAATCTAATACATAATAAAAAACATACTCATCACTAAATAAAAAATAAAAAAATACATATAAACATTGTAATCAATATCCCCCCTTCGTAAGTTGATTAATTTTATTCAAAAAAACATTATACTACATCAACAATATGTTCAAATCACTAAAAAATTCTAGTAATAATTTTTTAATATTGGTGATTCCATATCATTTTCATGAACTTATATATTTTTCACTTTTCATCATTTGTTAATAATATTTAATGGATAACTTTTAATGATTTATTCCAAGGAAAAATGTAAATGTTTCTTTCTATAGAGTAATTAAATTCCTCATATTACATGATATTAAATGGGATATGATTCACTCATGTTAAACATATTCCTATAATGTTGAACCATTTTCGATTTATCACAATTTATATACACACCACTACAACTCCCTTTCCATATTCATCACACCCCTTATCATATATCAAAAATAATTGTTTCCACTAGTTGAGGAACAATCATTTTTCCCCATTCCATACACCAACTATTATTACAATAGAGTTTAACAGCCTCAAAATTTTAAAAGTTCACATAGTTTTTAATTAGGTATCTTAATATATTTCAAATATCATTACAAAATTATCAAATCCCGCCTATGTAGAATCCTATTGAATGAATCAATAACATAATTTGCAAACACAGTTTCTTCAAGTTGAGTTGCATAATTCTATACAAGTATAAAAATTTAATATTTAACTTATTAAAAAACCTCTAACATGTTTTCATCACACATTTATAAAATCATGAGAAATTAAATATTATGAAAAGAGGTTTTTTTATCCATACTATAACTTAAAAAATGTTTCCATCATTCACAAGTAATCTCCCCTTTTCAAATTGAAGATTGAATTCTTTAAATCCATTCTATCATGAATAATACAAAATTACGCTGTCATCAACCAATACATCTATAATTTAATGAAATCATAATAATGAAATTAATTCCTATCTATAAATGAAAATATCATAAAAAATAATCATATAACATATATTTTTCTCCAAAATCTATTTACTCATGAATTAATTATTATATTTTGTTTACAATCCATCATAATTGAGCTATGATCCCTTTTCTTCATGTTTTTATCTCACTATTTTATCCAAATATTTGATGTAACTTGTTGAAATATTTTAAAAAATATATAAAACATAATTATTATCACAAGTTTTTGCTTCAACAGTGAATTTTCATATATAAGAGACACCACTCTTTATTATATTCCAGTATCATACAACAAAAAAATTTCAAAACGATCTATGTTTTCCATAAATAGTTCATTATTTATTTTTACATTTACTCATTGTTATTAATTCAACCCATGGTTCATATAACCCTAATAATAATACAATAAATCATTAATAGTAATTATAATTTCTATCTTGGTTGAAGAGTATTTATCAATTATCTGTAAATAGGTGAATTTGATTGGTTATTGTGATCAAACCCTTTTATATTACACTAATTATAATATTTATTGATTTTATCTTTTACGTTGTATTTATTCAATAAAAAATGTATCTATATCTGAATTCTAATATTCTTCATTATTTTAATAGATATCTAAATCCTTTGTGACATTTATCATGTTAAAATAAACTTTTTCCATTGAGTGAGAATTAATTTTTTCAATTCCTTTCCCAGTGGTTGTATTATTCCACATGTTTTCAAATCATATCATTTATATGAGTTTTACAATCTAATTAGTTAAGATTCATGATTTTACCCAGCTTAGGATAATAAAACAACCATATTTTTTAACTGTTGTAAATGTTTATTAAATTTATAAACATCCTTCTTTGTATTGTGAATATATTTGTTTTTTATGCAAAAATACTAATTTAATTTCATATATGATTTTTTTATGTAATAATAGATTCAATATTAGGGGACATGGATTTTCTTTATGGTTATTGATTTCATTTAATTCAATTATTATCCTTTCTTGTGTAATGAAATATTCATCCTTATATTTTTAACTTCCCCTTTTCTTGGGAGGCAAGACCTATCGGTTTGATCCCATTGAATTTATTTCATAATTATATATTTAGATATAACCATTGTAAGTAAAAATCATATCTATATAAATTCATACCCTATGATCTCCATCATTAGTGGAGATGTTACAACATGTCATCTAATATTGAAAATCTCTTTAGTATTAATTAACAAGTCAATGGTTTGTCCTATACTTCAAGAAAAATTTCATATTTACACTATATTTCAAGGAGAAATACTCAATCCAATTTTGACTTTAATATTTAATTTTTTTACAGATTTAATTTTTTTTATCATTATAGATTCGATCTATTGATTCCTGTATTTTAGGGATATCTATTTTAACCATATTATTAGATTATTTTATTTTATATTCATTTACCTTTTTTTCTATGTACATTACTTTCAAATAGTATACAAATACTATATTTTAAAAAAAATCCACATGTGTAGCTATTACTGTATATTTTATCTATGACTCCAGAGAGATCTGGGAAGAATTAAATATATTTAACATGGAAATATGATCATCCACTCCATGATAATATTATCCAAAAAATAATATTTCTCTTTCACCTTTTAAATAATAAATTTATTCGAAATATTAATTTATAACTATATTTTTATTATCTATATATTTTATAAATTAATTTTTTAAATGAAATCTAAATCCTCTCATTAAATTATTTCAAAATAATTTATTTTTTTCCATGATGTTTTAATGTCTTCTTGGTTACTTAAATAATATTATGTAGATTGAAAACATTATATAAATGAAACATTTTAATGAAATAAAAATTAATTTTCCTCATTAAGATATAATATAAAATTTTATTGTTAAATTAATCATTATATATTGTTTATTTTTAATAAAATTGCATTGAATTTAATTTCATATAACTAAATGTTTCTTATCATCCTCTTTGAAACATTTTATATAATTTTATTCTTTTTTATTCTATTTTAAATAAGTAAATCCATATTATTTTTATCCATGTGTATTTCAACATAATTATATTTTAATTAATTCATTTTTGTGGGAGTCCCAATACCTTATATATAAATATATTTTTTCAAAATGGTAATGAAAATTTTTATAAGATATTAATGTTGAAGTGGAAAACTAATACCAAGGTAATCCTAAAAATATTACAATTCACATAATAGTGGTAGGGAACTAATTACCTATTATGTTTCAACCACATTTTATAAAAATTCATTTTTAAGATAATGGATCCTCAAAATTTTTACACTATATTGGATGGTGTATCACTCTAAATATTTTCTACGATTCACTAATATTTTACTTTGGAAATCACTCAATGAACAATATAATAAATTATTAGATAATCTATTTTTAACAACACCATTTTATAATTCATATTATTAACCACATATAAGATCTCATATTTATTTATATAATCCCTATTATTTTTCATTTTTTGAGGTTAATTGATTAAGGTTATTCCATTGAATAACATCTGGTCTTTGGTATCAAAATACTTTTTTAAGATAGATGATAGATTCTTCTATACATAGAGATAAATGAATATAATTCCAAAATATTCATTAGTTCAAAATGGATATTATTATTAGTGATATTATCATCCAATCATTATTGATTTATATTATGATTCCAATTTTATTCTTCTTTAATACACACTAATAAATAATATATTTTTTTGTATCCCTAGGGATTCCAAATTTATCTTGATTATTTTTTGGATATAAAATTTCAAATGTAATTAAAAGACACACTAAATTTATTTCATTATAATAAAATAAATCCAATTATTTACCATGAATATATTTCTTCATTGACTGATCATGGTCCTAAATTTCCTTACAGATGTAATAAAAACACTAAATAAGAATATATGATCGCTTTTCATAATACTAAAGCACCATTTTAACTAAATTAATCATTGTTTATAGGTCTGCTTATTGAGGGCCACTGATAGTTACAACCCATGAAAAATAAACTAGATATATAAATTAGGTATATAGATCATAATACAGAGAGTATTGAAATGTAAATAATATATTTTTGAATTCCTACATTTCAGTTATTAAATGAAAGTAGATATATAAGGAGTGTGACAGTGGCATACCGGAATATTTTTTTAAAACTATATGATTTGGATGTTACCAAAAAATCAATATATTATCTATAAATATCGTCTCATTTAAGTTTAAATTATTACACCATTAGAAAATGGCCACTAAAAATTCCCAAATCATGAAGATAGTTATTAACAATAAAATAAATAAAATCATACATATTCGTTCTATGAACACATTTCCTTCTTTATTCATAAATGGATATAAAATGGTGTTAATTTCATCCCAAACTAACCATAATAGTGTATTTGGATTGAAGTAAGAAGTGGTAAAAAACACATCTATCATATCTGGAACATCAGTCATTTCATAAAACATAGTATTATTTATAATACAGTTAAACAAGAAGATAATATTTATTATCTTTTTTTAAATAATTAATGATTTTCACTTAAGAATTACATTTCTATAAAATATGAAAATATTTTTTGATAATGTAATAATAAGGCAATTTATGGAAATGGGTACTTCTGGATTAGTGTATATATTTATAATAATTATGAGGATGGTATGTAACCATAAAAAAGATATGTTTGGGTCGTGATTTATTATAGAGTTATTAGACATTCGAAAAGTCTCCCACCCCTGTTGAATTGCAATAATGGAATTATAAATCATTGATAGAAAATATGAATAAAATCTAAAAATCATTCCATATTTATTAAATTTGAATTAGTATTTCAATTTATTCAGGATATTGAGTTGATAAAATACTGATATATTGATCATATTTCCTATGTAAAATATTATATATTTCTATCTAGAAGGTCATATTATTTAAAATTTCCACATTCATTGAGACTTTGTCAGCATTAATATAACATTAGGGGCCCTACCCCTCGAAAATAAAACATATAGGGAGTCACTGACCCCCATATATCATTGTAACCATCATTTGAGTACTTAAAATTATATATGATTGTCAATAAATTATAATTTATTGATATATAGTAAGGTATTTCGGATTCTATTCAACCTTTGAATAATTTGAGTATCTGATATTTATTGTTGATAAACCAAGAGATCAAGATAAGGATTTGGGGATGGTTGAGAGGAGAGGAAGTAATGAAAGTGATAAAAGGGACATCCACACCTAGACTCATATAAGGAAAATAGAGTCTCTCGTGATGCTTCAAATAGGAAAAAGGGATGAGGATTTAAGAGAACTAATTAACACAAAAATAATAAAATATTGTGGTTGAGGAAAGGTTTCATGATAAGAGCGTGAATTCCTTCCAAAATGATCAAATTCATTAGCTTGTAGACTATCTTCTGAAAAAAGATGATATGGGAATCGTAATGAAACCCTGGATACCCAAAAACATCATCTATTATGTTATCTAATTTCATTTTATATATTTTCCTCCAAATAATTTTCAGTTTATTTTTTTTCTTTACATGATGTAAAATGATGATTGTGATAAATTAGTAAATTAAATAAATATAATTAAAATATCATTATCATAAAATTTAATATATCTACCAATGATAAAAATTATGATACTACTTTAAATTAAAAAAATTCTATGAAATAATATTGAAACCACATAATGTAGAATAATGATATTCGGAAATAAAAGTGTATTATATTTATTTTTTAAAATATTGAATGTAAAATTTAATATTTTTAGAAATAATATTTTCTTAAATAAATTTTTTAAAATATAAAAATATAAAAATATTCCAATATTAATTATTAATCATTTTTGTATAATATTAATTTGTAGTTAAAAATACCTTTTTATGAATATTACTATTTTGATGACTTATTAAAATTATAATAATAACCAATAAGGTCGTAAAACCATTAAGTTGTCAAAAATGATATTAAAGAAAAAATTATTCATTTTGAAATATTATTTTAACTTTAAAAACCCATGATCATAATTCTTATAACTAAAGTAAAATATTACCTTAATATTGAAAACATTTTCATTACTTTTCCATCAATTAATAAATGTTAATGAAATTTTTTTTTATTTATTCTTTTCTCACATAAACTTTTTTTAATTATATTAAATAAATTTATGTGATGAAAATTATTTAAATTTAAAAATTTAACCAACATATAAATTTTATGTATAAAAAATCAATAACAAAAAGAATTAAGTGTTATGAAAGATTGTTTTTATAACTAACTTTTAGAAATAATAATTATTTTAATAAGTAAAATTAATTTCTTATATATGATTATAATAATAATGTTATGTGGTATTATTAAAATTAATATACAACTATTTAATTATTGATCATTGTTGAGAATAATATATACCAAGCTAAAATTAAACATGAGTAAAGTGAAAAGTAAAAGGAAAATCACCTGTATCCCTCCTGGTTGTATCCAAAAAAAATTTATAGGAGAATTTCGGACAATAAAAGTTCCAAAAATCTATATATTTTATATATTGGTGTCTTTTAATTCTATATATTGTTATGAAAAATTATAATAACTTAAGGTAATTTTAAAATTAACGTTGAATATACCTAAAAATGGTCAAAGTATACCAATTCATTACACAAAAATATATTTGAATTACTTCGTCATATATACCCATTGTTTCATCCTATTACACCATAAAAAATCCATATCCTTTTGAAACCATTATTTTGAATTATTAATTTATTTTCAAGGATAATTCCATGGAAAATATAAGTTCTTGACCAGAGTATTACTCGTTTGTAAGTCACTCACTCTAATTTATCTATTAATAATATTCCCTAATCCGATTAATGTATTGGATTGATTATATTTTAATATAATTATAATTAATTATGTTAATTTTAATATAATTATTCACCCTCATAAATTCTTTTAGAAAAAAAATATTTGATTATGCATTTGTGAAGGCTTCTGCCTCCCGAAGCGAAGTAGTTTCTTGTGTATCACAACCCTTCATAGATGTTACCAACTATGAGTTTATTAAATAAATATTTCTTAAATAAATTTTATCTAATAAATGATTAATCATTTTTTTTCATACATCATAGATTTTTGTTAAAAATGAAATTATTATCTGTGTTAGTTATGAATAATATAAAGATAACAAAATAGGGGATGAATTGTGACTTTTCGAAAATGATCACTAATTCTGGATTTTGACTCCCTCGGTATGTAGTATTTTATTCTATATGAAATATGATCAGTGGATAAATATAATGAATAAACATAATAATTTTATCGTTGTATGGGACAGAAATATCCCTAGTCCACTATACTAATGTTATTTCTATGATCTTAGTGAATTTCATTAGAAATGTCCTCATATTACAAGACGATCAAATCTATAACTATGTGTAGGCAGTTGAGACCTTTATAATAAGGCTAAAAAACCTTATCGATATTGATAGGGAAAAAATATCTACAACTAAGTATAAGTATCTAATATTTAAACCACAACTGATTACGAGTGGTTGATATTCTAATAAATTAGAAGAAAATTTATTTGTTGGTGGTTAGGGATGTCGATCACAATTCTAGCAGAAAATAATAATAGTTAAAAATTATTTGTAGAAATAAATTTCTTCAAGAAAGAATAAATCATATTCAATCTCGGTTGAAAATAAACACCAATAATAATAATAAAGAACAAAAATAGGTATCTTTCAACAACAAAAGGAGGAGATATGTTGAACTTTCAAAGAATACAAACTCCTTGAAACAACAGAGTTTATAATTCATAGTTGTAGTACATGAAAAAATATTAACATTAATAGTAATTCATATATGTGTATATATTTCAAAAAACATCAATAGGGCCTAATATGGGTTTTCATATCCAATAATGTTACTTTATTGATCACGACTATTAAAATTAAAATTTTCCATGGGAGACACAACATCTCTATATATCTGGAGAGATTTTGTAAATGTAATAAATTTCATTAAATCAATAATAAGGATCCATTGAATAAGAAATAGAGAATCATAAATCACCTAGTAAATCTCTCACTACCATTGCATAAAACCTGCTTAGATTTTTCTCCTTAAAACTCTTCTATTTAATAGTCAAGCATAGGTATTAACTACATAGCGCATGGTTCCTTTTCATATCATAGGGTTCCATTACATTACATCGGGATCCTTTGCATATCATAGGTAATGAACAAAATTATCTAAAATTACAATTGAATGTAAATTTCACATTCTTATTCAAACTTATGGTTTTTGATCAATATAGAGATGTATGGATGTCGACCCATACACAAACATAGGGTTGTCGATCCATACGTAATCATAGTGTTAGAACTGTGTTTCCATTATATATCTTGTAGTGTTAAATTTCCTCAAACAATATACATATAATTTTTATATATAAATTCACGAATCATATATAATGAATCTTTATTATAAACAAATAATTTTATTATTGAGAATCAAAATAAACATATAACAAAAAATTATTACAGATAAAATACATTCCCAATAATATCATCATTTTCGGTGATCACAAAACCCTTAAAATAATTTAATGAAAATACTGAATTTTTAGACAATAATAAAACATAGTTGTAAATATTTAATTTTAATTTCACTGTATTATTTTGTTGATATGAAATATACACTTTGAAAAAATTAATAATGATTTTATTGCCCAATTTATTCGTGTTTTGTGATATAAAAAATCATCTGAAAATCTTTTAAAATTACATTTAAATTTACACGGAATAAAAGATAAATTATTATTATTACTCATAAAATGTAAATAAAAAAAGGATTGGCATTGAATAATTGGACAAAAATAAAGTAAAATGTAAAATACAGAATATAAAAAAATAAGAATAAATTGAATTCAAAATCAATTATCATTTTGAAAAATTTATTGCAATCCACTAATGAGAAGAAAGAATATTTTGAAATGTATTTTCTTTGATTAGATAGGATTGATCCTTTTTTATTAACTAGAAGAGAATGTAGTAAGATGAAAAACGTATTGGATAGCACCATTTATATCATTTTAATTCATCAATATGATTTGAAAATGCTTGTTGAATACTCTTGTCCACGTCTTGAGCATCTTCCTAGAATTATGATAAAACCTTATACTCCAAACCAAATAACCATTACAAACTCATTAACATATTGTTTAGATGGAAGGAAGGTAGTCCTCTTATCCCTTAAGTGATAAGTGATTAGTCCTAACAAAGAATTACACTAATTCATTTTACATGTCAAATATCTCTGATTCTGTTATGGAACACTCAATAGATAATTTTGACACCAAAGAGCGTGCATTTTGTAATTAAGATAATCCAAGACAAAATATACAACTTTAAATAATATTATCATGTCAATAGGATTATCTTGATAATATGGTGAGGCCTTATGATATTATCTAATATATTGAAATTATCTTCCCACCAACTGCTTCAACTCTAGAAAAAAATTCATTATAGATTCTTTTATAAAATATTTGAATTCAGTACCCAAAATTTTAATAATATTATAATCATAAACCACTATCATGATTGTTTCTTGAACATCTCTCAGTTGTGATTGATTGTAACATACCAAGTAAGTAATGAAAAATATATATTCTTATCTATGTCTACTTATGAATTAGATAGTGTTTTAGAGTCTTAAAATGAGAATAAATCCAATCTTAAGCATGGAATACACTAATATTTTTAAAAGATTGTTTTACTGCCTTTTGATAGAAAACCATTTTTAAATCAATATTTTGACAATTTTATAATCTCTATTTGTCAAAATAAACATATTATTTATGATTGGGATATTGAAATTTACATTGGATAATTGTTTGGTATTTTTCTCACAATGTTCATTTTTTAATGAATAGTGAAAAATACGGCATTTTACATCAGAACTGCTTTTTCATATAATTTAATTATATGGTTAAATTATCTTTTAAATTGGTTTTAAAGTGTAAATAGAATATATTTTTACCATTTAATCCAATAGTGGTCATTATAATTAAATTCACTTTGGAATTTGTCATAAACTAATGCCAAACGTTTCATAGATATTGTTGTTAAAAAACACCCTATTTGTTATGACAACAGGAATTATTTTTAAATTAATTATTTCAATTTCTGTGTTTTTAAATTTGGTAAAATGGATTAAATATTTGTAATCATAAGGTCTAAATTATGTAATTAAAACTCTTTAGTTTTTTGACTTTGTGAATAGTAACGACAGTAATTATCGTTAATTATCTTGATTAATTAGTAATCTGATAGTTAAGGATAATATAATAATATCATAATAATAAAAAAATGACACCAACATGTGTCCTAATACTATTGGGTGTGTCATGGGCGACCATGGTATGCCTTGGGCCAAACTTGGGGACCCCATGGAATCACTTTTGTGTGATAATTACTTTTTATCTTTTTTTAAAGAAAGTAAATATAACAAAGAATGTATCACCTGAGTAAAAAAATTTAATTTTGTCTACATAAATTATCTTTTGGACTATAAATATTCATTGAAAATATATAAATATTTCCTACATCATAGTATCTATTTTATAATTTTTAGACATTAAATAAATTAAATTATTTATGACATCATGATGATGCTGCGATTACCTCATTCATGAAAGCTTTTATTAAAATGAAAAGATAATGTGAAATCTAAAACATACACTTGTCAAATACCTATTTTATGAGTATATTTAGAACTCTTATCACCTTATCCTCGAAATAAATCAACGTGGGACCTTTAAAATTCGAAACTCATTTGAAAATAAAGTAACATTTTATACCATCCCAAGAGTGCCCCTCCTCTCCTCTTATAAACGGCCCCCACCTCTACCTCCATACCCACACCACTCAAGCCTTTGGCTCGTCCAATATCTACTCATGTTGTCTCTCCACATCCATCTCATCATCCTATAATCCTTAACTTAGGCATTAAGGTCTTCAAGAAACCATTTTGGTTCAAACCAAAGAGAGTTACCTGATTTAAAGGTAATGTCTTCACTTGTGTTCTTTTGTTTTATTTTGCTTCTCCATCCCCCTAATACCTTTTTATTGATTTATTGTGTAAAAACACAAGTATCTACAATATACTAGGAGGTTTTATAAGAAGTATTTGAGCTTCACTTACACACACCTACATCTAATGGTTAAAGAACATACTGTTTCTGTGGATGGTGAATTTCTACCTCACGAAACGATGATTGTTCAACATTCATATAACACCTTCAACGGTGGCCATTAAGATGTCACTATATTTATATATGATGTATAATATGTTTATGTTTTACTTAAGCTTCTTTATTTTTCATTTATGGAATACCTTTATGTTTTCCATTATGGGTAAACGCGATATCTTCATTTTAGGAAGTACAGACTACCGCCCCCTCAAAGTGATTTTATTCATTAATGCCATATGTCAGATGTATAAAGGAAGGAGTTACTGATATTATATATTATATTATACTGGAATTATAATATACCTCTATATCATTATGATTCCATTCCATTAAATACGAAATAGAAATGAAAGTAGTGTTCATGCGTACGTACGGCTTACCGTCTCCATGAACGGTGGATTTCATTTCTTACCTCTAAATGTTATATAATATTATAAATGCATGTATATACTGTATATATATGATATATATGATATCTACGTCCTGAATATAATTCTGGATATAATGTATATTTTACCACATGAACAACTTGTAATTATAAGGAGTTTATTTTTGACTCAAGTACCAATGATCGACAAAACGACCATTATTAACTTAAATAATTACATAGTGTTCATAAGATGGTAATAAGTGATATAAATGGAATAATTAACTTGATAAAGGTTCATAAGAAAGTATAAATTAACTCAATTTTATTATTCCGGAGATTAAAGAACGACCGAGTCAAGTCGAACACGAGGTATGAGACTTCGTCTCAATCTCCTTTCATTGAGGCATATTTTGTTTTATACACAACATTCATATATACGGTGTATAAAACACTTTTACTATTACATTTATTCAAAAGGAATCATTTTTATATGAAGCGTTTACTAAACGACAAAAGGGAATTTTTTTTGTCGTACGTATGCGGCGACAATGACTTCTCCGCCACCGTGACCATTATTTGAGTTTCGGCTTCCTCTACAAGCCATAACTTTTTTAAATTAAAAATAAATACCATGTTTTAATTTTATTTTGTTTTGGTATTGAAAATGGTTTTCATAATGTTTTTATTATATCAATGTGGAAATGTTATGTTTCCTTTATGCATGTTTTATGTGATACGATTATGTTATGGTTCTTGGGAATTGTTATGAAGATGGGTGGTTCCGTGATAAACTAAGGGCGGGTGAGCCCGATATAGCTCTCCAATGCATTGGGTAACGTGAAGGATTTAAACATTAAGGTTTCTCCTAACAGATTTAGGGAATATACTGTGATGGGTATTCCAAACGTAACCACGAGGGTTACTCCCTACGTAAGAATGTTATGAATTCCTCTAGTTACCATTATGTCTTATGATTTCTATGGTTTATTAATGAGTTGATGATGTATGTTAAAATGATTATATTATATGAATAAAATATGATTTTATACATGGACTAATGTTTTCATTTCTTACTTTTATATCCCTTACTGAGCTTTTTATGCTCATCCCAAGTTTTTTTTTTGAACTGTTTTTCACAGGTCAAGGGAAAGGTACATGATGTGATTATAGTGTCAAGTAAGTGTCATGAAAGAATCCATGTTTTATTTTTAATATGTTTCCATTGATGGGGAAAATTAGTACTATATTTTATGTAACCACTTTGTTTAAATGTGGAATGTAATTCATGTTTTATGATCTAATTCTCTAAAACTCTAAACCTGAAAAGATCCTCAACGTGTATTCTTGAAATAACTCAAGATCAAGTAATGTTTAAGGCTGGGGCCTTATAGTTGGTATCAGAGGTCGGTTTAGATAACTTTAGGAGTTATAATTCTATTAAATGATCTTCCAAAAACTATTTTTTTATTGTCAAATTGAAATTATATATCATTTGAACATTACCATGTTTCTTCATCTAAGACATGCTTGTTCAGAATGGTTTTCCACAGAGGAAATAGGGAATCAATGCAAGGAAGCCATACAGAAGGAAATGACCTTGCGAATCAGCATCCTAAGATGGTCAGAAGTGGATCTGGACAGTTTTTTGCAGTAATGGCGTAGTTTACTCAAGCGATAAATGGTAGTGGTATCCATGCACGAGAACATCCAGATCAACCGCTGAGGAAAATGTCAGTGGTAGAACATTTCATGAGGCAACATCCCCCATCATCCAGAGGATCATCTGACCATGTGCTAGCTGAAGGGTGGATTAAAGCACTGGAGAATATTTTTGATGTCATGGGGTGTTCAGACAATCAAAAGGTTAGTCTTGCAATTTACCGTTTGGAGGGTGAAGCAGATCAGTGGTGGTCAATGGTTAAAAATATTAGGGACGCTGATGAGATTGATACTCTCGACTGGGATGAATTCAAATGCATGTTTCTTGATAAGTATTTTCCAAAGGCTATTCGACATAGGATGGAAATACAACTCCTGTAATTGAGGTAAGAGAAAGACTTAGTGGCTGCCTATGAAGAAAGGTTCACTCGATTGGAAAAGTATGCTCCAAATTTTATCTGAGACCTTGATAGTAAAATCAATTGTTTTTAATCATAATTAAAGCCAAAATATCGAAGGAATTTAGATTATCGTGAGTTCAAGAGTTATGAAAATCTTGTTCAATGTGCTGAGAAGGTGGGAATGGAGTTTTCCGATGACCAAGTGTTCTATAACAACCAACAGAAGAAGAGACCTAGGTGGCAGGAGAAAGGAAAGAATTCTTCAAAAAGGTCTGATGGTAAGAAAACTAAGTTTCCAGTTTGTGATAAATGTGGTAAAAGGCATGCTGGGGAATGTCTTCTGAATTCTGGAAAGTGCTACCGATGCGGTAAGATGGGACATAAGGCTCGTGATTGCACTGAAAAAGATCAGGGTGATGGTAAGACCAAATTTGATTTATAGTTAGTGAAATGTTTCAAGTGCAATGAGATGGGTCATTATGAAAACGAGTGTTCGACAAGGATCTCAAATGATGGGAAGAAGTTAGACTACAAGTAGAAGGGGGTGTTGAAATCCTTTGCAACTACTTCAGCAGTTGTTAGGCCATCAAATGAAGTGGTATCAGGAACTTTGTTTGTTTTTTCAGATTATGTCAGTGTGTTGTTTGATTCGGGGACTACAAATTCTTTTATCTATGAAAACTATTCTAGTAAAATGGGAATACCATCTCAAGAAATGACTCCTGAACTTGTGGTAAAAACCCCTGGGGAAATGTTGAGGAAAAAATAATTTATAAGAATCTTCTTATCCTTATCCGTGGAAAGAACCTACTTGAAAACCTTATTGCTTCACCTCTAGTAGAGTTTTATGTTATACTGGGTATGGATTGGCTCTCTATTTACCATGCTACGATTGATTGTAGAGCTAAAGAAGTTTTTTTTCAGAAATACTTTCAGTTTGTGTACAATAATGAACCCTTACTGTTGATAACATATCAAGAGGCCAGGGAACTTGTAAAATATGGAAATGAATGTTACCTTTCACATATTGTTGAAAAAAAAGGAACTATTCATATTAATGATGTGCCAGTGGTAAATGAGTATCCTATTGTTTTTTCAGATGAGTTTCCTAGAATAATACCAGATCAAGAAGTTGATTTTACTATTGACTTAGTTCC
Organism: Viscum album; assembly: GCA_963277665.1. Lineage (NCBI taxonomy): Eukaryota > Viridiplantae > Streptophyta > Magnoliopsida > Santalales > Viscaceae > Viscum > Viscum album. Next base: position 2,133,497,565 of record OY728148.1, read on the forward strand.
TGGTGCTAAGCCAATTTCAAAACCCCCTTATCGAATGGCTCAAATTGAACTTTTAGAGTAGAAGGAGGAATTGCAAGATTTATTAGAGAAAGGTTTCATTAGACCTAGAACATCACCATGGGGTTCTCCTTTTTTATATGTTAAAAAGAAATATGGTTCTATGATACTTTGAATTGATTATAGAGCCTTGAATAACATCACTTTTAAGAACAAATATCTTTTGCCTCATATTGATGATTTGTTTGATCAGCTCCAGGGAGCTCAGTATTTTTCAAAGATTGACCAATGATCGGGGTACCATCAGTTGGAGGTAAAAGAAGAAGATGTTCCAAAGACCGTGTTTCGAACAAGATATGGCCATAATGAATTTGTAGTAATGCCTTTTGGGCTAACCAATGCACCTGCTGTATTCATGGACCTTATGTATAGAATTTTCCATGAGTTCTTGGATAAGATTGTGGTTGTTTTCATTGATGATATTTTGGTGTTTTCTAAAATTAAAGAGGAGAATGAAAAACATTTAAGGGTTATTTTGAAAACCATAAAATAAAATAAATTATATGGGAAATTCAGAAATTGTGAGTTTTGGTTGCAAAAAAATTCATTCCTTGGTCATATTGTTTCTAAAGATGGGATAATTGTTGATCCTGCAAAAACAAAGGATGTTGAAGAATGACCAAGACCCATAAATTTAACTGAGATTCGTAGCTTCCTGGGTCTGGTAGGATATTACCGAAGGTTTGTTAGAAATTTTTCATGGTTATCTAGTCCAATGAATAAGCTAACTCGGAAGGGTGTTAAGTTTATCTGGGAAAAATAATGTGATGATTGTTTTCAAGAACTGAAAAGAAGATTGGTGAATGCTCCAGTTTTGCCACTACCTTCCAGGAATGGGGAGTTAGTTATCTACAGTGATGTTTCATTGAAAGGACTTGGTTGTGTCCTAATACAGAATGACTAGGTAATTGCTTATGCTTCACGTCAGTTGAAAACTCATGAGGTAAATTACCCTACACATGATTTGGAATTATCTGTTGTTGTTTTCTCTTTACAAATTTGGAGTCATCATTTGTATGGAGTAAAGTTTGAAATATATATTGATCACAAAATTTTAAAGTATATATTAACTCAGAAATAATTGAACATGAGACAGAGGATATGGCTAGAATTAATCAAGGATTATGATTGTACAATTCATTACCATCCGGGAAATGAAAATAAAGTGGCTGATGCTTTGAGTCAAAGAAGTAATGCTTCATTAACAATGTTGCGTTTAGAACATGATCCTTTGGATAAGGATTTGATGAAATTTGGCATAGAAGTTGTTGGTGCAAGATGTCCTCCTGTTTTGTATCAGGTATCAGTGATATCTTCTCTATCAGACAGCATTAAGCAAGCACAGAAGCAAGAGAGTGAGTTGCAGAAAAAGGTAGATCTAGTTAATAAGAGTAAGTAGCCTGAATTAAACATTGATAATGATTGTGTTTTGATATTTGGAAAGAGATTGTTTGTGCCTTGTGATTCACAGTTGAAGAGAGAGTTGTTATGTGATGCTCATAGTTCTCCATTTTCAATTCATCCAGGAAGTACTAAGATGTATAGAGATCTTCAGGATTATTACTGGTGGGACAGAATGAAAAGGGATATTGCTAATTTTACTGTGAAGTGTTTGACCTATCAACAAGTTAAAGCAGAGCGGCAGTTACTGAAAGGTATGCTTTAGCCTCTACCAGTACCAGAGTGGAAATGGGAGAATATATCCATGGACTTCGTTTTGGGATTACCGAAGACACCTTGAGATAATAATGCAATTTGGGTTATTTTTGATCGTTTGAATAAATCTACTCATTTCCTTGATATAAGAGATAATTTTTCCCTAGATCAACATTACCATTTTTATCTTAAAGAGATATTCAGGTTACATGGAGTTCCTCTCTCCATTGTATCTGATCGTGATCCCAGGTTCACTTCTAACTTCTGGAAAGGACTTTAGAAGTCATTGGGTACTGAATTAAATTATAGTACAGCTTTTCATCCTCAATCAGATGGGCAGTCAGAATGAACAATTCATACTTTGGAATATATGCTACGTTCTTGTTCGATGGATTATCAGGGAATTTTGGACAAACATCTTTCTTTGGTTGAGTTTTCTTATAATAACGGTTTTCATTCTAGTATACAGATGGCACCATTTGAGGCATTATATGGGAAGCAGTGTCGAACTCCAGCTTCTGGGATGAAGTGGGTGAAAGGAATTTTATGGGACCGGAATTGGTAGAAGAGTTGGCATAAAATGTTCAGATGATACAGAGACACATGAGAACAGCTCAGAGCAGGCAGAAGAGTTTTGCAGACAACAGGAGGAAGGATCTCTCTTTAGAGGTAGGTGATCATGTTGTTCTCAATGTATCACCATGGAAAAGTGTGATGAGATTTGGTAAGAAAGGAAAGTTAAGTCCAAGGTTCATTGGACCGTATGAAATTCTGGGGAGAGTTGGATCATTTTCATACCGAGTGGCTTTACCTACGAGTTTATCTCTGGTACACAATGTTTTTCATGTTTCAATGTTAAGGAAGTACATGCCAGATCCATCTCATGTTTTGAGTCCAGAGGTTGTTCAGCTGGATGAGAATCTATATTATGAGGTACAACTGATCCAGATTCTTGACCACAAGGAGCATGTGTTGCAGAATTAGGTGATTCATCAAGTAAATGTTTTCTGCAAAAACCACATGATTGAAGAGGCAACGTGGGAATCTGAAAATGCAATAGGGGATAAATACCCACACTTATTCGATAATTAAATAAATTGTGGGGACGTAATTTTCTAAAGGGGGTAAGGATGTAACATCCCAAGTAAGTAATAAATAATATATATTCTTATCTATGTCTATTTATGAGTTAGATAGTGTTTTAAAGTCTTAAAATGAGAATAAATCAAATCTTAAGCATGGAATATGCTAATATTTTTAAAAGATTGTTTTACTGCCTTTTGATGGAAAACCATTTTAAATAAATCTTTTGACAATTTTATAATCACTATTTGTCAAAATAAACTTATTATTTATTATTGATACATTGAAATTTAAATTGGATAATATTTTTGTATTTTTCTGACAATATTCATTTTTTAATGAATAGTGAAAAATACTGCATTTTACATCAAAACTGTTTTTTCATATAATTTAATTATATGTTTAAATTATCTTTTTAATTGGTTTTAAAGTTTAAATATAATATATGTTTACCATATAATCCAATAGTGGTCAATAGAATTAATTTCACTTTAGAATTGGTCATAAACTAATGCCATAATTTCCATAGATATTGTTTCTAAAAAACCTGCTATTTGTTTTGACAACGGGAATTATTTTTAAATTAATTATTCCAATTTCAGTATTTGGAATTTTGTAAAATTGATTAGAAATTTGGAATCATAAGGTCCAAATTATGTAATTAAGACTCTTTTGTTTTTGGGCTTTGTGAATAGTAACGATGGTAATTATCGTTAATTATCTTGATTAATTAGTAATCGGGTAGTTAAGGATAATATAATAATATCATAATAATAAAAAATGACACCAAAATGTGTCCTAATACTACTGGTTGTTTCATTTCCGACCATGGTATGCCTTTTTCCAAACATTGGGACCCCATGGAATCAATTTTGTGTGATAATGACTTTTTATCTTTTTATTTTTTTAAAGAAAGTAAATATAACAAAGAATGTATCACCTAAGTAAACAATTTTAAATTTTGTCTAAATAAATTTTCATTTGGACTATAAATAGTCATTGTAAAGATAAAAATATTTCCTACATCATAATATTTTTTTTTATAATTTTTAGACATTACATAAATTAAATTATTTATGACATCATGATGATGCAGCGATTACCTCATTAATGGACGATTTAAATAAAATGAAATGATAATGTAAAATATAAGACTTACACTTGTCAAAGACCTATTGGATGAGTATATTTCGAACCCTTATCACCTTATCCTTGAAATAAATCAATGTGTGACCTTTAAAATCTGAAACACATTTGAAAATAAAGTAACATTTTATACCTTTCCAAGAGTGCCCCTCCTCTCCTCTTATAAAAGGCCCCCACCTCTACCTCCTTACCCACACCCCTAAAGCCTTTGGATCAGCCAATATATGCTCCTTTTGTCTCTCCACATCCCTCTCCTCATCCTAGAAGCCTTACCTTAGGCAGGATGCTCTTCAAGAAACCATTTTGGTTCAAACCAAAGAGAGTTACCTGATTTAAAGGTATTGTCTTCACTTGTGTTCTTTTGTTTTATTTTGATTCTCAAACCCCCTAAACTCTTTTTATTCATTTCTTTTGTAAAAAAAACAGTATCGTAAATATACTAGGATGTTTTTATAATAAGGATTCCATCTTCACTTACACACACCTATATCTAATGGTTAAAAAACATACTATTTCTGTGGATGGTGAATTTCTGCCTCACGAAACGATGATTGTTCAACATTCATATAACACCTTAAAAGGTGGCCATTAATTTGTCACTATATTTATATATGATGTATACTATGTTTATTTTTTACTTAATATTCTGTATTTTTCATTTCTGGCATACCTTTATGGTTTCCATTATGGGTAAACGCGGTATCTTCATTTTAGGATGTACGGATTACTGCCCCCTCAAAGTGATTGGATTTGTTAATGCCATATGTGGGATGTATAAAGGAAGGAGTTAATGATAATATATATGATATTATACTTGAATTATAATATACCTTTATATCATTGTGATTCCATTCCATTAAATACGAAATATAAATGACAGTAGCTTTCATGCATATGTACGGCTTACCGTCTCCATGAACGATGCATTTCATTTCTTACCTCTAAATGTTATGTAATATTATAAATCAATGTATATACTGTATATATATGATATATATGATATATATGATATCTAAGTCATTAATATAATTCTGGATATAATGGATATTTTATCACATGAAAAACTTGTAATTATATAGAGTTTATTTTTGACTCAATTACCAATGATCGACAAATCTACTGTTATTAACTTAAATAATTACATAGTGTTCATAACATGGTAATAAGTGATATAAAAGGAATAATTAACTTTAAAAAGGTTCTTAAGTAAATATAAATTAACTCATGTTTATTATTCAGGAGATTAAATAACGACTGAGCCAAGTCAGACACGAGGTATGGGACTTCGTCTCAATCTCCTTTCATTGAGGCATATTTTGTTTTATACACAACTTTCTTTTATACGGTGTATAAAAACCTTTGACTATTACATTTATTCAAAAGAAATATTTTTTATACGAAGCGTTTACTAAATGAAAAAAGGGAATGTTTTTTTGTCGTACGTATGCGGCGACAACGACTTCTCCGCCACCATGGCCATTATTTGAGTTTCGGCTTCCTCTACAAGCCATAACTTTTTTTAATGAAAAATAAATACCAAGTTTTAATTTTAATTTATTTTGGTATTGAAAGTGGTTTTCATAATTTTTTTGTTATATCAATGTGTTGTATTGATAACTTGTGATTGAAATGTGGAAATCTTATGTTTCTTTATGCATGTTTTATGTGATACGATTATGTTATGGTTCTTGGGAATTGTTATGAAGATGGGTGGTTCTGTGATAAACTAAGGGAGGGTGATCCCGATATAGCTCTCCAATGCATTGGGTAATGTGAAGGAGTTAAATGTTAAGGTTTCTATGAAGGGATTTAGGGAATATACTGTGATGGGTATTCCAAACGTAACCACAAGGGTTACTCCCTACGTAAGAATGTTATGAATGCCTAAAGTTACCTTTATACCTTATGATTTCTATGATTTATTCATGAGTTGATGATGTATGTTAAAATGCTTATATTTTATGATTAAATTGTGATTTTATACATGGACAAATGTTTTCATTTCGTACTTTTATATCCCTTACTGAGCTTTTTATGCTCATCCCAAGTTTTTTTTGAAATGTTTTTCACAGGTCAAGGGAACGGTACATGATGTGATGATATTGTCAAGGAAGTGTCATGAAAGAATCCATGTTTTGTTTTAAATATGTTTTCGTTGATGGGAAAAATGAGTACTATCTTTTATGTTACCACTTTGTTTAAATGTGGAATTTAATGCATGTTTTATGATCTAATTCTCTAAAACTCTAAACCTGAAAAGATCCTCAACGTGTATTCTTGAAATAACTCAATATTAAGTAATGTTTAATGTTGGGGCCTTATATTGATGATCATAAAATACATCCCTACGCACTATTGAACTTGTGATCTCTCCAATTTTCTTCTCCTCAGTTTCTAAATATTTCTTTAATGATAAGTTCTACTTCCCTAAAAAATAGAATTATGAATCAAAGCTTTATCATAAGTGTCAGAAAACTGTAGAGAAATAACTCTTGATGGTTTTCTTGCCTACTCTATATTAAATAATTGTTATCCTTCTAAAACATTCAATCCTTGATCTTTTGTTATATCTCTCAATGTATACACCTCAATATCAACATAATGTGAAAAAACGAAAAAAATCATTTCAGAGGCTGATAGATTAGTAATAGTATCAACTACAATAGATTAATTATCTCATTGTGAAACATTCTCAACATTCTAAGATACTTTTGCATCAACTCATCCTTCATTTCCGTATTTTTTTAATCATTAGTAATATTTACTAAGTCTAATCTTTATAAAGAAAAACCCTCATCTAATCTTGATTCAGCTTCTTCATCTATCCATTATCAAAAAGTACAAATAGATGGTAAAATTCTCTACTCCCCCAAAGAGGTCTCCATAATTCTATCTTCCTCTATCGTATTAAAAAGTAGTGGAACATTGAAGGATTTTATGAAACAATATCCTAATATCCTAATAGTCTCAGCATTTAAAACATTAGTTTGGTGATATCAATGATCTAGGGATATGACTTCTATTTTTTCCATTCTATACAGTTACTGATATTGAATCCTTCTATAAGGAGGTAAATCATCATAACCTCATTAGAATAATAATAAATAAAATAACACATTATATACCTACTAAAATGCATCTCGATAATGTTAATTAATAAAAATAGAACATACATATCATGGTATAATACTTTTTCCAAATCTTTGGACCTTAGTATAATTGTTGAATGGACACACTTTTTCAAAACATTTTGATTAAGAGAAAGATCTCATATATTCATTTTCCTTATTTTTTTAGTTCCAAAAAAATTATTTCATTATATCCTCTGACTTATCTCATTAATTTACAAAATATATTAAATCAAAATTATATACATCTTCATGAGGAAAATATAGGATCATGGAAATTTTCAATGATGATACAGAAGACTCATTGAGATGAATCATGAAAACTACAATGTATTCATCAAAACCAGCAGTCAAATAATCATTTTTAAAAAAAAATTATTACCTTAAAATCATTAATAAATAGTGATTTTCTCTCTAGAAAAAGAAAGTATCATACCTTAAATGAAAATTCTTCCTTTATGAATTTTTTTTATTCATCTATTCAATATCAATTTACTTTCTATGATGAATTTTTTGTTAAATCATTCGCTAAATGGGCTCAATTAAATAATCTTCAATGAGAATGCGAGAAGGATTTAATGTAGAAGGATTGAAGATTTAAGGATTGATGGTTAGGGATTATGTTAAAGGAAATTATAGTTTCTCAATAATCTGGAGTGTTGAAAGGGAAGAAATGAGAGTAAGAGAACTACAAAGTTGTGGTTTCATGTTCCGATTATGTGGTGTAATCAATAGAATTTTAATTTTCAAAAGAAAAAACATATAAATAAGAATTTTAAACTAATAAATTTACTAATTATAAATAAAGATTGTTCAAAATTAAATTAAAATAATTTAATAAATTCAAACAATAAAAATTAATTTTAATAAAATTAAAAACAATTACTTGAAATTAAATAATTCTAACTCCCTCTAATAATATAAAAAAATGCAGTGGGAATTGGTTTAGAAAAAATATTATCTAATAGAAGAATAATATTTACAAATTCTATGGACATATCGTCATTAAGAACACAATCTCTTAGAAAATGATTCCATATATCAATATTCCCAGTCCCAGAATGCCTTATAAAATATTTGAAATATTTATAGCACAAGTATAATAACAAAAAATAGGTATATAATTAAAAATTTTCCCAATGTCTAGTGGAGTTTATTGCATCCAAAACACTAGTGTACAAAAACTACCAGAATATATATATTATGCATTGGCTTTTGATAAGTGAACTGAGTGTTGTTTCTTACTCATCCGTGATACTAATGATTTTCCTACAATGTGATATGTTCCTATAGTGATTTTTCTATCTAATATACACCCTCCAAAGTCTATATATTAATATGAAATTAAATTAAAATCATAATTTTTGGGATATAAGATAATGAAAAACATCTCCTTTTAAATATTAAAAAAATATTTTAATTGCAATGTGATTGCATTTTTTGGGTTTGACGATATTATAGAGTATAGGAATACAAAAAACATTATGTATATTCTTTTACATGAAAAATATAGTAAACTATCAATCATACCTCTATACAGATTTTTGTTAACTGGTTTTCCAGCTTCATAAAAATCATTTTTTATATTGTTATATATAGGATTTGTATAGGTCTTACTATTTTGATGTACGAACTTTTCAATAAATAAATAACAATTTTATATTGATTTATTACATTTCCATAATATATTTGATAAATCTAAAATCATAACTAGATATTCATTTTAATCATCATAATCAATTGTAATTATTTTAACGTTGGATTTAGGAAATCATTACAAAGAATTTTTTTTGTTAGAACAAAAAATAAAACATCAACATAAATTATTATTAATAAAATATTCGAACAAAATATTTTCTTAAAAAGTGTAGGATCTACTAATCCCACAAAAAATATAATTTACAAAAAATATATTAATCTTTCATACCAAGATCTATGTCCCTATTTGAGGCTATAAAGGGTTTTGGTACGTTTAAAAATTGAATTTAGTTTATGGGGGTTTTCAAATCATGTTGGTTGTTAAGAATAAACATCCTCCGTTATATATACATTTCAAAACGTATATTTAACATCCATCTAATATAATGTAAAATTAATATTATATACAAAATATAAATGGATTATAATTTATTTTAATCAATATACATGGTCAATGGTATCGTCATAATCTATACCTTCTTCCTGATTATATCCTTTAGCTACTAATGTAATATTGTTAATAAATATGAACCCATGATCATCCAGTTTATTTTTAAAGACCCATTTTTACTATTAAATTATTATTTAAAGATCATTCTACTAATTCTCAAAAATCATTTCATCTGAATTGGTTTAGTTCTTCATTCACTACTAACATCCAATACACATATTTTAATGCTTCATCAATAGACATTGGGTAAAACTAGGATAAAAGGGAAGATAATCCTTCAAGGATTCCTACATTTATTCTATCTCAAATTATGATGTATTTACCTCTTATAAGGGTTTCTAAAGGATGTTTTTTCATGTTTATAGGCATTCAAGGTCATACATTTTTTGGTTCATTAGTTTCATGTTCTTTTGAATAGGAATGAATTTTATTTATATAATTTTTAAAATTAACATTAGTGGTTTCAAGTCTCATTTTGTCAACTGATCCAATAATTTTATATTTTTTTATTTCCCATTAATTAATGGATTGGTTTCATCAAAAATCACAATAAAATATTCATCAATAGTTTGTGACTTTTTATTAAACAAATTATATGATTTGTAAATAGTAAAACATCCCAATAATATTCATTCTTCATGTATCATCCCAATAATATTCATTCTTCATGTATCATCCAAATTATGTAATTAGGACTCTTTTTTTGACTTTGTGAATAGTAACGATGGTTTTTATCGTTATTTATCTTGAATAATTAGAAATCGGGTAGTTAAGGATAATATAATAATATCATAATAATAAAAAATGACTCCAAAATGTGTCCTAATACAACTGGTTGTGTCTTGTCCGACCATTGGATGCCTTGTGCCAAACTTGGGGACCCCATGGAATCACTTTTGTGTGATAATGACTTTTTATCTTTTTATTTTTTTAATGAAAGTAAATATAACAAAGAATGTATCACCTAAGTAAAACATTTTTAATTTTGTCTACATAAATGGTCTTCTAGACTATAAATAGTCATCGGAAAGCTAAAAATATTTCCTACATCATAGTATTTGTTTTATAATTTTTAGACATTAAATAAATTAAATTATGTATTACATCATGATGATGCAGCGATTACCTCATTAATGAATGATTTAAATAAAATGAAAAGATAATGTAACATCTAAGACATAAACATGTCAAGGACCTATTGGATGAGTATATTTCGAACCATTATCATCTTATAATCGAAATACATCAATTTTTGTCCTTTAAAATCTGAAACCCATTTGAAAATAAAGTAACATTTTATACCTTTCCAAGAGTGCCCCTCCTCTCCTCTTATAAAAGTCCCCCACCTCTACCTCCTTACCTACATAACTCAAGCCTTTGGATCGGCCAAGATCTACTCATTTTGTCTCTCCACATACCTCTCCTAGTCATATAATCCTTAACATAGGCATTAAGCTCTTCAATAAACCCTTTTGGTTCAAACCAAAGAGAGTTACTCGATTTAAAGGTAATGTCTTCACTTGTGTTCTTTTGTTTTATTTTGCTTCTCCAACCCCCAAAAACTATTTTTATTAATTTATTTTGTAAAACCAACATTATCTTAAATATACTAGTATGTTTTTATAAGAAGTATTCTAGATTCACTTACACACACCTACATCTAATGGTTAAAGAACACACTGTTTCTGTAGATGGCGAATTTCTGCCTCACGAAACGATGTTTGTTAAATATTCATATAACACCTTCAAAGGTGGCCATTAAGATGTCACTATATTTATATATGATGTATAATATGTTTATGTTTTACTTAATCTTATTAATTTTTTATTTATTTCATACCTTTATGGTTTCTATTATGGGTAAAATCGATATCTTCATTTTAGGAAGTGCGGACTACCGCCCCCTCAAAGTGATTTGATTCGTTAATACCATATGTGGGATGTATAAATGATGGAGTTAATGATATTATATATGATATTATACTGGAATTATTATATACCTTTATATCATTATTATTCCATTCCATTAAATACAAAATATAAATTAAAGTAGTGTTCATGCGTACGTATAGCTTACAGTCTCCATGAACGGTGCATTTCATTTCATACCTCTAAATGTTATGTAATATTACAAATCCATGTATATACTGTATATATATGATATATATGATATCTACGTCATGAATATAATTCTGAATATAATGGATATTTTACCACATGAACAACTTGTAATTATAAGGAGTTTATTTTTGACTCAAGTACCAATGATCGACAAAACGACCATTATTAACTTAAATAATTACATAGTGTTCATAACATGGTAATAAGTGATATAAAATTAATAATAACTTGAAAATGGTTCTTAATAAAGTAGGAATTAACTCAAGTTTATTATTCAGGAGATTAAAGAACTACCGAGTCAAGTCAGACACGAGGTATGAGACTTCATCTCAATCTCCTTTCATTGAGGCATATTTTGTTTTATACACAAATTTATTTTATACGGTGTATAAAACCATTTGACTATTAGGTTTATTCAAAATGAATCTTTTTTATACGAAGTGTTTACTAAAAAACAAAATGGAATGTTTTTTTGTCGTACGTATGCGGTGACAACGACTTCTCTGCCACTGTGACCATTATTTGAGTTTCAGCTTCCTCTACAAGCCATGACTGTTTTTAAATGAAAAATAAATACCATGTTTTAATTTTATTTTATTTTTGTACTGAAAATGGTTTTCATAATGTTTTATTATATCAATGTGTTGTATTGATATCCTGTGATTGAAATGTGGAAATGTTATGTTTCCTTTATGCATGTTTTATGTGATACGATTATGTTATGGTTCTTGGGCATTGTTATGAAGATGGGTGGTTCCGTGGTAAACTAAGGACGGGTGAGCCCGATATAGCTCTCCAATGCATTGGGTAACACGAAGGAGTTAAATTCTAAGGTTTCTCCGAAGATATTCTAGGGAATATACTATGATGGGTATTCCAAACATAACCAAGAGGGTTACTCCCAACAAAAGAATGGTATGAATGCCTCAAGTTACCTTTATGTCTTTTGATTTCGATGAGTTATTCATAAATCTTAGGATTTCATGAGGTATGATAATGTGCTTATGTTTTATGAGTAAAGTATGATTTCATTAATTTTGATGTATACATGGACGAATGCTTTCATTCCATACTTTTATATCCCTTACTAAGCTTTTTATGCTCATCCCAAGTTTTTGAAATGGTTTTCACAGGTAAAGGGAAAGGTACATGATGTGATTATAGTGTCAGGGAAGTGTAAATAAAGAATCCATGTCTTATTTTAAATATGTTTCCGTTGATGGGAAAAATGAATACTATCTTTTATGTAACCACTTTGTTTAAATTTGGAGTGTAATGAATGATTTATGATCTAATTCTCTAAAACTCTAAACCTGAAAATATCATCAACGTGTATTCTTGAAGTAACTCTAGATTAAGTAATGTTTAAGGTTGGGGCCTTATAGTTGGTATCATAGGTTGGTTTAGATAACTTTAAGAGTTAGAATTCTATTAAATGATCATCCAAAAATATTTTTTTTATTGTCAAATTGAAATGATATAGCATTTGATGATTACCATGTTACTTCATCTAAGACATGTTTGTTCAGAATGGTTTTCCGTAGAGGAAACTGGGATGTAGTGCTAGGGAGGCATACAAAAGGAAATAACCTTCCGAATCAGCATCCTGAGATGGTCGAAATTGGAACTGAACAGATTTTTGCAGTAATGGCGCAGTTGACTCAAGCGATAAATGGTGGTGGTATCCATGCACGAGATCAGCCAGATCAACCGCAGAAAAACATATCAGTGGTGGAACATTTCATGAGGCAACATCCCCCATCATTCAGAGGATCATCTGGCCCTGTGCTAGCTGAAGGGTGGATTAAAGCACTGAAGAAGATTTTCTATGTCATGGGGTGTTCAGAAAATCAAAAGGTTAGTCTTTCTATTTACCGTTTGGAGGGTGAAGCAGATCAGTGGTGGTCAATGGTTAAAAATATCAGGGACGCTGATGAGATTGATGCTCTCGATTGGGATGAATTCAAAGGTATGTTTCTTGTGAAGTATTTTCCTAAGGCTGTTCAACTTAGGATGGAAAAAATTCTTGGAATTGAGGCAAGAGGAAGACTCAGTGGCTTCTAATGAAGAAAGGCTCACTCGATTGGCAAGGTATGCTCCAAATTTTATCTGAGACTTTAATAGAAAAATCAATCGTTTTTACTCAGGATTAAAGCCAAAATATTAAAGAGAATTAGCTTCTCATGAGTCCAAAAGTTATGAAAAGCTTATTCGATGTGATGAGAAGGTGGAAATTGAGTTTTATAATGATCAACTGTTCTATAATAGCCAATAGAAGAAGAGACCAAGGTGGCAAGAGAAAGGAAAGAATTCTTCAAAAAGGTCTGACTGTAAGAAAACTAAGTTTGCAGTTTGTGATAAATGTGGTAAAAGGCATGCTGGGGAATGTCTTCTGAATTCTGAAAAGTGTTACAGATGTGGTAAGATGGGACAGAAGGGTCATGATTTCACTGAGAATGATCAGGGTGATGATAAGACCAAATTTGATTTACAGTTAGTGAAATGTTTCATGTGTAATTAGATGGGTCATTATGGAAATGAGTGTTCGACAAAGAGCTCAAATGATGCGAAGCAGTTAGAATACAAGCAGAATGGGGTGGTGAAATCCTTTGCAACTACTTCAGTAGATGTCACACCATCAAATGAAGTGGTATCAGGTACTTTGTTTGTTTTTTCAGATTATTCTAGTGTGTTGTTTGATTCAGGGTCTACACATTCTTTCCTCTCTGAAAAATTTTCTAGTAAATTGGGATTTCCATCTCAATAAATGACTCCTGATATTTTGGTAAAAACACCTGGGGGAAATGTTGAGGCAAAAAGAATTTATAAGAATCATCCTATCCTTATACATGGAACTAACCTACTTGAAAACCTTATTGTTTTACCTCTAATAGAGTTTTATGTTATCCTGGGTATGGATTGGCTCTCTATTTTCCATGCTAAGATTGATTGTAGAGCTAAAGAAGTTTCTTTTCAGAAAGGCTTTCATTTTGTGTACAAGAATGAGCCCTTACTGTTGATAACATATCAAGAGGCTGAGAAACATGTAAATGATGGAAATGAATGTTACATTGCACATATTGTTGAAAACAAGGGAAATGTTCAGATTAATGAAGTGCCAGTGGTAAATGAGTATCCTGATGTTTTTCCTGATGAGTTTCCTGGATTAATACCATATCGGGAAGTTGAGTTTTCTGTTTACTTAGTTCCTGATGCTAAGCCAATTTCAAAACCCCTTTATCGAATGGCTCAAATTGAACTTTTAGAGTAGAAGGATTAATTGAATTATTTTTTAGAGAAAGGTTTCATTCGACCTAGCACATCACCATGGGGTTCTCCTGTTTTATTTATTAAAAGTAAATATGGTTATATGAGACTTTTCATTGATTATAGAGCCTTTAATGACATCACTGTTAAGAAAAAATATCCTTTGCCTCATATCGATGATTTGATTGATCAGCTCCAGGGAGCTCAGTATTTTTCAAAGATCGACCTGAGATCAGGGTACCATCAGTTGAAGGTAAAGGAAGCAGATGTTCCAAAGACTGTGTTTCGTACAAGATATGGCCATTATGAATTTGTATTAATTCCGTTTGGGCTAACCAATGAACCTGTTGTATTCATGGACATAACGAATAGAATTTTCCATGAGTTCTTGGATAAGTTTGTGGTTGTTTTCATTGATGATATTTTGGTGTTTTCTAAAAGTAAAGAGGAGCATGAAAGACATTTAAGGGTTATTTTTCAAATCTTAAAAGAGAAACAATTGTATGGGAAATTCAGTAAGTGTGAGTTCTGGTTGCAACAAATTTCATTCCTTGGTCACATTGTTTCTAAAGTTGGGATAACTGTTGATCCTGAAAAAACAAAGGTTGTTGAAGAATGGCCAAGACCCACAAATGTAACTGAGATTCGTAGCTTTTTTGGTTTGGTAGGCTATTACCAAAGGTTTGTTAGAAATTATTTACGGTTATCTAGTCCAATGACTAAGCTAACTCGGAAGGGTGTTAAGATTATCTGGACAAATGAATGTGATGATTGTTTTTAGGAACTGAAAAGAAGATTGGTGAATGCTCCAGTTTTGGCACTACCTTCCTGGAATGGGGAGTTTGTTATCTACAGTGATTCTTCTTTAAAAGGACTTGGTTGCGTCCTAATGCAAAATGATCAGGTAATTTATTATTCTTTACGTCAGTTGAAAACTCATGAGGTAAATTACCCTACACATGATTTGGAATTAGCTGCTGTTGTTTTCGCTTTAAGATTTTGGAGGCATCATCTGTATAGTGTAAAGTGTGAAATATATACTGATCAAAAATGTTTAAAGTATATATTCACTCAGAATGAATTGGACATGAGATAGAGGAGATGGTTAAAATGAATCAAGTATTATAATTGTACAATTCATTACCATCTGGGAAAAGCAAATAAAGTGGTTGATGCTTTGAGTCGAAAAAGTAATGCTTCATTAACAATGTTGTGTTTGGAACATGATCCTTTGGTTAAGGATTTGATGATGTTTGGCATAGAAGTTTTTGTTGCGGGATTTCCTTCTATTTTGTTTCAGGTATCAGTGAAATCTTCTCTATCAGACAGAATTAAGCAAGCACAGAAGCAAGACATCGAGTTGTAGAAAAAGGTAGAGCTGGTTCAGAAGGGTAAGTTGCCTGAATTCAACATTGATAATGATTGTGTTTTGAGATTTGGGAAGAGTTTGTGTGTGCTGTTTGATTCACAGTTGAAGAGAGATTTGTTATGTGAAGCTCATAGTTCTCCGTTTTCAGTTCATCCAGGAAGTACTAAGATATATAGAGATCTTTGGCAGTATTACTGGTGGGATGGAATGAAAAGGGATATTGCTGATTTTACTGTTAAGTGTTTGACAGGTCAATAGGATAAATTACAGCGGCAGTTACCGAAAGGGATGCTTCAGGCTTTACAAGTACCAGAGTGGAAATGGGAGAATATATCCATGGACTTCGTTGTGGGATTGCCGAAGACACCTCAAGATAATAATGCAATCTGGGTTATTGTTGATTGCTTGACTAAATCTGCTCATTTACTTGCTATACGAGATACGTTTTCCATAGATCAACTTTCCCATTTGTATCTTAATGAGATAGTCAGGTTACATGGAGTTCCTTTCTCCATTTTATTTGATCGTAATCCCAGGTTTACTTTTAACTTTTGGAAAGGCCTTTAGAAGTCATTAGGTAGTGAATTAAATTTTAGTACAGCTTTTCATCCTCAATCAGACGGGTAGTCAGAATGAAAAATTCATACTTTGCAAGATATGATACGTGCTTGTTCTATGGATTATCAGGGAAGTTTGGACCAACATCTTTTTTTGGTTTTGTTTTCTTATAATAAGAGTTTTCATTAAAGTATACAGATGGCACCATTTGAGGCATTATATGGGAAGTGGTGTCGAACACTAGCTTTCTAGGATGAAGTTGGTGAAAGGAAGTTAATGGGACCGGAATTAGTAGAAGAGTTGGTAGAAAAAGTTCAGCTGATACAGAAACACATGAGTACATCTCAGAGCAGGCAGAAGAGTTATGCAGACAATAGGAGGAAGGATCTCTCTTTTGAGGTAGGTGATCATGTTTTTCTCAAAGTATCACCATGGAAAAGTGTGATGTGATTTGGTAAGAAAGGAAAGCTAATTCCAAGGTTCATTGGACCATATAAAATTCTGGAGAGAGTTGGATTAGTTTTATACCAAGTGGATTTACCTTCGAGTTTATCTCAGGTACACAATGTTTTTCATGTTTCAATGTTAAGGAAGTACATGCCAGATCTATCTCGTGTTTTGAGTCCAGTGGTAGTTTAGCTGTAAGAGAATTTATCTTATGAGGAACAACTGATCCATATTCTTAACCATAGTGAGAAAGTTTTCTGGAATAAGGTGATTCATCAAGTAAAGGTTTTGTGGAAAAATCACATGAGTGAAGAGGCATCATGGGAATCTAAAAATGCAATGAGGGATAAACACCCCCACTTATTCGATAAGTAAATAAATTGCGGAGATGAAATTTTCTAAAGGGGGGGAGGATGTAAAATCCCAAGTAAGTAATGAATAATATATAATCCAATCTACGTCTATTTATGAATTAGATAGTGTTTTAGAGGCTTAAAATGAGAATAAATCCAATCTTAAGCATGAAATACACTAATATTTGTAAAAGATTGTTTTACTGCCTTTTGATGGAAAAAAATTTTAAATAAATATTTTGACAATTTTATAATCTCTATTTTTTAAGATAAACTTATTCATTATTATTGGGACATTAAAATTTACATTGGATAATTTTTTGGTATTTTTCAGACAATGTTCATTTTTTAACGAATAGTGAAAAATACTGCATTTTACATCAAAAATGATTTTTCATATAATTTAATTATATGGTTAAATTATCTTTTTAACTAGTTTTAAAGTGTAAATAGAATATATTTTTACCATTTAATCCAATAGTGGTCATTATAATTAATTTAACTTTAGAATTGGTCATAAACTAATGCCAAACTTTTCAGAGATATTGTTTCTAAAAAACCCGCTATTTATTTTGACAACATGAATTATTTTTAAATTAATTATTGCAATTTCTATGTTTGTAATTTGGTAAAATGGATTAAATATTTTTAATAATAAGGTCTAAATTATTTAAATAATACTATTTTTTTTGGACTCTTTGAATAGTAACGAATGTAATTATTGTTATTTATCTTGATTAATTAGTAATCGGGTAGTTAAGGATAATATAATAATATCATAATAATAAAAAATTATACCAAAATGTGTCCTAATACTACTTTTTGTATCATGGCTGACCATGGGATTCCTTGTGCCAATCATGGGGACCCCATGGAATCACTTTTGAGTGATAATGACTTTTTATCTTTTTATTTTTTTTAAAGAAAGTAAATATAACAATGAATGTATCACCTGAGTAAAACATTTTTAATTTTGTCTAAATAAATTATAATTTGGACTATGAATATTCATTTGAAAGCTAAAATTATTTCCTACATCATAGTATTTTTTTATAATTTTTATACTTTATATAAATTAAATTATTTATGACATCATGATGATGCAGCGATTACCTCATTAATGAACGATTTAAATAAAATGAAATGATAATGTAAAATCTAAGACTTACACCTATAAAAGACTTATTGGATGAGTATATTTCGAACCCTCATCACCTTATCCTAGAAATACATCAATTTGGGAACATTAAAATTTTAAACTCATTTGAAAATAAAGTAACGTTTTATACCTTTCCAAGAGTGCCCCTCCTCTCCTCTTATAAAAGGCCCACACCTCTACCTCCTTACCCACACTACTAAAGACTTTGTCTCGGCCAAGCTCTGATCATTTTGTCTCTCCACATCCCTCTCCTCATCCTATAACCCTTACCTTAGGAATTAATCTCTTCAAGAAACCCTTTTAGTTCAAACTAAAGAGAGTTACCCGATTTAAAGGTAATTTCTTCACTTGTGTTCTTTTGTTTTATTTTGCTTCTCCAACCCCCTAAACTCTTTTTATGCATTTATTTTGTAAAAAACCAGTATCTTCAACATACTAGGATTTTTTTTATAATAAGGATTCAATATTTACTTACACAAACCTGCATCTAAAGGTTAATGAACATACTGTTTCTGTGGATGGTGAATTTCTGCCTCACGAAATGATGATTGTTCAACATTCATATAACAGCTTCAAAGGTGGCCATTAAGATGTAACTATATTTATATATGATTTATAATATTTTTATGTTTTACTTAATCTTATGTATATTTCTTTTATTGCATTCCTTTATGGTTTCCAATATGGGTAAACGCGATATCTTTATTTTAGGAAGTGTGGACTATCACCCCCTCAAAGTGATTTGATTGGTTAATGAAATATGTGGTATGTATAAAGGAAGGAGTTAATGATATTATATATGATATTATACTCTAATTATAAGATACCATTATATCATTATTATTCTATTCCATTAAATACGAAATAAAAATGTAAGTAGTGTTCATGCGTACGTACAGCTTACCGTCTCCATGAACGGTGCATTTCATTTCTTTACTCTAAATGTTATGTAATATTATAAATGAATGTATATACTGTATATATATGATATATATTATATCTATGTCATGAATATAATTATGGATATAATGGATATTTTACCACATGAACAACTTGTAATTATAAGGAGTTTATTTTTGACTCAAGTACCAATGATTGACAAAACAACCATTAATAACTTAAATAATTACATAGTGTTCAGAATATGGTAATGAGTTATATAAAAGGAATAATTATCTTGAAAACGGTTCTTAAGCAAGTATAAATTAACTCAAATTTATTATTCAGGAGATTAAAGAACAACTGAGTCAAGTCGGACATGAGGTATGGGACTTCGTCTCAATCTCCTTTCATTGAGGCATATTATGTTTTATAAACAACTTTCTTTTATACGGTGTATAAAACCCTTTGACTATTACATTTATTCAAAATGAATCTTTTTTATATGAAGCATTTACTAAACAAAAAAAGGGAATGTTTTTTTTTGTCGTACGTATGCGGCGACAACGACTTCTCCGCCGCCGGGACCATTATTTGAGTTTCGGCTTCCTCTACAACCATAACTTTTTTTAAATGAAAAATAAATACCATGTTTTAATTTTATTTTATTTTGGTATTGAAAATGGTTTTCATAATGTTTTTATTATATCCATGTTTTGTATTGATATCTTGTGATTGAAATGTGGAAATTTTATGTTTCCTTTATGCATGTTTTATGTGATACGATTATGTTATGGTTCTTGGGAATTGTTATGAAGATGGGTGGTTCCATGATAAACTAAGGGCGGGTGAGCCCGATATAGCTCTCCAATGCATTGGTTAACATGAAAGAAGTTAAACGCTATGGTTTCTCCGAATAGATTTTAGGGAATATACTGTGATGGGTATTCCAAACGTAACCAAGAGGGTTACTCCCTATGAAAGAATGTTATGAATGCCTCAAGTTACCTTTATGTCTTATGATTTCTATGATTTATTCATAAATATTATGATTTCAGGAGGTATGATAATGTGCTTATTTTTTATGAGTAAAGTATGATTTCATTAATTTTGATGTATACATGGACTAATGCTTTCATTCATAACTTTTATATCCCTTATTGATCATTTTTTTCTCATACCAGGTTTTTGAAATGTTTTTCACAGGTCAAGGGAAAGGTACATGATGTGATGATAGTGTCATGGAAGTGTCAAGAAAGAATCGATGTTTTATTTTAAATATGTTTTCATTGATCGGAAAATTGAATACTATCTTTTATGTAACCACTTTGTTTAAATGTGGAGTGTAATGCATGATTTAGGATCTAATTATCTAAAACTCCAAACCTGAAAATATCCTCAACGTGTATTCTTGAAGTAACTCTAGATTAAGTTACATTTAAGGCTGGGGCCTTATACTTCACCTTTTGGATCATACTTTCCAAGGTTTTCATTAGTAATAATGATGTAAACCTTGAATCCAAATTATTTAAAGTATTTTACGTTATATTTTCAATTGTTCCAAAATATAGAGGGTTTCCTTTTAATAATTGGACTTTTTAAAACACTATTCATGATATAGTAAACTCTTCTTATAGCTTCAACAAATAAATAGTTTGGAAGATTGTATTCATTCATAATATTCTATCCCATTTCATGAATTGTTCTTGTCTTATATCAACAATTATTTTTTTTAGGTGTTCTTATTATAGAGAAGGGGGGTTTAATATATATATTTGAGAACAATTTATTAAATTCTTGATTCTCAAACTCTCCACAATAATAATACCTTAATAAGACTATTTGAAATGTTTTTGAACTTTTACCAATATTAAAAAAACATTAAAAATTAATCAATATTCACATTTGAGATTTTGAAAATATTCCCAAGTAAATCGATAATAATCTTTAACTAAAAAATAATTATAAAATTTACCATCCAATGTTTCTACTATGGATGGTCCAAAAAATCCATGTGGAAATGTTATAATGGTTTAGAAGTAGAATTTTTTTATTTATTTCAATGAATATTATAACTATTTTTAGATTTTACATGAATCATTGAATCTAATATCATAAAACCTTTGACTTAGATAATAAAAAACTCTATATTTCTAAGAAAATTAATGTAAAGAATATATATCTCAATTATGATATATTATATTCCATATAAATGATTTATTATTCGTAGTAGGTAAAAAATTCACATTATATTTACGCATGGAATTATGATCCGACCAATATATTTTCTTAGTTCTAGGTGCTCTAAATTTGAGAAGTTTATCTTCTAAAAAATTGAAGTAATTGTTTGAAAAATCATCAAAGAATCCATCCTCAAAATGTTTAGAAATTCTTATCAGGTTGTTCTTTAACCCTTGTAAATATTGTACATTATTGATTGAGATAGTCTATGGAACTCCAATAGTTCTAACTCCACTAATAATTTATTTTTTATTGTCACCAAAAGCTTCTTATACCTCCATTCATTTGAGTTAGTGTATGGAAATTCTATCAGTCCACAATTAGGTTTTTTAGAATAACCAATTTCTATATAACCCATATAATTTTTGTTCCTATGTATTTTTCTTGAAAACACAACTATTAATATGTTTGATTTGGTACCTGTATTTTGTATTTTACACAAATTTTAACATAAAAAGAAATATGAATCAAGATCTGTATTATTTTCCTATATTTTGAATAATTAGTTCAATAATTTGTTTTTGAAATAAGATACTTTTAAAAAAAATTAATCTAAGTATTTCATAAATAATATTTCTTGGTGATATGAACATTTTTTCAACATTAATAGTTATTATATTTGTTAAATTGTGAACAAAATATTTCTTATCTAATATTTATTTCTCACACTTTCTTCTTATTCCAAATTATTTAATTTTAATAAAAATGTTTCTTAAAATTAGTATTAAAAATATTTTCTCCTTTAGTTAATATAAATACATCACTTTTATATGATTTTACATCATCATATAATATTTTTATCCTTTTTCATGATCTGTATATTTTGATGTAAAAGAATTAAATTTTTCAATTAGGTCACAATATTGTTTTAGTATAGTGAATTTATCACCAAAAACAACATTTTGAATATTTTCCAATGATTTATGACTCTTTATGAATGAATAATATTACCCTTTTATCATTGAACAAAATTAAACTAATTAATCCTTTTGTAATCTATTTGTATCAGAATAAGAAGAGTAATAAGTTTTTACCTCTTCTACTTCACCCATAAATCACATATTTGGTTTGAGATTTTTTGTCTCTTTCTCTTAATTAGATATTTACATGACGCTAGAGTCTTTAAATACCCTCAAAAAACATGCATTGATCATTTTAATTTATTATCATAATCAAAATTTCTCTTATATTTTATTTCTGCAATATTTCTTTCCTCTTTAGTTTTGGGAAAATTAGGTCTATGTGGTCTAATTTTTGCATTCATAACATCTTACTTAATGGAGGTATCTTTCATAGTTCTTGAAGGACATTCAGAAGCCTTTTTTAATTTTGTATAATTTTATAAACATTTTTTCTATCTGAGCTATATCCATTTTGGAATGTGGGAATCTGAATTTTTATCTCTTTTGACTTCTTTTTCATTTTATTGGTTCTTCTTCTGATATGTCACTTTGAGAGATAAATTTCCCTTTTTACTAAATTCTTTTGATCATAAAATTCCCCCATTAAATTCTTCTTCATACATCTCCAATGTTCATATTAGTTCCTTCATAGACAAGTCTTTGAATGGTGAGTATTTTTTAATAGCTATATATATGTCATCCCATTTTGAGTGGAGTACACTATGTACATTTAGTGATTGATCTGATTGAAGGATCATATCTCACAAGGCAGTAGTATTTTTAACAGTATCTATTAACCTTCAATTCATTTGTCTCACACTTTCACCATCACACATTTTAAAGGTTTCATTCATTTTCGTTGTAGTATCATATCTCATTTTCTAATGTTTTGTTTTTCATCCTATCGGACAACTATTATTTAAAAAATTTCATAGGCATCATACAATGTTATACTCTATTAAATTTATATATTTCATGTCCACAGATGATAGCATTTAAGTCATTTATGTTCATATCACACTATGCTATTGTTACATCATCCCAGATCTGTAGTTTCAAAAGAATTTTATAGGGATTAATGATCATTATGTAGAGTCTAAATCCATTATTTTTCAAGTACATGGCCGTAAAATATTTCATCATCCATACCATTCACCATGAAAATATTGAGTATGAAGGATTGAAATATCTTTTTCTGGATCAACAAATTTCATCATTACTTATAGATTTTAATCTGCTGAGTTTTATAGAGACTTTTCAAAAAAATATAACATTTGATAGAAATTTTTGGTTCTGAATGAAAAAATTTATTAAAAAAGATGGGGTGCAAAAAAAAATTAATAATTTTAACTAATTTTGGATTTTGACTCTATTTTTTTATTTATGAAAATTTTTAGTGTCTAAATGTATATGAAATATGATCTCTAGATAAAGAAAATTACTGAATATAAAAGTTTTATAGTGGTTCGAGGCTCAAATATCACTTAGTCCACTCCATCACTACTCTCTCTACAAGCTTTGTGAATTTCAATATAAATTTTCTCTTATCACAAGTCCTTTAAATCCAAAACATAGTGAAGGAATATGGAACCTTTATAATAAGACAAAAAGTAGTCTTTTGGTAAATTAATAGGGAACTAATTATCCATAGATTAGTAATATATTCTTGTATATAAACCACAACTAAGTAAAAAAAAGTTGATACTCTAATATATCAAAAATAATTGGTTTGATGATGTTTCGGGTTGTACATCCAATTTCATCATCAATTCACAGTAGATAGGTCTTCTTCATTAGAAATTAACGTCTTCTTAAATGAATAAATATTATGTGATATTAGTTGCAAATGATCTTCTTTATTAATATAAACAAACATCATAAGTAATCATACATTATTACAAGGTTAAAATATATATAACATTCAAAACATATCCTCATTTTCAAATAACATAGTTGATAATTTATTAGAGTAACACTAAAAAATAATATTAAATAAATATGGATCTATGTGAGTATTATATTTCAAAAATAAATTATGAAAGAATATATATATGAGACAGACTACTCCCATTTTTCTGATCCAAGAAATTTTTCTAATTGATCAAGTATATTCAAATTAAAATTGTACAGGGGAGTTGATTCTTATTTAAAGGATATGAGTGATTTTCACTAAGAAATAAAATTATTTTAATCAATCATAATTATCCTTTTAATTAGTCGTATAGAAGCTTGCAATTAACATGTAATTGTTTCAAGATTGTGGCATGAAAGTCATAAAATAATTTCTTTAAAAAATTACAATTTAATATTCAAATGTAGGGTCCATCTACATATCATAGGGTTCATTTTAGAATCATAGGTTACCTTTGTGTAACATATGGTTCAGCTTCATTTCATATTGAATGAATAGAAATTTATTAAAAATACCATTGAATAGAAATTTCATAAGCAAATAAAAACCTAGTATTTCTTATCCATACACAAACATATGGCTTTATATCCACAAGAAAACATAGGTTTTTATATTCATATTAAAACATATGTACTTTGATCTATATGGAAACATAGTGTTTGGAAACTATTTTAATCATACATTCCATAGAAATAAATCTTATCAAACAATATGCATATAATTTAGATATCTAAATTATTGAAACATACATAAATAAACAATATTTGTAAAATATCAAGGGAATTTGTGGCAATCAAAATCAAAATATAAAACAAATTATTGTTATTTTAATACATGTGCAACAATCTAGTTGTTTGTACCAACTACCGTGTTCACATCTACAATGCATTTCAGTATCTAGTAGCACCTAACATGGATTAATATAAAAAACAATTGATGAAAAAATATTATATATATAAATATATTGATATTATGGTAGCTATGTATTTTTAAGTTAAAAATTACTATTTTCCTGATGTCAAAAGGATCCTAGAAAATTCTTTAAAACATCCTACAGTAACCGATGTGGTGTAAAATAATTAATAAATAAACAACTGATGATAATAAATGGATTGTTTATTGGGTATAACGTATTAATATGTTTACTCTTATGGTTTTAAATTATCATAATTTTATTGTATAAGATGTTTAGTATAAGGGCAGAATGCTTTTAGGAAAAAATGAAAATCATTTTTGTCTCAAACTCCCTTCATTGAGACATGTTTTACTTTGTTCCACAATATACTTTTATATGTTCTATACTCTACACTATATTTATGTTATAGATAAATATATCTTGTTACTATGTTTTTAGGTTCATTTAAAATATATTTCTCTTTCAAGGGGTTTCGTTAAAATTATACACAACTCATACTAATAATTTGGATAGATGTACTTATTCCAATGAGTTGTGAAATATCTTCTAGATTTTGATCTTTCAATTCACCTTTCCTACTATTATATTTTCAAATGGTAGATTTCAGTTTCATATCGGGATATTAATTATCTTTATAATATCATCCAATTTTAAAAAATTATTATAGAAATAAATGTATAATGTTGATGATAATAATTCTCAAATTTTCCAGTTGATATTTTTCATCCATCTCCACGTCTGACCAATTGAAAGTGTGATATATAACAAAATTATGATTCCTCTCAAAATAAAATAATTCTCAACATCAACTATTTAAGTAGTATATTTTCTCCCTTTTTATTATGTGGTATTAAAAAGTGGGGTTTAATGGGGTTTTAATGTATTCAACTCAGATAGTATTAAAAATGTGTTTCACTAAATTATTGTTATAAATGTTTTCCAAATTATTACATAATTTTTTTTCATTTTATTTTAAAAAATATTGTGTTTCATGAAAAAAAATTAAAACATAAATATGCTTACATTTTTCATAAGTAAAAATTTCAATGTATGGAATATCATTTATACATTTCAATGTAAATGTATCATTAACATGCTTTAGTAATTTTCAATGATATTTCCTATACATGATTGAATGTGTTTGAAAATGACATTATAATTATCAACGATTAAAAATAATTATAAAATCATTCAAAGGAAAGAGTAAATTATTATTTTAAAAAATTACCCTAGTGCATCAATGAGTGTTCTTTATATATCTGATAATCTTGATCAATGTATTATTTAAATGATACTCTCTACCTTAATTATCTAGATATCGTCGGAATGTGTGTTTTATAAATATTTTGTAATCCTTCGCTTCTTTTTTCTTTATAAATAATCCAGTTCTATTTGAATTATTTACATCAAATTTTTTAATTACATATGGTTACATTACACAATTGAAGGGTGATCAACTAGTTTTTTAGAACAACAATTGATTTTTGAAATTATTGGATAACCCATATATCAATTTTTTATTTTGATTAAAGACATAAGTGTAAACATATTTTTAGAGTGGTATTTACCTATATTGATTCCAAAATTCATTACATACTAATTTATTTTTTATATGTTTATCATGTCAAATTTATTGATGAAATAATGAAGAATTACTTTGAAAAAAGCATTAAAGGATATGAAAATTATTGTAAAACATTTGTATATGTTTATCGAAAACATATGTAACACATATTTAGGAATCTTATTATTTTATTTATGGTAACAACATTATATCTATCTCCAATTGTTAGGGTAATGTTTCCTTATAGATTAATATTATCATGTATGGGTTTTGTGCCAAACCAACTATAATTCATGGGTAGTTTTCCAAGAAAACAATGTTTTCTTACCTTGTTTGGGATCCTAAAATTATGGTTATGATGTCATGTTTATTTTGGAAATACATTTCTATGATTCAATGCATTTATCATATGATCATTAGTTAGTCCTTGATTATATGATATAATTGCTTTAATAAATACTTAAATGCATATGATCTTCTTTTATTATTGTAGTTGGTGTTTGTATTAGTTTTAATCACCCCATAACCCTACATGAAAAATGGGGGATCAAAAACCATTGGGCGCAGGTGTTGTAGCATTAATGAATCTTACTGTAGCAGCGATGGGCACTTTAACTATGGCAGGAACTATAGCGACAACAGGTAATTGAAGTGCCGGTAGTGCATTGTAGGAGCGGCGGGTATTGTGGGGTACTGTAGAAGTTGAGTACTATAGCAGTACTATTCATAGAATGTGCCATGGGGAAAAAATTTGGGCATATGGGCCATGTAAGGGACTAAATGCCCATGGGCCTTCGGGCTATGTAATGGGTCTCCCTCTACCCAGTTAAAATATGTATTTTCATTACTTTAATAATAAATGAGGATTTGGACACAACCTTTAAAAAATCATCCTTTTAATGATATAATGTTTTGCCTTTTGTATCTCAGATTATGATTTATTATAATGATTACCCTTATAGTTAATTTGGGTTTACCACTTCCTGTGTTTCCCACTCCCCTGGTTATGAATGGAAGTAGAATATAAATTATGCTTGAAGGATTGTGTTATTTGGATACTTTATTTGACATATCGAGGAACGTTTTTCGATTTATGATATTATTATATAGTGGAAAAAATGTGATTGGATAAAAACTACTTGGTTTTTATTATTAATTCATTTTTCCTAAATTCACAATGAATATAAACTAAAATTTCCTTGGGAATTTAATATTATTTCAATATTGTAATCAATGATTTTTGTCACATTAATTGTTATATGTTATGTTATTTCAACATTGGATAAGGGAGTGTATGTCTTGGGGTGCTGTTATTGGTATCAGATAAACTTTTAGAGAACTATAATGTTCAGGACCTTTTTTGTTTAGAATTTTTTATTATTTAGCAATGAAATAAATTGTTGATTAGTTAATAATTATCTTTGTTTCAATGGTATATGTAATCAATTTTCTTGAAATTTTGACTATTTTATGTTTTTTGGGGATTTGGTTCATATATAATTATTGAAAACAATATGTATAAGACATTTTAATGGGCAACCTCTTGAAACATTGTCAAATTAGAGGGTTTATTGGTTTTGGAAAAAAAATCCATTCTAGTCACAAGAAAGTGGACAACATTTTAAAATAGTAACATATCTGTGTAAGATATTAGAAAAGAGTTGGTCAAATATATCTCAGATATTATTATGGTTCATAAGAACTGATTTCTTACTACACATCTAGATATACCCTCATGGGGGATATTATTTAGACATTCTCATTCATTTTAAAGACATAGGAATATATGATTTTATAGATGCTAAATAGATTTGAGAACAAAAAGTAAAATGATCATCAAAAAAACAGATTAATTTTAAATACTCATATGATTGGGTATGTACAGAAATTATGAATCATTCCTTATAGAATAATTGTTTAACCTTTTACGTTTTCTAATTCAATAATTCTCATTTATAATCAATCATATTATGTATTGGATGTAGTGATAAGGAGCAGATCTAGTAATGGATACAAATGAAAATGTAGTTATTATATCGATATAAAATCCATCGTAACAAGAAATGGGGTTATAGATATAATTATCATCCGAAATAAACTATCATAAATTATGATTGACAATATGAACATTGTATAAGAAAAAATAAACCACGTAACAGAAGGAAATTGTATAATGTAGGATCAAGTGGTGAAGATGATGAAAAGATATTCAATTTCCTTCATGATAAAAACATGGAATGAAATTGATTGGGGAACATTTCAAAGGAACTATACAATGATTTATTTTTTGATAAGAGGACATGAAACATAAATATTTGTTAGGAAAATGAATCATTCGATTAACTTTATAGTGGAAGAATAATTGTTTTCTAGTTTTGTTAATGATATTAGCATAGACATTTAATTTTAAATTTTATCTTATTTTACGTATAAAATTTTATTAAATCCTTAATTAATGTATTAAAAACAAATTATGATGAAATATTTATAACTGGGTACAGTGTAACATCCTAGGATATCAATAAATATATTCTTATAAAAAATATTTAGTTGGATACATTTCTTCACATACACTATAATGATGTTCCTGATACATTAGTTAATTAAGATAATCCTATTTAAATGATCATTATGATAAAATATAATCTCTCTATTTATGAAAATAATTTTTAAAATTATTTAAATTAGAAAATTTTCATAAAATAATCTTAGAAACACTTAATATTTAAGAATGCCATTTTTTAAAATAAATTTATTTTATCAATTAGTTTTGCATTATTTGATAAATAATTACATATATTATCTTTATAAATATTATTAAATAAATTAAACATTTTCATTGAACATATAATATTAAAATTTACAAATTTTTAATTTTTATGGATTTTTTTGCAAATAATGACTTTCATTTGAAAATGTGATTTTATGAAACATATATGTTTTAGGTCTTTATTAATATATAAGAATAACCTAAAAGTTTATTAACCCATTTAAGTGATAAAATAAGAATTAATCGAATAAAAATACACATTTTATAACAATATTTTATATAGAATGTCTGTTTTTAAGATTTCTAAAACAAACATAAAATTTTACTTTTATAACACAAATATTTTTATGTATTCCCATTTAATTAATAAATCCATATGAAAAACTATTTTATGGATTGATTTTAATGTCACATGACTATAATTATATTGAAAATAAATCAATTTTTTAACACAACTATTTAAATTAAATTCTATAACTTAGACATAATCATTACGCATAAAAATGATTATCTTACAAAATGTTATATGTATTATGTGTTCTTATTTTTAAATTTATTATTATTTAATACTAATAATTTTAAATTATAAAATAAATATAATAAATTGGATTATAATAATCAAATTAGTCCATAATTTTAACAAAAATAAATAACAGTTTAATTAATTAACATGAGTGATTTGAAAAGTTACCAATGGAAACGTACACATGGGTTAATTGAAAAATTAAAGTTAAATGCCCCTAAATCACTTAGGAATTTATGAACAGTGTGTTAATGGGATAAATTTAAACTATAAAATGTTTCAAATTCTACATTTCCAAAATATGAGACACCTTGAACATGAAATTGTTTTATGAAATAATTTAATAAGTAAATGTAATTACAAGACTACCAATCCATTGGTTTCCAATAGGGACCAATTATATCAATTTTTTCACACCCATCCAGTTTTGTTAATTAGTGAAAATATTCAAATTAGATCATCCTAGAAATGTATCTGAATTATTATAACTTTTGGGTAACAATATTTTGATTAAATATATGACAACACAGTTCTTTATTAAATATTAATACAGGATTTATTACATATGTTTAAAATATATACAAACCATAAGATCTTGAAGTGTGGTATCTTTCAAAATTAAATCAATTAAATAAAAACATAAAATGGGGAATACTTTATCATTATTTAAATCTTCCTTAATATTATCCTAATATTCCGTCATACATAAAACTGAATATGATGACCTAGGATGTATATAAGAAAAGGGTGTGCAATAAATCCAATTATGGGAATAAACATGACATAAAATGAAGATAATAATTCTTTTTATATAATTGTAATATCAAAACGGTGTAAGACTCATAAACATGAGAATAATGAGACAAGATATAACATAAAAATTTTAAAGGAAATATTGGAAATGTTTCAACAACATAAGACATTGCATCATAAACATATGTCAAGGATAACTTCCGAGACAGACTGATGGAAAAAGTCTCATAACGGAATTAGGTTCACTCAATGTACCAACCTGGAATATCATGAGACTAATCATTACCCAATTATTTTGAATGATATATAATTTCGAGCACACCTGTAAATTTCATTTTAGTCTCAAGCCTTAGTGTGTTAAATAGATCATATAAAATGAATTAATATTAAATTATATTTTATTCAATCATAAAGTAATATTGAATACATACATGTATGTCCCAATTTAAATATGTATATATATAAATTATAATAACCATGATAATAAATTATTATGCTATTAAATAAAAAATATGTTTGGCATGGAAAATATCCAAGAAATTTTTACAGCATGACATCATTAAATAAAAATTTATAAAATTGGCTAATAAGAGAGAAGAAGGAGTATTATCATTTGAGAATAATATTTCCAGTAATAGGGATATATAAAGACATATACCTAAATTAGAAATTTTATATAGAAGACATAAGACATAAAAGAAACGTGAATAATGAATAGAAGATGAGGATCACTTACATCAATGTGTGACTCCAAATTATTGGGAAGTGATTCCTGATATATTGGAGGTTCTTTGGGAGTAATAAAGATAGGTTAAGACTAAGGATTTTATCAAAGTATTTTAGTGATGATAATGGGGATAATGGGAGAATTAATATAGTAAATGAGTGGTGGTTTATTTGATATTTCTCTAACTATGGTTTCGAAGTCTATATTATAAAATAAAAATAATGAAAACAATAACACTATTTTTTTTGAAGGATTCTTCCAAATGGGAGTTCTTTAATTATTTTAAATTTAAATTGGATGAAATTAAAAATTATTACCCTTTAATATGTGGAAGAAAGTCATACCCTAAAACAACTATTATTGAATCATTAAAATATATGTATTGTCTTGGTGGATTCACAATGGCATTATAAAATTAAAAAAAAACATAAAATCACATTATTTTAGTGGGAAACGTTGATTTGATCTTGGAACACATTTATAGTGTTTTTATGTCACCTATTTTTAATTATGATATCATAATACACAATGTATATCTAAACGGTATTTAGTTTTTACTCAAAAATTGGAATATCTCAGAAAATTATTAACAATTTAATATTTTAGAATTATGAAGTCCTGACACTAAAAATAATATTCATATTATATCAATAATTTTATAAATATGTGAATTTTCATTTCTAAAAATAAGATATACATTTATTATGAATTGTTGGATTTGTTGACAATAATTGTTTTCATACACTTATGTAAATTACATTTGACTTCATAAAACTTATATGGTAATTTTTATTTACTAAATATTAATTAATAATACTATTTTATTAATATATTATTTATTAAAAAAATCCATTAATTCATCAAAATAAAATACTTAATAGAATTTGAATCTTACCCAATATATTATTATTTTTTATTGTATCAAAATAAAATAATTTATAATGTAATAATAATAGGATGGAAATATATTCATTATTCTATAAAAAATATTTTAAATAATCATATTTATAGGGTATTGATACATATTTCATTAATACACTAACAAATTCTCTAAGAGTATGGTGTGCGATGGTGAAAAACTAATAGGATGGTTCTACGTACATTATTAGGGCCACAGTCTCGATGAGCATGAACATATGCCACATATGGTTTTACTCGTCCTTATATTATTAGATATCTGCATTTTAATGGTATAGGGAAAATTTCAACGGTTCTATCTCCCTCAAAATCTCAGATAAATGGGATTCATCTGTCATGTTTGAACTGGTTGTGGCTGACACATCCTTTTTTATTGTCAATTAAATTTTTAAAATCCCTTTATTTATACTGGTCATGTGATCAATGTTCAATGACTATTCTATAAATGGTAAAGATGCTTAACATTCATTTATATCAGATAGGATAAAATAAAACCAAATGTGTTCATATGTTTTCTATATCCATTTTACACTCTAAGAAATTTAATAAAAATAAAAGGGGAAAGTTTATTTATAACAATTCGAGTCATTATAATCTTCCACCATTAAAAAATATTACCCCTGAACATTTCATTTCTTACATAAAATCTAATGAGGGTGACTCTATTTCATCTCTTCCTACTGTTCCCTTGTTAATTCATAAAAAATTTGGTTTCCCCATAGCACGTTGACATGTTTCATTGTTTTATTTTATAGAAAATGGTCTTTATGATCTAATAATTTAACAATATGTTATTAATAAGAAATATTATTCTCCAACGGTACCACATCTAAATTGAGTTCATGTGTGTGTTCATGGATGTACATTATGAATAGGGATTCATAAAATACAACATGTAATTAAGCTTGGTTAGGTTGAAGTTAACATCAGCAATCTATCTCTCTAATTAGATCATAGATATCAAAGTAGTCGATGTATATTGGACTAAGCATTACCTTCTTCCAAAATCCATCACATTCTTCCATGGATATATGTGTAGGAATTCCATGCATCCAACATCATTCTCAATGTTGTGTCGAAAATTATCATCGTACCTCTTCTATTAAATCTGATCATTCTTGATGTGCATTAGAATATTAATAATCCTTTCCACCCTTTTCATGACCAATTCTGGACGTAAATGTTTTGATTCCGCAAAATCATCCCAGTATGCATGTGTTCTGAATTGCTTCCCGTAAATGAAATCATAGGGAGCCATTTTGATGATCAAGTGGAAATATTTTTTAATAGAAATAGAAAAAAAAATATTCATTCCATCATAAATTTAGAATGATCTCAACATGTCCTTATGTGTTTATATAGTCTACTTAGATTAGCAATCATTCTGGGTGATAATACCTAATTTTGTTCATCTATGTTTTTAAATCATTTTGTAGAAATTTTCAAAATGTTGAATTTAATATTAGAACATTAATTGATATAATCAATTTTGGTATTCCATATAGCCTAATGACTTCTCTAATATATGTTCATGATTGATTATTCAGTGGGAATTTCTTTCAAATCGTAGTGAAGTGTGTATTCTTTGTAAGACATTACACCACTACCCATATAAAAATATTCCCTCTTGATGTATTTGTAAGACTAGTGACATTGTACAGGGTGATTTTTTCAATTTCCATGTTGATATTGATAGTGATTTTATCGTCCCCTTGTATTTATACTTTTCAACTATCACTTTCTGACAAACATGATAGGATGATGTATATTTTTCTATCTCCATATTTATATAGTCCCACCAATAGTGTTCTTGGAGATCTAGTTACATCTATGTACATAAAGGGTGGATAGAGAAGGTTGAGATATGTAAATCATATAACAACTCCTTATTTAACTCATGATTGTATGGTACACATATTCTTTTCCCAAATCACACATCTCATTCATAATTAAAATTTATCTTCAAGTATATCCCCTTTCTTAAAGATAAAACATTCCTATGAATTCCAAAATCATCTCATTGAGAATCCTTTATCATATCCAAATGGGACGATTGAGAAATAATTTGTGAAAGGATTGTTGATGTTCCTTCCTGTATGGTTTTCAGGTCTATCCATTCCAAATATATAAAGTTAAGATCATTCTAGATTCAATTTAATGATAGAATAATAGGTTACATTCTGTATCGATAATCTTCCATGATACTAACATTCCAAGGATGGTAGTTAATTTATAATCATTATTCCTTGATCAAGTCTATACATATTTTTTTCACATATTCATCTTGTTCTGAGTGAATATATACCCGGGTATTTGTGATATTTATATATTTCACACATATCCCCAGAGATATAATGTTTCCATATATTCAATGAAAAATAACTATATTCTACTACAGATCATGTTTTGGGTAGTTCTATTCATGACTATTCAGCATCCTTAATTCGTAGGCCATGACATTGTCATTATACATTAACACACAACCCAATAACTTCTATAAAGAATCACTAAATACTATGAAAAGTTCTCCACATGTGGTTAGTGTGAGAACATGGGCCATGATAATCCTCATTTTCAACACTTTGAATATCACATCATGTTCATCATTCTAAAAACATTACTCCCTTCCAAGTATTCATTTTTAGATGTTTTGAAAATCATGATAAATTTATCACAAATCAACGATAATACCAACCTAATCCAAGGAATATACAGACATTTTTCATAAATGATAAACTGAACTATCCTTCGATAGATTTTGATGTTGAAGGGTCCATAGATATCCCATTTCTTCTATTGATGTGAAAAATGAATGAGAATTCCTTCATCTAAAACTTATATTTTAGTACTTGGAATAATGATTTTATTTTTATTACATATTTAGAACAATACATAGAACATACACATGTGTGTCCTTAAATTTGAAGGATACAAGAATATCATATATAAATGTTACCACAAACATGTCTTTATAATCTCTAAAAAGTCTATTAATCATGTCATTGATTATTTTTGGAGCATTAGTGAGTTGGAATTGATTTACATTGACCCCATACTACATGTACCTTGCATTAAAATATCACTTTGGGATATCCTCCATATTCAATCTAAAATGGTAACATCCTGGCTGATGATCCACCATGGAGAATTATTGTTCTCCATGTAGATGATAAAAAATATAATAAATTAATGGAATAGGATACTTGTTCTTTGTCGTGATTCTTTGAGCTCACGATAGTCAACGCTTTGGTACATTGACCCATCATTATTTTTATAAAATAGGAATGGTGGACCCCCTAGTGAATCACTTGGTCATTTGAACCATTTATCAAGATTCTCTTGTAGTTATTTCTTTAGCTAATCCTATTCCACAATACCCATCCCTTATAGAGTCTTGGATAATGGTAACACCCTAGGTATAAAATTTATTCAAAATTAATCTTGTTTTATAGGATTATGACTATTCAATTACATAAGAAACACATTTGTGCATTCCCTCACTATTAAAATGTATTTTAGGATGGTTCTTTAGACTCAATAATTTGAGTTAGATATGTATTCTCATAGGGAAATAATATCCATGCATGAGATATTGGTGGTAACATTTATCAATCCACCTACTTTCACCTATAGTGAATCAGTGGTCGATCCCCAATAAATAATAATATTTCATTATGATGTGAATTTATGTTGCCTCAATGCAAGTAAAGACCATCCATGACCAAAATTGAATCAAATTCCTCAAAGGGAGAATGAAATGGTTTCGTAGGATGTTTATCCCACAATCATTGATATTGAAGTTTTTATATCTATGAGAAAATATAATGGTCCCATATTCCATTTTTATTAAGAGATCTAATTCTCGTATTTGTGTTTGTTTTTGAATAGTTCTACTAAACGTTTTTGGTACGATGGAATACGTAGAACCCAAATAAAAAAGTGAAATATGAATTCTTGAAATAATCAATAAAATACCTATCACAACTTCATTTTAAGGATCCATCTCAATTGTTATGATGGAAGAAATCTCAATTACTATATTGGTGGTTGTTGTTTGTCTATGAAAACCCTTGGTTAATTGGATTGGTTTCCAATGTTCCTTAGTTCCATGAAGATGAATCAATGAACAATGCATTGAGGGTTGAATAGATCATTTATTTCCCCTATCTCATTGGTGGTTTTCTCCTATCATATATTTCTAGGTTGGTACCCTTACTTTCTATACATAATTCATTTACTCATCCCTATTAGTAAATATTCTTCATGCTTCTTCATACACCATTGACATGTGGGATATTGAAATTTCATAGCCCCTTTATTTCTCTCCATCAGACAGCCATAATTATGATCCACTTTCAGATTATTATAAACATGTTACCCTTGAGATTCTCTAATCTCCATTTACACATTGAGGGAAAATATTCCAATTTCATCATAGATATCAATGTCACAGATCACAGGGGATTTTCATTGATTGGGTTTTATACCACTAATGAACCGATTAAACATTTATTCTGGGGTAAGGAAAGAGATGAATGTATTTCATGAATTTATTATGATTTCTTATTTATATATGCCAATATATTCTGTTCCATTTTATCATTATGGAAAATAATTCTATTTCAATTTTATCTTGGATTTTGTATGTAAAATTTTAATCATAGTTATTTTTAAATTATTTCCAACCCATCTCGTTGATCTCTTCATCAAGCCTTATATTCCTAATAAATTTACACCACTAATCATATTATCTCTATATACAACAAATATCTAGTAATATTATTTTGAACATTGATGGATGGATAATATTTTCCCGATGGAGTTAATACATTGTTCCAGGATTAAGGTATCATAAATTCCATTGAAAATCCAAGGACATTGTCAGCAAAAGGAATAAAACATATATTTTTATTTTATAGGGTTATTTGGAATATCATCTTGATCTATTAGTCAATTCAGAACACAATTTTGTAGGGACACTATCATCAGGGAGTTCATGATTCTTACTCCCATTCGGTTGTGAATCTCATTGGGACAGTCATCACATTACCCTTCATGTTGTAGCATTACCCGATTAATCAAAATTTGGACCATTATAGAGAATTATTGAAAAAGATATGGATGATAATTTTTAAACTATTAAACACATAATTGGGAATTCAATGACATTAAAGGGATAAAATATCACTTAACTTTGATTCGTTAACTTATAAACTTGTAGGATTCAATATATTTTATCCATGATAGATTTCCAAACATATATTCATATTGTATTTTTATTATAATAATGGTTTTTAATGATCATATGAAATTACCAAAGCATATCACATGGGAGTTTCAATACAGGAATATAGTAAGTCACATTGTTGTGTAACATGTCACCCCGAGTTAGTCGTGACACACCTTATTAGAGTTAGTGGCACTAGGAACATCTATACCAGAACCACATCTACTCTCATTATACTAGCATGGATTTATTTTCTTGATAAACCACTTACTATATATATTAAAAAAATATAGTTATGTTTCCATATAAATATTCTTATCCCTAATCAATTCACTAGAAGTTTCAAATCATAATCCAAAAAATTACTAAACATTTCCTTTGACACCAACTATGACAACCCAACACTTTATTACCCATTAATACATAATTTATGACATAATATTACACATTATAAAAACCATATAATCGACATTTCTAGTGACATATGGAATATGGTACAGTACATAACATTTTAAAATAAATAATACATCATCTTTATTGAAAAATTCATTAACCTGATAATTATATTCCATTGAACAAAAAACCTGCATGGGATAACATGTGGATATACATAATAAAAGGGTGAGCAATAAAGTCCATTAATTGAAAAAAACGAGATAACATGAGGATGATAATACGTTTTAGATAATATGAATATGAAAAGTGTGTGAGAATCATAAAAATTAACAATGAGACATCATATAGCATGATAGTCAAAAAAAAGAAACTTTGGAAATGTGGAATGAACTTAAAACACTGCATCATAAACATAGGTCATGACTAAATTCCTAGGAATATTTTTTTAAAATAATAATAATGGAATAATGTTCATTACCTATCCCAAAATTATGTATCATGATACTAGACATTACCCAATGCATTGGAGTGCCATAAAATTTTGGGTTTACCCATCACTTTCATTTCATTCTTGTTCTTATGTGTGCCATATAGATCATGAAAAATGAATTCATTAATGGACTTAATTTATTTAATGATCATATATTTTGGAATAAGTAAATTAACATACCGTTTAAAATAAGTTTATTTGTATAAATTTGTCACCCTGTGAAAGTAATTGGGTATGATACTCACTACATAATTATTTTAGCCTAGAAAACTAATGTGAAAATTTGGCAACATAACATCCACACATAAAAATTCAAAAAATGGGTTGATGGGAGAAAAAAGTGAATATAATAATTTTTAAATAAAATGACATATAATATGTACTTGTAAATACAAGTCCAAATTTTAGAAATTATAAATACAATGCATAAGATAATAATGAATATATAATGAGGAAATGTTGGTGAGGATACTTTACATTAGTGTTTGAGACCAAATGCTAGGGAGGAGTTAATTTTGAGATTGGGGGAACCATGGGAGGACTATATTAAGGGGAGGTCAGATTAAAGACTTTATTAATATATTTTTAGAGAATATAAATGGGATTTTGGGTTGTTTTATAAGATAAATAAATGGGAATTTCGTCTATATTTCTCAAATGTATTTATTAGACTCTATATAAAAAAATAACGAAAACCACAAACATAACCCTAAATTTTTTCATTGTTATTGAAAATGGGATTGGTTTTCATTATTTAATATCATAAGTGATAGAAAATATTCAAAAAATACCCATTCATATGTAGAAAAGAGTAATACTCTTAAACAAATTATTTCAAAATCATAAAATTTATTAATGGTTTTGGTTGATTCACAAAGGCATTATAAAACTAAAAAACAATCATAAAATAGTATTATTTTGAAAATAAAACCTAAATCCGGTCTTGGAATCCATTTATTGCATTTATTTAAACATTTTTGTATCAGTATGATGTCATTATACTCTAAGCATATTTGTATGGTATTTAAATTTTATCCAAAAATTTGACTATATCAGAAAATTTTAGAAACATGACAGTTGAATAATTTTGATGTTATAATCCCAAAAATAATATTTATTTTATAAAAAATATTTTATAATAATGTGAATTTTCAATTTTACACATAAAATTTTCATTATTTAATAAATGATTGTTTTTTTACTACAACAGTTTTTAAACACATATAAAAATTACATTTCACTTCATAAAAATATTATGATCGTTTATATTTAGTAAACTTTATTAAATAGAAATATTTTCTTAAAAAAATTTCTATTTCAAAAATCCATTAATTCATAAAAATTAATATCTTAATTTATATTTAATATTAAACAAAATACTATTTTTTTTAAATCATTTACAAAAGAAACAACAATATGACGATAATATATTCATTTGTGTATAAAAAATAATGAACACGCTAATATATCAAGGGTCTTGATATATATATATCCCTTTAATATACTAGAAAATGTACTAAACTTATGGTATACGATAGTGACACACTCATTAGATTGTTCATAGTACATGGTTTGGGTGGCGACATTTATGATATTGAACTTCTCTCGTAACAGGTTTCGATTATGCTTAAGTTGTTGGATCTCAACTTGGGATTGGTCATGAAGAAATTATAATGTTTCTATCTCCTCATAAAGCTTTAAAAAAGGGGGTTTATATTGTATAATCCTATTTTTGGATTAAATCAATTCCCTTTTCTCTGACAATTGGATTCATTTAAACCCAATATTTATACTATTCATCTAATCAATATTTAATGTTTAATTTACCAATAAATAAATATTCTCAGCAGTCATTTAAATATCATAGGATATAATAAAACTAAAAAAGTTCATGTGTTTTTCATAATATAAATAAAATATTATTAATTTAATTAAAACACATGGGAGAATAAAATTTATAATAGCTATAGTCATTCCAAATACAATCATTTCAAATTACAATTCTAAAAAAATAAAATTCTTTTATGGGACTATCAATCTCTGATTTGTGATTTTATTAATATTCCCTTTCCTAATAAAACCTAAAAATATTAATATAATTAAATTATTTTCATTTATTTAATAGTTTTTCATTATATTGATTTAACAACAAGTATTCATCCACATGAATCCACTAAGAAAAATGAATTCTTTGATCATTAATTTATGTATACAACCATCTCTATGAAGAGATGTGGCTTTATTTTCACCATTTTTATTCATAGATGGTAATGAGGATGAACATGAAGAATAAACATGTAGTTCAAGTATAAATTATAAATATTAAATTATTAATCATTTTATGTAGTCCCCCCAAGTTTTATTGATTTGAAAATTGATTTTTATGTGCACATAAAGGCTAACACCTCTACATCAAAGACAAAATTTATTGTCCTTTCTCGCTCATCATGGATGACAATAAAACTAGGTTTAATATAATAAAATTATATTAATAACTCTATTTATATTCTGGATTATTTGAATTTACTTTCAAAAAAAATATTTCAATGGTCAACATGTGAAGAGAATCATGTAAAAATTGACCAAACCTCCTCAAGTAAATGAATAGAGTAAAAAAATATTATAAATGGAAAAATTATTATAATAAATACAAACATGGAATCATGGGATATAAAAATAAGTACATTATTAATGTATTAAAAGATCATAATTTATTTATAAAATAATTTCAGTATATGTAAAGTAATCTTTAAACATAAATTTTTCAAATATTTTTCAAACACCCTTCATTAAGAACACATTTTACTTATTACACAAACATACATTTATATGGATTATATAATTTCCAATAATTATGTTATCATGATATATCTTTAATTATTTTTATTTTAAGATCTGTTACTCGATTTTTTTTCATAAATGGTATTAATTCAATAGTTACTAATGTTCTAATTATTTTCAGAGAAAAAGTCATTTTTCCTTTGACTCATGAAATATCTCATTGATTTTTATGTTACATGTATCTGTTCTTACAAAAACATTTTTAAAATGGTAGATATTTTGGTGGTTATTAATACTCTAAATTAAAACACTTCCATTTGATG
The DNA here is from genome assembly GCA_963277665.1 of Viscum album. Taxonomy (NCBI): domain Eukaryota; kingdom Viridiplantae; phylum Streptophyta; class Magnoliopsida; order Santalales; family Viscaceae; genus Viscum; species Viscum album. The sequence goes on from OY728148.1 coordinate 2,133,539,380, forward strand.
AAACACTTCCTCAAACAAATCTATATAAATATATATATATATATATGAAAAAATATTATACTTCCCAATGGATATTATTACTCTATGTCCATGTTTTATCTATAAAAGTATGATATATATCCCAAATAATCTTTATTTCTAGTGAACTTCATGATTTCATTAACCACTTTTCATATTATATTTTTCCATCCTTATTGATGTGGGTTTCATACAAAGGTATTCAATTAAATTTTAACATTTTCCATTGTATAATTTTAAAAAACTATTTCTTATTCATTTAATGTTATAAATATCCTTAAAATTATAACAAAAATAATTTATTATCTTATTATAATCTAAGTAATCAGTTTTTAAAAAAAATAGAGGAAAATATTTTTATCACATTCCTCATCAGACATTTTTTATGAAATGAAATTATTTTACACTTATAAATGTGAATTTACCATCCCACTCACATTATAATTTTCTAAGATAATTCCTCTATCTGATATCCAATTTTTAAAAAGAAAATTCAAATTGTGATGGTTCAATGAAATCTTCCATTTTAATTTTTTTCAATAGAAACAGGAAATTATTAAATTCAAGGCTAGTTTCATAATGCATATGAGAGTGTAAGTCATCAATGTGGAATGATTGATCAAGCATGTTATTAAAATTACACCTTCCAAAATTTTATCTACATATCTTAGTAAATTAACTATTACATATATACAATGATCCATTTATATTTTTTCCATTCTTAATCATCCACATTTATAAGAATGATTTTCTCCTATTCTTTCTTCTATGAATTCCAAATCATCCGTTAATTTATTGAATCGTATTCACCTAGATTCCCAATGTATCAATTTATGGTGGAATTATTTTTCAAAATCATATATATACTTAGAATATTATTAAAATAATATATGTTCAATTATCATTTTTGAGTAGTATTTTATTAATGTTATATCCAATTTAATTTGACACACATTTATTTTCCATGGGTTTATTATGTCATGTTTTTTGATGAAATCATGACGCCTTCATTATGGAACAACATGAAAAGGTTATAAAACACAATTAATTTCAATTGATTTGTATGATATATTTATTGATACCATGTGGATCATATTTGTGTTATGAAAATTATGTTATTAGTGGGCCTAAAATTATAGATCCCACAAATGTGTTGAGTAATGTTTAAAAATAATGATATATCATGGTGTGTGGGTAGTGATCCTAGATAACTAAGTTTTTGGGACATTATTGTATTCAAATATATTAATTTAACTAGGAATGGATCATCACTTATGCTTATGATCTCATAGTAATGTTGTCTCCACAAACCTATGATGTCATGCACTTATGTTATAATCATTAAGAAATCCATGTTTTAATTAAATATTATATTCATTCCATGATTCCATGTATATTATTATACTCATTATTATATAACGTTATTACTCATATCTCTCGTTTTTTTCTTTATTATTATGTCTACCCTTACTGGGAATGTTATCTCGCCCTTTATTATGTTTCTATTTCCCTAGGTTATGAATTGATGTAATATGAATTGTGTGTTTCAGGGAGGAGTTAATCATGAGACATTATGGGACTTCTCAATGACTTATTATTTATTTATGATAATCATATATAGTGAAAAATAGAGCACACTAGATGATAAAAACAAGGGTTTTATTTGTTTCTGTTTTTCCTATTTCTATAAAAGAATTTTCAAAATGGAACATGAATTGGAATGTTGAGAAACATATTATCATCATATATGTGTAACAAATCCAGTGCTATATGTTTTGTGTTCTCAGCATAGGATTTTAGACTACAAGTCCAAGTGTTTTACATAATCAATCATCATTAGTTGTAGTTATAATGTCAGTGAATTTGATATATCTAATTATATATATATATAAGTGTAAATGTTGTATATGAAATCTAGTATCTTATCATCTACACTATGTATGTTTATTTATTGGTCTCTAATAATGTTCTGAAAAATTTGGTTCTAAAATAAGAGTTATATTGTTTTCATGCAAAAAAAATCATAACAAAAAAGAGAAAATTACTTTGAGGTGCATATATTATCCAATGAAATCATAAAAACCTATGATGAAAAAAAATATAATGACCATGATTTGGATAAAACCTCAATGGATTTTATAATGACTCGATGTGAATTGTGTTTATAAATTTATTAAATATTGTAGACAAAGTACACCAAGATTTATTGACATGTTTTTAGAAATGAAACATTAAATAAATCATCTATTATAACACCCTGATTAGAGTGATAGAGTGATATGACAATGTATTCTTAATTTAAATGTTGGGATTTTATTATAAGAATCTAGAGAACTATTTTTTGATACTATATATTAATTTACCTGAGCATTATTGAAAGTAAAAAATTAGTCAAAAGGGACCTCTATATGAAAGTGGAATAGAATACCCTCATCTATAGGGAATGGGGATGACAATCATAAAACCATGATGATGAAACCTAACATACATAGTGGATGGATTAAATCCTCATAAATTATTGTACCATCACCTAGATATAATCCCTTTTTTATTATGGATTGTTCATTGAAAAAATTATTTTCTCCCAATATTGACATGTATTAGAAAACAAAGGATTTTTGTTAAATTCACATTGTATCATGGAACTAACCAAATTATTTGATTCTTTTCATCATTATCACTCTCAAAATTAATTCTCAAAATCAAAATCACTATGAATATATATTATAACCTCATCACTAAATTTTTATATATTGTAGCATATATGTACATCCATAATCTCAATTTCAGATCTATAAAATAAAATTTTCATAAATTATAAATATGTTTGTGTCAAAGTATTCACCAATTTATTTTATTATATTGAAATCAATGTCAAAATCCTTAATCCCAAATATCACTTTTTGATACCGTCATGTTATTATGTGAATCCAAAAAAATCAATACCGTGTTGTGGATATGATAATTAGGGTGAATTGTTTTATTCTTATTAAATTATCCCCCCACACTTCAATATATTTTGTTTTCATTTTATTAGAAAAACATTTTAGAATATAATTATGTCAAATAAACCAACTATCAACATCTTTTTTTAATGAGGAACGTGTAGTATAAAATAGTAAAATTAATTTTAGTAATCACAGGTGTGATGAAAATATCATTAAAAATAAACAAAAAATAAGTAGGTATATTAAAAATCTATTAATTGACATTCTCTTAGGGATAAATATTTATTTGGAAAATACACTGCACAACATGGTGAAATTCCATTACATGATATTTCACGATAGTGAACTATCCACTAATGATCACTTAATTATCCTATTTTTCAATAATTATATATTTAATAGATTAAAAAATGTATATATGTGAAGGACTCCCTAAAATATATACGATTTGTTTCAATAAAGTATGATGTGTGGTATTCTTATAATCAACATGATCTATTTATCTACATTAGTGACATATAAAAATATCATTAAAACAAGGATTACACCTTTTGTAATGAACCATGTTTTTTAGAATCATAGGAACAAAAAATAGGATGGGCCTAGTTAAAAAGTTTTTTAGGTTGTTTTTATATTTAATATGAGAATGTTATTATATAGGAATGTTTTAAATTATTAATAGTAAGTGGGGGAATTTAGTTGAAATTGATTAAATATAACGTTAGGGTGTTTTTAATATATAAGGAATATATTGGTGGATGAATTTTCCAATATATTCTTATTATGGTTCTAGTAGATATTTTGTGGGGTGGCTATATATCATTCACCCATATCCATGTAGTTAGGTTCCCAGTTGAGAGCCACTTGGAACTTAATAGGATTAATTTGTCTTTTTTCAATTATTTTATAATGGTGAATTTTATAGGTCGTCTTATGAACCATTTTGGGTTCTTTATTTTTTGGAGTAAGGTTGGAATATAGGTGTTTCACTAGGACCTTATTTACATTATTTTATCCATTTGAAATATAAGATGGATTTTAAGTGAAAACAAATGGTGACTTCCTTCTACCAATCTTGTCTTTTTATTTCTTGTTATTTTCCATCTATTTTTAATGTTTTTGATTAGGAATTTAAGGTGATATTTTATTCAAGATTGTTCTAATCTATTCAGATATTTATGATATTGATTCATTGGAATTACAGGCATTTAGGGAATGGGGAAAAGGATGGAAAAATGCATTTTTTAGGTTTTTGTGGAATGTTTAATGCATTAAGTAAAAGTACTATAATTTTCGGTGTTGATAGTTTAATAGGAATATAAAATATTGTATTTATCTCATGAATGGGTAGGATGTAGTAATCAAGTCATTTTTTGTTGGTATCTTTTTATTTTAATTAGTATACTACGCTCCTTGAGTTTTTCTCCTTTTTTAGAAATTGAATTAATTGTAAACTAATTATAAAACATGATTATAAAGAGAATATAATGAATTATCTATGGTTCTTGAATAAAGGATTGGATTATGGATATATTATTTTCTAAAGTAAAAAATATTTAATTGTCCTTAAGCATCATTTAAATGTGTATAACTCTTGTAAAATAATGGTGGTCATAATTTTACAAAAATTATAAATATATATATATATATATTTGTGTATCATGTGAGTTTAAAGCAGTTTTGACTAACTAGAGATATTTCTAATTATATTAAATGTTTAAAGGGACTATGGTATTACATAATATGTTTACGAAAATGGTCTTATACAAATTTCCTTGAGAATTTATTCACATTATATCTATGAGTAGAGTAACATTTTTGAATAAATAGTTAGGATAACAATGGAGTGTGTTCAATGTGGGGAGATTAATATAATTTCCATGTGGGTTCCCATATAAAGTGATATATTGAGATATTGTGTGTGATTTACTAGAGTTATGTAATTATGGGATAGTTTATAAACCATTTGGGATATAGACTAATGAATAAGAGTGACCAAATTATTGAATTAGTATTATTGAAAATGTCATTGAGATATAAGGATAGGGGATAAAGTGAGTTATACAAATGTTAGAGTAAGGGAGTAACATCCCAGTCATTATTTTATCTAAGGTATATTTTCCAACATTGTCTATTAATGAACATTATCTTATTATCTGACCAGCGAGGGGTGACTAGTGTGATATGTATAGATTCATAGTTTTGAAAAATGTGGGTTCTTCATTTTCAGAGCGATAAAATTCTAAGGGAATGGTATTTTTATTATTTCAAAATGAGGCCTCTATTCCATGGATTTGGAAACTGGAAATTTGGTGTTGTATAATAGGGTCCTACATAACTATATTTGTCGGTGTGTAGAGGGATGGGATGGGCTCTTAAAGGTTGATCCCATCTAAGTGTGTAAAATTATAATGAAGCATAGTATATAAAATATTTTTTTCTCAATGAATAGGATTTAGTAACATCATGATTCAATATATATGAGTTATGATGGTATTATCCTAGTGATTGTAATTTCATTGGGTGTGGGTATTATTTTAATGAATTTTCATTTTATTTTATATATTTTGATTTGTTTAATAAATAATGAGATGGATGGTTAGTCCATGAATTATATTTAGTGTTCCAAAAGATGATTTCAGATGTGGGGGATTCCACTCTATTGAGGTTTTGACTAAATGGGTCAAAGTAATACAGATCCTGTTACATGAATGTAATTAATGAAAAAGTAAAACCTACGATACCAATAATTTTTTAGTACAATGGGGTTAATAGATTCTATAATAGGGTCCCAATTATAAAGGGCTATGTATGATTTTGGGGTGGAAAACTAAGGACCGTGATTTCTTTTGATAATTTAATTGATAATGGGTGAAGACCATGGATATTGATATCATAAGAGTGTATGTTAGTTAATTCCCATAGTCATCATATCCTATTTTTATATGCTAATTAAATATTTTGTGGATAAAAATTAATGACGTGATGGGATAAAGAAAATATATATTAAAAGAGACTATGTTTGTTTTCTCGTTGTGATTTAGTAAATGGGGTTTGTAGTGACTATCCTTTTATCCTATAATGGTTACTATGTTTTTTGAAAATATGGGTATAAAACATACAATTTATGTGGAATTTTAAAAATCTGTACTAAAATTTAATAAATTAGTTATAATTTGATCATCAGGGTGTCTCATATTTTAACCAATGGTTTAAGGGATATTATTAAATATATATTTGGGTTTAAGAATTTCATTTAATAAAACACGTGCAAGTAAAAATATAAAGGTTTTTATTATATAAATCATTGATATGGCCAATTGACATCGAACTCCCCCAACACATTCAAAATTGTTGATTAGTATGTATAATGTTTTCATATATGTCATGGCACCAACAATATAGCATATGAGAGGGCTAGAGTATCTTTACAAGGATGTAGAGATAAGACCAAGGATAAGATACAAACTGGAAGTAGGTTATGATTATTACAATTTTCTATTTATTAATTAATTTTATATCATTGCCTTATTGTGAAATCATTCATTAATGTATGAATTTCTAATCTAGATGAGTTTCATTTTCTTATAGACTTATGTGGTTTATTTATCATTAAATGGTTTCTTCTATAAATCCATATGAGGTAATATAATCTTATATTCGGTTATTCATTTTCGGTTATCATATCTAGTATTATATATGAGTATACTAAGTGTACCTTTTCTTTATTGGTTTTAACCACCACTCGCCTCCAGTCAGTATCCTTTGTTATATGAGAAGATAAACTACGTAATGTATACATATGATGGATTAGTATTGATAGTGACATCATTAGGTATATTATAAGATACTATTATATAATTATTTATATTTTTTATGATTATGTGGTCATTAAATAGTTCTATTTTTTAAAATGATGGATATGTGTAATAATATTTCCTAGCCAACAACAACAGTAGATGAAAATCTTATTAACATGGGAATGGGATTATTTATTTGAATTTTAACAATATTTATTGAGTTATAATTCATAAAAATTTGATGTTTTAGTATTTAATTATTCTCACTAGGCCCTACATGATGATAGTAATGTATTTATGTTTTATACCTAGCATATAAGTTCACATGATAGGATCGTGTCGGTCTATAATTTGGATTCATTTTTCGATAAAATTAAAAATCATTGGTTTTTTAACAAATTTTTTAAAAGTAAATTATTTATCTTCTTGAATATAATATTACTATCATTTTATAAAACCAAACCTTCTTGTGATTACTTCTGAAAAATGTATCTCTAGATGAATATATAATCAGTATGCACAGGGTTGAAATAATGACCCTGGAGTGGTATGTTTAATATTATGGAATTCAAGATATATTACAGCACAAGAGTAGATTAAGTACAATAATGTGCTACTTGTGGTGTTTATATAGGTTTATGGGTGTTTCTTGAAGAAATAAGACTTAGATAGTTTCAAAAAAATCAACTAACCAGGGGATCCTAGAAATAATAATATCATAGTTAATTTTGTATGTGAGGAATACATATCAAATTTAGTTTGATTATTATATTTTCTTATCATGTATATATGGAAATGTGTGGATATCCGAAAATTAGGGGTCATACTAAGGATATTGGTTACATGAAAATGGAAAGAATGGTTGGATTCTTTTTTCAATGGGAAAAATAAGTGAGTGCTCTATTATATAGTTCTAGTATTTGTAGTTGAGTTTCTTCGAGAATGTTGTTATGCAAGAAGAAATATTTGTTATATTATATTGTGAATGATATGAATGGGATGTGTGATTAGGATATTGGGATAGAGTTCCAAGGAACATTAGAATAATGATCATGATGTCAGGTGTTCATGTTTTTAGTAGTGTAAAAAATGATAATATCACATAACATTGATATGATTTGATAGATAATAATTGTATTTTTTTTTCATTTTATATTATATCATTGTCCTATCATGAAAATAAATGAGTTTTAATTTATCTTACATACATTTTAAGTGGGTTGGTATATCTAAATAATCCTTATGATGGATAGATAATCATTCATTGTTTCTAATTGTCCTTGTGAATAATATGAGTCATTCCATTAAGATTATTATAAGATAAATCATAAGATGTTATTTTTCATATTGATTTTTTTGGAGAAGTCATGAAGGTGATTTGAAATTCTAGGGGAGTACATGTGATTTCTTTCCAAAAGGTGAGTTTGGAAAAATTGTGATATATGGTAATCCCATTGTTAACTATGTGAGTGTGTGAGATTGAGTATTTATTTTTTGTTGTGATAGAGCCTATGGATACTCAATATACATGAAAATATAATGAAATTTCATTTCTATCTAGTCATATTCTATGACAAATTACATTGGTGTTTGATTTTTCATTAATAACCATTGATTAACAAAATACACAACATATTCATAGAAAAATGGATAAGGGAGTTAGGCCATCACTCACATATCATGTGTGAGTTGGAGATAGGTTGTTATAAAGATGGTAAAATTTGATAGACTAGTTAGAATTATTTTACCAAGGTATAATAATTACATGATATGAGGTCATTATAATAATATTTTGTAATTACTAAAGTGGAATTTGTAAAGTAGTTAATAATATATTGTCAGCATCTACTTATGATAGGTGTAACAATGTGATTAAGAAAAGGTGTGATAGGGTGAGAAATTACTTTTTGGTGTTTTTGTGGGATAATAATGGAATATTGGGAGTTTTGTAACTATGATATGTTGGTTAATTGTGAAATCATAAAACTAGTACCTAGATAGAATACATTTAATAGTATTATGTAATATTAGTGTATCATGTAAGTGAGTGTGGTCACCAATTATGAGGTGTTTCTTTCACAGCATGGGTGTCATGACGACTGATTATTGATGATGTTGGAGAAAATTTTCATTACATAACATGACGGTTATATCCCCTCGTGTGACTCGTAGGGGATGTGTGGATCTGGTTATAATAAGTGTTTCTTTGGAGGGAAAATATAACGTGTAATAGGGAAATATGGATAGGTTAGTGAGAAGTGAATTATTATATGTGAAAATACTATATAGGGGAATATATTATTAGTTTCAAGTTTTTCATACACACATTCCAAGGAATAAAACATGTGTGATATATAAAAAGACTCTATATTGATTGTGGTTTTCCTTTCTCATTAGTTCAATAATGAATGCAGATAATATTTGAAATATTATAGGAAATACTAATGTTTAGGGGATTAATTTTTATATTTAGATAAATTTAGTGTTCTGAGAAAATGATGAATATAATAATTAGCTAATTGATTGTTACGAGTATTAGGTTTAGATAATTTCATTACTCTAATAGAATATAAAAATTTTCTAAATAAAAAAAATATGTGATAGATTACGTCTCAAGATTGATATGATATCTAAATAGTCTAGAATATCTTGGTTGCATCAATGAAAAAATAATAATTTTTGTATTTAATATAGATGTCAACCATGATATTTTATGTAAAAATTTTATTTCCATAAAAATATGTTTCATGATTGGGGAAACATTCATAGGGGTTTTAAAATTATCAAATATCCAGATGTGTTATCCATTGGATTAATAGATTAAAATGTTTCAGTTGGGTACCAAGTAGTGTTTCCATGCCCTATTATAACACCCCATATATTAAATGACATGTAGTTACTGGATTTATATCAAGTTTCTAACATTATTAAATTTTAAATGTATTTTATCTTAATATTGTTAAATATTTAGATAAAAAATTAAATAAAAATGGAATATTTTTACACATTATCCATTTCTCCTACATATCTAGTCATTTATAAAGTAAAAAATAACTATTAAAGGTAACTACCATACCTGGAAAACTATATTTATAATTGTTTATACATATACTTACTCCCTATGAAATAATTATTAGAAAATGTGGGACGAGAAAAAAATCCCTACAGCGAAAATAAAATAAAAGAAGTACATTATTCCATTTGTAAACGTGAAAAATCAATATGAATGTTTTTCTTTTACAGAATGAAAATTTGATCTCAACATTCCAGAGATATTAACAAAAAAACATAATTTATTAATAGAATTCAAAAATATATATATAATATAATAATGGGAAAATAAAAATATTATGGGTTTCTTGAGAAACATGAAAACTCAAGAACAAATTTACAATAAAAGTATCTGATCATATTTATAAATAAATTCATTAACATTCGATAAAAACATACCATCATTTTCTTACCATTTTAATTAAGAATATTTCCATTATAAACCACTTCAAACATGTCATGTAAATAAATTAGGACACTATCCATTCATTAAATCATAAAAAATCATATAAGAGGATATACTAATATGATAATTCATATATTTCCTAGAAGTAACCTATAATAGGAAAACTCCATCATATTACCTAATAAAATATTGATCTATATCAGGCGCAACCATTATTTGAAGATACAATGGGTTAACATGTCCTTCATATAAAATTTCAAAGAACTATAGAAACAATAAAGCACTTATATCTTTCTATTTAATCAAAAAATACATTTTAACTAGCATTGAAAAGGAAATGACGTCATAAATTCTTTTATCTCATAAAGATGAAAAATCCTAATGTTTCTATATAACATTATTTTTTAACAAAATATTTACTAAAAAATTAGGGAAATGCCCCCATTGAAGATATGCATGGAATATTATAGAGGAATTCAAATATTGAATAGTATTGGATAAAATCAATCAATCCATAGACATTAAATATATATTTGTTTTTTCCATTCATAAAAATATATCAAAATAACTTGAACATTAATTGTTTCAAAGGATAAAATTTAAAATATTAAAAGAAACATAATTTTTTTTAAATGGTCATCAAAAATTTATGATATATAACAATGAATATAAATGGATTAATTTGGAGAACATGGACATATATTAATTATGTTTTAACATAACGCTTTAAAATAGTGTTTTATAGATAAATACCGTACCTTAAATCCCATCTAGTTTCACACATTCTCTAACACATGAATAATAAAATCTTATTAGTTTTATACTTTTACAAGATAATTTTTAATTTTCACTACATTTAAATTATTCATTTTTCATTTATTACTATGTATTTTAGTATGCAAAATAGCCATGGTAAAGTTTTACATTTTAGGGACACTATATTTAGAACCTCCAAACCCCATCGGTCTATTGACAATTGTAATAGGGATTATTTTTCCATTATCTAAGGAATATTCAATAGGATACACATACAATTCATATATATTATATAATCATTTTAAACCAAAACATTTAACGTATTCATGAAAAATGAACCACATCTTTCCATGGAGATGGTTGTATGTATGTATTCGAGAATGAAAATTTTCCTTTTTATAACAGATGTAAATGTTATAAAGTAAATAATATAATAATTTTCAGAAATCCTAAATATGATATGATGGAAAAAAATTTTGATTAACTATAACTAATAACCATCCATGTATGGTGGGGATGAAAAATTAAAAACATCACTTTGTAAAGGGGGTATTCAACCATTAAACATGATACACATTATCAGTTTCCAATAAAAGGATATATTATGAAGTTAGGTGGTATATGTCACGACCAGCCTTCTCCAAGATGAGAAAAGGGACAACAGGTTTCCAGGCCCTTCCTTCTTCAATTTGAATGAGAGATAATGACCACCGAGACCCGCCTTCAATAGGTCCCGGGGTGGCGACTGCAAAAAAAAGGTATAGAATCACACAAAAGATAGAACGAATTACCCTTTTTATTTAATTGGATTGGGAGATAAGATAGTAAATCCCAACAACACCAAAAGTGGAAGTACAGGTAAAGCCAAAACAATCCATTCTCATATGTATGTTCGAAATGTAAATGATACAAAAGTAAAATAAAACCCCAAAAGGAACTACCAAAAGAAAGAAAAACAGAATCTGCAAATGTCCCAACATCTGAACTTGTAAGACCCTGCACGATCCCTGAAGTCCTCCTAGAAACCTGAAAACAGTTTTATATACGTAGGGTGAGCATACAAGTATACTCATTAGGAAAATCAAAAGCTCTCGTGCACAATTGGGGAGGCATTACAATGCCCTATGAGAAAATAAATAACCATAGTACCTAGAAAGGAAAACAATCCACCCAAGACTCACTAAGTCACACTCTTCAAATAACGCAAGTCATGTAATGTATAGTAATAGTACATCGATATTTGGGTACCCCATGCCACTTCCCCACTGTTTATTCAAGACATCCTACACATCAAACCTCTCCCTCCATTCTCACTATAGTCCCACTAGCACACCCTGCCCGCACACACCTAGGCCACAACCACACATCCCGCCTACAAACACCTGGGCCACAACAACCACGTGTAACCATGCCCACAATCACCTGGGCCAGAACAACTACTGCCATGCCTGAAGACACATGGGCCACATCTCGAAGACACTTGGGAAACAACCTTACCACACACACCTGGGCCACCACCACAACTACCATGCCTGAAGAATCATGGTCTATAATGGACCTCAGGCCATCACAGCCTACCCGATGAGTCTTGGGATATTCGGGAAAGGGAGTAGAAAAGAAGCAAATAACTAGCCACTCATAGGAGTGTTTTGAAAAACACCCTCCCCCATGAAATGGGGGTGATCGGAACTAGGTGATCAACATGGGTGGGGCACGATTAAGAGACATAAGAACTAAAATTATATAATATATATAACAAGAACTCATCCCAACCTAGGTGTTCAGAAACTAACTTAATCAAAAACACTCTCATAACTATTCATTTTCAAGAAACACTGAACCCGCGACCATGTCACCACTCATCCCGGAAAACAATTCCACATTGATCCCATTCTTGTTTTCATGTTCAAGTGATCCCATTTAATTAAATTCTTCACTACTGGGAAACTAAAAGGCATAACCACAAGCCAGAGAAAGAGAAACACCCAAACATCAATTTAAGCATTCGCACCCAATTCTCTTGTAAAGTCACAACAACAAAGGGATCTATGATAACCCTAAAAGTACTAGAACCCAACCAAGACTCGAGATACAGCCCCACACAGCTTCAGATTCACAACCAACAACTGTGCCACAACAGAGGATCCCATCCCCATCCACATCACCCCATCATTCTTTAACAGTCTGTTTATTATCTTTGTTACGGTTTGGTTTCATCCATTCCCATAGAAACAGTAGCATACCCACCTCACATGATAAACAATAAAGAGAGATGAATGAAAATCCCTATTTTGTTGATCAAGGATCAATGTTCTTCTCCACGTGAAAAGAACTAGGGATGTGTGACTTGTAGGGGAGGAACGTTGGGGACTCCAAGGGTGAGCATAAAGGTTCCAACATAGGCACACCACTTGCCTCGGGAAGGGGAACTCCAAATGCACAAAGAAGAAAATGAGACTATCCATGAGGAAGAAGAAACAATTTCTAGTGTGATATAAATATGAGATCCTATTGTTACGAGATATGGAATTTTGAATGACTATAATGTAGGATCGTGGTTTCACCATGCAGTTGCGTGGTTACGCATGATAGAATTAATAGTCATTTCACAATTCTCCTCAGATAGGTGGTCATAACAGCTATGTGTTAAATAGTTTTCTTTAACCATACGGAAATTTGTAATAGGGGTGGATCTGGAAGGTACATGGAAGGGCATGACCCAGAGGAAAAGCCACATGTTTTGGTAAGTTTAGGGTTTCTCGACTCTTGGTGGATTTTAGATATTCTTTATGGGATTTAAATGTCTTTAAAAGGAGGCATTAAATCAACTTTATGTCAAAAGATATGTTGCGGGAGGGGAAAAGTCAGGAAGTGGGAAGGAATGAAGATAGCTTGATGAGGATATGTTGCCACCTTCATGGTGCCACCCTCACGGTGCCACCCTCACAGTGCCACCCTCACGGTGGCACCATCACGGTGTCATTGTCACTACGCCACCATCACAGTGCCACCCTCATGGTGTAGCCATGTTTTGGCAATGTAATGGACCAGGTGGGTCCAAGTCATTACATCAGATACCTCTCAAACTATTCTCACCCTCGAGAATCAAAACTAGACCCGAAGAAAAGAGGGGTTCTAAACAACCACATCGAAAGATACCTCTCATGAATGAACCTCATCGACATCTAGGAACACCTATACATAAAGTAACCAGGATACACTCAAGGGGAAAACTATCCAGTCATATGGGTTAGAGAGTTTCTTCCTCCACGTTAAGATATTATCCACTTTGGGTGGCACTGACTCTCCTGTATGGGTTTAATCGCATCCACCATAATGCGTCTTGATTAGGTATCGAGTCCTCCCCTACCCATAGTCAGTACTCTTCACACACATTCACGGAATAAGAAAACCTGTACGTTCCATAGTTAACAAGGTAAAATGATCCATCACAAACAATTACATACAAAACAGAACAAAACTCAAAACAGCTCTAGGTACTTTCCATGCATCTATGTCTCCCATTCCCAGGTACTTTCCTCGAGCCCACCATGCCTCCAAAACACACGAACCAAAGGAATGGTCCATCCATGGGGCACCTTCTCCTCAAGATCCTTAATCCTCACTTTTCTTTCCACAAAATCATGACGTCCTCAATATCCAGCTTTACCTAGTCGAGGACGTGTGAATCTTCATGTAGATATTGTCGGAGCTGAGACACATGGAAGGCATCGTGTAGTCTCAGTAGCGATAGTGGAAGCGCTAGCTAATAATCCACTTCACCGACCCACCGTAGCACTTCGAACAGTCCGAAGAACCTGGGGGAAAGCTTACCCCCCTACTGAACCTCTGTTGCACACGCCGAGGGGAGACCTTCAAGAACACCTGGTCCCCGACCTCAAACTCAAAGGGTCTCCTCCTATTATCATCATATGACTTTGGCTGGTCCTGGGCTGCCTTCATCCTATCCCTTATAATCTAAACCTTCTCCGTCGTGCTCTGCACCAACTTCGGGCCAAGAACACCTACCTCCCCGACCTCTGTTCAACACACGGGTGAGCGACGTGGCCTCACGTACAAATCTTTGAATGGAGCCATGACAATGTAAGAGTGATAGCTATTGTTGTAGGAAAACTCCACCATAGGAAATTTTCATTCCCATGATCCCCTAGAGTCTTGAATACATGATCCTATCATATCATCCAATGTCTGGATGGTGCGCTCTGTTTGTCCATAAGTCTGGGGGTAGAAACCAGTGCTAAGATGTAGCTGGTTTTCAAAAGCATGCTGCAATCCTCTCCAAACTCATGAGGTAAACTGTGTATCCCTATCTGAGACAATGGATCTCGGGACTCCGTGCAACCACACCACCTCATCCATGTACCTCTGTGCTAGGGCATCCACCGTACTTGACTCCTTGATTTCCATGAAGTTGGCTGATTTCGTCAGTCGATCCACCACTACCCAGATAGCATCGCAACCCCCTTGAACATTGGGTATTCCTGTGAAGAAATCCATTGCGATCTCATCCCACTTCCACTCAGGGACATCTAAAGGTTTTAACAGACCCCCTGGGATGTGGTGTTCAGCCTTCACCTGCTGACACACGAGGCACATTTCTATGACTCTGCCACCGCCCGTTTCACCCCAGGCCACCAGAACTGACCTCTCAACCCCCAGAACATTTTGGAAACTCCTAGGTGTACCGCTATGGGTGAGTTGTGGAACTCAACAAGAACTCTCTCATGCATTGTCTCTAGGACAAACAACTTCCCTCGGAAAAGCATCTGATTCTGACCATCCTCCATTCACTCTTTCGGAGCATCGCCTTTGTTAACCTGTTCACGCATTACTTCACTCTCTATGTCTCCCCACTGAGACTCCTCCACCTGCCGTAGGAGAGAGGATTATACTTTCATCTGAAACAGAAAACCTCTACCACCATCCTCCCTTACATCCAGGTGCAGGGAAGCCAACTCCTCAATCTCCTTCCAAGCATTTGCTGACTCTCGAACCGAATCCTTCTGCAATTTCCTACTCTAGGCATCATCCACCACATTCCCTTTTCCTGAGGTGTTGGATATGTCGAAGTCATAGTCATGAAGGTACTCCATACACCTTCACAGTAATAAGTTAAGGTCCCACTGGCAGAAGATATACTTCAGACTTTTGTGATCTGTAAAGACCATGAAGCGCTCCCCAATGAGGTAATTCCACCAAAACTTTAGTGAGAACATGACCACTGTATGATCCAGATTGCGGGTGTCATAATTATACTCATGGGGACTTAACTGTCTAGACCCATAAGAGATCACCCCTTGTCATTACATCAGCACACACCCGAGGCCTTGTCCTAAAGCATCACAGAACACCTCATACGCCGCCCATTCTTCTGGAAACCACATCACTGGGGCACTTACCAACTTCTCCTTCAGATAGCTAAAGGTTGCCTCGCACTGCCCATCCCATACGATTGCCTGGTCCTTCTTGGTCAAAGCTATCAAAGGTGCAGCATATCAGGAGAAGTTGGGTACAAACCTCCGGTAGTAACCTGCCAGTCCAAGGAACCTACGAACCTCTGCCACATTCTTGGGTTCTACCCAAGAAACAACAGCCTCGACCTTCTATGTTTCCACCTCTATTCCCTGCTCGGACACCACATTCCCAATGAAGTGCACTTCTCGCATCCCGAACATGCACTTAGACAATTTCCCACAGAGTTGGTGCTGTCAGAGGGCCTCTAAAACTATTCATAGGTGCTCAGCGTGATCGTCCACTGACCATGAGTAGATCAGGACGTCGTCAATAAACACGACTATGAACTGATCCAGGTATTCATAGAAGACAGAGTTCATGAGCCCCATGAACACAGCTGGTGCATTTGTAACACCGAACGGCATGACTACAAAATCAAAGTGCCCATACCAACATCTAAAGGTAGTTTTTGAGATATCACCCTCTTTCACCCTCAACTGGTGATATCCAGACCGCATGTTGATCTTAGAGAACCAACATGCTCCCCTCAGCTGGTCAAAGAGATCGTATATCCTCAAAAGAGGGTAGCGATTCTTGACCATCACTAGATTCAGTCTCCTGTAGTCTATGCACAGCCTCAGACCACCATCTGCCTTCTTTCAAACAATATAGGAGCACCCCAGGGTGACGTACTTGGTCGAACAAAACCCTTATTCATCATATCGTCAATCTGAATCCGCAACTCCCGCAACTCAGAAGGTGTCATCCGGTAGGGAGCCATCGAAATCGGACGGGCACCAGGTTGTAAGTCTATCCCGAACTCAACATCACGTTGAGGGGGTAGAGTCTCCACCTCTTCAGGGAAGACGTCCCTAAACTCACCAATGATCCCTAGGACTTCCACCATTTTAGTATCCACCGACTCTAATGATAGTTCATCTAACAAGGAAAGGAGGGGCTCCACTTTCTGATTACCTTCCTGGTAACACCTCTTGCCGATGAAAGTCACACATCGACCGCCCAACTCTGAAAACACAACCCTTCCTTGGAAGTAGTCAATAACAACACATACAGAGAACATCCATTCAATGCCTAGGATGACACCATGTTGATGTATCAGCAACAATAGAAGATCCCTAATTGACAGATGTGGCCCTATCATCAGTCTACACCCTAGACAAACATAAAAAAAGTCGGTCTGACCTCCGAATGGTGTACTCTACACTAGGGGCACTAGAAGTATCTAAGCATATAGACCCAGAGCATGGGCCAGACTGAGCACAATAATGTATTGTGAAGCTCCTGTATCGAACAAGGCATAGGCATGAGTACTAAACAAGCTGATCGTACCTCGAACGACTTCCGGCCCTGCTGAAGTTGCGGCCAGTACGACGTGTAACTGTCCACGCCCAGCTCCCGTGCCCCTCGGCTGTCAGTTGCCTCCCCAACCGCGCCCTAGTTGAGGTACCGTAGGATTTCCCTGAGGTCGGCCTCCTTCTGGAATGTCTACCCTAGGAGGAGCAGGAGCTCACGGTCCCTGCTACTGCTACTAAAAGGGGAAGGCTGGAAATTGCTGCAGCTGGGGCGGGTACTACACTGTCCCACCCCCATTGTACTGAACTCGGTCCAGGCACTGATTCTAAAGGTTCCCATGGCTTCCACAGATGAAGAATCTCGGTCGTTGGCCCAAAAGAAAAGGGAAATGACTGGGAGATCGTGACTGGGAGATCGTAACTGGAACTACTGGGGCCCACTCCCTACTGGTCGAAACCTAGAGGGCCCAGATGCTAGAGTCCTACAACTGATGGTTATCCCCTTCGACGAGCCCAACTGGATTCCTTCTTGCGATACACCTCCCAGCGTGTGCATCCTCTCCACCACATCATCATTCTTCTAGACGTTAAAGTTTGTCAGAAAGGTGAAGGGAGTAACATCATACTAAAGAGAAGTTCAAAGTGCCGCTTCCAAATGTCTCGCTCGAGACTCCTCATCTGGAAAGAGGTCCATAACAAAACGGATGAGATCCTTGAAATTGATCCCCAACACTCTCACTGACATGCTCCCATGCTGGGGGGAGAGTAGATTATGCCTCTTCTCATCCTTTATCGTGAAATAGATGAATTCTGCCCAAAACTCTCTCTCGAAGTCAGCCCATGTAACCTAAGCCTCCCTCTTCTCTACAAGGTAGATCATCCACCACTGACATGTTGCTCCCCACATCTATCTTATAGCTAGAGGAACCCAGTAATCCGTCGAAGCCTGGATCAAGATGAAAGCTATCACAGATCCTCTAGCTAGCTCTTAGTCTTCATTTCTGAGGTGCTACCCTTGTACTTCCCGGGGGTCTTCCACTGAAAGGAATGAAGCTTCCTATACCACTGATCATCCTCCTCCTCTCGGTCAGCTCTCGGTTGATCTTCCAAAACAACCTCCTAGGCCTCGATCTCCTGTAGTACCCTTGGTCACCGTCCGGGTGCCATAACTACAAGGTAAACAAGGAATGCCTAAGCTCAAGTAGTGTAGAAGACTGCTTTTAAATTTTCTTAGACTTATTATTCATTTTAAATCCCCAAAATACCCATGAAACACGTGAACACAAGTCATTATGATTCATGTACCTTTCCTCGGGTCTCTAACATGCAATTAGTGTATCCTCACTTAGACGTTTGAAAGGCCTAGAGTCCTTGCATCAGATCATGGGGGGCCCAAAAATCCTGTATCACAGCCGGTCTTCCCTGGCCTATTTCACACACCAAGATTGTCCAACACTATTTCCCAACCAACCCATGTAATCCTAAATGTTCCTAACTCCGAACTCCATCCCATATCTCAACCTCCCTATGATACCATTCTTTCATGACTCGCCTTCACCAAGATCAAAGAAGGGACAACAAGTTTCCAAACCCTTCCATTTTCAAGTTGAAGGAGAGATAATGACCCCTGAGACCCGCCTTCAATAGGTCCTGGAGTGGTGACTAGCACCAAAGTTATAGAATCACACACAAGATGGAAGGAATTTCCCTTTTTATTTAATATGATAGGGAGATATGATAGTAAATCCCAATAACACCAAAATTGGATGTACAATTAAGGCCAAAAAAACCATTCTCATATGCATGTTCCAAAAGTAAATGATACAACAGTAAAAGAAAACCCCAAAGAGAAGTACCAAAAGAAAGAAAAACAGAAACATCAACTTTCCAAAGGTCTGAACTAGTATGACCCTACATGATCCCTGAAGTCCTCATAAAATCCTGGAAATAGTTTTATATACGTAGGGTGAGCATACAGGTATACTCATTAGGGAAAACCAAAATCTCTCGGGCACAAGTGGGGAGGCATTCTAATGCTCTGTGAGAAAAGAGATAACCAAAGCACTTAGCAAAGAAAACTATCCACCCAAGACTCTCCAAGGCACACTCCCCAAATAACACAAGTCAAGTAATGTATAGTAATAGCACATCAATATTTGGGTACCCTGCGCCACTTCCCCACTGGTTATTGAAGACATCCTACGGATCGAACCTCTCCATCCATTCTCACCGTAGTCCCACTGCCACACCCCGCCCGCACACACCTCGTCCACAGCCACACATCCCGCCCACAAACACCTGTGCCACAACAACCACGCGTAACCACTCCCCCAAACACCTGGGCCAGAACAACTACTCCCACGCCCGAAGACACCTAGGCCTCATTCTGAAGACACTTGGGATACAACGTTCCCAGACACACCTAGTCCACTACCACAACTACCATGTTCGAAGAATCTTGGGCTATAATGGACCTCAATCCATCACAGCTTGCCTGATGAGTCTTGGGTTATTTAGGAAAGGGAGCAGAAAAGGTGCTAACAACGAGCCACTCATAGGAGTGTTTGGAAAAACACCCTCCCCCATGAAAAGGAGGTGTTCGTCCCTAGGTGCTCAACTTGGGTGGGGTGCGAATAAGAAACCTAAGAACTATAATTATATAATATATATAACAATCACTCATCCCAACCTAGGAGTTCAAAAACCATCTTTTTCACAAACACCCTCATTACTATTCATTCACAAGGAACACAGAACCCACGACCAGGTCACCACTCATCCTGGAAAATAATTCCCCATTGATCCCATTCTTGATTTCATGTGCAAGTGATACCATTTATGTAAATTCTTGACTACTAGGAAACTAAGAGGCATAACCACAAGCCAGAGATAGAGAAACACCCAAACAACAATTTAAGCATTCACACCTGGTCCTCTTGTATTGTCAGGACAACAAAAGGATCCTTGAGAACCCTCAAAGATCTAGAACCAAACGAAGCCTCGAGATACAACCCTGCACTACTTCAGATTCATAACCAACAACCATGCCACAATAGAGGATCCCATCCCTATCCACATCACCCCATCATTCTTTGACAGTCTGTTTATTATCTTCGTTAAATTTTGGTTTCATCCATTCCCAAAGAAGCAGTAGTATACCCACCCCACATGATACACAGTAATGAGAGACGAAGGAAAATCCCTACCTGGTTGATCAAGGAACAAATTTCTTATCCATGCGCCAAGAACTAGGGATGTGTGACCTGCAGGGGTGGAATGTTGGGGACTCCATGGGTGAGCAGAAAGGCTCCAGAACAGGCGCACCACTTTCCTCGAGAAGGGGAACTCCAAATGCATAAAGAATAAAAGAAGACTAGCCAAGAGTAAAAAGAAATTATTTCTAGTGTGATATAAAGATGAGATCTTGTTGTTACAGGATATGAAATTTTGAATGGCTATAATGTCGGATTGTGGTTTCACCACGCGGTTGGATGGCTATAACGGCTATGCGTTAAACAGTTTTCTTTAACCATAAGGAAATGCATAACAGGGGCGGATCTGGAAGGTACGGATAAGGGCGTGACACCGATGAAAAACCACACGTTTTGGTAAGTTAAGGGTTTCCTGACTCTTGAATGATTTTAAATATTATTTATGGTCTTTAAATGGCTTTGAAAGGGGGAATTAAATCATATTTACATCAAAATATATGTTTCGGGAGTAGAAAAGTCAGGAACTGGGAAAGAACGAAGACAACATAGTGAGGACACAGTGCCACCGTGACCAGTGCCACCTTCATTGTGCCACTGTCACGGTGCCACCCTCATGGTGGAGCCATGTTTTGGCAATTTAATGGACCAGGTGGGTCTGGGCCTTTATTGTATATAAAATATCTATATTTATTATTATGTCTTAATTATCATATAAGTTCTTTTTTCTATCATCTTATCCACCCCTATGAAGTGGTGATGAAAAATATAGGACATCATATCTTGGAGGTTATAGTCCTCATATACACATGAGATATTAATTCAATTATCTTATGATATAAAAAGAGAAGAAAAATTGTTGGGCCATTATCCCCAAAAAATTAAATTATATGTACAATAATTATACTATTATTTCAGAATGATTGAATAATATTTCCAGGAGGTAGAAATAGAAATAAACATGAAATACTGCAGTTATGACATATAATTTCTCCTCAAATATCCCCATTTTTTACACATTAATAATACTAGCACTTGTATTTTGAGAGGATAAGGTCATATATTACATGGAAATATTTATTGGGGAGAGGTGTGGGTTGGTATTGCTGAATAGAGAGTGTTAAAAGGACTACATAAGAGAGGGGAGAAGGTTCCCTTTTATATGTGTGGGGAGTGGGACACATGTAATGTTTCTAAAGATGAAGATGTTATATATTCTTAATAATATAATACTAGAAAAAAATTAAATTTAATGGTGCTAAGTACCAAAATTAAATCATCCAATAAAAATTTAGTTTTCATTTAGTGGAATTATCAGTTATTTTTTTTCCTTAATTATCATTATTTACCCTTTACTATACTGAAACATTTTTATCATTGTTAATAATCATAATTGAAAAAAAATTAAAAAATAAATATTTAGTAAATTATAATCCCTTGATTCTATATAAAGATTAAATTTTTAATGATTCAATTTATATAATTCTAAAAAAATACCATTAATATAAGTGAAAATAACATAACAGAAAAAAAATAATCAAATGTGTTGTTATGCATAAAAATGAACATATATAAAAGTCGAATATAATGTTAAATACTATAAATTTATTTTTATAATTTTCCATATAATATATATTATTTTACATTAAAAGAAAATTAAAAATATAATGGGTTTTTTTAATTTCATGATTTAACAAAATAGTATGATGTTTTTGCAAAAAAATTGTTATTTTTTACTATTCACTCTGAAATAAAAAAATTTATAAACATCAAAAAAATTACAATTTTTTATTCTCTATTTTAATTTAAAAAATAAATTCATTTTGTGAAATTAGATTTATAATATACTAAAATATATGTATTAAATGAATTTCATCAAAAATAATTTAGTTAATTAAATCATTGTTGAATATAAATCCATAAAATGTGTAATTATAAATCCTAAAAATAATTTATCTAGGCATAAATCATTTTTCGTATGTTTTATTAGGTGTAATATAATAATTTATTAAATTAATAATTTTATTAAATAATAGTTTATATAATTTCACTATATCAACATATATATATATATATATATATATATATATATATTGGATTGCACAGTTTCATTGGTTTGGGCATACAGAAGGTACAATGTAGTTAGGGAACATTTCGATATAGATGGGTTTTCTTATATTAGAAGAAGTATTGGAAAATTTTTTTCTATTTTTTTAATATTAAATAGAAATAACATGAATTTTTAGGTTCTGGTGATTTTAAAATCTAGTATCGGACTTAAGAAAATAAAAAGAACATTTTTTATAATGTTCTATGTTTTTGGTTTTATGTTCTGAAGATGTTTTCTGGTTAATGTTTATTTTTTACACTAATTTTTTCTAGAATGGTATTTTTATTATAGTAAGATGTTGTATAAGTTGTATAATTTGTTAATATATGTGTTACACAGAAAATTTGATGAAAAATTACTTTTTTGAAAGTACTAAACATCATAAGGTGTCTACAAACATGTGATCTAAGCTTTGTGAAAGAAAGGGGAATGGAATCTATTTGGGGAATCAATATTTTGGAAATCAGATAGAGTTTTTTATGGAAAGATAGATGGTGTTAATGAAATTAGAAATTCATATATCATTATAAAATTCATTATACTATGGTATATAAATACAAATGTTCTTAGCATTCGGAATAAATCCTGACACAAGAAGGTTTTTGAAAAATAAAAGAGTTTAGTGTTTTCTAAATAAAGATTATTTGTTTGAGATGCACTGGACGTAGAAATGTGAATGGGGAAAAATATTAAATGTGATGATGTGAGATGTTTTGTAGAAGAGTTGATTGATTGATCAATCAGAACAACTGATTCATTTGATGACCATTTACGAGATGTGTTTTATAAAGAAAGAAGTCACTATTTAATTTGATCCATCTGACAATCAATAAAATAAAAAAGTCATCAGATGTAGTGTTATATCAGAAGAAGACCATTAAGAATACCTAAATCGATCGGAGGAACATCAGAGTTGGTGAGTATTAAAAACTAGATGAGTATTTGGTAATGTGAAATCATAAGGTATTAAAGACCAATAAATCAGATGATGAACAAAATTATATTTAATAATTTTTAAGAGATACAAAGAATCTGAGAGTGGTATCAATGTGTTTTCTTTTATGTTGGTTAAAAATAGTTATGAATTGTTTTAATTGGTTCTTGAGTCGTCATATTAGAAATAAAAATGATTTATTTGCATTTCAATAAAGACAAATCCATCAGATACTCCAAAAATCAAGAAGTCATTGGAAGATGTGTTTCATCAGAAACAATTCCAACAGTCTTAGGAGATCATGAAAAAATATGAAATCAGAATCATATTTTCATTCCATTTGATGATTTTTTAGTTTTTATGTCATTATAATTTGAAAAGATATCAATGGTTGAGTTATTTCAATTTGTATAGAGTGTCATAAATTTAATTCTCTTATTTTACATGTTTTCAATTGGAATAAGAAAATTTGAATTAATAACAGATTTCAACTAAATAGGTTTTCCATAACTTGTAGATGGGTGATGTTTTGATACATTTTAGTAATATTTGTGATGAATATATATGTGTTAAGAATAAATCAAAATAAAATTTATATGGAATTGAAATTTGGGTTGTTTGAAGTTTGTTTGAAAGAAAAAGTGAAACTATTTTCCCACTTGTGCTACTTTTGTAGAACCAATAAAAAGAGGTCAAAGTACAACATACTATGCTAATATTTACATGTGGGAGAGTGTGACATATATGTATATTTTATTTCCACCATAGTTAACATTCATTGTATTTACTCCATTTTAGATGAATATTTGGCTTGTCACAAAAGTATTTTCTTAAGGAATGTAATTTTTTAGTTTAATTCAAAAATAAGAAACACAATATAATAACATGGTGAGGGATATTAAATTTCTCCCTAATATATATACCAATTTAGATCTCGACATTTTCATATCCTACCTAACATGTACTTCAAATCATGGGGAAGTAACAATAAAAAAATGAGTTCATATACTTAGTAAGGGTAAACATAAGACATACACCCGAATAAATGAACAAAAGTGTATGAGAATAATAGAATATTATTTTAAGACCATACCCTATATATCAATGTTCATAATCACGATTCATGGTATAAATATATTTAGTTCATAAGACATGACTCATATGGAAATCGGTGAACATTATATATGTGAGTGTAACATTGGAATTAGATATTGATTTTAGGAAGACAAATACAAATATGAAATTATTTCCATATTAGTTAAGGCTCACAAACAGGTAAATCACAGTGGAAAAGGATTCACTCCCCAACCCATCATTGTAGTCAATATTCACTCCAAATATAATCTTAGTAGTCAAGGTGAACTCCTAAAATTATCTTTGTAGTTTAGGGTCACTCTCAATATAACATTAGAATAAAAATTTAGTTCTCTAAACTAGGTTTTGTATCCATTATCTCCATGTATATATAATGAGATATAAATTTTAACCTGATTCATTGGATGGAGATGTCACACACCCACCTGGGTTGACAAAAAACTAGTTACCAGAGCTGGCCCACAATAATCCCCATGTGGCATTCAAGATCCTCTCAGCTTGGTAACTCGTGTTGGGGAGTCACATATAAATGACGAGAATAATTTCTCCAATGATAAACACTCCAAAAAATAGGAAAATGAAAAGAGTATCACAATAAGAAAAAAAAAAAAATAAACCACAACAACACATAATCTGAATATACAACCAAGATGAAAAAAATTCCAAACCTAACATGATGACCACTAAATCTCCATGTGGCCACATGGTTTACATTCCAACCCAAACCTGATATCACTCGTGAATATCAAGATGAAGATGGAACCTACACCTAGGACTAAAAACTAGATTGAAGAATAGGTGTGAATATTAAAACATATAAGGAATGACCAATTAATATATTCTTAATTCATTTATAATCAATTTAATTTTTTTAAACACAATATATTAAATAATATTTCTACACGTTTTCTTTCAAAAAAAATCATATTCCACGTAATTATTTATTTAAAATATGTTATTTCCAATAAGGATGCTCCGTTATTTTAGTTAAAAGAGGTTGGGTAAAAAATAATTTTGTCATTTAAAAACAATATATATAGTGTAAAACATTGTTAAATTTATTTTTGTAAAAATTTAAAGCTAATTTATATATTTTTTGAGAATAAATACACGATACACAAAAGCATGAGTAACAATCACAAAACCTAAGAAATGTAAAATAACACACATGAGTAACTAACCAAACAAGGAACCAAAGTCATCAAGTATATACTAATAATTTCTAGTGAACATTGGAAAAATATGATCCTAGGGGATAAAATAAAACATAATAAAATATGATTCCTCTAATATGTGTTCCTAACCTGGTGACATCAACCTTCCCAAATTCACGGTCTTACCATATCGGGCCTAACCGAGGGTCACAATACCAAAAAAATTGAGGTCCATAATAAGGACCACTAACCACTGTGTAATCTAAACTACTGTAGAATATGTTATTGAAAAATATTCTATTCATGCTAGGTTCCAATGTGTTGTCTATTGTGGGGGTGAGAAATAACCAATCGTAAAAATATCACAATTAGAAGCTACCGCATGATCCACCCAATAAATAACCACCAAAAATAACAACAAAGAGTATCCCCATTCAATAAAACCATCAACAAAAAATGGAAATCCATTTTTATGCACCTCCCAATAACATTAGAATCAAATAAAGCATGAATCATTCTCAATGTGTATATTTCCAAAAAATAACATTTGATTTGAAAGTCATAACATGGCTTATTCTATTCCTTGTGTAATAAAAAATTTCCAATGAAGACAAAATCATTTACAAACCCAAAAAAATTTATAGATCCAAAAACACACATTTCGATCCATAATTTAATAGAAATTTCTACTAGGAAAATTTTCAAACACTTGGTTAGTGAGATTTTTAAATATAAATTTCATAAAATTTAATTCATTGAGGAAAATTATTCCTTTCATATTTATAATTTATTCTATAATATATATATATAACTATATAGTACAAAGGCATGGTGTGGTACACATTAAATCAATGATTTTTTAAATTCGATGGCCAAAGCATATGGAAACAAAACTCAAACTCATATTTCCTTAATAAACACAACTCAAAACAACTCTATGGGGGTTTAGAGAAGGAAGAATAGAAAAAAGGAAAATTAACCGAACAAAAATTGAATTTTAAAACAAAATAAACAATAAATATAGAACAAAGAGACTATGGGGGAGAGGAACTACTGATAAAATGGATAGATAAGGGAATGAGATAACAAGGAAGGAGAATAGCTCATTGAACCACCACAAAATATTGAATAATAATTTTATTCCACACTTTTAAGCGGATGGGAGGCATGTAGATGATGGGAGGATGTCCCATTGTGTCACATATGTCAACAGGGGAAGAAATAGAAGTGATATGGAGTTGAAATATGGGAGGGGTAGAAAGGTGAATTCAATATTTTAATGAACTGGGAAAAGTGGATAGAATTGATGAATGCTTTGGGAAACTGTGGTCCAATACTACACCCCACACTAGATACTCTAGAAACTTTCAATTTTTGGAACAATCATGTTGGTCAAAAATCCATCAAGGTATCATTGAATCATTTTTAAGGTGATTGTGTTTGTTGACAAACTGGACATTTGTGTTGTGATTGTTGACAAAGAAAACCATGACATAAAAATTTGTTGACAAAGGGTATTTCATGGTGGCATGTTGAGTTCAAGAGTTGTGGTTAACAATAAATGTTTGATTCAAGAATTTCGATAAATGAATTGATAATTTGGAGATGGCACAAAAAGATCAGAAACATGGTGGCGCCGTTTTCCAGTGTTTGCCAAATATTTGGGCCCAAAAATCAACAGATAAAGAAAAGTGCTTTTTGGAAAAGGGACATGCGTGTCGTGTACTTGAAGGAGAGGAACCCAGCATGCCTAATTTTTTTCAAGATCAAAACATCAAAATATGGCAAAGGGATAAAGGGTGCTCAAGTTTTAGAGTTGGTCGTGCAAGTGATTTGGGCGGCAGAGACTTGCGCGCCGAAACTTACACGATGAGGGGATAATTGTGTGTCGTCACACATGTTGTCCAAATGCCTATAAATAGAGGTCGACCCCTCTTCATTTTGTGTAGATTTCAACACTTAGAAAAACCAGAGCTCCCCTCGCGCAGGTGTAGTGGTCGAGCAAGTGGTGTGTGGTTGCGCAAGTATAAGTTGCGCGCCAAGTGATTGTTGCGTGCCTGAGGTTGTTTGGGTGAGAAAGGAGGCGAGTAGTGCAAGTTTTGAGTTATAGAAGAAGGCGTCACACAAGTGATTTGTTGACACTTGTGTGCCATATTTTGAAGAAAGTGCGAAAGTTGAGGGTGTGCGTCGCGCAAGTTTGGAGTTTCAGAAGCTTGTGTCGTGCAAGTGGTTGAGGAGGACATGCCCGCCAGTTTTTACTTGTGCACCGAGACATGCACACAGGTTTAGAGAATGGGGCCAAGTATGGTTGTTTCACGGCAGTGGTTCAGGGCTGCGTGGAAGCTGAAATATTTCCTGATACCCTCGGTGAAAAGAGAGATTCATCTATGGGTGAAAGTTGGAATTCAACAGAGCATCCAAATACAACAGAGGATGCATTCATTAGTGATAATGAAGAGACCTACAGGTCTATAAACTGTGAGTGGATCCTTTCCAGAGCAGTGAGATAAGGAAGAAGAAGAAGGTGATCCTCTCCACTGGCAGTGATCCAAAGAGAGAGACATGGAGTAACCCTTGGGAAAGTAGTGAGCTGACCCTAAACATTGTTAAGGCAGTGATCCTAGGAATATAAGTGATCTATGCTGAACCTTTTAAATAGCAGTGCACTTTTAGTGTATTTGGTACATCGGCACATTATCGTTGTATGCTCCTTAGACGTAGCCCAGTGAGGGTGAACCAAGTAAAAATTGTTGTGTCATGTGAATGCTTTACATTCTGTTTATATTTTGAAACGGGAAAGAGAGAGAAGAGTGTTTGTTTACAGCGAAACAAGATCAGAACGGGTGTTAATTTTGAATTATTCATACCCTGATTCACCCCCCCCCCCCTTAGGGTATTCAGTCTTGTGGACCTAACAATTGGTATCGGAGGGAAAGCATGATATTAGTTCTTCTCTCAATGGAGGTCACCAATCATAAATGGATTCTGATCTTCAATGAAAACAATTTTCAGCTATGGAAGAATCGGATTCAACACTACTTCTGATTTTAGGAATGGATGCATTCACAGCAGGAATGCATGGCATAGTAGCTGATATTAATAGTCATGTATTATCAGAAGCTAAGAATAGAGAGTTGGATGCTAATGACAAATAAATCAATGCCTTATGGGGAGCCCTATCGAATCCTATATAAACAAAGGTTATGTCTTGAAAAACATCACATGACATGTGGGAGAATTTATTGAATATATATGAAGGGGATACAATGGTTAGAGAGGAAAAGATAAAAGTGTTGTGGAATAATTATGAATATTTGAGAATGAACTCGAATGAATCTTTTAATGCATTCTTTGACAAGGTAAATGTTTTTTTGGAGGACATGAGAGGTCATGGATAAGTTATTGAAGATATAAAAATTTTGAAGTGCATCCTGAGAAAACTTCCAGTTCAATCCGAAAGTTTCTGTTTTGGAAGATAATGACCAGAAAGAGCTGACATTGGATAACCTTCATTGCAATCTTGTTTCATATGAAATGAGAAATGATGAAAACGATGCCGTGGAGAAGTGTAAATCTAAAGAGGTTGCATATAAGTCCATAAGAAGCTCACCATTTAATATTCTTAGGAGGATGAAGAAATAGATGAGGTAATCTCATTCCTCTCCTCAAATCATCAAAAAGGAAAAGGAAAGTTCAAAGGGGAACTTTCACTTGCTTGATTTAGATGTGGAAAAGTTGGTCATCTTGCCGCAAGGTTCCCTAAAAATTTTCTAGAAGAAAATTATGAAGTTGAAGTTGAAATTCCCAAGAAGATATCTTCAGCCTATGTGAAAGGGAAGAAGCAGTTCATGAGAGATTTCTTCAAGAAGAAGAATCCTCTTTCACAAGAAATAGATAGTTCATATGTGTTTGATGTTGAAGAAGTATAAGAGATTGAATGTTTTAAAGATCATGGTGAAAATGCTATGGTGGCAGTTTTTTGTAGTTCTCAAGATAATAACGAAACCAAAGGTTATCATGAAGAAGAAGAAGTTTAGGGAAGTGTTGACATGCCTGCTAAGTTAGAGTCTGCTCTTGAAGAGATAGATGTTTGGAGAGTCAATACAAATAATGCTAACAAAGTTGTTCGTGACGCCAAACTCTATATGCAGTAGCAGGAAGAATAGAAGTATGAGTCGATGGATGAAATTGAGAAACTCATGTTATCAACACCAGAGAACTCGGAATCAGTTCGTGAGTATAAGATCAAAATTGAATAACAGAAAAGGGAGATTGATGGTTTGAATATAAAATTGAAAGATCAAGTCAAGTGTATCAAAGATCTTGAAGAAGAAGTCTTTATTATGCGATGAAAAATGAAGGATCAAGAAAAGCCTTTGGCCAACAATGTGATATCTGAAAGGCAAGCCATTTAGAAGA
Source organism: Viscum album (assembly GCA_963277665.1). Lineage (NCBI taxonomy): Eukaryota > Viridiplantae > Streptophyta > Magnoliopsida > Santalales > Viscaceae > Viscum > Viscum album. The sequence continues at coordinate 2,133,570,068 of OY728148.1, forward strand.
TAGAAAAGATGAAAGAGGAGGCTCGTAGTTTATCAGGAATAAAGCAGCAATTGAGCATAAATTCCAAGGCCAAATTTGGGCTTGATCGAAAACAAAATGCTATAATTATGGATGTCATACTGCAAGCGTCCACTATGATATTGAAGGTTGATTTAGGCAGAAAACAGAATAATAATATTTAAAGATCCCAAAGAGAAACTCATAGTTTAGAAGTAACATGAAGTAATGCACCTTTTATCGGGTGTTATTGTTGTGGAAAGATGGGACATTCACAGTATGTGTGTTCCATAGCCAAGAGATATCGAATGGAACAAGAACAGATGTGGTATCCAAATAGTGAATGGTTTTCCAAAATATTTTTCGAAGGATACTGTTTTTGCTGCTGAGGATTTGGTCACATGGCTAGGTACTACCCTTCGACCACAGATAGAAATGTTCCAAAGAAGAATCAAAACATTTGCAAGTAGCAGACCAATAAACCAATTGGTGAGTTAAAACTTCAAAATTGATTTGATGCTTTTCAAGATGAAGTTGGACCATCATACTCTCAGAAAGAACAGAATTCTCAATTCATGCTGAGTGTTAAGGAAAAAATATGGACCATGAAGAAGAATAATGAGAAGGTTGTTGTGGCTGAAAGTTCCCTTAAGGAATCAGAACGCTCTGGTGTGTGGATCCTAGATAGTGGTTGCACATGTCATATGACAGGAAATAAGGATCTTGTTATAGGAATAAAATATGACAAAGAAAGAGTTCTCAAATTTGGAAATGATGAAGTCCTGAAGATTTTTGGCTCAGGAAAGTCCATGTTTGGGGGAAAAGAGATAAGACGTACTGATGTCTTGGTAGTAGAGGGTCTTAGTCATAACTTGCTCAGTTTTAGTCAACTATGTGACTCTGGGCACTCTATCTGATTTACCAAGAAGATGTGTGTTGTGAAAGAAAATATAGAGCATTTGTTCTACAGGGAAAAAGGAAAATGGGAAATATTTACCTTATAAGTGGGGAATAAGATACGTGCCTTCAATCTAGAGAAATATAAAACCACCTGTGGAATAAGCAACTTGGTTATCTATGGCAACCATCCATGGAAGATCTGGTAAAGTGTGATGCTTCTTGAGACCTTCCCAAACTATCACATGGTCATACTCATAAATGTTATGCTTTCCAATAAGGGAATATCATCAGAAATACATACAGGCCAAAGGAACAGAAATCAACCAAAGTGCTCGAATTGGTGCATGTTGGTGTATGTGGACCTATCTCACCACGAGCTATAAATGGTCAAAGGTACTATATCCTATTCATTAATGATTATAGGAGAATGTCCTGGGTATTTTTCATTACCCATAAGATATAGGTGTTCAGTTGCATAAAGAAGTATAAAAGGGAGTTAGAAAGGATGCTTGGGTAGAAAATTCTGATGTTTCATACTGATAATGGTACAGAATTCAAAAACAGTCAAGTTGAAGACTATCTTTAAAAACATGGCATAATGTATCAAGTTTCATCAGTGAGAACTCCCCAACATAATGGAGTGGTATAAAAGAGAAATCGGATCATCAACAGCATGGCCAGAATGATGCTTATTGAAAAGGTCCTACCAGAGAAATTTTGGAAGGAAGAAGTTTTGACATCAGTGTATATTTCAAACAGGTCTTTGTTATGTCCGAAGGAATGAAAGACTCTATATGAACTGTGGTACGGAAAGAAGACAATGTTGAAATAATTTCGAATATTTGGAAGTAAGTGATTCATTATCAACAATGAAAATCAAAGGAAATTTGATTCATGAGTAGATGATGGGATATTCCTTGGATACTCAGGGAAAAGAAAATCATACAAATGCTTCAACAGAAGGATGGGAAAATTTGTTGAGAGCAATGATGTCACTATAGTTGAAAATGAACAGAATACTCAACTACCCAGTGAACATTTTTAGGATGAAAGTGATGAGGAGGTAAGCAACACAGAGGGAGTAGAAGTGGCAGAAGGTGATGCAGAAGAAGATACTGATAATGAGCAAGAGGAAACAAAATCTGAATCGCCTAAGAAGTAAAAGAGTCGAGTTGAAATCGATAGGAAAAATATCATTGGTGATCAGATAGCTCCAGTTCAGACTTGAAGAATGAAATCATCACGGAAAACATCATTTTTATCTCTGGTGGAGGCAAAAAAAAATTCTGATGCAGTTGAAGATGAGTACTGGGTTCAGGCTATGAATGAAGAATTATACCAGATTGAGAAGAATCATGTGTAGGATATTGTTTCGAGGCCAGAAAATAAGGACTTCATCAGGACTAAATGGGTCTTTCGCAAAAATATGAATGAAGATGCCACAGTGATTCGAAACAAAGCATGACTGGTCTGTAGAGGATACTCCCAAATAGATTGTATTGATGTTGATGATACATTTTCACAAGTTGCAAGGCTGGAGACAATCAGATTATTTTTATCCATAGCGTGCAAAGAAAGTTCATTGTTTTCTAGATGGATGTAAAATCTACATTTATGAATGGGGTTCTGGAAGAAGAGGTTTACGTTGAGCATCCAGATGGTTTTCTCATTCATGAGGATGAGAACATAGTTTGCAGGCTGAAGAAGGCATTGTATGGGATGAAACAAGCACCAAGAGCATGGTACTCAAGGCTTGACCAGTACTTTAAGAAGCTTGGTTTCCAGTGCGAGGGAGTTTATTACAATCATTATTTCTGAAAAGAAAGTAATCAAAGGTTGATAGTGTTGGTTTATGTGGATGACATAATATTTGGAGAATCAGATGAAGCTTATTGCAGAAGATTTTCCAAATTCATGAAAAATGAGTATGAAATGTCAATGATTAGAGAGCTAATGTTTTTCCTTGGTCTACAGGTGACATAAGGAAGGAATGAAACATTCACTTCTCAATCCAAATATGCCAAGGAGGTTCTGAGAAGGTTTGGAATAGATAATTCCAAGGATATGAAGACTTTGGTTGCTACTACAATGAAATTATCAAAAGATGAGAATGGAAAGGCAGTTAATATCACAGAATACATGAAAATTATTGGAAGATTGTTGTACATGACCGCAATAATTCCTGATATTGTTTTCGCCACATGCCAAGTAGCGAGATATCAAAGTAATCCCAAGGAAATCCACATGTTTTCAGTGAAAATAATAATTTAGTATATCAAGGGCACGGTGGACTTCAGCTTGACATATAGTGACAAATCTCAGACAGAGTTATTGGGATATATTGTTGCCTATTGGGCCGATTCAGCGGATGATAGGAAATCAACATCTGGATGTGCATTCTATCTTGGTTGACTAGGGATTTCTTGGTTAAGCATGAAGCCGGATTGCATGTCATTAAGCACCGTAGAGGCTGAGTATATTGCGGCCACTCAAGCTTGCACACTATTATTATGGATGAAGCAGCAGCTTGAAGATATGGGAGTTGAAGTAAAGTATCCGATTGGAATCCAATGTGATAACTCAAGTGCTATCAATCTTAGAAAAAATCCAGTTCATCACTCATGTACAAATCACATTTAGATCAAATGTAATTTCATCAATGAGACGGTGGGGCAAGGGCTGGTGAAGTTGGATTATGTGCCTACAGAGCTCTAGGTTGCAGATATTCTGACAAAATCCTTACCCAAGGAAGAATTTGAAAGGAATCAACTGGCTCTGGGAGTTCGATCGACTCTCCGCACCTAAAAAAGTGTGGATGAGGAACCCCCCTCTCCCCTAGAAAAGGGTGCCAACTAAGGTTGTTCCATGGTAGTGGTTTAGGGATGCATGGAAGCTGGAATATTTCCCGATACCCTCGGTGCCAAGAGAGATTCATCTATGGGTGAAAGTTGGACTTCAACAGAGCATCCAAATACAACAGAGGATGCATTCATTGGTGATAATGAAGAGACCTACAGGTCTATAAATTCTGAGTGGATCCTTTCTAGAGTAGTGAGCAAACGAAGAGGAATAAGGTGATCCTCTCCACCAGCAGTGATCCAAAGAGAGAGAGAAAGGGAGTGACCCTCAGGAAAGTAGTGAGCTGACCCTAAACTTTGTAAAGGCAGTGAGCCTAGGAATGTAAGTGATCTATCCTGAACCTTGTAAACAGTAGTGTGCATTTAGTAGATTTTCTACATCGGCACATTGTCGGTGTATGCTCCTTGTACATATCCTAGTGAGGGTGAACCAAGTAAAAATTATTTTGTATTGTGCATGATTTACTTTCTGTTTATATTGTGAAACAGGAAAGAGAGAGAAGAGTGTTTTTCTTAACAGTAAAACAAGATCAGAACGGGCGTTAATTTTGTATTATTCATACCCTGATTCACCCCCCCCCCCAGGATATTCAGCCTTGTGGACCTAACAAATCAAGATCATGTCATGTTCCCTAACCTAGGGACACCCAAGAACTACATAGTTTCTCCTACGAGACGCATGGCTTGGATCATCCCATTCTCTACCTGTGTAAATAAAACAATGGATGGTATAAATGAAATGTAAAGGAACTCAACTTTTGTATTCTATATAGTTACTAATTAACCATTTACCTAAACCCATCCATAGTTAAAAATTATCCTAAAACAAAACAATGGTCCAAAACCTCTAAAATATAGTAGATAAAAAATAAAAATTAGTTAGAAAACTATGGAAAGAAAATAAAAATAAGTATTTTATAATTCTCCCCATTGTACCACTTTCTCTTCATAGAAATCCTTGAAGTTCCTAGTTGAGAAAATTTAAAGAAAATATTTCACACATAATCATGTGATTCAAATCCTGAAAAAAATTAAACTTCAACAACAACCAAATGAATACTCAGATAATATTCCAAAAATGATTCTGAAGACTCAACCCACTATTAAAGTTACAATAACCATCCCTAAACCATAAGATAAACACATTTATTCAACCAAAAACACAATGCATACACTATGGGATCAATGTTTACCAAAGGATATGGAAACATCAAAATTAGAAGTCATTGGAGGTTAGATATGGACCTCTAATAACTCCAAAAAAATACTAATTAATGGAACATGATTAGAATAAGGGATTTCTTAAACAAATATATGAGGCCATGGGGGACTACCCACCATTTAAAAATTATAGACATGTTCCCAATGAAAACCATCCACCAAATATAAATCCTCTATGATAGAAATAATGTACAAAAAACCTTTGATGGAATCAAATAAACCCTTCACATGATATGACATTCTTCACACTGATATAAAAAAATTCAAAAACATCCAAAATATGATTACATTGAAATAGAGGTTCTCAAAACATATAAATGATCATACATCAACTCAAAAAAGATAATAATACAAAATAAAAATACTATAAATTATGAAAATGTTTCAACAAATGAAACAACACTAAACCTTGAAAAAATCTCTACTCTTGCAAATAGTATGAGGTGTTTACCAAAGGGGATGATCTGGCTCCATGTCACTTCCTAGAAGTCACCTCAAAAAACCATTTCGTGCCAATAAAATAAACACATATATAATATGTCATTGGTAAATTTGAACACAATGACTTCTTGTGACCTAAAATGCCATAATGGCTATACACAAGGGTCTTGTGACTAGAAGAACTTTGGAAATGATCTTTAGGCCACTTAATTACACCACCATCCAACTCAACCTCCAAATTCATTTTTGTATCTTTACTATAATTTCCATCACCAACTAGAGATACTAGAGAAGGATTTCCTTCCTCGATAACCCATGCCAACACATATCAACTTAAATACATTGTCTCAAAATATCAATTAACAAGGATAGACAAAACATTGAAACCATTGAATGAAAATAATGATGAACATCATTTTTAAAATGTATACCCTTTAGGAATTATTCCATGAAACACTATGTAATATATGGATCTAAATACAAAACAATGTTGAACAAACTCCAATATCGATCCTAAAACTTACTAAAGGTATCACAAATCCATCTCCTCTTTCACCTTCTCATATATAGATATGTAATCTGGGATGAAAGAATTCATGATGAATTCCCAGGAAATACCTCCTTGAGGGTTGGTTCAATGACTGACATCCACCTTTTCCATCTTGGACCATTAAGCAAGATGGTATCAAACATAACCATTAGAGACTCAAGAAACATGAGGAAACCAAATATATTTTCAATTTTCTAAATCCAATATTCTTTTCCAAAAGGATCTACTTTATCCTAAAATATAGTATTATTTATCTTATAAAACACAATGAGAAAATATTTCGGATGATCAACTGGAGGGTCCTCTGATGGTTAACCACCAATAGCTACACCTCAAATATCAATCAAACCATTGATGGGGGTAATTCACTAAAAATGATAACTAATAACTCAATTAAAACCAAATCATATTTCCAAAACTGTCCATATGAAAACACCAAACTAAAACCGAACCCAACTCACAATTTTCCAAAAACACTCTATAGAAAACACAAAACTTAAAATGAAACAAATTCAATATTTTCCCAAAACCATTTTCCAAAATCCCTCTAAACTGTATTTCAAAACTATTTTTCAATTTCCACACACAAATTCACTTCATTCAACAAACAACTCCCTTTCATTACATGAAAAAATCCAATTATGAAAGTTAAAATAATTTCTATCATATGAAAACAAACATAATTTTATAAAAATATTTTAATTAAAACACATTTCATAAAAAACATTTTAATAAAAAAATTCAAAATATTTATGTAACACACCAATATTTAACGGTAAATTATCTTCAATAGCTTGTTTTTCAAAAAAAACTAACTTGGCTTCTGTAACTCGAAAGATTATGTTTCAGCGAAACCGCACTTTAGTGTTAAAAAATTTTAAATTATATCTTTATAACATATTCATTAAATATATTAATTTAAATAGTAATAAATAATTTTTAATTATTATTTATAATTTTTTCACATAAATAAATTCAATTTATATTGAAATTTATAAGTTATGTTAAAACAATTTTATGTTTAGAAATAATATTCTCTTAAAGGACCTACTTTAATGTCATTTTATAGACAATAATAAAATTAATTATTTACCCTCATAGAAATAGAATTTGGTAAAATATAAGTCATTTTTTAATTTAGAATATCAAAATTTTATTTTGGTGTGTTTTTGGTATTTTTTAATAAAATTATATTTTTTATGAAAGGTGAAAACACTAGATTATTGATAAAAAATAGAATTTTTCATTTAAATAATTATTTTAATTGAAATTTATTTTAATTTCATATTATAAAAATATGTAATATTTTATTTCAATATAGGTCATTGGAATCACTTTTATAATAGACTTGGATAAAAAATCAATGAACTATTTTAACTTCATTTTATCCACCTTCATACCACATTTACACATTAGAATTAAACATCAAATTCAGCATCTATGAATTGAATATAAAAAAACATACAAATATGTTTTTAATTGGTATAAAAAACATGGTTTAATAGCATCAAAATAATTATTTAGTAATTGTAACTTTCAAATTTTATTTTCCACATTTCAATGTAAATAGTTTAATTAATTGTAAAAATAATATTATAATACTATTAAATTACTATAACATTTTTATGTATTTAATTATATAATTATTTTCTACCCAAATCAACCTTAAGTCAAAAAAGGATCGTTTTTATGCTACTTGTGTTAGATGTGGACATTTAAAACATTTTATTTAAAGAAGTGTTAAAATTGTCATATTCCAATTTTAATATTTTTTTTATTTTTTAAATGATGTTATATAAGTTGTATGATCAATATTAAATATTCTTTAGAAATATAAAACATTTATATACATCATTATAATTTATTTAAATTTTTTATACATTAAATAATTATATTAAATGGTGACAAAATAATGATGCATTAATTGTTTAATTAATTTAGATATCAAATAAATGACAAGAAAAAATATTAAAATTAATATAATTGGGCCTAATAAATAACATAAACTACTTTTATTAATAACTTATACATGTTATTTTCATAGTAAAATTATTGGTTAGAAGCTATCATTTTGTTTTGATATTTTTAAAAATGAAAAAATTGAATAGTATTAAAATTTACAAAAATGATAGTTTAAAATAAATACTAATTTATCTAATGATATAATAGTCATAAAAATAAAATTATTGGAAGAAATAGATTTTATAATGTTAAATATTTCATAAATTATCAAATTTTGGTTCGTATGTTAATTTATTGTAACTATATTAACACCATAGTGTAAAAATACAGGAAGACATAGTAAGAGTTAAACGGTATAACTACGATTTAAATCCAAAATCTATGTTTAATTTTATGACATAAAAATGTCTATTTTTTTATGATATTTATAAGCATACTCATCTTACACTCGAAATAAATCATTTTGGAGCTATTTTAAATGGAAATTAAATTTATAATAAATTAATATTTTATGAGTTTCCCAAATTGCCCCTCCCATCTCTTATAAAAGGGAACTTCTACTTATAATTTAATCACATCTATAAAGCCCTTTTTTCGTAGATAAAAAATATGTTATTATATTTAAATGATCCCTCACTTAATTCTATTGGCCACACTTTGGGTATAAATCCACTCTATGGAGTTCTTTTGTGCAAATAAAAAGGGGTTACTCGAAGAAGAGGTAATTGTTTTACCAATTATTTCAATGTTCTTTTATTTTTCTACATAATTTTACTAAATTGGACTCATAAAATATTAATATATACAACATATAATATATTTTTATATATTTTTATGACTATAGGAAAACCATATTCGTCCTTTTACCCATCCTATGAAGAACAATATCACCAAGAATGTGTGTGTTTGGCATACCATCCCCCCATCATGGTGTGATCCATTTTTCTTATATACATTATTTTAATGGGTGTAATGATAAATAAAAATGATTTAAATAATAAAAATGACATAATATTTTTAATATATATAATTATTATTCCATATAATTACATACCATTTAACAATTTAAGAAATGATACAGTCGCTCGTGCGTACGTAGGACTTTCCATCTCCACGGCGTGATGAGATTCATCCTTCATTACAACCATTTCAAATTGATTATTAAAATTTATATAATAAATAAAAATAAAATATAAGAAATAATTATCTACTAGAATAATATATATATATATATCATTTAATTTCTTCCATTCAATACGATAAGAAAACTGAAATAGTGTAAACACGTACGTACGAACTACCATATCAATGAACAATGTATTCCATTTCATATATAAATATATTATATTTATTTATATACTGAATATATATATGAGGAACAAATCATATTATACATTGTTGAAGTATGTAAATCAGTATCAATGTAATCGAATCATGAATTAAAAGTCTAAACACTAACGATAAACAGAGCGATTATTACTTGAAATGTTACTTTAACGTGAAAATTATTAAAAAATGGATAATATAAAGTCATAAATGAATTAAACATGATATAATAAACATTATTAAGATTCTGTTACAAGTTAATAATATTTTCAAACACACTATAAAAGAGTCTTCGACACGTAATGAGGGAATCATACCTGTGGTAAGGGTTAATTTTTCCATTTCATTATTTTCTAAGATAGTTTATACGTAAATATTTACTATGAATTATTTATTATCCACATCCATATATCATAAAATTTTATTCAAAAAGTTTCTTTTAATGGTTTTATGTCAGGGACACTTTAACTATAACATTGTTTTAATTTTTTTGAAGATTTATTCTCCTAAATTATTCTCATTAATGTCCATGTTTTTTAAATGGTTTTATGGATTTATTTATATATGCATGAATATTTGAAAATATTAATTCCATTCAAAATTATTGAATTTATATGAGGCACTTTGATTCCAAAATCACATTTTAAATGTCTTCTTTTATAAGTATGTGGTTTTTTTATAAATTATTTCAATGATAATCGGATATTTTTCAAAAGTTATTCCTATATTACATTATTTGATAATTTTCCTCTATGTAAATATCCTTTCATGTAATTTATTCTTATTTATGGTTAATTAATTATGATATAATATAACATATTTTATTGAAGCGTTTATGATATTTTTGACTATATATGTAATATTCTGATACTATTCATGGTGTATGGTTAATTTATAAATATTTCATATGATCATTTCAATATAAATGTTTATGATAATGTTTTACCATTTTTGTAATAGGAATGAATTGGATATAGAATGTGAAAGGGGGTCCATTATTGCCCCTCGATGCATGTTTAGGTCTTATGAGACATAATAGTGCCTTGAATCAAGACCATTATGGTATGATTATGAATAGTCTATGCACGAGGCCTTGATCATATGGTTATGATGTATTCTATTATGCATTCCCTCATTATGAGATTAGTTATTGATATTACATGTGATTATTATACTACTGAAATAACTATGTGAATGCTTAAATGCAAATATTTGATTTATTCTTTCCATATTTTTATGAAGATATTGTTAAAAGGTATTTTTTTACTTTTATAAATTTCCTTAAATGTTTATGGCTATTTATTATTCATTCTACTATATTTTTTATCCTTACTGAGAATCTGAGCTCACCCATATTATATGTTTTATTTTCCCATGATGCGAAAAAATGTTTTATGTTTTATATATAGGGTTAATCTATGAGAATAATGGAATTATAAAATGATTATATATGTTATATATTATTTATGAAATTATAATATAAAATTCATGAATGAAATCTACATTCCCAGACTGTTAAACAGATCGGTCCTTCGGGAATTGATTCATTTTAATCATGCCAATGTATATAAATATTACAGTATCTCCAATCTTATAGGGTCGGGGCATTACAGCTGGTATCAGAAAATTTTAGCAATAAACATGGAAAAAGATTTAGAAAAAAGAGATTAGGGATCATAACCCTAATATATACTTTGGGGATTAATATGTTAGAACATACTAAAATTTGGGTAATATAGAGATTGTGTGGGTATTCCAAGAAAATACATCCTTCTCTATATAATATAGGTGGATATGGTTCTTGCACAAATGTACCTAGGAGTTGTATCTATCAAAAGGTGTTATGGGATTGACTCGGGGTAACCTAGTACCCAACAAAGGGCCTTACTGCAAACCTGGTTTTACCCTCTTATGGGATATACGTAGGATAATTCACATTTTATTTACAAACTATTATTTAAAGGTAAGGAATCCCCAATGTAACTAATGTTTATATTTATATGATTTACGATATATAAATTTATATTACATGATTTAGCATATTTACAATTATTCAATGTAGATAACTTTATTAGCTAATCCCATATATCGTATCTTACAGAAATGATTCCTATAATAAGGAATGAGAACTCCACCAGTACACATGCTCCAAAGTGTAAAACATATCTTGTCTCTTATAGTATTAATCCAACATTTCGAAGGGAAATAGTCTCCCATTTATTCTTATCATATACAGAAATGGTAACATGTTTTGATAAGATATTTAATGAACTCTAATAGTTATATAGATTTTATGGGAAGCAAGAAAAGGTGATGATGGAATAGAAAAAGATTGATAATGTGAAGAAGGGGAAAAGGGTTTTCCAACATGTGATAAATGTGTAAAAAACCACCCTGGTAAATGAATCAAGGGAATGTGTGTTTGATATAATTTTTGAGAAAATAGACTCCAATTTTTTGATTGGAATGTTAAGATAAAGGTATCAAATTTAAAATGATCCAAATACAGGGATATGAGACACTATGAAAATCAATGTACCAATAGTCAAAGGAATATACCCTAGAAAATGCTATTTGATAAGGACCATATAATTATAATACCATAGATGAAGATGAATTATTAATATCCCAACTCAAGAATTATTTTATTTGAGTATTTTTTTAATGAACTGGTTATAATAATTAAGGATTGTATATGGATTTTACTCTAGTTACATTCCATTAATTATTTTAGATTCTATGGTACCATATAAAGTGACATAGTTACACGTTAATTTTTTTGGAAAATATATGTTTGAGGGAATGATAAAAAATTATATGTTTCTGATATTTATATAATTATGTAAGAGTAATGAGATGATTGATTTGGATAAATTATATCAGATTTTATTTATGAACTATATAATGGTCTTTTATTTTATCATTGTTGTAGTTTACAACATTTTTGGAATTAAGGAATATATCTAGTATTCTTTATTTTACATAACTTATATGTATGTAAAATATTCAAATAGATTTTTATAGTAATTTAGGGTATTCCTATTTTTTGGTAATACATGATAAAGGTATTCACATTCATATTATGTGACCAAAATAACTACATTATGTTGTGTTACCTAACTTTTAATTTTTTGGACAATGAGTTTTGAAAAATGTATTTTGGATAAGTCTAATGGTTGGAATGGATTATTATAGGAATTGGAAAGTATTTTTTATGGTTAAAAATTTTCATAATATATTTTTGGAATGATAAAATAATAGAGTATAATGATAATGGAACCCCATAGGTTGGTCGAGAACCCATCATTTCATACAAGGATACATTAATCAAACCCCCAATCAAAGTGCGATAAGGAATTATAACCTACCACTATCCAATAAGAAGTCCTTGTTTGTATAACCAAGTTTTTTTATTTAAATGATATGATAAGTTAAGTATAAATTCATTTATAACCCTATACTATTTGAAAAAATATAATATGTTTCATATTTAATTATCTTTTAGAGAGAAAGATAAGTTGGTGGTAGAAATTAGTTAATGGATGGAACTCTACATTTCATGTCATTATGTTTCCATTTAATCTTATTATCTGCAGTAAATTAATCAATAAACATTATGGAAAGGATCATAAAATAAAAAATGTTTTCTTAGTACTTTGGTATACGATGAACTGAATTGACCCTTGCATCATCGAAGATTTATAGCTTTTTGGTTGTTCGCGTTTTCTAAATAATGTTGTCTATCACTCCCCATCTAAAATGTATGGTTAAATTTTCTTCTGTGACCTTATTTTACTACATGTAACCCTAGTATGCATTATCTCTGGGGACCATTGTACTCCCAATTCATTATTTTAAAATGGAGGCCTCATTAATCCATTTCTGATGTGGGATTTCAATAAATATATATGAAAAAGTCAAACCCTTGAATTTAGATTAGGAATTTAAATTGGGAGGATGAAATTTAGTGAAGTATGGGAGAATGTAAAACCCACATGTTTCATGGCATGTTTTCTTCAACTTCTTCTGATTCTTGTGTCATGAACTTGTCTTGAGTAAAATGCAAGATTGTGTTTCTATTAAATAACACATTAATGTTATAATTATTTAAATTATATATTTATAAATTATCCTTTAAATATTGTAAAATTTATATTAATAAATAATTATTTAGAATTATTTACTAAGTTATCACATAAATAAACATATTTATTAAGAAATATATATGTTTCTCTAAAATATTTATATTTTTCAAAATACAATTTTCTTAAATGAACAACTTTTTATATCCTTTTGTTAACAATAATAAAATTAATTTTAGACACTATTAGAAATTTAATTTGGTAAAATATAATTCATTTTTGAATTTTTAATATCAAAATTACCTCTGGGTGAATTTATGGTACATTTCTAAAAACATTCAATTTTGGATGAATAGTTACAAACACTACATTATAGTTAAAACCCTTACTTCTTCATTTAAATAATTATTTTACTCCATATTTATTTTAATTTCACAATAGTAAAACTAATACATATTCTATCCCAATAGAGGTAATTGGAAATTTAAATAATTATTTTACTCCAAATTAATTTTAATGTCACAATAGTAAAACTAATACATATTCTATCCCAATAGAGGTAATTAGAATAATTTTTATAATAGAATTAGATATAAAACTACATTGAACTTTTTTAATGTATGTTTACCCTCCTTTTAACCACATTTTCATATTAGCATTACACATAATGTCACCACATCTAAGAATATAATTTTGAAAAACGTATATAAATTATTGTAATCAGTAAAATAATGTTTTCTAATATGATCATTGTATTTTTTAAATTGCATCTTATGAATTTTATTTACCACCGTTAAAGGTGTATAAGGTAATTAAAAGTATTATAATAATATCAAATAACCCTAAAACTCATCCTAGTTTCACTTGATATGTATTTTTCCACCCAAATAAACCTTATGTCAGAAAATTTGTACTTTTTAAGCCACTTGTGTCATATTATGACATTTTATTATGTTATATTTAAAGAATATTTAAATATGTCATATTCAAATTTAAAAAAATATTTTATTTCTAATATCAGGTTATATAAGTAATATTATCGACTATAAATAGTATTTATAAAGATAATAAAATATTATAAATCATGATTATTTATTTATAGTTTTTTTACATTATACGATCAGATTAAATGTTGATAAAATGATGATAGAGTAATTTTTTATTAATTGAGATATGAAATAAATGACATTAATAATATTTAAATAAATATAATTTGACCTAATTAATGAAATAAACTACTTTTATTGATATATTATACATGTTAGTGACATATTGGAGTTAATGGTCTAATAATTGGATGTTGTATTGATATTTTTTAAAATGAAAATATTCAAAAGTATTAAAATTGAAATAAATTATATTTTAAAATAAATACTATTTTATTAAATGATGTAAAATCGATAAAAATATATGGTTCATTAAAATATCTTGTATAATGTCACATATATGATAAATGATCCAAATGGGGTTCTTGTTACATTTTATATTAACTATATTAACCCTACTGTGTAAAAAATACAAGAAGACATGGAAAGAGTTAAATTGTTTAAATAAGGGTTAAATAAAAAATATAAAGTTTCATTTATGACCAAAACATATTTAAAATTATTTGGTTAATGATATGTTGATCGTTGAACAAATTATCCTCAAAATAAATAACGGTTATTTTATTTGAAACAGAAAATCAATTTATAATAAATTAATATTTTATGAGTTTTCTGAAGTGCCCCTCCCTTGGCTTATAAAATGGAAATTATCCATACCTTTTATTCACACCTCTAAAGACCTTTTTCTTGGAAAAATCCTTCCCAATTCCCCTCCCAAATTCTCTAAATTCGTCCTAGTGGCCAGACATTAGGAATTAATCCATTCTATGGAGTCCTTTTGTCCAACTCCAGAGTAGACACTCGAAGAAGAGGTAATTGTTTTACTAATTTATTCAATGTTATTTTCTTATTCTACTTAATTTTATTATGTTATTTTCATACTAAAGTAATAAATACAAAATTTAATATATTCTTATATTATTATATGATTATGGGATAACCATATTTATCCTTTTAACCATCCTATATAAAACAATATCACCATGTGTGCATGCATACAGCTCACCGTCTCCACGCATTGATGTAAACCATATTTGATCTATACTTTATTTAAAATGGGTATAACGATAAAAATAAAAGATTTAAATAATAAATATGACATGATATTTTTCTGAATAAGTCATACTCCATCCAATTTCATACCATTTAAACATTGCATAATTGATAACAGTATTCAAGCATACGTACGACTTATCATGTCCACAAAGTAATGAGATTAATCCTTTATTAAAACCATTTCAGAATGATTATAAAAATGTATATACTGAGTAAATATGACATATAGAACATAATAAATCTACCATATTAATATATATATATATATATATATATATATTAATTTTAATTTCTTCCATTCAATACAATATGAAAATAAAAATAGCGTTCATGCATATTTACAGCCTACCATCTCCATGAATGGTGAATTCTATTTCATATATGATTCTATTATATATAATTATATAATGATTATATATGATATATAAATCATATTATACATTCTATAAATAACTATATCATTATCTATGTAATATTTTTATGAATGGAAAGTGAAAACATGAACGATAAACCAAGCGATTCATACCCATAATTCTAATTTTACATTAAAATTATGAATAAATGGGAAATATAATGTTAAAAATGAATCATATATGATATCATAAACACTATTATGATTCTGAAGAAAGTAAATAAAATGTTTAAAAACATAATATATGAGTTTCATGCATGTATAGAGGGAATCATACCTATGGTAAGGGTTGATTTATCATTCGCCTTATTATCTGATATTGTTTGTACGTAAGTATTTACCTAGACATATTTATAATCAATATCCATGTATCATATATATTTTTACAAACGTGTCTTTTTAAGGTTTCATGGAAGATAATCTTTTTCTAAAACAACATTTTAAATAATTTAATGGTTTATTCATCAAAATCATTATCATTAATGTCCATGATTTCAAAATGGTTTTAAGGATTTAATTATATAGACATGATTGTTGAAAAATATTCATTCCTTAGAAATGATTCAATGTGTTATGGGTAACATTGATTCAAAAATGTCTTTTTAAACGTCTTATTTTATAATTTCATTACTTTTGAATAAATTATTTCTATGAAAAATGTGTACTTGTCTCAAGATACTTTTAAATGACTTTATTAGATTTTTTTTATATATTACAACCTCCTTTTTATGATCTGTTTCTTAATTGAGGAAGATTTATTATAATACAATCAATAAAATTTATGAAAGATTTTATAATACGGTTTATTGTGGATGTGATACTTTTATACCATTTATGGTTTATGGTTAATGTATTAACAATTTCTATAATAGTTTTAATACAAATGTTTATGTTTTTTTACCCTTTTCATAAGAAGAATATATTGGAATTAGTAAGTGAATGGTGTGGCCCACTATAACCCCATGATTCATCAGTAGGTCTCCTATGACAAACTAGTGTCTTGGAAAAATTCCTTGATGGTATAGTCATGTTTGGTCGTGGCATGAGACATTGATAGTATGGTTATGATATCTAACATTTTCCATTACACCAATATGAGATTAGTTATTGATATTACATGTTATTATTATAATAATATAATATCCATGTGAATGATTAAATGGAATTATTTTAAATTTTCATTCAATATGTTTCTTAATATTATGTTTAAATGTCTTGTGTTTTAGTTTTATACCATTCCTTAAAATTTTATGCTTTTTTAGGATAGTTTGTGCTATATAGTTTATCCTCACATAGTATTTTATATCACCCCTTTCATATGTTTTATTATCCCAGGATTCTAAATAATGTTTTATGACTGATTTGAAGGGTTAATCATGATGAATAATGGAGTTCCCAAAGGATTACCTATTTTTTGTTTTATGTTTAGAATTATAATGTAATGTCTATGTATGTAATCTATTTTCTAATACTGATAAACTGATCGATCCTTTTGGATATGATTAATTATAATCAAAAAAATGTATTGAAATAATGCACTGGATGTAGGATTCTGGGGTTAGGGTGTTACAATTTCATTGAAATTAATATGGAAAGGTATTTATGATTTTCAAAAATCAAAACATTTTTCTTAAAATCATGTTTTCATAATTTTAAAATAAGGGCTTAAAAAATGATCCCTGAATCAAGAAGACTAAATACATGCTCACAAAGGGGGAAACTAGTATGGATGGCTCACATAGAAATATGTTTGGTGACCATATGCCAATCCCTCTAATATCACGATGATACCTTTATGTTCATTCCCCCGAACCCAAAATGATTTCTTTGCCCAGTGAGCACACTATGACTAATAAAATGACTCTGATATTGTTTTCCCTAGATACGAAACAACCAAATAACCCAAACAAGCCAATGAAAACCCAACATCCCATGGTAACCTATGCTTCATTACAAAACGTGTTGTCCAGAAACATCCTTATACATACACACCATGTTATAATGGTCCTAATCCACATACCATTTCATCCCAAATTATAATGGACACTCTAAGATCTAGGTCCTCTAAAGAACACATTCCTCTAATACTATTTTTGTCACAACCCAACCCCAGTTAACCCTGAATTGGTGACACTAGCCCGACTAAAATAAGGCCCAAGAATAATTCCCAATACACCTCGTCTAGAAACTATAGTAGAGGAATCGCATGTGAATGGTGGGAATGATTTTCTCTATGAAAAACATAGAGAATCATCGGTTACTATAAATGTATCACAATAATATAATAAAATCATATGAACAATAAATAAACCTAAGCTAATAATATAACAATCTCATAAAAAAATCTACACCAATCATAATGGACCAAAAATATATATGTTCACCCCTTGTTCACACTCCAATCACAAACAAGACATACCCCACTGTAATCAAGACCAGAATGAAACCTTACCCTAAGACTAAAAACAAGAAGTAAGTATACGCGTGAGTATGAAAACTCATTCGGAATGGATAAGTAATATATTCATAATTAATTTCCATTGATGAAAATATTAATAAATTTCATTTTTGAAATAAAATTTTTAAATAGTGATTTCCACAAATTTCTATAAAAAATACTAGTGCACTATCCTTTTTATTTAAATCATGCATCTTTTTCTAGGAACTAGGTTCGAGAATTTCATAGAAAATAGGGATGGTAAAAAAGATGATTACATTTAAAAAATAGATATACATACTAAAAATTCATAAACCATTTTTCACAAACATTCAAAAAAAATTATCCATTTATATCAAATAAAAAACCATAATATAAAACTGGAGTAATGATCGCACAAAAAGGGATATAGGAAATAACATAGATGAGTAAAAAACCATATAAAGAACCTAAATCATCAATTGTAGAAATATATGTTCTGGAGGGAATGAGAAAATCTTAGAGATTAGGGGATATTATAGAACATACTGAAACCTGATTCATCACATAGGTCTTCCTAAACTGACGTCATCAACCCTCTAAAAAACTCAGCACTACCCATCCAAGCATAACCCAGGATCACAATCCCAATGTAGAGAAATTTAAATACTAAGGGACACTATCCACTGTATAATCTAAACTATTATTGAAATATTTTTCAGACGTTCTGTAACTATTCCAAGTTCTCATATTGTGTTTAATGTTTGTATATACAAACTAAACAACCACAAATAGATCACAATCATATTTTACATCATGATCCTCACAATCAAACATTGCCTCTAAATCACCAATTCAAACCATCTCCCCATGATCAAGTGTAATTCCAAGGACTTCCTAACCCCATTATCATCAAACAAGGTAATACGCACAACCTAAGAGGTGTTGTCTATTAATAACCATTGATTTAAATCTTCCAATCAGTAAACATCAATTATTTGGGTAAATCAAACTTTAGTTATACCAAAACACAATATGAAACCGATGCACATTTTCAATTCTAAGACCATATATTAGGGAAAAAATAATTATAAACTCCAACCAGACATACTGTCAAAAATATTCTTTGTGAGTATTTGTAAAAAAAATTACATTCAATCAAAAACTAGGAGGAAATAATTTCATTTCATATCCCATATTTTTTCTAAAATAAATATATCAATATGTACTACAAATAAATTTCATGAAATACATGAAATTAATTTTTATTTATTTATAAAGGAAAATTTCTAAGGGAACATACCTTAATCTCATGGCGCCTTGAAAATGCTAAATCAGAACAACTCTAGGGGGGTCTGAAAGAATAGTGTGCACACACAAGAGACCTTAACAAAAAAACCCCAATTTAACACAAATTAATCACGAACACAAGACCATGTAGACCAAGGTTATGTGTAACTCAAGATAAAATGGAAGGAGAAGGGAGAGGGGAGAATATAATATGATATTACCTCAACTAATCACCACAAATACTTGAAGAATCCCTTGACAACACCATTGGAAGAAGAGGGGAGGCATATGTTAGAATGGAGGATCCCCCTATGTGTCACATGAGCCGCTATGGGATGAAATTTGGTGTTTTTGTAACAACCCAAACATTCATTAATGAAAATTACACTTGATCTAATTAATTATATTATTATGGTTATATAAAATTTGAACATAATTGGTTTTATGTTTCTAGATTTTAAAATACAATTAGGAATTATGATTGTTGCTAATATATCCATTAAACAGTGATCACATTATTAGTATAAATATAGGGCTTTAACAAATCCAACTTACTCAGATAAAGTAAGAGATGTCCTCATCCAGTAGACTTTCCCCATAGGAAGTCCATTTGTCATAGCTCGGAAATGAGGTGATATCATTGGGATTTCCTCTTGGCCCCACCCAAGCTGAGCTTGGACATGTTAATTTTGAGCAGAACTGACTCTAGGGGAAGGGGATGTTAATATAGATTACCACCCGAGCGATGTTATCCGAGCCACCCCAAGAGTCTATCATCATCTCACACCTTACCCTTCGATATTTTGTGGGTGTTATAATGGGTTGTGTAACAAGTCCCTAGCACTAGGAATTTTTACATTATTTTTGTATAAAGAATGTGCATTCATTTTATTATTGTTACTTTGTAAATAGTTTTTAATGCACAAATAGTGTTTTTAGTTAATATTAAACTATGAAATCTATTTTGATGAATTAATGGATTTTTGAATTAAATAATATTTTAATAAAATATTATTATTATTAAATTAATTTTTTATTAAATATAAATGATCATATAATGTTATGAATGCAATTGTAATTTCTATGAAGGTTTAAAAGCTGTTTTTGTCAAAACCCATGAATTTTCGGTAAATGTGGGTTTTTATTTTAAAAATAAAAAATTCTCATATTTACAAATTTATTTAGATAAAATTAATATTATTTTTTGAATCAGGACATCAAAATTCTTCAATTCTGAATTTTTCATAGTTTTATGAGATAGTTGAATGTTTGGGTAAAAATTAAATACCGTATAAATATATAATGAGTTTTACGACATCATAATGACACAATAGTGTTGAAATTAAATAATATAAACATTATTTTTGGAAAATATATGTTTTAACATCAAAATAATGTGATTTTTGGTTTTTTTTTGATATATTTTACAAAGCTTTAGTGGACCCTTCAAGACTTGTAAAACATTTACTCTTTTTAAATTGTTTTCCTTGAGAGTGTGACTCACTTCCACGTAAGAAACCCTGTTATTTTAAGAAGTTATGCCATTGGATTTATAAAATATTGTTTTACACTCCCCTTTGGAAAAAAACCATGTTCAAAAACAGTGGGACGGTTTGTGGTTTTGATTAGTTAAATGTGAGATGTCCTAAACTTAAATAATAAAGAATTTTGTCTCCTTTA
The DNA here is from genome assembly GCA_963277665.1 of Viscum album. Classification (NCBI taxonomy): domain Eukaryota; kingdom Viridiplantae; phylum Streptophyta; class Magnoliopsida; order Santalales; family Viscaceae; genus Viscum; species Viscum album. The sequence goes on from OY728148.1 coordinate 2,133,591,365, forward strand.
CTATATAAACCCACCCAAGTTCCCACTTCCTCTTCACTCAAATACTTTGTATTTCGACCAAACATTTCCCTTCTCTCTCTATAATCCTCCAAAGGTGCACCAAGCTCTCAAGAATCCTCTCGCAAGCCTCTCTCAATCCTTTGGATCACACTTCCAAGAAAAGGGATTTCATCCTTTCTCATTTTTTCCATTTTTCTTTAAGTTGTTATGCCCTTTTGTTTTCAATTAAAAATGTCGGGTATAATTTAGAAAATCCTACATACTTCCCTCTTTATTTTTGGATGATGGGAGACCCCTTTCTCTCTCATTAATGCCTCTCATGTACACCCCTTACCATGAAGAAATTCTGTGGGGGATTTCTCTCTCCTCTTTTACATCCAAGTAATTATTTTGTATTGTGCATATAAATTCCATTAAACATATTGGGATATGTATCTATATGACCCCCTTACTTCCCATTTCATGTAAATATGATGATACACCCTTTTCTCTCTCATCAACCATTTTCATGAATCCTTATGTTACGTCGTTATGCTGCCGAAATTGCACCATGTTTTTCCAATCCAATATCATTGTGTAGTGAATACCATACCCAAGTCTATATCAATGGTATTAAACTTTATGCACATATACACATTCAATGTTACTTTAATTTATTTATTCTACATTATTTATTCGTAGAATAACTTATGATGTTGATTGATTCCATGATACATGATCCATGTTGCACACTTACGCATGAAATGAAATGTTTAAGAAAGGGGCACCCTAATTGTGCTCTAATGCATTGGGTAAAGTGTTGTATCATGATATGTCATGTGAAATGAGTTTCTACTCATGATAATTCAAGTGAAATTAGGTTTTACACATGATTCATGTGCACTGATGGTTTACTCATGATCCTTGTGCAATGATCCTTGGCTCATGCTAATTCCATGATAAGTGTTGTTGCTACATTTCCATGTTATGATTATCTTGATTTATCATTCCTTTATGTTCATGTATCTCCTGTGATCCATTGATATTCCTATTTTATAACACGTATTTTATTCCTCATTTTATTCCATGTTTATTCCCTTACTGGGATTTATTGCTCACCCTTTTCTGATGCATGTCCTCAAGATATCCCATTCAATGCTAAGTACGAGGGAATGTGGTGGTCATGTAAAGGAAGTTCTCAATAAAGATATTGTATTTCATTTTTAAAGTTGTTATGTAATTATCCTAATCCCCAAAGACATTAGACCTCTTGATCTTCCATTTTGTATCAACTGAAGTGTTTATGTAATAAATTAGGTTTAAGTGTGTAATAAAAAGCAGGGTTGTTATAGTTGGTATCAGAGGATAGGTTTAGTTAATTTTGGAATTAGGATTAGAAAACCCTAGTAAATCCTTATAGAAAAGACTAATTCTAATAAAAACTTCCCAAAGTTTTTCTTAGTACTGATTAATTCGACCCTCAAGAAAATACATACATGTCTAGATACGAGTAGGTAGAGGCGGCTCTGGCAGAGATGTACCTAGGGGTGGAAACCCCAACAAGGAGTTTTGGGCTTGACCCAGGGTATCCTGGTATATAAAAATGGGTGATGCTTCACTCTTGGTTACGATACACCCGGGGGATATGCTTTGGTAAATTAACAAGATTAGTATGAACCATTATCAAGGGAACCAAAAAATGCCCCTAAGAATATATGTTAAAAAGTAGATCATGAATATCATAGATTGAAGCCTATGGATTCATAAGTTTAGGAAATAAAAATTATTTATAGGTCCTCAGTTTTGTCCTTGGATTACCCTTTATGTGTTACCCTTAACTTTTCTTTTATTCTAGCAAATGTCTGGTTATAGGAGGACTCGGGCTAACAATCGTTGTGATGATCAATGTGATGATTTTTATGATGATATTCCCAATCTGATGGGAGAGGGAATCTTAAAATTTTTCACACTTCTCTGTTAGTTAACTAATACTTTGAATAGAAACATGGGTCATGATGAATTTTCAACCCCCCTAAGAAAGAAAAATTCACTATTGAGAGATTCCTGAGACAAAGGCCTCCTACTATTAATGGATCATTTAATCCCTCAATTGTTGAACAACAGATCAACTCCATTGAAATGATCTTATCCATCCTCCAATGTTCTTAACAATATAAGGTTATTCTGGTTATATATCATATGGAGGGTGAAGCCAATCAATGGTGGATAGTGATCAAAAATTCAAAGCCTGAGGAAGAGATCGAGGCATTAGAATAGAAGTATTTCTAGAAGATGTTTTTTGTTAAATATTTTCCACGCACCCTCCATCTTAAAAGGGAAAGGGACTTCCCTTCCCTTAGGAAAAAAGACGAAGAATACATCAGAGCATATGAGTCAAATTTCATAAGGATTGCATGATATGCCTCCATCTTTTTCATTACCCACGAATTCAAGGTTTACTTCTTCTTTGGTGGGCTGAACCCTAGCCTACAGAAAGCACTAGAGATCCGTGACTTCAACAGCTAGAAGGAAATTGTCCGATGTTACCTCAAGGAAGAAATAATGATTGGAGAATATCAAGGGTTTTATGTGGACCAATAGAGTAAGGTAGACTTCAATGATTTCAGTCTGATGGATAAATCCAATGGTTCTAAGAAGATCCAGTACCCCATATGCCAAATGTGTGGAAAGAAGCACCCAAGAAATTGTCTGAAGGGGACGAAGAAATGCTTTAGGTGTGGAAGAGAAGAGAACCTAGCTATTAACTGCCGACAAGAAAAACCCACAGATGCAACCAATTAAAGGAATGCTATATTCCAACATCAATGCATTTTTTATTACTACAACCACAATGAACCTGGGCATCTTGTGTATCAGTTACATAATCCAAGGTATTTTGGAGCCAACAAATAACCTCCAAGGCACCAAGGGAGACCTTTTTCCATCACAACTGTTAAAGTGAACCCCGAAAACAAATTGGTCATAGGTATGCTAGTTATTCATTCAGGAATAGTGAATGTACTTTTTGATTCAGGTTATACGAATTATTTAATATCCTAAAAGGTTACTAGATAATCCTAGCACCACCACAAATCATGGAATTAAAGATGTTGGTGAGTATTGAAATGGGGAAATCATTACATCCCATGAATATAACTCCTCCCCTGTCATAATATTTGGATTTAATTTCTCAACGAACCTCAGCATACTCCAACTGGTGGAATTTGATGCAATTCATGGAATGGATTGGATTTTCTTATATAGAGCCAACAAAAATTTACATGATAGGGAAATCACTCTCCACGTGGAGAATCGACCACCAATTCTATACAAGTGCAAGGAGGATGGTGAATCTTCTTTAGCTCCATCATCTCAAGAGTGGATATTAAAGCCCCGTGAGTACGCATATCTGGCTCGGATGATTGAGTCTAAGGAAGCAACCATCCTTGAATACATGCTTATTGTGAGGGAATTAAATGATGTGTTTCCTGAGAAATTTCTTGGTCTTCCTCCTAGAAGAGATGTTGAAATATGAGTTGATCTTATACCTGGGGCACTTCCAATATCCAAGACTCTATATAAAATGGATTTTGTGGAGCTTTAGGAGATTAATAAACAACTACAAGAGAATCTGGATAAACGGTTTATATGCACAAGTGCTTCACCATGGGGTGCACCCGTCCTCTTCATCAAAAAGAAAGATGGGTCAATGCACCTTTGCGTCGATTATTGTGAGGTTACCAAAATCGTGATAAAGAACATGTATCGTCTCCCATGAATTGATGACATTTTTGATCAGCTGTGTGGAGAACAATACTTTTCCAAGGTGGATTTTTGGTTGGGATATTATCAAGTAAGGGTAAAGAAGGAGGATATCCCCAAGATTTCTTTTCGTACAAGATATGGGCACTATGAATTCAATGTAATGTATTTCAGACTCACTAATGCTCCACCAATCTACAGAGACTTGATGAATAACGACTTTATGGATTACCTTGACAAATTTTTGGTAGTACTTATAGATGATATTCTAATATACTCCAAAAACAATGAGGATCATGAAGAGTATCTATGAATTATACTAGAGACCTTTCAGAAGGAGAATCTCTTTGAAATGTACAGCAAGTGTGTGTTCATGTTGAAGGACGTCTCATTCTTGGGCCATATCATCACAAGAAATGGTATATGTGTGGATCCCTCTAAAAAAATGCAATTGAAGGATGGATGAGGCCAACATCGATAACGAATATCCATATCTTCTTTGGGTTTTCTGGATATTATCGACATTTTGTGAGAAATTTATCACGATTTTCCAACCCTCTTACCAAGATAACATAGAAGGGAGTTATGCTTTCTTGTAGTGATTAATGTGAAGAAATAATCAAGGAGTTAAAAAGGAGGCTTATCACTATGTTTGTGCTCACTTTACCCACAAGTGGAGATATTTTTGTGGTATTCAGTGATGCTTCGAAGAAGGGATTGGGCTATGTGTTGATGCAAAATGAAAATGACATTTCCTATACTTTAAGGCAATTAAATGTTCCTGAGAAAAATTATCCAACACATGACCTGGAGTTAGCTGCGGTGATCTTTACTTTTAAAATGTGTAGGAATTGTCTCTTTGGGTAGAAGTGAGAAATATATACAGACAAAAAAATCCTCAAGTATATATTCACAAAGAAAGTGTTGAACATGTGCCAATGAAGATGGTTAGAGCTGATCAAAGACTATAACTGCTCAATCCATTACCACCCTAGGAAATAGAACAAGGTGGCAGATGCTATAAGTAGAATGGACCCAACGATTCTATCCTTGATGAGAATTGAGAAAGATCAAATCTTCTTATATTTGATGAAGATATACATGGGGATCATAAAGAAGGGATCATCATCAATCCTTTAACAATTTATTGCTCAACCATCACTTTTGGAAAGGTTAAAGGATGATCAAAAGGATGATGTGGGAATTTAGAAGAGAGTTGAAGCTATTATAAAAGGGAATTCCTTGGAGTCATATGTTAATAAAGAAGGAAATGTGTGATTTGGTAAAAGAATATGTGTCCCATCAAGTCTGGAGCTGAAAAAGGAACTTTTGGATGATGTGCATAGTTCAAATATCTCTATTCACCTAGGAGACACAAAGATGTATCAAGAACTCCAAGATCATTATCGGTGGGATATTACGAAGAAGGAGATCACTGAATTTACATCAAAGTGCTTGGCGTGTCAAAAAGTGAAGGCTGAGAGATGTAAGTCTAAGGGGATGAAGCAACCATTACCCATACCATAATTTAAATGGGAGAACATCACCATGGGCTTTGTCACTGGAATTAAAAATACTTCCAAAGGAAGTAATGTAATATGGGTTATTGTGGATCGTCTTACAGAGTTTGCACACTTCCTTGTAATTTGAGAGGATTTTTCATTAGATAAACTAGCACAGATATATATCAGATAAGTGGTAAGGTTTCATGGGGTACCACTACTGATTGTATTAAATCTTGATACAAGATTCACATCTATGTTTTTGATGAGTCCTCAACATGCTCTGGATACTAAACTGAACTTTAGTGTGGCCAATCATCCTCAAACTGATGGCCAATCTGAGCGAACTATTCAGAAACTATAGGATCTGTTAAGAAAATGTTATATGGACTTAAAAAGTGGGTGGTACCAACAAATTCCACTGGTTAAATTCTCCTAAAATAACAATTTCTACTCGAGAATCCGAATGGAACCTTTTGTAGCCTTGTATGGGAAGAGGTTTATAAAAGCAGCATGTTGGGATCAAGTCGGTGAGCGTAAGCTGTTAGGACTAGAAAAGGTCGAAGAAATAGTGGAGAAGGTGAAAACCATTCCGCATCATATCAAGGGAGCCCAGATTTGACAGAAGTATTATGCATATAACCATTAATGAGACCTTGAGTTTAGAGTTGGAGACAAGGTATTTCTACGCATATCTCCACAAAATATGGTCATGAGGTTTGGAAAGAAAGGGAAGTTAATTCCTCAGTACATCGTCCCCTTCGATATTATTGATCATGTTAGGGTTGTGGCCTATCGACTAAAACTTACACCTATCATGGCCAAATTACAAGATGTCTTTCATGTATCCCTCTTAAAGAAGTGCATACCAGACCCTTCACATGTACTCTCTTTAGAGGTAGTACAGCTAGAGGATGATCTTTCTTATGGGGATCAACTAGTGAAGAGATTATATCATAGAGAAAAGGTTCTAGGAAATAAGACAATTCCCCTCATCAAGGTGATGTGAAAAAACCACATGTTTGAAGAAGCGACATTGGAATCAGAGGAAGTGATGAAGAAAAGTTACCCAGATTTGTTTTAGAGTGGTAAAAGAAAATTTTGTGGCTGAAATTCCTCAATGGGGGGAATATTTTATTGACCCCAACGTTCATTTATGAAAATTCAACTTGATCTAATTAAATGTCATATTATGGTTATATAAAATGTGAACATCAATGGTTTTATGTTTCTGGATTTTAAAATACTAGTAATAATTGTGACTTTGTTAAATATAGTTGTTGAACAAAGATCACATTATTAGTATAAATATACGGCTTTAAAAAATCCAATTTACTTAGACAAAGGAAGTGATGACATCATCTAGAAGAATTTCCCCATACGAAGCCAATTTTTCAGGGCTCAGAAAGGTAGTGGCGTTATTGGGATTTTCTCTTGACCAAGATCATGCTGAGCTTGAACACGTTAAGTTTCAGTAGAGCTGACTACAGGATAAGTGGATGTTAATAGAGATTACTACCCGAGCGATGTTATTTGAACCACCCCAAGAGTCTGTCACCATCACACACCTCACCCTTAGATATTATGTAGGTGATATAAGGGGTTATGTTACAAGGCCCTAGCACAATGACTATGTACATTATTTTTTTATAAATAATGTGCATTCATTTTATAATTGTTAATTTGTGTATAGTTTTTAAAGCACAAATAGTATTATTAGTTAATATTCAACTAAAAAATATACTTTGATTAATTAATGATTTTTTTAATTAAATAATATTTTAATAATATTTTATTATTATTAAATTACTTTTTATTAAATATAAATGATCATATAATTTTATTAATGAAATTATAATTTTTATGATGGTTTGAAAGCTATTTTTCTCAAAACCCATCAATTTTCGGTAATTATCAATTTTTATTTTAAAAGTAAAAATTCACATATTTAGGAAATTATTTAGATAAAATGAATATTGTTATTGGAATCCGGATGTCGAAATTATCCAATAGTGATTTTTTCATAATTTTCTAAGATATTCGAATTTTTGGGTAAAAATTAAATACCTATTAAATATATAATGTGCTTTATGACATTATAATGACCCAATAGTGATGTAATAAAATAAAATAAACATTTTTTTGTCCAAAATATGTTTTACCTTTAAAATAATGTGATTTTGGATTTGTTTAATATATTTTATAATGCTTTAGTGCACCCTTGAAAGCTTATAAAACATTTTTTATTTTTAAATTGTTTTCCTCGAGAGTGTGACTCACCTCCACATAAGAAACACAATTATTTTAAAAAGTTCGGTAATTGGCCTTATAAAATTTTTTTTTCACTCCCCTTTGGAAAAAACCATGGTCCAATTTGTGGTTTGGATTAGTTTAATGTCAGGTTTCCCAACCCTAAATAATAAAGAATTCCATCTCATTTCCTATATAAACCCACCAAAGCTCCCACATCATCTTCACTCAAATAATTTGGAGTTCTACCAACCCCTGACCTCCTCTCTCTATTATCCTCCTAAGGTTCCACAAGATCCCCAGAAGTCTCTCTCAAGCCTCTCCCAAGCCTTTGGGATCACACTTCCAAGTAAGGGATTTCTTCATTTCTCATTTCATTTAATTTTCATTAAGTTTTTATACCCTTTTTCAATTAAACTTTTTTGGGTATGATTTATCACCATCCCCATACATCCCTATTTATGTTTGGATGATGGGAGACCCCTTTCTTTCTCATTAATTCCTCCCATTTACACTCATTACCAGGCCGAAATTCAATGATATATTTCTCTCTCCTATTTTACATCCAAGAAATTCTTTTGAATTATAAATATAAATTCCATTAAATTTGTTGGTAAATGTATCTATATGACCCCATTACTGTCCATTTCATATAGAAATGATGAGACACCATTTTCTATCTCATAAACCATTTTCATGAATCCTTATGTCACGCTATTATGCGGCTGAAATTGCGTCATGTTTTTCCAAGACAATATCATTATGTAATGAATACCATACCGATGTCTCTATCAAGGGTATTAACCATTATGAACTTATACATATTGAATGGTACATTATGTATTTATTATAAATTACTTAATCCAGTCACAACTTATGATATTGATTAATTCCATGTTATATGATCCATGTGGCACACTTATGCATGAAATGAAATGTTTAAGAAGGGTGTACCCTGATAGCGCTCTAATGCATTGGGTAAAGTGTAGTATCATGATACATCATGTCAAATGAGTGTTGACTCATGATAATTCAATTGTAATAAGGTTTTACCTGTGCTTCATGTGAAATTAGGTTTTACTCATTCTCCTTGTGAAATGAGCCTTGGCTCATGCTAATTCCATGTTAAGTGTTGTTTCCACATTTCCATGTTAGGATTATCATGTTTTATCGTTCCTTTATGTTAATGTTTCTCTTATGATCCATTGATATACCTATTGTCTAACATGTATTATATTCCTCTTGTTATTCCATGTCTATTCCCTTATTAGGCCTTATTGCTCAGCCTTTTCTTATGAATGTCCTCAGGTTATCCCATGCAATGCTAAGTACGAGGGGATGTAGTGGTCATGTAAAGGAAGTTTTCAATAAAGATGTTGTATATCATATTTTAAGTTGTTATATAATGATTCTAATACCCAACTACATTATAACTCTCGATCTTCCATGTTTTATCAGGTGAAGAGTTTATGTAATAAATCAGGTTTATGTCTATAATAAAAAAACAGTGTTGTTATAGTTCTGGTGTAAACTATTAAGAGGGGTATAATTTTCAATTCAAAATTTTAATTAACTAGGCACAACCCATGGCTTGTAAACATTGTATGGGAAACCCTGTACCAACCCTGAAACAGTTACCCAACCCCCTATACACCCGCTTAGTTGGGTCGGATGGTTTTATGAACCATTCACCAAACATATTACTTTTTTCTGTAAAAAATAATGAGGTATGTGTGTAACCTCATCATGTTCTGATCTAACCTTGCTCAAGTATGTCACCCTCAACTAGCGGAACCCATGACCTCCATAGTTTCTCATGGAATCCACACAGTTTGGATCATGGTGTGTGTTACCCATGCAATAAAATACCATACAAGGTCAAAATGAAAATGAAAGTAACTAATCCTTAAGATTTTGCAAGGTCACACATAACATGACCCTAATGCATTCAAGAAAACAAAAAAATCCCTAAACTCAAAATTTTGATCTAAAATATCCTATTCTGATAGAATAAAAAGAAAAAATTACAATCCAAACTAAAGGAAGAAAATAAAATATGGCATGTGACATGAGATTTATGTCTCACTAATTAGACAATGAAAAATCTATGTTTGTGTGTAGGAAGTCATTCATCATATCAAAACACGTGTAATGAACTCAGTATCATAAATGTTTCATCATCACATAAATCATGGATAAGAAACAGGTTTCACAAACATTATGCAATCATAAACATAATCAAACAATAAAGAGAGTGAGGATATTTTCCCTGAATAATATCCCCATAAATTCATAACTAACATGAAATAACGTAATATTTGATGTATAATAATGTTTAAATATATTTTAAATACATATCTTTATGAAAATATCCATTTCCCTATGAATAATGATTTTTAAATCATAAATCATTTTGAATCCCATTTTCATTGAAAATACCCTTGAAATATTATAGATAAATACTTGAAACCCTTTTTAAAACATTTTAAAAATGTAATACATTCTAAAAGATACATTTCATTAAAAAATTTATCAAATTATGTTGTCAAAAAATTTAAATCATTATTAGAATTATTTTTTGAAGGAACACAATTTTCAGACCGAAGAGATAAATATATCCAAATTTTATTAAAAACACATTCTAATTTATATTAAGTTCCAAAGAGAGTAGAAATGGCACAATCGAATGCATATATCATGAAAAAGGATAATAAAATTAATGATAATTATTTAGAGTTAAATCATAATATTTCATCAATATATATATGATTGGAAATAATCCAGATAAATGATGAGATTGTTGAAATAAACTCTTACCAGATTTTTTACATTATATCACAAGAACTATGAAATAATAAAATTAAATTAAGAATGCAATATAATTAAAGGAAATATATTCATGATATACCAAGTCCATGGAGTAGCATATACACCTTATAAAAGGATATATGTGTAAATCATGACATGTGTCCCAAAGATGCGAAATAGATACAAAATTGCATTACCACTTTTGTAACTTTGAGATTGTAACCCCCTGAAATAGAGATCCTCAAATGGATACCTAAACTTTTATGTATAATAATCATAAAACACATGAAATTGAATTATATACACTACATAGAAGAAATAAGTGGTGAATATAGCATATGTCTCACAATGTGAAAAATGAGATATAAATCCTTTACCTAAAGTATTGATTTCCTTAGTAAAAGTTGAAAACACATGTTAAATAAATATTACATTATTATAAATCTACCAAATAATCAAAATCTTATATAATAAAATATATCATTTATACATGAACTTATATTACTCATTCATTATCAATTTTATGTTAGTGTTATGTTTCGTGTATCAACCACTTTGTTTTTCGTACCTGTTTTGACTTATTATTCCAGGTCCTATTACATAAATCATGATATAAAAAATCCATAATGGTGGCCACGATATAAATATCATATATATTCCTAATATTTTTATTTTTTTCGTTTCTAAATGTTAATTATGGAAAATAAAATACATCGTTCTTAGAGATTGTATGTTGTACGTACGCATGTGTACTACTTTCATTTTGTTATCAGATTAAAAGAAATAAAATTATATTTTTTATTCTGATTACAGTATCATTTATTTGTCATATATTTCTCATATGTAAATAATTATCATCCCTAATTCATTCCATGTAATGTGTGAATGTACCACATCACTATGTGAGTTTGTAGTCCACCTTTCACATGAATGGAACTATTGTTTTCCAATAAAATGGAAACAATGAAGGTATGTGTGATGTTAAAATTAAAGAAAGTTAATAACATCTTAAAATATTATATATCATAAATGAATAAAAAATCCAGAATTATTACCAATATTTTATGGTGGTAATTGAAGAATGAATGATATCGGTTCGCAAGGCGACAGTTCATTGTACACATGAAAGAAGATTATGTACCCAATTTGATGGATGTTTGTGTAGGTGTATGTCAAAATATTAACATAAATAAAACTCACCATATTTTATATAATTTGGTAAATATATAAACATGATATAAAAATAATTAAAATGCCTTAAATAAGAAATGAAACAAAAATGTCTGTTGATGGACATTTCATTTTACACTGGTATATCCTTTTGGTTTTCACCAAAGGTTGTCCGTTCTTGGATTTCTGAAAAAATGGATGTCTATATTTTCAAATAAAACTTATAAAATTGTAAAATATTAGTTTTAAATAATTCACCCAATAAAATTTAATAAAACATATTTTTAGAAAGATACATTTTAAGCATAAAAATTGATTTACTTTTATACCATGTCTCAATAAATAATAAGATGAATGTTAAAATTAATATTGAATTTATTATATAAATATATATATATATATATCATTAATATAATGCATCAATGGTGATTGTTTTATTTTATTTGGATTAAAATACACTTATGTGCATTTAAATTGTATTTCCCAAAAAGATGTCTTTTATATTCAAAAGAATATTATTATCATTAAAAATTAATTGGTTACCAAATACTTCTTTATATATACATGTGAAATTAATATTTTCGTAATTCAATTAATCCAATTCATAAATTCCACTCTAAAAAAATGGTTTTAATTATATCTTTTAAATAATAATATATTTTTTTTCAGTGAATCTCTATGTGTTGTGTCAAGTATGCAATCAAACGTAGTGTTTACTTATTAAAATATCATGATGTTACATTTCATCCCACTTAAAATTAATTTTCCATCATAATTAACCACCAAAATACAAAAAATATGAGGATAACGCTTATAGATCGCATCCTCGGGCTCCCAAATAGCTTTCTCAAGCCAGTGGTTTCACCATAAAACATTGATTATGTGAGTGGTCTTGTTTCATAGAACATTCTTGATCAGATCATGAATATATACCATATTGTCCTCAAAATAAATATATTTCAACAATTGTATATCCTATAATTTTATTACATGTGAAAGATCATGTTTTAGGTCATAAAGAGACATACATGGAACACATCATGGACATGATTGAGATTCATTGAATTCCATAATCGATAAGCTACCACCCCAATATTATAATGGATATAAAAATTAAATCATATCCTTGCAATTTGGAATTACGTATTTAAAATGAAATGTGGTTTTTTTATAACTTGTTTGTGGGAAACCCACATCATTAAAATGTTCAATGACAAATCACCCTAAAATGAAAAATTAATTGGTGTAGATCACAAAAAAAACTAGTATTATTAATATGATAACAATAGTGGAAAGTGAAAAAATAGACTTGTAAGATAATTATTTATATCATATTTTAATGGAAAATGATAGATAATATGGTCATTATATGGATAGTGACCAAAATAATATTTACCAAATTGTTATAAAGAAATTTCATTGACATCATAATAAATGATGATAGTAGTATAACATTTTATTTAAAATAATTTTGAGAATATATACTTACTTGATTTTATCTCATATGTATAATCTCACTCTTTTGTTGTTCATTGATAAATATCCAAATGATATCTGACCCCAGGAAATTAATATTGAATTGAAATTCCAAGAGGGCTTGTTGTTCATAAGATACATAATGTGATATCAAGTCATTCCTAATGTCATTAGTTAACATAACATAATGGTATGCACATATTATTAAATAATAATAAATATTCATATGGTAAATAAATAAATTAATCCATAATACCCCATCCAATATTCTACATAAACAATTTCAAAAATTTATACCCTTGTGAACATTCCAAAAGAAATATATAAAAAATTGGAATGAAGTTCACTAAAATTTCAAAAACAAGTCATCGTTATTCCCCTAAATAATATGACGTATATCTTAATTTTCACATACCAAATATTTAATTATCATTATAATTTATTTTCTTAATACATTTTAATTACTTTAATTACCAAAAAACATTAGCAAAAAAATGTATCCCTTAAAAAATTATCTCTTTCCTCATATATTACATCCAAAAATTATTTAATCACAATACTAAAACTATATTGTCATTAAATTACTATAAATTTCCAAATAATTAAATAATATCTCATTCATTTTACAATAAAATAAACATATCATTGTTTCATTATTATCCCCTAATCCTACACCTATTAATAGTTATATTTTCTAAAATCATGTTTTCTTCAAAAAATACCTCCTTATAATTAAATCAGTTTTCCAGTTCATTAAAATCATTAAAAATGAGTTTTAAATATAAATAATGAAGAACATATATTGAACAATAATATAATATTTCATTATTATTATATCATACTCATTGAATTCGGGTACATAATTACATTATTCAAACCACTTCCTTCTCAAAAAATCAAATACACTTCATCATCTTATTCCTTGAATGTTCATTCCTTTTACTTGTCATTTATAGCCTCAATATAACTATTAATCATACCACCTATCTTATTTCCATTACAAACTTTCCCCTAATGACTTCTATTTTCATAATTACAATGATTTATATATCTAAATAATTCATATATAAATTAAACCAAATTGATGCCAATTATTCATCTATTGTATTAATCAAACTTGAAGACACTTAATTTGTCTCCACATATATACTGAAAATATCTTCTTGTACTTTTAAGGCATCCACATGTGTGTTTTCTCCCAAATTCTCGACATGTAATAATCTGAATCTATTTTCACCCATAGTCTTTACTACCCGAACTATCAGTATAATCATTCCGTGTATTCTTTATTGAGTTTTAGATTCAAGTGATGTAAGAATTTTAAATTATGTTCAATGAAAAATAATTGGTTATAATCAAACTAATTTTTCTCTAGATATCAACCCATTTTACTATTCATAAAAACAATTTCAAGCATATTCGATGATAAACCTGTTCATTATAGTTTGTAACATTTTCTAACAAAAACACCATAGTGTTATTAACACATCTCATTCCAAGAAATAACGTAATCATGATAAATAAACTATAGGATGTCAAAACATTAAAAATATCTTTAATCTATGACACTTTTTTTTCTTCGGAAATTTAAATTTATCTTCTAATAAAATCCTTCATTATGATTCATAAAGAGTTTGTGAATTCTCAAAGAATATCCCTCCAAGGACTGTAAAACAAGGTGTGTGACATGGATTGTTGGGGTGCACCAGTTCTTGATCAAGTCTATCACAATATTTTGTTTTTGGGGATGTCACCCCTATTTAAAATACATGTATATTACATCTTTTTTGACAAATATTCATAAAATTAAAAATTATATTCCCAATGACTATAATTGTTTAGTTTCTTTAGACACATTAGAAGACAACATTATAATGTGGTGATAGATATTAAATGTTTCACACAAATATCATGCCATTTTGTACTCTTTATTGGAATACTATACCTATAAATTATTCAGAACCTAGGGAATGATACATACAAAAGTATGAGATCATATGCTCATTAAGGGTATTCATATAAAAAATATAACAATAATATGATCATAACTGTATCACAACATGATCATAAAATATGAATATCACAAAATGAATATCAATGATCATATTTATGAGTCAAAGTATAAAGATTGGTTGTTCATACGACATGAATAATAAGGAAATAAATAAACATGATCCATGAGATCAAAATATTATCATATGACCAGGATTTATCGACTGGTATATAATCATATGAAATGATTTATATAGTGGTCATAGATCATCGCTAATGTGATCCTAGTGGAAATGGGTTTACTCTCCAAACCCTCTTAGTAGTAAAGGATCTGAACCAAGACCGTATTAGTATTCAAGTTTCACTACCAATACCATCTTAATGGTAATGGTTCCCACCGAAGATCATATTAGTAGAAAATTTCTTTATCTAAATATGTTTCACTCACAATATTAACCATATATATCTAATGAGATATAATTCATACATAATGTATTGGATGTAGATATTGATCCCACCAATTATATAATGAAAAAAAATCATACGTATCCCATAAGAACTAAAACAATTTATCTTATGAGAACTCATTTATAGAATAGAGTTTCATAATCATTTATGTGTAATATAAATCTAGAAAAATAAATTGGTTTCATAAACATCTTCCCATCATATATAAAAATTATATATAAAAAATAATCATATTATCGAGGAATAATATCCCCAGTAAAGAATAAGTAGCATAAAAATGATAAATTGAAAGGGAAATAATTTTGGAATTATCTTTTAATAAAATTTATTGAGTAAACTATAGTTTATTCATTTAATTTTTTATTATCAGATAAAATTTAGAAAACATGTTTGATTAAAAAAATCCTTGAAACAAATAAATAGTTTTTTTGAAAAAGTATAAAAAATTATAATAACAAAAAAGTTTTAAAAAATAATTATCATTAAAAATGACCTTAAAATATCTTTTCAAATATTTCAAATAATTGTTTTAATACATCCTTATGAAATAACATATATTTCTGAATTAATATACAATTAAATTGATATTTTCATTTATAAAATATATTATTTACCCCAAGTACCAAAGAGTGTTAAAATATAGATTTATATGAATATATAATGATTAACTACTATAGAATAAAATTCATGATAATTTATGAAAGGTGGATTATATGATTTCACCAATTTATGCATAATTAAAAAAATCATGATGAATGATGTGATTGGAGAAAAAAATCCGTACCACTTTGGTATCATTGAATCATAATCCCAGTGAAAGAATAAAATTAAATTAGTGTCATACTAAAATTAAAAGAAGTATAATCATGAAATACAATGTAAATGGGGTTTAATACAACCTCTTAAAAGGATATATGTGTATATCATATCAGGTGACTCAAAAAATGGAAAATTGAAAAAAACATTCCCTTATAACTTTGGTAACATTTAAATTATAACACCATTAAATTATAATCATCAAATAAATATATTAAGAAAACAAATTTATTAAGAATAATAATAATTTACATTAATTTGATGTATATATAACACCTATAATAAAGGGTTATGGGATATTTCATGTGGCTCACAATGTAAAATGTGAGATTGAAAAACCATACTTTAAGTATTAATTTCACGAATACAAGTTAAAACCCCTTGAATAATAAAAATATGTTTCTTGTAAATCTACCATATAACCATATTTATATATAATCCCATATATAATTTTCTTATGACTTTATATTACTCATTAATTAATAATTTCATGATAATGATGTGTTTTAGGTAATAACTGCCTAATTTTCAATATAAATTTTTGACATGTTATTCTTGGTCCTTTAACATTGATTAGGGTTGAATCTTATCAATAAGGATAAAAATGATATAAATATCATATATGTTCAATATATATCTCTTTATGTTAATTAAAAAATAATAATGACAGAAAACAAAATACATCGTTCATTGAGATGGTATGCCATAAGTAAACATGAACATTGTTTTAATAATATTCTCAGATTGAAAAAAATTATATTATATTATAAGAAATCACTAGATAATAAATTTTATTTCATATATATGACATATTATTATTAAAACTATCTTTAATTCATTCCATGTAATGTGTGAATGAATTACATCACTTTGTGAGGTGTTCATCTACTATACACACGAATGACGTTATCGTATTAGCAAAAAATGGAAAGCATGAAGGAATACGTGATATATCTATTAAAGAAATGTAATAACATCTTAAAAATAGTTTTTACCATATCTAGACTATTTATCAATCATTATTCTCAACTAATAAATGTGGTAATGGAAGAATGAACAACATCTATTTTCAAAGAGGTAGTCTGTCGTACAATGAATGATTATAAAATATCTCATTTTAAGGAAGTGTGTGAAATTTTATGTCACAAACATAACATAAAAACATATCAATATATTAGGGATACTTATTTTATAATATAAATATGATATAAAAATAAATTAAGTGTCTAAATGAATAATTAAAACAAAATTATTCAGTGATGAATGTCACATCTTCTTCGAGTATCTTCTTTATGTTTGTGCCAAATGAAATCCTTGGATGGAGTTCATTAAACTAATAACGATTTTTTTTAATGTAGGGATACTGTACTAATATTTTGATAGGTTATTTTCTAATACAAACATTTTTTAATGTCTAATGAAAAGAGAAGAAGATGATCCTTTTTATAAGAGATGGGAGAGGCACTCTTTTAATTTCATAACATATGAAATTAAAATAAATTATTTTCAAATTTGATATGTCTCCAAATAAAGTTATATAAAATATAGGATGATACTGGGACGAAATTTATTCATAAAAGTAAAGTTACTATACATTTTAATATTTATTAATCTTCATATTTTGAGTTTAACCCATATTCAACCCTTTTTTTCCGATAGTGATAACTTAGATTTTTACTATTTGAGGGATAATATTGTTAATATAAAATAAAAAAATGATATAAATGTATAATGGTATAATTTAAAAACTTCATACCAATTATATGAATAATGTTAATATTTTTAATAATGTTATATAATTTGATAAAATATTATATATTTTAGAATATCATTAAATTCAATTTTTACACTGTTCATTACATCAAGATTTTTAAAATATCACTATAATAAGAAATATTTGATAAACCACTTTTATTGATAATTAATAAAACATTTTAATCTAAAAAATTAGTGGATGAAATTAGTTATCTCAAAATATATTTATTTTAATAGTATTAATATCATTTATTGGATTTTTCCATTTATTTAATAATTAATGCATTAGCATTGTGTTAGTTTTTAATGTGATTTTTTATTCCATGAAAAATAAAAATAAATTATCATCAAGTATATAAATGTTTTAACATCCAAATGATTTTTTTCATTCAAATATATATTTTGAATAACCTTATATTGGAAATATTACACTTAGTAAAAATATCAGTGTGAGATGTTTAACTTTTCTAAAAATAATACACTACAAGGGGATTAATGTATTAAAATTTGATTTAATAGGTCATAAATTTAAGAAATGGTTGATTTTGGTGAAAATTTTAAATTACAATAAAATTATTTCATGTTTTTGTGTAATTTTATATTATTTATTAGTTTATTTTTACCCTCAATTCCTATAATTAACCTTAACTATGGTAATAATATTACTATTTATACAGTTCATATTGTCCACAAAAATGGAAATATATACTAAATTTTCAAAATATGATTACAAAAATGGAATCCATTTCTAAAATTCAAAAAATAAATGTGGCTAAAATTAATTTAAAATTAATCATATAGAAGGGGTGAGAAAGTGGGTTTTTAATTTGAAAATATTCAAATGATTGAAATGATTTTAAATTAAATTATAATATGAAAATTATTCCAATGATGTAAATTTAATTAATTTATATATTTTAGATCAAATTTTACATTAAAAAATTTAATGTACAATTTATCATTATGAAAGCATTTAGGTGAAATGTCAATTTTCAATTAAGATGTTGTATTTTTTACTTTTCAACAAAGAAAAAAACATATCATAAAAATACACAAAATTCAATCCAACTATATAATTATATTAATATTTTAAAATTGGATTTTATTTCTTCCATATAGAAATTATAAATGTTTCAAAATTTATTTTTAATAGAAGGGATCCATTATATTATCATAAAATTATTTTTCAGAAAAATAGAGGTTTTAAGTGAGAAATTATATTTCTTATAAAATGATTCCTAAAAAACAAATAAGATTAAAGATAAAATTATTATTGAATATTTTATATATATATATATATATATCATTAATATAACTCAACAAGTTTGATTTGAATATTTTATTGGAATTATATATACTTGTGGGCATGAAAATAGTGTTCAAGAAAAAACCTTTCAAAAGGGTTTTATTTTCATTTCTATTGAAATGGTCACTAAAGAATTCAATATATATTCATGTATAAAGAATATTTTCATAATTTATTTAATCATGTTCATACCCTCCATTATAATATCTAGGTTATAATAAAACCATAAAATAATAATGTTTACTTTTTTATTTAAGCTCGTTGTAGCATATCATGTATGTTATCGAACATAGAGTTTCCTTAATAAAATATAATGTTGTAACATGTTTTAATAATTAATTTTTCAGGGAATTATTTAAGATAGAATATATTAAAGGAGTTTTTTTTAAAAATCTGTGGGCAAGGTTTTTCGGATCAGATTGAACAATCAGACTGACCGACTCTGGGAAAGAAAGAACAAAATTAGAATTGTTTCTAGATTAACTTCAAAGAATAATTTATTAATTAAGTAATCAAATTGAATAATTAATGTGTGTTATCAGACTATGTTTTTTATTATCTCTAATTTAGTGGTTCATACCATATTATAAGTTAGAAAATGAAGATTTTTATTATCAAGAATTATTAAATTTACATTACTAAAGAATCACAATAACAAGTTCAGAACAAACTGGTGATGGTTTCGAAAATAGTTAAAAAATATTATTAACATCATTCATGAAGTAATAATCCCATGAAATATTGTATTTTTCATTTTGGTACACAAGTGGAAGTGTATTTCTGACATTTCATATCAACACAAAAGGATTGTTTTCTAGGTTAATATAAGATACTAAATCTTCCATTCAAGTATCGATCTTGATTTTGAAGTGTTTTTTAGAAAAATGGGAGTTTCAAGAAATTGTTTGAGTATACGCCATGAACTAAGGAGTACACACTGTATATTGGGTTGTCATGGGTAGTCGTGTAATGGTTGTGTAACGGCCAAGTACCCGGTCATGCAGGGTGACATGAAGACTACCAAAAGTGTATCCCTTTAATGGCATATACACGTCATGTATTCTCAGGGAAAATTTTGTGTATTTTTATTTTTATTTATTATATAGAATCGGGATTGCATCAAATTGGCAGAATCACCTTCTTCTCGGTTCATCTCATCCAAGAGTAATGAATATCGTAGATTCTTCTCTGAGCCCTGGACTCATTGTCTATTCTTCTAGATCCACTTCTCTCAATTTGACATCTTTTATGAGATATCTGTAATGGAAAGTTTTATTTTATTTTTTTTAGATCTACGACATTAAGGTTAAATTCAGAGGTTGAGGTTCTACTATATCAATCACAAAACATTGAGGTAGGTGCTTTGTGCCGTTCTGTAGATTTTCATTGAATTATACATAAAAAAGTGTCTAATAGCCAAGTTCAGGGTATTGCATCTTTAGAGAATTTAACCATTTAATTCTTTCTATGCCTTGATTTCTTGAGTTAGGTCACCTTGTTGAGAATAAGGTTTAATTACCATGCTATGGATGTGTTTTCCCATGTTTGAACTGATATTGGCTATTTGTTCTAATTTTTTCTATTAGACTACTTTGTTTTCCATGCCTAGTGTTGTTAGGATGGAGTGATATTATCAGGCCTGCTTGTGCCATGCCTTGAAGTTGTTTAGACAAGTAGTATATAATTATTTACTTTGGTTGCTGGATATTGGTTGGGAATGATTGACTTACAAAGGGTTGTGGGAACTAAGGGTAATTATTCCATAGGGGAATTGGATGATGAGGGCTTTCCCAAAGTGTCTGTTATACTTTTACGTTGAGAGACCATAGGGGGAATGGACGTCTATGCTTCATCAGAGTGTCTGTAGTTCCGTGTTGTAAGGACATAGGGGGAAATGGATTTTGAGTGCTTCCTCAGGGTTTCTATAGTTTACTGTTGTGAGACCACAGTGATAATTGATAGTGAGTGCTTCCGTAGAGTGTCTTTGTTTAAGCTGAACCAGATGGGTTAATTATGAGTCTTTCCCTATGGGTTGTTTGTGGTTTTTTTGGTTAATTACATAGTTAGTGTAAATTAATTTATATGGAACTATAGGATTTTTAACTTTTTATTTCTTCCTTGTTTATTAATTCATTTTTTATACTGTCTATTATATATATATATATATTCACTGATTGTTAGGAACAGATCATTGGGAAGTTGCCTACTGGGAATCATCTCAAACCTTTTTTGGGACATGATTCTAGCACCAAATAGATTATATTGTTGTAGGTATATATGTGGGCAAGAGCCGTTCTGCATCAGGTACATGATTCCAGTGGACCAAGAGGGAATTGGAGCAATCTATGTCTTGTGATGCCCTTGGATTTGTTTTCTTATTTTTCCATTGTACATTGGTATATTATTGTATTCCATTATTGTGAAATGTTTGGATTCTTTCCAAGATATTTTGACATGGATAGTTATTTATATATATGCTATAGTTGTTTATTTAGTATCAGTCTTCTATTGTTCACTATTGTATGGTATTACTACAACTTTTTCAACTGTTATCTATTTATTTCTTCTATGTAACTCTACTAATTAGTGCATAGTTTTTTCAATATCACACCCAAGGCCCACGCTACTAGTCTTCAGCCTCCCTCTTTCGTGGAAATTCACTTGAGGCCATGTGACTAACCGGGTACAGGGCACCTTTGGGTAGAACCCTGAACTGGGATGTTACAAAGTGGTACCAGAGGAATTATTTTATTCTTGACTTAATGTTTGTTTCCTATAAATAGGGATAATATGTAATAGGTAGTTGGTAATGATTTGTGCTCGTGAGTAGATAACCTATGTATAGGGAAAAGAAAATTTAACTCAATTATTTTAATTTCTCTAGTTTTGAAATTTTACAGTTGATTTGATTTCTCTGTTTTTTGATTCACATGTCTATTGTTATTATTATTTATGTTTTTGTGGTTCTATTTATATTTCAACCCAATGAGATGAGGGTATTAAATCTCAGGAATCATATAGGAACTTTTTATAGATCACATGCCTGGCATTCTTGTCATTCCATTTACAGTTTGTTGCCGACCGCATGTTGTTGTGATAGATGTTTTGAAATATATGAATGTTGTTATGATAGATGGATTGAAAAAATACATGTTATATGACAGGGTATCTGATTTTGAAATTTTTGATTTTAATGAATGGAAAACATTTTTCCTTGAGTTGTTATAGGCCCTCATGGATCAAGATTTGGGGGATCATAGCTCTGTTATACTCTTATATGATAGAAATATGATACCAAGCATTGATTCATGGGGTATGGGCCACCACAGATCCGAATTTGACACTTTAATGTTTGTTTTAGTGTTTATGGGGTTCCAGAGTTGTTTCTAAGGCTTACTATCCAGAAAAACCCAGAATAAATAGTGTGTATTTATGAATACATTCTATGTTTCGTTCTATTTAGGAGGGACTAAATATTCATATGTATATGTCGTGTATTGTATATTCACTCCATGTAGTATTTAATCGTGTAACTAGATGTGTGAGTATAATGACAAAGTTCTGAAACCATTGGTGTAACATGTCATGTGCCTAACATACACACTATATTGTAGAGCCCATTTGACTAACTATGTGACTATTGACATGGGCGGTTGAAACTCAGGTAGTACACACTATGTCCATATTAAACACACCATGTGGAGTTGACTGTGTAACTAGCCATGTGACAAATGACATGGGTCTGTGGATTCTTTCTAGTACATGTCGTGTCTAGCTCAAACACACTATCTAGTATTGTCCTAAGTGAACCATGTGGGTTATTCATTTTGGGTAACTCAGAATGGATAAAATGATTGATGTACATGTTTTGTCCAAGGAGGACAAACCATGTGTATGGGGGGTCACCTGAGAAATTTTGGAAGGAGGACACACCCATGTAAATTCTTAATGGAACATGCCATGTAGGGGTGATACACGTTGTGTGTCAATGTTTCGAAGATCTTGAATTATTTATTTCTTTTGTTCATTTCATGAACTTTTATGTTTCAGTCCTTGAGATTCATGAACTAATTTGTGCACTTGACCTTGTAGATTCATGTCACCATGACTTCCTCTAGTTGTACGCTAGATACATGGTAGTGAATAGTCACTGGAAAAGGTAGATCATGCACTACCAACAGATCCTCCCATCTTGCCTATCTTTGAACCAGTTCTTATTATGGATACATGTGTTGATGCACAGTTCAGAGAGGGATTCATGAGGTTTATGTAGACCTTTAGGAGATTACCGGATCCTACCCCACCTATTAAAGAGTTTACATCAATGTTTCAGCAGTATCAACCACCAACTTTTGCAAGGGATAGTGGACCTCAGGATTAAGAGTCATGGTTAGAATCTATGCTATCAATATTCGAGCATATGGAGACTCCTATAGAGAGGAGGTTGATGGTAACTACTTATATGCTTTGGGATTCCTCCACAATATGGTGGGAAGTGATCTCACATGTAGGACGCCATCAGGTTATGGCTTGGGAAGAGTTCCATCATTCCTTCTATGATCACATCTACTAGGAGACATTGAGGGCTGATCAAACTTGAGTGTTCTTGATTTTTGAACATGATACTCTCTCACTCATGGAGTACTCTTCTCACTTCATAGAGTTGCAACACTTCATTCCAATTCCAGGAGTTGATGAGTTATTTCTGGCGAGAAAGATTAAGGATGGTCTCAGGCCTGACATATGATCACATGTGAACATCATTAGGTTGACTTCCATCAACTCTATAGTAAACAGAGCACAATCTAAGGGATTTTGGAGTTGTGAGATAGGACAGCATGGCATCTGTAGTTGGTACCCCTCTGACGGACAGTAGGAAGCACCACAATGAGTCTACACGCAAATATTTGAGGAGACGATATACTTTTTCTAGTAGATAGGTGATGTGATAATATTGCAAGAAGAGTGGTCATACATGTCCACATTTCCCGAAAGACCTATTGGAATGCTGATCTTGGTGAAAGATGTGTCATCTTCAGCACTTCTGTCAGATTTTCTCACTAGCAGCTGGTGATAGGGGTTCCGTTTTGACTCATCGTACTGGTGCAGGACCACCAGTCCCACATCAGACTGACAGATGGAGTTCTTCATGCCATTTAGGCCGATGTGGATTTCATTGATGTAGTGGTCAAACATAGGGTTTTTGAAAACTTTAGTGTAGATTAACTCAAGGATCTAAGTAAGATTCACAATTTTACGGCATAGGTCATGCTATTGTGAAAGAGACGATCCAGCTGGAGTGTGATATCAAACCCTCTACAGTTAGAGTTACAATAATATTTGCCTCAGTTTTAGCTTCAAAAAGTTTATATATAGTATCTTACAATAATTTCATATGTGTTTATTTTTTGGAGAGCCTTCGGCTCTATATCATTAATTCTATTGATATCTTGATGCTAGACACTCCATTGGGGACTATAATGGCTATTGTACTTCAGTGCAAGGAGTTCCCTCTTAATGTTGGTGTGTGTCACTTCTTATGGGACCTCTATGTCTTAGATATGACATGTTATGATTCCATTCTCAGAATGGATTGGTTGGTTCGCTAACAGGTTGTTGTCGACTTCTATCACCATAGGGTGAGTTTCACTTCACCATAGGGAGGTTTGTTTCTACATAAGGGAGAATGAGATCCCAGGAAAGTAGAGAGGGGATAAGCCTCATGGGTTGGTTCTGTTACATCCCAGATTTCTATTTTGTATCTGAATGACTATGGTACATCACTGATGGACTTTACTTCGGTGGTGGATCATTTTAGAGATGTATTTATAGAGGACTTATTAGGTTTGTCTCCAGAGTGAGAGGTAAACTTTTATATTTATGTTGTTCTAGGAGTGTCACTAGTATCCACTACTCCCCATAGGATGGCTACAACAGAGTTATAGGAGCTCTAGAAGTAGTTATAGGAGTTACAGGCAAAGGGTTTCATCTAAACTATTTCATCTCCATTGGGTTTTCTTACCCTGTTTGTGTACAAGGTGGATGATACCAGCATACTTTTTGTGGATTATAGAAATATGAACCAGTTGATGATCAAGAACAGATGTCTCTTGTCGAGGATTGATGATATCTTGGATTATATTCGAGGAACCCGAGTGTTCTTGAAGATTGACTTGAGATCTGGTTATCATCAATTGTGTGTTTGACCCTTAGATATACCTCTTATAGTCTTTTAGAGAAGGTATGATCTATAATAATATGTGTTTATGCCATTCGGTCTCACGAACATGCCTACAGTTTTCATGGCACTGATGAACCAAGTGTTCCATCCATACTTAGATTCTATCTTGGTAGTCTTTGTGGAAGATATCTTGGTGTACTCTCTCACTCAAAATGACTGTTCTACCAATATTGAGATCATTTTGAGTACACTAAGAAAGAATCAATTATTTTCTACGCTCTCAAAATGAAAATTTAGGATGGGAAAGATTCACTTATTGTGTCCTGATATCTTAGACACAGGAGTATCAGTAGATCCAGAGAAAGTAAAAGAAGTTGTTTCATGGGAGCATATGAAGAACCTTTTTTAGGTAAATTCTTTTTAAGGGAAGGCTGGTTACTATAGTCATTTTATATAGGACTTTTCATACTTAAAATCTCCACTGACGGGCTAGACTATGAAGGTTATGAAGTACCTGTGAACAGATTCCTGTGACTTATCCTTTCTAGAGAAGAAAGGAATGTTGACTTGAGCACCAATACTAGTTTTTCCAGAGTTGAGAAAGAGTAATGTAGTTTACTGTGATGCATTAGGTATCATGCTGGGAGTAGTGATTATATTGGTGGAAGGGGTTGTTACATATAGATCATGGCAGTTGAGGCTACATGAGAGGAATTACTAGACTCACAATCTCGAGTTGGTTGTAGTTGTTCATGCCATGTGTTGTTGTAGACATTGTCTTCTAGGAGATCATTATATGGTTTTAGAAAACCAAAAAATACTCATGTATATCTTTATATAGAGTGATATTAATTTGTGACCATGAAGGTGGGTTGAGTACATTCAGTCCATTGACACTGAGCATTCCAACAAGCCTGGGAAAGGCAACGTTGTGGAAGATGATTTTTGCAGAAGAACATAGATACATGCAGTTCAAGAGTCCGGTAGTGAGTGGAAGCTTACGACTCTATTCTCTGAGATGCAATTGGAGGTTCTTGACAAACATGGGTAGGTGTTTATTTCATCAGTGGTTGTTACCTATACTCTACTTGATTGAGTTATAATGAGGTAGCTATCATATTTTGAAGTCCTAGTTCTACGGTAGAGTGTGTCATGAGAGGACCCTATTCCTGGATGGACCATAGGTGAGGATGAGATCTTGCATTTTCATTCTCATGTATGGGTGCCAGCAGACATACTCAAGGAGCTAATGTGGGGCATTCATTCCTTAGTTTGGGAAATTCATCCTAGTTTCATAATCATTTATGAAGATCTAAACCATCTATATTAGTGGCTAGTTATGAAGGGAGTTGTTTCTAGTTTTGTGATGAGGTGTTCCGCCTGTCAGCAGGTTAAGGTGAAGCATTAGATACCAACATGGAATTTGCAGCATATTCTCATTCTTGAGTGGATGTGGAACTATGTCACGATGGACTTCGTGATAGGATTACTAATGTTTCCTTGAGGGAATGATGCAGTTAGATATGTCATTGATAGACTCACGAAGGTTTCACACATCATAATGATAAAGGAGACCTTCAATGTTGATGAGCTAGGAAGGTTGTACATCTGGGAGATTGTACACTTACATGGGGTCTGTACTCCATCATTTTAGACAGTGACACCAGTTTTAATTCTCGGGTCTGGAAGGGACTATAGAGGGTTATGGGTACATAGGTACTTCTGAGTACATCTTACCTTCCCCAAACAGATGGTCAGTCTGAGTGTACTATTTAGTTGTTGGAGGACATTCTTCGGGCATGCATCCTAGATTTTTAATGTTCATGGGAGACTCACATACCTATGTTAGAGTATTCATACAATAATTGTTTTCATGAAATTATTTATATTGCACCATATGAGGTTTTGTATGGTAGGTCATGCGGATCACCCCTATGATGGCTGGAAGCATGAGAGGCAGCTATACTTGGAACTCATTTGGTGTAGGAGACCCCAGAGAAGGTTAAGTTGATTCAGAATAGGATGGATACTACACTATCATGATAGAAGTCTTATACAGATCAACTGTGATGGCCACTTGAGTTTATTGTCAGAGATCAGGTTTTCCTACAAGTCACACTGTGGTTGGGAGAGATGAGGATTAGGAAATAGGGAAAGCTTTCACTGAGATACATTGGGCCATTTGAGGTTTTGTATAATGTCTAGCCAGTTTCTTATCATTTTCTATTTCCTAAGAGGTATGGAACTATGCATAATGTCTTCAACGTTTCTCAATTGTGGAAATTACATCTTAGACCTATTTCATGTTTTCAATGTAAGAAGCTTGAGTTATTGGTGGAGGCATCATTCGAGGTGCATCCTATCTGGATTTTTTATCGAATTGAGAAATTTCTCCATGGATAGTTTGTTACTCTAGTATAGGTATTATAGAAGCATGATTGAGTACATGAAGAGATTTAGGAATGGGAGATCGATGTATGATCGCAGTGGATGGAGCTGATTGAGGATTATTCTTTTGTGCCTCTTTCTTAGGGAAATTTGTAGATGAATTTCTTTGGGGGGGAAGTTTCTAAGAACCTGTATCATCATTTCAGGTATGGATCTTGAATTTCTTATGTTTTTGAGAAAAAATATGAGTTTCTAGACATTGAACGTTTACATAAGAGTACATGTCGTGTATCAGGTTGTTGGGGGTAGCCTTGTACAGGCCATGTAATGGCAAAGTACATGGTTGTGGGGGGTAACGTGAAGACTGCCTAAATCGGAGCCCTATAATGGCCTACACACGTCATGTACCTCAGGTAACATGACATGTTTTTTTAATTTTATAAGTTATATCAGACTAGGGTCACATCTAATTGGAAAAAACACCTTCTTCTTAGTTTGTCTCATACAGGAGTGACAAATATCACTAATTCTTCTCTGATCCCTCAACTCACCATCTGTTCTACGAATCAAACACTACAGTCGTGTTGGAATTACATCACTTAGTTCCCTCTTCTTCACAAGCCTATTCACTTTATTTCTTCACTTTATTGAGATATCCTTGTTTGAACTTTTTAGACTTTATTTGTAAATCTATGGCATTCAAGGTCAATTTAGATATTGAGGTTCAAATATATCGATCACACAATGTCGAGGTATGTGGTTTGTTCCTTTCCTTATATTTTATTTTAATTATATACACAAATGTTCCCAATAGCATTGTTTAGGTTATTGCATGTTTAGGGAATTTAACCCTTTAATGCCTTATATTCCTTGATTGCTTGAGAGAGGGATCCTGATTGAGAATAGGGTTTAATTGCCTTGATATGGATGTGTTTCCCATGTTTGAACTTATTTTGGCCGTTGGGTCTAGTTTTTCCTATTAGGATACTCTCTTTTACATGCCTATTGATTTTAGGATATAGTGATGTTATCTTACATGATTGTTCCATGCATTGAAGTTGTTTACCCCAATAGTATATTGTGATTTATGTTGGATGCTAGATATCTTATGTGCATGGTTAACTTACATAGGGCTGTGGGAACCTAGTGTAGTTAGACCATAGGGGAAATGGATGTTGAAGGGTTTTCCCTAAGTGTCTATTATACTTTTACATTGTGGGACCATAGGGGGGATGGATGTGTGTGTTTCCTAATGGTGTCTGTACTTCCACATTGCAAGACCACATGGGGAATTGTGCATTGAGTTCTTCTTTAGAGTATTTTTAGTTTACCATTGTGATACCACAGGGGGAATTAATAGTGAGTGCTTCCACAGAGAGCCTTTGTTTAATCTAAACCCGATTGGTTGGACTGTGAGTACATCCTATATGGTTGCTTGTGATTGTTCGGTTGATTATGTTGTTAAATGTAAATTCATGTAGCTGAAACTATAGGATGGTTTAATTTTGAGTACTTCCATGTTTATTACTTCATTTTTCATATTTACAACTATATATATATATATTCACTGACTATTAGGCTCTAATCTTTGGATGGTGGCGTACTTGGATTCGTCTCAAACCCTGTTTGGGTCATGATTTTGGGCCTAACCAGATTATATTTCCACAGGTATAGATAAGTTTATGTGACCTTCTACTTTAGGTACTTGATTGCATTGGATATGGAGAGCATGGGACCAAGCAGAGTCTTGCGATGTTATTGGAGTGGTTTACATGTTTTTCCATTGTACTTTTGTTTAGTAATATATTCCATCATTGTGACTTGTTTGGATATATTCCAAGATATTGTGGCATGTATTGTTATTTATATATATGCTTCATTTGATTATTTACTAACAGTCTTTCGTTATTCACTATTTTATTGTATTATTATTTCCTCTGCTAATGTTATCTGTTTATTACTACTATGTTACTCTTACAATGAGGGTATAGTTTTCCCACTATCACACCCAAGTTCCTCACTGCTAGACAGAATCCCCTGGAATTTGGGGAAATACACTTGAGTTCATGTGACAAACTGGTTACGGGGAACCTTTCCGTGGCACCTAGAATTGGGATGTTACAGTTAATATGTGGTATTGGATAATTACCAAACCATGATAATGACTAGAAAATTTTAATGATTTTTATACCTTGACAATACATGTGTTCCCCTAGATGTGTGAATTTTTAGTTTTCAGCATTTTGATAAATCATTAATAGGAGGAAAAGGACGTTATACAATAATGATAACATAAAAGAAAAAGGTTTCACTTTTTCAACCCTCCCACTCTTCTTTATTGCAGTGATCCCGGTTCGGCCTTTTTAATTGGTATCTGAACGAAGATTCATTTGATTACACATTGATTAATAATTTAAAAATATGTTGGTATATATAATTTTAATTATGTGAACAGTTAGGGGATTCTATTTTTTGATGGAGAAAACTATTATATATGGAAGGATAAATTTTTTCTTATCATATGTATCTGGGATATAAAGTTAGGGACTCAAGGACAAATATATTTCCTCATCTAGTTAAAAATTATTCCCTTATATATAAAAATAATAAAATATAGAAAATGATGAATTAGATAATAATTCTTTACACTCACCCCTTTTTGAAATTAAATTATTTACATTGAAGGGAGTCTGAACAGATAAATGAATTTGGGATATGTTAAAATAAATTTATGAAGGAAATATGGAAGTGATGATTGAAAAGTAACAATTATAGATCTTGATGTATTAATATCTCCAAATGGTTCAATATGAATTTTTTATTTTATTATTTACAAGTGTGAATAATATTTTTATCAACATAAGATTTCTTGGAGATATTTTTGAAAATTCATCTATGGTTTAATAAATCATATGAATGTTATGGAAATGTTTTATGCCAAAGTTTCAATATTGGATATAGAGATCCTAAAAATAAATCATTATATGATTTATATACCACTCTTCTGGTATATATGAAATTAGAAGGGATAAAGTTATGAAAAGCAATGTAAAATTTTATAAAGAAATTCCCTTCATGGCCTCCACGAAAGGAAAATAAAAGATAATTATTAATGATGAATATGTTTGTTATTATGAATATAGAAATATGGTTAGTAACAATCTTGATGAATTATTATTCTAATTTTATAAGAATTTTAAAATTGGAACTAAAAATGTAAAGGAAATCTAACACTAAAATAGTTTGAATGTGGAGATATTAGAAACATTGATGTGCATTTCTCCAGATGTGTCTTCATCAAGTCCCCCTTGGGTCTCTTCTCATTGAAGGGCTTCCAGGGCGTGATTCATGGGACGGTGCAGTCAGGGGGCTAGGATGATATTATCTAGGTGGAAATAATTCCAACTAAATAAAACTTTCTAACTTAGAGAATTCATAACAGAGCTCTTCCGACCGACGATAGCATCTGCAGGTGTGGCATCCAACTGGCTTCAAGGTGCATGGTTTGTAGGATGCATAGAGAGGAGAGTGCCACTCATTTGTTCTTTGGTAGTGAATGGGTGTTTGAAGTCTATAATTCCCTAGCAGAGTTTATGGTGGTCCGTGCTCTGTACGATGATATCTCCTCCTTCTTGGAGTACTGCTTTCATGGAGCTGAGGGAGGCAGGGTGGAGAAGGTGTCCCGCTCAGTGTTGTTGATGGTCGGGTGTTGGTTTTTATGGCAGGCACGGAACAAGTCGAAACATGAAGGCGGTACAGTGACTGCTCGAGTTATAATTTTTTGGGAAAAAAATCTCTTGTTGGACTGGAACAAGGCAGTGAAATCTTGGGAAGAGGGTCCTTCGCTACAGTTTTTTCATACCTACTCTGAGATGAATGCGCCTCTCAATAGCAGGCTAGGAAATTGGGTAAGATGGAAAAATCCTTCAGGTGGCTTGAAACTCAATACAGACGGCTCGTGTATACAGGGGTACATGAGAAGGGGAGGGGTGGTACAGGATGGGTATGGTTCTGTTCACTTAGCCTTCTCGGCCAAGATGGGTCAGGGAACCTCTATCCAAGCGGAGGCTATGGCGATGTTCATCGGGATTACCTTGTGTAGACATCAGGGGCTGGCCATCTCGGAAGTTGAAACGGACTCCTTGGTTGTCCATGATTCCTTGAATGGGTGGGGTGTCGCACCATGGTCGATATGCTATACTATTAGGAAATGCAAAAGGCTCCTCAATGGAAACATTCGTATATGACACACATGGAGGGAGACGAACATGGTGGCGGACTACTTAGCCTCGGTGGAGGACCCTGGCACGATGGAGGTGTTTCTCCACATGGCTGGCAGCATTAAACCCAAGGGGATTGATTTTATTAAAGGGGGTGCCCTCGGTTTACACTACTTCAGATCCCCGTAGATTCCCTTCCGGAGGAGAGCTCATCCGGGCTTCTCCTTCTTTATACTTTCTTTTTCTTTCCTTTTTAACAAAATTAAAAAAACTATATTGAAGTGAAAGAATAAATATCAAAGTTATTAATATGAAAGAAGTAAAGGATAATCGTGGAAGAAACTAGTTAAAAACTAAAAATATTATAACAAGGGAAAAGGTAAAATGTTCAAAAAATCCGAGTGGATATTTTATTATCTACATATTATGATGATGAAGATAGTGAAGTCTAGGATGAAAAATTAATTAATGTTTCTAGATAAATTATGTTTATTGTAACAGCAAATGATGAAGAGTTCGAAAGTTTTATTTCCAAGAAAGAATAAACTGAGTTATAATTTCATCCAAAAAGATAGTGGAAATAATGTCTTAGAATGATTTTATGTCTGGGAATAGAAATCATGATGTTGAAAAAGTAAAGTACTATTAAAAATTAAGAGACATTTATTACTGTAAAGTATTTTCCTCAAGAAGTGATTGTTTTATTTATAAAATCATTGGAAAATATTAATCAAAATGAATATGTTGAAGTGAATATCTATAAAAATTTGGAAGAGTTAGAAAATTTCCAATAAATACTTTCTAAATCTATCTAGAGTCAAGTGTCTTTCAAGAACTCTTATAGATAATGGGAAATGTTCTAAAAATTATGGACATCAAAAACACCAAAAAATGTTACATTCAAATAAATAAAAGTAAATTTAATTTTTTCCTAAATGAAAGAAAGCTATGAAAATAATGTGTGTTTCTGAAACAAAGAATTTAGTAATTTTATAATATTTTATAATTTCCTAGTATGAAATAATATTTTCCAGTACATATGTTTCCATTAATGTTATGTTGAAATCTTGATTGAAGAAGAATATTCCAAGAGAAAATATGATGTTTGTAAATCAACAAATATAATATGTTGATTGTATTAATATTTTAGAACGAGATGTCTATAAATATAGTTAGAATGAAATTTATAGAAGAATGATTAATTTTATTGTTAATTCTGGTATTGTGGTGCACATTTACATATAGGAAATAGGATTTGGTTCAATTAAAAATAGTACATTTACCTAATGAGATATAGGAAGAAATGTTTTAGGGGGAGTCAATCATCTAAATGATGTAATTATGAGAATGTTTTTTGAATTTTATAATTGATTCAGACATCTTGATACAATTGGTGAAATATGAGAACAAAATAAATATCTTGCTAAAGGGTTTCTTTTTCTAAAATAAAAATAACATGTTTTTAACAATTCTCAAAATCTTCATATGATGGATGATAAAGGGAAATGAAAATATCTTTTTATTTAAACTTATCATGAATCTACAAAATTAAAACATCCCAATAAATTTTATATTGGGTGATCATCATATATGATGGGAGGTTCGAACGTATTGATGAATGTGAATGATTTTCAACAATTAACAATGATGTTTTTAAATGATGAATCTATCATAACCAAAGCTATACAAAATAATATTATTTTGGGGAGAAAAGTTGAAATATAAGAAGAATTTTCCTTTTGATTAAATGAAACACAACCAATTTAGTGTTTTAAAAAAATTTAATAAAGGAAATAAATATCTATTAAAGAAAAAATGTATTCATTTCAAAAAGATTTGAAGATGGAAAATTTTTCACAAGATGCCAACATAAAATAGTAAAATTATTTCATGTTGGAAAATTAAATAATTAGTCTTATCTAATCATGATGGATGAAAATTTGTTTTGGAATTAAACTCTCTAACATATGTGTCAATTTAATATAAGTAAGTAGATAATGTGAGATAGGGTTTTTGATCTTCTTAACATGACGAGAAGAAGAGATTGTGGTTGGTCAAATTGTCAGATAGGGTGGATTGCAATATCAATGAATAAGAATGTTAAAATTCATTCATATCATTCCTTAGAACTGATTCATTTTTAGATTTATGTTTCAATTTTAAAATAATAAATTTTCATTGATAAGTATTTTATTTCTTTCATTGATTATTTTACTGACATTATATAAATTATATATTTGAATAATAAATTGAAATATATAAAAATATTTTAGAGATTTATGAAAAGATATGAAATGGAATGTTTATGTTATGTGAATAATTTATTAACGGACATTGTGGATGAATAAAAAAAAATATTATTTCTAAAGATATTCTAAAAATCATGGAATTCTGCAAGAGTTCAGTACATCATACACACCAAAATAAAATGGTGTCTCTCAGTGGAAGAATAAATGTTTAGTATAGATGGGGCATGCAATGTTAATTTAACAGGGACACTCTCGATACATGAAGAGGCATACAATGAGTATATAGTATTATATTCAGAATCAATTCTTTTTTATTCCATGTTCTAAAATGAATCCATATAAAATTTTCTATGTTAACATTTCATGTTTAAAACACAAAAATAATTTTAATAGTCCTTACATTGTAAATAATAAAGGTGTAAATCTAGTATATTTTTATTAGAAATCTAAATATGGAATATTTCCTAGATATTATCTATATGGTAGATGATATATATGTTTTAATAAATATATAAGATGAATAATTGATTTCATTGATGTAATGGTTCTGGTAAAAGATCAAAAATATGGTTCAAAAATTCAGTAATAAAATAAAGGAAATGATGATGAACAATTATTTTATATAAAGAATAAAAAGGATTCCAGAAATTGTGATACAAAAAAGTCAAAGGTTTAACACTAAACTATATCTAGTGATTAGGAATAACTTTTTACATATCATCATGTGATGAAGAAATATGTAGATGTAAAAAAAATAGGTGATTGACAAAAAACATTTCTCAAACAAGGGGACATCTTAATCATTTCACATATACCCTTATAATTAAAAGTTTTGACAATATATTTTAATAAATAATTTGAAAATCATGAGTAGAATCATGTTATGAATGAAGAATCTGACGTAATTAAGAATAATGATATATGTCAAATTGTATTCCAACCAAATGAAAATACTGTTATAAATAACAAAGAACTGTTGGCTTTCAATGGATACTCCCAATTTTAAGGTATTTATTTTTATTAGAAATTTTCTACAATAGAAATGTTATAAAATATGGAATCTTTATAGGAATATATTCACAATATTGTTATAAATTTTTTAATATGTATGTGATATTATCATTCATCAATAGAGAACCTATTCAATAAATTAATAATGAACAACTATGTGGATTTTTAATTATAAAATAGGGATGTTATGTTTGTAAGTTAAAGAATGATTTTTATTTATTAAATAAAACACTAATAGGTTGGTATCCCAAATTTGATACCAATATAAGGATTTTTTTTAATTTAATAATGGATGAATTGAGATCATTCTAGACATTATGTAAATCATGACATATTCATAGTTTTTGGTGTATATGATGATGATATCATCAATAGTGGGAATGATGATAGAACTTTTTAATGGTTTTCTGATGATATGAATAAATTCATTCAAAATCTCATGATAGGTGCAATGAAATATTTTCAAAGTTTAAAATTCATAGATAAGAGGACATTTTTTATCTATATCAAGAGAAATATGGTAATAAAATTAATAAGATGTCTAGAATGGTTAATTCAGAAGATGTTTCTATAAAAATTTTATTTTGGAGCATGTTTTCTATAGATGGAGAAGGAATAGAATTTTACTTTAAATATTTTTAGAAGCTGATTAGTAGTTTGTTATATCTAACTTCGTCAAGAATATATATTTTCTATGTGGTCACCTTATGTGGAAGATTAAAATGTACACCAAAAAAATATCAACACTTTTCCAGAAAACGAATTCTAATATATATTAAAGGTAAAAAATATTTTGGAATAAGATACAAATTCCTAAAATAATTTATTTGTTTGGATTCATAGATAAAGATTGGTCAGGATGTGCGGATGATAGAATTTCATCATCTGGTTGAGTTTTCGTTTTGGGAGAATATTTTTTATGTCGGAATATTATGAAATCAAATTCAGAAACTAAAATTACAAAATAATATGAATATTTTTTCATGACTCAAGATGCAATATGACTTCTATGGATGAAGTCTCAGTTGAACAATTTACTAGTTGAAGAGATGTTACAACTTCTCTCGGTAAATGATAATTAGTGTGTTGTAAACCTAATATAAAATTTTGTGCAATATACTCATTCAAGGCATGTTGATATAAAATATCACTTCATCAATGATAATTTGGAGAATAATGAAAAAACTTAATAATATCATCCTATAACGAATCAAGTTTTTGCAGTCTTTTCAAAACCATTACCAAAGGAATAATATTTCTAAATATGATTTAACAATGGTTTCTAACTACTTTCTCTATAAGATTTTGGTACAAGTCAATATCATGTATTTCATATAGCCTTTTGATAGTGATTTCTAGGGGGAAAATTTATGGTTCATAAATCTATCCATTTTTAGGTGCTAATCATTTTATAGATGCATTCGTTTATAGGAAATTTTGGGTAATCTATAAATTGAGCCATTAACTATTTCATCTATTATAAAAAAAATTGAAAGGGTTTTATAACACATTTTTTATTGTAATAATGATGTTTTGATGAAATCTACAATGTTTTTTATGTTCTTAAGTCACTACTAATTTACATCATGGTTTGTAGTCAATGATTATTTTTCCTTATTTTGAGTTCACTCAAATAAGAATAATGTTGAAGATTAGTAATCAATAGAGTGAGATTACAATATTTTAGTGATTTATTAAGGTTTTTTTAAAATATAATCCAAAGGATATGTTTTTTGGTCCAAGTTGGGTAAAAATGTTTTTTAGACACTAAAAGAAGTGGTATTGGAATCTTTTGTTTTTTGTTGTCATTTTAAAAAATCAAATCTCCTTGTATGTTTTAGTGATCAAACAAAGAAGTACAAAAAAATATAATATCAAATATAAAATTATTAGTAATGTTTATCATTTTAAAATTTATATTCTAATTATGTTATCTTTTTTATGTTGTTTTTCAGACTCATGATTTTTATGGAATGATTTTTTCGATCAGAGTGAGATGTTTCATGGGTGGATGAATGTATTAAGAGATGTTCGACACATAAATCTGATGATTATTTGTTTTTAAAAACATTAACAACATTATATGATGTGTAAAAACACTTAATCAAACATTTGTGATGTAAAGCGGAAGAAAATTAATTTGGGTATTCAAAAATGATGTAAATAGAATGAGGTTTTGATGGAAAAAATAATGGTGATAACAAATATGGAAAGTTGAAGAACATTACAACCATATTCAAAAGATTCTATAGATATCCTAATCTTATAAACATAATTAAAAAGTCATGATACAATAAAATGTTTTTTGAACAAATGAGTATTTTAATTTTAGAATGTGGATCATCTGTTTGAAATTCACTAGATGAATACTTTTTAGGAGGAAAAAGTATAGATTTTGATAAAGTGATAGGTTTGGAAGAAGATATGATCAATCGATCCATCTGGTGAGCCATTCCATCATAGTAATCGATTCATTTGATGAACTATAAGTGATTTTGCTTCAAAATGAATAGATTCTATATTCACTCTGATCAATCAGATAACAACTGACAACAAAAATTCATTGGATGAAGTGTTCCATCAGAGTAAAATCATTATACTACCTTAAAATATCATATACATACTAAATTTATTGACTATATTGAAATATAACAGTAGTTGGAATCGATGGATCAAAAGGTATTTGAGACAGGTCTATCTGATGATGAACAATAATGTAGTCAACCAGTTAATGAGACCCAAAATAATAGAGTGAGTCATCATAGTGTATTGTTTTCAATTGGATAAGAAGAAGAGTTATGAATTATTTCAATTTATTCAACATTAATTAGACAATACTTGACACTAATTCATTATATGGGTATAAAATATTGATTCAATAGATTCTACTAAAATAAATAATTCACCATAGTTTATATTTCAATGGGTATAGTTCTATATGTTTGAGGATTAATTGAAAAAATGAACAAAGTGGAATCATATTGATAACTCAATAAAATAATTGTTGGGTTATGAAGCCTTTGTAAGCTTATATAGTGTTTATGGAAGAACTATTTAACTAGTTTTGGAGCATCTGAATAAAATGTATTCAATTTTTAATGTTTTCAATTGGAACAATCATATTCAAATGAAAAACGTTTTTGAACAAAATAAATTATTGTTAATATGATGAAGGATGAAGTTTTAAATTGTTTCAAAAATATTATTGAAGAATCTAGAAGTGTTGTGAAGTGCTAAATATGTCAAAATGAATTGAAATGGAATGAAAAATTTGGGGTTTTAAAATATTTTATTATGAAAGTTAATACTTTTTCCTTCGGTTTCCACTTGTGGTGAACCTATAAATAGTGGTCAATGAAAAATGTACTCTAATTTAGTCCATGTGTTGGAGAGAGAGAGAGAACATGAGTTTTGAATAAAAATTAGTTGAGGATAGTTTTTGAATAGAATCTATTGGTGAAATGTTTTATGTATAGAAGAAGTTGTGGTTAATGTTATCTGGAATTGGATGAGAAATTATATTGACCATTGGGAAATAAAGAAGAGAATTATAATTTTTTTCCTAGAACTAATTATACTTATTTACGAATGGAAGAATCAAACTGAATAATCAGAAAGAGTAATCAGATAGCGTTTTTGTACAAAGTTAGGATAATTTGTCCATACCTACTACTGGTTAAGAAATTTATTATTTTTTTATAATGAATTTTAATATCTGAAGTTATTGATGTAGCACAATTATATTTTCTAAAACAACAGGTGAAGGTTTCTTAACTAGTTGAATATATATATTTATATATATATCATTTTTATAGAAGAAACACATGTTATGTGGTATTGGTCATAGTGCTACACAAAATTAAGGGTATTTTTTACTTTCATATTGACAAAGAAGGATTATTCTCTTCTTGATTTAGTGGAATTGAATTATTTCCAAACCATGAAAAGGACTACCAACTCTTAATGAGTAAAGATCTTTGTAAATATTTTTGTTCATCTAGAAGTATAAAATTTTTTATTTCATAAAATATAAAATAATTTAACTAGAGGTGAAGGTTGTTAAAATATTAATTTAACATAAAGGATAATGGTGCCACTAATTCCCCCCTCTCCCTCCTAGTGGTTACATTGATCTTGGTTTTCCATTTAAATTGTAACTATTTGGAATAAAATTTTTAGAGCACAAATTAGATCATTTGGACATATGTATATCATTAATGATGATCATCTATGATTATTTTGGTTCAGAATTAGTAGGGTGGGATGTTTTTATTAAAACAAATTTTTTGATGTTAGAGGAAGTTGAGAAGTCATGAACTGCAATATAACTAGAGCCACATAGATATTTCATTTTTTTATTCTGATACAGAATTTGATATTAGAGGAATGTTTTAAATGATATGATATAATATTATAGAGGCTTTTTTTAAATTGCCAAATGTGAATTTCATGATGTTCAATACTATGAATGTAATAGGCGGGTGGATGAATTTTCCATAGTGTACATGGAGTGGTTCTACTAAGTCCTCATTTTGGAGGATAGTAGTGTTTTTATATTATCCAACCCAACATGTTTCTATTGGAGGATCATTGGGTTCTCAATATGAAAATTTACACTTTTTTAAAGGAAGTATATTGGTCATTTTTTGGGATTCTTCATATACTCTTTTTTGGATTTTTTTGGTTTTGGATAACCCATAGCCATGGTGGTGGTCTTCTTTAGTTCACCATAACCATACATTATCCTGGAGTAATATGTGAAGGATTGGGAAGCATTGGTTTTTCTAGATATATAGGTACTTCCACCAAATCTTCCTCTTATTTCCTTTTTTTCTTACTTTGTTTTAGGAGGGATTCAATTTTATATTTCTTGTGAAATACCACTAGACCATGGAAAAATAACATTTGATTATTCATGTTATGATGTGTTTTTGTTAAAGGATGAATAAAAAGGAGGAAACCCAATTCATGAATGAAATTTATCTTGATGAAGTTGCTTATATGAATGAAAATTAGAGATATTGGGGGAATTGATTGATTAATATGAATGGGGAATTATGTGTTCTTAAAAAAATTGGATGATAGTGGTCGATATGCCTCATAACATTTGTATATTAGGATTTGGCATGGATTTTTTTGTCAAAGTGTGTTTAAAACTATTATTTCCAAATAAATAAATTGGGATTTAATTATTAAATTAATTTTTAAATGGATTATAATAAATTAATTGGGGATTATGATCAAGATTAAGTATAATGGTTCAAGATGTTCTCAATATAGAACATGGTTATGTGGTATGAGCATCAGTAATGAGGAGAAAAATATTCTTAATGGTATATGGTCAATATATTTCCATACCTTATATGTAATATATTGGATTTTTTGATGTTCTAGTGTAGTTAAAGAGGTGTCTCTAACAGAAGTATGATCTAATAGGCTTTGTAATTAAAGGTATAGGTGTGTGGGCTCTAGTGGATATGATGGTGATCCTATAAATTTTTTATTTATATTTTCATCACAATTTTATTATTTTAACGAAATAAAAGTGACCTAAATAACGTATACATATGTCTCAAATTAGATTACATAAAAATACATTTAATCACATCAATAAAATAGACTCCATAAAAGATGGTTTAGTTTATTTCAAAAATATATATATAACCATCTAATTTTCCAATACACAAGATATAGCTAACATAAATAATCATCAAATATGATTCCCTTCTAAACAAATCATATATAAATTTCTTCTTAATTACATGGGAATATGGGGAAAAATTAAATGGTAGAGAAAAAATCCATTATATGGGAAAATAATATCAATGAGACATATAATATTTATCCTCTGATTATAAGAATTTGATGGAATTAAACATGGGGGAAACTAAATTAATAAAATAAAAATTTAATTAATTCATATAAAGTAAAAATGAGTCATAATATCAAAATATTAAACCATGTAATATAAACATGAATAATAAAATGATGATTATGGAAGCAAAAATAATTTATTCAAAAAATAATGTGAATGCTTAAGAAAATAATCAAGATCTTAACATATATATAAAGTAAAAATGTGCTATGATGTAGGGATATTGTAAAAAAAATATGAATATAATATCATTAACATGTATAATGTTTAACATATATGAAATTAATATCATATAGTGGACAAGTCTAAACACCTAATCTCTATAACATATTTAATAAGTTTAACCACTAATATCCTATAAAATATAAATATCTTATGATATAATATTTTACCAAATTAATAAAAAGGTTAAAAAAAATTTTTTCCACCCAAAATATAATAATAAATCAAAATATTTTTGTTCCTTACCCAAAAACCACAAATGATATAATTATAAACCCCTAAAATAAAATTAGGCCCACAAAATTTTTAATCATATACTGCATAAGAAGTATTTAGAAATTGGATCAAATTAAACAGAAAAATAAATCACTAAAAAATTATATTAGTATAGAATTTTATAATTTATATATGAAACATAATTTACATATATGATGGATATTATAGAAATATAAATTAAATGGAAGTTGAATAATTATGACAGTTTTCTTAGTGTTATGGTTATGTCATTATAAAATGAATGATTTAGGTCACTTTAAAAATATTTTGATAAAGGTGAAACCAAGAATATTAAATACTATTTGAATAATAAATATTTTAATAATGAAACCTTTTAATATAAATTATGGTAATATAAATGAAAATCATATCAAGAGATAAAAATAATATAGAATTTGAATAAAATATTATGTATTTATTTTTAATAAATTTAAGTATTTTGGATTGATAAAAAATTATATAAAATTGACTTATGAAAATAATTAAAGAGAAATATTAAATTTATTATATCAAAATAAATAATATAATAAATTCTTATATAAAATAAAAACTATATTGAAGAGAAAAATTTTAAAAATAGAAATAGAAGTTTTCTATTATAACAATATATCTATTGTTACAGGAATCAATAAAAAATGTTATTTTTATAATGATATGTTAATTATAATGAAAAAAAATTAGAAATGAAATATCACATTTTCAATGATTAGAAATTAAAAAATGAATGAGTACATAGTGAATGAATACAGATTATAACTCAATGAAGTGAAATTGAGTCCAAAACCCCTTTTAAATTAAAAAAATATATCTAAATTAATATCTTAAAAAAGATAGAACATGAATGGGAATTTGAAATTCTGTTAATTAAATGTAAATTATGATGAAATGCATCCATGGGGTAGTAAATAAATCAAATTGAAAAAAACATAAGAACATGAAAAATTCTTCAATAAAAGAATATTTAGACAAAAAAATCTAACCATGGATTCTAGACTACTTTTACATGATGTAAATTACATTTTAAAGAAAAAGGATTATTATTCATATATTAATAGAAATTATTTATATATATTTGACTTAATATCACTCATTTATATTACTTTATTTTCTATTTATGAACCATTTAAAATAAATATTGGTTTTTATGTGTTTATTATACCACTTGTCCAAGGATTTCATTAACATTGCGGTTTCAATCCATCCTCATTTATCTTGTTTTCATCACTTGAAAATGATTCAATATACGATAAAAATAGATAGATTTTTAGATTTTAAATATTATTTTAGAGGTGTTACAAAAACCATTTTTTAAATAATCATAATTTTTGCATTTTTAAAA
The DNA here is from genome assembly GCA_963277665.1 of Viscum album. Taxonomy (NCBI): domain Eukaryota; kingdom Viridiplantae; phylum Streptophyta; class Magnoliopsida; order Santalales; family Viscaceae; genus Viscum; species Viscum album. Next base: position 2,133,634,410 of record OY728148.1, read on the forward strand.
TTGCCAAATCATTCAGAAGAAATAAATTTACTAATGAATATACTAAAATAAATTTATAGTCTAAAATTAATAAAATAACCTAAATTCATAATAAATACAATTTCATACAATATTATGATTATTTTAAATCATTTATAATGAAAAACACTATAGAATAATTCATATAACCCATCAAAACATTGACACAATATAATATAATATATGATTTTGGACTTATTCTATTGTAAAATAATTTTAATAAAAAGATTAATGTCATGAACTATCCCAAATAACCCCACAAAATGGTACCTTAACTAGTATTGTTATGACCCAAAGTGAAATCCCGAAACCCATGTTTTGGGGAGTAGTTATTGTGAATCATATATCAAAAATTTGGAAGCATGTTGCCACAAGGATTACTCATCAAGAGATATTAGTAGACAAGAATCAATAAAATGTTATTATTCCAAAAAATCTACAAGAGATAAACACCACCATTAGATAGATCCATGTCTCAAAAATGGTATGTTAACTAAGTAATAAAATCATAAAATAAAGAAAATGATCCTAAATCTTCATGAAATAAGTGGATCACTTATTCCACTAGTCAAAACATACATCCATGGGACCACTAATCAAAAACATGGACCAACACCATGAGTTTTTTCCCTAATATAAAATAAAAAATATATAAATACCCAAAGGAAAAGGATGGGTGAGAGGAGAAAATATCAGAATTATATCACCATGTAGCTTTTGATACCTTGTAATGTGTTTCATGATTATTACCATGGTATTGAATATGTTTTTCTTAGATAAACACCAAATGAAGAGTTCGAGTATAAATTCATCATTATGACGAAAATATCAGATTGGATTTACATGTGACACAAGAAGTATCACACAACAAGGGATAGAGATTCCTCAGAAATGTTTCTTATTCCAATGGCATGATGGTGGGAACCTCCCATTGATAATACGACACATATTGGGAAGGATAGGTGGGTTTGTATATATAACAACCCCAAATATCCTTGACCTGGCCTAAAAAATTAATGTTGTTGATTTTTGTTTTTAATGAGGGTTACTTATGGTAGTGAAGTGACATACATGAAGGGCCTGGGTAGTAACTTGACAGTGATACCAAGAATTGGTACATGGGTGCATCCCCCCCACTCCATGATATGAATTAGTTGGTTTTCCCAGGTGGTTTTCTTATGTGGTCTTGTAGAATACATCTTACATGGAAAGATACTCGTGCATGCCTTGTCAGGGTATCACCAAAGGCATAACCACAATTTTTCACGATATCAACATAATGCACTTTTTCATTTGACCGATGTGGAAAAGATGTTTTTAAGTCCCTATGCAAGACACGTATACTAGGGACCTATGTGAGATAAATCCTTTTATCATGGTTCCATGTTTTTTGATATATAAGACACTGGGTATCCACATTTAAATAAATGAAAAAATGAAACAAACCCTAAAGATATGTTTGCACAAACCCTTTTCCCATGTCTCCAAAAATCAATTATTTATCACTCTTCAACCCATGAAAATAAGGAATTAAGTGGGATAGTTGGATCAAAGTCCATCCAAGGTCTAAAACACCATAATCCTTCGCGATAACCATTTCCCCCCCAAGTGTGGAAAAACAAGTGTGAAGTTAACTTCCCAAATTATGGACCATTATAGAATCCATCGATGGAAATTTGAGGAGCGACATGGTGAATAATATAAATACATTCCCATGTTTTATTTCCCTTTTGTTCAATTTACTGTGTAATATCAATATCTTGTTGGCCTACACCCTACGTGAAGCACCTCCAGCTCCTCCCAGACCCTGTGTGAACACCATTTCCCAAAAATAAAGGACGTACACAAGACTACATTTGATTCCACATAAATTCCAAATAAGAAGGGATCCACTTATTTTAGACCCCTTATTTATGGGGTGAAAAATGGAAACCATCAATGAATCCTACAGATGTGAAAATCCAAGGAAATATTCACACCAACAGGTATCGAATTTTGGTATGAATTCACTTGGTTTGGGGTGCCCTGCACATGTCCTAACTAACATGAAAGGTCCTCAAGGTTAATTTGGATTTGAATTACTTAAAATACAAGAACAGTGATACAAGGAGGAATTTCAGATATCTACCTGTCATTAATAAAAGGGCTAGGACTGTTTCATTCCATTTTCATTTATAATACCAAATACCTCTAGTTTTATGAGGGTAGTGTGAGGATAACAACTGCTTTCATGTTTTATAATTAGTTAATTATCCTCATATCTTACCCATTAACATGATAGAGAATCTATACTAGTGTATTACCCAAACCATTCATGCTTGACTTATCCTGCTTCATTCCTTCCTCCTTCTCCATAACTATGTGTTGTATTTAGACAGGTATCTAGTCTTGACTATCACGGATACAATGATGGGAGAGAAGAGGTACCTCAAAAACCATTCTTCTTCTCTCATACCCCCAAACTATTCCACTAGTGGGAGAAGGATGATGCATTTCTTCAGATTATCCACTTATCCTTGTTTCTCAAATTAAAGAATTAATCATGTGGTCTTAGGTGTTAGATTTGATCATTACTTTCTCATAGTCAGATGCAAGCTTTGACATAGAATATTCTTACAGATCATCCTTTTATCCTTCCTTAAGAGGCCCCACATAGGCATGGGTTCTCAAATACCTGTATCAAACTCAAGGGAATCCCTCATATAGTATGCCTCTAGTCTTTCCAGTAGGAGGCATCACTCTTTTTCTTCTTTGACTGATCGAGTCATTTTTTGTTATATCAACTAATATGACTATCCCTGTTACCAAAAAAGAAGAGGATACATTCACATTAAATTCAATTTCACATTTTCATTGGGCTCCCACATTCGTCCAAAATTGGGAAATGTAGATTATGTGGATTTTTTTATTTTCTATATCCTCTTGTTTCCACACTGAGAATGAATCATGTGGTCTTACAGGTTTGTGTTCTTCATTAAATCCATGCAATCTCAAACCCCTTTGGGAATCATTAAAAAATGTATGTCCCAACCAAACCATGGGCATCCTCTTTAGAATTATACCATGGCCCAACCACAAATATCACCTCAAGAAATAATCAAAATGAGTAATCCCTAACTCAATCCAGTCATTTTTTCATACTCCCCTCTAAGACAACCCATAAATTGACCTCTATTGGTGTGGGTCATCAAAATATAACTACATTGGCTTTAATTCCTATCCAAGTGGGATACATAGGATTCCACTATGAGGTTAATTCCAAACATCCAAAATCCACCCCATCTCCCTCTTGGAAATTTTCATACTAAGAGTCTTATTCAACCTGGGAGTCAATATCTCTTTATAGTTTTTTTAGAATCATTGACACATGTCACCCACGGAACTTGGGCTAGGAACCATTCACCAATACATACCTTCTGCATGGAATTAAACTAAATCGTTTGTTCCTTATCACATGATGTTAAATTGTTTTATGTTTCTGGTTATGTGGAACCAACCTATGTGGTTTATTATCTCTTTTATGATGATACATAAGAAACACATTCCTAATTCTGATCATGAAATCAAAACAACTCTCGTCTCCCTGGATGGTGATACACTATTAAGTTCACCACTATGTGTCACAAAAACATCATCATAATCAAATGAAAAATGAATATTTAACTAGTAGATATGTGGTTACCATTGATGAAAATATCAATTAATTATAGATATTTCCATCGATTTAGAACAACATGTATATACATATGATTCTAAATATCCAACATGGTAATAATTTATTGTTAATTCATGGGTCATCCCAATAAAAATTGTAAATTAATGAAGGATTCATGATCATATCTTGAATCAATAATAAAGTCACATAGTAGGGAAAACTTCCACAAAAAATGATGTGATGAGATTGAACACCCATCCTCTTGACCAACATTAGTTCTTATGTATCGTTGGGAATGTTCTCCAATTAGAACATTCCATTGGAAAGTTTTTCCTTGTGTAATCAGAGATGTAATACCACTGTCTATTTCCAGTTTGCAAAATAAACCCCAATGGAAACCACCCAAAATAGATGTGGACATATATTTTACATGACAGTTGTTCCATCAAAAAAAAATATATTCCATCCCCTCAAGGAATTTCAGGGATGTAACAAACAGTGAACCCAGCGTGAATCTATAGCAAGAATGGTAGTTTCACCCACCTGTCATGCCCCTTTCACATTCAAAATGAAATAGGGATGGACATGAAAATCAGTCATCCACATGTTCGTCTAATGATAAGATAATTTGATGATTTTTTCATGATTAATTTTTTCACCAATAATTCTAAAACATCAAAAAATATCTCTATTCAATTCAAATGGTGTTGTACCAACTCTCTCAGATATACACCCCAAATATAATTCATGTTGGGTCCTCATCCAAATAGAGGAATCCTTCCGCAACACTAAATCTTCAACACTAGGTATCAAATGAACTTCTTTGAGGGTATTGTCACAATAGTACAATCTAGTCTCTGGAGAATACATGATAGGACCACCAGCTTGAAAATCCACACTATTCATCCAATCACTAACATATAGCTATACAAAAGTAAACGGATCCAATCACAGTACTCAACCATTTCAGAATCTTATCTGAGGAACACAATAACTACTTACTCCATTATTTTAGGATGGTAGATCAAGAGGACCCCAATAGAAACATCCCTATGATACATGGGTCCTTCTAGGGTGATCTTACTAGCAGTCATTTCTACCAATGTTGTACAGTATGGAATCTTCTGTATGATAAGGGATTCATCATGGGTATTCTGGTCCTGGTCATCTAGATCTATTAATTCTATATGGCTATATAGATGAATTAGATGACCAATATAAAATAGGGAAAAAACTATGTCCCCTCTAATGGATCCCACAAATAATTTTTTTGTAAAATTGTGAGAATGAATATACACATACATGCATTAATCAATTTCTCAATCAGGCTTGTATAGATGCATCCAATTAATCCCTCCATTCAAATTTTATAACACTCATGGAGAAAGAACATAAAAATTCCCATGACAACTAAACATACCATCATGCTCTTCTATAAGTGTCCAATGATGTACGTCATTAATATCTGGTGGAAAATCATGAGTATGAACACACATATGCCCATTTATATCATGCATGCTAGTAGACACATTTTATAGCACCTGGAGAAGTAAGTTAGAATGTACCAGTGACAACTAGGGGGATACCAAAATATACACCCCCAGACATGTTTACAATCAGTATCCACTAGTTAGAATATGAGAAAATGATGAGTTGAATACCCATTCTCCAGATATAGAATGAGAAAATATCCCCATTCCAATAGCGGACATCACCAAGCATATTCTGAAAATGGTCAAAGGACAAACACGAATTCCTACCCACATCCTAAAAACCTTATAGGATATCACAATAGTAACTATGTTAGTGGTAGAAGGATAGACACCCTAATTCGTCCCCACAAATGGGGTGACTAATCAGCATGCCACCCTGGATAAGATACACAACTATGTTACCTTCCAGAATTTTTATGGGGAAAACTTTTCCACAATGTACAAATAGATGGATCAAGAATATAAACCCGTTAAATAAGGGTTAATCATCCTATTCTGATGGCCACTCTGAGGTAGGTAGAAACCGTTTCCTAATTTAAAAAATTATATCATTATATATTGGCAGCAACACTAGATCTTGTTAAGAAAGAATCCATACACAAAAACCAGATCTCCAAAAACTAGCCACAATAGTTCCCTGAAAGGAATCTAGAAAAAAGATTCATCATAGATGACAATAAAATGATGATCTGATCTGTGATCCTTCTCTAATTAATGTAAGAGTTTTGGAATCCCTCAAATTGGTTATTTTTGGAAGCTCGTGATCATAGTCTCTTATTTCCAAATTAAGGGAGCAATAGAAATAATATTGAAGGTCCTATCTAGATAAATATACATTGAGGACTTAAAATTTTCCATAATTTGATCATTCTCAGTAGACCATATAATAATGAGTGTCATGGTATCCCTCCATATATATGTAATTTATAATAGAAAGAGTGTATTCCCATTTCTATAATCCATCATTGTATTCCTCCCTATGATTGCATTCAATATGAATTTTCTCTCTACTATAGTGTTCCACATCACCATAAGTTTCCTCTAAACACTAATTTAATAATGATAAAACTATCCCACTATGAGGAATGTTGGAAAACACAGAAAATAAGTACTAGTTTCTTATCATTTATAAGTGAAATCCCTTCTCACCTAGATTTCATTCCATAATGATGTTCATTCTATGAACCACCCTTGGATCGATGTCATTTAAATGTGATAGAGGAAGTCCCTACTAATGGATTCCTTTTATAATAAATCGCTATATTAGTGTCCGATTTACATAGATAATGATGAGGAACCTCTAAATAAATATGAATGAGCCATGCTAAATATAAGTAATGAACTGGATAAAGAATACATAACAGTCTTGTTTTGGCATTTAGCCACCCCTTAATAAATAATTCCATGGGAACTATTGGATTATTTTGTTAATGGTATCCGAATAAACACATGGAACCCTAATTTTCCCTGAAGAAAAAATTTATTATTATTACACAATTTTTAAAGTCACATCAAAGTAAATTAAGGTATATAATTAAAAATTGAAATCATAGATATACTGGATTAAAAAATCCATTTTTTTGAATTAGAAAGGAGAAACTCTGTTTTCATGCCTCAGCATGATAAATCAATTGTGCCAGATGATCACAGAAATACCGTCTAGTGTTCATACAACAGGATGGAGTAAACAAAGAAAATTTCATTTCACTATTCTCCTAAATCAATAAATCCAATATAAGATGTAATCATCAAATTTTATGGCTCCATGAAATCATAATAAAATTGGAATCTAATTAAAACTGATGATATGCTCTACAAAAATAGGCTACAGCTGACTCTCTCCATTTTCTGGACAAAAGCGAGCTATCAATTGAATGGTTCTTGATTTGGGGTCCAAAAATATTGAGAAGGATTCCCACATAAGATATGTCAATCCTAATATAGAACATATTTTATAGATATAAATTCATTTACATAAGAGTTAGATTTAGGTGTATATTAAATAATGAAACTTTCCCAACTTGGAACAATGATCGTTAAATTTTGAAGGGCAGCCACGATAATAGAATCCATGAAAATTGGGCAGCAGAATCATTCCATAGGGCTGGGGTATTTTTTAACACAACCATTGAGTTCAGTAAACTAGGCCCGAGGAGTTGTGAAAGTTGAATAAGAAAAATCCTATCCCTCAAGTATGGGGGATTTTTCACATCAACAGCCACATCCTTAGTGGATGTTAGTTTTCTACCAATTAGTGTAAAAACCACGGAATGAATCCTCTCAATTATTTCAATCATAAGATATTGTAAACATGTTAGGGATGCAAAAAATTAATCTATTGGGAGATTCCATTCAGATTACCATTCATTAAATGGGTCTAAGGGAACTAGAGAAGGATTGGGAAATGATTCTCGGAGGGTATAGAAAATGGTAGTCCCCTTAAAGAAATGATGAAATTATTATAATATATTTATCATTAGTAAATGTTGTTAACACTACCCTTACAAACCATAATGAACATGAGACTAATTTATAGGAGATGGAGGAGGATGTTTCCATTCAAAATAATGTACATATCAAAAAAATTGAAGGATGTGTGCATACTCGGAACTAGAGGATTACCCAGAAATTTATAATTCCACCAAAAAATCCATCATTACCTCCTAAAAGATAATCCAAAAAGGAAACGTTCAGCAGAATTATTGTGCCTCACCTACCTCCTAGAGTTGTTGATCCACTAATATTTGGGAAAATATATTCTTAGCAAGAGTATGAACTGGATGTATTGAGAATACTCGTACAAAAAACTCTGAGGTAACATTCCTACAAGATATGTTCAACAAAAAAATACTCTACTAGAACTCCCAGTCTATGATCCACACAAAATAGGGTTTTTAAAATCAACTAAAGGGGATCAGAACATCCTCTCAACATGGGATATCAAAATCCAATATATCAGTCCCCACATGTGTGTATTGTGAGTTCACTCCATTGATTACAAAACTGTAACCAGGACAGATGTGTCCATATGGTCATTCTATTATAGTATACCCAACGAAGATAATAGTAGAATCAAAACAGACAGACCTACATGTTTCTACCCCTATTTCAGCTCCTGTGTACCCATATATTCCTCATAGATTGATAAATACTTTTGAGACACTAATGACTAGATCAAAAGTAATGGAAGAATGGTGTGCACTAGTAAAACTAGAAAACAGTCCATAGCTGGAATGGTTTAATCTGAATCTAACCCCCCAAATCTTTTGGAATAGTATATTTCAAATTTTCAATGGCTTGAGTTACCCAGAGTGGAATCTAAAACATTTTTTTGTCTTACTGTGATCCCATGACTGGGAAATTAAAAGAATTTGATTCATATAATCATTATAGTGACAATACATAGAATGGTAAAATATATTACCATCTCAGTTAATTACAAGGTGGAAAGATCTCTATTAGATTTTTCTTTTTCAATCCTTCTTGACATTGGAGATGAATGAAATTCAATACCTCTTTGACTAAAAATAGTGGTACAATGAGAGGGTCTCGAGTTTCATTTGATGGTGGACTGGATTGGCATGCTCCATAAACATAAACATAAACATTCCATAATAAAACATGTTTTCCATACATATAGTGAATCATCCAGATTATATATCCATTACCCTCATCCCTATGAAATACATGGGAGGGTTTTGGGACATTGTCACGATTTCTCAAATAGTGGAAGACTCAATTGCACAAACTATTTCTATGACCTGAGTAATTCCTTCAACTCATCAAAATATAATTACGAAAGTATAGTATACCACTATTATAATTAGTCAAGACCATGCATTCTCTATAGCACTAAATTCCACATTATATAATGACATGCCCATGAGTGTTAAAAACAATTCCTCCTTCATTTGGATGATCAAAGGGAGAATAGAAGAAAATAGTTTGAGGAGATAAAGAATGGTTTTTACTCATTTTGATGTATCAAAATCCATGGTTACATCATCATAGAATTAGGGGAAAACGTGGTTATATTACCAAATACCAAGAATTTCCATTAATTATATTGAAAATTATCTCCAAAAATACTTACCCTTCCACCGGTTGTTTGGGAAAAATATCCCATAATGTTTAATTTTTAACTCCATCTTGCAGAAGATGATGGAAATCGAACAAGTAAAGCTGGTTAAGCCACCTAAAAAAGTAGCATGTGTATTTTCCCCTCATTTTTGGGAGGATAATTAATAGAAGAAATTTGATAGAAATGGTATATAAATGTTCTAGGACTAGATTTATATAATGAGGATGACCCGGGTTCATGCTATACTCCATGTGTAATTTGAATAACCAACCCTCTCCTCAGCCACTTGCACTATTTCATAACCAACATCATTAGAATCTAATCCCTTTGAGAGTCAGTCTTTTAATAAAATTTCTGGTTGGGAAGGCTGGAATAATATACCTGGAGATTATATTATAAGAATAACAAATTGGTTTTTGAATTTTGAAAAACTCAAATATAAAATGACAAAATCATGAAAACTGCACCAATAAATGGTACAAAAAGATTCTCTCCACTAGACGAGATCATAATATGAAAAGTAGATGATACATTGTTTCATTATTGATATTCACTTTATGGATACCTTATTTGATAATGAGTGAAACTCTGAACCTGAATTATGATCATTTTATTTTAAATCATAGGAAAGAGGCTATTAAAGTCAAGGATGCAATGGATGAAGTGGTCATTTTAAGAGACACTACACTAATAGATACCCTTCTCAAACTTTCCACATGGATGAAACATGTGGGAGCTCTCTTGAGTGATTGATGTAGAAATAATGATCTTCCCCCTAACATTACAGGGACTTGGATAACAAGATTCTAAAGACCCAAAAATTCCATATAATTGTTTTTAAATTATTTGGGATTATTACGAGTCTGAGAAAATTAATGACATGTGATTCCAAGGCCTGGTGTTCCCAGAAAGGAATTTTGATATTTTTTGGGTACATTCAGTACATATGCGAGCAGGAATTTCAATATTTTGAATCGGTACTCGGAATTGAAATTGGAGCACACCATTGAATTCGTCGAGATAAGATTCACTTAAGGGAGGCTTAACATCGACTGCAATTGGTAGATAGAAAAAGTTATTTTCACAATATTTTTTAAATAATAATAAAATAACATTATATGTTATTATATTTTTCTACCACCTCTTGAGTGATGCTGGTGGGGACCACAGAGGTTTTCGGACAATTAATAAAGGAAATTAAATGCCCTATTACACATCAATTGTGTTACCACTACTCATTTAATTAATGTGTTTCATTAATTACACCAATTAATGAACCATTAATTGAAAAGAGGATTAATCTCTAGAATCATCCTTGCGATATTAAAAATGTTGGCAAATAGAGCGGGTGGTGATATATTGTAGGAGAACTCAGAATAAGTGCCATTGATTATCCCATCTAATTAAGAATGGAGGCTTGGATGACGTTGTTGGGGAAATCCATCCGGGATCAATGAATGTAAAATGATTCAACGAACATGCATTATTATTCCACAATCACGACATATCCTATGAATTCATGGAATGGGTTATTGTTTCAATGCTTGTAAATTTAATTCAATCTATCATTCCTGAAAAACTTGACTAATGTAGATTACCAAAAATGAGTTAATCCACGATTCGTATAAAACTACGGTTGGATAATATAGGAATTATTGAACGAGGATTTAATTTATCTTCTGATGATTTGATTAGTACACCACTATTTAATTGTCAATGCAGAGGGTATGGGAAAACTAAACAAGGATCGAACCCACCTCCACATTTGTATTTGTCGCATTCTTCATGGGAGAATTTTGAACTCGACAATAATATGAATTTGGGATCAACGTAGTGACGGAAACATCCCAGGAGGCTTGTAGGTGAAACTAGAAGGGATAACGGACCATCAGAGATCACCTGGTGGCCCGCAGAAGGCTCACTAGAAGGAAATCAGAGCGGAGGCACCGAAGACCAAAGCCAGAGGGAGGATGGGGCATCCGCGGAGGAAGGTGGTGCCCGAAGGTGCCGCGGAAGACAGTAGGAGTGGCCAACCCTTGGTCAACCATGTTGGCAGTAGGCGGTGTGACGTTGCGTGATGTGGAGGGAGGTCATGGGTCAAGGCATGGTAGAAGGGGACCCACGCTCTAAAAGTTCCACTGACAGAGGGGGTGGCACCATGAGGCATCGCCATTGAAAACGGAACGGACATTCATCTGTTCAGATGGGGAGCTGACCCTCCGCAGCCCGGTGGGTCGTGTCGACCCTTGGAGGTCTGGCCTAGTCCATAGCCCAGCGGGACAAGCCCATCACTACCCATCTCGCTTGGGCCAGCCCAGTCCGTTCTGGTCAGGCTGGGTCAGATCTAGGTGGGACCCAAACAGGGTTGGGGTGACCCGAACTAGGTCCTTTTGGTCCATTTCGAGGTGGGTTGGTTTGGTCTGACTGGGTCGGACCTGTCCCTAACCGTTTTCGACCCAGTTTCTCTTAAAAGGTCATATCTCACAAACCAGATGTCCACTTGATGAACCATATATGGGGATGGAATCCTTGGAACAAAATGGTCCTTTTGAGATACTCCACCTGATTTTTGGAGAATGTTGGAGTACAACTAGGTATGATCGAACCAGAATCCATCTGGGCCCTCAGTAATAAAATGTTTATAACTCACAGACTGTGCATCTGATTGATGTTCCATTTGTCGCATTGGGACCTTTATGACATAGAGGTCCTTTCGATTACTCCTTTTTGGAACTTTGTGGCAGTTTAGGCATGACCGATATATTGAGGAGAAGATTCTATGGATCTCAAGCGCACTGAGTGCGGGGAATCCTGTAGCAGGCTGTCAATTGAAGGGAAACCCTTTGTGGATCAACATCATAGAAACATTGTGTAGATCAGCAACATAGAGACCTAGTGTGGATCAGAATCATAGTGACCCTATGTGGATCAGCATCACAGTGACCCTTTCTGGATCAGAATCATAGCGAACCTGTGTTGATCAACATCCGAGAAACCCTATTTTGAGTAGTATTGTATCACCCACGAGGACCAGCCTTAGAGCTGCCCATCGTTGATCATCAACATACGAACTTGTGTGGATCAAATATGGAAAAAATTCATTGTGGTTTCATTTTAGAACTTCGTAACAGAATAAAATGATGTATCTTAAGACTAATCATCTTTATTCCTGATCTCTGATTTGTATACATGGTGTGAGATTTTTTTCTTTGTGCTATGTGATTGAGATCATACATTTTTGTTATTCCATTTTGGAATTATGAGTGATCTTAGGGGGGTCTATGGGTCCCTACTAAGTATTGTTATACTCACCCCTATACAGGATTCACCCACACCTTGTTTTGTCTTGTGTAGAAGACGGGTAGCTTTGACTGAGTCTTGAGGATCCAGGACATGACGGTGTACGGAGGTGACTGGTTGATGTAGAGATCCATGGGGACAAGTTGTACCTACCCTTTAGGTAGGATCATTGGCAGATTACCTTAGGAGATGTTTTCCCTTTTCTATATGACCATTTCATTTGGGCTTGTATTCTAGCCCCATTTAGATCAGTACTTATTTTTACACTCTGTGGTGGTTTTTAGTTGTGATTAAACCATTCTTCTTCTGTTGTGTTTTACTTTTTCATAGTGTGCCCTGTCTATGTGTGCATATGATTTGAGAAACTTCCTTCCCATTTTAGGGAAATTCTTTTCTGGTGATATTTTCTAACCCCTGGCCTATGGAAGGCATTCTTGGTGGTAGTCACGAGACGAGCCATGGGGTATGGGTCGTGACAAAGAGTTATACAAGGAGTTAGTTATACCAAAGAACTAGGACTTTGATATTTCTAGTAGAGAAACAGTGTTAATTGTTTTGAGTGTGATGTTTAGTTTGGGGAGTCCAGTATTGGTGCAACAGCTATGTATCCGTACACTAGGACCCAGAATTAATTTTTCTGATTTTGTGGACAAAACAATGATTATCTCTATTTTGGAAATGTTTTAATATTGATCTCAATTGAGTTAGATCACTAGGTGTAACTTTTGACTGTGGGGTACCTATTTTATTTCAGGATGGTTCCACATAGATTTCCAGCCATGATTCCTGAGAGTGCTCATGATGATGGACCACTGAGCAACGAGGCTTCAGTATAGCACCCTCTAACTAGATTGGTACCTTCAGGTGGTGTACCAGTAGCACCACCACTCGTACGGCAGTAGTTTCTACCATCCCCACCAGCAGACAGTGCATGCTAACTTAGTGTGTTGCTCAAGTTCCAACAGAAGAGGCCCCCCAGGAATTTGAGGCGAGATAGATCCAAATGTAGATGAGGACTAGATGAAGGTTGTTGCTAGATTTTTCCACCTAGTTGGGACACTAGTACAGCAAATGCTGATCCGAGAAGCTAGTTTGTTCCAAGGAACAGCCAGGAGACAGTGGAGCCTGATGCTCTAGTTACACGGCGAGGTGAACCTAACCTGGATAGAATTCAAGATCCTCTATAGGGTAGAGTTAATTCCAGTGACACTACGCTCTATACATTTCCAGGAGCTCCTACACTTACAACATGAAAGCCTAATAGTGGTTGAGTACTAGGAGAGATTCACTAACCTCTCTCGCTAATCCACTGAAATTGTACGAGACCCTTTCTTCAGGTCCCGAACCATTGAGCAGTGTCTCTATTAAGAGATCATAGAATCAATGATATTGCTCATTATACCGATGTAGGATGGAGTACTTGAGTGAGAATTATTGGTGTAGAGCTTCTTTACTGAGCAGGCACCGATGATGAGATCCACCACCGAATGACATGTAGTAGATTCATCTACAGTAGGTAGTAGGAAGATGATGTAGAAGTTTAAGTGGGACAGACCTTACAGTGGAAAACTCCATGATTCATGCTCTGATTTGTGGAGCTCATGAGGTTGAGAAAGCCCGTAGAGGAGCAGAATGGGCTTCACATGTGGTGGGTAGGGCCACATGGCCCGTGATAGCCCGGCCTACCGATTTTACAATTAGTAGACAGTGACTATACTTCTAAGGTAGAGGCATAGATTCGAGCATGGAGGTCTTCATGGCGGCAGACATGGTATAGGATCAGGTTGTGCATTAGGCGGTGGGTGGTGATTTGAGGCCCTACCGCCACCACCTCCAAGTGGTCCACCCCAACCTCAGGGAGCAAGCGGATAGTGAAGAGCTTGGATTCAGGAAGATAAGGCCTATGACCAAGGTGCTCCATAAATGATTTGAGGTATGATCTATGTCTACCCGCCCTAGATATAGTACTTATAGACATAGTTTCTATTCAATATTTCATCTCTATGACTCTAGTTCAGAGCTGAGATATTCTAGTAGATCCGTGGGCTTGATCCTTATGATTAGAGAAACCTACAAGATAGGATTCGACAATTACTCACAGGTTCCATCAGTGTGAGCTTACTCTATGAGATGAGAGCTTTGGTAGGGATCTCCTGGTAGAGGTGTAGAGGCCTTATGATATCATCTTAGGTATGGAATGGATATCCATAGTCCATTCATAGGTCAAATATTTTAGGTCAAAAGTGTGGAGTTTCTGCGAGGATGGGATCTTGTTTTCCATCACTAGTGAGAAGGAAACCTTTGCATCACATGATGGACTTTCTCGAAGGAGGGTGTAGCTAATCACTCATCAGATGGCCAGACTCCCCCTTGGAGTAGTGGATGAGAGGATTCCAAGCTATCCTGTTGTGGTGGACTAGTATGTTGATGTCTTCCCTGATGATATTTCAGGACTACCTCCTTGTAGAGAGGTATAATTTTACATAGAAATGTACCCTGTTACGACACCAATATCTTTACCAACATATCATATGACTCTCATGGAGTGTCATTAGATGATGGTAATGATGGTGGACTTGCAGAGGATGGGGTTCATAAGGCCCAATGTTTATCCATGGGCAGCCCAGATTTTGTTCACCAATAAAAAAGATGAGAGTTTGAGGATTTGTGTGGACTATCGGTTCCAGAATGAGATGACCATGAAGAAATATTATCCTCTATTGAGGGTCGATGATCTCTTCGACTTGCTAAAGGGAGCACAGTTTTTTTCGAGGATAGACCTCAGATCAGACTACCTTCAGCTTAGGGTACAACATGAGGACATTCTGATGATAGCATCTAGATTTCGGTATATCTATTATGAGTTCTTAGTGATTCCCTTCTGCATGAACAATCCTTCAGAAGTACTCATGGGGATCGGGAATAGGATCTTCCGGCCATACCTCGATCGCTTCATGGTGGTCTTCATTGAACACATCTTGGTGTAATCGATGATGGAGGATGGCATGCCACGCACCTGCAGAGGGTTCTGGATACACTCTGAGAAGACCATCATTATAGTAATCTCTCAAAGTACCATTTCTAGATATGGGAAGTAAACTTCCTAGGGAACGTCATCTCGGAGGCTGGAGTTGCAGTTAAACCAACAAAGATAGAGGTCTTGATTGTTTGGGAGCCACCCAGGACTATGGCCAAGGTGAAGAGTTTCTTGGGATTGTCTTTTTACTAATTGAGATTTTTACCTGAATTCTCATGGGTATAGGAACCCTTTTCATCATTGATGAATAAGGGGAAGCCTTTCTTGTGGACGGAGAAGTGCCATCAAGGTTTTCCATAGCTGAGACAGATAATGACGAGGGCCCCATCATGAGGTTACCATAAGAGGGCATTGGGTATGTAGTCAGCTACGACACATCATGGAATGGACTAGGATGTATCATGATGTTAGAGCGATCAGTGATCTTTTACGATTAATTACAGTTGAAAAATCATGATAAGAAAATAGTTACCAATGACCTAGAGTTAGAAATAGTGGTTTATGCACTGATGATGTTACTACACTGCTTTATGGGTGAAAAATTTATTGTTTACTCTGATCACCTGAGTCTATGGCATATCTTCTCACAAACAGACTTGAACCTAAGATAGTGATGATAGATATAGTTTTCTAGGACAATGACTTTGAGATATTCTACACTCTTGGGATGGGGGACTTTGTGGTAGATGCACTCAACAGGAGGTTTGGTCTACAGTTGCTGAGTGAGGTGACAGAGCAGCTAGCAGCATTGCAGATATCCTTCATGGATAGTGATGGAGCAGCTTACCTCAAGTCTATGATAGTTACTCCCCAAATCCTTTAGCGATTCAGTGAGGAATATCTTGGGGACGTAGACTGGGAGGCCCAACATGCTCAGATGATGTCAGGATAGTCTACTAAAGTATTTTCAGAAGGTGGAGAGCACGTTGTTATCTTTAGAGGAAGAACCATTGTACCAGTGATGCTACGGGAGGAGGTATTGAGGAATTTCCACACATCACATTTAGATGTACGTCCTGGAGTGTAGAAGATGTACCGGGACCCATGCAGTCAGTACTGGTGGTATGGGATGAAGAAAGTCATGGAAATTTTTGTATCAAGATGCCTCACTTGTCAGCAAGTGAAAGTTGGGTATCAAGTTCCAGCAAGTTAAGTGCAGCCACCAGAGGTACCAGAGTGGAAGTGGTATGGTATCTCCATGGACTATGTGACATGGCTACAATGTACATCCAGGTTCCATGATTCAATCTGGGTTATCTTTGACCAAATACCCATGTCGGCCCACTTCATACCCATTTGAGAGTAGGGAGAAATAGAGGTATTGGGATGTCTCTACATATAAGAGATTGTATGGCTTCATGGGGTGTCATTGATGATCGTCATAGATCACGAAGGTCAATTTACATACAGCTTTTGGAAAGTATTACATGAGGCATTCGGGAATCAGCTATGCTTGAGCACCACAATTCACCCTTAGACAGATGGTCAGACGAAGTAGGCCATAAAGATACTCGAGGACATGCTTCATGTTTGTGTCTTTGATTTTAGCCACATTTGGGAGGACCAAATTCCACTAGTAAATTTTGGTTACAAAAAACTGTATCACTCAACATGGGCATGGTGACAATTGAGGCCTTTTATGGGTGACCATACAGATCAACTCAATGCTAGAAAGACCTAAGGGATTTAGTACCTATGGGTCCAAAGTTGGTGTGGGAAACCATTGAAAAGGTGAAGTTCATCCAGGAGTAGATGATGACTACACAAAGTAGGTTGAAGTCGTATGATGATAGGAGACGGAGACCCCTGAAGTTTGAGAAGGGAGACCATGTCTTCCTATGGGTATCACACCGAAGAGGATTACAGAGGTTTGGCAGGGGCAGAAAGCCCTCTCTGAGGTTCATCGGACCTTTCCAGATCCACGACAGAGTAGGAGTGGTGGTGTACTGACTAGCTATTCCCCCACAGATGCCCTGGGTGCATAATTTGGTTTATGTGTCGTAACTGAGGAGTTAAATGCATGATCCATCACATGTTATCGAATGGGCTGAGCTGGAAATCAATAATGGGCGATGTTTGTGGAGTTACCAGTAGAGATAGAGGATCGACAAGAGAAGGTCCTTCATGGGCGATCGATTCCTCTAGTCCGAGTTCGGTGGTAGTATAAGAACCTTTAGGAGAGCACATGTGAATGAGAGGATTAGATGGATGCTCAGTACACTCATTTGTTTCCCTTGTTTTTTGTTACTTTTGGGGAAAAATACCTAAGGTGGGGAGAATATAAAGACCCAAAAATTCTATATAATTTGTTTAAATTATTTGGGATTATTACAAGCCTATGAAAATTTCTGACACGTGATTTTGAGACTTGGTTTTCCCAAAATGTATTTTTTATCTTTCTTTACATATATTCAGTAAACGTGTGAGTCGGAATTTCTAACATTGGAACCGGTGCTCGAAATTAAAATATGAGGGCATTGTTGAATTTGTAGCACTGGAATTCAATTATGTGAGGCATAACCTCACCCATATTAGGTCGATAGAAAAAGTTAGTTTCACATAATTTTGGAAAGAGTAATAAAATAACATAATATGTTATTTTATTTTTATACCACCTCTTGAGTGATGGTGGAGGGGACCACAGAGGTGTTCAGAAATTTAATGATAGAAATTAAATGTCTGGTTAAACATCAATTGTGTAACCACTCCTCATTTAATTAATGTGGTTAATTAATTACATCAATTAATAAACCATTAATTGAAAATTGGATTAATCACTTAACTCAAACTTGGGATATTAAAATCATTGGAAAAGGGAGAGGGCGGTGAGCTATTAGGGGAGAACTCTGACGAGGCACCAACGATCAACCCTTCCACCGAAGAATGGGGGCTTGGATGACATCATTGTGAAAATCAATCTGAGATTGTGGAATGCTAATGGCTTATCGAATATTCATTATTCTCCCACAACTGTGATATATCTTACAAATCTGAGGTAGGGGTTTTTGTTTATGTTTAAGTGAATATGTTTCAATTTATCATTCTTGAAAATCATGACAAACATGGATTAACTAAAAATGTGTTAATCCATGATTTGTACTTAACTAATAATGGATAATGTGGAACTTATTGAATGGGGTTTTAATTTATCTTTTGATGATTTGATTACCATATCTTTGTTAAATTGTAAACTTGGTGGGCCCGGGCCAACTGAACAAGGCACGGACCCTCTGCCACTTTCGGATTTCTCTCGTTCTTCAGGGGTGAAATTTAAAATTGATGAAAACATGAATATGGGAACCACATAGTGATAAAAGTATCGCAGGAGGCCTGTAGGTGCAATCCGATTGGAAAATATTCAATTGATGCTCACCTGGTGGCACACGAAGGCCGCACTGGTGCCGCAACTTTCCCTTGACTGACCGTGTTAGAAGAGTGTGGTGTGCCATCATGAGCCATGGTAGGAGGCTACATCCTCAAGCCATAGTGTAAGGGGTCCCGAGCCCCATGATGGAAGGGGAACCCCGCCCTGTGGATCCCACTAATTGAGGGGATGGCACCGCTATTGAAAACCGAATAGACAGTCATTTCTTAGGGAGGTGAGCCAACCCTCGTGCAACCCAGTGTGTCAGACCGGTTAGGACCAGTCAGGTCAGGAAGGGTCAGGGTGGGTCAGGTCGGTCCAACCAGGTCGGGTCGGTCTGACCAGGTCGGGCCAGACCCAAACCCTTTTTAACCCAGTTTCGCTTAAAAGGTCGTATCTCATAAACCAGACATTCATTTGAAAAACTGTCTATGGATCTGGAATACTTATAAAAATACAGTCCTTTTGAAATAATCCAAAAATGCTTTGGTTAATTATGGAATACAACTAGTTTGGATCAAACCCGAATCCAACCAGGCCATCGAAAATAAAATGATTATAACTCACAGACTGGGTGTCCGATTAACATTTCATCTATCGTGTTGGGATTGTTACAATATAGTGGTCTATTGGGTTACTCCTTTTTGGAACATTGTGGTAGTTGAGGCACAAACGATATCTTGAGGATAAGATTCTACCAAACTCATGTGTACTGAGTG
Organism: Viscum album; assembly: GCA_963277665.1. Taxonomy (NCBI): domain Eukaryota; kingdom Viridiplantae; phylum Streptophyta; class Magnoliopsida; order Santalales; family Viscaceae; genus Viscum; species Viscum album. The sequence continues at coordinate 2,133,654,077 of OY728148.1, forward strand.
GAGGGAATCCTGTGGCTGGGTGTTAATTGAAGAGAAACCATGTCTGTTTCAGCATCCAAGAGACCATATGTGGATCAACATCATATCAACCCTCTATGGATCAACGTCATAGAAACCCTATGTGGATTAGCATCATAATGACCCTGTGTGGATTGGAATCATAGTAAACCTTTGTGGATCAGCATCCTAGTGACCCTGTGTGGATCAACAGTGTGCAACCCGATGAGGAACAGCCTTAGAGAAGCCCATTATAGATCAAAAACATATGACCATGTGTGGATCGACAAGGAAACAACTCCTTAGTGGTTTTCCTGTGGAACTTCCTAATGGAATAAAATTATATTGATTATGATTAATCATCATTATTCCAGATCTCTGAGTTGTATACCTGATGTGAGTTATCTTATGATTTATTCTATGTGATTGAGATCATGCTTTGGGGTTATTACTTTATGGAATTAAAAGATACCTTCAGGGGTATCGAGGTCATTGCAAGGTATTGTTATACTCACCCATGCATGGGCTTCTCCCACACCTTTTTGTGTCTTGTGAAGACGATAGGAATCATTGATTGAGTCTCAAAAATCCAACACATGACAATGTACAGAGGTGACCGATTGATGTAGAGAGCCTTAGTGACAAGATGTTCCTACACATCATGTAGGATCCTAGGTAGATAAAGTCAAGATCTGTTTTCCCTTTTGATTTATTCCTATTTCAGTTGGTCTTTTATTCTATCCCCTTTAGTTTCAGTACTTACTTTTACACTCAGTGGTTGTTTTTAGTTGTGGTTTCACATTTCTTCTTCCGTTGTGTTTTACATGTGCACAGTGGACCCTGCCTATATGTGTACAAGTTTTGAGGCAATGCCTTCCCATTTTTGGGAAATTCCATTATAGTGCTAGTCTCTAACCCATGGCCTATTAAAGGCGGGATTGGGGAAGTCACAACACGGTCCCCAGGGGATGGGTCGTGACAATGATAATCCATGAAGATCAACTAGTGGAAAATTCATTTCCTAATCATCCCCATCATGCAGGTAGACCTAGTACAAATATTCCACAAAGAGAACAATAATATTAAGCTCATATTCAAATGGTTGATTCATCAACATGAATTACATTAGTTCCTATAGCACCTACTAAAGAGGTTCAGCATGCTTACTGCCACAAAAAATGGACTATTGGTATGACATTTTGAAATAATTATCTAGGGTGTTTGCCAAGTTATTAGTTCTGAAATCTCCGAGTCTATCAAAAGTCCCCAATAAGAACTCATAAGTAATTTTGAAAACCCCCAACAAGTTTAGGATGATGTTTCTACTACCGAAGTATATCAATCATAACTCTACATGATCATGTCATTAATATAATAATAAGAATATACCATCGTATATGTATAGGTTATAAAATTGTAAGTATATGTAAAGATAAATGATGTTGATATTTGATGAACATTAATTAAAAAAGTATAAGGATAAAAATTATTCCATTATGAACACTTAGTTAACTAGTTCTTAAAGAATACCAAATGTACCACACATGTCTAACGTTACAGGGTTATGAAAAGAATGATTAGAGGCCTATTTTTAAAATCAAACTACAGACTCTATTCAAGGATCTCATATCTAAATTATAATTAATGGTTGTTTGGAAATACACATCCTTCAACATTCTTCATGGAAGGACTTGGTTACGTCAACATGCAGATATTCCATCATCATACAACCAATTACTTCAATATTGAATCAATGTTCTAATAAAAACATTAAGGTGACAAATATCAATTTAAATCATGTGAATCACTATACAATGATGTATGATTTTAACATAGGTAAGGGAAATAGCCCATGACTGGTAATTTTTATCGAATCAGTGACCAAAATATTCTGGATATGTTCTATGCTAATCCATTCAAGCATCTTAATGCAATTTTTGTGTTACCCATCAATCAAATAAAAGGGGTGGGTCCAAATTTGAACACTATTTCAGTAACATACATGATTTCAGTCATGAAAACTAAACCCAGATGTGAAAACGAAATTTTCAACTCTCTAGATAGTGACAGATTTTAGGGTGAAAATTCATTCACTCCAAACTATAATCTTTAATAGGGGTTGGAATTAGTTTCTTCAACTTATTATGGTCAAAAAATTAACTCCTCTCTTAAATCTAAGAAGTTTTTTTCATATTCTACATCCCACTAAGAGGAAACAGAAGAAAATAATAAGGAGAATGGGGGAAGGCCTCACTGATCCCCCTACAGTATTCAAGTGGGTTGTATCTACCCCAGGTGAAGAACATAGTGAAATAAATATGGTTATAGAGGATATTATACTACCCACATTGATATGTGAGACCATGATTTCCGAATAACAAGAGGTATAAACCTCCTTCTTGAAGAAACATTAGGACATGTTTACATGAAATTAAACTATGATCCCACACCTTAATTCCATGGTGGCCACCCATCAGTTTGGTTTTCCAAAAGACCACTGGGGACATAAACTACCAACCAAAAAAACACACCCAAATCATGCCTCCAAAATTGATGTTGCCATGGAAATAATTATCAATGCTGAATTCATATAGGAGGTTCTGTATCAGAAATTTATATCTAACATTGTCCCAGTAATGAATAGAAATCAAAAAATAAGGGTATTCATAATCTTTATGGATCTCAGTCATAAATTTACAATGGAATACTTCACAATTCTAATCACGGAGCTAAAGATGAAGAAGGGTGTCACATATTAGTTGAATGATGAAATTATATAAGAAGTTGAGAGTTTCAATAAATATATCTTGAAACACCCAGTGATAATACCATTCTATGAAGTAAATGTACACATTTTATATATGACCAATCACTAGGGACCACTAGGTTCCTTCCTTAAACAAAATATTACTAATGTGAATGAAAATTGAAATTATTATCATAGTTAAACATTTCTTAATAGTGAAACTTGTTATTTGGATAATAAGAAGTGTTTCATATCACTAATCACTATGTTTTATAAATTTAGTTACTAGTGGTAGAATAATGAGGTCTATTTTTTATCATTGAATAATCCACACAAATTTACTCTCAACTACCATATGTTGAATGGATGTTTACAATGTTGAAAAGTTATCATGTAGTATTTTTATATAGTGTTTGATCCAAATACTGAAATAAAATGATAGGGTTTTTAATTATTCCATTCATTACACTCGTCTTCAAAAATAACAACCTTAAACACTCAATTTCTAGATGAATATATATTTATATTCATTATTCCCTCAAACACTGTGAATGTATTATGACGGTGTTTCTAGGAGCCCAATAGGAAAGATAATGGAAGACTCTATGCTCAATAATTTCTGGTCTGGGGTCACCCATATCTCTCTAGAAAAGTTGGGTTTTACATATTTATTAATGTTGTTATAAAGTTTACCAACAATGATGTGGAATATCAGTCCATCATCATAGGCTTATAACTGAGACTCTAAATAGTAAAGGATCATCTAGTGGGGAAAGGTGATATATAGTTTGTAATCAAATAGATCAAATTGGAATATACCATCATAAAATAAGATTGAACCCCTATTCTTGACTATTATTGATGGTTAATTTCATTTTTACACATAGAGGAAAAATTGAATCACATACCAATATTGCAAAATGACCAAGAAGATGCATTGTAAAACTCAGCAATAACATTGGAATATCTAAAGCTATATGAAACAGTAATCCTTATTGAACATTGCCTAATGGTTTCGCATTTTATTCAACTCATAATAGGAGGAAATGATGAAATCCAGCATGATTAAACCATATGGTCCTACCATTGGGTGGTTTATTTCAATCATGGACAAGCTCTATATTGGAATACTTCCACTAGATATTGATCAGAATATGAAAATTTGGTGGCATAAAAGACACCAATCTTTATAATGGCCCAAATCACTAGAAAGTCATCTATAAATGAGGTTTTGATGGAGTCTGTCTTAAATGTATATATAGAGAAGAGACTACATTAGTCATAATAGAAGTACACTTGGGATATTATGTTATCCACCAGTCAGGGTCCCAGTTTTCTCATCAAATACGTATGCATGGATATTACTATCCCACTATGATACAAGATTACAAATAATTCACTAATAAATGTCAACCCTACCATGTGAAAGACAACATCATCCATTAAACCCCTGATGTTCTTTATAAATCCTAATAATCCTACCCATTTTCCAAATATGGATTGGATATTCTGGGTCCCTAACTTCCAACTACATCCATGTAGTTTAAATTTATCTTAACGGCTCTATATTTCTTCTCCAAATGGGGTGAGTCAATTCCCATAAAATTTATTAGATGAAATAGTTTCATTAACTTCATGAAACCTAGCATCATTCAAAGATTTGATTTCTCTAATATAATAATCTAAAAAATATACCAATTTTTATTTTTCTAAGCTGGACAAGTTATATTAGGAGTAAAATATCAAATCCAACCACTTTACCATCTATCAAAAAATGGATAATGGAATGATATAGGAATTCCACAGGACCTATCAAATATACTCCTAATGATGGTGGATAAAGATAATATATATAGTTCTAATAATCTTATTCATGACATGTGGGATTATTAGACTACAATATATACAACCCCAAACGAAACCCCATATTTTATCATATATGGAACAAAAGTAGTCATTCCATTTACGTCAAGTTTCCATCACTTCATGTCAAAATATGTGATCATATATAAATAGATGTGAAATTATATAAATTACTTGATGAACTATAGTGACTATATGAGATAATATTTCTTACCATGGATCTATTAAAGGACTATCAAAAATTGATTGGATAATATTTTAGCTACAAGGTCCGCCTCCATTATTTACTCTAATAAGAACTGGTATTGATCATTATGACTCCAATGATATGAGAAAAGAAGTCTCCATGGCTTGATCGAAAGATGTAAGGAACTTACACTATACACTAGGACCACTCTAATATAGATTATTCTTATATATGAATACATGGAGAGATAATTATAACCCCAACCAATTTTCAGTTCATGATTAAATAATTCAATAAATCCTAAAATAGTAATCCTATTATTAAGACATTAAACCTCACAACACAACATAGTCCAATATGTAAGACATTAAACTGTGTAGCATGTCGTCCAGACTGTATGACATTAAACAACGTGTTATACATATCATTTTCAAAATAGTAAACTATGAAGCAAGTCATTAATGAATGACTTTAGAAATTCATCAATTATTTTCCAAGTAACAATACATTAAAAAATACAACATATTCCTCCCCATCTGATGTTAAACAATATGGTTCACTTCTGTACCAAGGATGTAAAAACACATACAATTATGATCTCTTCTTCAGTAGGTCACATTACTTGGTGTTGGTCTCCAACCACACCTTCACTCCAGAACATCATATGGATTTATTCACATATAAAAGAGATACATATTAAAACAAATACCTCATGTATTTATCCCAGCCAATATTCTGGAAAACATTAATTTCTCCATCAACCATGTTAAAAAATAGATTTATATAGGGAAATATTTTCATGAACATTGAGTTTATTGATTAATTCCATCATATGATACATAGTGACATAAAACCATCTAATATTAGTTCCATTATCAATACTCATCCCTTTCAATATCTGGTGAACATCATCCTTACTGAAGGATGTTAAAATTCATAGATAATGTGATCATCACATGACAACATAATGCATGATCCCAACTTGAACTATGCATGGATTGATAATATCCCTAAAGTGATACATATTGACACTTGGATCTCCAATACTAGGCCAATGAAAAAAATAATATGGGAAATACCCAAAACTAATATGTATGAGTCAGATCTACATAATAGAATCCAATTTCGGTTCTCACAACGTGTGTGAGGACTTATTCAACCAACCTTCTTATCCAGACATTAATTCGATCCCTGTAGGGAATCCATTATATAACTACATTAGAATTGGATCCTTATAGAAAATGATTCAAATTGATTATTGGGTCTTATACCCTAATCAAACTGCAATATTCCTTTTTCATGTCAATTTTCATTCATCCAGACCACATAATATTAAACAACATAAATAATTTCCTCATTGATTGAAAAAAAACTGCATTTTTTTCTAAGAATTTTTTGAGGATTTATTACCATACCCATGAGATATGTAGTAATAGACCATATTTTCTAGTCCCAACTCAAGGGTTATGAATATTTCTTCGTCTCCTACATAGAAACAATGATCTGTGAATGTGTAATTAATTTAGTATAACATCGTTTTTAGATCAACCAAGGAAACAGAGATGCCCCTACTATGTATTATTCATATCTAAGTAAAGGATTTAAAACATCATGGAAAATATTGAACAAATTTATTTATTTATTATTGAAAATATTATTTCCACATGTCATTCCCTGAATTTTTGACACTTACTTATCTTCATAATCTCTTTTCACCTACTAGCAATATAATGTCTGGTACTCGTGGCTAATTTATCTAACATTGATGTAACATGATCCTATAATATTTTCTTTAGTTTACCACCTGATGTACATGCTAAAAAATATTACTCCATTATTTTATTGTGATGTAATATTCCCAATAGGTATTTTTATAATGATTCCCACAACACGGGTAGGTTAACCAACAATAGCTTGGTCCTCGAGAGAATTCTTTTCTATCTCTGTGATCCCTAATGATTACAAGAACAAACCCAATGTCCAACCACGATCCATGGTCATTCCATATATAATTTTCCCATGTATATCCACCCAATTAAATAACCTACAAGAACATAGTATACAACTTCCTCCATTTTGTCCAAATGTTGAAGGAGAAACCTAGGTCAGATATGTCACATATTACTCACTATTTCAATAACACTACATTTCAAGTAGTACGATGTAAAAATATATGAAACATATTTTTTTTGGGTAAAACCATCATAGGAGACTAATTATCTATTCATGGATAATTTTGACATAAAATAATCCCCCTATAATCATGCAGTTTTCATCTACAAACCAAACTCTTTGTTTGGGGAAATCTGAATATCAATCAACTTCCTTTGACCATCATAAATAGAATATAGGAATTCCTAATAATGATTTTTCCATAATATTCAGTAGCACACCCCTGTTGGATTTTCATTTATCATACACATAATAGACATGTCTGCCAGAGGATTTTACTTTTTGACTATGCAATAAAATACCCCAGTTGGCATTGTGTAATGTCTCCAACAAAAATGTTTTGTAAAATAGTTATATATTATGCCTCCTAATAACCATATATTATTTCCATAATACCTTCCTCTATACCAATATAATGATCCAAATATACCTAGATTATAGATTAAAAAGCTCCACACATCATATTGGATAATTTTTGAACATTCCAGGATGGATACCATGAAATGGAGAATAAATAATCTTTCAACAAAAGAAAAAAGTCCTTAAATTATAGAACCCAATTTCATTTCTGCATGAAATTACAATTCATTGAATAATTTCCTAGTCACTAGGTGTTAAAATATACAATAAATTCCTCACCATTAAATGTTAAATTATGAGTGTCATGTCTTAATCACATGAAATTAAACTGCATGATGCTTCAACCATTATCAATAATGGGCACCCCCAAAATAAGTCACTTAACAAAATGGACCTTATTTCACATGATTCAATTTCATATATGAAAATTTTCCCATTGTTTTATATATTACATTCATTTAGAGACATCTTCCCTACGAAAACCACCAATCATGGTTGTGAGAAATTTGAGCTTCCATAAACTACCTTCATAATATGAAATTAAATTCTATAATTCCTCATAAATTATTTTTCTAACTATACTGTAAATAAACCTATTTATATTCTCATAAGTCACCCACATGATAGGCCTATCAGCTAGCGGATTTCACTGTTTTACAATATATTAACTCACCCTTATTGCATTGGCAGAATGTCACCCAACAATTTTGTTAATAAACTAGTAGTACATTGATCCTAGTGTGATACACCATATATTCCCATAAAATATGAAAATATTTTTATAGAAACCACTTTTAAAAAATGGTCCATAGAGATTACTCACATATTTTTCAGGTATCATGTTTAAGATTTAGTAACAACATAATATTTTCCTAAAAACCCCCATGGGGTATCTTAAGAATGTCGGAACATTCTAGGTCGACAAACTTTATTTATATCATCATTTAAAAACATATGGAAAAATTTGTTTAAAAAATTACTAGTAACATTATTCCTACTTGCATGACACTAAACATCCAACAATAAGAGAAATAGTACCCCAAATTTTTGAAAACCTCAAAGAGTAACAACGGAAAAAAGTTGAGTCTCATCTCTCTAGACAGAAACTCCTTTTGGTTTAGGAAAAAATAGAGAGATGAAAATAAAGAGGCATAAAAAGTTTTAGGTTGAAAATTTTCAAAGGTTAGCAAATGAAAAATTTATTTCTTATCTGTTATGTCTTATTCATATTGGAGTTCCAAAACATTAGGGTGATGATACTAAGGAAACATTTTTAGTAGGGTTATTAACATGACCATATCAACATAAAAATATTACTCACTAGTCCCCATATATTATGAAAATATTAGAGAGTTCTTCCATATTTGAGATAGATCCAAAGCATAGAAACTGATGTTGGAAGGCATCAATGTCCCTATAATTACCCTAGATCCATATAATTTTCCATCTGAATGAATCTAATTATAACAGAGGTTTTTTTCCACTTTAAAATGAATTCTATTAAATATTCAAAATAATTCATGTTCTTAACAACACACAAAAGTGAAATCATGATTTTGAGTAGAAATGTGTCTTAATTCTAGGAAAATAAGATTGGATTTCCACATGCTATATGAATTCTCATAGACAGAGGGATAAATGTTCCTAAAAATGATTCCAAATCCAATTCCTTGGTGGGGGGGAACTTCCATATAAGTATAAGAAATTTATTTCTAAGGAGAGGTGGGATTTTATTTATCAAAACCCAAAAAAAATCATTGACCTAGCTCAAAAACATGATAGTGTTACTGAACATAAATAATGGGGTTCAGTGAAGGAAGTGAAGTGATAGACCCAAAGAGAGGGGAACACAACCCATAATTGATAAAAAGAAGGTTAGTGGGGGTTATCCATATGTATGAACAAATTAGTTTTCCCAACTGTTTTACCTAGGTCGTCCAATGCACACACCACCAGTTTTCCAAGAGGCTCATGTTGTCCCTATCTGTGTAGCCTAGAATGGGCCTCCACCTCTGCACAGAAAACATACACAATTAAATTTTACATTGTACCTAGGAAACACATAAGTTTTTTCACCCTTTAACTAGATACATATGCTAGTGACAAGCCCTAGGGACTCGTGTGGGCTATCTCCATTAACTAGGATCCCAGATTTTCTTATAAATTAGACCCTAGAGACCCTCATTTGATGAATTGAGAAATTGAAAAATCTCTAATGCTTTGGTTGCATCATCCCTTCACCCAGGTTTCCAAAAACATCCTCAAGTATCCCTCTACAACCCATAAAGTGAGGGAATTTAGGGGGATAATATGATCAAAGACACTATAGGGTCCAAAACGTAAGACACCTCTATGAAGACCATTTTCTAAAAGTGGGAAACCACTTGCATGAAGGCCACATCCCTAATTAGGTACTTACGTGGAACCCATCTCAGGACACCAGAGATAACCCATGGTACCTAGGCTAAATCCACACCCATATTTTGTTTTATAAATGTTCCATTTCCCAAGGTATCTCCATATTGTACGGGAATACCCCCTACATGAAGATCCTTATTCTCTTTCATTCCATTCAGTAAGATCCTTCACTATGTAGGCTAAGACCATCATTAGCCTCTATTTGATACATCTTCCAAACCACCAATGGTAGGGTTCCTCTTTTCTAGGATCCCTCTTTGGAGGGATACCAAATTTAAACCTTTGTTAAAGACTATAGATTAAAAAATAATATAAAAAAGCGCGAAAGTGTGTTTCCCATTTTGATATACATTCCACTAGTCTGAGGTGTCTTACTCTATTAATATCAATCAATAATGGTTCCTGGGGTGCAAGTAGGTATGAATTCCTTTATTCATGATGACCCAGACCCTGGGGTAGTTTTAGGGATCTCACTATCGTGGATATGATGGATATGATCCTTTGTTTCTCTACCCATCTCTAAGAACTGGGAACTCTAGTTCCTGGTGAGGAGGGTGAGTATCAGACTTGTTTTTCTCTTTTAGGATTAGTAAATTTCCATCCTCTCTTCCTCATTAACTAGTAACATCATACCTCTAAGAGTTAGAACCTAGATTAGATTATAGGATCTATCCTAATTCATTACTTCCTTTTTCTCCACACCCAAAGTCTACATCCAGATGGGTAGTTGTGATTTAGAATCCAGGATACAATGATGATATATAATAGGAACATTATAACCCCTTCTTATTCTCTCATCGTACCAACCACTTCATCTAGTGGGATAAGTTTGGTGTGGTTTTTTTGATCTTATGCATCATATTAATTATAACATTGATGTAAGAATTAGGTGGGATTATAGGATTTACATGATCAGGGAATCCAGACTATCATATACATTATTTAGATGATAATATTCATCTAAATATGACTCTAACCTTCATTTATAGGGCACCCATTGTTGGGGGTTCTCAAATCCATGTATTCAACTAAAGAAAATCCATCATGGAGTAAGACCATATTCATTCCAGTAGGAGGAAACACTATTGACCCACTTCTCCTACCTAGGTCATAGCCATACATATCATCATATGTGAATGTCCTTGTTACCGAAATAAAAGATCATACAATCAAATTAAAATACCTTTCTCTTTACAATTGGTCTCTAGTATTCATCCTCTAATTGAATATGATGAAACCACTTGTTTCTCAAAGTAATCATGACTAAAAAGGTATTAAAGGTTGGTTTTGTCATTTAATACACACAATTTTAATCCCACTTGGGCATAATTAAATGTGTAATTACCAAACAAAAAATGTGAATACTCATTGGGAGAAATCCCTTACAAAACCTCCCAAATTAATTTATGGTATCCTCTATATGAGTAATCCCTAACTAAATCCTCTCAAAGGGACATACTCTCCTCAGATACAAACCTTCCAAATACCTCCATATATGTGGGTTCTAATAACCAAATTATGTACGCTCATATTACTATTCATGTGGGACAAGTAGGAAGCCTCTATGAGGTCAAAAATGGATACCAAAAATCAACCATAATTCCCTCTAGGCCACATTTCAATCCGTTTTTAGTTAATAATTTGATTCAATACACCATTATGGTTTCCTAGGATGAATCTCCTAAAGTCCCACACCAAACATTGGCTATAAACATTTAACCTAGATGTTGTTTATGCATGATGTAAAACTCCATGGTTTGGTCTTTACCACATGAATTTAAAAGGATTGATGTGCCCATTTATGTGAAAACAAACTATGTGGGTTGTGATTCCACTCAATATTAAACATAAAAATTCTATTCATGTGTCATATCCTATCATTAAGAGAACTCTCATCCACCTAAATGATGACATAGTCCATAGTTCCCCCATTATGTGGCACAAAAGAAACATAATAATAAAAGGACAAACAAATTTATAATTAGTTCATAATAGGTTACCATTGTTGGATAACATTGAAATGATACAAATATCTCTATCAGTGAATGGTCTCTAATATAAATAAAGGATTCTAGATTCGATACATGCTAATAAATGTTTATTAATTCTTGGGTTACACCCATAATCTATTATAACCAATGAATGAATAATGAACATATCTTACATATATGAGAGATTAATTAAGTAGGAAAATATCCCCCCCCCAAATGGGTGTGACGATCTAGACCTCCCATCATCTTGACCTATGTGAATTATTAAGTATCATAGGCCATGTTCCTTAATGAGGACCTTCCATTGCAATGATGATACTATAGTTATCACTGATATAGAACCATTGGATTTTTCTAATTCCTTGAATAATACCCACTTGAAAATTCCCTAAAGGGATGGGGATATGTGCTTGACATAAAGGATGTTAAAAAAACACTAAAAATGCAATTGTATCCCCACAAGCAATTTTTAGGAGGAAATAGTATTCCATAATAAATATATATAAATAAAACCAAATATTAAACATTACTATTAAAACTAGGCATTGAAATTTTTTCATAGTCCATATCAAAATATGATTTTCAAAACATTAAATGACCAGAGTAGAACCAGCAAAATAATACATAATCCTAAAAACATTCATGAATTATAATTTTGATTAAAATAATTATGAATAAAATAATTCATGAAATTGTATTTCTTAGATCAATTTAATTGTCTATTATCAATAATAAAAAAAATGGTTATGAGACCTGATGATATATTTATACAAGGATTATCACACACCCAAGTGAATTATGACTCCCGATGTTCACCCATTCATAGGTCCCAATCTGAGGGAAAATAGAAGAAATCCCAAATAAGATATTCTCTTCACTAAATTATTTTTAGTATCATTTTCATCATTAAAAAATTTCTAGTTAGTTCCAATACATGTCTTTAATGTGTTCATCCAACATCACTATATAGGATCCCATGGTCATCCAATTAAATAATCACATAAGGAGATTTCATTCATTTCTATCCCAATTAATTCATTTAAAACAATCTATTTTTTTCATCTCTAAGTTAATGTTTCAAAAAAATTACTTCAAATTTATAAAAACAAAATAAAATTGTTTTTCATAAATTTTCATTTCGTTAAAAAAATAATTTCATTTTATTTTCATTTATAATTTAGTACCATCATTTCTAAAGGATTATTGTTAAATTATTTCATCGATTCATTCATATATTTAAAATCTATTTTATAGACATCAATAATTTGTTTGAAAATGTATACACAAAAGGATTAAGACATATATAGTATTAAATTTTGAAAATTTTATCAATAATCAAAAATGAATATTTAGAAATCAATTAGATATTCAATTAAAAAATAAAAAATATTTTGATGTTTTAGATGATTATAATTTCCTTATAAACAACCGATCGCAAATAATGATCAATAATAACCAAATATAGTATCCACCAATGGAGATTTTAAGGAATAATGATAAAGAATGTATATTATAATAACAATTCTTAAATCAAAAACCAAATCCAACAGCTGAAGATATCAAAACACATAGTGAAGAGGGAAGATAGGTAACAAGAGAAGTAATCGATATAAGATATAATTACCAAGACATTATCAATAAATCAAACCTTGCTTTTATCAAAAATGAATCTATAGTTGGAAGATCCAAATTATCAAATAGGGAGCCTCCATGATGTAAAGGGTCAAATGAAATTCGACAGAGTTATTTTATAAAAAAAGTGACAATAAATGATATAGAATTACAATACATCCATGTAATTTAACAACCCTCTTAGCCTGACCAGCTAGCAACTTTCTCCCACTAGCTAACTATCAATGTTTGACAGAAATACCATAATTCTAGAAGTCCTAACAACTTGATGGTGGGATCCCATCTGTGAGATAGTAGAGTTCTTATTGGAACTCTAAATTTTAAGACTACCACTATTTGGTTCGTGGCCCTCTTTAGCTAGTCAGTGGACATCCTATAACCATTTTAGATATTGGATATTGTCCTCACTCAAAATAAAACCACTGGAACATCAAATGATATATCTAAAAAGGATTAAAACCAAATTCTTGGTCCCTCGGAATTATTATAACCAAATAAAAATTCAAATATTCAAATGGAACAATGATGAGTCAATGAGTCAATAATATATCAATACAAGAATTAGGAACCACCAGGATAAAATAAACAATATAACTGAAGTATGGTGCTGTAATATCACAATTATCCTAACTATGAAGGCTTTCTAACCCATTAAATCATATAAAGAATACCTTATAGTAAATTAGTGAGGTAATTTATCTACCATAAATGCCTCATGCACCTAAATATTATAAGAATTATAACTAGAATTCCATTGAAACCATACTATTGGTATATTCATTCCACAAGGAACTATTATCTATAAATCGATAATCTATATGAGCTACTCATTCATGGTCATATTAAGTTCCTCATTATGTTCATACAAGCTATAAACATGACATGTTTTAAAAGTTACCGATTGAGATAGAAAATGTGAAATATTTCATGGAATAATGTCATCTATGGTAAATAAGCCAAGAGGTTTTCCAACATTATTATTGGGTCAACAATCTCTAACCCTTTTACGTATATAGGGGATAACATCCCTTATCATAAAAACCATCAATGACCCAACTACAGATAAAACTCTAAAAAATAACTTCTTGAGAACTTCAATAGGCATCGATGGAGGTCATCATAATAATTTATCCATATAAATTCCATTACTATTTTTAGATCGATCAACCGAATCATTATTTTGTTCCCTCATACTAAACTAGGTCCAACCATGGAAACTTAACCAATCATTGACCTACCAATTTGAGATTTACAAAGTCATATACTCATGGCCTCAAAAGGGTTCCCCCATAATGAACAAATGGTAAATAATTTGTTTTGGAAAACATTATGACACCAAGTGAAAATCACATTCTCCACTAAATTCAAAGAGAAAAGATTGAATAATTTCATATTTAATCTATATAAGATGATATGTATTTATATCTGTCAATGGAGGGAACTATATTATCATAAATACATAGTATACTATCACCTCCAATAGTCCATTCCATTAATATTATGTATATAAGAAATATATATAATAAAGTGTGGTAGATGGATATCCATTCAAAATGAAGATCTATTTCACATAATGACTTCCCATGTCCTGAAATTTAGTCATAACATGAGTCAGAATAATGTTCACTTGGTAGGTCAGTAGAATAATCACCACAAAATAGTAATTTTTAATTGAGGATTATGTTGAAACACAAATAAAAAATCATCGATATCATATTCCACATCCATGTCGGCATAATAAGTGGCTGAATAAGTATATAAGTTTTTTGATACTCCGATATAATCTACTAAAAATTATTAATATGTGATAAAAAATTAGAAATGTAATATTTCATATCTGTTCAGTATAAATTATGAATTATATCCCAAATACGTTTTTTCAGGCCAGTGTTTACCACCTAATTAGAATGATAGAAATCCCATATCATAATATCCCACATAGGTAACCAAAAAACCTAAATATTCCTGATGAAAATAATACCCTAATAAGATATAGTCAATTCTATGGTTGTATCCTAACAATATTAAAAACGAGTAATTGGTTTGGAGTCTATAACTTGCTATTATTCCATGAGAATCATCTCAAGAATATAAAATTTCAACTGTATACTGAATCACACAACCTATATCTAATATTTTAAGACCCCCAAATACATATAATCAAAATATTCCTTAGAATATATTCCCTAAAATATTCCTTCATGTTTTTGGATATTAGTTTCTTTCTCAATGATTCCTAAACAATTTACCCTTACTTGGACGGTATGAAATATCAAATTCAAAATAGAATAGATATGACACCCATCACCTCTACAAAAGATTAATATATTGTTTCCAGAAGATTTAACTAAATATTTATTGTAATAAGTTGATAGTAGTAATTTATTGAAGAAGGAAATGAAACCAACTATTAAGAGACTAAATCATGGATTTGGTTTTTAGATAAAATTTGGGATAGTTCTTCTCATGTGGAAGCAGTTGTTGATAAAAATAAAAAAATGTGGAAACCCCTTCATAATAATTCAATCGAAACCCAAACCTGATTACATAATAGTATACCACTTATCCTTATATATATTATATTAGATCCAAAATCTGTTATAGTATGAAATTATTTTTAAACTCATCAATGGAATAATGATATTTTTAATCCCAAAAAATTTAACACCCTTCAATATGAGGGAAGTCAATAGAGAAAAAATATATTAATAAATAATACAAAAAATTACAATAATACCTTTCCAAGACTAAGAAACATAGAATATCAAAATAATTATGTGTTTCTAACTATAATATTATAACCTTCACCTTCATAGGATCAACAAATGTAACCTTTTATTAAACATCATTTACCATTAACAGTACCTCCTAAATAAATAAGTTTGAAATAAAAAGAATTATATAAAGTTTGTGATTTATCATGATTTCTAGAATTGCTTTCATGTTATTCCCATGATCCTAATTGTTTTCAATGTAAACTGTGATGTTTTCCGTATATAACACTACACATTTATTGAGTTACTTGTGGTAAATTCAATTCCATAATCATTGATGGATCACTAGTCATACAATTTGAGTACAACCAGGTACCAATATTTTCCATAAATATTCCTAAATATGATCGTAGGGATATTAGACTTCCTAATCCTTTGCTGGTGATCACCTATGTGAAGATCAATATTTGAGAACCACATAACCCATTTCAACTAGTCAAAAACATTTCATCAATACATTATAACTGATTCTAGTTCATGATTTCAACCAAATTGATATTTTACTAATTAACATTGTTTAATAGGTTTCCATTGATAATCATGGTGAGAATCACAATAATTGACCATGTTGAACCATTATTCCAAATGAATCAGTTAGACAAAAATTCATATAAGTAATTAATCAAATAATTCAATTCATCTGGTACTGTTTTTTATTTTGAAATAGAAATAAGGTGGTTGTATGGTACTAAGTCTATAGAAAAAATCACGTCCCTTATAGGTGGAAAACTAGAAATTTCATTTGGGAAGACATTAAAAAATCATCATCTATTATCTGAAAATCATAATGAAGAGATTCCTTCTCCAATTCATAAAAAAATTGATTTCTTCTTCCCAAACTCTAGAATAGGAGGTCAATAATTATTATACCATGGGTCCCATTCAACATGAAATACATGACACTCCCTGTATAGGGGAAGAAATAGAGGCATGTTGCAGATATCTTTAAAATCCTTAATTGTAAGAAATATCTAAATTCTATCATAATATGAAATCCAAAATAATTCATATATAGAGTAACCAATTCCAAAAAATACCATTTTCAAATAAAATTTTTCGCTTATAGTATCAAAGAAACAACCCATTATTTACATTATGATGCATAAAAACCCACATTACATAAGGAATGAGCTCTTTAAAATGATTCAATAGATCCATATAACTGGTAAATATAAATGAATGATAGGAACTCATATCAAATAAATTATTTAGTAATGATGAAGGAATGGTAATGGTAATTATCCCTATAACTAGGCTTATATCAACCTCCCCTAGAGACTCATCCATTTCATGAATGAGCATTATTTTGTTTGCTTGTGGCTAGAACCCCATCATTTTTGAAGTGTCTCACTACACAACAGATCTTCCTAGCATTGTTGATCCCACACCACCATGATTATTGTGAAATAAGGGAAACCCATTTAATGTGACCATAAAATGCATAAGAGCTATATATATTTGGTTCCTTGGTGAAAAAAAAGTTTTGATTTACCAATATTTCCACATTGGAAACAAGTTAGTGGTCCTTTTTTATATATAATATATGATTTCAAAGAATCTTTCTACTAAAAACACACTACATCATCCACCAAGAGACTCATCCCACTTCCTCTACCCTTTAAAGCGACCACCCAAGCTTCCACTAGGAGTAGGTGGAACTCCCATCAAACCTAACATTCCATCTAGGTAATGTTCTAGAGTTACAGATTTATCCAAGACCTAAAAATACAATGTGAGCTTCAATATTAGAACCTGATGTAATATGTATTCTAAAATACAGTTCATAGACCACTGGTCATTCAAATTATCAATTTATACTTCCTATGGGAAGAAGTGAACAATCAAGGAATAACAATTGTAAAACTAATCCATAGTCTAATCACCTTGTTAAATGTTAATGAACACTATAAACATATCAAACCTCATAAATTCTAGATAGAGCTACTTAATGAAAATGTATTTGAATTAATTTCAATATAAGAACACGTTATTCCATATAAGGACTAAAAAATTCCAAAAAAACACAATATTCTCCTTATGAATAAAGTCGATATATTTCACTATAAGAGAATTTGGTGTCTCTGTAATCATAATGAGTTTCTTAACCTCTTCCATTTAGTACTTAGCCTCTACAGGATCATTGGAATCCTATAATTATAGTGTATTCAGATGAATAATTTATGGGGCATGATACAAGGACCCTAACATATACAATAAAAATTTTTGAATTAAGTTAATAATTCACATTGTGAATCTTTTTAGGTTTAGAGTTTTAGAGAATTATTCAATAATTCTTACATTACATCTCAAATATTACAAAGTAGACAGTTCTACTCAGTATCCATTTTATATAAAATAAAAACTCTTGAAAAAAAGTGCCATGTCCATTTCAATGTTTTAGATAGAATGACTTTTCCTTAATCCCATCCTTCAAAATATTCATCTTCATGTCCTGTGAAAAAACATTTTAAAAACATGGGATGAGCATAAAAATCACAGTAAGGATTATAAAATATAGAAATAAAACATTACTCCTCCAATACATACCAAGAATAATTTCTTTAACATACCTCATGAAATTATAATATTTATGAATAACACCTAGGAATAATAAATCATTATGGTAATTTGTGTCATCCATTATCATACTTACATTGTATTTTTCACATCTACATAGGGAGTTACATTCAGAATACCCATCACGGTATATTTCCTAAATCCTTTAGGAGAAACATTAACATTTATTTCCGTTAGTTTCCCAATTCGTTGGAGATATATCTCAGGCTCACCCACCCTAGGTTTTTCACGAAACCACCCATATACGTAAACAATTCCCATGAACCATAACAAATTCAAAACACATAAAACAAACATAAATGAAAGATAACATTTCCACATTTCAATCAAAATAGATAATTTAAATATATGGAAATAATAAAAAAATTTCAAAACTATTTTCAAAACCAAAATAGGTAAAAATGGTATATGGTATTTATTTTTCATTAAAAAACACTACAGATTGTTATAGAAACCAAATGTCAAATAATACTCACAGTGAAAGAATGGTCGTTGTCACCACGTACATTAAAAATAAACATTATTTTTTGTCGTTTAGTGAAATTTTTCGTATAAAAATATTTCCTTTAAATTAAATGAAAATTTAAAGGGGTATATACACCATATAAAATAAATTCATGTAAAAATCAAAATTTGCCTCAATGATAGGAGATTGAGATGAAGTCCCTTACCTGATGTCTGACATGACTAGTTCATTCATTAATATTATAAATAGTAAACTAATGTTAATTTCATCTTTCTTCAGAACCTTTTTCATATTTATTATTCCTTCTCTATCACTTATTTCCATGTTATAAACATTGCATAAAAATTTGTGTTAATAACAGTCATTTTATCGATATTTGGTACTTAAATTAAAAATGAACTTCTTATAATTACATGTTGTTCCTATGGTCAAAATTATATTATCTACATAATGATATTCATGATTTTTATATCATATAAATCCTATATGTCCAGTATATATGTTTATTTATAATATTTCATAACATTTGAACATAAGAAATGAAATTCACTTTTCATGGAGATGGTAAGTCGTACTTATGCATGAACACTAGTTTCATTTATGTTTTATATTTCAGGGAATGAAAACATAACGATAATTAGATATATTATAATAACAGAATAATTTCATATATAATTTCATTAACACCATCCTTTATACGTTACATGTATGGCATGAACGAGTCATATCACATTGAGGGGGCTATAGTCCACACTTCCTCAAATGAAATTATCATGTTTACCCGTTATGGAAATCATAAAGGTATTCTATAAATGAAAAAAAAACATAAGTATTGAAAAAATATAAATATAATATATATCACTTATAAATACAGTGCCATCATAGTGGCCACCATAAGAGGAGGTAGGAGAAGATTGAACAAACATCGTTTCGTGAGGCAGTAGTTCACCGTCCACGGAAACAGTATGTTCATATCCATTAGATGGAGGTGAGTGGAATTGTAGTTATAATCCTTATCATACCAACATCATAGTATATTGATGATACTCATGTTTTAATAAAATAATGGAATATATAGTGTTTTAGGGGGTTGGATAAGCAAAATAAAAGAATAGAACTTGAGGGAAGATGGTACTTTAAATCATGTAACTCCCTTTGGTTTGAACCAAAAGGCATTCTCGAAGTTCCTTATACCTAAGGTAAGAATTTTAAGAGGAAGAGAGGTATTTCGGGATCTTATTGGAGTAAGTATTGTATGATGCAATGGGCTTGAGAAGTATGTGTAATGGGCTAAAGATGGTGGCCTATTATTAGGGGGAGGAGGGGCTCTTTTGGAATGTTTGAAAATATTTTTTTATTATAAACTGAATCTCTGTTTCAAAAGGTCCAAAACATATTTAATTCAATGATAAGGTTCATATAAGTCTAAATAAAATCATCCAATAAGAATTGGACATGTTTTGGATATTTTTTAATCCTATCATTTTTATTTAACCCGTTATTAACTTATTTAACTTTTACTATGTCCTCTTATATATTTATACTATATGGTGAATATATTTACTATAAAATGAAAAAGACCCAAAATTGATCCTTAATGACATTTGTAACCTTGAATATGTCATTTGGGAAAGAATTATTTTTTTAAGACTATTTTATCATTTAATAAAATTGTATTCATTTTTAAAACACATTTATGTCAATTTATAAACTATTCATATCAAGACTTTTAAATAATATATAAAAAATGATTATTTCAAAAAATATACATTAATTCAATTATAACAAGTTATAATGGTCTATAAAATTTGTGTATGGAATAAAAAGACTATAAATATTTTAATTTTAATTTTTATATTCTCGTTTATTTAAAACAATCATTACTAACGTAATCAATACATCATCATTATGTCATAAATAAATTTATTTGTTTGATATCTAATAAATATATATATATATATATATAATACCATTATGTTGAAAATATTTTCAGATTTTAAATGAATATTTACAGTCTAGGATATAACTTATATAACCACATGTAAAAATTTATTTACTAAAAGATACGTGTTTGTGTCATTTTTGTCTTTACTTTAAAATAATTAATATAAAGTGTCATTATCACTCCCATGTGGCTCCATGAGGTCCCCAAATTGACCCAAGGATGCCCTTGGTCTTCCATATCTCATCCAATAAGGATATGATAAGTGTATGGGTAATTTAATATTATTATAATATTAATTTCATACCCTTATTTACCAGATTTACATTTTAACCATGGAAAATAGAATATTTACTGAAATAAATATTCATAATGTATAAAAATAAAATTTACCTATGTACACTATTTGGTAATCCTGATTCCAAAAATGGAATCAATTTTTCAATATTCAAAACACATAAGTGTCATAAATTAATTTAAAATTAATTCTCAATGACAAAATCGAAAAGCGTGTTTTTAAAAAATAATAACTATCAAAATATTGGCCTTTGTTTATGTCTAATTTAATAGTGAAATTACATATAATGTCTAACATTGGATTAAATGGTAAAAATATAATCCAATTATACTTTAAACCCAATTAAAATAACAATCTAAAAATAAAAATAAATTATATTTAAAGGTAGTTTCGAATTAAAAAGAATTAATTTTCACAATTCATTAAAAATTGTACTTTATCCAAAACTAAAAAAAATCATTCAAATTAAATTTTAATTTTCCGATTCTAAAAAATATTATTTTATCAAATATAACATATAAAAGTGAAAACAAAACATCATTTAAATGGGGTTCACCTTCAAAATGCGGTAAATCGATCTTCTAAATAATATTAGAGTATTTAGGCTTAAATTTGGACTCATTTAAATTTAAAGCCTCTAAAAATTATTTGATAAATTATAAAACATTTAAAAAACATTTGTAATCATATTATAGTTAGTTCTATTCATTCTCACCAATACAGCGACAAGGCATTAACTACCATTTAAAATAATAATTATATTTTATTATTATTATTCATTACACAACGTTGTGTAGAACGTAAGATTTCAAAGAAACATGTGTCTCATATCGGGTATGCCATCGAACATAGAATCCCCTTTAAAGTAAAATTAATATTTAATTCCAAAATATTAATAAATATGAAAGTTTCATATTCTTTATTTAAGTGGGATGTTACATCCTTCCCCCTATTTGAAATTGCATCCTCAAAATTTTATTCACTTTTCAAATAAATTAGGGTATGTATCCCCCAATGAATTGTCAGATTCCCATGTAGCATCTTCAAAAATATGGTTTTCCCAAAAAAAATGTTTACCTAAGGGATTACATTATTCTGCAACACACACTCTCTACATTATTCTGTACTGGTTGTTCCTCATAAGAATGATTCTCTTCCAACTGAACTACCTCTAGACTCAAAACATGAGATGGATCATGCATATACATTATCAACATTGAAACATTAAAAAAAATTGTACCTGGGATAAACATAAAGGTAAAGCCACTCTATAGGCAACTGATCCAACCTTATCCAGTACTACATAGGGTACAATGAACCTCGGACTCAACTTTCCATTTTTACCAAAATGCATGACACTTTTCCATGGAGAAACACAGAGAAAGACATGATCCCCAACCTCGAAAGAAATATAATTCCTCTGGTTATCCACATACATTTTTTTCCTGCTCTGATATCTTCTTATATGCATCTAAATCAATTGAACTTTTTCATCCATCTTTTCTACTAATTCTTGTCCCATTAACTTTTTTCACCCACTTAATCCCAAAAAGATGGAGTTCGACAACGCTTTCCATATAAGTTCTCAAATGGATCCATCTGTATACCGGAATGAAAACTGTTATTATAAGAAAATTAAACCAATGAAAGATTTTAGTCCCAAATTCCCTGGTAATCAAGTAGACAAGAATGTAGCATATCCTATAAGATCTGAATTATTCGTTTGGACTGCCCGTCTAATTGAGGATGAAAAGTTGTACTAAAATTTAATTCAGTACCCAATGACTTCTGAAGGCCTTTCCAAAAGTTAGAAGTAATCCTGGGATCATGATAAAATACAATGGATAGGGGAACTCCAATAAACCTGGTTATCATTTTAATATATAACCATGAATGTTTATCTAGAGGAAAAGTATCTATAATTGGAAGGAAATGAGTAGATTTAGTTAATAGATCTAAAATAACCCAGAATGTATTATTACCTTGATATGTCTTTGGTAATCCAATGACAAAGTCCATGGATATATTTTCTCATTTCCACTCTAAGACCAATAAACACTAAATCGTCTCTTTCGGTAACTATCTCTCTGTTTTAACATGTTGAAAAGTCAAATACTACACAGTAAAGTCAGAAATATCTATTTTCATTCTATCCCACTAGTAATACTCCTGAAGATCTATGTACATCTTAGTATATCTAGGATGAACTGAAAGCAGAGAACTATGGGCTTCACAGAACAACTAATTCTTCAACTATGAATCACAAGTCACACATAATCTCTTCCAAAATCTCAAAATACAATCATTATCAATGTTAAAATTAGGCAACATACCCTTCTGAACCAACTGTACCTTTTTCTACAACTCACTATCTTTCTTTCATGCTTGATTAATTCTATCTGATAGAGATGATTTCACTAACACCTAAAACAAAACAGAGGAATTTCCTGCACCAACTTCTATGCCAAAGTTCATCAAATCGTTAATCAACGGATTTTGTTCCAAACGTAACATGGTTAATGTATCGTTACCCTATCGACTCAAAGCGTCATCTACTTTATTTTCTTTTCCCAGATGGTAATGGATAATGCAATCATAATCATTGATTAATTCTATCCATCTCATCTTTATCATGTTCAATTATTTCTGAGTGAATATATACATAAAAAATTTGTGGTCCGTATATATTTCACATTTTACTCCATACAAATGATGCATCCAAATTTTTAAAGCAAAAAAACAGCAGCTAATTCCAAATCATGTGTAGGGTAATTTAACTCTTGAGGTTACAACTGCCATGAAAAAATAAATTAAATGGTCCTTCTATATTAGGATACTACTATGTCCTTTCAAAGAAGCATCATTGTAGATAACAAACTCACCATCTCTATAAGGTAATGCCTAAACTATAGAATTCGTAAATCTAATTTTCAAATCCTAAAAACAATCATCACATTATATTGTCCCAAAGAACATGACACCTTTTCGAGTTAACATAGTCATTTGACTAAATAATCGTGCAAACTTTTCAAAAAAACCTCCAACAATAATCTGATAAACCTAGAAAACTACGGATCTCAATTATATTTGTGGGTATTTTCCATTCTTAAATAACATTTATTTTAGCAGGATCAATAGTTAAGCAATTTTTTGAAACTACTTGACCATGGAAGGAAATTTTTTGTAACCAAAACTCACAATTACTGAATTTTCCATACATTTTATTTCTTTTAATGTTTGCAAGACAACCATTTAATGACTTTAATTATCTCCAATACTTTTAGAATATAAATAAATATCATTTATAAATACAACCACAATTTATCACTTGATCATACTTATCCATCACAGCAAAAAACTGTTCAATTCTGATTCTGTCAATATCAAGATGCTGATTTGGAAAGTTATTTCCCTATGTATGCCTTACCAGCAAGGCCTCCATGTTTCCTATATGAAAACCCATTTTGAATACAGAAATATCACAGGTGATTCAAAATGGTATTCTATAAATGTTATATCATTTCAACCATACCATAAATTATTTTATGGATATTAATTTAACAATATCCTAACATATTAATATGTCTAGACAGACCTCTGATACCTACTATAAGGACCCATCCATAAACATTAAATAATCATGAATTAATTTAATATTTCACATTGAGGATATTTTCAGGTTTATAGTTTTATATAATTAGACCACAACCATTACATTACATCTGAAATAATACAATGTTGTCACATCTACTCAGTAAACATTTTTTTCATAAAATAAAAACTCTTGAAAAAAAGAGTCATGTATGGCTCCATATTTTTGACATCATGACTTTTCCATGATCTCATCCTTCACCCTATTCATCTTTAATTCCATGAAAAACATTTCAAAAACATGGGATGTGCATAAAAATCTCAATAAAGATTATAAAATAAAGAAAGAAAAAATTAGTCTATTAGTACATACCAAGCATAATATCTTTTAAAGACCTCATAAAATATTAAGAATTATGAATAACACCTAGAAATCATAAATCATAAAGGAAAATTGTAGCATCTATTATAATACTTACATTGTAGCTTTCACAACTATATAGGGAGTTGCGTTCGGAATACCCATCACGGTATATTCCCTAAATCTCTTTGGAGAAATATTAACATTTACCTCTATCACATTACCCAATGAATTGGAGTGCTATCTCGGGATAACCCACCCAAGTTTTATCACGAAACCACCTATATACGAAAACAATTCCCAAGAACCATAACATATTCGTAACACATAAAACAAACATAAATGAAAGATAACATTTCCACATTTCAATCACAATATATCATTTAATGATATTGAAATAATCAATGCTTTCTAAAAACTATTTTAAAAATAAAAATATTTAAAAATGGTATATGGTATTAATTTTCATTAAAAATAACGGTTTTTTAAGGGAGCCAAAGATCAAATAATACTCGTTGTAGTAGAAAGGTCATTTTCACCAGGTACGTTAAAAAGAAACATTCCTTTTTTTCGTTTAGTAAATGATTTGTATAAAAATATTTCCTTTAAATGAAATGAAAATTCAAAGGGTTTTATAAACCGTATGGAAGAAAGTCATGTACAAATCAAAATATGCCTCAATGAACAGAGATTGAGATGAAGTCCCTTACCTCATGTCCAACTTGATTCGTTCGTTATTTAATATCCTGAATAATAAACTAAAGTTGATTTTTACATTTCATAGAATATTTTTTATTTTTATAATTCCTTTTATATCACTTATTACAATTTTATAAACATTATATAATCATTTATGTTTATAACGGTCAATGTGTTGATATTTTGTACTTGAGTCAAAAATAAACTTCTTATAATTAGAAGTTGTCCATGTGGTAAAAATTCCATTATCTCCCGAATTATATTGATTATTTACATATAATATATATCATATATATCCAGTATATATATGTATTTTTAACAGTACATAACATTGGAGATCATAAATTAAATGCACCGTTCATGGAGACAGTAAGTCGTACGTATGCATGAACACTAATTTTATTTCTATTCAATATTTAATGAAATGAAAAATTAATTATACATAGTTATATTATAATTACAGTATAATGTCATATATAATTTAATTAACTCAATCATTTATATGTTCCACATATGTCATGAATGATTCATATCATATTGAGGGGGCGGTAGTCCACATTTTCTGAAATGAAATTGTCGTGTTTACGTATTATGGAAACTATAAAGATAAGATATAAATAAAAAATATAGAAAAATATAGACAATATAAATATAATATATATCACATATAAATACAGTTCCATCATAATGTAAACCATAATATGCGGTTGGATAATATTGAACAATCATCGTTTTGTGAGGCAGTAGTTCACCGTCCACTGAAACAGTATGTTCGTATCCATTAAATGAAGGTGTGTGGAAGTGTAGTTTGATTCATTATCATAAAAAAATTTGAGTATATTTAATATTATAATTTTGTCATAAAATAATGGAATAAAGCATTTTTTAGGTGGTTGGATTAGTAAAACAAAAGAAGAGACCGTGAGGGAAGATGTTGCCTTAAAATCGGGTAACTCCCTTTGATTTGAACCAAAAAGATTTATTGAAGTGCATTTTGACTAAGATAAATATTTTAAGTGGAATAGAGGGATTGTGGGAGAATTTTGGAGTAGAGTTTGGATGAGCCAAGGGGCTTGATAAGTGTGTGTAATGGGTTAGAGGTGGTAGCCTTTTATAAGGGGGAGAAGGGGCTCTTTAGGAATGTTTTGAACATATTATTTTTTTATAAACTAATTTTCAGTTTAAAAAGTTCCAAAACATATTTAATTCATAGATAAGGTGAATTTGAGATGAGATAAATCATCCAATAATAATTGGATTGGTTTTGGATATTTTTTAATCATTATCATTTTTATTTAACCTCTTGTTATCTGATTTAACTTTTACCATGTCCTCTTATATATTCATACTATATGGTTTATAAATTCACAATAAAATTACAAAAGACCCAAAATGGAACATTAATGACATTTTTAACCTTTTATATGTCATTTTTTTGAATGTTATATTTTTATGACTATTATATCATTTAATAAAATTTAATTCATTTTAAAAACTCATTTATGTCAATTTATAAACTATTCATATCAAGGATTTTAAAAAATATATAACAAATTTATTATTACAAAAATTATAGATTAATTCAAGGATAAAAATTTATAATAATACATAAAATTTGTGGATGGCATAAAAAGGTTAAAAATAAATTTATTTTAATTTTTATAATATAATTTATTTGAAACATTCATTAATGAAGAAATCATTACAGCATCATTTTGTCATAAATAAAATTATTTATTTGAGGTATAAAAATTACAAATAAAATACCATGATATATGAAATATTTTTAGCATTCAAATTAATATTTATAGACGAGGAGTTAACTTAAATAACAACATTTAGAAATTAATTTAAAAAAAGATATATTTTTATGTCATTTCTGTCATTACTTTAAATTAATTAATTTAAAGTGTCATTATTACTTCAAAGTGGCTTTATAGTGTCCCCCAATCGACCCAAGGATTCCCTTGGTTTGAAATATCTCATCCAATAGGGTTATGTTAAGTTTAAGGGTAATTTACTATTATTATAATATTAATTGTTTACCCTTATTTATCAGATTTACATTTTAACCATGGTAAATAAAATATTTATTGAAGTAAATATTCATAATGTTTGAAAATAAAAATTACATATTTACAAATTTGGACCTCTAGATTTGAAATATGGAATCCATTTTTCAAAATTCAAAACATATAATTGGCATAAATTAAATTAATATTAATTTCTGTTATCAAAACTAAAAAATGTGCTTTTAGGAATAATACCTATCAAAATATTGGCCTTTGTTTATGTCCATTTTAAGAATGAAATTACATCCAATGACCCAAATTGGATTAAATGGTAAAACTATAATCCAATTATAATTTAAATCTAATAAAAATAATAATAAATCTATATAAAAAAATTAGATTAAATGGTATTTTTGAATTTAAAACCAGTATTTTTCATTATTCATTAAAAATGAACTTTATCATAAAAATACTAAAATTTTATCCAAAGTAAATTTTTATGTCCCAATTCTAAAGAATAATATTATTTTTTTCAAATAGAACAATTAAAAGAGACTAAAACTAGATTTAAAATCGGTTCACCATCAAATGGCGGTAAATCAACCTTTTAAAGAATATTAGAGTATTTATGCTTAAAATTGGATTCATTCATATTTTAAGACTCAAACCATTATTGGATAAATGGAAAAAAATTTAAAAAACATGTGTAATCATATTATAGTTAGTTTTTTTCATTCCTACCAATAAAATAGTTGAGAGTTAACTACAATTTGATATAATAATATTATATTATTATATTTTAGCATGACTCGATGTTGTGTGCAATATAAGATTTCAATGAAACTTGTTGTTGTGTATCGGGTAATCCAATGAACATAGCAACCCATTTAAATTAAAATTAATATTTAATTCATAAATATTAATAAATATGAAATTTTCATATTCATTATTTACTTGGAAGGTTACACGTGGTCTCTATTATAACCCCTCCATTGTGCAAACTCTATAGTTAGAATGATAATATGTGTACCTACATAGCCCAAATCTTGAACTACACATATAATAATTTCAACATTTTTCTGATCAAATAGTGGGTTTTCTGATAGTGGTTCATTAGTAGAACTCTACCAAGGTCTATTCAATCAACTTATTACGAAGGATGGTACTACACAATATTAATAGATAATAATGAAAACATAAAATAGTAGACATGAGATCATAAAATCTATCAATCAAAATACAACTAGGAAAGACAACTCTTAGACCAAATATTTGTATAAATACATGAATTGTATTCAAATTTGTCTCAATTAATGTTTTTTCCATCGACTAATAGAAACTGATGGCTTATTGCGATGGGATGTCTCAGGTATATCACTCATAACAAACACCTTAAGTCCAAAAAATAATATATCCTATCCAAAATTACATCCCAAACTTAATACATACATCATGGATGGACATAACCACTATTTGATAATAATTTTTCAAAAATAGATATGGATCTCCTAACTAAATGGTGCCTTATTTTTTATAACATGATCGAAGGTCATTCTTGATCCCCATATGATAAGGACTACATCCTATGAGTAATATAAAATAAATATGCAATTATTTAACCATAATAATAAGTAATCAAAGAAAAAAATAGGGGATAATATTCAGCATATTGTTCACTCGGTACAATCTAGATAAGAAAGAAACATAATAAGTGGACCGATATGTGACAAACAATTTTAATGTTGAAAAAGTAATCCCATCAAGAATCAAGGAAAATATCATATACTATCTATGAATAATGTAGATGACATTCACCACTAGTAACCACCAACTCACAAGATCTCTCTAATCAACATTATCTCCCTCCTATAAGATGTTATGCTCCTCTTATTGAGCTTGATGTAAGAAAATCAACAAAATGTCTGAAGGTAAAGGTAGGAACTGACAAGAAATTCCATTTTGTATCTCACTATTGTTTCCTAATAAAATATATATAAATTAATACATTATGATAAAATGATAATAAAAATACACATGTAAATGTGTTCAATGTTCTTAAAAACATTATTTTAAAATATTCAATGGATAGTGAAAAACATGTATAAAATTTACATTTTACACAAAAGAAGAATGAAATATCATTTCTAACAAAATAGTCAGGAGTAAAACATTTTATGAAATTTTCTGTTTTAGATAATTTTAATTATCCATTATCAATCAAATAACCACATTTTTTATACATGAGTAATATATTGTATAGGGATTCTCATAAATCTCGATGACGTACATCTCATAGTGTGTAGACATTAATTTATAATAATCTTATTGGAAATAAGATAAATTCCAATTAATATACACTCTTCCTTTAAATAGTTTTTGTATAATTTCCATCATCAAACAAGTTACAGTTAGAGCTAATAAATTCCTTATGTGTTTACTTCCCACATAACTACATTAAATTTTAATATGGATACAAGTGTGATTGATTCCTTTGTCTGGAATTCCTTTATCAATTGATAAGGGCCTAACAAGTGGGTAACATTATTAACCTGGTTAAGAATTCACATCGGGTTCACCATTTTTGTTTCATAGTTTCTTGAAACAAGAATTCTAGTTTTAAGAATCACTACTTTCAGGCATTTTGCAGTAGATTTATTTATAAAACCAGAAACTTCCAATAGTTCTTTATCCAAAGGGGGCCTTATTTCTAAAGGTAGGCGTTCATTATGATTGAACTTTAAGATACTTAAGAATGTGCATTGGTCGATAGGATGGGGGGTTAGACTCATCACACCCTTTTTGGGGGAATTATTGTCTACTCTGATACTTGCATTGTAAAATTAAGATATTTTCATGAATCCTTATTAATTCACAAAGCATAACATAAGATTCCATTGGAATTAAAAATCACTTATTAACATGTGTAAAATTTAGAATCATTAGTATGCATTCAAGGTTCTTAATTAATGGAAATATCCAGTTGTATTTCAGGTGTTTCATTAATGGTATCCTTTAATATACTTCTTAAAGACTCTTTTAATCATCATTATGATGATACTAGTTTTTAAGTCACTCAATGGAGAACTCTGGAATTTATTTTCATCTAGGAGATGATGTTTTGGTTTGATTTTGGGATCATGCCCATAAAATGGGCTACCTACGTATCCTAGTAAAAGGAATCAGAGCCCCCATAGTTTGGTGCCACTGAATGGGACACATCATACCATTTAAGTTCATGTGATAAGGACCTAGACATATAGTTTAATTTCATGGTGTATGGACATCTAAGTGGAAGGATATTAGTCAAAACATTGTGTGGGACTTATACTGAATCAGCCCAATGAACATTGGAATGAATATGGGTTTCAGTGTAAGATCAGACACTATTGGGAATATGGCCCAAGGAGAATTGAGATGATTTGGGGCATTGGGTTTGAACCTAAAGAAGGCTTCCTACATATCCCATATGTATGGGAATCAAATCCAACGAAGTTTGATTTGTCTCATATGAGATTATATTCTTTTGATAGAAATGAGTTTGGTCTCAATTCCTGAAAAGGATTCCTTGGATACTTAAGGGTTTAATTGAGGATTATCCACAAGGGGGACTCCTAGATTAAGGGAATTGCGGTTGGATTCCTAAATATGATGTCCAGTGAGCTCAGGCTCTGAAAGGGCTTTCAACATTTCCTTGTTTGAACACGAATCAGAGTTCTCGCAGTTCCTTCAATTGTGGAAATTTTGTTACCATGAAAAATCTCTAATCCCACATGAGTCATTGTTGGTGTGAGAAAAAAGAGGATGTCAAATATTCCACAAAGGCATTCAAGCATTCAAAATTTTCCTCCCCCACTAGTGGAAGATGGCGCACCCATGTTGTCCAAGGTGAACGAGGTTGAGGAAACATGGGGACACGAATACAATGAAAGGATGAATATATGAATGTTGGGGACTTACACCAGGATGAATGCACATGGTTACATAGCCCAATTGGAGATGGAATTAGTAACAAAAGTCCATGTTCCCATCTCTTCTCTGGTCTTTAGCACCAAATAAGAGAGGAGGATCAATGATTACACCACATACAAAAAAATATAAGGGCTTACACCAGGATGGTTTCCCTAAGATTGATCCTAGTAAGGGAAGGGAGACTTTTCCTTTTTTTAAAAAGGGAGAAAAGCAAGTGGGAAGATTACCTTTCCTACCAGAGACCTGAGGTTCTGGGCCATCTCTTTGAGAAGGGACAGGTCAGGACCCAACCCTCCTCAAAACTAAGAACATCCAAACACTTTTTCAAGGTGAACGGTTCATGTGACTGTGGATATACAAACCCACATACAATCCATTAATCCTAACCCCATTGTGAAAAAAATGTGGGAAACCTTTTATTGTGGAAATACAAACCCAAATAGGAGACACACTGATGTGCCTTTCCAAAAGGTTTGATAAGTTAGTAGGTTTTGGTGGAGGTCTCAACATAAACCCTTTCAGATAAGGGATCCAAGGAAGACAAATCCTTTCCACTAATGGCTTCAATGAAGTATTGATGTATAGTAAACTAAAGAGAATAATTAAATCAAATAGGGGCACCCATGTAGGCAAGGGTACGCAATTATGGGCACGCAAGTATACTTGGGTGATCTAATTTTAACTTAAGATATGAACAACCTATATGTTAATACTTGGGAGAGACCTTTCTTAAGCCTTAAAGAGTATTCATAGGTGATCCCAGAAGTGGGGCAGTCATGTTCCTGTGGGAGGAATGGGTGGCACACAAGTATTTCAGATTTGGGGATGTTGGGCGCTTTAGGCGAAAACGTGTCATGGTTTTCAAACACTAAATGAACATAAGTCCAATGATCCTCCATTAAATCCTTTGTTCAATGTGTTGAAGAACTACCTTTAATGTTTTGGAAGACTAGGGAGAAGTACTATGGAAACTAGAGCAGCAATTGGGCTTCAAGGAAATCTGTCCGTACAAATGAGGGCCCTAAGGGTCTATTTATAGGCAAAATTAGGACCATGGGAGAAAGGATTTTGGGCATGCAAGTCGGTTTCACTCCAACATTGTGGTGCACAAGTGTTTGTGCGCTAGATGGGTGGCTCCCAAGTAGAATTGCGTGCTACCGATGATTTGGCCTCACTGGAGCACCACATAGTGGACGCAATTATTTAATGGTGGAGTATTTAACACCCTAAGACATTAAAATATATTTATTTTTAAATAAATTAAATATTATAAATATTTTTATTTACATGAAACACTGATTTTATATTTCATTTTAGGAAACCCAATGTTTATCTTTATTTACACTCTACACTCACATTATCTTGTGTTACATGAAACTTCGATTTTAAAAGAAATGTGAAATATTAATAAAATATAATTATTTAATATAATAGTTTTAACCTATTTCATAAATTATTGGTTATGAATATTAATAAATCTATTATAAAAAACATGGTTAAATATTTCTTTATAATAAAAAATAATTTAGAAAAAAATAAAATGATTTTTGAAAAACTATATATTTTTTCTAAAAGATGGATTGGTCCTGTTTTCCACATATAACATAAAATTAATTTTTACCGCATTAAGAAAAATTATATTCAAAAAATAATCTTCTTTCTTTAGATAATAATTCACAAATTATCTTAGGGTAAATTTTTTGGTTTTTCTAAATTGTTTCATTTTTAGAATAATACTAAAAAATATAGAATTTTAATTAAAAACTACATTTCTATTTAAATTATTTATAAGGTCAAATTATATTTTAAATTTTATTTAAAATAAAATTTGTTCAGTTATATTTAAATTAATGTAATTTAGGTCATTGTAATAATTTTAATCTTAAATTTTTTTATGAAAACATGGTAAACGTTTTGAAATGTTCACTTTAAAAACATGTTTTCTCATCATGCATGTGAGATTAATTTTAAATTTAAATTTTACACATCTGGGAATTGAATTAGTAAAAGTGAATTAAAATTTTTTATTAAAAATATTTTATAATTTATAATAAGTAAAATTTAATTTTGTGTAAAAAATAATAAGGAATGTAGAAAAAATTAATTGCCTCAGTTAAGGTAAAAATGGTTTACCGTGTGTTAAACTAAAAATGTCATGGTAAAAATGACTTATAATATTTTCTAAAAACATTTTGATGGAATTATTTTGACTATTAAACATCTACGGTTCTATAATGATATATTTTGGACCCTTTTTACATAGTAAAAATGTGGGATCATTCGTTTCTTTTCAACAATACCTAGTGTGTCCTCTTCACCACTTACAAAAGGCCTTCCTCTCATATCATCTTCACTCCATAAAAAATATTGGGTTTGGAAACTAATTTCAAAAATAACATAAAAAATATCCTAATATCATCCTATAATCCTTATTTTTTGAATAAATCCAACCTAATAAGGCTTTAGGGAAATCCTAAAGAGGTTACCCGAAAAAGAGGTAATGTTCTTCAACAAGAATCTTTATTGTATTTCTTTCTCCACCCAATTAAATTCTTACTAAACAATTATGATATAATAAAATAAGTATATTATATATATTATTATGTTTTTATAATAATTTAATGGTCTTTACCCATCTCTTCATTCATAAATTAGGTTACTAAATTATTATTCATGTGCATGGCAGTCTACCACATCGTGAACCAATGTCATAAATTCTTCCATTACCACATTTCAAGGTTGGGTATGATGATGAATAAAATTTTTATAATATTTATATATGATATTTATAACATATTTGTACATATGGATTCATTATATCATATATAAATTTTTTTACCTTCCATTTTGTATGAGATATGACAATGTCGCTCGTGTGTAAGGCAGACTACTGTGTAGCGAAGCGATGTGATTTGAATTTCACTAACCCTTCACATGGTAGGTGATAAGGATAAAATTAGTGATTATGATTGATAAAAATTACATAATTATGATTTTAATTACATGTTTATCATTGATTAAATATAATATATCATATTTTTTCTTAATTTTTCACTCACTGAAAAAGTGATAACGTTGTTCATTTACGTGTGGACTACTGCCTTCACGAAGCGATGTGACTCTCTTTTCATCACCAAACCACTTGGGTTATACATATAAGTATATAATATGATATATATGATATTATTATTATTCTACAAGGATAATATATTACATACCACATTTTTATTATTATCATTTGAAAATATAAATATTCCTCATGCTTACGTACGACCCAACATCTCTATGACTGTAACATAGTTCTTTTTTCATAGAAATATTTCATGATTCATTTTAAAAGAATAATTGATTTATAAATATAAAAACCATTTAATTATTATTAATTTTAATATTTTTAAATAATATCTTCTTTGACCATAGCCTACCTTCAAAAATTGATTTTGACAGATAAGACAAATATTTTTATAACATCTAATGTAAAATTAATTGATTATGTAATTGAACACAAAACTATAATAAGTAAAATAAAATTTAAAAATAAAATTGAAAATTCTTATCAAGAAATTAATTTGTTTTATATAATTTTATTATTATGGGTGATAAAGACATGTGTCGTAAGTAGGACTCAATATAAGGGACTTATCTAAATTTTCTTTTATTAAGGAATATTTGTTTCTAAGAACCAATATTCTTTTATAAGGTGTATATATAACCTATTTTTCATTTTATTTCATGAATTTGCGTATTCTCATTTTATTTAATGTTTTTTTAAGTTTTATTCTTTCATGGGTTTTCTGATTCTAATATTTCCAAGGTGATAAGGTAGTTTTTTTAAAAACATACACTTTTAATGTTTTCATATCCACTCTTACTATTCCATGTCCTTGTTTTTAAAATTATTTTATTAAAACTTTTATATTGACATAAATTATTTTATAATTTACATTTTATGTATCTTTTACTTTATTTCTATGGATTTAAAAATGAATCTTTTTATTTGTTTTATAAGGAATGTTTTGACATATGAAAAAAAAATATTCTCTTCTTAATGTACACAATAACAACAAAATTTACACCTCCTATTCCATTGTTTATTTATGAATTACATTGAAATATTTAATGTTTTATTCAATATAACACCCTATTTCTCTTTTTTTAGGTGTTTTTGTATTAGAAAATATGTTTTGAAAAGAAAATGGTATTTCTCTCTAAGAGTTTTTTTATATGGGTTTAAAAGACTTTTTCAAAGGGGTTTTATGATGAAAATGTTTTACTCGTGTTATGGTACTTTAGAATTATATGAAATGAGTGATCTTGATATGAGTTATATAAAGGGGGAGCCCTATTATAGCTCACAAGTGAGCCCAATATAGCCTATTCATGAGTCCTATTATTTCTCATGGAAAACAGGTGATCTCCATATAGCTTTTATGAAATGTGATCTCCACTATAGCTATCCAATGAATTGGGAAATTGTTATATTGGAAGTAAACTATATGGTTATTCTAATTAATATGGTTTTTAAAGGGTTTTAATAATTTGATTCTCTATGTCACCAAAAGGATTACTAATTTCTTATAATGTGTTTTAAAATATTTAATTAAGAAAAACATATGTATGTTTTTCTTTTGAAAATGTTTTATTACATACACTCAAAAAATTGGTTGTAAATGTAAAAATTATATGAATTTTCATATTATTCATTATACTAATGGTTTTATTTATTTATTTATGTTCCTTACTAGTATTTTTCTTATCATCCCACATTTATAATGTTTTTCACCTGGTTTAAGGATTGGTAAAGAAAATAAAGAAATAAAGTTCGAAGTATTGGAGATTCAATATGAAAAGAAATAATGATTTATTTAAAACTTTTCATATCATGGGAACATTTACACTAAATTTATGTGTCAACATTTTATTTTATAGTTTTTTATGTATGATTTATTGTCTATTTATCTAAAACTAAAAACCTAAAAATATCCTCAAAGTGAAATAAAATAAATTCATGACTAAAAATCAAGATTATGTAATGATTAAGGTCGGGTCCTTATATAAATCATATCAAACAAATATATTTCAGAATTATTTAGACCACATAAAATTTTATATAATTTTTAAACATGATAGGGTAATCTCAATATTTTTAAAATTTATTTTTTTCAAAAAACATATTCAAGATACATTCATTTAAAAAATAATTAATTCCATCTATTTGATATGATATAAAATCTACATGTGTTTTTTTATAAAAGCATGATTCTTTTGGATTTTATAAAATCCTATTAGAAAACATTATTTCTAATAAATATGTTCTTCTTAGTTATAACAATACACAATAGTCAAGAATTATTTTTAAAAAACAACCATACATGAATATATTTTATTTTTAAAATCACATATTATTTATATAATGAGATAATTTATTTATGTTTCAATAATTTAACATGAATACTTCTTTAAAATGATTTAAAATTATATTTTGTGGACATAAATCCATTATAATTATTAATTTAATCAACAATATATATATTAAATAATTTAATGATAGGATAAAAATTTAAAATGGTTTTTTATGCATCCACATGTTTCAATTTATTTTTTATAATCACTAAATAAAAAATCATGTGGATTTTATTTTATAGTTATAAAGGTGTTTTGATGAGAATAACTCAATTGGTTAAATTTATAATTGTCAAAATTTTCATAATTCTCCTTATACAAATACAATTTATGTGTATTAATAACCTGGTCACTATTTTTAGGGATTTTATTGATATTTAGATTAGAATAATCATCCTCTAGGTTAGATAAAAAGTTTTTGGATTTATGTGAACTAGTCTAATAAAATGTGAAATGAACGATTCTTTCATCTACCTTTTTCATTTATTAAATACTCTTAATGATTTTCTTGAGGTAGAATAACCAAGGAAAAAATCCTAACATTACTGACCTTAATATTTATTCCATATTTCATATGGTACAATAATTAACAAGAAATTTGATACCCTTTTTATAAAATAAAAATTTATATTAATATCCTTAACCTAAAAAACAATGAGCTCATACTCATTCATTATAGTTTCAATTATTTCATAGAGTGTTCAATTTATCCATTCAAAAACCCCAATCATGATATTCTCTAGAGGTTAAAATGTTATTATTATATGAATGATGAGATTTTTGTTTCAAAATTATAATTGTTAAATAGAACAACATAATCCATTTTTAATTTTTTAAGGTTAATAAAACGATGGTTTTCCAATGAAATTTTAGATTTATGAACCTATGTTAAATATTTAATTTTTTTGTGATTTATAAAAAAATTGAGAATCTTAAATATCAATTAATAATAACATAATAATAATTTTTTCCACCAATAGAATAAAATAAGATCAAAAAATTTCTATATAAATTACTTATAAAGGATGTGTGATATATACCTATTTCTGTAGTTTAATATAACTCGTTTATTGCTTCCCATTTTATATAGGATGAAATACTTTATCATTTATGAAATCAAACATGGTATGTTCATTAATTAATAATTTTACATTTATCTTTATAATTTAGTGCAAATTACAGTGGGCCATACTTCTATAAGTGAGCCAAGACTCTATGAAAAGATTATAAAATAATAAATATTGATTGAATATATATAATTTAAATATAAAATATAAAATCATTTATAAAATAAAACATATATATCTAATAAAATATTTTTCATAGATCATTCTAAAATTTTATTTTCTATCCATATTGCTATTCTATATTGGATTAAAAAATTAAATTAAATTAAAATCCACCAATAAATAAATCCATTAAAATAATAATTGAGTTAAAAACACTTACATAACAAAGTCATATTTTTTATCTCTATATTAATCTTTTTATTTTTCAAAATAACAACATTTAATGGTGAAAGTGGGAACCCAAACAAAAATGAAAACCCAATACACAAAAGCTTCAAATAAAAACCACTAAATCATATATTTTGATAATTTAATATTTTTATTTGTCAATATATTTTTAGAACTATTTAATGATGTATCCAATATCTAAATTGGATAAATTATGCTTTAGAAGCAAAAATTTTCTTATGTCTATATAAGATTGTAAATAATGATTTTGGAATAAATAATTTTCTAACCTATATATTTAAAAACATTCCATTCATTTTATATATTAATGTTATCCTAGAACTATAAATTTATGATTTTTCTATTGTATTGTAGTTTAAAACGTGATAATGAGCACCACATTTATTTTAAACTCAATATTATCTTTGAAATTTTCAATTAAAAGTTTGAGAAATAAACAAAAAGAATAATGATTTATAATAAAACTAATTTGTTTAATTTGGGAAGGAATTAATATTTGGAAATTTTATTCATTATTTTGAATATAATGACCTATAATTATTATATATGAAATATTAATATCTATAATATATTTATGGAATAATTTCTAGTATACAAAACACATAACAAACATAATTTTATTGCATTTATATAAGTAATCACATGTAAAGTATGAATATACTATATAGAATAAATAATTATATAATGGGGTAATAAAAACAGGTAAATAATAAAACAAGAACATGATATTCTAGTACATTTTGGTTCAAAAATATTAGAATATACAAGAAAAAAACTCTGGAATTTTAAAAAATTATTATATAATAGAATGGTATTTTGAAATGAAATTATAAATAACCTTAATAGAATATTGAATGAATAATGAATAAAATAATGTGTATTAGTATGAATTATATTTATTATAAGATCATTAGAATCATATATGACCATTAGACTTAATAAGTGATCATTGTAATGTGAATTAAGCTATTTAAAATAGAAATATTAGTAAATACTTAAAATTTAAAATGATTAAAAATAAGTATATATAAATATTATGATTCTTTAAAAATAATTATAAAATTATTTGACATTAAAAAAATAAAAAAACTTTTAATAATGTATGTTTTAAAAAAACTATTAATTTTTTGGTCAAAATGCAATAATATAATTTTGAAAAATATAGTTCTAAAAGATAAGTAATAATTTTATTATAAATCAAAAAATAATTAATATTTTTTAATAAATTAGATTATGATCACTCAAAGAAAATTAAATCGTATTTATTTGGAAAAAATTATGTATTTTATATTTTTGAATTTCAAATATTCAAAAATTAACCTCTATAAAATGGTTATCAGTTCGAGAATAAGCACAACAGAATTTTCTTAAGGTATATATTTTGGATTTTTTGAAATATTATTTTCAGTAAATAGTAAACAAAAAATACCATTTTTAGGAATACTATAACATTTTTGAAAAATTCATGTATTAAATATTACATAAAATCTTATGAAAGCTTGTTATCAACTAAATATTGAATTAAAAAGTAAATTAATGTATTTGAAAATAATAATTTTAATTTATGACCCTAAATTTTAAATATTGAAGACCATGTTATATTTTATTCCAATAAAATACTAATTCTTATTCTTTACATTTAATTAAGTGTTTCCAAGATACCATTTTATTGTTTATTAGTTTTAATTTCAAATAAATTTTTTTTGTTTAATAATAAACAAATAAAATTCTTTATAATCAATATAATTCATATTATTTGGACTTAATTTCTGAATAATTATAACATTATTCTTAAATACCCCTCCCCCTTAGATATGTAAACACCTCCCCTCGAAATGTTTCGAATAATTTCCTAAATTAATTCCATTGAAATTATCTCCCCAAATATATCTGTACACTTCCCTTCACATGTCCCTATGCACTAGGTGTGACCAAACTCCCCTCCTCTGAATGCTTTAAGCACTATCCAAAGGAGGTGACACAAAGAATAAGGTAAGGTTTCCATTCCACCTTTTACATCATTAATTGATAACCGTTGGTATGAAAAATATTTTAAAACAACAATTATTTTTTATTAAATTATTCCATTATCTAGATAAAAGATTATTTATCATCCATTACCTCTCACCAACCCCATTTTAATAAGTCATTTCTATATAAAAAATATAGGTTTAAAACCCCATGTTTTTCATTTTCATTCTTCAATTACCAATTCTATTATCTCAATTAATCCATTTAAGTAAATTTAAAATATGTTATTTTATATAATTATGCTTTTATAAAACATTATGATTAACTATAATCCTATAATTTTAAAACACTCATAAAAACAATTTTTCACTTGTGGCAGTTATATTCAACCTTTTTGAATGATGATATTTTATTTTTCACATATAACTTTCATATCTCTTCATACAAATTAATTTCATGAATGAATATAGATAATTAATTATTTATATATTTTCTACATTTTTATGAGGATAAAATAATCATGATAACTATGACATTAAATGTAAACAATCATAATAAATTTTAACTGTCTAAAACATTAATATCAAGGAAGATTCCATGAATTATAACTAATTAATGTTCTATTATGCTCAATTATTATTTAATTATAATAAATACATAAATTTAGTGCTTATAAAACCATTGGTAAATGAATTTCAACCATTACCTCTACATTAAAGTATTTTTAGAAGAATGAATTGAACAATATCAAAATGATTCAAACAAAAATAATAATTTAATAAATAAATAAAAATTATGAAAATGTATCATAATTGATGAAAAATATGAAAAGGTTTTGAATTAAGTAAATAAAGAATGTAACATGACTATTCTAGAGGTTATAGGAGCTTCTAAAGAAATTAAGGACTCAAGGTAATTGTTTTGTTCCTGATTTTTATTCTTTTTTGAGAATATATTCCCTATCAGTGTATATATATATATATATGTCTCGTACTCTACCAAATATTATAATATGATGACCTTATGGAATTTATACTTCCTATTTTTTCTACTATTGGGTATATAAATTTAATTATGTCAGCCTTTTATTATTTCTTTATTTCTACCTTATAAATTTTATAAAAAAAACTATTCCAACATATCACACTTTTTAAAATTCCTCTTAGGTTTTTTCAATATTATAAATATTATACTACGTTAAATATATAAATAGAAAATCCTTTTCTTAACATAAAATATTTTTTTACTTAGGGTTTTATTCAAACTCTATATTCATAACACTTTTATATACTATTTTACACTTTCATAAAATTTTAGGAAATGAGTTTGATTTCATAACATCATTATCATAGATTTTTATGATATTTCCTTCACCTAAATATCGGTTTATATAAAAAATGGTCCTCTATTTGATAATTAATGTTCAATTTTATTGATTCCCTTATTTTCATGGGATGCTATATAATACCTATATTTTATTATTTATGGACTTCTCATATAACCCATATTAGGGTTATTTTATATTTATTGTTCTTGTAAATTTTGTTTCTATGTGGTATACATATACATGATTTGTTATTTTGATCTATGGTCCTCAATTTATATAACCCATAAATTTATTGGGTAATAAATAATATTACCTGAGATAATTATATTTAGGTAAGGAGATCTAGACCTTATCCATAATGTTATGTGTGATCTAGGTTTAGTTAGCCTCATCTGTAATATTGTGTATAATATTGGTTCAGTTTTCCACATCCAAAATATTATTCATGTTTCAGGTGTATTTAGCCTCGTCTAGAAATTTATGATGTCATTGAAGTGATCCCTGAACAATATTTATGATTTAAGGCCTTATAAATTTTCTATATTGAATGATTTCTTATTTTTATAATTCTTCTAAGAAACTCGACTCTTTTGTCTTGTTTTTATATGATGTTTTATGATCCTTAATTTATTATTCCATTATATGATTATTGGTTTTCATATTGTCTCTCCCCATGAATACTTGTTTTATACCCTTACTAGGCTATATGGGTCTCTCCATCATTCATATAAGTCACTATAAAATCTAATATAGAATTAAGACTATGGTTATCTTGATTTTAAAGTTATGAAGATGTATATAAAAGAATATCTTATTATATTAGAGTTTTTTATAATGTACCTAATTTCCCAATAAAACTATACCTATAGATTATATAGAGTATTTTATGGTTATTTTTATTAATAAATGATGTTATATTTTGTGAATAAGATATGGGTTATTTTAGTTTGTATAATAGAAAATCCTATTTATTTTTTGGATTATGAAAGAAAAACTAAAAGGAGTGAAATGAAAATAACCATGATCAAACATTAGAAACTAATACACATGTATATTAATGTGATTTATTCTTTCAGTGTTTCTTTTTATATTCATAATAGTTCATGTATTATCATCCCATGTAATTATTCAGTTTTTAGTAAATTATTAGAACCAAAACCAAAATGCAATATCTATGCTAATATCCATTAAAAAATATCTACTGTATTGTTTGATTACGATTCAGAAAATTTATTCATATCAAGTATATTTTATGGAAATGTTATCATGCCAACTCAATAAATGAACTTTGAGCTCATAGTAAAAATACCATGTTGTAAAATTAATTAATCTCGGTAAATTCATGAACTAATATTGAATCACTTTTTTATGAATACTAAACACATCTCCCAATAATACATTCCTGAGGAATATAAACATTTAGCCTCTTTGGATACTAGATACATACTCATCTTATTTTTTGGGTTATATTCACTATATCCCACAATATTCTTCCCACAAAGTACACTTATTAGAAGTATAATACTTAAAACCATACTTTATAACCTGTGGAATGGAAATATAAAAAATGGGGTGATCAGATTCTCAAAAAGGGTAAACATAATATAAATTAGTGAAGGATAATATGTGAGAATAATAAAAGCATTATATAACATCTCATTACTTATTTTTAGGTATTTCCATTCTCTTTATTCATTTTCTTTTTTATTTGGCTGTGTCTTAGGACTACCTAGTATGAAGCTCATTTTTTTGTAGAATATGGTCTAATTTTTAGGGATGCATGTTTATTTTAATTAATTGAGTCATGGTATAAACGTGTAATTTCTTTAAAGGGTCAACCTCATCTTGGAGAAAACTAAAGGTTGTTTTGTATT
Source organism: Viscum album (assembly GCA_963277665.1). Classification (NCBI taxonomy): domain Eukaryota; kingdom Viridiplantae; phylum Streptophyta; class Magnoliopsida; order Santalales; family Viscaceae; genus Viscum; species Viscum album. Next base: position 2,133,698,185 of record OY728148.1, read on the forward strand.
TTTCTACTAAAAACTAGATTTTTATAGTATAAGAGAGAAATGAATTCAATTTAATAATATTAAACTCTATGTAATCTATATAAGGAAGATTTGGTGAGTTAGGTACACAATTATAAAATTAAATTTCATGTTTCTGGTTCATGACATGTAATGATAAAATTCAAATTTTTAATCACAATACAATAGATTTTTCATCATATAATAGTTTCATGGATTACATGATGTGTAATGGGATTACACGATGTTTAATCATTGTGAGTTGGTATTTTTGGGAGATTCGTAGTTGATATATTATTTCATTCATTTACAAACCTTATCCCTCTCAATATTGAGGCTCTTAAAGGAAAGTTTGGAGGCTTATAACCCTTTCAAATTTTTCCATTTGAAGATTCATTGTAGTCATGGTCATGGTGTGTTTCTATGAGTGAGTAATAGTTTCTATTCCTTTGAAAACTTTATCATGGTAGTGTTGTTTAATTATGTTATTGGATTTTTTGATCTGTAATGATAATTCTATTCATTTCATTCGGCATTCATCATCTTTTCTTCCTCCGAAGGCTAACCCTGGGGTAGGTTGTGCTTCAATGGGTGAGTTTCTTTGTGGTATAGATTATTTATTCCACTTCACCCACCCTTTTTATAAATTAAATCAAATATGAGATTTCTTGATTTATTCTAGTGCCTCCATTATCATTATTGTGTTATTCCATTTTGGTGGATCATCTTCCGGGAGTGTGAAAACAAATTTTTAATGCAGGTGATTCTATCACGAGCATATATTGGATGAAATTAATTTATCTAGTTATATTAATTTTTTTATTATTTAAATTAATGATTGATTTATTGATTTTTGTGTTTTTGGAAAGTATTTTTCATACAAGATTATTTTTCCTTTATTTGGTAAAAGAAAATGTATTTTCAAAGAATTGTGAAATGTATTTATGAATGGGTTTTCAATACATGGTTTTGATGAATTGGTTTTTAAAACATTGAATATTGGAAGCCTTGGGTATATATATAGAAGGAGTATTAATATTCCTCATATATTGGTATTGTTAGTGGTTTCAAATATTTTGTGTTATCTTTCTTTCTAGGCCTATTGTTCTAGGGACATTTTTGACACTATTGGGAGGTCCACTTTTTGGTAAGTTCATATGCTTCCTAGATTTGAATAATATATATATAGAATTTATGTAGATCTGATAGTCTATGTTGGGGGTATGAATGTCCAAAATAATCTGACATAGTGTGATCCTACATTTGATGCTTTCAATTATTTTGGCTTACGCTGCTTGGTTTTACTGCCATAGATTTAATATGATCTATGATACATGATTTTGTTTGATTTTTTTATCTTCTTCCATAACTTTTTATGAAATTATTAGATTCTATTATGCTATTTTTATAATAAATTTTAAAAAGGATAAGATTAAATATTTTTCCTTGATTTTGATATAAAAACTGTAAATTGTTTATCAAGCCTCTTTTCTAAAAAGTTGGGAATTGTTTAGATTATTGTACAAAAAAATGTTATGAAATGTATGGTTGGGATCCTACTAAGAAAATTATATCACACCCTACACATACCTTTGGTGGTTCATAGACCACTGCATGTATTTTGATATGGGGAAATGAAAGGCGCCATAATGAGGTAGAGAAGTTTTCTGCAAGCTATGTCTAAGTAACTAGTGTTGATATGGTGGGAGTTTTACCATGATATCACTTGGATTATTTGGTTTTCTATTTTAGTTCCCCATTGATGATTGGACCTATATATTGGAATTCTCATATTTCTATTGAGTTCTATCATTTCTACTTACTTATTTTAGTTATGGATTATATGTATCTCTTTCACTGATTTTGTTCTGTCATATATATTTGTATATCATGTTTTTTCTTTAGGTTGGGAAACTTAATTCCCTATGTTTGTTGTTTGATGCTTCGGTTCTAATAACCATCCCATGGGCATTGGGAATACCCTTCATTTATGTAAAAATTCTTGTTGGGTATCAGTTTGAGAGTGTATCTGAGTCATGTTCATCATAGTTTGGTAATAAAGTAGGTTTGTCCTCAAGATTCTATATCTTGGTATATTTGGTAGACTATATATATGATTTTAGGGACCTAAGAGGCTAGTTAATTGAGTGAATGTCCATCTATTTTTTTGTAGAGACTAAAGATTTCATGGTACATTGGGATGTGTGGCTCTTATTTTGAGTTCTTGATGTTAATCTCAATTTTTCTTATGGTTTTATAGTTTGAACTGAGGTTATTCAATTGTATAATCATTTATTTTACTTTGGTGTGCGGAATAATTCCTCTAAGAAGTGTTATGTATGTTGGCTAGGAGGGTAAAAACAATTCTCCTCCCAAAAATATTCATGTAGAATATAATCTTATCAAGTTTATTATATCTGGTGTTTAAGTTATTGACTATAATATACTTCATGTCCATTATACTGTTGTTGAGGCATATCTAGGAGTTTCTATAGGAAACATAAATAGATCATGAAATTTCTTTCATGAGAAGCCGTTGACATTTAAGGGAACTAATGAACTTGAATAGGGAAAAGACTATCATGAAAAAATTGATCAAATATTTAACTAACTATATAAAATTGAGAGTATCAAGGTGGAGTGTCTGTCTCAAAGACTTGAGGGTCAGAAAAATTTATAGTTGGATTCCATTGTATAGGCAGATATGAACATGGGCTTGAACTGAAAGGGTTTCAAGACTCTCTTTTTATAACAGCTTTTTCTGGAGTCACTGATTATGAGAATGTATCTAGAGTTTCTCTCTTTTTAGCAGGGAGATAGTTCAGTTTCAGCATATACCAATTGGTTTATTTATCTGATTCATTTTTCTCTAATGGTGGTAAAGAATGACCAGCTGAAAGATCAGAAGTACCTATAGGAATTATGACTGGATATCAGATCATAGGTCTTTATGTTGAATTTTTTGAAGAATGTGGAGGCCATGGGCATGGATATTATAGAAGATAAGAAATGGTAGAAAATTATTGTTATTATTCTCCTTCTATTCCACCCAATGAAAACTTCGGTTGTGCGCAAGGAAAAATGTAGAAGTGGAAAGATTATCACCGAAGTAGTGGAGGTGGTTCTTAGAGGATGGTCTCATATTTACCTTTAATTACATCTTGTTGTGTTACCCTGACTTGTTATCAATGTTTCATGGTTGGACACACCTTATGTTCTTACCCTACACCTATAAATATGTGTAATATATGTGGATTTTATGGTCTTCTATATCATTTTTGTCAGGCTATGTGTACTCTTTGATATAGTTAGGGATCATCTTCTCTAGAGTCCACTATAATGTATTCATTTGAATCAAACACTCTGGGGATACATCCATAAGTGTTATGGGTAAATCACTTTCATACAGTAGATGAGCTTCTGATAGATGTAGACTCAGAGACCATTATACTTAGAGGTACCATCTTTATTTCAGCATCAGTAGTGGTTTATTTATTTTATATTGGTTCTACCCACTCAATTATATCTATCTATTTTATTTATATTCTTAAAAATAAAATTGAGCTCATTCTCTTTATTTTATAGTTACGGACACCTATTTGGAGGAGGAAAGAAAATTCGTTTCTATTTCCTTCATGTCCACTATCAATAGTTGATGAAGAGTTAATCTTGGATTTTCTCATTCACGATTTGGGGTTCTTTGATAGCATCGTCATGATGGATTTTATTATTGATCATTCAGGTGATGTTGATTTTTATCATTAGTATGTCTAGTTTCATATGGATGATGGGATCTTACATGTGTTTCATGGATAGTGGGATTTGAGGTCTGGTCATACAGGACCCTCTTGCTGGGAGCTCAAAAGTTTATTTTTTGTTATATTAGTTATGATAGTTGATTTTCCACTTTTTTTATCTTCCCACTATTTTATATGATTTTCCCAACGATTTCCCAGAATATTTCTCTAGGCTTCATCCAAAGTGGGAAGTAGAGTTTATGATTGACTTGGTTCCAAGTATAAATCTAATTTTGAAACCTTTCTATCACATGGAATCAATAATTCATAAGGTACTAAAGATTCAGTCAGATGATTTGATAGTTAAGGGTTTTATTCTCCATAGTATTTCACCTTGGGCATCCCTAGTTCTCTAGGTCAACAAGAAAGATAGTTCACTTCATTTTTTATGGACTGTTAGAAGTTGAACTGGGAAACGGTTAAAAATAAATTTTCTTTTCATTATATGAATTATTTTTTTGATAAGTTAAAGGGGGAAGTGGTTTTAAAAGAAATATCATTGGTCAGGATATCATTAGCTTATAGTTTGGGAGTATGATATATCGAATATGGCATTTTGGAATTGTTATGTCCATCTTTAATATCTTGTTATGTCATTTGGTCTGACTAATTCTCCTATTGTTTTTATAGATTTGATGAATCAGATATTCCATCAATATCTCAACAAATTTTTAGTAGTTTTCTAAGTTGATATTTTGGATCATTCAAGATCTAGTCATGAGAACTAACTCCATTTGTGTTTGTTTCCAGAATATCCAAGAAGTCATCATTTATATAGAAATATTTTGAAATGAAATTTCGAGATCCAATAAGCGATTTTCTTCAGGAATATGATTTCTGAACATGGATTATCAGTTGATCCTGATAATGTTATGGCTGTTTTTCTTTAGAAGATCCATAAAATGTCTTCAACATTCAATGAATCCTTGGTTTACCTAGATACTATTGATAATTCATCCTGGATTTCTCAAATTTTTCATTATACTTTACAGTTATTACCAAGAAAGGGGTAAATTTTAAATAGGATCCAAAATGCCAGCCTTCCTTTGATGAGATGTAATTAATTCTAATATCAACTCCTATTTTAACCATAACTAATACTGATAAGTTTTATGTAGTTTTTGTGATGCTTCTATTTCTATTTTTAGTTGTGTGCTTAGGAAGGATCATCATGTGGTATCTTACCACACTCTTAGGCTTTAATCATATGAGAAGAATTAACATAATCATGATTTATAGATTTTTGTAGTTTAACATGTTCTTAAGTGTCTATATAATCATATTATTTGGGAGAGGTTCATAGAAATTTTTACCATAAGAATATGGGTTATATATTTTCTCAGATATACATGAATCTCAGATAGAGAAAATGGTTGGAATACCTTTATAAGATTGACTTTTATATCACCTATACCTCGGGGAAGGGGAATATCATTTTATAAACTCTCAGTAGGAAAGTACCATCGTATTATGTTTTTAAATTTAAGGATGACTGAAACTGTTTGGGTATTTTTTTCTCATTTTCACCTAGATGTTCAGGAGGATGATTCTGATATGGTTCTGGATAGTTTTCAGTTATCATCATCTCTATTATGCATAGTTAACACCAAGATGATGAGTTCTAAGGAATTCAAGAAAACCTATATTGTGGGGAGGCCCTTTTTGGTTGATCTCTCACTTAGGATGGTATACATTGTTTTGGGGATCGATGTTTTATACTAGCATTAGTCAGGATATCAGTTTTTTTATTTACATAGTTATTTGTGATTATTTCATCTAGGAACTAAATGATTGTATTATGACATTAGTAGTAGGTTCTAGTATCATAGTATGATGTGTTAAATTGATGATTATGTGTCATGTAGTTACACTAGACAATTGATAAAGCAATATAATATGAAACCTTCTAGTTTGTTGACCCTCTTCCAATGGTAGTTTAGAAGTGGGATGAATTATCTGTAGACATTGTTGTCAGATTACTACAAACACCCTGAAGGGGGAATTCAATCTTGGTGGTGGTTGGTGGGTTGACAAAGTTATCTCCTTTCATTCAAATAAGTGACACCACTAAATTTGAAGATAAGGGTAAGTAGTACAAGAAAAATATTGTATGGTTTCAGGTGTTTCCTTCTACCATTGTTTTATATAGTATACTAGGTTTACTTTGAGGTTCTAGAGGAGTCTCTAAGAGGAAATATGGATGAAAGTCAGGTTGAGTACACATTACAATTGATAGAAAGATGGTCAGATGAAGTGTGTTATTCATATCCAAGAAGATATGATATGTCTTGTATTTTTTTGGATCTAAGATATCCATCTATTACTAGTTGAGTATTCTTATAACAATAATTTTCAGTCATTGATCAGAATAGATCCCTCAGAGGTTTTGTATGATCATTCGTGCAGATCACCTCTATGTTGGGAATAGGTTGGTGAAGCCTATTTGGTGGAACAAATCTCGGGTTAGGAGAAATCTTTGAGGATTTAAGATTTATGTTGGTGTATTATTACAAATAAGAGTTAGAAAAATCTTATGTGCATCAAAGACATCTTTCATTAATGTTTTTTGCAAGTTACTAGGTTTTATCCATAGTTTCTATTCGGTTGGTCACTATTGTCTTGGAAAATAAAGAAAATTGTCTTCGAGATATGTTGGAATATTTTATGTCACTGGGAATCTTGGGAAGGATTCTTATGGGTCATTATTATTGGTTCATTGGACAATCATTCATGATATTTTCCATATATTTCATCTAATGAAATACCTTCCTGATCCCTCTCAAATTTTGAGTTGGGAATATAATTTATTAAAGAGATACAATTCTATTATGGTTCAGTAAATGAATATTGTTGACTATCAAGTGAATATATTTTGTCATATGTGAATTTCATTTGATAGACTGTTTTGGTAGCATGAGTCATATTCTCACAAGACATGGGATCATGAGCTGATGATGAGGGCGTAGGGGCCTCACATATTTTCTAGACATTATTCTTCCACATAATTTTATAGGTATGGAATGTATTATGGTGGGGAGTTTCTAACATCCCTTTACTCGCTCTCAAGTTTTTACCTTCTCTTTATTTTTTTTATTTTCATTTGGGTGCATCTTGGGATTCCAGATGATGGAGAGAATTGTTTTGGGTAAAATTGTCTAAAATTTAGGTTTGTATATTTTTTATCTTAATGTAGTTTAATTATACACATGTAATTGATTTTTATTTTCTCCCAATGTCTAGATAAAATTGAAGGTGGTTTTTAATTTTCTACTAAATACTATACTTTTTGTAGTCTATAAGAGAAATACACATTGTGTAATGGTATTACACTCCATGTAATTGTTTCAAAGAATATGTCATGAGTTTGGTATACCACATGATAATTAAATTCCATGTCTCTGGTTCTGAACATGTTATGATAAAGGTCGTGTTTTTAATGAAAAGGTGTTTGGTTTTTCAATGTACCTGATAATTTTGGATAAAAATCATGAAATCATCTTGATTTAGGCTTTCATAGTTATTCATAGATGATTTATTATTTTATTCAATTGCAGCTCATCTCCCTACCAACCAAGAGGCTCTCAGGTGCAATTTTGGTGACCTATAATCCTTATAAATTGTTTCATATGGCAGTTGATAATTTTTTTTGTCATGATGTGTTTCTTTATGGGAGTAATATTTTATGCTTCTTTGCTTTCTCGGATTTTGGTACAATCGTTTCGTTTTGTTATGGATATGTTGATCTATGATGATAATTATCTCGATTTCTTTCTATATCTGTCAGGTGACCTTCCTCTGGATACTAACTCTTATATTGGTTGTGGTGTGGTGGGTGAGTTTCATTGAGGTATGAGTTTTTTCTTCCTCTTATCTAAACCATTTTCTAAATTAAATCAATATTTATATTTTTGGATTGATTATTGGGCCTCTTTTGTCATTGTTATTTTCATCCTTGTTGGTGGATCCCATTTCAGGCATGCGTGACATGAGTTTTGAGATATTTTCTTCCATCAATATCATATGTTTGATGAAATTAATTGATCATGTTTTATAAACAAATTTATAAATTTAATGGAATGATTGATTGATACATTTTTGTGTGTGTGGAAAATTGTTTTTGAAAAAAGATGGGTTGTTCCTTTATATTGATAAAACAAAATGAATTTTAAAAGAATTGTGAAATTGTATTATGAAATAGTTTTCAAATAATGGTTTTGATGAGTGTTTTTGGAAATCATAACACATGGGAAGTATTTGGTTCTTAGTTTTAAGGAGTAGTAATATGCCTTGTCTTTTGATACTGTTAGGGGGTTCACTCCTGGGGTGTTCTCCTACTCCCATGCCTATTATTCTAGAGACATGATAGACACTATTGGGAGGTTTTGTTTCTAGTTTGTTACTTTGATTCCTAGATTCAATTCATATTTCTAGGGGCTTGATGCATGTGATATTTTCTTTGTAGGGGGTATTTGTGTCCTAGCCGTTCTGACTTAGTGTAATCCTCAAATTGTTTTTACTTATTCTTTTGGGTTGTAATATTTGGTTATACTGCCATGTATTTAATACAGTATGTGATATATTATTTTATTTAAGATGATATATCTGATTTGATATATATATATATATATATTAAATGCATTGAAAATTTTCTACATGTTTTATTTTAAAATAGGAAAAGAGAAGTTTTAATTTTTTTCTATGCTTTTGATATAAAAACTACAAACATTTTATCATGTATAGATTTATTCAAAGTTGAAAATTGTTTAAATTATTGTATAGATATTTTTATAGAACAACTGGGTGATATCCTAGTAAGCTTTTTTTTATCTTAGCTTTCACACCCCTTTGGTGGTGCATACATCTTTTCATGTTTTTTTATAGGGAAAGTCAAGGTGCCAAAGTGAGGCGGTGAGGTTTTCTATCAACTGTGTATGGGTAGCAGTTGGTGTGATTATGGAAGATTTCCCATGTCATCACATGGATTAGTTTTTCCCTGTTTCAGATGTAAATTTAAGATTTGAAATGTACTTTGTGTTATTCTAACTAATTTTGAGTTGTATCGTTTCTGTTGTCCTCTTTTAGTTATGGAATATATGTATCATTTTTTCTATTTTCATTCTACCATATGTACATATATGCCATGTTGTCACTTTTGGTTCGGAGAAATCATTCCATCTGGTTTTTTTCTAATGCATGGGTGCTAGTCTCTAGCTTTTAGGAATCAAGAACACCATTTAGGTATGTGCAATTCAAGTCAGATACTACTTTTAGGGGGAATTTAGTTCTAGTTTTTTACAAATTAGGTTGTGGGAAAATGATTATAACATAAAATAACCATACCCAATCAGTGAATGATCATTTTTAATAAATCTAAAAATATCTCTTTTCCATAAAAAATTACATAATTCATAATTGATAAATATATTCAATAATCATTAGTGATCCATGAGAACATAGCATAATCATAATACATAAGTTTTTGTTATACACAGAAACCTAGAAAACAATTTCCTCAAAGAAGGATTACTGATGATACTATCATATTGGAATGGATCATTCCACATTCCATCATTTTCATAGTCAATAATTATTCTCATGTTTATATTATTAAGTATAGTCTCTTACTGAATTGGGATAACTCCCAATTCTAGTAATTATTTTCTCATGAGATATCCATTTTTACCCAGTTCAGTGGAGGGATATATAATTATGTTCCCAAATATCACATAATCAAAACCAAAACTTATATGTGACACGAGATCATAAAAAATAATCATATAATCATATAATATCACATTTAAAGGATACTCATTTTATAAAAAAAGTCATAATTTCATAATATCAAAGATCATGGAATAGAAATAGGTTCTATAATGATTATATCATAAAATAATTAACTCATGGTAAATAAATGAGTTCTAAATAATCAAACTTAAATTGTAATAATCAAAATACATCCAAATAAAGAAATAATATTGTATCATACGATCATATCCCTAGTGAATCATAACAATCCTTAAAGTAGATTAACAAAGATGAAAAATACCTTTTAAATAACATTCAAACCATTCTTTATGAAAATGGAAAAAATATTATTTTCCTTTGATAGCTTTTAAATAAAAATTACCAAAATATAGAGACATTATATTTATTTTAAAATAACTAAGGAATATAGTAAAAAAATTATTCAACTAAAATAATGGCCATGATGATAAGATAATTTTTTCATGTTGTATATATTAAAAGAAAACCTTCTTTTAATATATTTGTAAAAAATAAAAAAAGAATTGCTCAAAAAAATATTTCATTAAAAAAGATGTTTTCAAAATGTTTTAAATAATGTAAAAGGTTGGGAAGATGATGTTTTTAAAAAAATTAATATATAGGCAATAACTTTTATAAAACAATTTCAAAGAGTGTGGATATGGAAGAAAACATTTATCGACCAAAAATGAAAACCTGACAACTTTTATTTAAAGAAACATTCCCAATAATTATAAGCAATAAAGAGAGAAAAAATGGTAATAATATATGAAAACTAAAAAAATAACTAATGGTGAAAAATATATTTCTTTTAAAAAAATTCATCAATATAATTTCCCACAATAAAAATTTAGGATAGACATTACTAAATCAAATTAAGATTGTAACAAATACAATATACCTCGAGTCTTATCTTGAATCATACACATTCCAATAACCTGAATAATAAATAATTATTTATTAAACATACATTAAAAAAAATATTTATAAATAAAATTCCATATACAACTTTTTTATTAATTTTAATTACACTTTTATTAATTATTTTTTCTTTAAAATGAATATTTGTGTAAAAATTGGCTTATTTTCCATGCATGTTTTCGTTCGATGGTTCTGGTACGTACACCTTGTTCATGGTTATATAATCTAAAAAATATTAATCATAACATAATTATCATATTTATTCATCATATAAACTTTTATAATTATATATACAATGTGGTGAAGAAAAATGAATCACATCACTTCATGGAGATGGTAGTCCATACGTACACATGAGTGATGTTTCAACTAGTGGATGGATAGAAGGAAAAAAATGTATATAATAATTAAAATTTATATAATCATTATAATATCGTGAATAATATATATATATATATATATATTCATTAAATCTATCTTTTTTACTATCCATGTAAAATAGAAATGAGAAATGAATCATATCATGTCATTAAGGTGGTAGTCCACGCATATGAACGGGTAAGAGTATCATTTTTCAAATGGATGGAAAGGTAAAAAGGTAAAAAAATATCATATAATTTAATAAGTATAATTATTTCATAAATATCATAATATTCAAAAAATAAAAATGGTGATGGAAAGTAAATTATATCGCTATGTGGAGGTCGTAGTCAACACGTACACACGAGTGATACTTTCATTACTCATTTAATGGAAATGGGATAAAAATGTATGATATATTATAATAAATAAAATTATATGTATTTAATATAGTGTTTTATTTCTATTATAATGGGTAAATAATATGTATATATGGTGGAAGAAGAAATAAAATAGAATGTACTTGTTTAGAGTTATACCTCTTCATTGAGAAACCACATTTGTATTGCACCTTTATACATGTAAGGATAATATTTTTATCAAGTTAGGACCTCTAGGAAGTAGGGAGAGGGATTTGGAATTTATTAGGATAGGTATTGGAAGATATGTGATGCCAATGGAGTTTTAGTAAGAGAGGAGAAGTGTATTCATTTTATAATTAAGGGAGAGGACACACATGGATTTTCTCAAAAGATTTGAATATGTTAATTTCATAAAAAATACATGTGTGTCTAAAATTAAAATTAATTAAAAATGATAAGAATGAAGTAAAAATCCAATCAACTAATAAATTTTTTAATATAACTTGTGATACTTTAAACCTCGTCTCATAGGTTAACCTCTCAGATAAACCCTTTTTAACTCTAATCAAGGTGAAAAAAAAATTTGTTTTTACTATAGATTATGAAAAAAATATTCACTCCTTTTTTTCACTCTAATCACCCTAATAAATTATATTATTTATAAAGATTAAAAATATTCCCCCATTTTTAAAATTTTTCATTTCTCTGTTTTTAAAAAAATATTTTAAAATAATCAAGTAAAACGCAATAAAAACCATTGTAAAGAAATGAATTTTTAATAATAAAACTATATTTCCTTTTTATTTCATACCTAGTAGAAAGTATTAAATAAATTTAAAAAATTTGATGGAATATATAATATGTAAATTTAATTAAAACTTGTAATCAATATATATTACCCTAATTTCTATGATATAAATGCATTATGAACATTGTTTAAAAAACATATCTATTTATCAATATATGATTTAATTTTTATTAATAACCATTTGGTAGCCAATGAATTAATTATACACATATATAAAGATATATTTTTTAATAACATATTTATTCATATTCACACAATCCAATCCAACAAATGGGTGATAATTAACACATTAAATAATAATATTTTAATACTATGTCATAGTTCATTTTAACAAATTTTATCTTGTAAAGATAACAATTAAAGAAATAAAATTTATTTAATTAGAAATATGTCATAAAATCTCATGTTGATACCTTCTAAACCCATTATATGAACTTATCTCTTTAAATTATATCACTTTTTTACTAACATATATGGATACTTATGTCTCATCATAACTTCATGTTCCTATGTAGCTTCACAAAATTTGTGGTTTCACAACAAAATATTTACCAAGTGAGTAGTATTATTTTAAAACACATTATCTATTAAATTAAGAATATCCTTTATTTGTTCCTTATAATATTGATCATTATCTATTTTAATAAAAATTATGTTCAACACATGTGAAGGATCGGGTATGTACTCCCTCGAGTGAGATACATGGAACACAAAGTGAACTTCAGAGCGATTTGGTGGAAACTTCTATGAAACCATCCATATATGATGATGAATTTAAAAGAGAACGGTATATCTAGGATTAAAATTTATCTAAATTAAAAATATAATACCATTATTCCATGTTGATATTCAAAGAAATATCTTGTAAACAATATTAATTTCTAGATCTCTCTGAAAATTGTCAGTATAACTTTTCTGTCGACTCTAAGATGCCTAGGTTTTATATTGAATATATTCAACCTTTAATATTATTTTGTTAACCCCCTAAATCTATAAAAGAATAAAATTGTATTCAATGTAATATATTCAATAAAACACTAATTGTAATATGTGTTACACACAACAATGTGTATGTTCGATATCTTGTGTTACATGCAAGACTGAGTTTTACTGAACAACAATATACTATAAATATTATTATTTAATATGAATGTTATAGATCTCTGATTGGAATAGTGGGTATAAATAGAATTAAATAACTTATTAATATATATATTTTAGACAGTTTTATTTTTTATCAATTGCATTATAATGAAAATAAAGATCATTTAAAAGAAAAATGATTATTTTCTCAAAAATATTATTTTCACTAAGAGACAACTTAATCATTCTTTGAGTACATGATTTAAATTTATCTTAACCTATTTTAGAAAATTTATTTGAAAAACTAAAATTAATTTTTGAAATTTTAATACCAAAAATATCTTAGGCTTAATTTTGGGATTTTTCTAGAATGTATCATTTTTAATGAATAGTGGAAAATATTGAATTTTAATGGAAAATAGTGTTTTTGTTTAAATATTTTTTATAGATTAAATATATTTAAATTTATTTTTAATATTTAATAAGTTAAATAAAATAAAAATTAATACAACTTATTCCATTTTAATCATTTTTATATTTAATTTGGATATTAAAATAATGTAAACTTTCAAATATTATCTCTTTAAAACCCTGTTTTCTCAACTAGTCTGTGGGATTAATTTTAAATTAAAATATTCCACATCTTTGAATCAAATTTGAAAAAATGGATTCCATATTTTTAATCAAAATAATTTATAATTTTCAATAAGGTCTATATAATTTTGGAACAAAATGAGTAATGAAAATTGTAAAAATCAATTTCTAGGGTTAAGGTAAAAATGGATTTACCAAGGGTCAAACTATGGATATAAGGGTTAAAAATTAGCAAAAAACTTTTCCAAAACAAATTTCCTCACAATATTTCCACCTTATCATTTCTAGGTTTGATAATGGACAATTTTTTATTCTTTTGGAATGATAACAACATGGGTATAATTAAATCTTTTCCAAAAAGAATTACAATTGTACCACTCACCTCACTTATAAAAGGCCACCCATCTCCTATATTCATTGAACTTTAAAACTTATTTTTTTTAGAAAATAACTTCCCAAATAAGTTCCAATATTCGATAATTTCATTATAAAAAACGTATTTTGGGCATAAATCCATCCTAGGAATTATTTAGTGAGAACCTAAAGAGGATACCATTAGAAGAGGAAATGTTCTTCAACAAGCATATTTAATTTATTTCTTTCTCCACCTCCATTAATGATTATTAATACATTATTATGTAAAAACCCTAGTATCTTCAATATACTATGATGATTTTATAATAATATCTTGACATAAAAAATCTTCACTTCCATCAAATGGGTTTCAAAATCATTTTTCTTGTGTATGAAGAACTACCACCTCAAGAACCGATGTCATTCATTATTCCATTACAACCTTTCAAGGTTGGGTATGATGATGGGAAAATTACATATATAATTTTTATAATATATTTATACCTATAGATTCATTATATCATATATAACCTTTCCCCTTCCATTACATAAGACATACGATAACGTCACTTGTGTGTACGTTAAACGTCCACCTCACGAAGTTGATAAGGATAATGTTAGGGAATCTATGTGATATAAATGACATAATTATGATCTTAATGAAGAATATATAACTTTATAAAGGTAGTATATAATTTTCATTCTTACCTTTCCAGTGACTTTGACATGATAACATCGTTCATGTATGTGTGGACTACTGCCTTCATGATGCGATGTGACTCGCATTTTATCACCACACTTCATGGATGATATGTATAAGTATATAATATTGTATATATGGTATTATTATATTTTTGGAAAGATTATACATTTCTTAAATTTTTCCAAAAATGATCATTGATAAATGAAAATGTTACTCATGCATATGTACGGCCTAATTTCTTCGTTATCCTAACACACTTCATTTCCCAAAACCATATTTCATGATAGGTCATAAATTTATAATATATGTATAAATATTATAATTTTTTAAGGATTTTTATTATGGAGATGATGAAACTATGTAATATGTGAAAGAATAATATCTTTTATGACATAACAAACATAATAAAATATGGAAATTAAAACCCAATACAATGAAAATATTAAAATATTATTAATGAATGGGTGATAAGATGTTATTACAGGATCACATATGATATTATAAATTTTAATATGGTTCCTTGGTAATTTAATAAAATATTTAAATCCACCATACATGATATTAATGAATGATAAATAAAAAAATAAGTGTGAGGTAAGGGACTTCAATGTAATTCCCTTCATTAAGGTATATTATAATGTTATTCGCCTAATTACTTTTATATGGTGTATATAGTATTCATTTCACATACCATACCAGGATTCATTAATAATTCATGTTATTTTGTGTTTTTGTTTGAATTTTATCATCCAAGGGGATTTGACATGTAAATTAACAACAGGTAAGGCATTTTATAACATAATTTCTTTTAATTAAGTTATAATAATTCTTCATTATAGTTTATATTCTATTATTATGTGTATAATGAGTTTATATTATATTATATTTCAACTTTTTGATGTGAATTTATAGTTGATATACATAATCTATTCGTTGATTAATTCTTACTTCAACATTATAATCCTAGTAAGGGTTCATTTTACAATCTCATTCTAATCGAGATGGTTTATTCTAGAAATTCATTTAAATGAAATTATATGATCATATTATAATAAATTGTAACATAATTTAATTTTTTTCTAAAATTTAAGTTCAATGGTTTATAGCATACAAGATAAGCCTCAAAGAGCTTAAAAGAACAACTAAATATTTTTTAAATGTGACAGTTATAACATAGCCATTAATATGACGGGTACAAATAGGAATAACATATTAATAAAATAAATATATAGGTACAAGTAAAAAAAAATTATTGGTATTATATTTTAAAAAAATGATATTATTTTTTTATAAGTAAATGTTATTCTTTAAAAAATACTTCTTCATAAATGGGGTTTATTTCTTTTTATGAGTGAATACTATAATAAATTTTTGATAAATCTAAAAAAATTATTTTATAAAAATTATAACATTTTTAAAACCATAATACCAAAATTATATTTGGGTAAATGTTCTAATTTTTTAGAAAATATTGATTTTTCAGTGAATAGTGAAAATATCGCATTTTTATAAACAATTATATTTTGATTGAACCATTTGCGAAGTACCATCTTGTTTTAAAATGGTTAAAAGAAAATAGTTATATAATATTATTAATAATTAATTTAGGCTAATTAGACAAAATTTTATAATTTAATTTGATAAAAAATCAATTATTAAACATAATTAGTCATTTTAAAGAAAAACTACATTTTTATCCAAAAATTGGTTTTCGTCACATTTTTCACACTTATTTTAAAATTAACATGCATCACATATAGGAATTTAATTTAAGGAAATGGAATTTATATTTTTTTTTTAATCCATGTTTACACTAGGATGAGTTTTTTACATTTTTCTAAAGAAGTTAAATATTTAGTGAATAATAAAAAAATATAGTTTTTATAAAATATGTTATTTTTTATGATATCACCAAGATATAGAAATAAATTAAAAAATTATGAAACTTAAATAATAAATCAATTATGATTAAATATTATAAATAAAATTTATAAATAATTGTAAAAAATAGATATTATAATTTATCACATAATAAACATTTTATTTATTTTCAGTGCTAACGTAGAACATGCACTACACTGGAAAAGTAAAATTTCGTATCCTAAAAATAATAATTACAATGAGATAAGTCATTTATCAAATTTTATATTAAATATTATGTATTATTAAATATATTTATTATTATACATTAATTTTATCATTATATAACAAGTGGTTTATCCAAATTCTTGTGCAAGCCCAGTAAAGAAAAAACAACACATTAAATGTGTTGTCATGAAAATTATGTGATTTAAAATTAATATTTAACAAATATTATTATATATTTCAATAAAAAATAAACTTATTTTCATTATATATATTTAACTATGGACTTTTCGGGTCACTTGGATTAAATTATGACTTTTAAAGTATTTTATATAAAGAAAAGTCAAACATGTCACACTCCTATTTTAAATAAATGTAATATTTTTAATATCATGCTATCGAAAGTAAATGCATGACTATAAATTGTATTTTGAAATAAAAAATACATATATTAATCATCGTAATTTATATTTAATTTTTAGAATGGAAATAATTACCTTAAATTCTTTCACAACGTTGAGGTAGTATTAATTAAATTATTAAAAAAATCAAATAAATTTTATTAAAATTTAAAAATAAATTTAATTTTAGATAATTAATGTAATAAAATAATTTGATAGATGAACTTTTCATTTTTTTGATATAATTATTTTTTAGAATTATAAGTGTTATTATGATATTATTAAATTCAAAGTAATGAATAGTTCATAAATTTATCATTATTGATATTTCATAATAAAAAATATTTAATTAAATGATATAAAATCAATAAAAATATAAAGTTCAAAAATTTATTAGGATAATGTCTAAAATATTAATCATTTTTTATTAATTGTTATATTTCATTTTATAGTAACTATATTGACTCTGAATGTGTAAATAAGTCATGTTGACAAGGTAAGAGTCAAAAGGGTTAAATAAGGGTTAAAGCCAAACGATAAGTGTATAAATATAGTCAAAACCAATAAAATATTTATTTTCTTATTATTTTAGACCCATAATAGTATTATATTCAATATAATATCCTTTTATCTATTTGTAATTTAAAATTAAGTTATATTAAATTATTATTTTGAGAAATTCAAAGAGTGCCCCTCCCCGCTCTTATAAAAGGGAACATCTATTTCTCATTCTAACACACATAAAAACCATTTTATTGGTCATCACCTGAAATATACCTTAATATAATCCCTCAATTAATTATATAGGCCTTATTCTATGCATAAAAATCCTTAGTGGTCTTAAGGTATTAAGAAATAGTGATTGTTCAAAGAAGATGTATTATTTTTAATTGATAGTTTCTATTTTGTTTATTCTTCCACATCCATAAATAATTATTAAACCATAATAAAATAACAAATCCAGTATCTTAAATATAAAAATATTTTATTATTTTATGTTAATTACCTATATCTATCTCCTCTTTCATCAAATGGGAATGGAATTCAATGTTCATGTGTACGGTAAACTACTACCTCCTGAACTGATGTAATTCAATTTCTACAAATATCAATCAAGAATGGTTATAATGATGGAATTTTTTTTATAAATTATATTGATTTAATATCTATCCTTCTGAAATGATATTATGAAATTTATTATCATACCTTTCCCTGCACTGAAAAATGATAATGTCATTCCTGTGTACGTGTGGACTCCCACCTCCACCAATCGGTGTGATTAATTTTTCATCATTAGATCACATGGATAATAAATATAATTATAATTTATAATGTAATATGATATTTTTGATATTATAATCATTCTATAAAGTAAAAATAATATTTACCTTCTTTTCATAGTATCATTGAAAATAGGAAACAGTACTCATGTCTATATACGACCTACCGTCTCCATGATTATAATGTAGTTCATTTTTCATTACCATATTTAATGATTTAATTTAAAGGAATAATTTTCATTTAAAAATGATAATTATATAATTATTATTTTTTTATATAATGGACTAATTTTATCTTTATCCATATTCAAATTATCGTATACATTTTGGAATTAAGTACCAAATATTTTCAAAATGTATAACTTTAACTTAAGTGATTAAGTAATTATACAAAAGGAAAAAGTGATATAAAATGAATAATAAACAAGAAAAATATTATTAACCAATAAAATAATTAACATAAATTTATTATTCAATAATATAAATAATATATGTGGTGTGTTATACTCGTGGTAAGAGGCTTTTTTTAATTCTCTTTTTAAATTTATCTTTCGACACTTTTTACAAAATTCAAAATGAATGTTTTTTTAACTTATATGGAATGAGAATATTTTCACACCATCATGATGCCTTAATTATTTGAAGCATCCATTATATATATATATGTGTGTGTTTATTTTTGAAGAAATTTTTTTATTTATATGTGTGAAAATTTTATATTTTAATAAATGATTTTAATAAAGAATGGTTATTTTCTTAAAAACGTGTTTTTGTGATGCTAGATTTCATGTTTAATGATTGAGTTATAGTTCATGGGAATTTTTTATGATGATGTGGGGTTCTGTGACAAACCAATGATTGTTTGATATGTTATTAACCAATTATGGGTGGTTTTATGATAAACCAAGAACATATTCTTAAATTATAACCTCCAATGCATTTGGTACTCCAAAGTTGTAGGTTGGCCATATAGGTTAGTCCATTTGTAAGATTGATAGGGAAAAAAGTTGTCTCAAGTTACATACATGACCTTCTATGTTAATAATTTTTTTTTCTGGAAATATTTTTGATTTTTAAAGGGTAATATAAAAAAAATTAAGAAATTTTTTTAACCTTGTGGATAAAAGTTATGTTTAATAAATGTTTTAATGAATTTTTGGGATTTTCACTAGAATAATGGTTTTCTAATTTTATATAACTTATTAATATTTTTGTTCTCATACCAAATTTTAAAAAAAATCAGAGGATGATTGGGGAAAAATATGAGTTTAAGTTAAAAATAGTGAATATTTTTTATGAAAATAAATCATGTTTTTAACGTCTTTGGGTTTTACAAAAAAAATGATAATGAGTAGTAGTTTCTTTTTTTAATGTATGGGTTTACTATTTAAGAGTTTATTCTAATTCTATAAAACTCTATTGTTGAAATATATTTGGGAAAACAAAATTATTTCTTGTCTAAAATCACTAGAATATGTACTATTTAAGACTAGGTCATTATATTTGGTATCAGAGCAGGTTGTAGATAAATTTTGAGATTTTGATGTTTTCATGTGAGGCTAATAGAATTTTTATAGATCATATCATAGTTTTATAATATTGAGGTTGATCATATGTTCAGTATCATAGACACCACATTTAATGATTTTTGTAATGAAATTTTGAGGAGATTTATTACATTTTGGGAGACCCTTTATAGGGTTTATATTTATATAACCTTTACGTTTAATGTAAACTATTATTTTATGAATAATACTACTACATTTTTGGGAAATAATTTTAAATATTATAGATATAATTTAGGGTTTGTTTTTTTGGGAAATATTGCATGGAATGGGTTCCACTCATTGCATTACTGTTGTCCCTTTTCCATAAAACTTCCATAGGATCCCCCATCTGTAGTTGGGTATGGGCCTTATTTCTAAAGGATAGTTGTTATCTAGGTTTTTAGGGATAGTTACTCTTAGAGACTCATGTTGGTCGAGAGGATGTGATGTCGTGCTCATCACACCATTTTAGGGGTAATTGTTTCTTACTTGAGGTCTCTCTTATAGATTTAAGATATGTTAATGAAATCCTTCCCAGACCACAATGCAAGAATGGTTACCAATGTTTCCACAGCATGATCATAAACATATATCTATATGGATTGTTTTTTGTATATCATTGGTTTTATATCACTCACTTATTTAAATATGATTCTTTAGACCATGTCCATTATCAAGTAATATAGAGTTTATTGTTGTCCAAGGAGATGGTTGGTGTCTTGAGGGCTAGATTAAACCTCTACGAGGTTTCCTACGTGTCCTATGGGAATATGAATAAATAAATAAATAGTTCATTGGACATAGTTTAAAGTTGTATTCCTAGAACCATCCTTGTAGTTTGACATCATATGGTGAGGGCATAATTGTCAAGCTCAGATTCCAATGAGGGGTCCTATGTATCCTATTTAAAACAAGAATCAGATTCCATATAGTTCTTATAATAGGAACCTGTGTTGTGAGAGATATAAAAATAGAGGCCCTAGACATAAATTATGCATATGAGACTGCCCTGGATTGATTCTTCGAGAATGTTTCCCTTTGATCTATGAGGTGATTTAATCATAATTGCACCCTAATCTTCAAGGTCTTGTCGTTGTGGAATTATTATCATGCTATTAGTACAATCACCACTAATCCCTAAGCCCAAATGATCCATGGTCAGTGTGAGAAACAAGATATGGTGATTAATTGGACACATTACATGAGAGAATATTCATACAAGTCTTACACATTAATGTTACCCTTTGAAAGGAATGGTAACCCATCTCATGGAGTATATGGTGTAGAGATCAGGCCTTAGGATGGCTTCCTACATATATCTGATATGGAAATAATCAATGTTCATGTAGATCAGTTAATCTTATACTCGTTGATGGATTTTAGGTACTCGGGAGCATGATCGGGTCTCATGCTTAGAATTATTCCTATATATGTGTCCCCTTCTTGTCTGCTTATGGATGAGGTAGAATGACAAACTTATGGAAGGATTTGATTCTATAAGTTAGGAATAATTGGAATAGGAAGGGTCTTATACTAGAGTGGATTCCCATTAGAGCTTCATCTTTTGAAAGGCTTCATATGTATCCTTGATATGACAGGAATCAATGTTTTCATAGTTTAGTTCATCTCAAACCTAGTGATGGATTTAATGTAAATGGTTTCACTCATAGGAATTATGGACACCCCTAGGTTTTTCGGAGTTCTTGGGACTTATACCAAGTTGGAGGCCCTATTTAACAAGGATCGATTATATTATACTAGTATTTGGTGTTTATGCACTGATGTTGCTCAATTAGTTCCCTCATATCATGTCCTTGGTCAAGGATTACACATCAAGGGTTCCCATGGGGTGTACTCATATCATGTCATCAGTAATGGCTTACACTCTAAGGATTATTAGGGGTTTTAATTTGTCTCTACCCTCTGGCAGATTAAGGATAGGTGGTGATGAATACAATAGATGGTTTGAAAGAATTATATTGGTAGCGTTGTATGAGGGCATGGTCATAGATCATTGCGGACAATTCCCTTGTGATAGGGGTATGTGGATGAAGATTCTTCTTCGGTTTCCTCATGGAATGAGTCCAAATAGGCTTACCATACAAAGTTGGTATATCCTGGAGGACATGTATGACATGCCTCGCCCATCTACTGGAAAAGTCTTGATTACTCGCCCGATATATTGGGGAACCAATCTAACATTAAATAAATATCCAACGATGGGTACATAATCAATTGGAATTCCCTGGATGTCTTTTAATGGGGGAGGAATCACGTCCAAGATGCTTCACATGACCAAATTGTACATGTTTGGGGTACCATGTATAATCAACTAACTTGTCTCGGGTGTCTTCATCTAATCTAGGCAGACATTTCAAAGGTGATTCACATGATTGGTAAGACATGTCAGTAGTCTCACGCATGACCAAAATAGGGGTTCTAGGTGACTTGTTCGGAGGACTTGTGGAGTAATGTTGTGGGCATCTTGGGTGCGTCGCACGTATTACAGCAACTGCGAGTACCTATCCCCTCCTCCCTTTTGGTATCATTTGTTTTATTTTACAAAGGCCATGCATCATGAGAGTTTGTATGAGTAAGGCATATTTTTTTACTCAATTTCTTGTTGATATTTTGTGTGACCAATATGGGCCACATGGTTAGTACACAAGCATTTAATGGAGAATTATGTACATCTATCTTTTATTGCACCATAGAGCTACCCGAACATACCCGAGGGCTTCCATGCGATGAGGATAATTTTACAACGGTATGTCACATGAAGAATATGAATTTCCCTTGGGTTTTCACTTGCCATATTGGACATTTTTTGTAGACAATTATGTGTTACTTCCCACATTCCAATGACTCCTTCACAAGTTCATCCCAACTTGTCGAAAGCCTTCCTTTTGACAATGCAGATATGTCATGGGGTGTCACCTAATAAATTTGGATTACCCTATGGTTCATTTATCGACTATGGTGACATGTTGAAGCATTTTTGTGAGACCTTCTTGACTTGTCTGAGGCTTGTGGTGTGATCAACATTTCATGTATAGGTTTGTCTTAGGACATCGCTAGAAAATCAAAGGGTCTCACAAGTGTGATTAGGGTCTCGAGCTCATTCATGTACTTCATGTTAATATCCAAATGGAGTATACCTTAAGTTGTATGGGAGTAATATGCACCTGAGTGGTCATGATAATGATGTACACCATAGGGTTTTCATGGAAAAGGTAGGCCTTTTCCATGGACTCTTGCATGCACTAATAGAGGAATTTTCATGATACTCCTTTGTTCATGTGGTTCAAATGATCTTGAAACGGTCTCGATGAGAATATTTTTGACGTGATTGAAGGATTCCTGATGACACTGCAAGCATGGGTGGGAAATCATGGTGTATATGGTAAAGGGTTAACCCACTAGATTACATGAACTCTTGGTGGTTTCTTCATGATATCTCTTGATTCCCTTATATTGGTGATCCACATACCTTTATGAGGTATCAAAATAAACTTCCATGATGATACATGATAGGATGTGTGTGTCAAAGCATTCACATGCATGGGTAGAGGCATGAATTGCTTAGTGAGTGGTGCATGACCCATGGGTCACAGACCCTCAATATTGGACTTCATATTAGGGGAATCTATGGGGATACTCCATGTAGAGGCGACCATTTCTAAGGCCACATACAGATGTCACAGGCCAAAGAGGATTCTTGTGTGATCATGAATAAGGTCTTACAATAGGCCCTTCAGTGATTTTTTTTGGGGCTATATCCCAAAGACTCCACACATATGTGTAGGGGACGCTTTTCACTACATGTCACATGAAGTACACATCCCGTAGCGTGAAGGTTTGTCTCTGGATGACCCAATGGTGGTGTCACATGATCCTTCTGCATGTCATATGATCAGTCATGCAAGAACATGATCTCTACAGGATCATGTGAGGGAATATACAAGCACATATAAGTGATGTGTCCTTGTCTATAAAGAAGGATGCATAGTCAAGGGTATGATTCATATTGAGCCTCCCGGGGGTTCGTGTGACTATTCCCCATTGAATTCCCATTACTTGAATGACCTCTAAGGGATATTTTTATGGAATCATTGACCTTGAATGGGTCTTTTTATTGGGTCCACATATAATGGGGAAGATGTATACAAGGAACTGAAGGAGGCTAGCATGTTCACATATCTGAAGGTGCATGAGGGATTCACGGGTCTGAGACACCCATATCGGGGACTACCTGTCTCAACCATTGAAATCCAAATATTTAATTATTCATGATCATAGGTTTGTGAAATCCTGAGGCCCTCCAATTCAGGTAACTGACATGTCTTCAACAGGGTATGGGTGCACCACATGAAGTTCCATGGTTCATATAGTCACATGATCTATGAATCATGGAAAAGGAACCCGTGAAAATTCAAAATGGTATGGTATGTGATCATGTGATCATATAACGATCACATGATGGGTTATTCTGAAGAAATCTTGTGGAAGATTCTTGTGGGATGGACCTTTTTTATTACATGAATGTGATCTCTGATGGCTGCAACTGGTGCCACTATTTTCTCTTGTGTTCCCCATTTTTATGACCTCTTCCCATCTCCAACATGTGAGAATTTTTCTGAAGGGAATGGGTTGATATAGGCCGCGTGAGGCTGAGAGAGGTGCCAATTTTTATGGGATGAAGGATGCATTTTCATTTCATCACATGTCCTTCCCTTACGAAGATGTCATGTGATATAGGAAAAATATGAATAAAATAGGATAGAAAGTACATGGATATAGAAGGGTTTTGTAGTCATAAAACAAATTTTTAAGGCCCATTTGTTGTATTTATATTGGACACATGATCGATGAGAGATCATGAGATGAATTCAGGTTTATCCAAAGGTTCTTACGAAAGACTGGTTGAGCCTATGGTGGCTTCTCTAGGTTGTTCTTAGTTTGGTAGCATGATCACAGAATGATGATGTGATGGCTTTGATTACTACTGGGGAGTCTTTTGAGAGGCCCCAAGGGTATTTAGAGGCCTTAGTTGATTGCTTTGGACTTGTGTGGATGTCGTAAAATTGACAGCGAGGTGGAAGAGATAAGGGGAAAGTGCTAGGTGTTCCTCGGGGTATCAAACCAATGTGGTGGGAGGTTGAAGATGGGGTTCATGTGGTGTGTGGGCTCAGATGGTTCCAACTTGTGATCGGTGGGATTGAGCGGATGGTTGGGATTAGTTGGAGGTGATATGGGATGGTGTATATCATCGATCATCTTGATCGGACAGCCCAAATTTGATCTCTTGAAAAAAATAGCATCCCACATCGAATTCTCATGCATTCATTCCTCTTGTATAAAATCTATTCTATTTTAAATATTTTCTCGAGCCCGTAATGGGGTCAGCACATGTACCATCTGCATCACCCTCCACCCAGTGGACCTAGACCCACCAATATGCATGCGCATGTGGGATTGAGCACCTCAGGTCCTATACCTGGGCCCAATATATGTCTTGCAGGAGTTATGCTCCCCCACTGGTCCACCAATCATCCTAGGCTAACAACCATTGGTGTGGTCGACCTAGTCTCACGTGAGCCTTGGTTGAATCGGCTTGGTTGGATAGTGGTATAGCCATATTGTTTTGTCTAATTGTGGTTTCAAAATAATACCTTTAACTAATTAATAATAAAATTCATATTATAATGTTGTGTATAAGATATGTCTCTTCAAACCCTATGCCTTCATGTATGAGCTCCTCCGTGTATTAATCCATCATTTGGCATAGTGCTTGGATATTTTGCGGTAATGTGGGATATGCACAAATATCAATGACAAAAAATTCCCCCCTTAGAATGTGATTTTATAGAATGAAATGAATATTATTCTAAGGTAATTTTAAATCACTTTTCTACATATATGGATGTATAATGATTCATGATACATAACTACATGAGAGGATATATCCTGAGTATGTTTGAGGAACTCCCAAATGTTATGGAGGTGGTACATCTAGTCACAACTGCTCATATGTGACCAATATAGGAAGTAGCTTTGGCTCGGAGCAAGGATACCCTGATATTGGAATGTGTATAAATTCAATAATGAAACAGTTTTTTGGTGGAGAGGAACTTTTGGCTGGATCCGAAGTAAGATACTTGGATGTCACTATGTATCCCATGAGGATGGGAATCAATGCCCATGTAGTTTTTAAATATGCTATTATGAATATCAAGCTCATGCATAAGGAGAATAGGTCCATGGATAAGTAAATATATTATGAATGTCCTTACGAAGATCAAACTCATACACAGATGGGGTCACTCTATATTGCAATGAAATCCCTGGTGGAGATCCATGTCTTAGTGGAGATGTTGATCAGATCATCCACTATGCATGTCCTTTGTGTGTAATACAAAACAGATCCAATTTCCTAGATTTTAGTTCTCAACTCCTAATAGGTTGTTTTTCAATGAATCTTCTTTAATTCCCACTGATACGAAATCCTTCATTGATGCGTCTGCACTAGTAATTTTGAGATCATTTGTTTTATGACGATAGTCTGGACATGGTATCCTTTTAAAAGGTTGAATGATTTAACTATTTCATAAGTTATGGGACTTAGTGAGCATAGCTTTATTTTTGTTGAGGCCATATGGTGGGACCCATAATAATTATATCTTTCTATTTAATTTTCATTAACTTTTGACTCAGCTTTATATGGGGTAAGAATTAGTGATCATGGACCTGGATTTTTCTCAGGCCACCTTCTTACAAGTTATCAACCCAGCACATTTTTATGCCTCTTTCATTTTATAAATGCTCAATATTTTCTGGATCACACAATGTATATGTCTAGTGAGCGGTAACATGAATTTTTCGCAAGATTAATTTATCGAGCTTTCACATTGGAGAGAATTATGTCTCCTGTTGTTATAAGGTCCTGCATGTTAGACCATCATTGTGCTTTGGTTTAGGGACTTATAGATCAATCCTTCGAGATTCCATGTAGTTTAGATTCTAACTACCATGTAGTTTATAGTCTTACCACCAGGACATTGATGTCCCATGTAGTTTAATGTCGTACCGCTAGGACTTTGGTGTGCCATGTAGTTTAAATTATTACTTCCATCACATTGGTGTCTCATGTATTTTAAATCCTTGTTGCCCAAAATTTTATGGAATATGGGGATGAAAAACTAGGGGTGACTCAAAACACTATGGGGTGATGAGTTCTGTCATGGTGTTTTCAGGGATCACAAGTATTGGAGTTCATTTCTTATAAGGAGGAGATGTCCTTAGTTAGCAGGTTAAATCCCTTATGCATCAATATTAGGTCACAGTAAAGATGATCTCCACTCTTTTCCAAGGGATATGAATTATTCTTGTGGTGAATATGGTTGAGGGTGAAACACTAGGGAGGTTATGACTTCCTAGATAGTTGGAATGTGGGTAATGTAAGTCACAATCCAAAAGTCTGAGCTGAGTGATATAGAATAGGGTAGACATGTTGGGTATGTACCTTAACACTACGGGGTTTCAGGTTCCTCCATTACATCATTGAGGATTACGAGGATTAGGAGTCCCTTTATACCAGGGAAAGATGTTTCTGGTGGGTGGGTTTGAGCTATTGCATCAATAGTGTGTCCAATTAGAGAGATCTCTTTTTCTTTACAAGGGATATGAAATATTTATGAAGGATCAAACATCAATATGATGAAGTTGGGTATGGAAAGAAGGATATACAGGAAGGGTTTCAAAACCCTAGGGAAACATAGATCATAATTGAATAGCTCAAGCCCTATGACCTGTGGTTTCAAATCATGAGGTGTGAGACATATGAAGGTTCGAGAATGAAGGGTCACATATCATCCTAGATAATGGGTACAAAACATGGTGATGCAATGTTGAGGATATCATATCCTCTTGGATAGTCTAATATAGAGACTGTAAATCATAGTCCAAAGTGCTATGGTTGGGGGAAAGGTATGGGAGAATCATTATGGTGTTAACCCATAACACAATGGGGTGTCGTCAGGCTGACAAGAATCAAAAACCCTTTACACCAGACATAATATGTCATCGGTTGGTGGGTATGATCCATTGCATTAGTAGCATGGCCAAACAGAGTGTTCTCTTTTCTCTTCTGTGGGGAAATGAATGATTGGTGATGACCAAAGGCACCTTAGATTATGTATTGGGATATATGGAAAATGTAAGATTCCAAAAGGGTTCGATCACCCTAAAAGATGCACCACCTCCATTCAATCATATTATCACAGTTAGGAGATGTGATAAATCATTGATCTAGTTTTTACCTATACCAGGGAGTCCATTGAGAATAGCTTGGATTTTAATAGGGATACAATGTAAACCCTGTGATATTTATGCCTTATTCATATTTTCTCCCAAATTGTTTCCTAAACCCTGAAGATGAAGGGTTTAGAGGGAAGAGACTTGAATTTTGTTTAGGACTTCCATAGCAGGTTTTTGTTCAGACGAGTTTTTCATCTTTTTTTTAGAATTCAAGGTATTAAAATTTGGACCATTATGTGGTAGAGTATAATGTAGTAAAACTTTGAACAAGGTGTGAGAAGTTTAAAGTCATGCCGCTTTTGGACCTAACATGGTAGATGTTATACAAGATAATAAATAAGATGACCAGTGTCAAAAGTAATCTAACATCCTCAGGAGCGTGATGTCATATTGTTGTAAATCATGGATCAAGGTTCTCAGGTCATGAGTGATGATATCATAAAATCATTCTGGGGATAACCTATAACAAAATGGGGTTTTGGGTTCCACCTTGGTGATTTCAGAGTTGCAAGAATCAGAAATCCCTTTACACCATGCCAATATGTCTCCGGTTAGTGGGTCTGAGGCCTTGCATTAGTAGCATGGCCATACAAAGAGACCTATTTTATTCTTAAATGTTAGTGAAAGGTTTTAGATGAACCTATAATCTTGAACCATGAAGTGTGCAACATGAATTGAGGTTCTGAAAAAGATTATAGAAGCAATCTATTCTCTGGTTTGATATGGTAGGGCTCTTGTGGTCCTTTGATAAGGAGGGGTGTTTGATAATGATCTACACAGTTTATCCTCCTCTAGTGGGGATGTAATTACATGTTGTTCAATGTCATGTGATAAGGATGTGATTCCATATAGTTTATAGTCATGTAGTAAGGATGTGAGAATTGATGTGAATGGTGGTAATGTTGTAGATGCTCCCAATGATGAGTACTTGTGTGTCACTATGTATATCATAGGAATGTGAATGAAGCCACACGTAGTTTTAGAAGGTCGTAAAATTTAACGTCTTTTGATGATGAATTACTTCCATGTAGTTTAACATCATGTGCTGAGGACTTACCTCCATGTAGTTTAACATTATATGTTGAGGATGATGTGGCACAATTTAATGTCACGTTGTTGGGACATATGTGGGTAGTTTAGGGTCATGTGATATAGACTGTAATATAGAGTTCATAATGTGGGGATGCATAGTGTGGTTCCATGATGTAACCTATCATGAATGAACTCCAAATAGGTCTCAACCACACCACACACCTTCAAGGTTAATGAAGGTCAATGGTCTGGAAGAGGCCTTACCTGTGGCTAGGCCTAAAGACTAAGTTCCCATGCATCACTATGTATCTCATGACTATGAGAATCAAGCCACACGTAGTTCAAAGAGTTCTATGGAGTTTAACATCATGCGGTAATGGTGTACTTTTATGCTGTCTAATATCATATGGTAAAGACAAAGGTGGACTGACGTGAATGGATGAGAATGTCACAGTTGGTCCGAAGAGTATAGGTTTGGGCGTCGCTACGTATCTCATGAGGATGAGAATAAAACCACACATAGTTCTTGGGAAACTGTGTAGTTTAACTACACGTGGTAAGGAATCAATGGAATTCTTTATCTTGTAGTGGATGGACCAAGATATAGGATCAAGGTATCCCTATGTATCTTGTTGGAAATTAGAATCAAGCCATACGTAGTTCTAGAAGGACCGTGCAGCTTAACGCCATGCAGCAAGGATGATGGATTACCCCATGTGAATTGGAAATGATGTTGTGGACCCATGTAGTTTTATTTAATGTGGTAAAGACATATTTCCAAGTACTTTAACATCACGAGGTAAGAATTTGTGTGATTAGATGTAAATGGAGGTGGATATCACGGATTCGTGTAGTATCATGTCATGCAGTATGGACAATGTACATGAAATTTAGTGTCTTGTAGTAAGGAAATTGGATTACCTGATTTTAAGGGAAGATAATCCTATAAATGGACCCAGAAGTAGGGGTTTAGGCATTAGTACATATTCTATGATGTCAATAATCAAGCCATATATAGTTCTTGTAGAACCATGTATTTTAACATCATGCGATAATATTGTCAAGGGGGAGTACATCTAAAAGGGAATATATGATAAAACTTGCTATAACTCGATGTGAATGTGATAAATGAAATCCCATGTTGTTCCATAGGCTTATAGGGAAAGCCTATGGCTGGGCATAGATAAAAAGTGTATATGATACACTATGTATCCCATAAAGATAGGAATCAATCAGTACGTAGTTCTATAAATGATGGTGCAGTAGGAGACTGACATAAGTGGTGGTTTTCCTCTCAGATAAGGTCCATAAGAACCTATAGTATCATGAAATATAGGGGACATCGACCATGTAGTGTGACATCATGTAGTAAATACTCATGGTCTACCCTTTATCATCTTCCATTTAGGATGATAATGAGCTCATCCCAAGCCTCCATGCCTTGTTTTGTATAGGAAAACCCATATCAGAATTCCTAAGCTTTCTTGAGCTATGATCGGCACGAGAAACAGGGAATGACAAGGGTCTGTTTCACATTCAGAGGAAATGGAGGATACAATCAAAGTATTTTGTGTTTTCTGATAGCAAGGACGGGATATAGGATAAATTCAACCCTACACATCTCATGTAAAATGAGAATGAAGTTGTATGTAGTTCTAGAGGAATTATTTAGTTTAGTGTCACGCAGTTAGGATGATGAACATGTTGTTTAATGTCTTTCGGTAAAGACATTGGGTACGTATATTTTAAGGTCATGTGGTCATGATTATGTCCATGAAGGTTAACATATTGTAGTAAGGATGTGAAGAACATTTCAGTTTAACATCTTATTTCCAGGATGATACATTACATGCAATTTAACATCATGCGTTATGGATAAAAGGTGTTGAACATTCTAACATCTTTCTTATAGGATGATACATTCAATGCAGTTTAACGTCATGCAATGAGGATGAAAGGATCCATGTTGTTTAACATCTTACAACAAGGATGATACATTCCAACTAGTTTAATGTCATGCAGCAAGGATGAAAGGCATCATGCAGTGTAATGTGTTGCTACCTGGATGATGGACATATAGATTTAAATCTTACGGTAAGGACTAAAGGTTCCATGCAGTTTATTGTATTGCTTCCAGGATGATACATTCTATGTATTTTAATGTCATGCGATGAGGAAGAAAGGGGCCATACAGTTTAACATCATACTACTAGGATGATGTATAAGTAGCAAATCAGGAGATTAAATCTACCAAAGGAGAATGGAAAAATATTATGAATATTGAATGAGTTTAGTGATCTTTTAACTCTATCAACCCTGTAGATAACTATTCCTCTAAC
Organism: Viscum album; assembly: GCA_963277665.1. Classification (NCBI taxonomy): domain Eukaryota; kingdom Viridiplantae; phylum Streptophyta; class Magnoliopsida; order Santalales; family Viscaceae; genus Viscum; species Viscum album. The sequence continues at coordinate 2,133,729,927 of OY728148.1, forward strand.
TGGTCAATAAAGATAAATCAGTTTTCGATTGTTCGTCTGAGACATCAGTGGTAATAGAAATAGTCTTCATAGACTACCAAACCTTGCACATCCGACTTCCTCATTACTGGGGGTTCATCACACCATTATCCATGAAACAGTCAAAATATTTAGAGACATTCTTTGTTTGGATGAAATAGGTTTTTCACTACCTATCTTTGAGAGATGGGTGTCCATGCCACTTCCCCCTCATGTTATCCATGCTATCATTGTTTCAAGTGTGTGACCGAGTTTCTAATTTTGGGTACAATATCTCAATCATCATTGGTCTGGGGGTGGGTGCTAGAGCATTGGAGGTCTTAGATGATACATATGCTACCCATTGATTAAAAGGACTTGAATCACCTAGAGGCTTTGTGGAAATATCTGAGGTATGATGGTTTCAATTATATCCCCGATGTGGGGTGGAAAATATGGAAATTCCCCCAGCCCTGTGGGCTAGGGTGAGGTGGATAAATGTTTGGTTCTTTCCTAAGGAGGGGATAAAAAAGATGAAAATTCCCCAGCCATAAGGGCTGGGGAACTTCACTATAAGGATATCATTCATAAGAAGACACAAGAACATCATCCCTGGGTGGATATCTCAAGAGTATTACCGCAATTATCTCCTGAAGATCACTATTCTCTCATTGGAGTTGAGTGATCTATTCTTCTATAGAAATTTCCTTTTCATCTCCATGGGGTCAGATGGGTGAATCCATGAAAACACCCCTTCATCTTCTGGTGGAATGGTGAGCGGATAATGACGGGGGATCCAATATGGATCCTATAGACCGAATACACTACTTCTATGGTCCATAATTTCCATTTTCCTAACCTTTTGGAATACCAATAGGATTGGTAACACCTTCTGTAGATGTCTGGTGGCTACCACTGAGCTTTTCTGTTCTTATTACAATAGCAGACGATTGTCCAAACCTTTATAACTCATATGACTATAGGAGGGTATGATTGTACCCTTCAGGATCATGCTCACATAGATATTATGGGGAGTATCTATATTTTACTGATATCATATTTACTGAAACATAAGCAGGCTAGTGCTCCTCATTGATGGAGTGCCTTGTTTGATTGTTCAGTTCCCAATATACCGTCTGAGGGTCGATTCCCATGATACTGTTTGATGGTTCGGTGCCCATGATACCATTTTAGGGGTTAGTGACCATGATGAATATGACATTTTGGTACAATATGGTAAAACTTCCCCCATCCCTGCAGGTTGGGGTGTTCCCTGGGACTTCGAAATCACTAGGGCCAGCTGAGATGATGCGAGAGGCTCCTAACTGGGAGTGATTTGGGATTGGTCCTAGGACACCATTGATACACACTAGTGGGGCTCAGACAGATCTATAGGAGTAGGGATATGATACTACCCTAGAGATACATTTTCAGGATTCCCCAGGTGGGCCATCCTGTTATGTTCTCCATCCTAGATAGTTGGCGCAGGCATAACCTCCTCTGCAGTTCCTTGTGGGATCATGGACACAAATTGGTTATGATGGTCAGAATGGATTGGATCCATCCATGGAATCTCTTGGGTGATTGAGTTGTCACTTTGACCATCCTCGTCCACCTCCCCAACATAGTGAAGGAGTATGTCATTGCATTCCAGTTATAGGTTCCCAAAGTAGTTGAATGTGGCTATAAGTGTCCCTCCCTCTTATATGGCATGTCGTAGTAAATATGGTCGATGGGAATCCTCCCTCTGAAGGATTTCATGAGCCAATTCAAGAGTCATAAAGGAGTTATTTATGGGGTACTTCAATCATAGGGCACAAACCAATCGATAATGAAGGAGGTGTGTTGGTGACAATGTACTTTAGGGAAAGAAGTCCAACGAATATTTTCCAATGATATTCGAACCTATCAACATATTCGATGATGTCATGGAGATTTTAAGGAATCTTGAGAAGTCTTGAAGGGAGGGAAAAGACACCTTTTAAGTGCGGTATCATATATAAGAGTAAATGTTCTATCAATTACCTTCACACCTAAAGAATAATGAAGCGATCCCATTTTTTTATGTAAGGTTTAGTGTAGTTGAAAGAAAAATTTCGGGTTCACTATTTGTTCATGTGACAAGTACAATAAAAACTAGCCTGATGAGCATTAAGGAAATCTATCTCTTTTAACCTGTGAAAAGGATGACATAGTTAAAGGAATTAATATTGGGTTCAACATTTTTGACTCTTCAAGAATTATTGTGTGGAATAGGTTCTGCTCATTGTGTTTCCATTGTCACTCTTCCCTTATACTTATAAATAATACCCCATCTGTAGTTGGGTATGGACCTGATTTCCAAAGGTCAGTGGTCCTTTGGGTTTTCAGGCCCAATGACTCTTAAGGACTCTCATTGTCTAAGATAATGGGAGGTCAGGCTCATCGTACCCTTTTGGGGGGGAATTTTTGCCTACTCTGGGACACTCTTATAGATTTACGATATGTTCGTGAAATCCTTCCCAGAACCATATGCGGGAATGGTTACCCCTATGTCCATGGATTGATTACAAACAAGTATCTATAGGGATTATCAAGTGTGTATCATGGGTTCTCTATCACTGTCTTATTTATATATGATTCTTTTTACATTTTCCATGTTCATGTACTCTAGGCTTTATTGTTGTCCAGGGAGATGGTTGGTGTCTTGAGGATAGGATTGAACCTCTATGAGGCATCCTACATATCATGTGAGAACATGAATCAAAACTCACGTAGTTCGTTTGACACAATTTAAATTTTTTTTCCTAGACCCATCAATGTAGTTTAATGTCATACGATGGGGATGTAATTATCGAGCTCTGTCCTCAATGAGATGTCCTACGTATCTAGTTTAATAAAGGAATTATATTCCATGTAGTTCTTATAACAGGAATCTATGTTATGAGTTATATGGAAATAGAGGCCCTATATGGGACTTATGTATATGAGGCTACCCTGGATTGCTTCTTCAGGAATGGCGCACTTTTTGCTATGAGGGGATGTTATCATGCTTACACCCTGATGGTGAAGGTATCATCTTTGTTGAATTCTCATCATGTTATTTGTGCAATAACCACCTATCCCTAAGCCAGCATGAGCTGTGCTCAGTGTGAGAAACATGAGACAATGATGGATTGTACACATTAAATGATAGCATATTCATATGGGTCTTATACATTATAGTTTCCCTTTGAGAGGAATGGTCACCAATATCATGGTGGATATGGTATGGATCCCAGGCCATAGGAAGGCTTCCACCATATCACAAATATGGAAAGAATCATAGTTCTCATAGTTCTGTTCATCTCAAACCTGTTGATGGATTTGAGGTACTCAGGATCATGATCGAGATTCATGCTTAGAATAATGCCTGTGTATAAGTCCTTTTCTGGTCTGCTGATGGATGAGGGAGAATGTAAAACTTATGTATGGATTTGATCCTATAAGTTTGTAATATTTGGAATGGGAATGGGATTATACTAGAGTGAATTCCCATTAATTCTTGGGACTTAGGAAGGCTTCCTACATATCCTAGATATAGTAGGAGTTAGAGTCTTTATAGTTTAGTTCATCTCAAACATGCTGATGGATTTGAGGTAAATTGTTTCACTCAGAGGCATCATGGACCCCCCATAGATTTTAGGATTTCTAGAGACTTATACCATGGTGGAGGCCCTCTTGATTAGGGACATGTTATATAATGCTAGTAGTTGGGGCTTACGCACTGATGCTGCCCAATTGGTGCCCTCGTATCATGTCATTGCCCAGGGCTTATACTCTGAGGCTACCCATGGGGTGTACTCATATCATGTCATCAGGTAGGGCTAACTCTCTATGGATTCCCATGGATCATACTCAATCTTTACCCTCTGGCAGATTAAAGAGTGGCGGTGATGAATAAGTTAGTATGTCCAAAATAAAGTTATCGGTAGGGTCACATGAGGGCATGGTCCTATCTCATCAAGGACACTTTCGTTATGAGAGGGGTATGTGGATGAATATTCTTAGTCAGGGTCCACATGTCATGAGTCCAAGTAGGAATTCCGTACAAGGTTGGCATGTCCAGGAGGACTTTTATGACATGCCTTGGCCATCTACTAAGAAAATCTTGATTACTCGCCATATATATTGGGGAACCAATATGACATAGTGAACATATACATGGATGGATTCCTATTCAATTGGCATGCCCTAGATGTCTTTCTGGGTGATCCATCGCATCCAATATGCTTTGCATGACCAAAACAGACACGCCAGGGTCCTGCACATGATCAACTGACTTGTCTTAGGTGTTTTCTTCTGATCCAGGCGGACATGTCAATGGTGATTCACATGACCGGGAGGACATGTCAGGGGTCTCATGCATGAGAAAAACAGGAGGTTTGGGTGACTTTCCTTGGGGTCTTCCAGAGTAGGGTTTCGGGCATCCTAGGCGCATCATGTGTCATCTAGCGACCACAAGTACCTCTTACCTCCTCCATTTTGGTCTCCTTTTTTTATTTTAAAAATTCTAGGGATCACGTGAGTTTGTAAGATTAAGGCATATTATTTTTAATCGATTTCTTGATGATGTTTCGTGTGACCAATATGGGTCACGTGGATAGTACACAAGCCTTTCACCGGAAAATCTATTCATTTGTCCTTTAGAGCACTATGGAGTTGCCCGAACATGCCTGAGGGCTTCCATGTGATGAGGCTAACAAACCATGGTGTTGTTGTATGATCAATATGACTTGTACTTGGGTTGTCACATGTCATCATGGACATGTTTGAAATCAATTATGTGGTCCTTCCCACTCAGCAATGACTCATTTGCAAGTTCATCTTAACTTGTCCAAACCTTGCCTTGTGACAATGGAGATATGTCAAGGGAGTATCGCCTAATCAATGTTGCTTTCCCTATGGTTCATTTCTCAACCACGGTGAAATGTCAAAGAGTTGTGATACATTAATGACTTGTCTGAGGCTTGTCTTGTGATCAACAGGGCATGTCCAGGGTTGTCAAAGGACATTGTGAGACCATCAAAGGTCTCGCAAATGTGCTCAGGGTCTTGCGATCGTTCAAGTACTGCAAGTACATATCCAAAGTGATTATGACATAAGTTCTATGGGATCCATATGCACTCGAGTGCTCATGCCGAAGACATACACTATAGGGGTTGCATGGAGAAGGTAGGACCTATCCATGGACTCCTACGTGCACTAAGTGGGGCATTCGCATGATACCCCTTTATATATGCCGCGTGAGGCCGAGGGAAATGCCGATTTTTTTGGGATAAAGGACGTGTTTGCATTGCATCGAATGTCATTCCCTTGCGAAGGCATCGCATGATGCAGAAAAAATACAAATAAAATCGGATAAAAATACGTTGAGGTGGAAGGGGTTGACGGTCGTCATATGACTTGCGATGACCTCTTGGTTGTCTTTGTCTCAGTCTCCTGATCATAGGGTGATCATGCGATCGCTTAGGGTTCGTCTTGTGAGAGGCCACTGGGGTTTGCGGATGCCTCGATCGATTTCTTTGGACTCGTGTGGATGTCGGAGAAGTGCCAGAGAGGTGGAAACAGCATGGGAAGAGCGTCAGGTGTTCCTTGGGGTATCGAACCAGTGCGGCAGGAGGTTGGAGATGGGGATCATGCGACGCACGGGAATGACAGCTGGAATTTGCGGGAGGTGAGATCGGATGACAAAAAATCATCAAGCATCTTGATCAGACAGCCCTGATTTAATCTCGTGGAAAAAACTACATCCCAAATCAAATTCTCATGCCTTCATTCCAACAGAATAAGAGCTATTTCTTGGCTGCTGTTTGCTTGAGCTGCTAATGGGGTCGGCACCCATACCATATGCATCACCATCCACCCAACGCGCATTAACCAACCTCTTCACAAATGGACGGGGTTTTGTATACTTTGGGCCCTATAAACGGGCCTGACTCGTGTCTTCCGGCAGCTATTCTCCTCTTTTGGTGGCCTAGATTTTCTCCCAAGGGTCGACCTGGTCCCACATGACCCTTGGTTGAATCGGCCTGGCTAGCGGGTGGGATGGTCATATTTTTTTGGCGGATGGTTGTATCAAAAGACTTTTAACTACTTAAGAATAAAGTCCAAGACAGAGTTTTTTTTAATATGCGTGTTTTAAAAAAAAAATCTGAAAAACCGTAGAGGTTAAAAAAAAATTAAAATTATGCTACAAAGGCGGCATCTTCGATGCCGCCTTTGTCCTAAAATGTTTTTTTAGTTATTTTATTTATATATTTAAATTTTTAATGTTTTGTTATTATGTTCGTATGGTTCTATAAATATATATAAATTAAACTTACTGTTTCAACATAATTTATCTTTTATTCAAGTACGTGACTTTGCTGGCCTATATAATATAAATTATAAGACTGATATAAATGGAATTTTAAACATTGCTTAAACATATAACTAGTAGTCCAAAATAAAAATAATTTTTTAAAAAATCTTGGTGAAAATTTATTTATAACCTATCATATCCACCTACTTGAAACTTAAAAATGTTTCAAATACGTGACTTTGCTGGCCTCTATAATATAAAATCTAAGACATATATGAATGACATTTTAAACATTGCCTAAACATATAACAAGTAGTCCAAAATAAAAAAAAATTATGAGAAAATATTGGTGAAAATGTATTTATAACCTTTCAAATCCACCTACTTGAAACTTAAAAATGTTTCAAGTACGTGACTTTGGTGGCCTATATAATATAAACTATAAGACCGATGTAAATGAAATCTTAAAGATTGCTTAAATATATAACTAGTAGTCCAAAATAAAAAAAAATTCTAAAAAAATCTTGGTGAAAATTTATTTATAACCTATCATTTCCACCTACTTGAAACTTAAAAATGTTTCAAGTACGTTACTTTCCCAGCCTATATAATATAAACTATAAGACATATATGAATGAAATTTTAAACATTGCTTAAACATATAACTAGTAGTCCAAAATAAAAATAAGTTCTTAAAAAATTTTGGTGAAAATTTATTTATAACCTTTCAAACCCACCTACTTGAAACTTAAAAATGTTTCAAGTACGTGACTTCGCTGACCTATATAATATACACTATAAGACCAATATGAATGACATTTTAAACATTGCTTAAACTTATAACTAGTAGTTCAAAATAAAAATAATTTCTTAAAAAATTGTGGTGAAAATTTATTTATAACTTATCATATCCACCTACTTCAAACTTAAAAATGTTTCAAGTACGTTACTTTCCTGACCTATATAACATAAACTATAAGACATATATGAATGAAATTATAAACATTGCTTAAACATATAAATAGTAGTCCAAAATTAAAATAAGTTCTTAAAAATTTTTGGTAAAAATTTATTTATAACCTTTCAAATCCACCTACTCGAATGTTAAATTTTTTTCATGTACGTCACGTCGCTGGCCTATATAATATAAACTATAAAACTGATATGAATCAAATTTTAAACATTACTTAAATTGGAACTCAATTGACCCCCCCCCCTCTTGAGATTCTACTTCGACCAACAAGTAATAATAGTATTTTGACTTCAGTAGACATAAAACATGTAAACAATAATGTACAATCAATGTCTATGTCTGTGGCGAGGAGATTCTGTCCCACATGGTGGTTTGCGAATAGGACGTCCGCGTCAAGTGCTCAGTGAAGTCTGATGACCTGGAGAAGGCTGATCTTTGGGCACTAGAACGTCCACTAGCGCATCCTCCATCTGTGTGTTAGTGGGAGGACCTGACAATTGCATCTTGTACTACCTGCCGGATCCTTCTCCAACTAGGGTGGTAGAAAGATCTGCCTCCATCGCAGTGGGGAACCAAGCTTGTGATGGGGATGTAACCCAAGACGACGATGGCTCTGGAATCCATTTCTGTGAAGTATCTGGAACCCAAGATGGAGAGAACTGTGGATATCCTGTCATGAAAGACGGATCTCATGCCACCTGAGGCACATCCTGAATCGGATGTCCTAGACTACTAGAGGGCCGACCTCTGCCTGTGGAACAGGTGAGGCCTCACGTGCTGCATGACGTTGACTACGTCGTCGTGGTCGTGGCTCCTCAACACCAGCAGCAGCTGTAGGATGTGCCTCTGGGGCAGGAACCTCCTCTCTCCGAGAACGACGTGTGAAGATGCTCCCGGAAAGCGAACTGAAAGATGCCATCACCTCCAGCTTTGTAGCATGGACGGTTGTCTGGCTAAAGACCCTCTCCTCCTCTTCACCACTCATGCGAACAAGCTGCTCTGTGCGACTTCCTTGAAAATATATTCAAATGGAATTAGAAAATAATTCAATAAACAAACTAATGGAAATTTATTGACCTACCATTCTCTGTATCTCTATGTCGGCTTACGTAAGATACAATATAGACTTCAGTCTATACCATGACGCATAGTCAACCTGCTATGAAAGAGAAAATCGATTCATAGGAACACCCTGAATACGAAACTCTACACGTCTGTGCCAGCAGTCGATAAAAATGGCATGTACTTGGGACCAATCATCATCCTGCCTCCCTGTCAGCTTCATCCCATGAAGCTGGTCTGTCTGTCTCGATGGTAATGGAATCAGTTGAGTACAGAAAAACCGGCGCATGACTCTGTCAAGCTGCTGCCACTCAATAATATGGAAGTGGATGAGGGGTACTACAACCATAGAATCCTCAAGCCCAAGAGTGCAGTATGCTGACAACTGGTCTATAATACTCTAGTATGGAAGCCATGAAATCTGAAATGACAAGTGATTTGTCAAAAAAAAACACCTAACTAAAAACCAAAATTGATGCTATTATTAAATATGTTAAACAATGATAGATTGTATATACATACCTTATCAGGTAATAGACTGTCAAACTGTAGCTGATATACACCCAAATGTTGTCTCGGAACCACGTCAAAATTGCGTCGCTAACACCACTTGTAAAATACATTAATGATAGTGAAAAATAATGAGAAATTATATTCAATAACTCATAGTAGAATCAGAATCCAATAGAAATGACTTATCATACCAGCGTCCACGCGGAGCGTCTTGCAACACCTTCATCTCGACCGGCGGACCAGCAAGGTCAGAGAGAAATACTGGGATGTGCTCCCATGCCCACATCTGAATAAGGATGACGCATCCTCCGAGACCTGTACGGTCCCTATGGGATAGCCAGCATAATGATCTGTATGTGTATGCCAAGCAGGCTGATCCCCAGTTGTACATCCCAACCCAATCAAAGTACTCTAGTATGGGTAGATACATCATATGCATGTGCATCCCCGAGTGATCAGTACACATGGTCCCGCCAATGAGCCATAAGATATATGCATGGGCATAATGCATGATGGTCTACTCATCTTCATCATACTGTAAATGTGGAATCGGTGACTCCAACCAAGGCATAGATATGGATGATCCATCTATATCCCTACGGTCCGACAAAATATCAACACCTAACAAGCGCTGAGCAAGGTCTGTCCAAGTAGCATGAGTGAGTCCAATAACGGGTCTCCCCTGGATAGGCAGACCGAGAAGCACTGCGACATCCTTGAGGGTGATGGTCATCTCTCCCTCAGGTAGGTGGAATGTGTGTGTCTCTGGTCTCCATCTCTCAACGAGGGAAGCAAGTAGGTAATGATCTAAAAATGTGAAATATGATACAACAAGGCCATAGAAGCCAACACGATGCAAGTAAGGTCTAATGGCCTGTGGAGGCTCCATGTGATGAAAATGGTGTGCTCGACGCACCTTCGCCAATCGATCTAGACGACCCTCTAACACGGCCTGCGAAATATGGGTAGGCTACTGAGTGAGTAGTATGGTATCATCCATCTGCATATAAACAAATGAAATTAGTCATAAGTGTAAAATGTAAATATAATGTTATGGATTGGAATAAGATGAACCATGTCAATTATTAATGATGTTTTTGGAATTTATCTAACTATATGTATTCAATAACTTGTGCTAATCATTATGATACTATAATTTCATTATAGAATATTTTACTAAAATATCCTACATGCTTAGGTTGGGGTTTAGGTTTGAGGGTTTAGGGTTAATAATTTTAATATTAACATTTAGGAAACATGTTTCTGGGTTAATAACTTTTACTTTACATTGTGGGTTAAGTGTTCCGCTTTCGGATTTATGAAATAAATCCTATTATCTCATATTTAATGTTATTTTGTTTCAAAGAATGAATATTATTATGAAATATGTTCTATTATCTAAAATATTGAGTCTTGGATTTGCTTACACATATTTTGGGGGAGCTTTATGATTAACTACTTATGGATTGGATTAAGATGAAGTATGTCACTTAGTATTGATGTTTTTGGAATTTATCTAACTGTATGTATTCAATAACTTGTGAAAATCATTATGATATTATAATTTCATTATAGAATAGTTTACTAAAATATCCTACATGTTTAGGTTGGGGTTTAGCCTTGAGTTTTTAGGGTTAAAAATTTTAATATTAACGTTTAGGAAACATGTTTCTAGGTTAATAAATTTTACTTTACAATGTGGGTTAAGTGTTCCGCTTTCAGATTTATGAAATAAATTATATTATCTCAGATTTAAAGTTATTTTTTTTGAAAAAAGATTATTATTATAAAATAAGTTCTATTATCTAAAATATTGAGTCTTGGATTTGGTTACAAATATTTTGGGGGAGCTTTATGATTAACTACTTATGGATTGGATTAAGATGAACCATGTCAATTAGTAATGATGTTTTTGGAATTTAACTAGCTGTCTGTATTCAATAACTTGTGCTACTCATTATGACACTATAATTTCGTTATAGAATAGTTTACTAAAATATCCTACATGTTTAGGTTGGGGTTTAGGTTTGAGGGTTTAGGGTTAAATTTTTTAATATTAACGTTTAGGAAACATGTTTCTGGGTTAATAACATTTACTTTACAATGTGGGTTAAGTGTTCCTCTTTCAGATTTATGAAATAAATTCTATTATCTCACATTTAAAGTTATTTTGTTTGAAAGAAATAATATTATTATGAAATAAGTTCTATTATCTAAAATATTGAGTCTTGGATTTGGATACACATAATTTTGTGGAGCTTTATGATTAACTACTTATGGATTGGATTAAGATGAACCATGTCAATTAGTAATGATGTTTTGGGAATTTATCTAACTGTATGTATTCAATAACTTGTTCTAATCATTATGATACTATAATTTCATTATAGAATAGTTTAATAAAATATCCTACATGTTTAGGTTGGGGTTTAGGTTTGAGGGTTTATGGTTAAAATTTTTAATATTAACGTTTAGGAAACATGTTTCTGGGTTAATAACTTTTACTTTACAATATGGGTTAAGTGTTCCACTTTCGGATTTATTAAATAAATTCTATTATCTCAAATTTAAAGTTATTTTTTTAAAGAAATAATATTATTATGAAATAAGTTGTATTATCTAAAATATTGAGTCTTGGATTTTGTTACCCATATTTTTGGGGAGCCTTATGATTAACTACTTATGGATTGGATTAAGATGAACCATGTAAATTAGTTATGATGTTTTTGGAATTTATCTCAGATGATTGGGGTTTAGAAAATTGAGGGGAAAAAAGAGATAACAACATTTAATTTACAGTATGATAATGTCACAATGAAGACAATACATCATTATGGATAAGACTGTGAACTCGACCCAAAAACGTTAGGGAATCATTTCTGGTTATGACCTTCTTTATGACATATCGTTCATCGCAAACTCTGTCATTGTTCTTGAGGCCAGTCCATCTCATTACACATTCGACTTGCCTTCGGTCTCCCATGAGGACGTAATCGATTCATGTCAGGTATCACTATCGGCTGGCCTTCGAGCATTGGGAAATAAAGATACTCCCCAATAGGTGTCCATGGTGTAGAATAACAGTTAGAAATGATATCCATCTGGTACACCGGATCAACATATGCTTCCCATGAGATGTTCATAGAGGCACATGTTGCGATGGCCTGTGTACATGGAAACCGTAAGGCCAGAAAGTTTCCACATTGACATTGCCTTGTTTCCAGTAATACCACCATTTTTTCACCGACTGGATTTTTGATGTGGTCTGAACACTCTTGAAATTCAAATCGGGAGTCTTCTCTTCGAAAGAGACATACGTGATAACCATAAGCATCTTTAATATTCTACTCAATCTCTCGTTGAAAGTGTCTTCTGTATCTTATCCCATGTAGTATTCCGTCTTATTCTAGTTTTTTTCTACCCGCAAAGTACTTCACGCATCAATATAATGTCTCCTGAACTAAGGCGGTTATAGGTAGCTTATGAGGACCTTTAAAGATACCATTGATGCACTAAAAAATATTTGTCTTCATGTGTACATACTTTCCCTCCCCCCCCGTCGTATTCCAATGTCCATTTCTCTTTTGGAATCTGCATCATATAATCATAAACTTCTTTATTAGCCTGACGAATTTGTTCAAAACGTTCTTCAAACCGTCGTTGTTCCGACTCATATGCTACAAAGCATAGATGATATTTCACATAAATTGATTTTATCTTTATATTGAAATAGTAAAACAGAACGAATAGAATGCGTACCAAGCCTCGTGATTGCCTTCTTCATCGGTTCTTTGTGGAATTTTTTATGCCCATTGCTAGAAATGTGTCTAATGCAGAACCGATGATGTGCATTTGGGTATCTCCATGTATCAGGATCTGAATTGATTGCCTCATTAATTTCTCAATGGCGATCAAATATCAAACAAACACCCCGAATGTTGGTGAAGTGATTGCTTAAAAATGCTATAAACCAACTCCATGATTCGTAGTTTTTTCTCTAAAATTGAAAAGGCAAGCGAACGAGGTGAACGGTTTCCATCTTGGGTTTCCCAATCAACAATATGTCCATATATTTTCCATACAGAAATGTTCCATCAATCTGAATAAACTATTTTCAGAAATGAAATGCGGAGATATAGGGAAGGAATGCCCAGAAAAACCGATGAAATTGAACATGATATGGATCACATCGGTAATCGTGATACACATGTTCATTTGTATCCAGATGGAAGACAACTTGGTTATGATGCCTCATTATGGCTAGAAATTTTGGCATAACCCGATATGAGTCATCCCAATCACCATAGACCTTCACAATTGCCTTGAATTTCGCCATCCATGCCTTATTATAAGAAATCTTATAACTGAATGTCTGTTGAATCCTCTCGTGCACAAGGGCTATTGGAACATCTTGAAATGTCTGTATCATCTCAACTACAATAGATGACACAAATTCTGCATCCAATGAGGTATGATCTTGTGTGATTCTTGGTTGAACACAAGTATGAGCCGACTCAATCCTCAAGATTCTCCATCCTCCAAATGTAATGTCCAGAATCACCCTCATGAAAAATCTACAATCATCCCCATACTTCTCACACCATATAACATATTTACTATGACATGATTTGTGAACTACATAGTTGAAGTGTCTCTCAATATGAAATCTCTTTAGCTTGCTTTTTAAGGCATCTTTACTAGGAAAATTGCTTCCAATATATAAGGTTTTTTCCACCTCACTAAACCTATCTGGTACAACTCCCGGGAACTCAGTTTTCTGATGTGATAATAGTATTGTTGAATGCAGGCATGTATGCCATTGCTTCTGACCAAGATGAAAAGAGTGGTAGATGATTTAATGTAGGTCGAGGTTGATGTACAACTAATGCATTTCTCAAAACCTCCTCCCTATCTTCTATTGGTCCCTCCTCATCAGCACTTTTGTTACCATCTGATCCATCATTACAAAACTCCTCATCGTAAGTCAGATTGACATGTATATCCGGGAGATCATCTAGGTTGTCCTCCTCTTCTGCATCATTTTGAATAGGCTCAATTTCATGGGGTGGGCTGTCTTCAACCACTCTTGTAATTCTACATATTCATACAGTAGGATGTTGTTGTTTTACAGTAGCAACATCGACGTATAACTCCATCATGGTAGCATCTGGCCATTGAGAAAATAAATTAATTTCTTGGACCCACTGCGCATCAGCAACCAATGGACAAGCCAGATTCCATAGTGTTTTCAGAAATTGCAATTGTCTATAACTCATAGACATGATATCCTGATTGGGTCCCAGATTTAAGGAACCACAAATTCTCTCTTGAAGGTCACATATGGTTACACAATTAGTTGTACTAACCACCATAATTGGTTGAGTACTGTAAGAAGCTCCTTGCTCAGTTTGAATAATCTCTCCATAGCAGTACACACATGCAAACATGACTCTCTATGTCAAAAATGATTCTTTCATCAAAATTATGATAGTGTAACAAATATTAACAATGATGTTTGACCATATGATGTTTATTAGAATGTAATTTTAGGGTGCCTTTCTATACCCTAAAATAAGCTACTGATGTTGGACCATAAGATATTTCCTAGAATGCAATTTTAGGGATCATTTTTCTAATGTGTTTGTTCTTCTTCATTTCACTTTATATTTTCATCAGTATCGTTAGCTAAACATTATATGGATCTATGTTTTAATCTTATGTTATTTATTAATTATTCTATAATTAAGTATGTCTAATAGTACATATTATTTCTAAACTATATAATATTTACATTTTAAAACATTTTCTTCTCCATTTCATTTTAAATAATTATAAGTGCCATTTTAAACTGATTTTATTAATATAGTTTTTAACTAATCAATAATTCTTTAATCACTATTTAATCATTATTAAGTTATTCTTTAATTATTTATTCTTTAATCGTTAATCATATTATATTCATTAGTTAAGTGTACTTAACTTACTTTAATTTGTTAATGCTTATGTCCTTATTTGATTCTATAACATTATAAACATACTGATTTGATTTTTCTTTTCTTAAAAATTTTAGTAGTTTATAAAGAAAATATGAATCATCTTAAGCATATTCCCTAAGAGTGTCAAAATATGATGTAGCAAGGCCCGTTATCGTACACCAGTTCTCGTTCGAGTCTAGATCAAAGCGTTGTTTTTGGGTTTTACCCCTATGTACATCTGTGCCAGATCCACCTCCACTTGTTTATATCCAGATAGGAATTTAATTGCTTAGTTAACCACATAATCTTTAAGCTACCAAAATTTCAAAATACGTAATCCTAAGTTAATCTATACTTAATCTATACTACCTAACATTAATTATTTCAAACTATATATAACTAATTATAGAAAATAAATAACAAAATATTAAGAACTACTTAAAATACTTTAAAATAAAATATTTAAAATTAAAAGTAATTAAATTAAATAAATAAAAATATTAAATTAAATAAAGAAACATACCTATAAATGAAGCTTCGTAAAAACTCACACAACAAAGGATTTTTTTTATAGAGATATAGAGAGAATGAGAAGAAGGTAAGAATCAAGTGAGGAGGGGGGTGGGTGGCCGCCCTTTTATAGGGAGTTCAGACAAAGGTGGCATCGTGGAGGCGGCCCTTGGCCTCTACGTAAGGCCAAAGGCGGCATCGCAGAAGCTGCCTTTCACCTTACCCAGAGGCCAAGGGCGACCTCCCCCTAGTCGCCATTGCCATGTCATCGATCCGGGCCAAAGGCGGAGTGGGGAGAAAAGGCGGCATCGCCAATTCCACCTTTGCGCACTAACACAAAGGCGGCATCTGTGATGCCCCCTTTGTAGTGTGTTTTAAAAAAAATTAACCTAAGCAGTTTTTCAATTTAAAAAAAAACACATTTTAAAAACAAATCCTCCAAGATATGTCTCTTCAAACCCTACAACTTCATGTATGAACACCTTCGGGTATTACTCCATCGTTTGGCATAGTGCTTGGATCTTTAGTGGAAAATGTGACATGCATGAATATCAGTGCCAATAGGGTTTATGTGATATTTTATTTTTTGTTAATTATGTGTTATTTATTTTTGGGATTAAAAATGAAGGGTATGAGATAAATTTAGAGGTTAAAAAATTCCTATAATATTATATCTTGGACAATTCAACAAAGTCTCATGTAGGAAATTAGCCAAAAAATATGTCCATCCCACCATCCATCTATTTCGATTCAACCAAGGATCATGTGGGAGGAGAGTTATATGATATTTTCTTTTGAGTTTATTATGCGTTATTTCATTTTTTGGGATTAAAAATGTCTCTTCAAACCCAAGGGCATCAATTATGAACACCTTCGTGTATTACTCAATCATTTGGCATAGTGCTTGGTTCTTTAGTGGCAAAGTGGGACATGCACGAATATCTGTTCCAATAGGGTTTATATGATATTTTATTTTTCTATTAATTATGTGTTATTACTTTTTTGGGATTAAAAATGAAGGATATGAGATAAAGTTAGAGGTTAAAACATTCCTATAATTTTTTATATATTATGTTTATCTCAAGATTTTAATATTTCATCCCAAAAAAGTAATAACACATAATTAACTCAAAATAAAATATCATATAACTCTCATCCCACATGATCCTTGTTTCAATCAGCATGGATGGATGGTAGGATGGGCATTTTTTTGCTAATTTTCTACATGAGACTTGGTTGAATTAGCCACATTTGTCTTGGTTGAATCAGCCTAGATTTCTGGTGGGCTAGCCATATTTTTTTGGCTAACGGTGGTATCAAAAGAAGACATTTAACTTCTCAATAATAAAATTCTTAGTAGAGTGTCAGGTCCAAGGTATGTCTCTTCAAACCCTAGGCCTTCATGTATGACCTCCTCCATGTATTACTCTATAGTTTTGGACACGCACGAATATGAATGCCAACTGGGTTTATATGATATTTTATTTTGAGTTAGTTATGTGTTATTACTCTTTTGGGATGAAAAAACAAAGGTATGAGATAACAATAGAGGTTAAAACAGTCCTGTAATGTTTTTTATATTAATATTATTTTTGAAGATGTTTCTATCTTTTGGGGAATGTTATAAGGATTAAATTTTTAGAAGAATTTCAACCCGCATTCCAAGTGAAAACCCATCGCATTCAAAAAAATATGTGAGGTTTGAACCCACAACTGAAGGGCGAAAAGGGTGCATTACCTCCCACTATCCTACATGATGTCCCAGTTATTATGAATTTTTTTACTTAAAAGATCTTATATATGAATAAAACGTTGATTATTAGAACATATTTTTTATCAAATAGATAACCATGTGATTGAGAAATGATTTGGTGATTAAGTGATTAATATTTTTTTAGAAGACATTCACTATGTTGGTAACCCTATATGATTAAGGTAAATAGAATACTATGAGATTTTATTTGAGAAATAAAGTTTGAATTATATTTTGGTAGCATATATGGTGTAATTTTGGATTTTTTTTGATTCATATTATTTATGGAAATAATTAAAATACTTGGATATTATGTGAGTTAGGAAATTATATGTTGGTATAAGACTTTAAAAGCCATTGATGTGATTTGGAGATAAATATGAAATTTATTAAAGAATATTATGTGATGAAATGCTTCCAACATTTGGGTTTCAATATTATTCTAGACTATATTAGGTAATTTAAAGAATAGTTATTTGTTGAATTATCTGTGTTGAACATTGGGTATTACTGTTGAATTTTGGATATTAAAATAGATTTTCTTAGTATGAAGGTTTTCTATTTTTGGGGAATTATAATTTCTTATCATAACCATTTTGGTTTTGGTTAATATATAAATATAAGAGAAATAAATTATCATTTTTTTGGATTTTTTTATCTATATAATTTGATTCTAATGCTTTATGCAAGAAAAATTCATCTTCAATACTCATTATTTGAAAAAAGGATGAGTTTGTGGTAGAAATTGATTAAAGGCTGAAAATATTCATGTAAAGTAATTTTATTTCCTTATATTCTTATTCTAGTTAGTAAAATAATTTATTAACATTTTGAAATTGATTTTGAATAAAAACATTTTTCATTTACTTTTCTTATCAAGTAATAAATGACCTTTTAACCCATTACAGATTAATGGTTTTGTGATGGTTAAGTTTCTCTTAACTATGTTCTCTATCACTCTATTTATATCCTTAGGATTTACATCCTCTACTCTATTTCCTTGTTTTCCTATATGTAAGTCTAGTATGTTTTATATCAAGTGACCTTTGTGTTTACCTTTCTCTCTTATCAAATGTAATCATCTTTAATGCTTTTTTACTATGTAAGATCTCAACAAAGGTATTTTCAAAAGTCAAAAAATTGTTACCGAGTATGGATTCAAAATTCAAAGGATGAAAGAATTAGGAGAGTATGAAACATTCTAACAATTTTTTAAAGGAAATATTATGTTTTATATGATAGAAGATAAGACACATCAAGTTTAAATAAATGACTAAATATTTTTTAAATGTGATAGTTATAACCCTGAAGTTAATTTTATGGGTATGAATAAGAATAACTAATATATTAAATAAATATATAGGTCCTAATTAAAATTTATTTATTTGTAAATGATTAAAAAATAATTACATAATTTTTTAAAATTCATTTTATTCTTCAAAAAATATGATTTCTTCAAAAACAAGGTTGCTTGCTTTTTTGGAGTGAATATAATAATCAATTTTTCAAAATTTTATAAATTTTATTTAATGAAAATAATATAATTTTTTTAAGTAATAATATCAAAATAATATTTGGGTTAAATTTTCATATTTTTCAAAAAATATTGATTTTCCACTTAATAATGAAAAATATATCTTTTTATTGAAAATTGTATTTTTTTTCAACCGTTTGTGATGTTTTATTTTATTGTAAAATGGTTTAAAAGAAAAAATAGTTATATTATATTATGATTAATTAAAGATGGTTTATTTAAATCAATATTATATTTTAATTTGGTAAAATTCATTTATTAAACATAAATAAGCATTTTTACAAAAAATTTTATTATTTATAAGAAGCAGTTACATCGCCTTTTTCACACTAATTTTAAAAATAAATTGAATCAAATATTGGAATTTAATTTAATTAAATGGAATTTAATTTTGGTTTCACCAATCCAAATTGGCCATATTATGAGTTTTTTATTACATTTTTCTGATGAAGTCAAATTTTTACTAAATAGCAAAACAAATATTATTTTTATGAATTATTGTATCTTTTATGATATCTCCAAAACATATAAATAATATAAAATTTTATAAAAATTATTAAATGAATAAATTATTATAGAAAAATATAAACATATTTAATAATGAATTGAAAAAAATAGATATTAGAATTTATTCTTTTCTAAATATAAAAAGCATTTTCAGTGCGGACGTAGAGCCTACGCTGCATTGGAAATGTAAAATTGGGTATACTTGAAATGAAAATTGGAAAGATATAATCCCTTCCTCTACTTTTATATTAAATATTACATATTGTTTTTTATTTTTATGGTTATAAAAAAAATTATTGTTATATAAATAGTTGATTATCCAAATGCTTATGTAATACTTGTGAATTCCTAGAGAAGTCAAAATTACTCATTAAATTTGATCATAATATACTAATTTTCATCATATAAATATATTTATGACCTTTTGAGGCCACATTGATAAAATTATTACCTTTAAAATATTTTATATAAAGAAATGTCAAACATGTCACACTCTTGTTTTTAATAAGTGTAATATCATTAATATTATGTTATCTATATGATATGTTCGACCATAAATATTATTTTGAAAGCTAAAATACTTATATTAATCATAGAAATTTAATTTTAATTTTTAGGGATTAAATAATTATATTAATTGTTTTCACAACACTTATGCAGTAATTATTCAGTTATTAGAAAAAATAAAATAAATGATATTATAATGTAAAAAAATATAATTTTAGATCATTAATGTAATATAAAATATTTATAAGATAAAATGTATTTTTTTTGATATAAAAAAATAATATTTTTGAATTATAAGTGTTTTCCTAATATTATTAAACTCAATGTAATGAATAGTTCATAAAATTAACATTATAGATATTTTAAAGTAAACAATATATTATTAAATGATATAAAATCCCCAAGAAAAAGTTCGTCCAAGTGTTCAGGATAAGGTTTAAAATATAAACTATGTTCTATTTTTTGAATTTTTCTATTTTATAGTTACAATATTGACCATCAAGGAGTAGAAAACCATGTTAACATTGTAAGAGTTCAAAAAGTTAAATAAGGGTTAAAAACAAAAGTTATGGGTAAACATATAGTCAAAAAATATATAATTTGTGTAGTATGATTTATGTCTACTCATAATCATATTATATTCAAAATAAATCCCTTTTTAGGTAGTTGTTATTGAAAATTAATTTATATTACTTTAAAATTTTAATAAATTTTAAGAGTGCCCCTGCCCTCTCTTAAAAATGGGAACCTCTTCTTCTCATTTCATCACACTTAAAACCCCATTTTTTCAGCCATTACCTACTCAATTGAATTATTATAATCCCTACCTTAATTTTAGAGGCCTTATTTTTGACATAACACTAACACTAGTGGTCTTAAGGTGTTAATAAAAAGAGATTTAATGAAGAAGATGTATCATTTTTAATTGAGTGTTTTTTTCTTCTCACACATACTTAAAAAATTTCCTCAATAATGATAAAATAATAAATATAGTATCCTACTTATACTTAGATGTTATTATTTTAGTTTAATTACCAATATACATATCCTATTACAATAAATGGGAAAGGAATTTATTGTTTGTGTGTATGGCCGAATACCGCCTCACGAACCAATGCGATTCATTTTCCAACACCATCTATAAATACTGGTTATAATGATGAAATTAATTTATATATATGATATTGAGGATATATTTTTCATTATAAAACGAAAATATATTTATGATCTTACCCTTTCATTGAAATAATAATAATAAAGTAATTCAGGTGTACGTGCGGAGTACCACCTCCATGAATCTTTGTGATTCATTTTTCATCTTCACATCGCATGGATACAAAATATAAGTATAATTAAATACTTAGTATGATATTTGGACATTTTTATCTTTATGTTAAGATAAAATAATATTTTTCTTCTTTCCACATTGGTCATTAAAAAATGGTAACATTACTCAGGTCTACGTATGGCCTACCGTCTCTATAATTGTAATATAGTTTATTTTTCATTACATGCTTAATGGTTGTATTAAAAGGTATAATTGGTGTATAAAAGGTATAAATATTTCTTTATTATTATTCTTAATAAAAATTAAAAAATTTCTTTTTAACCATAGTAAACATACAATAATCTTTTTGGACTTAACTACCAAATATTTTCAAAACGTACAACATGAATATAAGTGATTGAGTAATTATATATACAAAGGCAACAAGTGAAATAAAAGGAATAATAAACATGAAAAGTATTCTTAAATAAGTAAAAAATTAACCTAAGTTTATTATTCATGAATATAAAGAATGTATGCGAGGTGTCAGCTCAAGGTAATAGAATTTCTTTTAAAAATATTCATTTAAAATTCCTCTTTCTACTATTTTTAAAAAATTCAAAAAGAATTTATTTTTAACTTATACAAAATGAGAATATTTCCCCACCATCATGATACCTTAATGATTTAAGTCATATTTTACATCATTATAGGTTTATTTTTAATGAAATGTTTTAATATGTTTGCATTTTTTTTGTTTTGAAGAAATGATTTCAAAATTGAAAGGTTATTTTATTCAAAAAGTGCTTTTATGATGAAATATTTCATTTTTTATGATTATGTTATGGATCATGGGAGTTTTTTATAAATTTAGTTATTTCTATGATAGTCCAAGGATGGGTGGTCACATTATTGACCACTGATAAGGGTTTTGTGATAATCCTAGGATACGTGGTTATGTTATAACCTCTCGTGCATTAGGTACTCTAGAGATTGAGGTTGACTATATTGGTTAATAATTTTATAATAGTGATATGGAAAAATTATGCCCCAAGTTACCTAGAAGACCTTATATTCCTATTAATGATTTCTCATGGAAATTTTTTTATTTTATATATTAAGATAATGAATTTTTTTAAGAAAATTTATTTTTTTCAGATAAAAAGGTATATTCTGAAAAATAATTTTAATGGGTTTTCATTTTTTTCACTAGACTAAATGTTTTCTTTTTTATATACCTCTCTGAGATTCTTCTACTCATCCCATGTTTTAAAAAAAATTACGGGATGGGTAGGGACAATTATGAGGTCCATTTCAAAATAGTGAATATTTGTCATAAAATGAACTCATGTTTTATTTTATAGGTTTTTTAGGGAAAAAGTTGATACTGAGTATAAGTGTCATCCTGTAATGTATTATTTTACTATGTTTGACTTTTTCCAAATAATCTAAAAATATAAAATCAAATATATTTAGGAAAATATAATGAATTCAAGTTTAAAATCATAAGAATAAGTAAGGTTTAAGGTTGTGTCCTTACATGAAATCATTTAATTTTCATCTAATCTAGTTATTCATGATATTTTCATGTAATAATACCATTCTTCCACTTTTAGTTACTTAAAATGTCATATAATGTTTTTTATGAAAATCAGGTTTACTTTTATCTTCAATTAGAAATATATTTTCACATAAAACCGTGTTTTCTAAAAAAATACATCTTTTAACTTTTTCATAATGTTTTATGAAAGTATTTTTTACCAATTTTTTATTTTTAAAAAATATTTTCAAATGAATATTCTTTATGTTTTCCAAAAACTGTAGCTGTGTATCCTTTTTATAGTGGAAAAGGAATGTTATTTTTAACTTGTATAGCATGTACATAATTACTTACCGACATGACCATAATTTCTTCAAAGATTTATTTTCACATTTATGAGGATATCTTAAATGAAAATAGTTTTCTGAATATTCTATAAATTATTAGATTTTAAAATTGAATTAAAAATGGATTTTCAAATTGTTATATGTTTAAAAACGACATTTTTAAATTGAAAAGGATATTCTCCTCAAGAATTTTTTTTTAAATTTATTCTTATGGTATTTTTATTCATCAATTACATCAACCCTTTAATGTAATTATCATCAATTGGGGATACATTTTATTTATATAATCCTTATTCATTTCTTGGATGATTTATGTACAGTTTAATTGAAGATGTATAATTTTATTACCATCCACCATTTTACAATAAATGGTTTATGATTATTTTTATTGATTAGGGTAAGTATAACCATTTTGTATGTTATTTTCTTCAATAAGAATGTTTATGTGAATTATGTTTCACCCTTTTCATATGAGGAAATAATTATACTTTGTATATGATGGAAAGAGTCTGTTTAGTCCCTTGAGGAATCAGTAGGTCTCATGAGAAAAACTAGATATAGTTTTTTCTAAGGCATTACCAATTTATATAGATGTATTATCATGAGGCCTAAATGGTATTATATATCTTAGAATGAATACTTTTTGGTATTAGATATCTTAGTATGATGCCTCAATGAAATATTTTCGATTTCCAAAATTATTCATTTCATCATTATGAATTCAGTTACTGATATTTGATGTGATTA
The DNA here is from genome assembly GCA_963277665.1 of Viscum album. Classification (NCBI taxonomy): domain Eukaryota; kingdom Viridiplantae; phylum Streptophyta; class Magnoliopsida; order Santalales; family Viscaceae; genus Viscum; species Viscum album. The sequence goes on from OY728148.1 coordinate 2,133,753,481, forward strand.
TTCGATTTTTTAGAATATCCATGGTTAAGATTTGTTCTCATGTAATTATTTATAATGCATTATTTTATCATCATTTATTCATGCCATGTTATTCTCAAGTAATTGATTAAATTTCATGTGTTTCAGTTATATTTATTATGCATTATTTATTCATAGTGTCCTCTACACACATACCCTTACTAAGCATCTAAGCTCACCCATTTCTTTTATTTATTTTCGCAAGGATACCATAAGTATTTTATGATTTTTATTTAATTATATGTTATGTTGAATGATGAACCACTCAAGAAAATATTGTTTTTATTTTATGTTTTTATATGTAAATGCAACTCAGCTATGTATCTAGTTTACTAAGACTATTAAACTATTCGGTCGTTGGATATGTTATTCCTTATATCTTATACCAATGTAATAAAGTAGAAACCAGATTCAGCCTTCAAGGGTTTGGTTCATTATGGTTGGTATCTGAGGAATTTTAGTAGAAAATTTGGTAACTTGATTTATAAAAACATATATTAATAGATATAACACTATGATATGCTTTGAGGATATGTTTAGAAAAAAAACCTCATGTTTTTTAAAGATGATAATATATCTTTTTTATATATACATCCCTATATAGATACTAAAAGTTGTTTTGGTTCTAGTACATAGGTACCTATGGGTAATAACTCCAAAAAGGGGTCATTGGGATTGACCTGATCACCACCTAATGCACATAAATGGGCTTTGTTGTGCACATGGTTTGACACTCCTGGGTGATATTCTTTGAATAAATCAAATTTTACTTACAAATAATTGTGATGGATTTGAATATAAAGACATCCCAAAATTAACCATATTTATAATTATGAGATTTATGATGCATAAATCTTTCAAATTTATATTATTTCATTCCCATGATTTGGGATTATATATTATGTTTCATAATGTTATGATCTAATTTAGTGTGTGTAATGTTTTTTTGAAATGGCACATAATGGAAGAAATGAGAATTGTATCAATGCACCTACTCTATGAGTGATTTCAATAATGGGAAATATAATGAAATAGAAGATAGATCTATAGTTAGAGTTGATCAAATTATAACCATATTTGGGAAACTCACTTAGGTTAATGTTGGACTCCTCATGTATTAATCATGTTTTAATGATCACAAATCTCAATAATAATTACACATCATTTTTTAATGATTGCAAATCTTATTACTGTCAATTAATCTCATTATTATTTACAAATCTTTTGCATGATCACAACTCTCACTTATCTTATAAAACCCTTGTATTTATGTTTCAAGGTCTCTTAATTGATAATGGTTAAGCTTAATTCATATTCTGCATATTACTGTTTAATTTTGAATACAGTTAATTGTCTAAGTATCAAGACACTGTAAAGTTTGACACAGTAAGATAGACCATGTGCAAGACACATACACCATGAACCAGACACTGTGAAGGACACACCGTGACCCAGACACGGTGAAGGACACACCGTGACCCAGACACCGTGAAGGACACACCCTGACCCATACACCATGAAGGACACACCGTGACCCAAACACCGTGAAGGACACACTGTGACCCAAACACCGTGAAGGACACACCATGACTCAGACACTGTGAGCTAGACACCATGGCATGGACACACCGTGAAGCACATACCGTGAAGGAGACACCGGTTAAAAGAGACACCGTTTTCACAACTACTGTGACACCATTTCTTAACCTTTTTTCAATATTATTTAAATAATACTAATGGTCATGTTTGATTTTTTTAATGCAATTAATGTTATTTAATGATAGTTGTGGGTCTGTCAGGAAATCGTAACTCATACCTATAGAAAGAAACTCATTCCTATTGACGGAGCTCCAGAATATAAAGAATATTGAGCTGCAGTAGAGGATACTCTCGCACTTGAAACGTCTCGACACACATACTACAATACACGCGAGCTCTATACTGAACCGAAGAACAATCCTGAGCACAATTGTGAAGAAAAAATTGCACGATCCTCAAAGAAGCTCCATACATGCAATCCTACATTACTGAAGAACACAAAAAGTACTCTGGAGTCAAGAGAACATCTTCTCTCCTGGAGAATCAAAAGCTAAACCACGAAACTCTATTTTTCAATAGAAAAACCAAAGAAGGACTCAGAGGCATTTCTACTGAATCCAATGAGTCCAGAGCTGCACTTCCAATCACTAGAGCTTTCTAAACTTTCATATACTATCTCTAAGTAATTTATTATTTACTTTTGAGCAGTGTGTGTATCATGTTTGTTTTACACACGCACTGTCTCCTACGCTGAACCGGAGGATACTAAATCCTCATTCCAAACTTTCTACACCTTCTTGTGTCCAACTGAGGATAGTGGTAGAGGTCAAGTAGTACATGGACAGCCTATGCGTTGTTGTATTTGTTTTCCCATGAAGAATAGTGGTAGAGGTCCCTGCGTGGCCTAGACAGTCTTGTACTATTGTAAACCCCGATCCAGGGTGGTGATCAAATTTATATATAAATTCAAGAGGACTAAGTCTCGGCTTGAGATTGAACCTCTTGGTTATATCTACTGTGCATTATTAGTTTAAGTTCAAAATATACAGTATCTAATTTATATTCTGCTTCTTATTACTTTGAAATAAAAATCTATTTGAAAGTTAATTTGATTTTTAATCTAGCAAGTGTTTGTATCTATTGTAAATCAGTAGGATAGTTTCAAAAGATAATTTAATCTTCTGATTATATTAACTGAGAACTAATCAATCTTTTTAGAATCTAATTGAACCTTTAGAGTTTTACAAATTCACTACAGTTTAACTTGTTTTATAAATTTGTGGATTTTAATAGAAAATATTTTAACAGAAATTTTAATTGGAACTCAATTTACCCCCCTCTTGAGTGTCCACTCCAACCAACATTTGGTTTAAGAGGATTCATTTTTGTTGTTCAAAGTTTTCAAAATACTCCGTTTTTACAACTGTGATTTTAGTTGCATCATTAATGATCATAAATTTCTATTATTTCTAAATTTAATCTCTTTAAATATCTTTTCTAAAATATGGATATGGACAATAGACTAGAAGGTGTTGCTACTAACAGGCCACCTTTATTCAATGGTACAAACTATGCTCAATAGAAACTTAAAATGAAAATTCATTTAGAAAGTTTGGGTTTTGATATCTGGACTGCTATAGAATCTCAATATAAAATTCCAAAAACTAAAAGAACTAATTGGGATGAACTTAATACATAAGCTTACAATAATAACTGTAAAGCTATGAATGATTTGTATTGTGCATTAGGACATGAGGAATTCAATAGAATATCTGCCTGTAAAACAACTTATGAAATATGTGATACTTTAGGTGTTTCTCATGAGGGAACAACTAATGTTAAAGAAATGAGATTAAATACTTATACTATTAAATATGATAATTTTAAAATGAAAACTGATGAACCTATTTCTGATATGTATCTTAGGTTCAATGAGATAGTCAATACAATGAGTTCACTTAGAAAGGCTATTCCTGCAAAGGAACAAATCATGAGGATACTGAGATGTTTTCCAGATAGATGGAGAGGCACTTCTGTTTCAATCAGAGAATCATGTGACATTGGAGATCTTCCTATTAAAGAGATTATTAGTAAGCTTATGATGTATGAGTAAGAACTCAAGGTGAATAAGGAAGAATATGATGAACCCAAGAGAAAATCTGTGGCATTTAAGTCTACTGATTCGAAGAGAAGGGAAAAAACAAAGTTCAAATACAAACTGAAATTTCTACAAGCGACGATTCAGACTCTAATAGTGATGCTGAAATGGAACAGATAGCCAGGAGGTTTAAGAAATTCAATAGAAAGAATAAATTCTTCAGAAAAAAAACTACAAAGGTAAATATGAAAACAAAGGTCACTATAAAAAGTATTGGAAAAATCCAGATAAAAGTGTTTAAGTAGTCTGCTATGAGTGAAAAAGGAAAGGACATATAAAAGCTGATTGTCCAAAATTGAGGTTCAAAAAGAAATATGGATACAAGGAAAATAAGTACAAGAAAGCCATGAAAGCTACTTGGAGTGCTTCAGAAGACAACACAAGTGAATCACAAGCTACTGATTCTAAAAAGAATCATGACAACATGTGTTTCATGACCAACACATCCGAGGTAACCTTAGATACTCCTGTTTTAAATTCCTATTATTCTGGAGTTGATACTGAATCTGATTCTGATTATGAAGACATGACTAAAGCTGAATTATATGAATACTGTAACATGTTGGAGGAAACATGCAATGAACTTAAGGACAAATATAAGTCATTAAAGAAATAACATGCTCTCACTGTAAATGTTAAATCCGCTGTTGATATAGAAAAAGGAAATAATTATCAACTATTAAAGGAAAATACAAAACTAAAAATGTCTAATGAGAAACATAGAAAGGACTTATAAAAGTTCACAAATGGAAAATATACTCTAACTCAAATGCTAGTAAAGCAAGTGGCACTAAAATACACTACTGGAATAGGCCACCAACCTGGAAAAAGATAGTTCACTAAAACTATATTTATTCCTAAATCTGGACAAAATTCTACTAGTTCTAGTTCTAGAAATTCATATGTTTCATCTAGTTATTCACATAGTTATAGATCAAATAGAGTTTATCTTTCAAAATATTTTGGTTTTGTAAAATATATGATACCCATAAGACAAATTTGGGTGCCAAAATTATTGATTTCTAACCTTTCTGGAACCAAGAAGATCTGGGTACCAAAGTCATTTCCCATCTAAATCTATTTTGTAGGAAACCTATTTGAAGAGTTCGCACAAAAAGACATGGTATTTGGACAATGGATGTTCAAGAAATATGTCTGGGGATTACTCATGCTTCAAGAACCTAATAAAGGTTGATGGAGGCCATGTCACCTTTGGTGATAATTCTAAGGGAAAATTCATTGGCCTAGGCGAAATTGGTAACACTAACTCAGTTTTAATATATAAAGTTTTATTTGTTGATGGATTGAAATATAACTTGTTAAGTATATCTCAATTATGTGATGATGGATTTAATGTTAAATTTAAAAATGATTCTTGTAATGTTTTTAATTATAAGAATGTTTTAATATTTTCTGCTTTAATAAATGAACATGTTTATGGTGTTGATTTAAATTCTTTAGCTAAGAAAAATGTTACTTGTTTAAATTCTTTTCATAAAGATTCTTGGTTATAGCATAAGAGATTATGACACTGCAATATAAACTCACTTATAAAACTATATAGGAAGAACTTAGTTAGAGACTTACCCAAACTAGAGTTTCCAAATGACAAAGTTTGTAATCCCTGTCAAAAGGGAAAACAACACAAAACCTCTTTCAAATTAAAGAAAGAAGTTTCAACTTCTCAACCACTCGAGTTGGTTCACATGGACTTGTTTGGACCATCTAGAGTGTCTAGCTTAAATGGGAAACACTATGTCTATGTCATAATAGATGACTTTTGAAGATATACTTGGGTATATTTCTTATCTCAAAAAAGTGAAGCTTGTTCTTACTTTGTTAAATACTCCAAGTCTATAAAAAACCTTAGTGGACTTAAGATTAAAACCCTAAGAAGTGATCTTGGCCGTGAGTTTGAAAATCAAGAGTTTGAATCTTATTGCTCACACAATGGCTATAGTCACAACTTTTATGCCCCTATAACACCTCAACAGAATGGTGTAGTAGAAATAAGGAATAGAACCCTTCAAGAAATAGCAAGAACCATGCTTAATGAGTATGACCTGCCTATTTATTTTTGGACTGAAGCTATAAATACAGCTTGTTATATCATCAATAGAGTCTTTGTCAGACCTGTTCTCAAGAAGACCCTATATGAACTATGGAATAATAGAAAACCTAAGGTTAATTACTTTAAAGTCTTTGGTTGCAAAGTCTTTATTCTTAATACCAAGGATAATCTAGATAAGTTTGCTTCTAAGAGTGATGAAGGAATCTTTTTAGGATATTCTATAACTAGAAAAGCCTATAGTGTTTTCAATAAGAGAACCAAGTGTGTGGAAGAATCTGTTAACATCAAATTTGATGAAACTGATCCACATGAACCTAAGTTATCTCTTGAAAATCTTAAATAATATTTATATATTCTGAACCTTAATGATAAAATCAATGAACCTGTTGTAAAGACAACCTATTCTGGAAATATTTCAGAATCTTCTCCTAATGAACCTGAACCTAGAGAAGAACCTGAAATTTATAGCCCTACCATTACTAGATCTTATTTAATTATAAAGAATCATACTTTAGATGCTGTTGTTGGTAATCTTGATAGAGGGACACAGACTAGAGATTCTCTTAGAAATCTGGTTGAACATCAAGCCTTCTTGTCACAACTTGAACCTAAAAACATTGATGATACTATTAATGATGAATTTTGGGTAATTGTTATGCAATAAGAACTCAATCAATTTGAAATAAATAATGTTTCTAAACTAGTAGAAAGACCTAAGGACACTTTCATCATAGGCACTAAATGGGTGTTTAGAAATAAAGTAGATGAATATAGAAATATATTTAGAAATAAATCTAGGTTAGTTACACAAGGCTATAGTCAAGAGGAAGGAATTGACTATGAGGATAATTTTTCTCCAGTAGCCAGACTAGAATCCATTAGGATCTTACTTGCTTATACTGCACATCTAAATTTCAAACTATATCAAATAGATGTCAAGAGTGCATTCTTAAATGGGTATATAGCTAGGGATGTTTTTGTTGAACAAACACCTGGATTTAAAAACCCTCATTTTCAAATTATCAAAAGCTTTATATGGTTTAAAACAGGCTCCATGAACTTGGTATGATAGATTAAGTACTTTTTTTAATTTCTAAATGTTTTACAAATGGAATAGATGATCCTAATCTTTTTATAAAATAAATTTCTAAAGATGTTTTAGTTGTACAAATTTCTGTAGATGATAATATTTTTGGATCTTCAAAAACATTTTTATGTACAGATTTTTCTAAAATGATGCAAAATGAATTTTAGATGAGTTTAATGGGTGAACTTAAATTCTTTCTTGGATTTCAAATCATTCAAAATAATGATGGAATTATTTTAACTCAAAGTAAATATACTAGAGATATTTTAAAATGTTTTGGATTAGATAGCACAAAAAGTAGGGACACTCTCATGAGTACCACCTGCAAGTTGGAACTTGATGAAGATGGAAAATCTATTGATCAAACCACTTATAGAGGAATGATTGGAAGTCTACTCTACTTAACTGCTAGTCGTCTTGATATTATATTTAGTGTGTGTATGTGTGCTCATTTTCAAGAAAACCCTAAATAGTTGTAAAGAGAATTTTCAAATACCTCAAGCGTACTCCCAATTTAAGACTGTTCTATCCAAAAGGACAATCATTTGAACTAGTTAGTTATTCTGATGTTGAATTTTCTGGATGTAAGTTAGATAGAAAAAGAACCTCTGGAACATGTCACTTTTTAGGAAAGTCACTAGTATCATGGTGTAGTAAGAAACAAAATTTTGTTGAATTATCTACTGCAAAAGCTGAATACATATCTGCTGGTTGTTGTTGTGCACAAATTTTGTGGATGAAACAAACTTTACTAGACTATGGATATCAATTCAGACATGTCCCAATAAATTGTGACAACATAAGTGCTATTATCATTTAAAATAATCCTGTTTCACATTCTAGGACAAATCATATTGATGTAAGACATCACTTTTTGAGGGATCACTACCAAAAAGGTGACATCACTTTAGAATTCATTGGTATTGCATATCAACTTGCTAATATATTCACTAAACCATTAAATTCTGAGAGATTAGATTACATCATACATGATCTTGGTATGATCAATCATAAATATATATCTTACTAGTATTACTGATTAATATTTTACTATATTTTACTTTATGGTTTCATGATTCACTATTTCTCAGTTACTGTTTCATGTTTACGGTCAGTTAACACCTTGTGTTCATGGTCTGTCACCTAACTGTCTCACCATGACAGAACAGTTCACTCACTGTCTCACCATGACTGCATAGAATGGTCATTGTCTCACCGTGATGACCACCAACTGTCTCACTGTGATGACTGTTTTTCATCACACCGTAACACCTACTCATGGTCTAACCATGAAGAATCTTTATATATTTATTTTAACCCGCATCATGGTAATTTTTATTTCACCACGGTTAACTTTCCCACGTTTTTGTTTTTATGACGTTTGACATTCCCAAATGATAAAACATAAGGGTTTTCACTCGATTCCTTACCCGAGCTTTCTCCTTATCACTCTCTCGAACCCTCTTTACCTTGAAAACCTTCTCTCATTCTCTCTCACTCGAATCTTAAGTGGATTCCCAGGATGAAGTGACCATCTTCACCCTCATCTGAGAAGCGCCCCTCTAAGAAAAAGAAGAGGAAATCGAGGATAACACTTGAAAGACCTTTAAATCCAAACCTAGTAAGTCGTACTGTATTTCCTTAAAAAAGATATGCCCTGAGTGGATATTGACTAGCAAGCCTTTGGTCCTGAAAATCTTAAGAGAACAAGGATGGCTCAAATGGTTCTCTAGAAAAGATAGACCGATTTATCTGAGGATGGTATCTCAATTTTTCCAATATGTAAAGTTTTCCTTTGATGATGGAGAAAGTTTTATGGTGACAAGCTGGATCAATGGACAAAAGTGTTCATTCTCTTCAAGGTTATGGGATGCATGCCTAAGAATTCCTCATGAAGGGATTTTTGATGATTACCAGAGAGACCCTCCTCCAACAACTGAAATATTTGATCTGGAAAATGCAATAGAGATACTGAATGGAAATGGAACCAAGCAAAGGGCCATAGCAGATGAATTGGATGGGGAGCCAAGACTGTTGTTCAAATTTGTTCAGAATTTGATTAGTCCAAGAAAATGAGATTTTGATGTGATGAAGTATACGGATGTGTTCCTGATTCATCTAATGAAGAATGGTCATAAGATCAACTTATGCAAGCATGTCATTCACCACATGGGTGAACTGATTAAGGTCACTTCCAAATCCACATCTTTGTTTTACTCAAGGATGATTTCGGCCATGTTAGGTGCCAATGGAGTGGTTGGACCGAATGAAGAAAAGATAAAGGATTTTGATTTCTGTTTATCCAAGCCTATCATCAGAAGGATGAAGATTAATTGGAACCCCTGGAAGAATCTGTAGGTTGAGGATAATGATCAACTTTATAAGAAGTATAATCCTATTGATTATCCAAGAAGGCCAAATAATATAACTGATCCTGGTTTGGAACCAGATGAAGTGGATGAGTACCCAGAAGAGGGAGAAGAAGAAGAAAAGGCTGAAATACCTCAAGAGGAAGCAGCTCCAATTGAGAAAGAAAGGACTGCTATCCCTGCTGATGTTCCTGTTGAAATAACTTCTAGAGAGGAAGTTTCTGTTGTTTTTAGAGAAGAATCCCCTACTTCTAAAGATGTTGTTGATCAGGAAATTCCGTCGGAGGCTGCAAGAGATTTGATTATCCCTGATTTAGAAAAGCAAGACATGGAAGAGTCTGGTGGTGCAGAAGACCTCCCTGTCATGGAAGAAGCTGATCTAGGAGAAATACCTATTAGAGAAAATGTTAATCGAGAGGATCTCCCTGTTGAAAAAGAAGAAAGTTTGGAAGCACAACCAGTAGAACAGTCGGTTCCTGAGTACATACCCTTTGTTGAAGAGAGGATGGAAATTTCATTTCAGATGGAAAGGGAAGAATTTGCTGAAGAGATTAGAGCTGATCCTGTGGATATTAACCCAATTCCTGAGCCTCAAGAATTTGAAATGGAAGAACATTTTGAGGGTGAGGAACCTCAAAACCTTGAGATTGATGAAGCTGGATCCGATGAAACCTCTCAACCAATTGTCACATATTCTGTGTACACTCAGTATGAATTTCCAAGTTTTTATGATGTGAGTGAATCACATCAAGTGACTGCAATTGGTATAGATCTATCTTATTTGTTTCAACTAAAGTCAGTAGCTCACCCATAACCAGAACCAGAGCCTCAACCTCAACCTCCATCTGAATCTGAAACTGAAACTAATTCTGAACCACAACCAGAATCTGCATCAGAACCTATACCACTACCTTCACCTACTCTCTTACCCAGCAACAATCATATGTAACTAAGGATGATTTAAAAGTCTTTGGAGAGACTATATTGGCTGGAGTTGAGAATATTATATCCTCTCAACCTAGTCTAGTGACTCAACTAAGTCAGGAAGAAGGCTCAATTCTTTTGGAAAATATCACTACTGGAAAATGGGAATATACCCACGGTTTTGAAAAAACCATGGGTATAGGGATAATATGGGGACCTATACCCACAGTTTCAGAAAACCGTGGGTATAGGTCACATGTACCGACGGTTTTGTCCAAAACCGTGGGTATAGATTATATTTAAAGACCAATACCCACGGTTTTGCAAAACTGTGGGTATATGTGTTTTTTAAGACATATACCCATGGTTTTGTCCAAACCGTGGGTATAGAGTTTTTTCTTATGACTTATACTCACGGTTCTTCAAAATCGTGGGTATTGTGTTTTTTTTTCAAGACCTATTCCCATATTTTAATAGAACCGTGGGTATTTCTTTCCCGCCACAAGGCGGGTAAAAAAATCCCACATTAATATATATAGATTTATTCAAATGAAAATATTAAAATTTCCATAGACGAGTTGGTATCGGGTCGGTTTTTGTTCGGCATTGCCGCGGGATCGAATCCCTATGGCTGCTATTTTTCTAAAACCTAGATTAATATTGATATATTAATATAAATATATATGCATATTTTCATAGTTAACTTTTCTGATTTGGTTAGGCGTTTAAAATTTGTTGTTGTGGTTCAGGTATCGAATCTCGAAGGCTTCATTTTTTTGGAATCCATAGATAAGAATTAGTATATTATTACAAATGAAGACACATATTACTATATTCGAGCCAGCTCGGTTGGTTTATTGGCTGAATCCTGTTGCGTCAAACACGGTTTAGAAATCAGCCTCATGTATTTTTTCGTAATACGGTGATATATTAATATATATTTAAAAATATAGATATATAGTAATATATGTTGGGAAACTAAAGTGGTAAGGTCTGCCGAAATATTCATGCAGGTCGCGGGATGGCCCGTGTTCAACACTTGGGGGCTGCATATTTTTAAATTTTTACCCACAGTTTAAAAACCGTGGATATAAGTGTTTGACAGTGTGGATGGGCTTTGACATGGTGGAAAGAAAATATACCCACGGTTTTGTCAAACCGTGGGTAAAGGTTATGACCCCTATACTGACGCCACTTAGCCCCACAGTTCCCAAAACTGTGGGTATTGGCTATACGCATGGTTTTGGGGGCTATACCCACCCGTGGGTATAGGTAGTTTTTCCAGTAGTGTATTATTCTGCATATTCAACCAAGGATGCTCCGTGAAATAAAAAAAGTCAGAGTTGAAAATAAGTTTCTTAGTGTTGATGTTACAAATTTGAGAGATATGATGAAAAATCTTCAAATAAAACTATCTTCAAGATCAGATCCTGCTCTTGTTTCTGCTCCTGCACCTATTGTTGCTTCTCCTAAACTAGATGTTTCCAACCTTTCTAGAGAGATTGTGTCTCAAGTGCATCCTTATCTATTATCTTTTGATGAGAATATTGGAACAAGACACACAAAGATGCTGCAACACATGAGAGAGCTTGTAGAAAATCTGAATAAGTTCACAGATGAGTACACTAGATGTCTGCAAAAAGTTTTGAAATAGCTCAATGTTCTAACTGAAGCTGTCAAGGATTATCCTCCCTCTGGTCAGACTTCTGTTCCCTCTTTGGATGATTCTCTACTGAGATCCATAATCAAGGAAGAAATTCAGAATGCTTTCTGTGTCTTGGATCTGTCTCCTTTATCAGAAGTGGTTAAGAACAGTGATCGTGCTTTGGACCTGGTTAGAATTCATTCTAAGATTGCCAATGATGCTCAACAGAAGAACACCAAGAAGATAAACTTTTTTCTCACTCGGATTTTCTCTAAAAATGACATGAAAAATCACTTTAAGTATCTTGTGGAGAACCTAAAAATCCCTCCAGTGACTCAAGCTTTTAACGCTCAAGTTCAAAATCTTACGGAGTTCACCGGATTGTTGGACAAATTCATGGAGAATAAGGACTATTTTGAAAAGGCTATGCAATATGGTGGAGCAATAATTACTGATTTCATCAATCTTTTGAAGTTGTATCTTTATGTGCAGAGTACAACTATAGTTGCACAAGCTATTGTCCCTCTTTGACCAGGTCTACCAGCCCTAGCCTCAACTGCTATGTTAGTCAGCGAAGACCTTTCTCAGATCAGACCAGCCATTCTTGATCAACCACAGACTAAATCTTCTACAACTCCTACTTTGGCTCCCTCTATATTTGAAGGTCTACCTTTACCATCTTTTTCTACTACCTCCATGCCTTCTTCTGCATCAGCTCCAGCTCCTGTTGCTAAGGGCAAAGAGAAAGCCAATCTGTGATGACAACCAATGTTTCTTAATTTTTTATGGGATGTTTTTGTTTTCTATATTTCTACTTTGTGTTGTAGGATGAACGTTTATAATGAAAAATGCATTGTTTCACTCCATTCTCTCTACTTTTTGATAATCCCAAAAGGGGGAGAAAATGTGAGAAGAGTTATTATCTTATTATCTATAGTTACTATCTCTTAGTATTTTATTTGTTATTATTTTATATGATATTTTCTCTAACGTTGCATTTCATTTATACTTTGACTATACATGATTTGTGATCATCAAAAGGGGGGAGATTGTTGGGATACTCATGTATTAATCATGTTTTAATGATCACAAATCTCAATAATATTTACACATCATGTTTTAATGATTGCAAATATTATTATTGTCAATTACTCTCATTATTATTTACAAATATTTTGCATGATCACAGCCCTCACTTATCTTATCAAAACCTTGTATTTAGGTTTCAAGTTCTCTTAATTGATAATGGTTAAGCATAATTCATATTCTGCATATTTCTATTTAAGTGTGAATACAGTTAATTGTCTAAGTATCAAGACACCGTGAAGTTTGACACTGTAAGACAGACTGTGTGGAAGACACAGACACCGTGACCCATACACCGTGAAGGACACACCGTGACCCAGACACCGTGAAGGACACACCGTGACCCAGACACCGTGAAGGACACACCATGACCTAGACACCGTGAAGGACACACCGTGAACCAGACACCGTGAAGGACACACCATGACTCAGACACCGTGAGCTAGACACCGTGACATGGACACACCGTGAAGCACATACCATCAAGGAGACACTGGTTCAAAGAGACACCGTTTTCACAACTACTGTGACACCGTTTCTTAACCTTTTTTTCAATATTATTTAAATAATACTAACAATCACATTTGATGTTTTTAATGTAATTAATGTTATTTAATGATAGTTGTTGGTCTTTCAGGAAACCGCACCTCGTAACTATGGAAAGGAAATCATTACTATTGCCGGATCTTGTGGAATATAAAGAAGATTGAGCTACAGTAGAGGATACTCTAGCACTTGACACGTCTCGACACACATACTACAATACACGTGAGCTCTGTACTGAATCGAAGAACAATCCTGAGCACAACTGTGAAGAACACATTGCAAAATCCTCAAAGAATCTCCATACATGCAATCTAACATTACTGAAGAACACACGAAGTACTCTGGAGTCAAGAGAATATCTTCTCTCCTGGAGAAACAAAATCTATACCATGGCACTCTGTTTTTCAACAAAAAAACCAGACAAGGACTTTGAAGCATTTCTGCTGAATCCAATGAGTCCAGAGCTGCACTTCCAATCACTAGAGCTTTCTAAACTTTCATATACTATCTCTAAGTGATTTATTATTTACTTTCGAGAAGTGTGTGTATCCTGTTTGTTTTACACACACAATGTCTCCTACGCTGAACTGGAGGATACTAAATCCTCATTCCAAACTTTTTACACGTTCTTGTGTCCCACTGAGGATAGTGGTAGAGGTCAAGTAAGACCTGGAAAACCTGTGTGCTGTTGTCTTTGTTTTCCCACGAAGAACAGTGGTTGAGGTCCCTGCGTGGCCTGGACAGTCTTGTATTATTGTTAACCCCGATCCAGGGTGTGGATCAAATTTATATATAAATTTGAGAGGACTAAGTCTCGGCTTGAGACTGAACCTCTTGGTTATATCTGCTGTTTATTTTTAGTTTAAGTTCAAAATATACAATATCTAATTTATATTCTGCTGCTTATTACTTTGAAATACAAATCTATTTTAAAGTTACTTTGATAGTTAATGTATAAAGTGTTTGTATCTATTGTAAATAAGTAGGTTAGTTTCAAAATCTAATTTATTCTTCTGATTTGGTTAACTGAGAACTAATCAATCTTTTGAGAATCTAATTAAACCTTTACAGTTTTACAAATTCACTACAGTTTAACTTGTTTTATAAATTGGGGGATTTTAATAAAAAATATTTTAAAATAAATTTTAATTGAAAATCAATTCACCCCCATCTTGAGTGTCCACTCCATCCAACAGTTAAGATTAATAACCTTTCCTATATGGAGAATCATGTTGATCCACCACATGGTGTAAAAATATTAGACCGATTTATGAGTCATCAACTTCAATAATTCAATATGACTATAAATCCATTTTTATCTATGAAATGGATCTTTTCAATAAATAAGAGATTTATCACTCTAGTAAGTAGTGAAAGGGATAATTTTTTCATTTCAGTTTATCATCTCTTAGGAGATTCGAATCAATGGTGGACATTGATTCAAAACACTAAGGATGAGGAGGAAATATCAATCATGGAGTGGTATTATTTCTTGTTAAACATATTGGAGAACTATTTTTATCATGAGAAATGAGTGGATATGGAAAGATAGTTCTAGAGTATAATACATAAAGATGAGGAAAATATTTCTATGTATGAAACCAACTTTAAAAGGTTAGCATGGAATGATGCAGACTATGTGTGTAGTCCAACTAGAAATATTGACTATTTCATTGATGGTATTAAGATAATCTTTTGAAGGGATCTAGTCTCAAAGACATTCTAATCATATGAGGAAATGGTATCATGTGATATCATGATATATAAATAATTATCCAACTCTTATAACTTTTAATAGAAGAAAGAGAAGAATATTACATTAGATAAAAATACTCACATAGGTAATAAGGTAAAGAGGGATTTTCCAACATGTGATATATTGGAAGGGAAAACCTTGGAATATTATTAAAAGGAAAAGGATTTATCTTAATGTGTATAAAAAAGGAAAACATGGTCGTGATTTCAAGGGAAAGAAAGAATTTTCTAATATCCAATTCGTCAACTCTAAGGATATAGGGTGATATACAAATGAATTCCCCAATCATCAAGGATATGAACCTCAGAAGAAGCTATGAGATTAAGGTCAATCATATGCTATTATAACAAAATAAGTGGAATGATTAATGTAATTTCTTTGTATACAATAATTATATCATTTTATTATTTTGTAAATAATATTTTGTCTGTAATAATTATAAAATTTATAAGTATTTTATTGTATTTTTTAAGGTTTTCAAAACTGTATGTTGAATGATACCAATGGAAAAGAAAAATAATTAAGTAGAAAGTTAAACTTCATGATAGAACATGATTAAAGAAATGATAACCCTTAATGTGTTCTTGATGTTGAGAAAATTTTGTTCAGATAAATTGATAATTATTATTGATAAATTAAATTTGATAGTGCAAATTACCATGGAACTAATTAATGATATGTTCATTTTTTCAAAATTTAGTAACCACATTTCTAATGTTATGGATTAGAATATTTTGGAAGGATAATATGGTTAACTATTTATGAAATTTATTATGTTAAAATTTGGATGAGGTGTTATATATTAATGTATTACATTAGTATATGAAGATTTATTCATATCGAAAAACATGTGCTAACTATTTTTTTTATAATAATAACTAGAGATTAAAAGAAATAATTATCATCCTATTAAAGATATTACAATACATTAAAAGTGATTTTTTTTTTGGGAATAAAAAATAATAATTTTTGGATATTCATTTATTAGTAAGGATGAATTTAAAATTTATGGAATCACATGAAAAGGATGAAATTGTGATTATGAAGTAAAGACATATCAAGTTATTATATTTCCTTATCTTCTAAGATAATAAATAATTCCTAAACTTTAGGAAAATGTATCTTAAAAAAAAGATTATATAATATTACATTAATATCCAATTAATCATATAGTCTTTTAAATCATAAAAAATTTATGTTTTTGATACCCTTTACATTCCATTTATCATTCACTTTCTTGTTATTAATTACATTAATCATAGTCTATAATTATTAATTATTTTCCTCCATGTCCATATCTTCACTTGCACCTATTTTTAGATATATAAACCAGGTTATGTTTTATCCCATATTACCTTTATACTTCAATTTCACTCCTATCAAGATGAAGTTTTATTAACTATTTTTACGATGTTGGTTTTCAAAAAAATAATTTTCAAATGTCAAACCCTTGATTTCCAAGATAAATTTTAAATTACGAGGGAAAAATTTATTTAAGGTGGGGAGAATATAACACCCTAAAATTACAAAAATAGTAACATTTTACTCAATAGAATATATTCCAAACAAAAAATAGTTTAACTTTTGATACAAGAAATAATGATATTCTTTGATGTATTACGTTACACACAAGACCGAGTTTTACCAAACATCTATATACTATCAATATTATTATTTAATATTAAAATTATCATCTAGTCGTTAGAATGGAGGGTATGAATAGGATTAAAATTCTTATGGAAATATATAATTTAAAAATATTTATTAGTTTTATAATTATTATAAATAAAATAAGGATCATTTAGATGAAAAAGAATGGTTTTCTGAAAACTATAATTATTTCTAAAAGAAAGCTTAGTCACTCTCTGCCAAATTAATTTAATATTAATTTTTTCAACTTTTAAAAAATTATATGAAAATATAAACTTTATTTTTAAAGTCATAATATGGAAATGATCTTAGGGTTAATTGTTTCAAATTTTCTCAAATATTTTATTTTTGGATGACTAGTTAAAAAAATAAATTTTAATTGAAATTTTATTTTTCATTAAAATTATTTATAAAGTTAAATAATATTTTAATTTTTTAAAATAAAATTATATAGCAATAAATCTAATTTATTTAATTGGAATAATTTTCTTATTGAATTTATATATAAAAACATTGTAATGTTTTGAACGTTTTCACTTTAAAAACCCACTTTCTCGACACATCTATAGGATTAATTTTAAACTTAAATTTTCCACTTCTAGAAATTGAATTTTGTAAAATATATTAAATATTTAGAATACCATAATTTATAATTTATAATTTTTCCATCTTAAGTTTTTACCAAAATGAATATTTAAAACAATAAAAATTAGTTTACATAGTTAAGGTAAAAATTGATTTACTGTAGGTTAAACTAAGAAGATAGGGGTTAAAAATTAAAAAAAAATTCCAACACCTATTTTATGGAAATATTTCCACCTTGTATATTATAGGTTTTAGAATGGTATATTTTTTAATATTTTTTAAAAATAAAAACATGGGTACGATTGAATCTTTTCAAACTATTACAAGTGTGCCACTCACCTCTTATAAAAGACCATCCCTCTCCTCTCTTATTCACAATTCAAAAACAATTTTGTTCCACTAATACGTTTAAAAATAACATAAAAATTCTCTCATATAATTCAATAATCCTTATTTGGGTCATAAATCCAACCTAGGAAGGTTTTAGTGCCAACTTAAGAAGTATAACCAAAGAAGAGGTCATGATCTTCAACTAGCGTCTTTATTTTATTTCTTTTACCACCTCCATAAATTCTTATTAAACCATAATAATATAATCAACTCAGTATATACCTTATAATGTGATGTTATCCTAATAATTTCATGACCTACAACCATCTCCACTTCTATCAAATTGGTTATGAAATAATCATTCATCTGTAGAGAGGACTGTCGTTTTCCAAACTGATGTCATTTGTTCTTCCATTGCCACATTTCATGATTGGGTATAATGATAGATATAATATATATATATATATGATATTTAAAACATATTGACACCTATTTATACATTTTATCAAATATATATATTATCACCTTCCATTCCATAAGATATATTATAATACCATTAATGTTTACGGTGGACTACCACCTCACAGAGCGATTTGATTCATCTTTCACTAACACATCACATTAATGTTGGTAAGAATAAAGATGAATATTATACTTTATATTATTAAATAATTATGATATGAATTAAATATCTATCATTATGTAAATATATTTTATAATTTTATTTCTTACCTTTCCCCTCACTTAAAGATGACAACATTATTCGTGTAAGTGTGGACAACCGCCTTCACGAAGTGATGTGACTCATGTTTCATCACCACACCACATAGATGATATATATAATTATATATAATATGGTATATATGATATTATGATAATTATGTAAATATTATATAATACTTACCTTCATTCTATAATGATTATTGAAAAAATGGGATTGTTACTCATGTGTATGTATGGCCTATCGTCTCCATGATTGTAACATAATTCATTTAACAAGCCAACTTTCATGATTTGTATTAAAATTATAATACATGTATAAATATTATAATTATTTCATTATTATTAATTTTTAGAAAATTAAATTATGTAAAATCTGCAAGAACAAGATCTTTAATAAAAAAACACACATAAGAAAACAAGGAAATTAACACCTGAAACAGTTAAAATAATAAAATATTATTCATGATTGGGGGATAATATGTTATAAAACTATGAAATATGATATTATAAATTATAATATGGTTATTTTTTAAGTTAATAACATGTTTTGAACCACCATACATGAGGTTAAATAACGTTCAATTAAAATTAATCATGATATGAGGGACATCATCTAAATTTCCATTCATTAACGTATATTGTATTGTTATGAACCTAATTAAATTAATATGGTGTACATACTACCCCTTTGAAATGTTATATCATGATTAAATAATAATTAATGTTATTTTAAGTTACAATTTGGATTATTTCATCCACAATTATTTGATATGATAATTACCAAGTGGTAATGAATTTCATATCTCAATTTCTTTTCATTACGTTTTATTAATTATTCATTGTCATTGATATAATAAGATTATGTGTATTACAAATTTTGAATATATTATATTCCCAGTTTCATTATTTGAATTTATATTTGATTCACATAATTGATTCCTTGATTAATTATCACTTCAACTTTATAATCATTGTAAGTATTTTTTTCATAATGTCATTCCAATTGATATTGTTTATTCATGAATTTGATTTGAAAGAAATTACGCCATTATCTAATAAAACAATTTAATTTTCTTCACCTTTATTTATTAATGATATTTTCATGTAATTTTACCATTTTTACATTGTTTGGTACTTAATGTTTTTATAAATGTTTTTAAAGAAAAGTTGACTTCATTTATCTCATCGGTCAAAAATCAATTTTCTTCAAAACACAATATTATCTAAAAATGTTTTAAAAAATGTTTTTACCCTTTTAAAAATGATTTATTAGTTAAATTATTACCCATTTTTTATTTTTAACAAAATATTTTCAAAGTAATATTCTTTTAATTTTATGAATAAGGTGCATTTCTAAACATTTTAAAGTGAAAAATGATTGTTCTTTGTAACTTGTACAACTTGTATAAAATTACCTACCAACATGAAAATAATTTCATTGATTCTTTATTTTCACATTTACAATGTTATTTTAAAATAAAAATATTTTTATAATATTCTATAAATTCTTATTTTTTAAAATTTATTTTCAAATAAATTTATTTTCAAAGTGATTTATGTTTTAAAATTTGTTTTTAAAATTGAAAAGGGTATTTTTCTTAAGAATGTTTTTAAATATATTTTTATTATTTTTATATTCATCAATGACATCAACCCTTTAACTAAAAATTATAAACTAGAGATATGTTGTATATCTATAATTCTAATTATTTTCTTGGATTTTTCATGATCATTTAATTAGGGTTGTATAAATCTATTATCATTCAACATTTTACTCGAAATAGGTTATGTTAATGTTTTTTGATTGGGTTAAATATTAACATTTCATATGATAGTTTTTTTCAATATAAATGTTTATGTGCATTATGTTTTACCCCTTTTATGTGAGGAATGAATTGGACTTTGTATGTGATGGGTGGGTCCCTCTATATCCCCATGATGCATCAATTGGTCTCATGAGAGGAAATAGATATTGTTTTGGTTGAGGCCTTAACCAATTATATAGATGTATTGGAATAAGGAATTTATGGTTTTAGATGCATTGGAACAAGCCCTTAATGGTATTAATTTCCTTTACATGAGGCATTGATGATCTATTTTAGATTTCCATCACTATTAATTCCATTAGTATGAATTTAGTTATTGATATTTCATGTGATTATTTGATTTGTTAGAATATCCATGGTTAAGTTTTATAATCAGGTCATTATTTATATGGAATTATTTTATCATAATTTATTCCTTCCATATTATATATATGTTTTTGATTAAATGACATGTGTTTTAGTTGTATTTATAATTCCCTACTTATTCATAGCTCCATTGTGTGCATACCCTTACTGAGAATCCTAGCTCACCCCTTTATTTTTTTTTATTTTCCCAAGATACTAGTAAGTATTTAATGATTGATATGTATGGATATGATAAGTTTAATAATGACATTATATTGAAAATTCTATTTTGTTTTCTATGTTATCAAATAAAAATGTTTTTCAATTATGTATCTAGTTTACCATGACTAACTATTTGGTCCTTCAGGATGCAATTCATTTTATCTTATGATAACAAAATAAGGTAAATATGAGCTTTGGGTTTTTGGGGTCAGGGTCATTACAATTTCATCATCTATCTTAGTTCATAATAACTATTTTTGTCTAACCTCATCCTAATATGATTTAGTTTTGAATACACCATCTTAGGGGTATTTGTAAGGATCCATATGAATACTTGAGGAAAAGTTATTATTATAAGGAAATTATACCCAATGAAGGCGTTAATCCCAACCACCTTTCAAATCTATATAACATTATTGAAGAATGTCCTCTTGGGTTTGAATGGTCCTTTGAAACTAACAATCAATCTTAGGATGACATAAATTGCTAAAGTTCAACTCTATATTCAAATATTTCTAAGGAATTCTATAGAACATATTTGTAATTATTGAATACTGATCATATTTAATAGAATTGTTTACTCCACGTAACATTACCACTTCCTTGATGTATATTTTTTAAATCTCGACAAGAGATAAATATTATTATATGGTAATGAAAATAATTTATTTCATAAGATGACCAAATACAACAAAAATATAATTATTCCCATTAGATGTTTTGGGGAGTCTAACGATGAAATGCATTATAATATTTTTTATTTAATGTCTGGTAACTATAAAGGTTATAAAATCCCATTGGACTTTTTTTCTTGAGATATAACATGTTGGCGTAACAAGCATCGAGATAAAAAATCTTTAATATACCTTTAATTTAATCCCTCCAGAAATACTATTTCAAAACTTTATACTACATTTTACATCCATTATGAATAGGGAATAATGAAATATAAACTTCAACCAATAAATAATTCTTTAATTCTAGTATTGATGGAAAAATTGGTTCCTGAACCTTATTATTCATCTAAATCCTAGTCAAACTTAAGAACATTTCTCACCTTCTTCTACGGTTCCACATTCATCATCTACACCAATTTAACCCAATCACTCGTGGATGGGTGAACATTCATCCAATCATGATACGATATTTTTCTTTTCCACGTGATTTCAAGATCAATCATCTGTAAACCCATCAATATTGGACCCCTTTCAATCCATGTCATGGACAAACTATGATCGTCTTACTGAATAAGAGCACCATACTCCCTTTTCACCTTCCCATCATGTTTTTTTATTTACATTTCATAAAATTTAATCAATTATAACCATATGCTTTACCTCATATTCAACTATTTCTATATAAATATATTTTTTATCATCTTATGATCATTATATATCACACCATTCAAATTAAATATATTACCTCTATATTTTTAATTTATAAACTAATGTAGAATATGAAAAATCATAGTTTGGGTACTTTTTCTCATTATTTTTCAATTGAAATGATGAAAAATCTATAAACATATCAGTATGAATGCGTATAAATCTGTGACTCTTCCTCAATACATCAATAAAGATCACAATCTCTTCAACACTGCTCAGTAGTGTACGGGTATTCTCATTGAAAAATATTTTTTCCTACTCCTTAAAATATTCCATACAATCATCTACCTAATGGAACATGTATTTCTTCTGAGTCAACATGTTTATCATATTAGATAGCGATTATAGTCCAACCACTCCATGAAAATTTTGGATCTCAATTACCATAGTTGGTTTGGGTTATTGGTCAACATTATATATCTATGAAGGATCCACCGATATACCATATCATGTGATTATATTACCTAAAAAGAAGTTTTTTTCAAGACTTAATTCACACTTTTTAAAATTTTTATATATCTTATACTTCCTGAGGTTCTTCAGTGAAATCCTAAAATTTTCATTATTATCTTGCTTTCTCTTCGAATATATATAAATATCATATATAAATACAATCATAAACTAGTAATCATAATATATAAATACTATATTCACTAAATTCATGAAGATAATACGAGAATTGGTATGTCTAAATGGAATCACTATAAATTCATAATGACTATATATCATATAGAAGGTTGTATTAGGTATATCATTTTTCATGACTCTCAATTTATGATATCACAATTGATGATAAATCTTGAAACAAATATTCATATCATCATAATTTATGAAATTGATCATTTATACAAGGTATAGGACACTTTTTTTAATAATGATCTTGTTAAGATATCAATAATTAAAGAAAATTCACATTGAACAATCATTCTTTATAAAAAATAACATGTGCACTCTATGGTGACACAATAGGGCATATGAATTCCTTAACAAAATTATCCTATAGATCATTATTAAAATATTATAACTCAATTAGGACTATTCTTTGTGGATTATTCAAAATATGTGTAAAAGAATGTATGAGTTCTATTGAAAACTCAACATCATGATTCAGTGGAAGACTAGGAAAGTCATCAGGATATAAATTAGAATAATTATGAATGATATGAATATCTTCAACTTTGAGTTTTTCCAAGATCATTTTAGATAAATATTCCTAATGATTAGGTAGTAAGATGAATACTAATGAAGAAACATCCATTAGAAGATCATATTCATTATCTCACCAAAAGATGGTCATAGGTTGATTTAGATTATCAAATGTGACATCCATTCCTCAATTATTGATATGGAATCTATATAGATAGATCCAACCCATGACCAAATTCAAATCAAATTTAACTATATGAAGAATCATATGATTTTTTTGAAGTATATTACCAAAAACATAAATATGACATGAATTATTGACTTGAGATGAGATAACCGTACTATTAGAAGTTATTAATACTAAATCAACTTATAATATTTGAGGAGGTGAAGTGACACCCTTAAATAATTAATTATATATAAAATATTGGAAATATTTAGAATCAAATAAATATTTTCAATTTTATAGTGGATGGTAAGTATATTTATTACCACCTTATTCTCATTGCAGACATCAGTAGTTTTAATCTCATGATATTTCCATTTATCTCTTAGATCAAAAGGTTTATAATTTTCATTATAATATTTATGATTCATACACTAATTAGAATAATGTAAAAACTCCTTGAAATTATACCATTGGTATGTGTGTAGGAATTTGGGTGAGATTTTCACCATTTATTTAATTGACTGGCCTCATTAAATCAATTAATAATTATTTTTCTCAATGGCCATATTTTCCACACGTAAAAAATTTACTGTACAACATAAGGAAATTTTCATCATTATTATTCCAAAATTCTAACATGAAGAAAGCTTTATTTTCTTTCTTAAATGGGTTTTATATTTATTATTTCCTCAAAATTTCATATTTCTCTTTTTTCCCCATAAACCTGAGAACCATGAGAGCTTACAATTTCTCTTTATAACTTTATAAAAAATTCAATGGATTATTTATAGCTATCTATTTCTCTTATATCCAATCCATTTAGGAGATTATATATCAAGCCACTAAAGAAATGGTCAACTTTTCTAAAGGATCGATGATAAAATAAGAAGCATACTTTACATGTATGGTGAAATTTGATCATATGTACTATTGAATTATTCATCTTTATAATTTAGTTCTTGGAATTATGTTTGAATTTTCATATAAAGAGTTTGGGGAAAACACTTACTATAGAAAACATATTGAATTATTCTCATTGTATAGATCCAATTTCATCTTCTTTCCTAATCTTCATGATACGAGTCCACCATTGATATAACTAACCTTCCAAATGATATAAATCTAGGAAAAACATTTCATATTAAAAATGTTTTGGGAATGAAAAATTCCATTTCTTTTTTACTGATACATTTCTTAAAAATTAGAGGCTCAAAGTATCCACTAAGGGAAGGTGTTTGTATCCTTTTAAAATAATCAATAGCGAGTTATTCATTCCTTTGGAATTTTAAAATATCAATATATTTAGTGTTACTATTCATATCTTGTGTGAGTTTAGTGATCAAAACCATAAGATTTATCATCCCATTTACCATTTTATTTGGAATCTCATGAGTGTAGTCATTTCATTTCCCATTACATTGATCATTAACATTAATTCTCCCAGTTACTTCAATTAATAATGACAAAAAATATAGTATTGGGAAAAAATAATCATAATGAGTAATCATGTAATAATAAAAATTCATTCATAGTTTGTATAAATTATTACATCTTTTAATCAATCAATGAAGCCATAGGTTTAGCCTTGGTCATTCATTATTAACATCTATTCATTTTTTTCATAATTTTTCATAAATTAAATATTTATTAACCTAAGAATATCATCTCGGATTTCCAATGTAGGTGTATATTCTTAGTAACACTCATCATGCACCAGTTATGATTGAGTTGAACCAATCTCTCACATTATAAGTTATTACCT
Source organism: Viscum album (assembly GCA_963277665.1). Classification (NCBI taxonomy): domain Eukaryota; kingdom Viridiplantae; phylum Streptophyta; class Magnoliopsida; order Santalales; family Viscaceae; genus Viscum; species Viscum album. The sequence continues at coordinate 2,133,778,823 of OY728148.1, forward strand.
CAATGGGCATCTATTCCATAGTCACATCCACATTCCAATATATGGACAAAGATATATTTTCAATGAAAACCACACAATCTATAATTTACCAATGCATCATAATGTTATCCTATTCACAAACTTATCTCCATGGGTTTTAACAATTTTTTCTATTAATGAGATCCAAAAATTAACTAAACCCAGCTCTAATACCAATTGAGGAAACCGAATAATTTCATACATTAATGTTTTATCATTTAATATGAATATTCAATATATTTCACAATAATACACACCCATGAAACCAAAAAGGATTTTTTTATAAGGAGACTAGAAAAATAATCACCTTATTTCATTAATTATTTTCAACATCTACCATAAATTTCTTCTCATATAGTATACTTCATTGAAATATCCTAATTAAAACTATTCATCATAACATGGGTAAAGGATACATAGGAAAGTTTCATCTTAAATTATCTATATGGGTAAATATAAAAGATATCGATCAATGGTTATAAGTGAGAATTAGGTAAGCATAATGGTAAGATAACATTTCCATAGATTACAATATCATACACAGTTAGTTAAATATCATTAATCATAAGTCATTGAATAATTATTTTTCATAAAAAGATAAATAATTCAAAAGCTTGTGAAATCATAAATAATCAATCATGATCCAATGGAACATATCATAAGTATAAAACATATGTTTTTGGCATAAAAATAATCATAAAAACCCATAATTCAAGGATCACTATCAATACTATCATAGTGGAATATGTTCACTCCTCAATCCATCATTGAATTAGTCATTGTTCACTCCCTAGATTGTCTTATTGGACAAAGTCCCTTACTGAACTAGGTTTACTCTCCATTACTAACTAAATTTCTCAATGGCCTTCATGTTTATTAATTTTTGATAATCCCCCTTTTAAAGGATGCAGGGTAACCCTTACATTTCTCATAGGCTTCATGACATTAAAGGGCCTAAAAGTCTTATAATAATACATCCCAAACTAGGAAAACTTGAAACTGCCCCTCCCTAGAATCTTCATTGTGATTATCTCCCCACCTTTTCATGGTTGTTTAGCTAGCTATCCAGTGCCCAGATGGACAAGACTGGTACCGATGGAAAATTCCATTCTCTCTCATTATTAAAAATCTGATAGCTCTACTCTGGTGAATTCTCCTCTATATCCTCCTCTGTGTTGGTACCAATTTGTGTATATGTTTTTATTTTTTGTAAATTATCTTCAATATTGGTCGAAATGAAAAATAGGTGTAGAAGGATTCCAAAGTTAATGAACATTTTTTGAAATGAGGATGCGTGGATAATTTTTATGAAATCATAAAATAGGATGTCATGCTTGGGTAATTATTCATGAAATCAAATCAGATGATTAACGCACTGATCTTAAATTTCAATGAAATTGTGTCAAAGGTGACACATTGTTTACAACAATGAATAATGGTGAAGTATCATCCATTTAAGGGTGACTAAAGAAGAAATGGTGGAAGGTGAAGTTGTAAGTGTGACCATGAAAAAGAAAAGAATTATATTATTTTCATGAATAGGAGAAGATATAATAATAGAAGAGTGTGATACGGTTTGGTTAAGAACACAACATGCATGCACTCATATGCATAAATTAAGAACACCCAAAACAAGTGAAAAGGAAGTAGAGAGAGGTGGACATGCATGGGATTTACATTATATTTGGCCATGCATTAGATTTATGTTATGGTGATTCTAGTCGTTTTAAGTTAATATTGGAAAGAAACATTTTTTTGGAAGATAGGGAAGTTAGAATACTTTACTCATTAAATATGATGATGCTTTGCTGGTCTGTATTTCACAAAGATCATAAGTTGGTTGGAGATCATGTGATAAAATAATTATGAAGGAAATTGGGAGAACTTATGTTGTCCATCAGCATTTCTGCTCTTGGAGATGAAGGTGTCTATGATGGTGTAGTTTTCCAGTGTTTGCCGAATTTTTGGGGTCCAAAATTTTGAGATGGTCTAGCATTGTGAAAACTATATTTACTTGAAGATCACATAAAAATATGGAAAAGAAATGAATTTTGGAAATATGGGATTCATGAAGTATATTTTGAGAAGACATGAAGAATGTCGACAGTGTCCTTCACAGTTAAAACGATCTTTACAAATGGATGAGGAAAGGAGCATTCTGGGTGAGCATTGCAGGGGTGAAGGTGAAGAGAATTGTGGTAGTGCAAAGGAATAAGGAGCATCATGGTGGGAAAAATGATTTGATAGAATGATTTGCAATTAAAATGAGCTTTTCGAATATGGAAAATAGCCATGGTGATTTTTGAAACAGAGTGAATTTTTGCAGAAATTTAGGAGCTCTGATATTTGGTGATGATATGGCGTTGAGGTGGCTGGAAGGTTTTAGAGTCATTGGGAAACTCTTATAAATAGCTCTATACCCCCTTAAGAAAAATAGATATACTTAAAAATAATTTTAGAGCTCTCAAATTGTGAAGAATATTCCTGATGTAAGTTGTTCTGTGAAGGAAATGTGCTTTGTGATGAGAGTTTATTCTTCAAAGGCTTAGTGAGCTTTGAAAAGTTGTGAGTTATGAGAAGGTAGTTTGATTTGCAGTGACAGTGGGTTCCACAAAAGCATCTCTGTGAAGCAGTGAGATCTATGTAGTATTGTTCTTTGTGAAGGAGCTCTGTGAAGGATATTTTTGAAGGATCTTTGAAAATAGCAGTTTTGAGTACCTGGTTTAGGTGAACATGTTCTTGGGAATACACCACTACACTATTCCATATCACCGTGTGTCCAAGTAGAATCAGGTTTGCCCACATAGAGACTGATTATTACTCAAGGCAAAATAACTCTGATGATTCAAATTGTACTAATTTTTATTGTTTGAATAATCACATTGGTATATGTGATTCTAGAAAAAGAAAGAAGAAGGTTAGTGTATTCATTTATTGCACTAAAGGAGAAGAAGAAATAAAAAGTGTTGTGCAGTTGGTTATGAACTATAAAGAAAAATATATAATTACTTTCCAACTACTTTGAAAGTAATCAAGTGAAGAGAATATAATAATATCAAGAGAATAACATACCTTTTGTATAAGGAAAAAGGTTATCTCTATAGGCAGTATAAATAACCAGCAGGGAAGCTGCATGTTGGAATAGGCTATCACTGGTCCAGGGAAGAAGATTGTTTCCCACCCCCTCCAAAGTGTAGGGACTCAAAATGACTAGAGTATTGTTTTCCTAGTCATCCCACTATAACAACATATGATATTGTAGTGGAGAATCCAAGCACTGGTCATTATCATGCCTGGAAAGGATGTAGCTACTCTTATTGAGTGGTGAACCTTGTAAAAATATCATGTGGATATTTTAACTACTTTCATAGTATTGAACTCAACAAGGAAAAAATAATAAGAGAATTAAGATCCTAACAGGTCAAGAGGTACATGGATACAAAGTTGAAATTGGTTTAAAAAGGTATCAAACACTGATCCCCCCCCCCCTCAGTGTTTGGTATATCTCAAACTAGTCTTTTAAATTGGTATCAGAGGGAGGTTAACCTCTTTCGGATTCTCTATAGTGAAGTTATTCTCTTTTGAAGACCTGAGTTTCTTTCCTAATTTTTAAATGAAGTGCACTTTTATTGAAGATTCAGTTATCTTTGAGTAGAAGGCTATGTCTACCAAGACCATGGTGAACAGGAAAAAGTAGGAGAATAGAAATTTGAAGAAAAAGTCAATCTTATCTAAATAATAGGAATCATCTGGATCTCTATACCATGTTGACAAAGAATATATATCAAACATGTAATGTAATGATAAGGTGGATAAATTTTCCCCCAATAAGATAGATAACCTTCCTACCTCAAGTGATCAAGATGTATGTGTAAGTAAATTTGAAAATAATTCTCATGATGAAAATGCTAGCACAAGTGGCAATGATCAATCTACAAACTCTCAAGAGTTATTAGTTTATATATTAATAATAATTCTGTATATCATCCTTGAATAAAGTTTTTCATTTATTTTTTGAGTATTTCAATGCATGATAAAATATATTATCAAGCTGGAAGAATAATATGATGTTTTGGAGAAGGTCTTATAAGAAACAATTAGAGAATTTTTAAAGATCTCTAGATAAGTTGGATCATTTGAAGTAACAAAGAGGTAATTTGAAATTTGTACCTCAAAATGGATCAAATATGGTTAAGAAAAGGAGGAATTAAACAAGTTAATGGAAGATAATATCCATGCACTTGAAGATGAGATGAAGAATATAATTGAAGTCAAGTGTTTATATTTGGAAGAAAATCCAAGAAGATCAAAGAACATGAATCTTTGTTACAAAAAAAAGTGAAGCTGCATGAAGATGAAGTTTAAAGATTAAATATGTCTTGTGAATGGAATATGAATATGATTGAAGACCATAAATTCATCATCAATATGATATGTATTTAATTGGAACCTCAATTTACCAATCTTGAGAAGACATATATTGAGTCTCCACAAATGAAGGAAACAGTCGCTACTGGAACTCAATCTTCACTGGAGGATTCTACAGTCAAAATACCTCCAACATGTGATAAGAAGATCAATACTTAACTCATTAATCTACAACAAGTATCTGAGAAGAAGGTACCATCCATAACAACATGTACTAATGTTTCTAAATTTTTTTCTACAAAAATTGTATGTTGGAAGAAAAATTCTAAACAAGTCTGGATAAATAAAAGTGAAGAGTTACCTATAACCATGGATATGTGAATAGGAAGAAGAATATGGAATATATATACCCTCATAAAGCACAACATATCGAGAAGAAGACTCAACAACCTTATAAAGAAGACATCAAGAAGTCAAGGTTTGTTGGTCAATGCTGGTGTTGTAACATATTTGGGCATTGTGAACTGGATTGTTGGTACAAACCATTAAATGTAAAATCGTAGAGAAAGCCAATATCCCAGGGATAAATCTAGGGAAGAAGAAGCAACATTCACAGATCCAGAAGCATATATATACTAAAAAAATTTAGAATGTTAGATAACATCTATGTTATATGCAATTGGAATGGTCACATGAATGGTTCAAGTTCATTTCAATAGGTTCCCAAAGCTGAGAAGAAAATAAAATCACAGGATCTATCTAAAAAAGAAGAGTCATCCTTGGGAAGTAGTTAGAAGAATGTAGAAAAAAACATTCCCAAGAAGACTCTAAGGAGTAAAGTTGAGATTCCCTTGTATTCTAAATCAATGAATATGAAGGGTAGTGCAACCAAAAGAACTACTAAGAAGGATGTCATTCCGAAGAAGAAATGTAGAAGATCCAATCTTGATGCCTCAGTTCCAATTGATGTATTAGTTATTTGTCCAAAATATTTGGAGAGAATGAGAAATATGGAAGATTCTTAGGCTAAGGATAGTGCTAAAAACAAAAATATAATTCTATATGAAGACAAAGAAGTTTTGTGTGTGAGGTGCAATAAGGCTGGTCATACTGTTAGAAAATGCTTTGAATTTATTCCATCCCAACAATAATTCCTCAAGAAGAAGAATGTTTCACTAGGATATTCTAGTGATTTGAAATCCCTTTAAGAAAGAAGATTCATGTACTAACGGATAGAAGAAATAGTGAGGTACACACAATCACAGTCATCATTGAAGATCAGTTATGAATGTGTGAAGAATGGATCATCTAGGTTAAGAAAATCATCTCAACCCTATTGTTCACATTGATAGAGCAAGGAGGAACCACCATAGTCCCTTAAATTTTTGTATATTGTATTTTTTCTTATAATACAGGGAATTGAAGGTGAAGCAAGGTCTCAGGGGGGAATCCTGAGAAATAGTGATGAAAAGTGTTCCCTTGAGAGGGAGACACATGAAGAAGATTCTAGAGTCATTATCTTAATAAGTATCATATTTAGTTGGTATTAAATTCAACTACTCGGGAGATTTTCTAAGGACTATGTCATTGGAAAAGTATCTAACTCCTTAATCTCTCATCCTTGGTTACTCAAAATAAATATATTTTTACAAAGGGGGAGTAACTAAGTCAGTCGGTGACATAAGAAGAATGAAAGTGCCCCAAATCCACTTATCCAGCCAATTGCAGTTAAATGTTTTTGATCCATTTGTTGAAGTGTAGAAGTTTCAGGTTGATTATTTTATATCACATTAATTATCCTAATCTTGGAATAAAAGTGGAAATATATTGAATAAAAGTGTATGATTTCACATCTTATGAGGTATCGTGATTAGTATATAATGTACAACTTGGTTTTTTAAATCAAATCCTTTTGTTTTCTAGACCGAGCGCTGCTCAAGTTGACTTAGAATGAAAGGATTGATGGAACAATGCTTAAGTTTGGACGGATACCCTCTCTACCATGAAATTTGTTTTTTATTTTCAATAAGGGGGAGATAAAGATTCTCATTTTGATATTGACACATTCATTTGAGGATAAATTTAAGGTATTGAAAACAAAATACAAAGGGGGAGATTGTTGGGACCAATTTGTGTATAAGGTTTTATTTGTTGTCAGCAGTTGTCAATATTGGTCAAAATGAAGAAGGAGATGAAGAATAATTCAAAATTTAATATAGATTTTATGAAATTATAATTCTTATAGAATCATTATGAAATCATAACATTGGATTTGATGATTGGTAAATTCAACATGAAGTAAAATTAGAAGATTGATGCACTGATCTTAATGTATAAAGAACCTGTGGAAAAGGTGACACATTTTTTACAAAAATGCTGAATCGTGAAGTATCATCCATATAAGGAAGGATGAAGAAAAAATGGTGGAATGTTAAGTTCTAATTTTGATCATTCAAATGAAAATAATTATTTTATTTGCATGAAGATGAGTAGAGAAAATAAGAAAAGAGTGTGAATTTGGTTTGGTTGAGAATACATCATGCATGCAATCATGTTCATAAATTAAGAACACTCAAACTAAGTGAAAAATAAGAAGAGAGAGGTTTCCATTAATGGGATTGACATTATAAATGGACATGCATGAGATTGGTGTTAAGGTGATCCCAATCAAATTCAATTATTATTGGAAAGAAAGATGTTGTTGGATGATAGGGAGGTTAGTACACTTTAATTAGTAAATCTAATGATGATTTGATGGTCTGTATATCACAATGATCTTATGTTTGTTCGAGAAATCGTGATTCAAGAATTATGAAGGAATGGGGGAGAAATGATTTTTTCCATCCTCTTGGTTTCTATTGAAGAAGAAGGTGTCTAATATGGGACAGTTTTCTAGTGTTTTCCAAATTTTTGGGGTCCAAAATTTTAAGTTGGGATAGCATTGTGAATACTGGATTTCATTGAATATCACATCAAAATATGGAAAAGGAATGAATTTCACAAACATGTGATTAATGAAGTTTATTTTGTGAATACATGAAGAATGTTGATGGTGTTCATCGCAATTACGGCGATCATTCAAAATGGCTGAGGAAAGGAGCATTGTCGGTGGGCATTGTAGCGGTGAAGGTGAAGAGCATTGCAGTGATGAAAAGGAAGAAGGAGCATCACGCCACACAACAAGAATCGACAAAATGCTTTGAAATTATGGAAATATTTGTGAATATAGAAAATATCCATGGTGCTTTGAGAAAAAAGTGAATTTCAGTGTAAATTTCGAAGCTTTGCGATTTTGTGCTAATGCGGCGCTGAGCTGGCTGGACGGTTCTAGAGTCATTGGGAAACTCCAATAAATTGGACCCTACCCCCTCGAGAAAAATATATAGATTTAATTATCATTTTAGAGAACGGGAATTGTGAAGAAGCTTCTAAAAGTAAGTTGTTCCACAAAGGCAACGTGCCTCTGGACGACAGGTTGTTCTGCAAAGACTCAGGGAGCTTTGCAAAGTTATGAGCTCTACTAAGGCAGTTTACTTTGCGGTTTTTGTTGTAACATCCCAGGTAAATAAAGAATATAAAATTTTCAAATTTATTAATATTTTTAAATTAAATATTAATTTTACTTTAAATGGGATGCTATATTCGATGTCGTTCCCAATACCCAACAATGAGTTTCTTTGAAATCTTCTATTTCACACAATGCTGAGTCATACTGAAAAATAATAATATAATTTTATTTTAAATGGTAGTTAACACTTAGCCATTGTATTGGCCGGAATAGACAAAACTAACTATAATATGAATATACATGTTTTTTAAATGTTTTTACATTTATCCAACAAATTTAAGAGATTTAAAATAATAAAGAATTCTATTTTAAGCATAAATACTCTAATATTCATTAAAAGGTCGATTTACCACCTTTTAATGGTGAACCCTATTTAAATATAGTTTTAGTCAGTTTTAGATTCTATATTTGACAAAATAATATTCTTTTTTAGAATTGGGACATCAAAATTTACTTTGGATAAAATTTTGGTATTTTTTCTGATAAAGTTCATTTTTTATGAATAGTGAAAAATACTATTTTTAATTCAAAACTACCTTTTAAACTAATTTTTTTATGGTTATATTATTATTTTTTAAATGTTTATAAAGTGTAATTAGATTATATTCTTACCCTTTAATCCAATTTTGGTCATTGGAAGTAATTTCACATTGAAATTGGACATAAAAAAGTGTTAATCTTTTGATAGTTATTATTTCTTAAAACCATGATTTTTGTTTTGACAATGGGAATTACTATTAAATTAATATTTACCACTTTTGGGTTTTGAATTCGGAAAAATGATTCGATATTTGGAATCAAGAGGCCCAAATTATGTAAATAGGTATCTTTTATTTTTAGACAATATGAATATTTACTTCAGTAAATATTTTATTTACCATGGTTAAAATGTAAATCTGGTAAATAAGGGTTATAAAATAATACTATAAATAATATTAAATTACCCTAACACATGTCCTAATCCTATTGGTTGATACATTTCCGGCCATGGGCATCCTTGGGTCGATTTTGGGACCCCATAGAGCCACTTGGGAGTGATAATGACACTTTATATTATTTAATTTAAAGTAAAGATAAAAATTACGTAAACATATATCATTTAGTAAATAAATTTTTACATTGGGTTATATAAGTAATCATTTTGACTATAAATATTCATTTTAAAGATAAAACTATTTCATACATCATGATATTTTTTTATAATTTTTAGTCATTAAATAAATAAAATTATTTATGACACAATAATGATGCAGGGTTTACCACATTAATGAATGATTTAAATAAATAAGATTATAAAGATTACAAAAATATCCAAATATGTTCCAATTCTTGTTGGATGATTTTATTTAGAACATGATTCATCTTATATTCTACTTTAATGAGTTTTGGACCTTTATAAACTGAAAATTATTATATAATAAAATAATATTTTTAAGTATTCTTAAAGATCCCCTCCCCCCTTATAAAAGCCCTCACTTATAATGCATTCCACACACTTCTCACGCCCCTTGAATCATCCAACCTCTGCCCAATTAATCTCCCTACATCCATCTCCTCCACCTAAAATCCTTCCCCTGGGTAGAAGGAGACTCAAGTAATCTGTGTCCTTCAAACCAAAGGGATATATCCGATTTAAAGGTAATAACTTCTCTTAAGTTCTTTGTTTTATTTTACTTATCCAACCCCATAAACTCTGTTAATTATATTATTTCATAAAAACACTAGTATCCTCAATATACTAGGTTGTTTTATGATAAGTATTCAAGCTAAACTTACACACACCTCCATCTAATGGTTAAAGAACATACTCTATCTGTGGATGGCGAATGACTGCCTCACAAAATGATGATTCTTCAATTATCTCCAACCACCTATCACGGTGGCCATTATTATGGAACTGTATTTATATATGATAAATATTATGTTTATGTTTTTTCTATGCTTCTGTAATATTTATTTACAAACAAACCTTTAATGCTTTCCAATATGTGTAAATATGATAATTTCGTTTGAGGAAGTGCAGACTACCACCCCTCAAGGTGATATGATTCATTCATGACATACATGGAAATCATAAAGTATTGTGTTAATGAAATCATGTAACATATATATCATATCATATTATATTGTAATTATAATATACCTATTTATCATTAAGTTTTCATTCCATCAAATATGAAATAGAAATGAAAGTAGTGTTCATGCGTACATACGACTTACCGACTCCATGAACGGTGCATTTCATTTCTTATCTTTCAATGTTATATAATATTATAAATACATAAATATACTAGATATATATTATATATATGATATTTGAATCATGAATATCACTATGGATATAATGGAATTTTGATCACATGAACAACTTGTAATTATAAGAAGTTCATTTTTGACTCAAGTACCAAATATCGGCAAAACGACCATTATTAACTTAAATGATTGCATAATATTTATAACATGGTAATAAGTGATATAAAATGGACAATGAACATTAAAAAGTTTCGTAATCAATTATGAATTAACATTATTTTATTATTCAAGAGATTAAAGAACAAAAGGGTCAAGTCGGACACGAGGTAAGGGGGTTTCTTATCTCACTTTTAATTATGTGAGACTTCCGTTGTTCGCCAATTATTTATTTAATGTGGTGTATTGTGTACTTCCATTTGATATATACTATCCTGAATCCCTTTATATTCATGGTATTTTTTGGTTAAAATGGTGGTTATTTACTTTTATTCATACGACTCGATTGATTACAACATGGTAAGGGGTTCTCATCTCGCTTTTTTATAATCATGAGATTCATGCAATATTTTACACTATTTACTTTTATGTGATGAATGTACTGACCATTATTGTATTCATATTATAATAAATATTAATTTATAGTTATTTACATCTTCATTTTATGATCCTTCTTTCATGGGTTTTATGTTTCGTAAGTTACAAAATCGGTAAGGGAACCTTTCACCCTCGTCATTTTAAAATACTTGTTTTTTGTTATGTCTTTTAATTTACATATTCTTGTGTTGGGATATGTTATTATATATCCTTATTTCTATAAATTTTATATCCAAGTTATGAGATACCATTTTCTCTCACATCAACACATTTTATTAATTTTAATGTGACGTCGTTAGGCTGTTGAATTTCTGTAAGAGAACATCTTAACCCAATTTCAATTCTTTGGGTTAAACTAATACTACTTTATTATGTTGTTCTATGAATATGTGTGAATTTATTATGATTTTTTTACACTTTATATCCACTTATATTGGGTGTATTATTATTTTTCACACATAATTATTTCATTGATTTGTCCTTAATCTAAGGATATGATATTTTTAAAGGACTTTGTCTCAATTTACATTCCATTGAGGCTTATTTGTTGTTATACACCAATTCACTTTTATATGGTGTATATACTGATGTGTTACATATTATATCATGAATATATTTATTTTCATGATATTATAAGCATTTATAATGTTTATTCGTCAATTATTTGTATTCAATCATCTCTCATTTGTTTAGGAACTCTCTAACTATAATATCATTTCAAATGTTTTAATGATTAAATCATCAAAATATTTATCATTAATTTACATGTTTTCAAAATGGTATTAAGGATTTATTTATATGGAAATTAATGTTTTAAAATTTTAATTCATTTAAAATCTTCAAATTGGTATGTTACACTTTGATTCAAATATCTCTTTATTAAATGTTTGAAATGGTTTTGAAAATGGTTTGATAAAGCATTGATTATGTCACTATCTTGAAATGATATATTGTTATTGCAATGTGTAAATGTTATCTTTATTTTATTATTTTTTTATGTGTTATGAATATGTTATGGTTATTGGGAATTGTTTATGTATATGGGTGGTTCCATGATAAACCTAGGGTGTGTGAGCCTGAGATATCTCTCCAATGCATTGGGTAACATGACAGAGGCAAACATTAATGTTTCTCCTGAGAGATTTAGGGAATATACTATGATGGGTATTCCAACATAACTCCCTATGTAGTTGTGATAAGTACAATGTAATTATGATATGGATGCGACAATTTACCTTTATGATTTATGATTTCTATGTGTTATTCATAAATCTTATGATTTTATGAGGTATGTTATGATTGAAAAGTATAGTTTCATTGATTTTTATTTATTGATGGGAAAATGTTATCATTACTTAATTTATAACCCTTACTAATATTTTTATTCTCATACCTAGTTGGAAATGTTTTTCACAAGACTTAAAGATGAATAGGGTCAAGGATGGGATCAAGGAAAAATTCAGGCTGTCAAAAACATAGAATTAGACATGTTACTTTTTTAATAGTCTTTATTTTATGAAAAAATGGATACTTAGTAGAAGAGTTTACTTTGTAATTTTTGAAATGTAATGTAATATATATGGGATAATTCTCTAAAACTCTAAGCCTAAAAGATACTTAATGTGAATTATTTATTTAATTCAAGATTATGTAATTTTTTAAGGTCGAGTCCTTATAGTTGGTATTAGAGGTCGGTTTAGACAACTTTAGAGATTTAGAGTTTTCATTAAACACATGGTTAGTCCTTATGCCTATTATTTTAGTTAAATACCAATTTTATTACTTTTTTAGATCAAGGAATTTCAATTACAAATGGAATGAGGAGAATTTGAAATGACATTCATATCTCTTCCTGATGACATGCTTGCAATAATTATTGCAAAGTCATGTTCAGACGATTGTGAAATGTTTTCTCTCATACAACTCACTTGCAAGTAGTTGTTTGAGATATCGAAGACGTCCACTCTACCTTGATATCATCATGGATCATGGGTTGTATTTAATTAAATCATATTTTTGACAGTTTTCTCATACTTTGAATAAAGGTAAATATTATCCTAGAATTTTCAAATATTTTACATTATCACAAGATTTTGAAGCATATTATGATTTTGAAAAATTTGCTGAAGAAGAAGATCATTGCACAACCTATTTATATTTTCGTTTAAAATATATTCCCCCAACACATAATTATGGTATTTTAAAATGACCATTGATTGAAAGTTTCAACACAAACACGGTCTGGCTGTTTTATAAAAATCATGTTTTATTAGATGTTTTGAAATTATATGTCATACATGATTATTTTCTGAAACTATTTTTCTATGAACACCCATATGACCCAATTTGTACAATATGTATTTGGATGAAGGAAGAAAATGATTTTGAAGGATCTTTAAACCATTGTTGCAATGAATGGACCTTTTACCCACGTGAACAAGATGACGATGAAACCATATGAACACCATGATCAAGGTATGATGTTCTTTCTATTGGGAATTGTTTTGATTTATCATATGGAGGTAAAAAATGACAATATATAAGATGATTAAGTCTTAATGTGTTGGGATGAAAATGAATGGTATAATAAAACCTTTGAGGTTAAAACTTGTTAGGGTTAATTTTGTGTTTTATAAAAAGGACAACACACAAACCTTGTGACAACCCGTCGTGTCAGACAAAGATGCAGGAATCGAACCCACAACCAAAGTGCGATTGAGATTTATCACCTATGACTGTACTATGTGAAGTCCCTGGTTAATATGACTAATTATTTTTTGTTAAATGATTTTATGGATCAAGAATATGTTTATTTGGGATCTTTTATTTTATCAAATGGACATCCTTAGTATAGGAAAATAATTTGGTGATTAAGTGATAAAGGTTATTTTTAAAGAAATTATCTCTTTTGGGAACACTATATGCTTAAGAAAAATAGAATACTATGTGATCTCATTTTTGGAGTAATGGTTGAAATTTTATTTTGGAAAAATCTATGTTTTTATTGTGGACATATGATGATTTGGTTTTTTTATGGAAATGATCAACCTATCATAGAGAATATGTTATTAGGTTAATTATGATTCAGTTTGAGAAATTAAGATTAGTCGATGTTTTTGGAGATAAATGTTAAGATTTCATGTGGATGACTATGTGATTAAATCTTTATGAGTTTTGGGTTTCAATCTTAGTATGGATTATTTTGAATAATTTTAATGAAAATTGTATATTGAATGGTCTTTCTTGAACTTTGGGTTATTTTTATTTACTTTAGGAGATTAAGAGTAGTATTTATTTTTATAAAGGATTATCCTTTTGGGGATTAGTTGATCGTGTACTAAACAATTTTGGTTTTCGTTGATGTCTAAAGATAGGGGAAATATATTTTTAATCTTTTTTAGATTATGTGATACTCTAGATGTTTATTCAAGAACTTCAGGTGTGACCAAGTCATCTTGAATACTTATCGTTTGGAGAAAATATGAGTTTGTGGTGGAATTTTATTATTGGATGATACTCTACAAGACAAGTAAGTATATTTCCTTAAGATCTTAGTCTAGTTATTAATAAAATTCTTCAACTATATGAAAAGTATCTTGAAGAAAAAATTCTATAAGCTCTCTTTTATCATCAAACTTTTACCCAACCACAAATTTATGGTATTGTGGGGGTTAACTTTCTCTGCTCAATTTATCTATCACTCACTATTAATATTTGAGAGTTAGTTTCTATTTAATATCCATGATTTCATGGAATCCTAGTATCTGTTGTCCAAGTTGACCTTTTTACTTCTCTTACTTCATTTTAAAGTTATATTTTTATTGACACTTTTTCTGATGTGGGACTTTTAATGATGTTTCCAAGCCCAATTTTAAAATTTCAAGGACGTAATTTCCAAATGGGGGGAAGGATGTAACATCCCAGGAAAATAAATAATATGAAATTTTCATATTTATTAATATTTTTGAATTAAAAATTAATTTTACTTTAATGGGGATTCTATGTTAAATGGAGTACCCGATACACAACAACGGGTTTCTTTAAAATATTATTTCGTACACAATGTTGAGTCAAACTGAAAAATAATAATATAATATTATTTTAAATGGTAGTTAACACCTAGCCATTGTATTGGTGGGAATGGACAGAACTAACTAAAATATGAATATACATGTTTGTTAAATGTTTTTACATTTATCTAATAAATGTTATAGGCTTCAAATAGGAAATAATTCGATTTAAGCATATATACTTTAATATTCCTTAAAAGGCCGATTTACCACCGTTTGATTGTGAACCCTCATTAAATGTAGTTTTGGTCACTTTTATATGTTCTATTTGACAAAATAATATTCTTTTTTAGAATAAGGACATCAAAATTTACTTTGGATAAAATTTTGGTATTTTTCTGATAAACTTCATCTTTATGAATAGTGATAAATATTGTATTTTAATTCAAAACTGCCTTTTAATCTATTTTTATATATTGTTAGATTATATTTTTAAATTTATTTAAAGTGTAACTAGATTATATTTTTACCCTTTAATCCAATGGTGGTCCTTGTAAGTAATTTCACTATTAAATTGGATATAAAAATGTGTCAATTTTTTGATAGTTATTACTTTTAAAAACATGCATTTTGTGTTGACAATGGAAATTAATTTTAAATTAATTTATGCCAATTCTGTGTTTTGAAGTAGGAAAAATAGATTCCATATTTGGAATCAGGAGGTCCAAATTTTTTAAATAGGTAACTTATATTTTTAGACATTATGAATATTTACTTCAGTAAATATTTAATTTACCATGGTTAAAAGGTAAATCTGGTAAATAAGGGTAACAAAATAATATTATAAATAATATTAAATTACCCTAAAACGTGTCCTAATACTATTTGATGATACATTTCAGACCATGGTTATCCTTGGATCTATTTTGGGACCCCATGGAGCCACTTGAGAGTCATAATGACACTTTATATTAATTAATTTAAAGTAAAGACACAAATGACCTAAACATATATCTTTTAGTAAATAACTTTTTCCATGGGGTTATATAAGTTCTATTTTAGACTATAAATATTAATTTAAAATCTAAAATTGTTTCCAACATCATTATATTTTTTTATAATTTTCAAACATCAAATAAATAAAATTATTTATGACACAATAAAGATGCAGGGTTTACCTCATTAATGAATGATTTAAATAAATAAGATAATAAAGATTAAAACAATGTCCAAAACCTATACAATTCTTATTGGATGGTTTTATTTATAAAATTAGTCATCTTATATTCTACTTTAATGAGTGTTTGACTTTTAGAAACCGAATATCATTATTTAATAAAATAATATTTTTAAACATTTCTAAAGAGCCCCTCCTCCCCCTTATACAAATCCCTCACTTCTAACCCATTCCACACACTTCTCAAGACACTTTAGTCATCCATTATCTACCCAATTAGGCTCCATAAATCCCTATACTCATCCTAGGGGCCTTCCCCTAAGCATAAGGAAACTCAAGTAAACCTTTTGGTTCAAACCCAAGGGAGATACCCGATTTAAAGGTAGCGTCTTCTTTTAAGTTCTTTTGTATTATTTTACTTCTCCAACCCCGTAAAATCTTTTTATTCATTTTTTTATTAAAAAAATAGTATCATAAATATACTAGGTTGTTTTTATGGGAAGGATTAAAAATAAACATACATACACCTCCATCTAATGGTTAAAGAACATACTTTTTCTCTCGACAACGAACTACTGCCTCATGAAACGATGATTGTTCAATTATCCCCTAACGCCTCTCATGGTGGACATTACGATGGAACTGTATTTATATATGATATATATTAGGTTTATGTTTTCTCTATTCTTCAGTAATTTTATTTACAATCATACCTTTATTCTTTCAAATAGGTGTAAATACAATAATTTCATTTGAGGAAGTGCGAACTACCGCCCCCTCAAGGTGATATGATTCGTTCTTGACATACATGGAACATAGAAATGATACAGTTAATGAAATAATGTAACATTTATATCATATGATATTATAATTTAATTATAATATACCTATGTATCATTATGTTTTTATTCCATTAAACATGGAATAGAAATGAAAGTAGCGTTCATGCGTACATACGGCTTACCGTCTCCATGAAAGGTGCATTTCATTTCTTATCACCAAATGTTATGTAATATTATAAATACATTAATATACTTGATATATATGATATATATGATATCTAAATAGTTAATATCATTATGGTGATAATAGACTTTCCACCACATGAACAACTTGTAACTATATGATGTTCATTTTTTACTCCAGTGTCAAATAATGACAAACTGAACATTATTAACTTAAATGATTGAATAATGTTTATAAAATGTTAATAAGTGATATAAAAGGAATAATAAATTTGAAAAAGTTTCTTAATAACGTATAAATTAACTGTATTTTATTATTCAAGAGATTAAATAACGAATGGGTCAAGTCAGACATGAGGTAAGGGGATTTCTTATCTCACTATTAATTTCGTGAGATTTCCATTGTTCGCAACTTATTTATTGAATGTGGTGTATTTTTTAATTAAATTTTATATATACTATCATGATTCCATTTATATTCATTGTATTATGTGATTCATTTTGTGGTTATTAACGTTTATTCTTATGACTCTATTGATTACAACATGGTAAGGGACTTTCATCTAACTTTTTATTCCTGTGAGATTCATGCTATATTTGACACTATTTCCTTTTGTGTGGTGTAGTACTTCCTATTATTGTATTCGTTGTGTAATATAATTTAATTAATGGTTATTTAAATCTTCATTTTATGATCCTTCTTTCATGGGATGTATGTTTCATAACTTACCAAATCAGTAAGGGAACCTTTCACCCTCATCTTATTGATAGACTTATTTTTTGTAATGTATTTTAATTTACATATTCATGTGTTGGGATATATTATTCAATATCCTTATTTCTATAAATTTTATGTCCAAGTTATGAGATTCCCTTTTCTCTCTCATCAATTCTTTTTCTAAATTTAAAAGTGACGTTGTTAGGTTGTCGAATATATGTTAGAGTACTTCTTAACCCAATTTCAATTATTTGGGTTAAACTTATACTTCTTGATTATGTCATGCTATGAATATATGTGAATGTCCTTTGATTTTGTTGCACTTAATATCCACTTATATTGGGTGTATTTGTATTTTTCACTCATAATTATTTCATTAATTTTTCCTTAACCTAAGGATATGATATTTACAAGATACTTTGTCTCAATTTACATTATATTGAGACATGTTTGTTGTTATACAACAATTCAATTTTATGTGGTGTATATTCTCCCATTTGACATATTATATCATGAATATATTTATTTTCATGATATTATAAGCTTTTATTAATGTTATTCCTCAATTATTTTTATTCATGCGTCTCTCATTTCATTAGGAACTCTCCAACTAAAATATCATTTTAAATGTTTTAATGATTAAATATTCTAAATATGTGTCATTAATGTCCATGTTATTAAAATGGTTTTATGTATTTATTTATATGGACATTAAAGTTTTAAAATGTTAATTATTTAAAAGATTCAATGTGGTATGGGACACTTTGATTCAAAAATCTCATTATTAAATGTTATAAATGGTTTTGAAAATGGTTTGATAAAGCACTGATTATGTCAATATCTTGAAATGATATATTTTGATTTTAATGTAGAAATGTTATCTATATTTTATGCTTGTTTTATGTTTTATGAATATGTTATGGTTATTGGCCATTGTTTACATATACGGGTGGCTCTGTGATAAACCTAGGGCGGGTGAGCTCGAGATAGCTCTCAAATGCATTGGGTAACATGACAGAGGTAAATGTTAATGTTTCTCCTAAGAGATTTAGGGAATATACTATGAGGGGTATTCCAACTTAACTCCCTACATAGTTGTGATTGATACAATGTATGTATGATATGGATTCCACAAGTTACCTTTATTATTTATGATTTCTATGTGTTGTTCATAAATATTATGATTTCATTAGGTATGTTATGATTGAAATGTATGGTTTCATTTATTTGTATTTATTGATGGGATAATGTTTTCATTCCTTATTTTATAACCCTTAATGATATTTTTATGCTCATCCTAATATTTAAAATGTTTTTCATAGGACTTAAAGATGAATACGGTCAAGGATGGGATCAAGTAAAAAGTCTTGTTGTCTAAAACATGGAACTAGACATGTTACTTTTTTTAAGAGTTTTTGTTTTATGGAAAAAAATGGATACTGAATAGAAGTGTCTACATTGAAAATTTTAAAATGTAATGTAATTGATATGGACTATTTATCTATAACTATAAACCTGAAAATATCCTTAATGTGAATTATTAATTTAATTACGGATTATGTAATGTTTTAATGTTGGGTCCTTATAGTTGTGGGTTCCACAAAGGCAGCTCTGCAAAGCAGTGAGCTATGGGAAGTAGTCATCTCTATGAAGAAGTGTGCTCTGCGAAGGAGCTCTATGAAGTACCTTTGAAAAAAGTAATTTTGAAAACCTAGTTTCGGTGAACCAGTGCTTGGGAAGACACCACCATTCTATTCCATATCACTATATGTCCAAGTTGAATCAATTATACCCACTTAGAGACGGATTATTACTCAAGATAGAATGACTTTGATGATTCCAAGTGAACCAATACTTAGTTTTTTAATAATCACATTGGTATATGTGATTCTATCAAAAGAAAGAGGAAGGTTAGCGCATTCGTTTATTTCACTAAAGGAGAAAAAGAAAGAATAAGTATAGTGCAGTTGGTTTTTCACTAGAAAGAAAGAAGGGAATTAAATAACTACTGATTTTCAATAATCAAGTGAAGAGAACTTAAGAAGATCAAGATTAGAACCTACCTCTTGAAAAAGTTAGAATAATATCCCCATAGGAAGTATAAAGAACCAGCAACAAAGCTACAAGTTGGACTAGGCTATCACCAGTCCAGGGTAAGGGATTGTTTACTACCCCCTCTAAAGTGTAGGGACTCAAACAAACTAGTGGATTTTTTTCCTAGTCAACCCACTCTAACAACATATTATATTATAATGGAGAATCCATTCATTGTTCATTCCCATGCATGGAAAAGATGTAGCTTCTCTTATTGAGTGATGAACCTTG
Source organism: Viscum album (assembly GCA_963277665.1). Taxonomy (NCBI): domain Eukaryota; kingdom Viridiplantae; phylum Streptophyta; class Magnoliopsida; order Santalales; family Viscaceae; genus Viscum; species Viscum album. The sequence goes on from OY728148.1 coordinate 2,133,798,819, forward strand.
TAAAAATATCATGTGCATATTTTTACTGCATTCATATTATTTCATATGAGAGGGAAAAGAGAATAAGAGAATCAAGATCCTAACGGGTCAATAGGTATTGGGATAAAATGTTGAAACTGGTTTAAAAATTTCTTAAACATTGATTCACCCCCACCCAGTGTTAGGTATATCCCATAATGGTCCTCTCACTCTAGAGTATGTTCCTTGTAGAATTTTTCTTGTTTTTCTTCTGTACATCAGGTGGCCCGAAGGCCTTGAGGCACATGCCACATAATGAAAACAATACATATGTGCGACTCAAGATCATAAAATTTTTATCAAATCATCATGTCATCATATCATAACCTATGAAAAGGATATTAGTTTCATAAAAATTTCATTATTTCAACATTTAATAACCCATGGAAAATAAATGGATTTTCATAAAGGTTTTATCATAACATAACTAACCCTTTATAATGAAAAAAGTTTCATAGAATAGTCCATAAATCCACATCATTATAATCCATATAGATAAAGAAATTGGATAGTATCATATGATCATATACCTAGTGAAGCATAATAATTCTTAAAAAAGTTTACATAGATGAATAACACCCTTAAATATCATAGGAACCTTTCTTTGAATGTAACATCCTAGGTAAATAAAGAATAAAACATTTTCATATTTATTAATATTTATGAATTAAATATTAATTTTACTTTAAAGGGGTTGCTATGTTCGATAGTGTACCCGATACGCAACAAAGAGTTTCTTTGAAATCTTAGGTTGCACACTAGTAATATGATAATATTATTTTAAATGGTAGTAAACACGTAGCCATTTTATTGGAGGGAATGAATATAAATAACTAAAATATGAATATATATGTTTGTTAAATGTTTTTACATTTATCCAATAAAGGATAAAGTCTTAAAATACGAAATGAATTCAATTTTAGGCATAGATACTCTAATATTCACTAAAAGGTCGAACTATCGCCTTTTGATAGCGAAACCCTTTTAAATATAGTTTTGGTCACTCTTATGCATTATATTGGACCAAATAGAACTCTTCTTTAGAATCGGGACATCAAAATTTACTTTGTGTAAATTTTTGGTATTTTTCCGATAAAGTTCATTTTTTAATGAATAGTGAAAAATGTTGTATTTTAATTCATAACCTCTTTTTAATATAATTTATTTATATGATTTGATTATCTTTTGAATTGGTTTTAAAGTTCAATTAGAATATATTTTTACTATTTAATCCAATTTTGCTCATCAGAATTAATTTCACTTTGAAATTGGACTTAAACTAGTGTCAATCTTTTGATACATATTGTTTCATAAAAACACGCTATTTGTTCTGACAGCGGAATTAATTGTTAAATTAATTAATGTGACTTATATGTTTTGAATTTTGTAAAATAGACATCCTTTTTGAATTCGGAATATCAAATATATCTTAGGGTGAAGTTTTGGTATTTTTCTGAAAAACTTCAATTTTTGATGAATAGTGAAACCACTATGTGGTACTTAAAAAAACTGATTTTTCGTTTAAATGAAATTTTACCACCTCTGTGTTTTGAATTTTAAAAATCCCACATACATGGTTGTCATTAAGAAGTAAAATGTGGTCCAATGGGATTAAAATAATTTTTTGGTGAATAGTAACTTTAATGTTTTTAATCGCGATTAGAGGTAATTAGTGTAATTTAAGGTAAAAATAATGTTTTAATAATATGAAATGACATCGACACATGTCCTACCCTTATTGGATGTGTCATGTACGACCAAGAAAATCCATGGGTCAACTTGGGGACCCCATGGAGTCACTTTGGTAGGAAAATGACATTAATAACATTTTATTTGAAGTTAAAATAAAAATGTCACAAACATGTGTTGTTTTACTAAAAAAACATTAAATGGGGTTATACAAGTCATATGTTTGACTATAAATATTCATTAGAAATATAAAATGATTTCCTACATCATGATATTTTTTTATAGTTTTTAGACATTAAATAAAACAAATTATTTATGACACCATGATGATGCAGCAATTACCTCATTATTTAACGATTTAAATAAAATGAAAAGATAATATAAAATATAAGACCTACACTTGTCAAAAACCTATTGGATTGGTGAATTTAGAACTATTATCACCTTATACTTTAAATATATGATTTCTGGACCTTTAAAAACCGAGACTCATTTTATAATAAAGTATCCTTTTATAACTTTCCAAGAGTGCCCCTCCTCTCCTCTTATAAAAGGCCCCCACCTCTACCACCTTACCCACACCTCCCAAGCCTTTGGCTCAGCAAACCCCTGCCGATTTTGTCTCTCCACATCCCTATCTTACTCCTATAATCCTCAATTTGGGTAGAAGTCTTTCCAAGGAAGCCTTTGAGCTCAAATCAAAAAGAGTTACCCGATTTAAAGGAGTGTCTTCTCTTGTGTTCTTATGTTTTATTTTGCTTCTCCAACAACCTAAACTCTTTTTATTCCTTTATTTTGTAACAACACTAGTATATTCAATATAATAGGATGTTGTTATGAGAATTAATAGAGCTACACCTACACACACCTTCGTCTAATGGTTAAAGAACATACTATATCTGTGGTTGGCGATTTTCTGCCTCACGAAATGATGATTCTTCAATCTTATTTTAACACCTTTAATGGTGGCCATTAAGATGTAACTCTATTTATATTTGATATATGTTATGTTTATGTTTTCATTATGAATCTGTATTTTTCATTTGTGGCATACCTTTATGGTTTCTATTGTGGGTAAACACGATAATTTCATTTTAGGAAGTGCGGACTACCGCCCCATCAAAGTGATTTGATTCGTTAATGCCATATGTGGGACGTATAAAGGATGGAGTTAATGTTATTATATATGTTTTATGATGTAATAATAATATACTCTTATATCATGATTATTTCACTCCATTAAATACGAAATAGAAATGAAAGTAGCGTTCATGCGTACGTACGGCTTGCCGTCTCCATAAACGGTGCATTTCATTTCTTACCTCTAAATGTCATGTAATATTATAAATACATGTATATGCTGGATATATATGATATATATGATATCCAAATCATGAATATACTTCTAAATATAATGAACCTTTGACCACATAAACAACATGTAATTATAAGAAGTCCATTTTTGACTTAAGTACCAAATATCGTGAAAACGAACTTTATGAAATTAAATGATTACATAAAGTTTATAACATGGAAATAAGTTATATAAAAGGAATAATAGACTTGAAAAAGGTTCTTAATAAATTAGAAATTAAATTTAGTTTATTATTCATGAGATTGAAGAGCAATCGAGTCACATCGGACACGGGGTAAGGGACTTCGTCTCAATCTCATTTCATTGAGGCATATTTTGTTCTAATACAAGGATTTATTTTATACAGTGTATAAATCACTTTGACTTTTAATTTTATACAAAAGGAATATTTTTCTATGAAGCATTTTACTAAACGACAAAAAGGAATGTTTCTTTTAACATACGCGGTGACAACGACCTTTTCCGCCGCGGCGAGTATTATTTGGTCTTTGGATTCCTCAACAAGCCGTAATGTTTTTAAAATGAAATAAATACCATATACTATTTTATGTATTTTGGTATTGAAAATTGTTTTTATAATGGATTTTTATGTCAATATATTTAAGTGATATATTGTGATCAAAGTGTGGAAATGTTTTCTTTCAATTATATTTGTTTTATGTCTTATGATTTTATAATGGTACTTGAACATTTGACGGGTGGTTACATGAAAAACCATATGACGGGTGGTGTCGTGAATACCAGGATGGGTGGTTACGTTATAACCTCTAATTCATTGGGTATGGAAGTCGTCCGTATGGCTATTCCATTAAGTGATATGTGTGGAAGTCGACCGGATGGTTATTCCACTTAAGTATGGTTATGTCCCAAGTTACCTTTATATGTTATGTGTCCTTTATATGGGTTTTATGGTAATCTTTTGGTTACAAAAGGGTAAGTAAAGATCTTTTATTCAATGAAGAGTATTTTCTTCTTCATAAAGGTGAAAAGTATTACTTTGATAAAGTATTCTTGTTTTACTAGTTGTTTTGAAAAACTAACAGTTTTCCTTCTTTGTGTATCCCTTACTGAGATTTTTATGCTCACCCCATGTTTTTGAAATGTTGTTCACATGACTTAATGTGGAATAGGGTCAAGGATGAGATCAAGGAATAGTCATGCTATCTAAAACATGGAACTAGACATGTTTCTTTTTACGAGTTTTTATTTTATGTAAACTTAGTAGAAGTGTCTACTTTGTAATCTTTTGAGATGTAATAGTTATGTCCTATTTCTCTAAAACTCTAAACCTGAAAAGATCCTCAATTTGAATTATTCATTTAATTCAATATTAAGTAAGATTTTAGGATGGGGCCTTATAGTTGGCATCAGAGGTCAGTTTAGATAACTTTAGGAGTTAGGTTATTGTTAAATTAATATCCATAAAGTAATTTATGTTAATATTGATATCATATAGCATTTATAAATTACCATGTTGCTTCATCTAAGATAAGTCTGTGTTAAGAATGCTTCTTCATAAATGAAATAGAGAAACTTTTTTGGGAAGGCATACAGAGGGAAATGACCTTTCAAATCAGCATCATGAGATGGTCAGAATCAGAATTGATCAGTTTACTATAGTGATGGCTCAGTTGACTCAGGTGATAAGTGGTGGTTGTGTTTATTGATGATATTTTGGTTTATTCTTAAAGAAAAGAAGATCATTAAAGTAATTTAAGGGTTTTATTTCGAATTATAATAGAAAATAAACTTTATGGAAAATTCAGAAAGTGTGAGTTTTGGTTACAACAAATTTCTTTCCTTGGTCACATTGTTTCAAAAAATGGAATAACTGTTGATCTTGCTAAAACAAAAGTTGTTGAAGAATGGCCAAGACCCACAAATGTAACTGAGATCCGTATTTTTCTTGGTTTGGTAGGTTACTACCGAAGGTTTGTTGAAATTTTTTCATGGTTATCTAGTCCAATGACTAAGCTAACTCGGAAGGGTGTTAAGTTTATCTGGACCAATGAATGTGATGATTATTTTCAGGAGTTGTAAAGAAGATTGTTGAATGCTCCAGTTTTGGAACTTTCTTCTAGTAATGGTGAGTTTGTTATATACAGTGATGCTTCGTTGAAGGTACTTGGTTGTGTCTTTATGCAAAATGATCAGGTAATTGCATATGCTTCACGTTAGTTGAAAACTCATGAGGTAAATTACCCTACACATGACTTGGAAATAGCTGCTGTTGTTTTTGTTCTAAAAATTTGGTGGCATCATTTGTATGGAGTAAAGTGTGAAATATATACTGATCAAAAAAGTTTAAAGTATATATTCACTCAGAAAGAATTGAACATGAGACAGAGGAGATGGCTAGAATTAATCAAGGATTATGATTGTACAATTCATTACCATCTGGGAAAATCCAATAAAGTGGCTGATTCGTTGATTTGAAAATGTAATGCTTCATTAACCATGCTATGTTTGGAACGAGATCCTTTGTTTTTTGATTTGATGAACTTTGGCATAGAATTTGTTGGTGTAGGAAGTTCTTCTGTTTTGTTTCAGGTATCAGGGAGATCATCTCTATCAGACATAATTAAGCAAGTGCAGAAGAAAGACAATGGGTTGTAGAAAAAGGAAGATCTGGTTTAGAAGAGTAAGTTGCCTGAATTTAATATTGATAATGATTTTGTTTTGAGGTTTGGGAAGAGATTATGTGTTCCTGGTGATTCACAGTTGAATAATGAGTTGTTATGTGAGGCTCATAGTTCCCCGTTTTCAGTTCATCCTGGCAGTACTAAGATGTACAGAGATCTGCGGGAGTATTACTGGTGGGATGGAATGAAAAGAGATATTTCTGATTTTACTATGAAGTGTTTGACTTGTCAGCTGGTTAAAGTAGAGTGGCAGTTACCGATAGGGATGCTTCAGCCTTTACCAGTTCCAGAGTGGAAATGGTAAAATATATCTATGGACTTTGTTGTGGGATTACCAAAGACATCTCGAGGTAATAATGCAATCTGGGTTATTGTTGATCGCTTGACGAAATCTTCTCATTTCATTCCTATTCAAGATACTTTCTCTCTAGATCAAATTTCTTGATTGTATCTTAAAGATATAGTTAGGTTTCATGGAGTTCCCCTATCCATTGTATCTGATCATGATCATAGGTTTACTTCTAAATTTTGGAAGGGCCTTCAGAAGTCGTTGGGTACTGAATTAAATTTTAGTATAGATTTTCATCCTCAATCAAATGGGTAGTCAGAACGAACAATTCAGACTTTGGAGGATATGCTACATTCTTGTTCGATGGATTATCAGGGAAGTTGGTACCAACATATTTCTTTGGTTGAATTTTCATATAATAACAGTTTTCATTCCAGTATACAGATGGCTCTGTTTGAAGCATTATATGGTAAATGGTGTCGAACTCCATAATTTTGGGATAAAGTGGGTGAAAGGAAGCTGATGGGACCAGAATTGGTATAAGAGATGACAGAAAAAGTTCAGTTGATTCAGAAACACATGAGAACAGCTCAGAGCAAGCAGAAGAGTTATGCGGATAATCGGAGGAAGGATCTATCTTTCGAGGTAGGTGATCATGTTTTTCTCAAAGTTTCACCATGGAAAAGTGTGATGAGATTCGGTAAAAAAGGAAAGCCGAGTCCAAGGTTCATTGGACCATATGAAATTCTGTTGAAAGTTGGATCAGTTGCATATAGAGTGGCATTAACTCCGAGTTTATCTCAGGTACACAATGTTTTTCATGTTTCGATGTTGAGAAAGTATATACCAGATCCATCTCATGTTTTGAGCCCAGAGATAGTTCAGTTGGAAGAGAATATCTCTTATGAAGAACAACCAGTCCAAATTCTTGACCATAGAGAGCAAGTGTTGCGGAATAAGGTAATTCACCATGTAAAGGTTTTGTGGAAAAACCCATATGGTTGAAGAGGAAACATGGGAATCTGAAAATGCTATGAGGGATAAATACCACCACTTATTTTGATAAGTGAATAAAATTGCGAGGATGCAATTCCCAAAAGGGGGGAAGGATGTAACATCACAGGTAAATAAAGAATAAAACATATTATATTTATTAATATTTACGAATTAAATATTAATTTTACTTTAAATGGGTTGCTATGTTCGATAGCGTACCCGATACACAACAAAGAGTTTCTTTGAAATCTTATGTTGCACACTAGTAATATGATAATATTATTTTAAATGGTAGTTAACACGTAGCCGTTGTATTGGTGAGAATGAATAGAAATAACTAAAATATGATTATATATGTTTGTTAAATGTTTTTACATTTATCCAATAAAGGATAAAGGCTTAAAATACGAAAAGAATTCAATTTTAGGCATAGATACTCTAATATTCACTAAAAGGTCGAACTATCGCCTTTTGATGGCAAACCCTCTTTAAATATAGTTTTGGTCACTCTTATACATTCTATTGGACCAAATAGAACTCTTCTTTAGAATCGGGACATCAAAATTCACTTTGTGTAAATTTTTTGTATTTTTCCGATAAAGTTCATATTTTTTAATGAATAGTGAAAAATGTTGTATTTTAAATCAAAACCACTTTTTAATCTAATTTATTTATATGATTAGATTATCTTTTGAATTGGTTTTAAAGTTCAATTAGAATATATTTTTACTATTTAATCCAATTTTTCTCATTGGAATTAATTTCACTTTGAAATTGGACTTAAACTAGTGTCAATCTTTTGATACATATTGTTTCATAAAAACACGTTATTTGTTCTGACAGCGGAATTAATTATTAAATTAATTAATGTGACTTATATGTTTTTAATTTTGTAAAATAGACATCCTTTTTGAATTCGGAATATCAAATATAGCTTAGGGTGAAGTTTTGGTATTTTTCTGAAAAACTTTAATTTTTGATTAATAGTGAAACCACTAACTGGTACTTACAAAATCTGATTTTTCGTTTAAATGAAATTTTACCACCTCTTTGTTTTGAATTTTAAAAATCTGACATACATGGTTGTCATTAAGAATTAAAATGTGGTTCAATGGGATTAAAATAATTTTTTGGTGAATAGTAACTTTTATGTTTTTAATCGCGATTAGAGGTAATTAGTGTAATTTAAGGTAAAAATAATGTTTTAATAATGTGAAATGACCTTTAAACATGTCCTACCATTATTTTATGTGTAATGGACGACCAATAAAATCCATGGGTCAACTTGAGGACCCCATGGAGCCAATTTGTTTGGAAAATGACCTTAATAACTTTTTATTTAAAGTAAAAATAAAAATTTCACAAACATGTGTTGTTTTACTAAAAGAATTTTTAAATGGAGTTATAAAAGTCATATATTTGACTATAAATATTAATTAAAAATATAAAAAGATTTCCTACATCATGATATTTTTTTAATAATTTTTAGACAGTAAATAAATTAAATTATTTATGACACCCTGATGATGCAGCGATTACCTCATTATTTAACGATTTAAATAAAATGAAAAGATAATGTAACATATAAGACCTAAACTTGTAAAAAACCTATTGTATGGGTGGATTTAGAACTCTTATCACCTTATCTTAGAAATTTATAATTTTGGGACCATTAAAAAATGAAACTCATTTTATAATGAAGTAACCTTTTATAACTTTCCAAGAGTGCCCATCCTCTCCTCTTATAAAAGGCCCCCACCTCTACCACCTTACCCACACCTCCCATGCCTTTGGCTCGGCCAACCCCTGCCCATTGTTTCTCTCCACATCCCTATATTACTCCTAGAATCGTCATTTTGGGCAGAAGTCTTTCCAAGAAAGTCTTTGATCTCAAATCAGAAAGAGTTACCCGGTTTAAAGGTAGTGTCTTCTCTTGTGTTCTTATGTATTATTTTGCTTCTCCAACCCCCTAAAATATTTTTATTCCTTTCTTTTGTAACAAAACAAGTATCTTCAGTATACTAGTATGTTGTTATGATAAGGATTAGAGCTACACCTACACAAACCTTCGTCTAATGGTTAAAGAACATACTGTTTCTGTGGTTGGCGATTTTCTGCCTCACGAAACGATGAGTGTTCAATATTCTTTTAACACCTTTCATGGTGGAAATTAATATGTAACTCTATTTATATATGATATATATTATGTTTATGTTTTCCTTATTCTTCTGTTTTTTTTCATTTGTGGCATATCTTTATGGTTTCCATTGAGGGTAAACACGATAATTTCATTTTAGGAAGTGCAGACTACCGCCCCCCTCAAAGTGATTTGATTCGTTAATGAAATATGTGGGATGTATAAAGGATGGAGTTAATGTTATTGTATATTATGTTATACTGGAATTATAATATACCATTATATCATTATGATTTCACTCCATTAAATATGAAATAGAAATGAAAGTAGCGTCCATGCGTACGTACGACTTACCATCTCCATGAACGGTGCATTTCATTTCTTACCTCTAAATGTTATGTACTATTATAAATACATGTATATGCTGGATATATATGATATATATGATATCCAAATCATGAATATAATTCTAGATATAATTAACCTTTGACCACATAAACAACATGTAATTGTAAGAAGTCCATTTTTTACTTAAGTACCAAATATCGACAAAACAAACTTTATGAAATTAAATGATTACATAAAGTTTATAACATGAAAATAAGTTATATAAAAGGAATAATAAACATGAAAAAGGTTCTTAAGCAAGTATAAATTATCTTTAGTTTATTATTCAAGAGATTAAAGAGCAATCGAGTCACGTCGGACACAAGGTAAGGGACTTCGTCTCAATCTCTTTTCATTGAGGCATATTTTGTTCTAATACAAGGATTTCATTTTTATGGTGTATAAACCCCTTTGAATTTTAATTTTGTACAAAAGGAATCTTTTTCTATGAAGCGTTTTAATAAATGACAAAAATGAATGTTTCTTTTAATGTACGTGGTGACAACGACCTTTTCTGCCGCCGTGAGTATTATTTGGTCTTTGGCTTCCTCAACAAGATGTAATGTTTTTAAAATGAAATAAATACCATATATTCTTTTATGTATTTTGGTATTGAAATTTTTTTTATAATGGATTTGTTATGTCAATATATTTAAGTGATATATTTTGATCAAAGTGTAGAAATTGTTTCTTACCATTATATTTGTTTTATGTCTTATGATTTTATAATGGTACTTGGACATTTGACGGGTGGTTACGTGATAAACCATATGACGGGTGGTGCCATGAATACCAGGATGGGTGGTTACATTACAACCTCCAATGCATTGGGTATGGAAGTCGGCTGTATGGCTATTCCATTAAGTGATATGTGTGGAAGTCGACCGGATGGTTATTCCACTTAAGTATGGTTATGTCCCAAGTTACCTTTTTATGTAATGTGTTATTTATATGGGTTTTATGGTAATATTTTGGTTAAAAAGGGTAAGTAATGATATTTTATTCAATGAAGAGTATTTTCTTCTTTATAAAGGTGAAAATTATTTCTTTGATAAAGTATTCTTGGTTTACTGGTTGTTTTGAAAAACTAACAGTTTTCCTTCTTTGTGTATCCCTTACTGAGCTTTTTATGCTCACCCCAAGTTTTTGAAATTTTGTTCACAGGACTTAATGTGGAATAGGGTCAAGGATGGGATCAAGGAATAGTCATACTATCTAAAACATCGAACTAGACATGTTTCTTTTTATGAGTTTTTATTTTATGGAAACTTAGTAGAAGTGTCTACTTTTTAATCTTTTGATATGTAATAGTTATGTCCTAATTATATAAAACTCTAAACCTAAAAAGATCCTCAATGTAAATTATTAATTTAATTCAATATTAAGTAAGGTTTAAGGTCGGGGCCATATATTGAAAACATGAGAAATATATCATTTCCTTTTAAAAAAAATTTAACAAAAAATTCCTAGAATATTGACAAAGTCATTTCATTTAAAATAAAAAATGGAATATGTAATTTAATATTCAATGAAAATAATGGACGTGATGGTGGTAAAAATAATTCATTTCATATAAGTTAAAATAAAGCATTCCTTTCATACATTTATGAAAATAAAAAAAAAGATGTTCCAAAAAATAGTTTCTTTAAAATGATTCATTTTCAAAAAACATAAAAAAATTAATAATTATTTATAATGAAATTATTATAGAATTTTTATTATAAGTAATAACTCTCACTAAATAATTTTTATGATTATGGACATGGAAGAAAAATTAATCGAACAAGGTTGACTTTCCTTAGAAAAATTTTATTGGTAATTTTATATACCAATGAGAGGAAAATGATTAAAAATCATAAAAATCATGAAATTACTAGAGTATAATAAAATATATGGGGTTTAAATTATTTGATCCATATAATTTCCCTCAACGGAAATTTATTATCAAAAATCTTGAAAAGAAATGATATTGTTACATAAACCTATTAACTGAAGTCCCATAATTATTTATAGACACTAAAATAGGTGGAATAATAAATATAGATTTACTATACAAATATTCTAGTACAATATTAATACATCACAATTGTGCATCACTCATTTATAATTTCTAATTACCTATTTATTAAAAATTCCTTCATTAAAATGAACATTTAAGTGAAAATTTGTCTGTTTTCCATACAAATTTCTATTGGATGGTTCTGGTACTTTCATCTTATCCATGGTTTCATTGTATCTTCATGACATATTAATGAAATAAGTATCATATTTATTCATGATATATACCTTTATAATTTTTCATATAAATAGGTGATGAAAAAAATACATCACTTCATGGAGATGGAATTGTGTACATATGCATGAGTGATGTTTCCACTTTTTGATGGTTGGAATAAAAGATAGTTACATTAAAATCAACCTTTTAAGAATAACTATTATATCATTAATATATCATACATTCATTAAATATTTCCTTCTTACAATACATGTATAATGTAACTGAAAAAAATGAATAACATTGCATCATAGAGGTGCTAGTCCCCATATACACGTGAGTGACGATACCATTTTACAATATAAGGAAAGGTAAAAAAGAAGATAAGGTTATATAATTATAGAAGAATAATTAAGTCCAAAATATCATATTAAAACATTAAATCCATCATAATAACTAACCATGAATGATGGCGATGGAGAATGAATCATATTACTTTGTTGAGGCAGTAGTCCACATGTACACACGAGAAATACTTTCAATTTCTATTAGATGAAAATGAGGTGGAAAATGAATGGTCCAGAATAATAGTAAATATTAATTATATTTAATACACTAAATTCATTATTTTTATTGACTAAAATATATTTAGAGATAGTGGATGAAGAAATAAAATTTCAAGTACTCTGTTATGTGTTATACCTCTTCCTTAAAAAACCTAATTTGGAATAGATCTTAAGCCATGAAAGGATAATATCATGAACAACAAAAGAATCTATAGGATGTCTGGTGTATTTTGAAGGTATTTGGGTAAGATTTTATAAATATATAAGAAACATTAATTATGATTATGAGTGATTGAGTTTTATCCTTTTACAAGGGAAGGGGATGAGTGATATCCTTTTTTTATGGGATGATGAGTGCTCACATAGAATTTTAATAATGTTAAAAATATATTAATGTCTTAATCATGTAACGTTCCTAAAAATTACATATAATCATATATAATAAATATAGGTTTGAAATAAATTCAACCAATTTATTTGAAGAAAGTATTTTTTGATATTTTGAACCTTATCTCTTAGGTTAACCCCTAGTAAACCCTTTTTAACCTCAACCATAGTAAAAAATTACTCTTTTCACAATTCAATATATAAAACATTATGTAGAAAAAATTATATTATATTAATTTTTTTAATTAAAACATGAAATCCATTTTAAAATAGTCGATTTATATATGTGGTAGAAATTTATTTTTAACTAAGAGTGGAAAACGCAATGAAAACTATTTTTATAAACATGAATTTTTAATCATCAGACATGATTTTTTATTATTCCATTACAAGTTAGAATTTTTTTAAATAATAAACTATTTTAATGAATATATAATCAATATATTTCATTAAAACCATTAATCAATAGAGATTAATAAAATTTATTAATAAAAGAACACCGTTTTTGTCTGAAAATATTTTTCCTGAAAAACAACTCTATTTACATTCAATTGATTTTATTTTAACATATATCCTATTAATAATAAATGAATTAATTTTATACAAATTTAAACAATAAGTTTTTATATTTTAAAAAATCTTATTCATAATCTCGAATATAATGACTAGGCTATAACTGGTACAGTAATTAATAATATTTAATAGCATATCACAATTTATTTAAACTCGATGTTTCCTGTAAAACAAGATATCAAATAAATTAAATACATTTAAAGGGAAATATATAATAAAATATTGCGATGTTATAGAAATTATTTTATCTCGAGTTTAGTGTTCTTCCCAAAATATCCTTTTTGGGAAGAATATTCTTGAACATACAGTTATTCTCTATATTGTATAATTTTCTTTTATATTGGGAATGGAAATTTTATCCTTATATAAAGAAAATAACTACTACTAGGAAAGTGAAATTTATTTCAATAACAAAAACTTTATCTTCATCTTTTAAAAGTTCAAGGATAGTTATTAAACATATTTGGAAACTCCTCCCCAATATTTGTTAATATTTCATTAAGAGAAGTGATATCTAGTTTAAATTATTAACACCAAAGAGTGGATTATCCTTTATGAAATGAATATTGTAAGGTAATATGTTAATTTATTTCCTAAAGAGTTTCATAGTATTACTCATTATCAAGATGTGTAAATCTATATTAAAAATAATCTTAGATCTTTGACCATAGGAAAGGGTATCTATAGACAGTTTCTAATAAAACTAGAAATGTTAATGAATAAACTACAAGAACATTTAGATATTTGTTTTATACATCCTACTTCTTCACCATAGGGATATCTATTACACTTTTTCAAAACATATAGTTCAATACCTCTTTATATTGATTACTGTAAATATAAAAATATCATGATAGTGTAAAAGTATCATATTCTATTGATTAAAACTTGTTTAATCAACTAAATGGGGTTTAAAATTTTTCAAGGATTATTATTTGATCGAGATTTCATCAATTGATGGTGAAAATGGAGGATATTCCCAATAATATATTCGATACAATATATAGACACTATGAGTTCGCAGTGATGATTTTATGAATCACTAATTCTTTGGAAATATTCATGGACTCTATAAATATTTTCTATAGAAATTACCTCAATAAATTCTCTATGGTATTTATAGATGAGATTATCTTATATTCAAAAATATATTAAGGAAATTAATAACACTTGAATAAATAAAATTTAAAAGGAGATGTTTTATACAAATATTTGTAAATGTGAGTTATGGATAGAGTATGTTACTTTCTAGGTGAAGTTATAAAATTAGAATAGATATTTTTTATCCTTTAAATAATATGACAATTTAAGAATGACATGGACCAAAAAATTACAAGGATATAACGTTTCCCATATTTGATGGATAATATTGCTAGTTTTTGAGAAATTTATATAAAATTTCAAACCCACTAATGAAGAGAAATTGAACATGAGTTAATTTTTTTTGATATATGAATATGAATAGGTATTTATGTATATAGAAAAAATCATAGTAAATTTAAATTTACACACCCTAACCTCATGTGGGGAAGGAGTTTTGAAATATAGTAATGCTTTGAAAAATGTATTAGTTTTTTTACTCATGAAAAATGATAATGTTATATCATATACCTCAAGTCAATTAATGGTACTAGAGAAATATTATTTGACTCATGATAAATATATGGAAATAATAATATTTTACAAGAATATTTTTAAGAATTATCTATATAGGGAATATTGTGACATATATATTGATTATAAAAGTATAATATATATATTCAACTAGAAAAAGGAAAACATTCCCTATTGAATGTTGTTAGAGTTTATCAAGTATTATTACTACTTAATACCTTTTCATATAGGAAAGGAAAAATAATGTTGAAGATTATAAAAGATGAAAAGATCCTAAAATGTTAACTATGACGAGGATTCAAATGGTCCAATTCTTCTTATAAATGAAAAGGGTGGATATAAGAATTATAATGGGAGGACACGCTCCATACCTTGATCGAATTATTTCTCATCAATATATCCAAAATAAGATTAGGAAACTGAAAAAATGATGATTTAGAGATATAAAATAAGGTGGAAGTAATAAATAAATGAAAAATATTACAGTTCAACATTTAAATAGAAGGATTTTAAATGTATGGTATATAATTATGTGTACTATCTATGTATGGGATAGATAATAACCTATTATATGATTCTCATAGATCAACATTCCTCATTTCCCGTAATGTGTAAATATTTATAAAGATATTTGAAATAACATATTGTGGGATAATATGAAGAACTATATTACAAAATATTCATCCATGAGTTTGTTATGGAAATAAGTTAAGAAAAAATGGTAGAAGTATTAGGGGATAATTCAACCATTACCCATACCAATATAGAAATTGAAGAATATCATCAATGAATTTTTCAAAATTATTTCAAAGCAATATAACATGAAAATTTTCATATGGGTTGTTGTGGATCATCTTAAAATGACTACCCACTTCATCATCATTAGGGAAAGCTTCTCACTTGATCAACTTTATAATATATATAACATAGATGTGATGAGGTAGTATAGAACATCAAAATCGAATGTATATGATTGAGACCAAAGGTTTATCTCAATGTTCTAGAGGATATGTTATAAAGAATTGAATATATAGTTGAACTCTATAATTACATGTCAACCTTATACTAATGATCAATCTAAATAGGCTATTAAAATTATAGGGGGTCAGCTCAATAATTTCTCTATAAACATTAAAGGAGGTTGGAATCAACAATTTACTATTTTTGAGTTCTCATGAAACAATATCTTCAACTCAGTCATTTAGAAGGATCCTTTTGAATCCCACTATAGAAATAAATGTTAAAATCTATCTAGTTTGTATGAGGTTAGAGAAATGAATCTATTTGGACCAGAACTAATAGAAGAGATGATATAGAAGTTCAATGTTATTCAGTAACACATCAAAACATATTAGAGTCAATTGAAGAGATACACTAACAATCATTAATATGACCTAGAGTTTTATGGTCGGTATAAGATATTCTTTATAATATCTCTGTGAAATAAATTTATGAGGATTTCTAATAAGGGAAAGATAAATACCAGTTTGAAAATACCTTTGGAGATCCTTAGTCAGATTGGAGAAATAACACACCAGATTTTCATTCTACCAAACTTGTCTCAAGTGAATGATGTGTTTGACATGTCTCTCTTGAATAATTACATACCAGATACCACACATGTGATGAATCCATAGGTGGTATTGTTATAAAAATATCTCTCTTACAATAAACAGCTACTAGATATCATGGATCATATAGATAAAGTGTTATGAAATAAGAATACCCATCTTGTCAATATTCTAAATAGGAATCAAATGTATCATGAAGTGACATGGGAATCCTAGGATCTGAAGAAACAGAAATACCCTCAAATATTTATTTCATAATAATTGATTAAAATTTTTAAAGATGAAATTTATAAAGTGGAGAAGAATGTAATGATCGATAATTTTCATATATGAAAAATTTCCATCTCTAATATTTGTGTAGTATAATTTATAGTATAAATCATCCCAAAAGAAATATTATTTTATCACAAAAATATAAATAATTAAATATAAAGTATTAAAATACTCTATATAACTCAAATTAGTATAGTAAGATAATAAGAATAGGTAAATAATACAACTACAAATTGATATTCTATTGTGTCATAGTCTCATAATATTAAAACTAACATGAATAATATAGTAAAAATAAAACTAACAATTAGAAGTTAGATTTTAATTTAAAATTGAAATGTAAATTACCTTTATATAAAAAGATAATGAATAATTATGGAAACATGATGTATTAATAGGATGTTTAGTGATTATATGACTGATGGATAAGTATATGACCATTGGGAATATAATATGACCATTGAAATGTTAATTTTATTGATGAATATGGTAAAATCCCAAAACCATTATCATTTATAATGAGTACAAACATGACAATATAAATATTATAACTGTAGAAAAAGAATTTTTGTATCATATGACTTATACAAAATATAAGTATACATTTTATTAATATAGGTTTTAAATTATTTTGTGAAATAATAATTTCGATGTGAAAATTTATTTTTCTAATTTTGAGACTTATTTTTTTTTAAATTTATGATATATTGAAATTATCAATCCTGTAAAAATTAATAAATAATAACAAGTGATAATGTGATCACTCAAAGTAAATGAAATTATATTTATTCAAAATAAATATTTTTTTCAATGTTTTATATGTTTTTAAATTTATAATATATAGTAATTTAATTTGATAAAATGGGATTACATTTTAGAATCACTATGTAAAAGTTATCTAAGGGTGATATTTTTATATTTTTATGAAATAGAAATCTTTGAGGAATTCTAAATAAATATAGTTTTAGAAATGTGATAACTTTTACAACATCATCATGAAGTAAATATGGCTTATAAATATATGTAACATTTTATTAACATAAAATTAATTTATGGATTAAAATAATTAACTAAAAATAATAAGTTGCATTTATGAATCTATATTTTAACTTTTAAGCATAAGTTATATTTTATTCTAATAAAAGACTATTTTTAATTTCTTTACATTAATTTAGTGTTTTCAAAATGTTATTAACTTTTGTAATAGTTTTAAGGAAAAATTAAATCATTTTTAAATCATAAATCAATACAATTCACTCACTCAAAATTATAATCTTAATTATCAAAAACTTTAAAGGGAAAAGTGGGAAACCAAATAAAGCACATAGAAAGAGGTAACCAAGACATTAAAATGCAATTTCATCCTTCCGGTATCAATATCCCTAAGAAGTTTCCTTGAGAGAGAGATTCCTGGAGTATCAGGATCTTCCATCGAAATATATTCAAACCTTGACACCAGCCTGTCCCATGATTGAATATACTCCTCAAAGATAATTCTCCTTTTGTTGGACCCCCTTATTAAGAGGATATCGTAATTATCAATACACATGACCTATTCCTCATTAGGAGTCACCCTTAGGGGCCTTAACATAATTCTTTCTTCTTTTTCATCAGGAGCATTAATTGTCAGAACACTTTCTCAATTACCTCTTCCGAACTCATGAGAAGTTCAAAAGATGGTGTGGTATAGAGTCAAAATCCTACTTATGATATGAATCATTGGATATGGATTTAGAATCATTGACTAATTTATTTGACTTCATTTTCTTTAATAAATAGGTCTCCACCAGTAGAGGTAGGTGAGAATTGTCCTTCCTTTCTTTCTGGTTTCCCCTCTTGCTCTTTCTCCTCCTTAGACTATGTAGTTGGTCATTAAGTACCTCCTCCTTCAAATCACCTATAGAAAAGCAGTCACCATTGAGTTCATTTCCATGAACCTTTGTCCCATTCATGACTGTACTATCCAAGCCATCCTCTAAAACCACATTTGATAGTCGTGAAAAAACAGTTTTTGAGTGAAATAGTATTAACCTCCCTCCTAGGACTTACCCTGAGAACCACCTCACCAACTGAAGCATTTCTCAAAGAAGGAATTCATATATGTGTATCTCGTGGAGTCCAATATTCTTCAGCCTTTTCATTGTTACCAATCCCTACACACACCACTTCAGAATTAGATGAATCCAAATTGTAGCCTCCCTCCTCAATCCCACTACATCCTAGGGTATGCTCAGATACCGTAGGTTTGAGAACTCTTTCAGTCTGACTTTTCTCTTATAAGACCGGAAGAGGAAGTCCAAGATCTTTCCCCAACCCATGGAAAACATCATCCACCAGAGGATTCTCCTATAATTCACTACTAGGTTTCATTGTCATGGTTGATTTCTTTGACTTATTCTCCGAACTCTCTTTCCCTATCCCAGTAGGTCCATCTATTGGATTGCGCACAAATTTGTTGCCACTAGAACCAACAACCTTGAGATTTCTAACATTGTGAGACCCACATCTATAGTTTCCAACTCATGGCCCAACTGCTTTCAATCCAGACATAAATCTACACACTATTCAAAAACCACTTATTACTTATAGAGATATTACACTCAAACTATAATCCAGACAAAATAAAATGGCTCTCTTGAAACATTTACTTCCACACACACATAGGAATTCCCTGGGTGACATATAGCTTTGGTTCTGTTATCAGAACAAAAATATCCTCCAACAATGTTCCCCATCATTTTAATTACTGTGGGATTTTGAAAAGGAAGAGGAATATTGGTAAAGATCACCCAAATTGCCATCGAGGGAGGGTCATGCTTCATTTGGACATCATAAGACCATCTATGAAAAAAAATGGAACCATTGCAGTTTCAGGGAGCGGCTGAGCAAGATTTAATAAAATCTTTCTTCAATGCGATGTGAATCCTTATATTTATATTATCCAGTAACCCCATAGTACCTCTTTCCTTTAAATCACAATATCCAAAAACAAACATGTCGAAGGTGTCCACTGAAGGCCTCCTTTTCGAAAATCGAGCAATCAATGTTCGATTAAGAATTGAAAAGGCTTCATTGAACTCTCCAATGGATAGTGGAAGGTTGGGGCATCCTTTTTTATAAATGTTATTCATATTCTTCTGATAAATGATAAAATAATCAACTCTTTATTCTAAAATTCCCCTCCCCCTTTGGAATAAAATCACCCTCCTAGACTCCTCTATCCTCATATTAAAAATTAAATATTTTTCCAGTGATCTACCCAAATAACTCCTTACACTCTTATTACCACATAATTAAGACCCTATTGTGATTGAAATCACCTCCAATGAAGGTATTAAGAATAATCCAAATGATGAAACTCAATGACAAGTGTTTGATTTTCAAACCTATTCTTCATTTCATATTTGTTATTTTTTGTCTTAGAAACCGTTTAAACCAATTATTATTTCATCCAAGATTAAATTATCTTTTTAATAACATCTCTTTCATATAGGAATGATCAGAGATTGTACCCCTTAATTATCCCATTTTAAAAATTCATCATTAAGTAGAAAATATGGATTTCAAAACCCATGTTTTTGTTTTTATTTTTATATTACCCTTTAATTAAAATGAATTAATCTATAAAAGTAAAATTAAAGAATTTTATCTATTATAGTTTAATATTTTTATAAAACTCTAAGATTACTAGTTTACCTATTCATTTTAAAACATCATTAAATACATAATTTAACCCATGGTAGTTTTTTGTTAGTTAAGTGACAGATGAAATATATTTTTCACTAATTCCTTTTTTGGAAATTCAAAAATAAAAATTGATTCAATGATTTAATATAACACAATAATCAATTAATTTAATTTTAGTGTTTCTATGATGATAAAATATTTATGATGACTATGGAATTAAGTGAAAACAATCCTAGTAAATTTTAAGTTTTTAAAATGAGTTATTGATGAATATTCAATGAAATCTAACTAACTTCAAGTCTACCAAATACCATAATTTTGATAATGATATTAAAATTTGAAAATGACACATTTGGAGGTTTTTAAACCATTGGATGTTAACATTCAATCATCACCTCTATATCAAAGAAGTTTTAGAACCATGAACTGAACACCATTGAAACAGTTGGCATAAACAATATTAATTTAATAAATGAATATGAAATGATAAAAATTGATTATAAGAGATGAAAGAAATATTTTAAAAATAATGATGAAATTAATGAATTTAAATTGGCTATTTGAGAGTCTATATGAGATTATAAATTAATTTTGTACTCAAGGTAAGGGTTATTTCCCCACACATTATCATTTTTAAAGATATATTCTCTTTCACTATCTATCTCTCACTCTCTTACTTTTTGTTCCTTCCTAACATACTTATGGTTTCTAATTAATTCTTACTATTTATTTTTTTTGGGATATAGAATATATTCTTTTTCCTCATTTATTTCTTATTTTAGAAAAAAATATGAATCATTTTAGGGAATATTTTCCAACATCTCTCTCCTTTTAAAATTTTCACATTTTTTGTTATCCTATTATAAGGTTATTTTCCCTATATTATTTCCAATGAAAAAGCTAATAATTTAAAATAAAATCTACTTATTTATTTATTGTTTTATAGATTCTCTATATTATTATACATTTTGAAGATCATTTTACACTTCCCTTAAAATTTTAGTAAATGAGTTTGAATTAGTGACATATTCATTATATTTTCATAATATATTTTTTTCACATTGAGATAAATTTTATTTACTAATTATCGATGTTGTTATAGTGAATTTATAAGATTCTATAATCCAATGTTTTCAAGGGATCCTATTTGATAAATCAATAGTGAATGATTTGTTGACATATTTTTTTACCCATCATCAGTTTATTCCATTTTTATGTTTTATGTATATCTTTTCAATGTGGAACACATATGCATGATGGATGAGAACTGAATTATATAGTGCCACAATCTATTACGTAATGAAAAATATCTCATTAGATCACTATTTTTGGACCCAGTGAAGTATTTCAGGTCAATAATGTTATGCGTGTATAAGGTTTGGTTAGCCTCATACTGTAGAGACCTATTTTTTCTTGTGAAATGTTGAAATATTTATATAAATATTTCTTGATCTAGGAGCCAAGATAACAGGAAATTTTGAGACCCATTGGGCCCAGAATTAATTTTATAAAATTATTAAATATTCTATATAATATTAAAATGTGACTTTCTAAATAAAATGGGATAACTCTTAAATGGAAGCTTAGATCCGAAATCTGAGACAATGATTGAGTTCAAGATGAGGTGTTCACCCTATGTGCCATATAAAATAGTACAAGCTATTTGAAATCCATACATGTTGGAGGTATGTTTAGTGAGTTACTTAATTATTAAATTAATTAATTAAATCATTTTTTACCTAAATTATATTTATATAAATATATCATCTTGGGAAAATTTCCATGGTTAGCCTCATAATATTAGAAATGAAATATACACTCTTCTTCTTCCTTTCATTAGTAGATTTTATCTGTTGATAATGTAATGCAGGAATAGATTATTTTAGGACTCAATGAATGTTATGATCCTTATTCCTTATTGGTGAGTGTGTTCTTCATAAACTAATGATCCAAAATCCAATTAAGACTCATAAATTGGTGATTTACAAACTTTTGATTAAATTGTTTGAGAAGATCAACCTATTATATTGATCTGTGCCAAATTATATTCTTTGTATGCATTGGGGTACCAATTAATTTGATTATCTCAATTGTTTTCTAACCTTAGTTTCCTATTATTGATTGTTTGTAAACAACTCTTATCCAATGATGTTTAAACCTTTGTTATTATACTTCTCTCCTATGTTTCTTTGTGTTTGTCACTTGTTGGACCCCAAAGTCCTAGTTTGATAATTTCTAGGAGGTACCCAGCCCGATAAACCCCCAGATTTGTAGCAGTTTTATGAACAAGGAGCAGATCAACGATCTTAGCACAAATATGGAGTGTTTTTGAGTTGTAGATGATGTTTTTTGTGATTCAAGATGATAGAATCAAATTTTGATAGTGTGTTATTTTGCAGGACATGGGACGTATGTTTAATTAACAGAAACTGATTTATAACAAAGGATAACTGAAGACCATGATTTTTGGCCAGATCTGTGAGTTTCAGACAAATTCAGAGTGAAATACATGAAAAAACCAGAAGATTAAAGTGTGAAGATCAGATCTAGGAAATTCAAAAAAAAATCCTCACTATACGCTGTGTACATAGATGGACACATGGTATGTATCCCTCTTTTTGGTGGTGTCTAGGGTTTTATAAAACTAATGGATGACATGGTGTGTAAGCCCTCAAACATGTTGTGTAACCCTTCCCTAGTTAGATAACCAATGTGGAGAATCAAATGGGTGGGAATCCTTGTGGAAGTACATGGTCAGGTACATGGTCATTTTCCATATTAAACATACACATCTAGGTCACATGGGTAGCACCACATGTGAGGAAACATGCCATGTAAAAAGTAAAAAAGACATGGGGTCTGGTACACTAACACAGCCAGTAGGACATGACTCAGTCCCTTTTAGCCTAGACACATAGTGTAGTCTCCTCTTGACATGTACTACTACATGGGATGAGATCCATGTTTTGGCTAGGGACATAACCAGGCAATGGAGAGGAACCACACATCATGTGGGTCCCCTCACATGTCGTGTACCCCTTAATCCCTTTTAGGTAAACTTCAATTGTCCATATCTTCTTCATTTGAACTCTCATTTTGGCATGTGAGGAGCCTATATTGTGTGTTTGTTTATGTATAATGTGATGTTTCCCTCAATTTTCTCTATAGATATATGATGTGAAATGTTTTGGTATGGAAATTTGAGGCAACACCTAATGATAGTTGTGATTGGGGAGAATAATAAGATATTACTGAGTTTTACCATCCAGTTGAGTTGGATAGTGGGTTCCTTGATCTTTAGAGTAGAACCCCCCTATTGGAATGGGCACATGTCCTCTACAGCTACCTTCTAAGTGGAACCCCCTAGTAGGTAAGGCATGGGGCCTTGATAACTATAGTGGAACCCACTATTGTACCATGGTGCAGGTTCTCAAATTATGAGTGGAACCCCCAATCGGACATGGTGTGGGTCCTTGATGACCAGAGTGGAACCCCCTAATGTACCATGGTGTGGGACATAAACATTCAAGTCGAACCCCATATAGGATATATCTTAGGTCCTCGATGAACAGAGTGTAACCCCCTATCACACTAGGGTGTGGGTCCTCGACCTTTAGAGCAGAACCCTATATCAGCATAGGTGTGGGTCATCTACCTTACCAAGTGGAACCCCCTATTGGATTGGGTATGGGTCCTCATGACACAAAAGTAGATCACACCATTAGTATGGGAGTGGTTCCTCTATGGATACTTATAGAGTGCCCCCCCCCCCATGACACATAAGGGAATGGGTCCTCTACTATTAGTTTATTACCCCAAGACTTTGCGACATAATAAAGAGGCATGATTTGATATGCATGATTACTTTTGTGCATACATGTGAGATGCTTGGCATTTTTGATGGAATTTTGAAACTATTTACTACTCTTCTTCTTGAGATGAGTAGTAATATAGAGATCCCCTAACTCTCTCATATGTTATTATTTTAACTTAGCATATATATAATCTTCGGTATCTACACTACTGATTTGGTTACTCTCCTTCTCTGAGAGGAAAAGACTTGTGAGGTATTCATCATGCTTTATATGTTTAGCTTCTCATGGATGGATGAGTCTACTATCTTTATATATATGGAGATGAATTGATAATTATTTCATCTACTCACCATGTCAAGATCCTTGTGTTTGGATGAGGTTACTATCACTCTTGGTTTGGTTTGAGCTATTCTATTTGACTATACCTTTCATAAATTTTTTTTATTGCTATTGTATCTCTTAAATCTCCCCATCATATTTCAAGGTGTACAATTGGGTATGTATATACTCACCCCTGCATGGGATTTCCCATCACGTGTTTAAAATTATGTAGATGATGGATAGTTCAGCCGTGAATTCAGAGGAAATAGGGATACTGGGTGCATGGACTGCATATGGTGTTCGTATCTTGGGATTCAGGATTTAGGCTCTCTTATCTATTTATTTTTCTAGTTTTTTTAGGTTGGGAAATATTTATGGTTTGGAGTTTATTTTTTCCCATCACATTTCAGTTTACACTACTATAATTTTGTGTTGTATAGAGGTTCATGTAGGCTTTGTTTACTTAATATATGTATTGAATCTTTTACTCTTCCCTATACAAGCCTGCATTGAGATAGTTGTGTTTGTAAATATATGTACTTAAAAAAAGGACTCCACAAGTTAGTTATGCCTTCAGTGCTTTTCACCACCCCTAGACTATGGAGGTAGGCTTGGTGTAGTTGAAACTTGATCCATGTCTTGGGTTGGTTCACAAAATATTAGTATCAGAGAAATGTCATTCCTTTTGGATGTTTTTCAGACATTTCCCCTTAAAAAATTTGGTTGGGTTTAGGGAAATATTGTCAATGTGTCTCGAGTATGGACCTTAAGCTAGGGATTCTAGTGATGGTGTTGCAACCAACATGCCCATTCATGAGGACTTTAACTACCTAATTGTCAACTCAATATACCAAGACATTGGTTACAGGTATCAATGGTACATGCATAATTTTGGATTGAGTCTCTGACTGTCCTTATTGAGTCATCTCTCCATTGTTGTTATATATATATGTGTGTGTATTTATGTATGTACGTATGCTCATTTGACTGTGTCACATCTTGATATATCCCAGGATGGATTTCCGATGACATACAGCTAGGATACCAGTTTTGGATCATGATGATGACTTGAGGAGTGATGAGGCCTCAGTTCGGTGTCCATCTTGGGATCCCATTCTTCCAGGTGGGAAGGTAGTAGCACATACACCTATTAAGAAGTATATTGTTCAATCAGAGAAGGTTAAAGACTCACAAAGGATAAGTTCAATCTAAAATTTCTAGTTCTAGAGGCCACTAAGGTTATTCAATTAGCCAGATCCTCTTGTAGTTGAGGGTTGTCTAGAGAAATTGGTTTGTATCTTTTGGCTTTTTTGGACCTTGATGGATCAAGTGGTTGTAATCGAAGCTATACTTTTCCATGGAGCATCTGGGAATTTGAGGAGTCTTGTTATGTAGTTAAATGATGTGTCAACACTCTCATAGAAAAAATTCAAGCTTCTATTCCATGAGGATTATTACCTCACCTTTTTGTACTCAGTTCATATCTAGGTGATTCTGGAGCTACAACATGGAGGTATGATGGTGGAAGAGTATGCAAGGAGGTTCATAGACCTTACTCGGTACTCCCTTTACATCATCCTTGATGGATAATTCCAAACATGAGAGTACCAGAAGATACTATGCATATAGATATGTGAATGTGTTCTTACCTTGTACATCCCCGCCTACATCGGGGTGATGGAGAGATCACTAGTAACAAAGAGAATTTTATCTAAGGAATGGAAGATAACTGGAGCTGGAAGTGGTCACCACACGGCTGAGTCATTTTTAACGACTAGTAAATGTAAGGAACCAGTACATCGACACTGGAGACCTCACCATGATCAGACTTAGGCACATGGTCAGAGGTAGCACATAGTGCTAGGGTAGCCCGAAGATGGGAGGTTCTTTACATTTGATGAGAGATATCACATAGCACAATAATTCTATACCATTCGTACTGATAAGCACATGAAGATAGCTAATGGACCACCATGGTAGAGGTATTTCCATGATCATAAATTTCTTAGGAGAGGGCAGGGTGGTCCCCATGGTGTTAGAGCTGGTAGATGAGAAGGAGGAGATATTAGTGGTGAAATACATAATGATATCCTTCCACCGCGACCACCAGTTAGCCCACATTAGGTTCAAGGATATAGCGGCTGGAGATTCTGTAAGGACCCAACTTTTTATCAATTAAAATTACCTTCATATAAATATGGCATATAATCACATGAAATCACAACACAGTGAACTAATATGTACTATGTGACCTTTAAACATAACATTATCACTTCTGTGTTTTGAATTTCAAAAATTTGACATACAAAGTTGCGATCAATAAGATGTTTGGAGTCCGATAAAACAAACATAATTTTTGGTGAATAGTAACATACCCTTATGAATAGTAATATGACCCTTGTTAATAATAATCATCCAAAATAATATTAACATTACCCTTGAATGTTTAAATAAAATTTAGTCATC
The DNA here is from genome assembly GCA_963277665.1 of Viscum album. Taxonomy (NCBI): domain Eukaryota; kingdom Viridiplantae; phylum Streptophyta; class Magnoliopsida; order Santalales; family Viscaceae; genus Viscum; species Viscum album. Next base: position 2,133,825,840 of record OY728148.1, read on the forward strand.
TTATAAGTGATAATCTGACCATAATAAAAGTATTTGTATTTTTATTTCATAAATAATTAATTGTAATCAATTAATAAATTTAAAATAAAATTTATTTTCCTAAAAGGTGTTCATAAATTAACAATTTTATGTATTCTGGTTTTAATATAATTTTATAACGTAATTTTTGAAAACATTTTAAAATCAGTTATAAGTTTTAAAATTTATATTTTTCAATTACATTATTATTTTAATTAAAAAAATTAAATTAATAATATTTAGAAAATTATTTTTGAAAAATAGAGTTCATTTTTGGATTCTACACATCAAAAAATGGGTAGAATGAATTTTTGGGATTTTTCTAAAATAATTGTATTTTTGATGAATAGTGAACTGCAATAATTTACCGTATATATACATTATTTGCTAAATGGAATATTCCAAGCATAATGGATTATGTAAGAAACATTATATAGAATTCACATGAACTTATTACTATTTCTGGTCATGGAATCATCAATATTTCTGGTCTTATGAAAGAATAATAAACTAATGATTAAAATATTAAGAAAACCCTCCTCCCATCCACTATAAGAACCATCTACACTCCCCTCTTCTCTTCACTACTCTAAAACATTGTGCCTTACCTAAATTCTACCCAAATATCTCCACATGCTTCTTTCCCACATCCATCATCCCTTGGTCTTCTCAAAAGACCAAATCCTTTCCCTTTAATTGGCTCTGAAGGAAGATTGATTCAAGAGGTAAATTCCTCTTTTCAATTATTTTTCATTCTTTTCAAGTTCATTTCGTTTATTTTCTATACTTACATCACCTCATCCAAATTTTATGACAAATAAAGTACCTTAAATGTACTTTAATGTTTTTATTATAATTTAATAATTTATTATCATCTCCCATTTCCCCTCCTTTTATACCAAATAAATGAAAACATTGTCCGAGATGTGTTAATTTATCACATTCATGGATGATAGGTTACAATTTATATTACCATATTCAATTTTGGTCATGAAACCATTTTTATGGTTGAACTAAAAAAATAAATATGTATTTTTATATTTTGTGATTTTTTGGAATCCTTTTTCACCCATTATGTAAAATAATAATATAAAACAAGTTAATTGTGGGGAAAATCACCAAATTAATCCAAGCGTTTATCATTAATGTTCTATATAATGATTCACCTTCACTCCAAATAACCAAATGAAATTTATAACCACATAATTTCATGGATTTACACTAATTTCATATAAATTTAATTATGTACAACCACTTTCATCATACATGTATGTTCGAACATGAATATAAGCCAACCGATCATTAAAACCAAAAAAAAATGATCTCAGGAAATGCAATTGAACCTCATAACCAATAAAAAAGGTTATGAATGAACTGAAAAAGGATAAACTAAATCATTTACCTATAAAATATGTTCTGTAATTATTAATTAATGAATATAATTTTATTATTCATGTCATTAATATCAAGTGGAGAACACCATCAGACTTAAGGTTTGAGATCTACTCTATTTCACTTGTATTCAAGAATGTCCTCTAGGTTATGACCTTTTTTGTGTAATCGATATTAATGGGGTCTAATTTTTCACCTCCCACCTACTGAAATAATGATTTATAAGTTGTGATAAACCCATTTCTATCCAATTAGTCCCTCTTAAGTACACCTGATACCATGCCTATAATCCGTAAGGCATTCTACCTAAACCTCCTTTATTCTGTCAGGATGCCTTGTCTTTCTTTTTACCCAAATGAATTTATCTATTATGTTTTTGTACATATTATAAATTCTACTTATAATATTAAAACTCATTTATCAAGAACCATTCATCTATGTCTTTAATGGATATAAATGTTTTAAAATTATTCCCTCGTCAATACTTCCCGATAAGACAACCCATTTTAACGGAACTTCCCGAATATGTACCCAAATTCAGGTAAACTCTACCATATTTATTAAGCCACCATTGTTTTTAAAACTAGTTTTTTTAATATGAAAACATTCTTGGATAACTACTGGTTTTTAAAAAAAATATTATTTCCTTTTTTATTTTAAATTCTTGTTAGTGTTTTCCTTAAAACTTAACTACAATGTTTTAAAGCAAAAAATTCATGAATACTCTTTTTACATGTTGTCACTTCTGTTTGACATAATATACCAAGATATATGCCTATTTTACCTTATGTATTTCCATGTAAGTTCTAATTCATTTCTTTCGTGGATAATTTTATGATACTCTCTTTCATTATGTTTTATGACATGTTTATGATACCCATTTCTTGTCAGGGGTTCCCTTATGTTTATCATTGTTTATGTATGATTGTATATGTGGAAATCATATTCATGAACATGTTAATATGGGTGCACCTAGACAACACTCCAATTCACTGGGTAAAGTTTACTCTAATGATATGTTGTGTGAAAGGGTCTTCGAGGTTAGCCTTGACTCGTCCTACCATGTGAAATGGTCTTAGTGGTTAACCTTGACTTGTGATCCACTATATTAAATGATCCTTGACTCGTTCTAAAGTCATGATTTATGTTTTTTCCACATTAATATGAATTCATGTTTATATGATCCAATTTTTATATGTTATGATTCTATTTTCCTTTTATATCATTAGGTCATGATCTTTAATGCTTGTGATAAAGCCTTATTCTTATGTTTATTCCCTCACTGTGTTTTCAACTCATCCCTTTGTTCATGTGATCCCTAGGGTATCCTATGCATATATAAGGGCTCAAAAGAAGTTATAATCTCTTTATGAAGATTAAATAGAGAAGTGTTTTTCTTAGTCCAATGTTTTCAATTTTATGTACCTTGTCTTCAAATACACTAGACTTTACGATCCTTGTCTTGTAATCTAATGTATAATTATGATTAAAATCTTGTAACTTTAAATATATAAGGCTAGGATCACTATACTTGGTATCAGAGGATGGTCTAGTTATTTTTTGAGATTAAGAATAAAGAACTTTAGTAAGAACCTTAAAGATAAGACTAATTATAAGAAAACATCCCTAAATTTTGATAAGTATAGAGTAAGTGGTTTATCAAAAAAATAAATCCTTTTATAGATACAAATAGGTAGATATGGATCTAGCACAGATGTATCTAGTGGTAAAACCAGAAAACACCGCTTAAACTAGACTCGAAATTGGAACTGGTGCATGACAATGGGCCTTGTTTCACTATTGGTTTGACACTCCCGAGGGATATGCTTTGGTAAATTCATAAGCTTTTTACAAACCATTATTAAAGGAATGAAAAAAACCCATAAGAATATAATATAAGAAATAGATCAAAGATAAACTCGATTTAAACATAGGGAATCAAAATTTAGGATATACTTATCCTTTACAAGTTTATCCTCTTATGTTCAAATTTTCCTTTTTATGCTCAATATCTAAGTATTCATTCCCTCTAATTGAACATCATTTTTCTTATCTAATATAGAGAAATAGAAGAACATGTGACAAAAAAAATGTGATAGATAATGTGCAGATTTCCCTAATGATATGCCTGATAAAATGGGAACGGGTGCTCAAAACATCATGAAAATACTTGCTCAGTTGGATCAAGTTAAGAATAATAACTTGAATCATGTGGAAGACCCTCCTCCTAAAATGAAATATCATGTTTTAATTGAATCCTTAATGTGTAAAAGGCCTCCCATGTTTAGTGGATCTTACAATCCCCTCTTCGTAGAAAAGTGGATTAACTCCATTGAAAATATATTCTCTATCCTCCAGTGCTGAAAAGAAGAGAAATTCGTACTAGTGGTCTATATTTTTGATGGTGAATCTAATATGTGGTGGAGACTAATCAATAATACGAATACCCATGAGGAAATTGATTACATGTATTGGGAGGAATTCAAGAGAATGTTTTTTCAGTAAATAGTTTCCCTAAACCCTCCATCTCAAGATGGAAACAGAGTTCCTCAGACTGATGTAGAAGGAAGATGAGTCCATTGGGGAATATGAAGCAAACTTTACAAGGCTTGAAAGGTATTCCTATGGATTTTTCTTTAACACCAATTTCAAGGTAGATCACTTCATTAGCAGACTAAAGAAGAGTTTATGAAAAGTATTGGTGATTATAGACTTTGACAGTTATGAAGATATTTTTTTTGTGCCCTCAAGGTTTAAATTAAGATCGAAGAATCTAAGTGGTTCCATGGGCCTGATGACAAGAAGAAGAAAATATAATATAGTTTGGTTAGTTCCACACAAAACAATCCATGATGTAAAGAAGATTGACCATCCCACATGTAAAAATTGTGGGAAGAATCATATTTCTAACTATCTAATGGGAACCAGGAATTGCATTAAATGTGTAAAGTTAGGACATCTATATAAAAAATGCTGATAGGATATGAATAATTCTGTTAATGTGGAAGAATAAAGGAAGGTTTATATCAACACTTATCCTGTAGTGTAGTTTTAAAACTGCAAGGAGGATGGGAATTATGCGAACAATTCTCCTAAGCCAAGGTTAATTGGAGGCAATCAACAACAACCTCCAAGGAAACAAGGAAGGGATTATGCTATCACTACTACTGAGGTGGAGCTGTATATTGATGTGGTGAAAGGTATGCTTGTTATTCATTAAAGAATAGTGAATGTACTATTTTATTCTGATTCTAAACATTCTTTCATATCTTTCATTTTTAGGAGAACTATTCAAGAACCACCTCAAAATTTAGAGTATAAGTTATCTATGAGAATTTTGAATGGAGAAATTAATGCATCCATGGTTTATAACTCCTCCATATTTAATGTTTGAGGAATGAACCTCCTAGTAAATCTCATCATACTTACTTTAGTGGAGTTTGACACTATCATGGTCATGGTTTTTCTATCTTTATACAAATACAACATCAACTGTCAGGAAAGAGAGATCACTCTTCACATACAGAATCATCCTAAAATTCATTACAAGTTTAAGGAGGAAGATGAATCAACTTTATAATCAGTCTATCAAGTGTAGATATTAATTCTTTATAAGAAATTATTTCTAGATCAAATGATTGAGACAAAGGAGAGAATCATGATTGAAGACATGCCCATCGCGAGGGATTACACTGATGTATTCCATGAAGAGTTTTCTGGTATTACTCCTAATTGAGATGTTGAGTTCTCAATTGAACTTATTCCAGGATCTCTGCCTATATCAAAGACACCTTATATAATGGCCACCATAGATATGGAAGAGCTGAAGAAGCAGCTACGGGAGAAATTGGAGAAGGGTTTTATACGCCCGAGTTCTTTACCATAGGGTGCGTTGTTCCTATTTTTCAAGAATAAGGATGGATTAATCCACATATGCATTAATTATAGTGAGATCAATAAAATCAAGATAAAGAACAAGTATCCCCTTCCAAAAATAGATGACATGTTCGATCAGCTTCATGGGGCTAGTTATTTCTCTAAGGTGGACCTTCGATCGGGATATCACCAATTAAAGGTGAGGTAGGAGAATACTATGAAGAATACCTTTTGAACAAGGTATGGACACTATGAGTTCATAGTAATTACCTTCATACTCACTAATGATCCAGAAATTTTCATAGACATAATGGATAGTGTCTTTATAGATTACCTCGAAAAATTTGTGGTAGTCTTGATCAATGATATTTTGATATACTCCAAGAGAAATAAGGAACATGAGGAGAATTTTAATATTCTATTAAATAATTTATGAAAGGATAAGTTGTATTCAATGTATAATAAATGTGAGTTATGGATGGAGGAAGTATCATTCTTGGGGAATGTTATCACCAATAAAGAGATATTCATATACCTTTCCAAGCCAAAGACAATTGAAGAGTGGCCCATGTTAACATTTGTAATAGAGATCCATATCTTTGTAGTTCTAGATGGGTATTATCTACAATTTGTGAAGAACTTTTCATGATTGTAAACCCTAATGAAACATCTCACAGATAAGGGAGTAGATTTTTTCTGGACTTAGGAATATAAAGATTGTTTTAAGGAGTTGAGGAAGATGCTTATCCCTGCACTAGTACTCACAATCCCAACAAGTGGAGAACTATTTATGGTTTACAAGGATTATTCAATGAAGGGATTAGGATATGTTCTAATGAAAAATGATAATGTTAATTCTTATGCCAAAGGGGTGCTGAAAACCCATGAGAAAAACAATTCTACGCAAGATCTAGAGTTGTCAGCTACGATCTTTGCGTTAAAAATATGGTGGCATTATCTATATAGGGAGAATTTTGAGATATATACTGATCAAAAGAGTCCCAAATATGTAGTCACACAAAAATAGATTAATATGCTCCAGTGTATATGGATAGAGATCATCAAGTATTATGACTGCTCAATCCACTACCATCCTGGTAGGGAAAATAAGGTGGAAGATGCTCTAAGTAGAAAGGATCATGTATCTTTATCAATGACAAGGATTGAAAATGATCTAATATTATTATATTTGTAGGAAATGGTCATGGGAATCATTAAGGGAGAGAAATCATAAATCCTTTCTCAAAGGATTTATGAACCATCCCTCATGGAGAAATTGAAGGATGCTCAATGAAAAGTTGAGGAAATTCAGAAAGGGGTGGAAGCCATTAAAAATAGAAAATCATCATAGTTTATGATTGATGAGGAATGAGTTGAATGATTTGATTCATGATTATGGGTACCATTTGATCCATATATAAAGAAGGAGATTTTAAATGATGCACATAGCTTGATCTTCTCTATCCACCCAGTGAGCACAAAGATGTATCGAGATCTCTGAGAGAACTTATGGTGAGACAATATGAAGAAGGAGGTTGATGAGTATTCATAAAATTGTCTGGTATATAAACAAGTGAAGGATGAAAGACAGAATTCTAAGAGTATGATGCAACCACAACCCATACCAATATGGAATTGGGAGAAAATCACGCAAGACTTTTCCACTGGACTTCCAAGGACATCTAAAGGAAATAATGCTATATGGGTTATTGTGGATCATCATATAAAGAGAGGTCACTTTATCATGATTAGAGAGGACTTCACATTGGATCCAATTTCATAGATATATATCAAATAAGTTGTAAGGATGCTTGGAGTACCACTATTTATTATATTTGATAGAGATCTAAGATTCCCCTCGAGGTTTTGGAAAAGTCTTCAACATTCTCTAAGCCCTGAATTGAACTTCTGTATGACCTATCATCCTCAAACTTAAGGCTAATCTAAGTTTACTATTCATACACTAGAAGATATGTTGATAGCATGTTCTAAGGAATTCAAAGGGGGATGGGACCAACATCTTCCACTGGTTGAATTCTCCTACAACAATAGTTTCCACTCGAGCATCCGAATGACACCATACGAAGCCCTTTATGGGAAAATTTATAGAACACTGGAGTGTTGGGATAAATATGGTGAGAGTAAGAAGTTAGGACCTGAAATGGTTGATGAAATGGTGGATAAGGTGAAAATCATTCAGCAACACATCAAGGTAGCCCAAAGTCGACAAAATAGTTATGCAGACAATCATCGACAATACCTTCAGTTCAATGTTGGAGACATGGTATTTCTATACGTATCACCATGGAATAGGGTCATGAGATTTAGGATGAAAGGAAGGAAAATTATTAGGTACATCGGCCCCTTTGAGATTCTTTATCATATTGGGGATGTGGCCTATCGACTAGAACTTCTACTAACCATAGAAAAAGTACAAGATGTCTTTCATGTATCCCTCTTAAAGAAGTACATATCAGACCTTTCACATGTAATCTCTTCAGAGGTGGTACAGTTGGATAATGGTATTTCATACGAGGAGCAACCATTGATGATCTTGGATCGTAGGGATAAAGTTCTATGTAACAATACTACCCAACTATTCAAAGTACTATGGAGAAACCATATGTTCAATGATACAACATGGGAACTAGAGGAGGCAATGGAGGAAAATTACCCGCACATATTTATAGCATAGAATGTAATACAGAATTTCAAGGGAGAAATTTCATAAGGGGGAATAATGTAACGACCCCTTTTTTATCAATTAAATTTCTCTTCTTATAAAAATGTCAAATAATCACATGAAATCACAAAATAATAATCTAATAAGTTATATGTGACCATTAAACATACTATTGTCACTTCTGTGTTATGAATTTCGAAAATCTGACATACACGGTTGCAATTAATAAGATGTTTGGAGCCTGATAAGACAAAATTAATTTTTGGTGAATAGTAAAATTCCCTTATGAATAGTAACCTACCCTCATGAATAGTAATAAGACCTTTATTAATAATAAATCATAAAAAATAATAGTAACATTACCCTTGAATATATATATATATAATTCAGGCATCTTATAAGTGATAATATGACCTTAGTAAAAGCATTGGTTTTTTTAAGTCATAAATAAATAATTTCAATTAATTAAATAATTTAAAAGAAAATTTATTTTCTCGAAAGGTGTTCATAAATTAACCATTTTATGTCATCTAGTTTTAAGATAATTTTATAAAACCTTATTTAATTTTTAAAAACATTATAAAATCAGTTAAAGTTTTAAAATTTGTATTTTTCAAGTACAATATGATTTTAATTAAAAAAATAAATTAATCTTTTTTTTTGCAAAATGGAGTTAATTTTTGGATTCTACACATTGAAAATGGTTAGAGTGAATTTTTGGGATTTTTCTAAAATACTGGAATTTTTTATTAATAGTGAAATACGGTAATTTACCATATATATACATTATTAGATAAATGGACTATTCCTAGAACAATAGATGATGTAAGCAACCTTAGTTTGATTTCAAATGAACTTATTAATATTTTTTTCATGGAATCATCCCTATTTCTTGTCTTATGAAAAACAATAAACCAATGATTAAAATATTAAGAAAACCCTCCTCCCCTCCACTATAAAAACCACCCACACTCCCCTATTTTCTTCACTCCTCTCAAGACTTGTGCCTTCCCTAAATTCTTCCCCAATACCTCCCCAAGCTCTTCCCCCATGTCCAGTATCCATTGGTCTCCCAAAAATACAAATACTCTCCCCTTAAGAAGCTCTCAAGGAAGATTTATTCAAGAGGTAAATTCCTATGTTCAATTCTTTTACTTTATTTTCGAGTTCAATTGTTTTATTTTCTATCCTTACCTTTCCTCTTAAAAGTTTATGAAAAATATTATACAGTACATGTGTTATATTTTTTTTTTCTGATAATGGAATATGTTATTATAATCTCCCCTCTCCCATCCTTTTATACAATAGTAATGAAAACATCATCTGAGATTTGTTAACTTATCACATTCAAGGACAACAGGTTATCAATTTCTATTAGCATATTCAATTCTGGTAGTTAAACCAATTTTATGGTTGATTCAGACTATTAAATATTTATTTTTATCTTATGTGATTTTCTGGAATCAGTTTTCACACATGATGTAAAATAATAATACAAAATAAGTTAATTGTAAGAAAAATCACCAAATTAATCCAAGTGTTTATCATTAATGTTTTATATAATGACACACCTTAACTCCAAAAAAACATAATGAAATTTATAACCATGTAATTTTTTTGATGTCCACTAATATCATTTAACATCAATTCTGGACAACCACCATCATCATACATGTGTGTATGAACATGAATATAAGTGAACTGATCATTAGAACCAAGGAAACAAATGAACACAAACAATGAAATTAAACCTCATAACCAATCAAAATTGTTATGAATGAACTAAAAAAGTTTATAATAAATCATTTAAAAATAAAATTTGTTCTGGAATTATTAATTAATGAACCTAATTGGATGTTTGAGGTCATTAATATCAAGTGGAGAATGACATCTGAATTAAGGTAAGGGATCCACTCTATTTCACTTTTATTCAAGAATTTCCTCTATGTTAGGCCCTTTTACGTGTAATCACTAATAATGGGGTATGATTTCGCAACTCTGCAGTACTTCCCTCATGATTTATAATTTAATATAAACCTATTTCTCTCTCATCAATCCCTCTTAAGTACACTTGATACCATGCTGATAATCCGTAAGGGATTCTACCAGAACCTTCTCTGTTCATTCTAATTCCCTTGTCATTATTTCTACCCAAATGAAATTATATATTATATTTATGTACATCTTATGAATTCTGTGTATACTCCCCAAAATCATTTATCATGATCCATTTATCTCTCTCTTTTATGGATATACATTTTTTAAAATGATTACCTCCTCAATACTTCCTGATAAGCCAACCCATTTTAAGGGAACTTCCCGAATCCGTACACAATTTCAAGTGAACCATACCAGATGTTTTAACCCACAATTGTTTTTTAAAACTAGTTTTTACTATGAAAACATTCTTGGATCACTTCTGGTTTTTTAAAAAATATTAGTTTCTTTTTTTATTTTAAATTCTTGTTAGTGTTTTCCTTAAAACTGCACTAAAATGTTTTAAGGCAACAAATTCTTAAATACTCTTTTTACATGTTTTCACTTCTGTTTGACATCACTTTCCATGATATATTCCCATTTTACCTTACAAATTTCCTTGTATTTTCTAATTCATTTCTTTCATGGACACTTTTATGATGCACCCATTCATTATGTTTTATGACATGATTATGATACCCATTTCTTCCAATGGGTTCCGCTATGTTTATGATTGTTTATGTATGATTTTATATGTTGAAAGCATATTCAGGAACATGTTAAGATGGGTGAAACCAGCTAGTTCTCTAATGCATTGGGTACTTTTTATTCTCATGATACATTATGTGTAATGGTCTTGGGGGTTATCCTTGACTCATGCTAGCATGTGCAATGGTCTTAGTGGTTAACCTTGACTTGTGGTCCTATATGTACAAAGAGAATTGAATCATGATAAATTCATGATTTATGTTTCTTTCTCATTACTATTAATTCATGTTTATATGATCCCCTGTTTATATGTTATGATTCTATTTTCCATTTTATATCATAATGTCATGATCTCTAACCTTTTTTCTAAAGCTTTTTTCTTATGTTTATTCCCTTACTGGGCTTTTAGCTTATCCCTTCCTTCATGTGATCCCTAGGGTACCCTATACAGATGTAAGGGCTAAAAGAAATTTATAAGGTCTTCATGAAGATTAAATAAAGAAGTGTTTTTTTAGTCCCATGTTTTTAATTTTATATACCTAGTCTTTAAATACACTAGACATTACGATCCTTGGATTGTAATCTGATAAATAATTACGTCTAAAGTCATGTAATGTTATGTGTAAAAGGCTAGGGTCAATATATCTGACGATAGTTTAATTATTTGGAGGTTTTTAATCCCTAAATTAACAATATGAAAAGATTTATGATCTATGTTTATTCTACTCTTTCTTCGATGGCAGTAGACATACGTTCCATTCATTCTTTTATCTTTATACTCTTGGTGAGAGATTTGGATCTCCCAATTGAGGTGCTAGCCTAAAAACTTCAACATGAGGTTCATAAAGGGAACACATATTCTATATCTTTTATTAGCTGATGGTGAGATCTATCTCTTTGTGAAGATAGGATCATGTGTGAAATTTTGGACATTAAGATGGAACCTTGGGATTTCATCTTAGGTATAGATTGGTTATCCATGGTCTGAGAATAGATTGACCATCACTTTATAAAATTTAGATTCCTAGGCACTGATGGGACAAGATTCAACTTTTCTAGTGAGAGAGATATCATGGTAGGGAAATTGGGTTTGGCAAGTAAGAGGTTGTATCCCATCACCCACCAGCTCATGAGTGTAGCCCTATTGTTACATTCTCTTCAAGAATCTGGGTTCTTTTAGTTTGGGAGAATTTTATCAACGTTTTCCCTAATGACTTTCTGATACTACCTTGGATGTGGGATATGAATTCCTACTTCGAATTTAATCCCTAGACTGCATTGATATCATTTATGGAATATCATATTGTAATGACCCAAAATTTTAAATAAATATTGTTTCCTAACTTTATGTGTTATTTTATTTTATTTTTATACTCAACAAAAATGTTTCATTTGATAACATGAGTATAATCAAAATGAGACTGTTGGGTTTTGACTGTTATTTGACCATTGGTCAATATGACCGCTGGAAACTAAACGTTTTGACTATTGTCTCAAAATACAAGCAATCTTGGTTAATTAATATAGAAAGAAGATTCGATGGCCTCACCCAGTAGTCTTGGACCGATCGAATCCCATCTAACAGAACTTGGGAAGGAGGTAGCACCACTGGGCTTTGCTCTGGACCAAACCCAAGCTGAACTTCATCATATAAAGCTAGAACGGGATCGCCTTCGCGAGAAGTTCAAACTGATAGAGATTACTACTCGTGCGATGTTGGTCGAGCCTCCCTCGGATTCTCTCACCTTAGCACACCTTACACTTAGGTCCTATGCTGGTGTGATAAGGGGCTATGTAAGGAGACCCTAACTTTCTTGTATAATCCTTTGTTTTAAATAAAAATTTCGATTTCTTTTATGAATTTTCAAATGACCGGATAAATATAGTATGGATATTTTTGATGAATTTTAGAAAAAGGATATTTTAAAAATGTTCATGTAAACCTTAAATAATTAAAAATGTGTAATGATTTTCAAAAATGGTCTTCTACAATTATGTTCATTACAAAATTTAGAGTCTAATAAGATCAACTTGATTTTTGATGAATAGTAAATTATGAATAGTGATTTTATGATTAGGATTAATAATGTGTCCAAATGGATTAGTAATCTCACTTAAAGAAAGTATTAAAATAAGCTAGGCACTTTGATTAAGTAATGTGATTCAATAAAATGGTTAAATAACGGTTTCATAAATTATTATTCAAGTATTAGTTTTTTCGGATGAATAGTTTTTTTAATTAAAATTTTAATTAAAAATATTTAGAAAATTATTTTTATAAAATGGACTTCATTTTTGAACTCAGAGCATCGATATTATGTTAAGGTAATTTTTGGGGATTTTTCTGGAAAAAAATAAATTTTCGATGAATAGTGTTTTTAATTAAAAATTTAATTAAAAATATTTAGAAAATTGTTTTTAGAAAATGGATTTCATTTTTGAAATCAGAGCATTGATATTTGGTTAAGGTGAAATTTTGGGATTATTCAGAGAAAGTTGAATTTTCGATGAATAGTGAAAATGCAGTTTTAGGGTTTCGGTATGTTTAATGACATCATAAATGTGTCATGATGATGTCATGAGATATTTTAAGGTTTGGCCGGCCAAGGGTGATGAATTATTGTTTTGGGGGCCCCATGTGGCCTAACTCTATGGTAAATGCCAAGGGAGAGCACATGGTTTTGAGAAAAGCACTTGTGAGGTGTCCCTTGGCCATTAATGCCTTGTCCCCTCACTTTCCCTATAAATAAACACTCTTTCCTCCTTTAGTTTTCACTCCCAACTCTCCCCCAATGAAGTTATGGTCTCCTTACCTCCCAAGGAATCCTCCCTAGGTGCCCCCAAGCCCTCAAGGTCCAAACCTTTGAGTTTTAAGAGTTACGTTTTAAGGTAAGGGATCCGACCTCTCTCTTTCATTTCAAGTAATCTCTTTTATGGAATTCCTTTTATGCTACATGTTATTATGTTGGAGGATGTTCTTTTATACTCCTCTTACTGCCCTTTTTATGTTCATATAATGATATATCCCCTCTTACTCTCATTATTTCGTTTTATGAAGTTTTAAGTGGCGCCGTTAGGCTGCCGAAATTTTTGTAACGGACTCTTTCTCCCTTCTCATTTTTCAAGATCTATTTTCATGTAAAGTATTTCATGTTCCTTTTTATTATGTTGGGGTATGATCTGTAAATTTATCATACTGATCTTTTATGATCATATGATGAGGGACCCCATTTTATCTCTTCAATTCAGTATTTTGAAGTTTTAAGTGGCACCGCTAGGCTGCCGAATTTTTAAGTGGTTCTTCACCCTTCTCGTTTTGAAGTTCTACTTTCATGTCAATTATTTAAAGTTACTTTTTGTTATGTGGGGGTATGATCTCTATATCTATCATACTGGACTCTTATTTTCATATTATTAGAGACCCCATTTTATCTCTTCAATTCAGTATTTTGAATTTTTAAGTGGCGCCGCTAGGCTGCCGAATTTTTAAGTGGTTCTTCACCCTTCTCGTTTTGAAGTTATACTTTTATGTCAATTCCTTCAAGTTCCTTTTTGTTATGTTGGGGTATGATCTCTATATCTATAATACTGGAATCTTATGTTCATATGATGAGAGACCCCATTTTATCTCTTCAATTCAGTATTTTGAAGTCTTAAGTGGTGCCGTTAGGCTGCCGAATTTTTAGGGGATTCTTTCACCCTTCTCATTCTTTTCAAAGTTCTACTTTCATGTCAAGTCTTTAAAGTTTCTTTTTTATTATGTTGGGGAATTATCTCTATATCTATCATACTGAAATCTTATGTTCACATGATGATAGACCCTATTTGATCTTTTCAAATCATTTTGTTTGAAGTTTAAGTAACGTCGTTAGGCTGCCGAACTTTCATAAGAGAAATCTAATTTTTGTCTTTCTTCCATGTTTTTTATTTCAAATGGTATGTCCTTGAAATTTCATTACCATGATCATTTATCCTTCTTATTCTGTCCATCTACTGTTTTATGGGTCATTTATGAATGTTTGAAGAATTTTTCATCTCTTTTTAATGTCTTCTAAAACCTCGTAACATAGCCGTTATGCTGCAGAATTTCCGTCTCAAAATGTCTCTCTCTTTTTCTAAAGTTCTTTTATATTATTAAGTGAATACTCAAATCTCTTTTTCTAAAGGGGTATTCACATACATACCAAAATTTTCTATTTTAAATTCTGGGATTTACATACATGAGACCCACCTTCCTTTTCTATGGGTTTTAAAGTGACGTAAAGATCATGTCTTTAAAGAAGTTGTTAAAAAGTTGTGATTATGAAATGAAACCCATTTATTTTATGCTATATGGGTTATTTATGAAATATTTGATGATGATATATGTGGATCACATGATAATAAAGGCAAATTTAAGGGTGCGCCCTGATAGCGCTCCAATGCATTGGGTAAAGACTTAATCTCTAGAGATGACCGTTTTTAACGATGCCTTGGTGAATAACCTTGGTAATTTTTAACGACTCCTTGGTGAATAACCTTGGTAATTTTTAACGACACCTTGGGGATGGACCTTGGTGAAACGAAATGATTGTCAATATTAAATGTTGCAGCCACATCTTCGAGTTATGAAAAATGTTATTTTTATTATGATGTATCTCATGATTTCATTTTCATGCCTTAAAGTTCTTTTCATGACTTTATTGATGTATCTCAAGTTCATATGTAAAAGTTTTCACTTGTTTCCATTGCTGGGACTTCTGCTCACCCTTTCTTTTGATGTATGTCCCCAGGTTATGAGATGCAGTAATGATCCTAGGGTGAACATGAGGATAATTCTTTCAAGTGTTTATGAAGAATGTTTTTTTTGTTTCATGTTTTATGTTCCTTGTTTCCAAGACACTAAACCTTAAAGATCCTCAGTTCCATGTAATGGAATGAAAGTTATGTTATAAAAAGACGGGATGCTATAGTTGGTATCAAAGGATGTTTTAGTTATTTGTGGAAATTAGGATATTAAAACTCTAGGAAGAACCCTATAGAAAAGTTTAAATATAGGAAATCATCCTGGTATTTTGGTGAGTATTGAGTAAGGGGTTGCCAAGAAAATACATCCATGTCTGGATACGAGCAGGTAGAGGTGGCTCTGGAACAGATGTTTATAGGGGTAAAACCCGAAAACACCGCTTTGAGCAAGACTCGAACGGGAACTGGTACATGACAATGGGCTTTACTGCACTCTTGGTTACGACACCCCCGAGGGATATGCTTTGGTAAATTCATAAGCTTGGTATGAACCATTGTTAAAGGAACAAAGATAAAATAAAATAAAGATTCACATAAGAATATATGATCATGGATAACCTAGATGGGAACCTATGGGATCACAAGTTAGGGTATACTTTTCTTCTACAAGTTATCCTTATATGCTTTAAGTTCCTTTTCATGATTATTGGTTAAGTATTTAAGCCTCTAATTATACTTTCTCTTCTTAGTTAATGGTGGGAAATGGAATAACGTGTCCCAACAACCAATGTGATAGGAAATGCGACAATTTCCGTATTAATATGACAGAGATGATTAGGGGATTAAAAGATGACTATTATTTTGGAAGAGGTTCACTATTTTGGGAACCCTATATGATCGAGGTAAATAGATTACTACGGTATTTTCATTGAGGAGTAAGGTTGACTTATATTTTGAAGAATCGATGAATTTAAGGTGGACTTATAGTAATTTAGGTTACTTATGGAAATGATTAACCTATCTTGCGGTAAATATGTTTAGGTTAGTTACTTTTGTTATAAGATGTTAGGAGTGGTTGATGTTGTTTGGAGATGAATGATAAAGTTTACCTTGGAAGACTATGTTATCAAATCCTTCTTGTATTTGGGTTTCAATCTTAGTTTGGTTTATTTTGAGGATTTTTAAGGACAGTTATTTACAGAATGGTCTATGATGAACTCTGAGTAGTACCATGGAACTTTGAAGATTTAAAAGTAGTTTCCATTCCTTTGGGATTATTTCGTTTTGAAGATTTGGTTTACCTTACCCTTTCTGTTTTTGGGATAATGTTTAAAGATAGATGAAATAGATGGTTAATCTTTTGTGGATTATGTGATTCTCTAGATGATGATTCTTGTGTTTTTATGAGACCAAGTGTTTTTGAATGCACCTCGTTTGGAGAAAAGATTATTTTTGGGTAGAAACTTATTAAAGGATGAAACTCTACATGAAGGTAGGTTTATTTTCTTATTTTTCTGTTCTATGTAGTAAATGAATTCCTCAAAATTATGAAATGGAATGTAAAACAAAAACGTTGTTGGTTTACGTTTCCTGCTAGGTAATCAAAGACCGTTTACACACATCATAAGTTTGGGATTTTCTTATGGTTAAATTTCTCCTAATCATGTTCTCTATCACTCTCCCTCAGAACTTGACACTTTGTTTTCTCCTCCATGTCCATGTTTTCCTATATGGAATCCTAGTGTGGGTTAACTCGGGTGACCTTTGTACTTCCCTTTATTTCATTTAAAGTAATAGTTTTACTGACTCCTTTTCCGATGTGGGACTTTCAATGAAATTTCAAAACCCAATTTTAAAAATTGCGAGGACGCAATTTCTTAAGGGGGGAAGATTGTAACGACCCAAAATTTTAAATAAATATTGTCTCCTAATTTTATGTGTTATTTTATTTTATTTTTATACTCAACAAAAATGTTTCATTTGATAACATGAGTATAATTAAAATGAGACTGTTGGGTTTTGACTATTATTTCACCATTGGTCAATATGACTGCTAGAAACTAAACGTTTTGACTATTGTCTCTAAATACAAGCAATCATGGTTAATTAATATAGAAAGAAGATTCGATGGCCTCACCCAGTAGTCTTGGACCGATCGAAGCCCATCTAACAGAACTTGGGAAGGAGGTAGCACCACTGGGCTTTGCTCTGGACCAAACCCAAGCTGAACTTCATCGTATAAAGCTAGAACAGGATCGCCTTCACGAGAAGTTCAAACTGATAGAGATTACTACTCGTGCGATGTTGGCCAAGCCTCCCTCGGATTCTCTCACCTTAGCACACCTTACACTTAGGTCCTATGATGGTGTGATAAGGGGCTATGTAAGGAGACCCTAACTTTCTTGTATAATCCCTTGTTTTAAATAAAAATTTCTATTTCATTTATGAATTTTCAAATGACCGGATAAATATAGTATGGATATTTTTGATGAATTTTAGAAAAAGGATATTTTAAAAATGTTCATGTAAACCTTAAATAATTAAAAATGTGTAATGATTTTCAAAAAATGGTATTCTACAATTATGTTCAGTACAAAATTTAGAGTCTAATAAGATCAACTTGATTTTTGATGAATAGTAAATTATGAATAGTGATTTTATGATTAGATTAATAATGTGTCCAAATGGATTAGTAATCTCACTTAAAGAAAGTATTAAAATAAGCTAGGCACTTTGATTAAGTAATGTGATTCAATAAAATGGTTAAATAATGGTTTCATAAATTATTATTCAAGTATTAGTTTTTTCGAATGAATAGTGTTTTTTAATTAAAATTTTAATTAAAAATATTTAGCAAATTATTTTTATAAAATGGACTTCATTTTTGAACTCTGAGCATCGATATTATGTTAAGGTAATTTTTGGGGATTTTTCTGGAAAAAAATAAATTTTCGATGAATAGTGTTTTTAATTAAAAATTGAATTAAAAATATTTAGAAAATTATTTTTATAAAATGGATTTCATTTTTGAAATCAGAGCATTGATATTTGGTTAAGGTGAAATTTTGGGATTATTCAGAGAAAGTTGAATTTTCGATGAATAGTGAAAATGCAGTTTTAGGGTTTCGGTATGTTTAATGACATCATAACTATGTCATGATGATTTCATGAGATATTTTAAGGGTTGGCCGGCCAAGGGTGATGAATTATTGTTTTGGGGGCCCCATGTGGCCTAACTCCATGGTAAATGCCAAGGGAGAGCACATGGTTTTGAGAAAAGAACTTGTGAGGTGTCCCTTGGCCATTAATGCCTTGTCCCCTCACTTTCCCTATAAATAACCACTCTTTCATCCTTTAGTTTTCACTCCCAACTCTCCCCCAATGAAGTTATGGTCTCCTTACCTCCCAAGGATTCCTCCAAAGGTGCCCCCAAGCCCTCAAGGTCCAAACCTTTGAGTTTTAAGAGTTACGTTTTAAGGTAAGGGATTCGACTTCTCTCTTTAATTTCAAGTAATCTCTTTTATGTCATTACTTTTATGCTACATGTTATTATGTTGGAGGATGTTCTTTTATACTAATCTTACTTCCCTTTTTTTGTTCATATAATGAGATATCCCCTCTTACTCTCATTATTTCGTTTTATGAAGTTTTAAGTGGCGCCGTTAGGCTGCCGAAATATTTGTAACGGACTCTTTCTCCCTTCTCATTTTTCAAGATCTATTTTCATGTAAAGTATTTCATGTTCCTTTTTATTATGTTGGGGTATGATCTCTAAATTTATCATACTGATCTTTTATGATCATATTATGAGAGACCCCATTTTATCTCTTCAATTCAGTATTTTGAAGTTTTAAGTGGCGCCGCTAGGCTGCCGAATTTTTAAGTGGTTCTTCACCCTTCTCGTTTTGAAGTTCTACTTTCATGTCAATTCTTTCAGGTTACTTTTTGTTATGTTGGGGTATGATCTCTATATCTATCATAATGGACTCTTATTTTCATATGATGAGAGACCCCATTTGATCTCTTCAATTCTGTATTTTGAAGTTTTAAGTGGCGCCGCTAGGCTGCCGAATTTTTAAGTGGTTCTTCACCCTTCTCGTTTTGAAGATCTACTTTCATGTCAATTCTTTCAAGTTCCTTTTTGTTATGTTGGGGTATGATATCTATATCTATCATACTGGAATCTTATGTTAATATGATGAGAGACCCCATTTGATCTCTTCAATTCAGTATTTTGAAGTTTTAAGTGGCACCGTTAGGCTGCCGAATTTTTAGGGGATTCTTTCACCCTTATCATTCTTTTCAAAGTTCTACTTTCATGTCAAGTCTTTCAAGTTCCTTTTTAATTATGTTGGGGCATTATCTCTATATCTATCATACTGAACTCTTATGTTCACATGATGAGAGACCCTATTTGATCTTTTCAAATCATTGTGTTTGAAGTTTAAGTAACGTCGTTAGGCCGCCGAACTTTCATAAGAGAAATCGAATTTTTTTCTTTCTTCCATGTTTTTTATTTCAAATGGTATGTCCTTGAAATTTAATTAACATGATCATGTATCCTTCTTATTCTGTCCATCTACTGTTTTATGGGTCATTTATGAATGTTTGACCCATTTTTCCTCTCTTTTTAATGTCTTCTAAAACCTCGTAACATAGCCGTTATGCTGCAGAATTTCCGTCTCAAAATGTCTCTCTCTTTTTCTAAAGTTCTTTTATATTATTAAGTGAATACTCAAAGATCTTTTTCTAAAGGTGTATTCACATACATACCAAAATGTTCTATTTTAAATTCTGGTATTTACATACATGAGACCCACCTTCCTTTTCTGTGGGTTTTAAAGTGACGTAAAGATCATGTCTTTAAAGCAGTTGTTAAAAAGTTGTGATTATGAAATGAAACCCATTTATTTTATGCTATATGGGTTATTTATGAAATGTTTGATGATAATATATGTGGATCACATGATAATAAAGGCAAATTTAAGGGTGCGCCCTGATAGCGCTCCAATGCATTGGGTAAAGACTTAATCTCTAGAGATGACCATTTTTAACGACGCCTTGGTGAATAACCTTGGTAATTTTTAACGACGCCTTGGTGAATAACGTTGGTAATTTTTAACGACACCTTGGGGTTGGACCTTGGTGAAACGAAATGATTGTCAATATTAAATGTTGCAGCCACATCTTCAAGTTATGAAAAATGTTATTTTTATTATGATGTATCTCATGATTTCATTTTCATGCCTTAAAGTTATTTTCATGGCTTTATTGATGTATCTCAAGTTCATATGTAAAATGTTTCACTTGTTTCCCTTGCTGGGCCTTCGGCTCACCCTTTCTTTTGATGTATGTCCCCAGGTTATGAGATGCAGTAATGATCCTAGGGTGAACATGAGGAGAATCCTTTCAAGTGTTTAAGAAGAATGTTTTTTTTTGTTTCATGTTTCATGTTCCTTGTTTCCAAGACACTAAACCTTAAATATCCTCAGTTCTGTGTAATAAAATGAAAGTTATGTTATAAAAAGATGGTATGCTATACATATGGACCATAATGAGATATGGGAGCTTCAGTTTCAGTTATATGACCTTCTATAGAAAGGTTTTATTAGAAACAGTGTGCCCCATGGGCATCTCTAGTTTTGTTTTGGGAAAAGGTCAGTGGGAGATTAAAACATTGTGTGGATTATCATCACCTGAACTAGAACATGATAAATAATAAGTACCCATTTATGAGGATTGAAGACCTCTTTGACTAGTTCTAAGGCATGATATGGTCCTCAAATATCAATTTCAAATTCGGCTACAACCAGGTGAGGGTTCACAAGGATAATATTCCAAATTTGGCATTCTAACATCACTATGGAAACTATCAGTTACTAGTGATTCCCTTTGGTTTGAATAATTCCCCCTTCATATTTTTGGCTTTTATTAACTAGGTCTTCTATCCATATGTGAACCAGTTTGTTGTTTTCTTCATCAATGACATACTCATCTTCTATGCATACAAGGAGGAGCATACAGAGCACTTGAGGATGGTCCTAGATTTTCTTCGAGAGCACCAGATTTATGAAAATTTATCGAAGCCCCAGTTCTAGATTCATGAGGTTAAATTTTTAGGGAATTTCATTTCATGTAATGGTTTATCATTGGACTCAGTGGATATTTTGTTGTGCTTTCATGGGAGACACCCAAGAGCATGGTGGAGGTGTGAAGTTTTCTTTTATTAGAGGGGTATTATATGAGGTTTATGGTAGGATTATACAGAATCACAACCCCTTTGACTACCTTAATGTAAAAAAGGGAATCTATTTATCTAGTCTGAGTAGTTTTATAGGTCCTTTGAGGATTTTATGCTGAGGTTGATGAGTTCTACAGTATTGATACTTTTGGAGGAAGGCATAGAGTACATAGTGTATTGCGATGCCTCGGGAGCTGGGCTTTGCTGGGTGTTGATGTAACAATACGAATTTATTTTATACGAGTCAAGGAAGTTTATACCCCATGAATATAACTACACAACTCATGAAATAGATCTTGTAGTGGAATTTTTCATCATGATGAAGTAGATAAACTGCATTCTTGGATAACACTTTGTGGTTTACTCATATCACAATATTCTCATGTACATCTTCATGCAGAGAAACCTAAACCTAAGAAAATGTTGTTGGTTGGAATTATTATAGGATTGTGACATCAAGATAGTCTATACTCTAGGTAAGGGTAAAGTTGTATAATAATCCCTTAACATGAATTCCTAGGATTGTTTTGTGAAGGAGGCTTCAGAATAGTTGGCTTCCCTATAGCTGACCCTGGTGGAGGAGAAGGGTTCAACTTTTCTACTATTGATGGTGTTGAATCCTCTAATTCTCAAGTGTGTGAGAGATTCCCAAATAGGAGAAATAAAGTGTGAGGTCTTATGTGACTATATATCCAATGGTGACATAGAAGATGGATATTCTGAAGGAGTGAATCACGTCATCTTATTCCAGGGGAGGACGGTGGTTCCAGCTTCACTACAGGAAGAGGTTATATAAGAGTTCCAAACTTATCACCTAGTTGTACAACCTGATGCATGGAAGATATAAAATGAGCTTTAGTTTTGGATTTGGGGGTCTGACATGAGATGAAGCATAGTTGAGTTCATATCTTTATTCCTTACCTATCAATAGGTTAAGGTTGAGCACCAAGTTTCAGCAGGTTTGTTGCAACACCTTAAGATCTTGAGTAGAAATGAAATGACATATCCATGGAATTTTCTGACATGGATTCCATGATCAATGAAGTCCAAAATCCATCTAGATAATATTTTACTGACTTACAAATTTATAACACTTCCTTAATATTAGAGAGTAGAGTTAATTAGAGAGTTTGGGGTAGTTTTAAGTATGGGATATCATTCTCTTTCATGGGGTACCCTCAAAAATTGTCTCCAATATTGATGTGTGGGTTATGTCACTATTATTGAGAGGCTTTTTGGATTCATTCAGGACCCAAATGAGGATGAGTACAAACTTTCCCCCCCATTCTGATGGAAGACCTAGCACACTATCTAGGTGTTTGAGGATATTCTAAGGGCTTACATGTTAGGATTTCTTCGGAGTTGGGAGGATCACATTCCATTGGTAGAGTTTTCATACAACAATAGTTACCACTTTACCATCGACATGAAACCTTTTGAGTCCCTATGTAGGATACCCTACAGGTTAACATTGTATTGAAAATATATCATTGAGATATCTCATATAGGATCATAGATGGTTCATGTGATAACGGAGAAAGTTTGGGTCATCCACGAGCAGATGAGGATGGCCTAGAGAAGATATAAATATTACGCATATCGATGTATTAATTCCTTATATTTTGATTTGGGAGAACATGTTTTCCTAATAGACTCTCCATGATGAGGATTATGGAGGTTCAGATAGAGAGGAAAACTAATCACAAGGTTCATCATTCCGTTTGAGATCATTCAGAGGGTTTTCTAGGTTTCTAACCACCTTGACCAACCTCCACAGCTGGAGAAGGTGCATTATGTCTTCCATGAGTCACATTTGAGGTGATATGTTCATGACCCCATGCATTTCATTGATTGGGGTGAGTTGTACATCAAGTATAGTGCCACATTTTCAGAGCACCCAATAGAAATCAAGGATTGGAATGAGAGGACCCTATGTGAAAGGACCATCCCCTTGGTTTTCATGTTGTGGTTTCATGAGAATGTTCAAGAGAGTTCCTTAGAGTGGGGATCCTAGTGAGGGGTCAGTATGTTGATTTTTTCTTAGTTTTTCTTTTCATGGATGAAAATATTAAAGGAGGAAATGATTTAGAGAACCAAATTTTCCTTCTAAGACTTTTACATATTTCAATATATATCTCTAGTGCTAGGCGCCAAGATAGTGTGCGATTCTCTGGCTTGGTGTGCCCAAATTAATTTTATGAAAATATTAAATATATTTTATATTATATACATAATTATTTTTAAATAAAATAGGATAACTCTTTAATGGAAGACCGCATCAAAAATCTGAGATAATAATTGAGTCTGGAATGTGTTTTTCATTCCGAGTAGGACATAAAATGGGTCGGTGTGGGGTGTTCAGACTCCACTGACATTCGCGGTACGTTGATTGAGTTAATTAATTAGTTCATTTTTTTACTTAAATGATATGCTAATAAATATCTTTTTAGGGAAAAATGTTCATCATCAACCTCATAATATTAGAAATTATGATGATTCTATCATGTATCCTTCTTTTGGAAGATCTCAACAGATGATGATGAAACACAGAATCATACCAGATCAGTATATAATGAATGAAAAGATCTTTCTTTATTTTTGCTGAGCATGTTATTCATTAATGAACAATCCAAAACCATGGTATGAATCATTAATTGGTGATTTATGCACTTTTGATTAAATATTTTGAGCATATCGACCCCTTCTATCAATCTGTGTCAAATTATATCCTTTTCATGTGCCCGGGTACATATTAATTTGATTGTCTCAATTGTTTTCTAAACTGAGTTTTCCACTCTTGATTGTTGGCCAATAATGCTTGACCAAGGATGTTTAAACATTTATTATTGTACTTTTCCCCCTTTTTTCATTTTTTTCATAACCATTTGGACCTCGAGGCCCTGATTCGTCAATTTAATGGTTGTACTGAGCCCGATCAGACCCCCAGATTCATAGCTATTTCGGGAACAATTAGCAGATCAACACTCTTAACATAGATATAGATTGTCTATGAGTTTGGGATTTTTTTTTTGTGATTCAATGTCAAGGAATTTAATGTTTATGGTGAATTAGAATTCCAAAAGTGTGGTGTACATCCAAAGAACGAGGGTTTATTTCTAGAGAACGATGACTGAAGATCATGATTTTCAGAAAGATCTATGATTTTTAGGCTGATTCAAGGTGAAATCTATGAAAATGTGAGTATATTAAAGCATGAAGATCAGATCATAGAAATTGAGTGAGAACCCAACTATGAAACATATACATGGATGAACACATGGTATATATCCCCCTCAGCAGCAGTGGCTATGATTTTGGAATACATAATAATTCCATGACGTGCATGTTGTCCTACACGTTGTGTACCCTTTCCTCAATTTACACCCTATATAGAGGATCAAATTGGTATGAATCCATGTGTGCGTACATGGTTAGGTACATGGACATGTATCAAAGTACACATAAAATCCAGTTCTCATGGGAGACACCATGTGAGGCAACACATCATCAATAGAGTTCACAGATTCGGTGTCTGGTACATGGTTATCAATGCTCCTTTCCATCATAGAGTCTAAATGACTAAAAAAGGGGAATACCTTAGCATAAAGAGATTCATCCTTTGAGGAAACATAAAAAATTGACAAAGGCATGAATAAGGATTCCTTTAAGAAAGGGTCGTGCAAGTTTCATCATGGTCACGCAAGTATACTTGTGTGCCACATATTGGGCGTGCAGGTGACTTGTGTGCCCTATTTGATTTTCTCCCAAGGTCTTGATTATCCTATAAATAGCCCTTGTGGGCCCCCCATTTCGGGGAAGGAAAAATTCCAAAAGATAGATTTGAGCTCTCGGTGCCCTAGTCTCTTCTTGATGTCTTCTGAACACTTTTAAGGTAATTTCTTACCTAGAATAGAAGATCTAAAGAGGGGGAACAAGGCCTAAGTGTTAAAATTCATAAACACTTGCACGCCTAAGTGTCTAACCCTTAAGGGAAATGAAGACACTTGCGCTCCACCTTATCCCTTCAACAAAACTTGTGCGACATACTTTTGGAAGCCTTTAGGGATAATACTAAAGGATTGAGCCAAGTCTTGCCAAAGTATTACCCTATAGGTTAACCTTCGTGGAAGTACACATGTGTCACGCAAGTATACATGTGCGACCAGTACTTGCGTGCCTTATAAGGACTAGCGCTCCTACCTATTTTTGAGTGGCCCTCCAACTTATTCAACTCTTTTCTTCAAATCCAACTCTCCTCTTCAAGATTTAGCCTTCAAAACCCTCCTTAAAGCCATTTTTGGCATGGTTTCTTTATTTTATTCCTTATCTGAAAGGAATTATTTGGAAAATATCTCAAAATATAAGTAATTTACATATATTTATGTCACTAAGGTGAGAGATTTCATTAATTCTACCTCATCCTTTAGGATTAGAAGATCTTTAATTTGGGCCTCTTTTTCAGGAGTAATCCCCAGTCATAATTTTCCTTAACTTGGGCCTCCTTTTCAGGAGTAAGCCCCAGTCCATGTTCCCTAACCTAGGAATCCTCCTCAAAAGTAAGCCCCAATCTCAAATTCCATTAATATGGGTATCCTCCTTATGAATAAGCCCCAACGTTCCCCAATTTGGGCCTCCTTTTTAGGAGTAATCCCCAGTCATAATTCCCCTTAACATGAGCCTCTTCTTTAGGAGTAATCCCCAGTCTTAATTTCTCTTGATCTGGGCTTCCTTATCAGGAATAAAACCCAATCATAAGTCCCTTCTAATTTCGGAATCCTTCTTAGGATTAAGTCCAAAGTTAAGTATCCAAAAATCCATAAAGCACATATACATTTATGGACCTTGTTCCTAGGTTTCTTCCCTGAAGTAAATCCCAATATTAATCTATCTGGGCAGTCATACATACATAATCCCCACATCATTCCTTATGATTGCATCTTTCTTGGCATATTCGTCAGGTTTTACTGATACCTCTTGTTTCTCACACCGAGCATGACTCATGTGAGCTTAGAGGGTAAAAGTAATTATGACATCTTCCTTTGGGCCATAAATCATGAATAAACCTCATACTTTGTTACTCAAACTATGTGGGTTCTGATTCCTTTTCTAAACAAGGATACATAGGTAGCCCATCTGTGGGTACGATCCCAAATCTGAAATAATCCATGTCCTTCTGAACGAAAATAAACTTCAAGTGCCCCACAGAGTGGCTTTAAAACTAGTATGGTTATCATAATGAACAATAGATTTCTATATAATGTATTGAAGGATACCATTGACTGAGAATCTCTAACAAATGAAGATGATTATCTATCGATGAAGAACCTAAAATACATATAAAATATTCTCTAAATCTCATACATATCAATCATTGATTGTCATATCTAAAGAAAATCTCATTTTCATACTTGGTAATTTATTAAGGATTCACGAACATAACTCAAATCTATAAAAAGAGTCCCAGAGTAGAGAATAATTCCTCCCAAAAAGGTGTGATGAGTCTGACCTCCCATCCTCTCGACCAATGAAAATTCTTAAGCCTCATCAGTCCATAATTAATGTGCACCTACATTTGGAAAGTAGGTCCAAATGGATATAGAATCATTGGATGTTTCTGGTTCTACAAACACACCCATTAGAAACCGATTGGAATGTTTTAACCTTAAACAAACGAGGTCATCCCAATTTCTAGAGGAAACAAAAAATAGTGAACCCGATGTGAATCCTTAACCATGTTAAAATTTTGTTTTACTTATTTCTTAGTCCCCTATTTAAAATTCAATGAGAGGGAAAAAAACAATCAATAACATATGTTCTCATCCAAAAGATGTAGTGGACAAACTTATCTTGATTATGTCTATTATATAAAAAAGGCACTCGTTTCCAAGATCTCTCAGTGTTACAGAAATGGCTTCTCTAAAGTTGAAACCTGTGAATGCATCTACCACTACTCCTGCTGGATCTTTGTTCGCTCTGAGGATGACATCACCTACTCAGCGTCTTCAACACTGGGTATCAAATGCACTTGTTAAGGAATACTATCAAAATGGTACCATTCTGACTCTATCGGCCGCTCGACAATCCCTCCAAGTCAACAATTCACCTTGGTTCTCTAGATAGCGACAACCAGTGATCAAGAAGCAGGTGGTACAAACCACCGTCTCCAACCGTTTCGGGTCGTTAGCCTCGAAACTCAATCACCGGTCCCTCCTATACTATGGGGAGGTGAATGAGAAGTCCACTAAAGGCCTTAATTCAAAAATACATAAGTCCTTCCCGAGGGATCCCATCAATAATCGCCGCTAGACTCGTGTGGCAGTGCACCCTCAACATGATGAGGGTATCGCCTTTAGGGGTTCGGCTTAGGTCCCTCAGACCCGAGCACGCAAGACGAACCGCCAGAGGAAAAATTCGGTCAACATGGAGCAGGTTCTTACTTCTTCCCCCTCCGTAGAAGTCCATCAAGCCAACTTGATGGCAAGCAATGAGCAGGAACATACACCCGTCTGTCCTGATTTTACTGCCCAGCTGACTCGTCTGGAAGAAACATGCCAATCCCACCAGGAAATTACAGATGAGTATTATAGGCAGGCATATACACCTATTTATAACTCATTATCTAGTCAGCAGGCTCGTATGACTACAACCAAAGAAGGT
The DNA here is from genome assembly GCA_963277665.1 of Viscum album. Taxonomy (NCBI): domain Eukaryota; kingdom Viridiplantae; phylum Streptophyta; class Magnoliopsida; order Santalales; family Viscaceae; genus Viscum; species Viscum album. The sequence goes on from OY728148.1 coordinate 2,133,854,117, forward strand.
CTCCAATCTGATATGGTGGAAACTGATAAACTAGAACAAACACCTGTTTAGAATCAACAATTCTGTCAGTAGTATCATCTTCCGGTATTGAAGGAAAATCGTCAACCATATTTGATGGGGAATACACAGAAGGAACATAAACCTACCAATATTTATCAAGACTACCAACAGTCTCATTTGGTAGCATCCTGAGAAGTCAGTCGGAAAGCTTCGACGACAAATTTGGAGAATACTCAACTCTCTTCCCCCACACATGAGTACTGTCAGAATTCACTGATAGGAAAAGGTAGACATGAGCAGAAATGCACACCTACTCCAAGTACAGAATGGACGTATATTACTATTCTGGTAGCTGAAGTCACCAAGAACATTCTAAAAATGGTGAAAGAGTAGAAGCAAATCCCTGCTCATATTCTGGATGCCTTTCAGAATATTATAACAGCTTCAGCAACATCACAGGGACAGAAATGAAAATCTGTCCCTACCAGTGGAGTAACACATCAACATATCACTCTGAAACAGATACACACTTATGTTCCAGTCCAAGAGGGTTGTGGGAAATACTCCCTCATGTCATACGAACAATCAAGTCAAGCACATACACTTGATTTGAATGGAGATAATCAGCCTAACCTGACTATTTCTCCTGAGCAGGCACATACACCTGCCCAAAATAACCACTTTCATCAAAAAGTGGTTCCCAAAGTGAGTAAGAAGTCGTTTAAGAAAAAGACATGTTTAGCACAGTCAAGAAATCAAGGGACAATCTGTAACAAGGCCTTGCTCGATGTTAGATTTCTTTAATCCCTCGGACAATTATTTGTTGGAATTAAAAATTATACTCTCTCATTTCCCAATAGTGGGGACATTAATTTTGAAGTTCTTCATCAGACACTTCCTCATGAAGGCTTTCTTCATGAAAGTTCAATCGATCTTGAAGTATCATCTTCATATTAGAGACACAAGAACCCTATGTGTGGCCAGAAGATCAAGGAGAAAAAGGTTTCATCTTTTGCTATAACCCACCGTGGTGGTCCTCCCAATGATGATGAATTTAGCTACAAAAGTTCTCTCTGTAGTAGTAATTCACATTTCTTGGAAACCGCTCCAATGGAAAATGTAGTGACAAGAAATACCTCTTATCTTGAGGCACTTGAAAATGTGAAGCCAGTCATGTCTGATACTTTACCATTAGCAGCTGAAAACCTTTCTCAATCAGAATACAGCCTAAGGTGTAGGTCATTCTCCAAACCACCCCTAGGTCATTCATCTTCTAGTTTGATAAATGAATTCATTACAAATCTTGTTTAATCTGATGAAGCAACAAGTAAGCATCAGCTCTGGTCTAATCAGGTAGAAGAATCTTCATTGAATTATAAAGAAAAAGTGCTGAATATGAGAAAACAACTAGTGAAAGGTGAAGTGCCAGTCATGTTTTGGCCTTTGGTTGACTCTCATTATGACATTCCAGAGATGTTGACGGAATATTGTATTCATGATATTCATCTCAACATGTGGAAAACTCATTGTCAATTTAGAGAGAAAATGTTTTCTTATGATGAATATTAAAATCATGTCAAGATAATATAAGGGTTACAATGCCAAATTGATTTGGCCTCTCTCTCAGTTTCTCGATATCTGAAGGTTGAAAAGCAGCAGAGATCCCTTCAACATTCATGCCTTGGAACACTAAAAATATTGCATCAGTTAATTATTGATTCCCCATCTGGTATTCATATCAGGGGATGGGGTGTTCATGGAGCATTGTATTTCACTGTACTCTCCAGTCAACAAAGCCCACCAAAAATTGTCTCATGCAATGTTATTGCCCATGGACGGCCACAACCAATTGGATTTGTTTGTAATCAAAGGCTTTCTCAGGAACATGCCTCAACTAGTTCTTCCCAAAGTCAGGCATACAATGAACAAGTTGTTGAATTACTTTTGCATTAGGAAAAATAAAAAATTGAACAGGCCTCTCGTTTAGAGCGTGCACATCATCAGGTGACAGAAGTGGTAGAAATCATCAAGCGGTATTTTTATCTAGGTGATTTGAGTGGATATAGGTTGATGCATCCATCCAATTTCCGGACTAAAGTCAAAAAGATCAGGAGTGATTTTAAGAAAGTCTCAGATATAGTAGCCCAAGAACCACCCCATCTTTCCAGACTGGGGACTCTTTTAACCCAACCCTCAGAATCAACAAATAGGATTCGATGAGTTGAGAAGGAATAGCAAGAACTTCCCCAGTCCACAGGATTGGGGACTTTTCAAATCCTCAATCTCTTCCTCAGAGGAAGTTAGTCTTCTCTCGATTAGGAAAGAATCCACAAGAGGAATAATGAGCTGAATTACCAGGAGATTCCCTCAAAATTACTTTTTGTCAAGAAGTTCTTGAGGGATCAAATCAACAAAAGGCAATGTCTCATCAAGGACATGGAATAAGGAAGTATCGAAGAAATTCTGATAGAAGGGATGCAATGTGTTATGCATCAATAAATGTCATCAATGTCGTTGTTGTTGATCCTCCAGAACATGAATCTCACTCAGAGGGATCAGATGAAGAAGTTCCTACTCAAGACATTGTACACACAGACACAAATGAAGAAGGTGTGCATACACGAAATCAAAGGCTTACCCAAAATCTAGGTATTCCTTCAAATAATCAACTTCACCCTCTCTAAAAGGTGTCCAACAAGGGGAAAGGGAAGAATCATGTTAAATAACCTTCCTATGGAGAAGGCTAATCACTCTCACTAGAGAAAATATTTTCACAAAAGGAGGAAGAAATGAAGAAATTAAGGAGATTGAATGCAGAACTACTTCAAATTAGTCTTCCTCCTAAGCGTTCTGGAGTCAATAAGTCAAGGGAATTTGTTGTAGCTACTGATATGGATCAAGTGTATCCTCCTTTACTAGTATACCCTCAGAGGTCTAATCCTATGGGTCATGCACAACAACAATCGGCGGTGCTACCTTTAGTTGCAGTACCTGCCACCACATCTATCCAAGATCCAGTTATTGCACCTTCTTAGGTCCAATCGCAACCGGATGTTTCTCAAAAGTTAATAACTACCATTGAGTCATTAACAGCTCGGTTGGTAGTTGTGGAGGGAAAACTTTCACAAATTCAACCAGAAAAGAGATCTTACCCTGAATGGGTTGATGCAATTCCTCCCCCATCAAATTTTTCAAGTACCACATTCCCAATTTTTAATGGTTCGGGAGATCCAGAGAAACACATAACACATTTTGTTTCTCGTTGTGATCCTATGATAGGAACCCCTCAGCAACACAAAATAGTTAAGGTCAGGTGTTTTGTACAGTCATTACAAGGACCTGCTTTTGTCTAGTATACAAGCTTGCAATACTGGTCAATTACCAGATGGGGGGCTCTCCGTCAACGATTCCATATTTAATTTATCTCAATGTTTCCAAACACAATAGTTTTTGATCTTAGAAATTGTAAGAAAAGGGATAATGAAAGGGTTTCTGATTTCATTTCTCGCTGTAAGGGATTAACATATTCCCTAAGCTTAGCACTCCCTCAAGAATAATTGTTGCCAATATATGTGGAAAATTTGCGTGATGAATTATGCACACCGTTGATCCTTGTGAAATACACAGGCGGGTTTCAAGACCTTACTTCAATCGATCAACATATTGAAGACTCTCTTAGGAAGAATAAGGATAAAACTCGTGTAATTCCATCAGCTTCAAGAAGGATAATGGGAAGAGCAGAGACTGCTACAGTTATGCTTAAACAAGCACCTACACCTACTTCTACTTCAAAATCTTCATATTATCTAAGGAATCCACCTCCTGAGCATCAACAATAGAGGTCATTTCGTCAAGATGATCAAAGAGATCAAAGATGGAAAAAATTTGAGGAGTTAAATAGAAAAGTTTATTCTTTCTGAAATGAAAAAGTTCCTGGTTACTTCATTTCGACTCTGGAAAATAATTTGGTTCAATTTCCAAGGCCCAAATGGTCGAAAAAGGAAAGAGATTAAGACCGTCCCAAATATTTCCAATTTCATCAGATGTTGGGGCATCCCATTCAGGAGTGTTTGTCTTCAAAGACCTCCTCCAGAAAATGGTGGACTCAGGACAAGTAAAATTAAAAGGTTCTTCATCTCAGGTAGCATGTGTTTTTGCTATAGATCCATAGGAATAATGTGAGTGGAAATAAGTCAAAAGATAAAATGTGTAGAAATATGATGATTGGATGGTCAGAAAAACGATCAACCGAACCCATGCCATTTTATGAACACAATTGAAGAAACCAATTGTGTCTTATGCTATGAAAGCCACAGAAAAACCTCCTTCAGCAAAAGAAAAATTCTGAAAGAAATGACATAATTAAAATAAAGAGTAACAGTCATAAGAATATGAGATCGTGTCAAAGCCCATGTTGTCTTTGACTCTGGAAGATTTTATACCATATACTTCAAAGCCACAGGCACCACCCCACCAAACAGCACAACCTAAACTGGCTAATCAGGCTGAGTCTTCATCAGATGAAGAGTTGATCTTTGGTTCTCTTAATATGATTCACATAACATATCCCTATGCCAGTCACAGTTTCGATCTTGATGAGCCTGAATTCCCTGTATCAAACAGAGGAGTTAGAGGGAGTTCATGAGGTCTAGGATACATACGAAGATGTGGATATCCCAGAAGCCACTATTCCAATTCTACCCCTGCTAGAACTGTGTATGCAGCAGAAACTCGTGGTAGAGCCCTTGAACGAGCTCAAAAAGAACCAGAAAGTTCTTCCATGCATGGAAGATTCAGTCCTGACACAATTATTCTGGAGGATCGGTTGGAGGTTACACCTTATTCCTCACAGAAAGTAAATAGACCAGGTCAGTCTAATCTTCCAAATCCAGGATTATTTCCAACTCCTACCCCGATACAAGAATCATCTACTTCCAAAACATCAACTTCTAAGGAACCTGTGAAACCACATGTTCCTATTGGGAAACGCAGCCCTTTGGACCAAAAGTATGATGTCTTGAAACATTTGGCCCAAGTACCGACCAAGTTATCAATTCTTGATGCATTAAATATATCAAAGGATCTTTAAGAGGCACTCGTTGAGGCTTTGTCAAGTCCTCAGGTATTCAAAACTGAAATTGTTGCAGCTGAAGTCTACCATGTAGAGAATAATCCTGCAGAATTCCATGGAGTGATATCTTTCACAGATGAAGATGATGTTGTGTATGGACATATTATACCTTTGTATTTATCTGGCAAGGTCAATGATGTAGACATCCGAATATATTTCATTGATACTGGTTCAGGAGTCAACCTCATCCACATTCATACACTTCTTCAATTGGGCCTCACTGAATCTGATTTATCTCCTTCTACTTTGATGTTGCAAGGATATGATAAAAATGAACAAGAACCTCTAGGAATGATCACACTCATAACTCAGTTTATAGATCATGTATCCAATTCAGATTTCATGGTTGTTCGTCACGACATAGCTTTCAACATTTTACTTGGAAGACCTTGGCTACATCAACCTGCGGTTATCCCTTCATCATACCATCAATGTCTCAAATATTGTTTCAATGATCAAATTGGGACATTGTATGGTGATAAAGCCACATTCAAAACATGTGAATCTCAATACATTGAGGCGGAATTCTATCACATGGAGGGTAAGGAGAAATCTACAACAAGGGAGGATACCAAAGTTAATGCTCCATATGGTTTGGAAAAGATTTCAGTAGACCAAAACGTATATGTGAGTACAGATTATGTGTTACCTATCAGTCAAATTGATAGGATAGACCCAGATCCAAATACTCTTATGGAAACTTCCATGATGTCAATTACCGAAATCAATCCAGAGAAGATGAGAGAAATTGGTGATTCACCAAGCAATGATGAAAGCTCAAATGGAGATGTCTTCAATTCATCCGCTGAAATCCAGAAAGTCTATACTTTGCCAACCAGGCTAGATGAAGTTATAGCAATGTTAGAGATGAATTATGATGTTGATTCTCAATCCATCAGCTCCTCTTTATTACCCATGGAAGACCCTTCATCATCAATAGAGTCAGAAATGGTAGCCTATTCTTCAAGATGTTCAAATTTTTACATCTCTCTTGATCTTGGAAATTTCTCTTCATAATCTACTATGCAAGTATAAATAGAAGAAATAACATGTATTAAAGAAGAATAGGAAGATCTCAGGGATGCTCCTCTAGGATTTGAAGAGGGTATTTCTACCACTATGGTTAAACTTAGAGAAATAAATTTGGGTACAAAAGAAGATCCACGCCCCACTTTAATTAGTACGACCATGACTCTTGAAGAGTAAGAAATGTATATTTAATTTTTGAAGAAAAATTGATATATATTTGCTTGTAACTATACATAAATTCTAGGGCTTGATCCTAATGTTGATACTCATCGTTTGGGTTTACCAAAAGAACATCGAGGATTTAAGAAAGTCGCAAGAAGAACACAGCCATCTTATGCTTCCAAAATTGAAACTGAAGTGGATAATCTTATCAAAGCTCACTTCGTCAGTGAAGTTCAATATCCCAAGTGGCTAGCTAATATTGTACCTGTGAAGAAAAGAAGAATGGACAAATTAGAGTTTTCATTTATTTCAGAGATATTAATCGGCATTATCCCAAAGATGATTTTCCAGTTCCGATCACAGAACTCTTAATTGATGCAACAACTGGATATGAATCACTTTCCTTCATGGATAGATATTCTGGGTATAATCAAATCCAAATGGCTCCAGAAGATGAATAATATACAACTTTCAGAGCCCCTTAGGGTGTGTTTTGCTGTCAGGTAATTCCCTTTGGCCTGAAGAATGTAGGCGCAACATATCAGTGTGCCATGCACCGTATCTTCAAACCTTTTTTAGGGAAATTTGTTGAATGTTATGTGGATGATTTGTTGGTTAAATCCAGACAACGTTCTAATCACTTGGCTAGTTTGGAAATCATATTCCACAAACTTCGACAACACAATTTGAAGATGAACCCCTTAAAATGTTCTTTTGGGGTAACCTCAGGAAAATTTCTCAGCTTTGTTTTATGCCATCATGGTATTGAAGTAGATCCTAAGAAGGTATAGTCAATCCTTGGTATTTCACCTACTAAAAATTTGAAGGAATTGAGAGGAAATCAATAAAACTTAGCCAATATTCATCGTTTCATTGCCAATTTGGCAGGAAAAAGTTTACCCTTCACCAAATTGATGAAGAAGGGAGTCACTTACCAGTAGACTGAAGAATGTCAAGAAGAATTAAATATACTCAAGAAATATCTCTTGAGTCCACCAGTATGAATGCCACCTATTGAAGGAAGACCATTTATTATGTACGTGACAACTTTAGAGTGATCATTGGGTTCCTTCCGTTCCCAAAAGAATGATGTTGGGAATGAAAACAGCCTTTACTATCTCAGACGGACTATGCTTGAAGTAGAAACCTGATATTAAAGTATTAAAAAGTGCTTCCTAGCATTAATATTTGCAGTTTAGAAATTGAGACACTACCTGCAACATCATGAGGTCTAATTGGTATCTCGAAATAACCCGCTCAAATTCATCCTTAGTCGTCCAATGCTTAAAAGACGTCTCAAAAGGTGGGCAGTTATTTTGAAGCAATTTGATATCCAGTATGTGTCTCAAAAGGCAATAAAGGGCCAAGATCTGGATAATTTTATTTCTGAAAATCCTTCAGAAGAAGATACATATTTAGATATTGAACTTTCTGATGAGGAAGTCTTTTCTATTCAATATAATCTTCAAACATGGGAAATGAACTTTAATGGTGCTTCTAGAAGTCCAACAGGGAAGAAAATGGAAGATCCTAAATTCAACAAAGTTGGGTTAAGAATTGTGCTTATTTCTCCAAAAAAGGCAGTGCTACCCTATTCTTTCTTATTGTGGGAAGGCGGTACAAATAATGAAGCATAATATCAAGCTCTCGTCGCAGGATTGGAGTTGGTACTTTAGGAACAAGTGAATCACTTAAAAGTGAACAGTGATTCAGACCTGGTAATCAAACAAGTCAATGGGGATTATTCCATCAGAAAAGAAGAGTTAATCCCTTTGTGTGATTACGTCATAGAGTTAATGGTGGAATTTAATTTGGAACTGACATTTTCTTATGTCTCACAATCACAAAATGCCCAAGATGATGCACTAGATAATATAGCCACATCTCTATCAGATCCAAATCGGGATGAAACAATCATCAGTATTGCCCATCATCGTACAATTTCACCTTATGTTCAAACCGTAACAGAGGAAATCAATGAAATTAGTCCCATTTCTGAACAATATTTTCATACTATAGGATGGATGACACCTATCAGAGAGTACCTTCAAAATGGAACACTTCCACCTGATAGAGCCGAGAAAGAACAAGTCTGGAGACATGTAGTCAATTTTACTCTTTATGATAGCCCTGATCACCTAGAAAAAATTATCTACAAAAGAGGTTTTGATGGATTTCTCTTCAAATGAATTGATGGTGAAGAGACAATGGTTGTCATGAAAGAAGTACATGCAGGAGTATGTGGTGCCCACCAGTCTAGACATATACTGTCTGATCAAATTCGAAGGCTTGGATACTTTTGGCATTCAATGATACAAGATTGTGTTGATTTCATGAAGAAGTTTCATTCATTCCAAGTATGTGCCAAATTCATTCATCAACCCCCAGAGTTGATTCATACAACTAAATAATCATGGCCATTTACCACATGGGGAATGGATGTAGTTGGACCTTACCCTTTAGCTACAGCCAATCAGTTTATGTATATTCTTACTACTACTAACTTTTTTTCCAAATGGGAAGAGGTGATACCTCTCAAAGAAGTTAGTTCTAAAATTATTGTTATCTTCGTCAAGTTTAACATCATTACCAGATTTGGTGTCCCTCAGACCATATTGACAGAAAATGGAACTAACTTTTGCTCATCTGAGGTAAGAAATTTGTATCAAGAATACAACATCCAATCCAACCATTCATCTCAGTATCATGCAGCAGCCAATGGCCAAATAGAAGCCTTCAATAAGACTCTTTAAAAAATACTACAAAAGATGGTGGATAAAGATAAGAAATCATGGCCAGATAAACTCTTTCATGCTTTATGGGCTTATCGAACCACCACCCACACAGCAACATGGTCAACTCCATATTCATTGGTATATGGAACAAAAGCAGTCTTTCCCATTGAAGTTCAATTACCTTTGCTTAGAGTTTCCATTTTTGATCATTCATCTATAGATGAACAATATCAAAAGCGACTGGATGAATTGGAATGATTTTATGAGAAAAGATTGTGCACCCTTCATCCCTTGGATGTCTATCAGAATCGAATAGCATGAGATTTTAACAAAAACATTTGTTTTCGTTCATTCATTCAGGGAGAATTGGTATTGGTTCTCAGAACTCCAATGATACTAGGAAAGAAACCTCCCAATCTTGAGCCAAAGTGGGATGGACCTTACTCAATACAAAAGTTCTACTCCAATAGAGCTTATTCTTTAATCTCAATGGATGTAGAACTCATAACAACTCCAACCAGTGCAAGATTCTTGAAGAAGTATTTTAGGTAACACAAATAAAATGTCGGCCAACATGACGTTAAACTGTGTTGTCCTAGCTACAAGACTTTAAACTGCACAGTCCCCTATACGTCCAACATGACGTTAAACTGTGACATCCTAGCTACATGATGCTAAACTGTATTGAAGTCCCTTATGTCTCGCAAGACGTTAAATTGCATAACCATCGTCCTAGCTATATGACGGTAAACTATGCACCTCTTCGTCCCACATGACGTTAAACTATGAAAAAGTCCCTAATAAGTCCTAGATACATGACACTAGACTGTACAACACTACATCGTCCAACATGACGTTGAACTGTATTGTCCCATTTTCATCCAGCATGACGTTAAACTGTGTTGTCCTTACTTCATGACATTAAACTAAATAATCTCCAAAGTCCTTACTATAAGACTTTAAACTGTATAATCTTCTCTTTCATTCTAGATATATGACGTTAAACTATACAGCCCCCTCTTTTGTCCTTACTGCATGACATTAAACTGCATAGTCCCCCATATTCCAACAAGACGTTAAACTGTCTTCTTCCCCTTATACGTCCAACATGACATTAAACTATGCATCGTTAGGGTTGTTTCTAGCTCTTGTTTCTCACACCGAGTATGACTCACGTGAGGTTAGAGTAAACTTCAACCATAACACCCTCTCTAGGCCGCTAACCATGCGTAAGTCCCAACACCATTTTTAGGTTGTTGTCCAAAAAGAACAACTTGATCACCAATTCATTATTCAATTGAACTATGTAGACTTTGATCCTTGCCTTTAGACTGGGTATGTAGGAAACCTCCCGAGGTTCAAGCCGAAAACCAATCACTTCACATCGTCTCACCTCCATCTCATACAATGTTGATTCGTGAAACTACCCCTAGAACCAATATTTTTTATATTGGTTCACCATCATCCTTTCTATATGACGTTAAACTATTCGCACTTTTGTCCTGTATGATAATAAACTACAATATTATTTGATACCCTCACCTGAGAGGGAATCATTATTTATATTGATCTCTAATCATGTTATATTCCAAATATTACATGCATACCTGGAAATGACCAAACCATTAATCTTGAGTCAAACCATCATTCCACGAAAGTCCCCTTTCACCCTTCATATGTACAAACCAAATCTGTATAGAGGGTATTTCAAGAACTACATGTGGCTTGATTCCCATCCCTATGGGATACGAAGGAACATTCGAGCATCCCTCGAATCCAGCCCCAAGTCATTGGGCTTAACCCAAATTTCACTTTCAGTCCCTTGGCTGAAAAGTACCCCTGTGAAAACATCAATGTGGTATGAAAACCCAAGTTTCCATTCACATCAGGTTTATAAAAAACTGACTGTGTATTCATTATTATGGTCCATGATCTATAACCCTAAACTAAGATCTCTTATACTCTCATCCCACGTGACGTTAAACTTTATTTCAAGAACTACATTTGGCTTGATTATCATTCTAAAGAGATATGTAGTGAAGTCCAGAATCTCAATTCAGGACCTAGCCACAACATGATTATGGTTAGAATTGGTTTTTGTATCCATACATGTATTGAAAAATGCCCATTTTGATGTGTCATACTCCTGACCTTAAATACTTCCATATCTTTGTAACCCTTTTCTTGACTTTTGGTCACAAAATGTTTGATACTCGAGAATTATTTTGTTTGACTACGCAGCATGTGCCCTTAGGTGGCCTTGCATAAGTAGTCTACATAACAGACCTATCAACTGAAAGATGCTATTATTTGACTATGTAGCTAATTCCCTTAGGTGGCCTCTCATAATTCAACCCCCTAACGGGTTTGTTAAATAATGGTAACTTCATTCTTGGGAAGAAAACCTCTTTTTTCCTTAGTTGTCTTAATTACAATATGTAGGGATCTGCAAAAATAGCCATCCTTGACATATTTGTCCCATGCTCTTTTTCATGATCTAAAAGTATTTCAGTATATGTTTTATATTTCCCTTACCTACATTTAGGTGAGACCTTCACAAGAGTGACATTCATCCAATTATTTGAAAATCATGATTGGAAATATCCTCTCCATATTCAAGTACCTCTCTCCATACAGCATACTCTATTCTTTGGAAAATTTTAATCTCCATAAACATTTACTGGATTTTTAGCAATAGAAAAGTAAAATTTCTAAGAGTTCTTTTGCCTGACTATACAACATGTACCCTTAGGCGTCCTTGCATAAGTAGTCTACATAATGGACCTATCATCCAAAAGATGCTATTATTTGACTATGTAGTCAATTCCCTTAGGTTGCCCTGCATAATTCAACCCCCTAATGGGTTTGTTAAATAATGGTAACTTCACTCTTAGTAAATACTTCTTCTAATGCCTCTTAGTCCTTTTTTCATATCATTTCTCAGATTCGAAATTTATTAAGTCATAGTTTACATATTTTCCCCCATACTTGAATGTGGTAATATGTTTTCAGATAAATTGTCAAGGAATTGAGTCAATTTTAATCCATTCAGTCAAAATTATTTCGACCTTAAACATTAACCTTTTTATGTCTGACATGCATGACATTAAACTGCAAACAAAATACAAGGGAACTCTAAAAAATAGGCAAGTCCCAGCTCACTAAACATACATTTTGTATGATTAGGTAATATTGAGAAATAAAAATATTCAAAGTTTGTAGGGTTATTTTTATAATCCTAGAAAAAATAAAACTATGCTTACTAGGCCCATTGGCATAGGTAAAATTTTAAATCAGGTGGAAAAATAAGGCATGCACACATGATTGAAGATGAAAGTGTTTTTCATTTGATGCAAAGAAGTTAGAAGGACATCCACAGACAGTATTTTCTTATCTTTTTTTAGGGAATACATGATATTTTCAACATAAGTCTTCATTTGATTTACGGCATCCCGAGATTCATCAGTAGCCACTTGAAGTTCATGCACTCAACTAGCATTACTCTTTTCAACTTGATGGAGTGCTTTCTTGGCTTCAGTGATGGCTTTCATACCATTTGTTTGAACTCCTTCCAATGAATTTTTAAGATGGTCAAGTTCCCTAGTAACAACATCTAACAGTTGTTAAAGGTGCATTTGCTGGACAACTTTCTCCTTGATCTTATTCTTCAGCTCCTTCAACTTGGCAGCATGATTAGCCTCATCTCGAGACACTGCAGCCTCAAATTTGCTGATATTGGCTGACAGCCTTACTCTGGTCAGGTCTTGAAGGTACCTCTGCTCCTTCTCCCTTCTTAAAATGACTTGTTTCACCATGGCATGGATCTCTTGATATCCAAAACCTCCAATTCCCAACATGATAAACATGGATGACAGTCGGGGGATCTTCGATGACAGCTCTTCAAGAGGCACTTCAAATATGATCTTCTATATGTTCTTCCATGCCTTGCATTGTGAAAATTGGAGCGCTTTTTGTACCTCCGAGTCTGATTCAGCATCACTCTCACATTGGGTAATATAATCCGGGATTAATTCACTTAGATAAGTGCCATGTTCTGCTCCTTCCCCCCTAACCCTTGTTACTTCACTTTCTATTCCCGTTGGGGCGGAGGCTGAGGCTTCACCTCCAGATCTAGCCAATGAAATTGATGGCCCTATATAGTCAATTGAAAGTTTTGGTTAGTTTCAAAGGATAACAAAGGTTGATTAAGTTGTCTTGAAAATTAAGTGCAGCAACAAATATTGTTATCTCTTACCCAACGGTAGATCAGCAACATGAAAAGGTTCCTCCCCGTCTTTCCTAGATTCAATAGGATCTTCAGGATGGGTTTCAGGAAGCTCAACCGGTTTCACCTCCACTTGAGCTAGTGTCTCTGTAATAGTAGGGTTGTCCATACCCCCTTCAGGCATTGGAAGTTCAGTAGCTTTCTCATATGGAACTTCACATTTTAACTAATCATGGTTAGAGATGTAATAAGAAGTTATTTTAAAAGGACGAAGGATAACACACACGTCCAAAATCTTCTAAATTACATGGTAATTTAACATGATTTAAAATTCCTTAAAAATATGCACCATGTTTCATCAATTCATCTAATGATATCTCGGATTCCTGGTTAGTATCACCAATAAGAGAATTCGATGTATCTTCTTGGTGAACCACATCCTACAGCTTCTGACCCCGGACAGTTTCTTCAGATAAAATTATCGCATCAGTTGCAGTGGCCGCCAAATGTTTTGGTGCAGGGGTTGAACCAAAAGTATCACAGAATGGAATTCAGTTGATGTTTTCATTCAACATCTTATATATCATTGTTAATTTACCAGAATTAGTCTCTTATCTCCTTGTAGTAGCAGCAGGAGCGATACTGGAAACACACGCTGGCTCTTCTTCAGGAGTAGCAAAGTCAGCATGAATTTGCAACTGTTCACCAGCACCCTCCATCATTCTCAGAGGAGGGTCAGTCCTCTCCCTCAAAGGGAAAATTGAAGAAGCCCATGCAATCCCAAAAATTATGAGCAATCTTTTTATGGTTTAAGACTCATGAATATCTGAAGGACTTACCACTACTAATAAAGCATTGAGTTATGGACTTATTCCTTCGATGTATTTGTTTCTTCGGCTTTTTGGGAGTGATGACATCATCATCTCTAAATACAGGAATTGGAGAATGAAATTCCACATCTAACTCATCCTCCATGGCCTGCTGGCTTAGAGATACCTTGACCGGCTCATGAGGAGATTCATTAGCCCCGATGGTAGTACATCCAGGGCTATACTATGGTGAAGGAACTTCAGTAGTTCCTTTCATTGCAAGCTGCAGGATGAAGATAGTAATTTCCTTGAGTAACAAAGCATTAACTGGAATCAAGTTACAAAGCAAATAAGGAAAGAAACTTACATCTTCAAGAGCCACATAATTAGGCCACTTCTCATCTCTGGAAGCACCAATCCCCTCAGTGGTGCCACGATCTATAATTTCTTTCACCCACTTGGTGATAGGAATGGAATCATTGGTGGCATATATGAGCATCTCCAGCTCTCTGATATAATCCCGCACTTCATATGGGTTATCCTAGAAATAGATATCAGTGGAGGCCCAAAGATTCCTTATTCCAGGGATGTGTAGCCCCTCGCATAGATCCATCCAGGCAGTTTCAACATCGCAATATAAGCTCTGCCATGTCTGGACAGCCTCTGGTCGGAGATATTCATTGTGTGTGCCAGAAGGCTGTGAGGAGCATCCTACAATCTTATACTTCGGCTTCTTACCAGCTCCTGCGACAACAGATAAAGAATAAGAAAATAAGACTTGTTGCTTTATAAAGTAATGGTGATTAAATTGACCCAATAAAGTAACTCACTAGGAGTCGATGGAGTTGGTCTATTGATTATAACAGGGGGATTTTATCTAGAATGAGACCGCTTTGACACATGTTGCACCTCATCATCCCCATATTGGGAATCCGGTGAGTCATCCCTGGGTGAGGAACCTGGTGAATCAGCTCCAGGTGGGGAAGAGTCACCTTCCAGTTGAAGGGTTTTTCCTCTACAGTTCTTTTCTTTTTCCCCACCTGACGAACTAGATGATTTAGTACCCCTTAAGGGTATGATTCTATCCAGTTCTCGGCATACCATGTAGTCAAGTTACTCGTCGCTTTAGAAACTGGTAGATCAAACACTGCCCCAGTCTTCTCCATAGATGTCAGCAACCATAGTTGTTGGGAAACCATTGGATGATGCTCTGACCTGACATGCACAGTAGGGGATACAACAGTATGCTTCAGAAACTTGAATTGGCGTGAAAATCAGTATGGATCATAGGCCTCGCATATAATCTCTCCATCAATCCTGGTGGCCTATACACCATCTCTGCAAGACAGCATGTATGCCCTCCATTCTAGGCCAGTTGTTCCATCATCAACAAAATGCCTGATTGTCAGTTTTCCATAAGGAAAGAAATTGAATCCCTTGAACATGCTCAACCTCACCTTCATATCATAGATGTTGAGAGCTAACGGAGCAACTCCAAAAAATGCCTGCATTGATGGCCTTAAAGATCTTCCGGGAACCTGTAATTAATTCTATACAACATATATCCTGAAATGAGTGGCGATACATCCCCACAAAACTTGGAATGGTCACACTATTCTTGATGGAGACTTACCCATAAAGACATGTAGTATTCTCATGTGAATATTATCCAAAATGGGGGTGGGCAACCCAACCATTTTCTTCTCAGCCAACTTGGATACCACAACGAAGGTCCCAGACATGATGCCTCCCTTCGAATCCCTAATTAGCAGAAGATAAACACTGATCCACAAGGCTAAGAAGCCCGCCAGATGGGTATTTTTTGGGATTCTCTGATCCACTTCATATCCCCACTTCTCAAATTCACCTACTTCTAGAGTCGGCCAGAATATGCCAGAAGCACCCCTCTTCTCTATTCTGGGGAAGGTAGTAGGATGAGTACATGTGGTACCCTTCACCTCCTTCTTGGTAAGAAACATATCCATCCACTCCTCTAGATGAATATCCTTTCTAGAATGATTTTTAAGGTCTTTGAGTTCTTGATCTTGTAGAAAATGTTCAATAACTCCCGAGCCAAAGCCGGAGTCTTCTCCAAAGCATTCTGAATTGCCTTGGGGGGGGGATGAATTCATCATACATATCTCCCAAAATTGGATCCCCCGAGATCTTGTAGACATCCCAAAAACTGATGCCTACTTCTCCACAATTCATATGGAAAGAATTGGTTTCTGGGCTCCAGTGGCTAATAAGCTCTAGCACAAAGTCATTATTCCTATATACATATGTCTGCCTAGACCAGACGGCTTCATATATTGCATCTCCTTTCAAATCCTCAATAAACTCTCCACAGGTTTGTTGCACCCAATATTCCCACATCCAAGTTTTCTTCACACCTCCTCTAGGATGGAATTCCCAACTCTTCTTACAGCCTTTAGATTGATCCATCTGAGAATTTCAGAATATTGAAGGATAAAAATGTGGTTTCATCTCAAGCTTGTGAGGTTTCAGATCTGGGGCACAAGGGATATGATGCATTATGTAGTCCTTCTCCACTATTCCAGTATTGATCCTACAATTGAGATATTTTCTGAAGAAAAATTGGTGTAATTATGAAACCTAGAATGTGGAAGATAATTATTTGCCTCTGGAATGTTGACTTCTTGCAGATGACCATGCCCATACAGAGGCAAGTATATTCTCTTTGGAAAATTAAGATGATACTTCTTCAAGTACTTGGCCAAATCTGGGAGAGTGTTGTTGCTGATATCATAGTAATCATGGCCAACAATGTTCATAGTATCATCAATTCGCTTGCTCTCCAGTTCATCAGTCGTTCCAATTATTCTAGGATCCATTTAACCTGCACAAAGTTTGAATAATTAACTCTTAAGTAAGTTGTTTTTTCATAAAATTTGTTAAGAAAAGTGGAAAAATGGCTAAGGAATTAAGGCGTGAAAGTCCCATATTGGCACGCAAGTCCAAGTCAGTCGCACATGTTTGGGCACGTAGGTATCACCACACACGTCCAAATACCTCTGCAGAAGCGCGACATGAATAGAAACATGAACCAGCGAAAAACAAGTCACTTGCGCGACGAGAGAAACTTGCATGGCGATAGCGGGAAGATTTGAAAGCCGGTTTCTTTGCGCGAGAATGATTGCATATTTATAGGAAAATTCCACTCCCAGCATGCCGCACCTAGCGTGGCTCTCACCTGCATGCCTCCACTTTCACGCTAGAAACTTGCGCGCCGCCGATTCCTTGGGTTTTCTCCTTTAACTTAGAGTCAAATCCTCCTTACTATTTTCATATCCAACTCTGAGGGGGGGGGGGCTTTTTTTGAATCTCCTTTCTATCATAGAGTGTAATCGACTAAAAAAGGGGAATACCTTAGCATAAATAGATTCATCCTTTGAGAGAACATCAAAAATTGACAAAGGCATGAACAAGGATTCCTTTAAGCAAGGGTCACGCAAGTTTCATAATGGTCACGCAAGTATAGTTGCACGCCACAAATTGGGTGTGCAGGTGACTTGCGTGCCCTATTTGATTTTCACCCAAGGTCTTCAGTAGCCTATAAATACCCTTTGTGGGCCCCCCATTTCGGGGATGGAAAAATTATAAAAGACAGATTTGAGCTCTCGGCGCCCTAGTCTCTTCTTGAAGTCTTCCAAACACTTCTAAGGTAATTTATTACCTAGAATAGAAGATCTACAGAGGGGTAATAAGGCCTAAGTGTTGAAATTCATCAATACTTGCGCGCCTAAGTGTTTAACCCTTAAGGGAAATGAAGACACATGTGTGCCATCTTATCCTTTCAAAAAAACTTGTGTTCCATACTTTTGGAAACCTTTAGGGATAATACTAAAGGCTTGAGCCAAGCATCGCCCAATTATTACCCTATAGGTTAACCGTCGCGCAAGTACACATGTGTCGCATGAGTATACTTGCGCGACCAGTACTTGCGCACCCCATAAGGAATTGCGCGCCTACCTCTTTTTGAGTGGCCCTCCTGCTTATTCAACTATTTTCTTCAAATCCACCTCTCCTCTTCAAGATTTAGCCTTCAAAACCATCTTTAAGGCCATTATTGGCATGGTTCCTTTGTTGGCTTCCTTATCTGAAAGGAATTCTGTGGAACATATCTCAAAATCTAAGTGATTTACATATCTTTATGTCACTAAGGTGAGATATTTCATTCATTAAACCTCATCCTTTAAGATGAGAAGATCTTTAATTTGGGCCACTTTTTCTGGAGTAAGCCCCAGTCATAATTCTCCTTAACCTGAGCCTCCTTTTCAGAAGTAATCCCCAGTCCAAGTTCCCTATCCTGGGAATCCTCCTCAGGAGTAAGCCCAAATCTCAAATTAATTTAATATGGAAATCATCTTTAGGAATAATCCCCAAAGTTCCCCAATTTGGTCCCCCTTTTCAGGAGTAATCCCCAGTCATAATTCCCCTTAACCTGGACCTCTTCTTTAGGAGTAAACCCCAGTCTTAATTTCTCTTGATCTGGGCTTCCTTCTTAGGAATATAACCCAATCATAAGTCTCATCTAATTTGGGAATCCTTCTCAGGATTAAGTCCAAAATTAAGAATCCAAATCTCTATAAAGCACATATACCTTTATGGACCTTGATCCAAGGTTTATTCCCTAAAGTAAATCCCAATCTTAATCTATTTGGGTATTTATATATACATAAGACCCACATAATTCCTTATGATTGCATATTTCATGGCACAATCGTCAGGTTTTAATGATACCTCTAGTTTCTCAGATCGAGCATGACTCACATGAGCTTATAGCGTAAAAGTAATTATGACTTATTCCTTTGGGACATCAATCATTTATAAACCTCAAACTTCATTACTCGAACTACGTGGGTTCTGATTCCTTTTCTAAACAAGGATACGTAGGTAGCCCATCAGCAGGTACGATCCCAACTCTAAAATAATTCATGTCCTTCGGAACAACAATAAACTTAAATTTCCCCACTGAGTGGCTTTAAAACCATTATGGTTATCATAATGACCAAGAGATTTCTATATAATGTATTGAAGGATACCATTGACTAAGAATCTCTAACAAATATAGATGATTCTCTATCGATGAAGAACCTCAAATACATATAAAAGATTCTCTAAATATCATACATATCAATCATTGATTGTCATATCTAAAGGAAATATCGTTTTCATACTTGGTAATTTAATAATGATACATGAACATAACTAAAATTTGTAAAGAGAGTCCCAGAGTAGACAATAATTCCCCCCAAAAAGGTGTGATGAGTCGAACCTCCCATACTCTTGACCAATGCAAATTATTAAGCCTCATCAGTCCACAACTAATGAGCACCTACCTTTGGAAAGTAGGTCCAAATTGATATAGAATCATTGGATGTTTCCGGTTCTACGAACAAAGCTGTTAGAAACTGATTGGAATGTTTGAACCTTAAACAAATGAGTTCATCCCCATTTCCAGAGGAAACAATGGCCATGGCCAGATCCCAGTTTTCCTTTACATGATATGTATTCCACCTACATGTAATATGATAATACAGGGGATGATATCTATATTTTATCCAAGGTCATGGCCAAGTGGTGAAGTAGTGCCATCTGTTGTGTCGGTCCCCTCACATGTTGCGCACCCATTGATCCCTTTCGAGGAAAATTCAATCATTCGTATCTTCTTCTTTTGAAATCAGATTTTAGCCCACAAGTATCCTATTCTAAGTGTTTTTTCTATATTGAATGTGATGGGGCCTTCGGTTTTGGATATTGGGATATGATTTGAAATTCATTGTGCATGATTCTTTGAGGATATGCCTAATGATGGAAATGATTAGGAAGAATCACCAAAGACTAACAAGTTGTTCCCTCAAGTTAATATGGATAGTGGAGTCCTCAATATTTAGAGTGTAACCCCCATAGGTGTGGATGTTGGTCCTCTATATCTACCTTCTGAGTGGAACCCAATACCGAGTAATGCTCTGGTCCTTGATAACCATAGTAGAACCCCCTGTTGTACTAGGGTGAAATTCCTCAATATCTGAGTGGGACCCAACTATTAGATAGGGTGTGGGTCATCAATGACTAGAGTGAAACCACCCTAATGTACTAGTACTAAGGTCCTCTAATTCTAAGTGGAACCACAATATTGGATAGGTCTCAAGTAGTCGATGACCAGAGTGTAACCCCCTGTCACACTAGGGTGCAGGTCCATGACATTTAGTATGGAACAACCATCAGTATGGGTGCGGTTCCTCTACATTAATGAGTGGAACCCCTTTATCAGAAACGGTGCAGGTCCTGGTGACACCAGAGTTGAACCCCCAATTGACATGGGCGCAGGTCCTCTACATATACTTACATAGTGAAACCCACTTGACACAATAGGGCATGGGTCCTCTGCATAGAGTTTTTACCCCTTGATTTTGCAGAATAGTAAAGAGGCGTGGTTTGAATTTCACAATTACTTATGGGTAGACGTGTGAGATGATGACCATCATTGATGGGCTTTTGGAATTTTTTTCTACTCTTCTTCTTGGGATGAGCTGTGACATGGAGATCCCATTACTCTCTCATTTAAAATTCTTCCGACTGAGCATATATATTCTTCTATATCTGCACCACATATTTGGTAACTCTCCTTCTAAAAGAGTTTAATATGCATGGGGTATTCCACATTCTTCCTGTGTTTATATTCTTATTATTAGATGAGTCTAATATCCTATTATATGTGGAAAATTCTTGATTAGTATTTCATCTACTCACTATGTTTAGTCCCTTGTGTTTGGAAGAGGATACCTTCACTCTTGGTTTGGGTTGAGATATTCTCTTTGACAGTATCTTGAATATACTATCTTTCTATTAATATTTTATATCTTACTACTCCTCATTATTATTTAAGGGTGTTCTACTCAGTATGTATGTATTCTCCCCTTAATGAGATTTACCTGCATGTGTCTTGTCTTATACAGATGATGGATAGGTTGATCATGAATTCATTAGAGATTAGGGATACTGGGTGCTTACACCGTGTGTGGTGGTTGTAGACTGGGATTCAGGATCTGGGCTCTCTAAACTGTTTAAATTTCAAGGTTTTTCAAGTTGGGATATATTTTTGGTTGGGCGTCTATTTTTTCCCATTACTTATCAATTTACACTACAGAACTTGTGTAATGTATAAAGGTTCATGCATACTTGGTTTACTTTATAGCTATGTTATATCTTTTAATATTTCCCTCTGAACTTCTACATTGAAATGGTTGTGTGTATGTACAGGTACTAAGGAAAATACCTCCTTGATTTATTTGTTCCTTTATTTCTTGTCTCTACCCCCTGGCCTATGGAGGTGGTCTTGAGGTAGTTTTAGCTCAAGCCCCAGGTTGGGTTGGTTCATTTCACATTTCTAATGTTATGAATATTGAAAAATTTGAGGGGATTTATGGAATTAATGCTATATTTTTTTCAATGTGAATTTGAATGATTGATGGTTTGTTGGGAGATGGATGAAGAATCTTTATAATAGTGGACATGAGGATCCTTCCCATGTATTTGGGTATATAAAACTTCTACATTATGAGGGTTGTCTATAAATACCTGGTTAACAATGTTCATGATAGAATAAATTTCATTAGAACATTATTTTATCTAGAATTATAGAAAATATGACAAGTTTTGTAGGAATGTGTAATACACATTCTATAATAGTTTACAAGAAGTGGAGAAGATGTGAAAGAAGCTGGCTATAGAAATGTATTGTACCAGATAGATTGCATAACTATATTCAAAAGGATCAAATCAGGTTTATGAATTGAAGAAGAGCATGATGAATGTTAGAGAATATATATATCTATGCTATTTATTATGAATATTACTTAAATTAGTGAATAACTACAACTAGATGAAGGTTTTTAAGGATAAATTTGAGGCTCAAATGGAGAGGGCATTTAGCTTCTAGAAATAATCTAATAATAGAATTTAATATGTTGAAATACAATAAGAATGGAAATGAAGTTGTTTAGGAATGTTTTATAAATTCAAAAATGTGTTTTGAGTTGATTTGATGAGTTTGATAAGACCTTGATATGGTTTGAGAATGTCTGAAGCTATTTGAAGAGAATATAGAAATCCTTAGTTTTTCAGAAAAAATGTAGGATTGTGTAATAAATTATGGGAATCTCAGAATACATTAACTCCAAACTTTATAATTATTTTTATAGGAAATTAGAAAAACAATTATGACTTATGGGTAGATATTAAGAAATTTACGAAGCATGTAAAACCTTTCTATCATTCTCATAATACTTTTTTGAGAAAGAAAAATGACTGTGTTTGGGACTCATCCTGTGCAAGTAAATATTTTAGATTAACATGTAAAACATTATGTTTCTTGTAATACTTTTAAAATTGTATATAAATTTTTAGTTTTTTAAAATATAAAAAATTAATGGGATAAATTTTATGAGTATACTACTTTTATTTAAACCTTCATAGGGCTCTTGATATCATATTGGAATTTTTACTCTACAATTATTAATTTGTCTTCCTAGTTGTGTACATCTTACAGAAAATTCAAAAAGTTATATATATTCTTATGAAATTGTATATATACTATATACATAATAAATTAGACATAGTATAATTCTATGAACATAACGAATTTTTTTTGATTTATAT
Organism: Viscum album; assembly: GCA_963277665.1. Taxonomy (NCBI): domain Eukaryota; kingdom Viridiplantae; phylum Streptophyta; class Magnoliopsida; order Santalales; family Viscaceae; genus Viscum; species Viscum album. The sequence continues at coordinate 2,133,876,893 of OY728148.1, forward strand.
ACAAAAAGGAAAAACAAATTTGATGATGATGAAGTTGATCCATATGATAAAAAACATCATGATGCTATGTTAAGTCGTGATTAAAGATTTTTTTTATAGATATAAAATGAGAATAATATAATTAGAGATAAATGTTATATTATGTAATCATTAAAAATGATATTATTTGAAAATAATCCATTGTGGTCAAAATAATGATAAAATGAGATAATTCTGGAGATGATCTTAAATGAATAAAATATCAAAAAATTACTTGTGATTCATGTTTATTTGTTTAGAAGTCAGTTTACATGACTAATTCAAAGGGAATAAATGCTGGATTAATTTTTGAGAGAAATAATTAAGAATAAATAAACCTAAATATGCATGTCTTGTTCTCAAATGTGTTAAATATCAGAAATGGAATTTTGATTTAGTGTGGAAAGGAGAATATTTTTTAGCATACTTTTCAATGATTTTAAGTGGTTATTTTTTCTATTTCAGAAGCATCATGATATGAATGAGAAGTCTGATGCATCAAATTATAATGAAATATGTTTTTCTTACAACATATAAAATTTAATTAGTGTTGAATATTTGTAGAGATTTTTTTTGTAAATATACCATAGTTTATTTAATAATAGAGATATTCAAGACTAGGAAAAAATGAGAAATAATTAATTGAATGATATTTGAGGAATTTTTATAGATACATACTGTTGAAAGAAATAAGATATTTGTGAACATGGAAACATACCCTTATGATGCTATTGAGAAATATAAGTGAAAATTGTGTAACTGAACTTTTTTAAATTATTTTCTATATTAGAAAATAGAAAAAATATATTCTGGTTACCTATGTATAAAATATAAAAAATATAGAGAGATAAATAAAATTGATATCACATATAATAATTAGAAAAACTCTTGTATAATAGAACACAAGATCACACTACTTGTAAGAGAAAAACCTAATACCATTATTGTAAGAGGATAAATCTAAAAATTAAAGCAAAAGAAGAGGAAGATGATTTGATTCTAGTGATGATATCTATTCAAATATAAATACTTGATTAAGAAGTTCTTGGTATAAAATTTTTAAATATAAAGTGAATAATAATGCATGAGCATAGATGATTTGTAGGCAGTACCACAAAATATAAATCTCATTTTGAATACCTTGATGTTTAAGTGAGTAAAGAATTTGAATTGATTCTGAATAATATATGAATGTACTATAGGTTTAAGATACTGAATTTTATTATTATTTCTTAAAGATCATAGGGATTTCAATAAATTTATGTTTCATAATGATGCCTAATTTGTATGATGTAGTGTTTTCTACTTTTGACTGAAAATCTATATAAATTATTATAAAAAAAATTGAGGCAACATTTTGTCGACTTAATTCTAGTGGGATTCTAGAGAAAAAAATAATTGTAGCATATTGTGTTACCGAATGTCCTATATGATCTTGACTACCACTTTAGTGTAGTGTAAAAACATGTGTATAAGATAATCCCATCCCACTTCACTTGCAACTGTTCATAAGGTAATGATGAAAATTATGTGAATCATACATCCCAATTATAGTAAGGAGTAAATATCCAACATTTGGGATGATCTTTGTAATAAAAATATGTTCTAATAATTATTTATATTCTGCATTTCATTTTGGGTATGTGATTTGGTATAGTCAAAATAATTTATTCAAATCCTAATTGAGGGTATCAGTCTAATGACTAAATGAGGTATAATGATTTAATATATTAGTTTTGAATTCATTAATAAATTGGAAACACATGATTAACCCCCTGGGTGTTTTTATGGATCCTAAATGAAATATCAAGTGGTATTATAGCATAGGGTTCCCTCTTATTAGATCAATTTTTTCCATGATTTTTTATAGGAATAAATAATGTGTATATTTGAAATACTTCTAGAGGATCCTACAATGGATAATTGTAGCACTGTATATATCAAAAATAATTTTTAGGTTTCTACCAATACATTTAAAAATAATAAGAAAAAGTATAAATTATGTTGAGAATTTTTTCAAAACATAAAATGGAAACACCATAATCAAAATGTAATCAGTTTGGATAATATTTTAAAAAAACATTTTTAAGATAACTATTATAAGGAAACAAGTACAAGTTTTGATGAAAATGTATTTAATGAAATACTTAAATATTGTATACTTATGTAAAAAATTATTTAATGAATTTTTAATTTGAAATTGTCACATAAATATTTGTATACATAAATGGAAAACATGTGGAAAAGTCATAGCAAGATTTATAAGGTGACATTATAGAAGATATATTAGCTAAAAAGATGAGCAGTTGTAGTACCCTCATAAAACCAGGTAAAACTTAGTAAGAATCTATCCCACTTTATAGGGAGTGAATTTCCATAATTAATAATAATAGTTTAAGGGATATTTTTGAGAATTAATTCATTATGAATGTTGTTATTATAGTTATCCATGCATTGGAGAAACTGCATAAAGTCTCCATGAATTCCAAGGAAGTATATCTTGAATAAAAAAACTAAGAGAATAAAAGAGATGGATTATTTTATTTAATAGATAGGTAAGATAAATTATGTTCAAATGATGATGTTGAAAAGATAATGTGAATAAAGGGAAAATGAACTGAAATGAAAGAAGTAAATACTTAATATAAAATATCAAGAGTTAAAGGTGAACATGAGATATGAGAATAACAATCAAGAAGAATCTTCACTATATTGAAATGAGTGGTTCAAGATAAATATGAAATTATTATTTCTTGTAATAACACTCCTATTAGTTAAAATAATATATTGGAGTTATCTCTTAATAAACCAATAACTAGCTCATGGAGAAAGAAAACCCACTATCTAAAAAATACGATTTATATTAATGAATTTCTATCTACATATGCAAGATCTATGTTAAAATATGGACAAGTTTATTTGAGTAAAACTAATAGAAACCCACCATACTATCAAAAATATAGTTAAGTATGTATAAGAATATAATCTCTCAAAATTGATCCTAAAATAGATAGGTTTACACCAAAAATTAACAAGCATAAGATTCAGTACCAAATAATTGTGTAGGAAAATGGAAGTGGTTTGTGGGCCACCATATATGTTTCCAAAGGGTTGGACAAATGTCCCTTGACTATTGGTAATGTATTATAATAATAGAAGACATTAAGTTATGGGGAATATAACTAAAACTGAGAAAAAACCTTCTATATATAAATAGACTTCCTAGAAAAATGGAAACGTATAGAGAAATAATAGATTTAATTATTTGGAAACAATATATGGTTTTTAAAACAAGTATGGATACACTTATGTTGAGAGATGGTATGAAAAAATAAATAAAAACATATATTGTTTTTAATAAATTACCATAATATGAAAGAAATATGTAAATTAATAATAAAAAATATATATTGGAGTATAATAAAAAATCATGGTTCAAAAATTACTCCCAAGAAGTTAGTTATGAAATATTAGATAAATGAAATATCTATAAAAATATTTTTTTTACATTTTTTCAAGAGAGGCCATATTCTATACAGTTATAAAATGTAGATGAACATTAGTACTAAATGACATTTTCTAGAAATGATAATAGGTTTGATCAGAGAATGAAATAAAATGATTGAATTAGTGAAATGCATTCAAGATAAATTATGCGTATAATGTTACAAATTTCTAGATATAATGATATTAAGTGTACGATTGTTTTACTAGATAAATTATGAACAAAGGTAAAATATTTTTGAATGAAAGTTCCAATAATCCTTCAATTAAAATGGAGTCCTCACATAATAAGAAGGTTGACCATTCCCCTACATGATGCTTGAAAATTTGTCTTGCTATATTTGAAATAGATAAGAAGATATTGTAATCAGAAATAAATAAATGATCTATAATTTATATATTAAATAATCTCATTCTAGTTTACAATAAAATTGAAAAGGAACTAATTCCAAATTATCCAAATATGAATAGATTGGTAAGGATAAGAGTGAAGAAACCATAAAGATATCAAGACAATTTAGAGACTTAAATAAAGAAGACTATGGGTTGATTAATAAGTCTAAACCCTAGTTGTCACAAAAATGAGTTGATGAATATCCTCTTTATTTACATATTTTGGTAGTTTTGTATTATAGATTATTTAATTAAATGTGAATCATGAATAAGGATGATAGATGATAGTTGTATTCATTATATAACTAGAAGAACAATCAATCATGATTATTCACATTTAATTTATTTTTTTATAATTGTAATTATTCAAGAAGAACAAGTTATGAAGAATACCATTAGAGGGAACCCCATTATGGGGATCTAGTATAAAATTAATTCTTCCATTAAATTATATAACATCCAATTTAATCTACAATCTTGAAAAAAAATTATTGAATTGAATATTTATATAATATTTAAAATTTATAATTAGGTTTTTGATTTATATTAAGTGTGACTATCAAATAGGATTGGTTATCTTACTAAATGGGGGAGAAAATGGACTTTTACTTGGATGTTTTTATGTATTTTTTGAGTTTTAGTGTAGGTTCATAAACCTTATAGAAAATAAGTTTATACAACCCATAATAAGTTAATGGTTGATATGGAATTAAATATTTTTATTAATGGAAAATATTGTTTTCTAAATTATTCACTCTTGTTTTATAGCATCCCATATTTTTATAACATAAACTTTCATTTCATTACATGGAACTGAGGATCTTTAAGGTTTAGTGTCTTGGAAACAAGGAACATAATACATGAAAACAACATAAAACATTCTTCTTAAACACTTGAAAGGCTTATCCTTAAGTTCATCATAGGTTCATTACTGCATCTCATAACCTGGGGACATACATCAAAAGAAAGGGTGAGCAGAAGGCCCAGTAAGGGAAACAAGAGAAACATTTTACATGTGAACTTGAGATACTTCAATAAGGACATGAAAAGAACTTTAAGGCATGAGAAAGAAATCGTGAGATATATCATAATAAAAATAAAATTTTTCATAACTTGAAGATGTGGCTACAACATTTAATATTGACAATCGTTTTGTTTCACCAAGGTCCATCCACAAGGTGTCGTTAAAAATTACCAAGGTTATTCACCAAGGCGTCGTTAAAAATAGTCATCTCTAGAGATTAAGTCTTTACCCAATGCATTGGAGCGCTATCTGGGTGCACCCTTGAAATGTCTTTATTATCATGTGAGCCACATATATCATCATCAATAATTTCATAAACAACCCATATAGCATAAAATAAATGGGTTTCATTTCATACTCATAACGTTTTAAAAACTGCTTTAATTGCATGATCATTATGTCACTTTAAACCCACAGAAAGGGAAAGCGGGTTTCATGTATGTAAATCCCAGAATTTAAAATAGAAAATTTTGATATATATGTGAATACACCTTTAGAAATAAGATCTTTGAGTATTCACTTTATAACATAAAATAATTTTGAGAAAAGAGAGAGGCATTTTGAGACGAAAATTCTGCAGCATAACGGCTATGTTTCGAGGTTTTAGAAAACATTGAAAAGAGAGGGGCATGGGTCAAACATTCATAAATGACCCATAAAACAGTAGAGGGACATAATAATAAGGATATATGAATTTTTTTTTGAAATTTTAAGGACATACCATTTGAAATTAAAAACATGGAAGGAAGACAAAAATTAGATTCCTCTTATGAAAATTCGGCAGCCTAACGGCGTCACTTAAACTTCAAAAAAAATGAATTGAAAAGATCAAATAGGGTCCCTCATGATATGAAAATAAGAGTTCCGTATTATAGATATAGATATCATACCCCAAAATAATTAAAAAGGAACTTGAAAGGCTTGACATGAAAGTAGAACTTTGAAAAGAATGAGAAGGGTGAAAGAATCCCTTAAAAATTCGGCAGCCTAACAGCGTCACTTAAACTTTAATAAAACGAAATGATGAGAGTAAGAGGGGATCTCTCATCATATAAATATTAAAAGGGCAGTAAGAGGAGTATAAAATAACACCCTTTAACATAAGAACATGGAGCATAAAAGAAATTACATAAAAGAGATTTCTTGAAAAGAAGGAGAGAGATCAGATCCTTTACCTTAAAACGTAACTCTTAAAACTCAAAGGTTGGGACCTTGAGGGCTTGGGGGAACCTTGGGAGGACTCTTTGGGAGGTAATGAGACCATAACTTCGTTGGGGTAGAGTGGGGAGTCGAATGGATGAGAGGGTGGCTTGGTATTTATAGGGAGAGTCAGGGGACAAGGCATTAATGGCCAAGGGACACCTCACAAGTGCTTTTCTCAAAACCATGTGCTCTCCCTTGGCATTTACCATGGAGTTAGGCCACATGGGGCCCCCAAAACAATAATTCATCACCCTTTTCCGGCCAACCCTTAAAATATCTCATGAAATCATCATGACACAGTTATGATTTCATTAAACATACTGAAACCCTAAAACTGTATTTTTACTATTCACTGAAAATTTAACTTTCTCAGAAAAATCCCAAAATTTCACATTAACCAAATATCAAGGCTCTGATTTCAAAAATGAACTCCATTTTATAAAAATAATTTTCTAAATATTTTTAATTTTATTTTTAAATAAATACACTATTCACCGAAAATTCATTTTTTTCAAAAAAATCCCCAAAAATTACCATAACATAATATCGATGCTCTAAGTTCAAAAATAAAGTCCATTTTATAAAAATAATTTTCTAATTATTTTTAATTAAATTTATAATTAGAAAACACTATTCACCCGAAAAAACTAATACTTGAATAATAATTTATGAAACCGATATTTAACCATTTTATTGGATCACATTACTTAATCAAGGTGCTTAGATTATATTAATACTTTTTTTAAGTGAGATTACTAATCCATTTGGACACATTACTAATCCTAATCATAAAATCACTATTCATAATTTACTATTCATCAAAAATCAAGTTGATCTTATTAGACTCTACATTTTTTAGTGAACATAATTGTAGAAGACCATTTTTTGAAAATCATTACACATTTTTTATTATTTAAGGTTTACATAAACATTTTTAAAATATCATTTTTCTAAAATTCATCAAAAATATGCATACTATATTTATCCGGTCATTTAAAAATTCATAAACTTCATCATAAGAAGAAATCCCAATTTTTATTTAAAACAAAGGATTACCCAAGGCAGTTACGGTCTCCTTACATAGCCCCTTATCACACCAGCATAGGACCTAATTGTAAGGTGTGCTAAGGTGAGAGAATCTGAGGGAGGCTCGGCTAACATCGCACGAGTAGTAATTTCTATCAGTTTGAACTTCTCGCAAAGGCGATTCCATTCTAGCTTCACACGATGTAGTTCGGCTTGGGTTTAGTCCAGAGCAAAGCCCAGTGGTGCTACCTCCTTCCCAAGTTCTGTTAGATGGGCTTCGATCGGTCCAAGACTACTGGGTGAGGCCATCGAATCTTCTTTCTATAATAATTAACCAAGATTAATTTTATTTGGAGACAATAATCAAAACGTTTAGTTTCCAAGGGTCATATTGACCAATGGTCATATAACAGTCAAAACCCAATGGTCTCATTTTAATTATACTCACGTTATCAAATGAAACATTTTTGTTGAGTATAAAAAATAAAATAACACATAAAATTAGGAAACAAGATTTATTCAAAATTTCGGGTCGTTACAATCTTCCCCCCTTAAGAAATTGCATCCTCGCAATTTTTAAAATTGGGTTTTGAAATTTCATTGAAAGTCCCACATCGGAAAAGGAGTCAGTAAAATTATTACTTTAAAAGAAAGAAAGGGAAGTACAAAGGTCACCCGAGTTAACCCACACTAGGATTCCATGTAGGAAAACATGGACATGGAAGAAAAACAAAGGGTCATGTTCTGGGGGAGAGTGATAGAGAACATGATTAGGAGAAAGTTAACCATAAGAAAATCCCAAACTTATGATGTGTGTAAACAGTCTTTGAATACCTAGTAGGAAACTTAAACCAACAACATTTTTGTTTTACGTTCCTTTTCATAATTTTGAGGAATTCATTTACAACATAAAACAAAAACATAAGAAAATATACCTATCTTTATGTAGAGTTTCATCCTTTAATAAGTTTCTACCCAAAACTAATCTTTTCTCCAAACTATGAGAATTCAAAACTACTTGGTCTCATCAAAACACAAGAATCATCTTCATAATTCACAAAAGATTAACAATCTATTTCTTCTATCTTTAAACATTATCCCAAATAAACAGAAAGGGTAAGGTAAAACACCTCTTCAAAAAGAAATAATCCCATAGGAATGGAAACTACTTTTAAATCTTCAAAGTTCCATGGTACTACCCATAGTTCATCATTGACCATTCCATAAATAACGGTCATTAAGATTCCTCAAAATAAACCAAGCTAATATTGAAACCCAAATACAAGAAGGATTTGATAACATAGTCTTCCAAAATAAACTTCATTGTTCATCTCCAAACAACATCAACCACTCCTAACATATTATAACAAATGTAGCTAACCTAAACATATTTTACCCAAGATAGGTTAATCATTTCCATAAGTAACCTAAATTACTATAAGTCCACAATAAATTCATCAATTCTTCAAAATATAAGTCAACCTTACCCCTCAATGAAAATACTGTTGTAATCTATTTACCTCGATCATATAGGGTCCCCAAAATAGTGAACGTCTTCCAAAATAATAATCATATTTTAATCCCCTAATCATCCCTGTCATATTAATACGACAATCATCTCATTTCCTATCACATTGGTTGTTGGGACATGTTCTTCCATTTCCCACCATTAACTAAGAAGAGAAAGCATAATTAGGGGCTTAATTACTTAGCCAATAATCATGAAAAAAATTGAAAGCATATAAGGATAACTTTTAGAAGAAAATTATACCCTAAATTGTGATCCTCTAAGTTCCAATCTAGGTTATCCATGATCATATATTCTTATGTGAATCTTTATTTTATTTTATCTTTATTCCTTTTACAATGGTTCATACTAAGCTTATGAATTTACCAAAGCATATCCCCCGGGAGTGTCGTAACCAAGAGTGCAGCAAGGCCCGTTGTCGTGTACCAGTTCTCGTTCGAGTCTAGCTCAAAGCGGTGTTTTTGGGTTTTACCCCTATGTACATTTGTGCCAGAGCCACCTCTACCTGCTCGTATCCAGACAGGGATATATTTTCTTGGCAACCCCTTACTCAATACTCACCAAAATACAAGGAATATTTCCTATATTTAAACTTTTATATAGGGTTATTCCTAGAGTTTTCATATCCTAATTTCCACAAATAACTAAACCATCCTTTGATACCAACTATAGCATCCCAATTTTTTATAACATAAACTTTCATTTCATTACACGGAACTGAGGATCTTTAAGGTTTAGTGTCTTGGAAACAAGGAACATAATACATGAAAACTACATAAAACATTCTTCTTAAACACTTGAAAGGCATCTCCTTAAGTTCATCCTAGGTTCATTACTGCATCTCATAACCTGGGGACATACATCAAAAGAAAGGGTGAGCAGAAGGCCCAGTAAGGGAAACAAGAGAAACATTTTAAATGTGAACATGAGATACTTCAATAAGGACATGAAAAGAACTTTAAGGCATGAGAAATAAATCATGAGATATATCATAATAAAAATAAAATTTTTCATAACTTGAAGATGTGGCTACAAAATTTAATATTGAAAATCGTTTTGTTTCACCAAGTTCCATCCCCAAGGTGTCGTTAAAAATTACCAAGGTTATTCACCAAGGCGTCGTTAAAAATGGTCATCTCTAGAGATTAAGTCTTTACCCAATGCATTGGAGATCTATCTGGGCGCACCCTTGACATGTATTTATTATCATGTGAGCCACATATATCATCATCAATAATTTCATAAACAACCCATATAGCATAGAATAAATGGGTTTAATTTCATAATCATAACGTTTTAAAAACTACTTTAATGGCATGATCATTATGTCACTTTAAACCCACAGAAAGGGAAAGCGGGTTTCATGTATGTAAATCTAAGAATTTAAAATAGAAAATTTTGATATATATGTGAATACCCCTGTAGAAATATGACCTTTGAGTATTCACTTTATAACATAAAATAATTTTGAGAAAAGAGAGAGTCATTTTGAGACGAAAATTCTGCAGCATAACGGCTATGTTTCGGGGTTTTAGAAAACATTGAAAAGAGAGGGGACATGGGTCAAACATTCATAAATGACCCATTAAACAGTAGAGGGACAGAATAATAAGGATATATGAACATGGTAATGAAATTTTAAGGACATACCATTTGAAATGAAAAACATGGAAGGAAGACAAAAATTAGATTCCTCTTATGAAAATTCGGCAGCCTAACAGCATCACTTAAACTTCAACAAAAATGAATTGAAAAGATCAAATAGGGTCCCTCATCATATGAACATAAGAGTTCAGTATGATAGATATAGAGATCATACCCCAAAATAATTAAAAAGGAACTTGAAAGACTTGACATGAAAGTAGAACTTTGAAAATAATGAGAAGGGTGAAAGAATCCCTTAAAAATTCGGCAGCCTAACGACGTCACTTAAACTTTCATAAAACGAAATGATGAGAGTAAGAGGGGATCTATCATCATATAAACATGAAAATGGAAGTAAGAGGAGTATAAAATAACACCCTTTAACATAAGAACATGGATCATAAAAGAAATTACATAAAATAGATTTCTTGAAAAGAATGAGAGAGATCAGATCCCTTACCATAAAACGTAACACTTAAAACTCAAAGGTTGGGACCTTGAGGCCTTGGGGGCACCTTGGGAGGACTCCTTGGGAGATAATGAGACCAGAACTTCGTTTGGGGAGAGTGGGGAGTCGAATGGATGAGAGGGTGTCTTGGTATTTATAGGGAGAGTGAGGGGACAAGGCATTAATGGCCAAGGGACACCTCACAAGTGCTTTTCTCAAAACCATGTGCTCTCCCTTGGAATTTACCATGGAGTTAGGCCACATGGGGCCCCCAAAACAATACTTCATCACCCTTGGCCGGCCAACCCTTAAAATATCTCATGACATCATCATGACACAGTTATGATGTCATTAAACATACCGAAACCCTAAAACTGTATTTTTACTATTCACTGAAAATTCAACTTTTTCAGAAAAATCCCAAAATTTCACATTAACCAAATATCAAGGCTCTGATTTCAAAAATGAACTCCATTTTATAAAAATAATTTTCAAAATATTATTAATTTTATTTTTAAATAAATACATTATTCACCGAAAATTCATTTTTTTCAGAAAAATCCCCAAAAATTACCATAACATAATATCGATGCTTTGAGTTCAAAAATAAAGTCCATTTTATAAAAATAATTTTCTAATTATTTTTAATTAAATTTTTAATTAAAAAGCACTATTCACCCGAAAAAACTAATACTTGAATAATAATTTATGAAACCTTTATATAACCATTTTATTGGATCACATTACTTAATCAAGGTGCCTAGATTATATTAATACTTTCTTTAAGTGAGATTACAAATCCATTTGGACACATTACTAATCCTAATCATAAAATCACTATTCATAATTTACTATTCATCAAAAATCAAGTTGATCTTATTAGACTCTAAATTTCATACTGAACATAATTGTAGAAGACCATTTTTTGAAAATCATTACACATTTTTAATTATTTAAGGTTTACATAAACATTTTTAAAATATCCTTTTTCTAAAATTCATCAAAAATATGCATACTATATTTATCTGGTCATTTAAAAATTCATAAACTTCATCATAAGAAGAAATCCCAATTTTTATTTAAAACAAAGGATTACACAAGGTAGTTACGGTCTCCTTACATATCCCCTTATCACACCAGCATAGGACCTAAGTGTAAGGTGTGCTAAGGTGATAAAATCTGAGGGAGGCTCGGCTAACATCGCACGAGTTGTAATTTCTATCATTTTGAACTTCTCACAAAGGTGATTCCGTTCTAGCTTCACACGATGACGTTCGGCTTGGGTTTGGTCCAGAGAAAATCCCAGTGGTGCTACCTCCTTCCCAAGTTCTGTTAGATGGGCTTCGATCGGTCCCAGACTACTGGGTGAGGCCATCGAATCTTCTTTCTATAATAATTAACTAAGATTACTTGTATTTAGAGACAATAATCAAAACGTTTAGTTTCCAAGGGTCATATTGACCAATGGTCATATAAAAATCAAAACCCAATGGTCTCATTTTAATTATACTCATGTTATCAAATGAAACATTTTTGTTGAGTATAAAAAATAAAATATCACATAAAATTAGGAAACAAGATTTATTCAAAATTTCGGGTCGTTACAATCTTCCCCCCTTAAGAAATTGCATCCTCGCAATTTTTAAAATTGGGTTTTGAAATTTCATTGAAAGTCCCACATCGGAAAAGGAGTCAGTAAAATTATTACTTTAAAAGAAATAAAGGGAAGTACAAAGGTCACCCGAGTTAACCCACACTAGGATTCCATGTAGGAAAACATGGACATGGAAGAAAAACAAAGGGTCATGTTCTGGGGGAGAGTGATAGAGAACTTGATTAGGAGAAAGTTAACCATAAGAAAATCCCAAACTTATGATGCGTGTAAACGGTCTTTGATTACCTAGTAGGAAACATAAACCAACAATGTTTTTGTTTTACGTTCCTTTTCATAATTTTGAGGATTTCATTTACAACATAAAACAAAAACATAAGAAAATATACCTATATTTATGTAGAGTTTCATCCTTTAATAAGTTTCTACCCAAAACTAATATTTTATCCAAACTATGAGAATTCAAAACTACTTGCTCTCATCAAAACACAAGAATCATCTTCATAATCCACAAAAGATTGACTATCTATTTCTTCTATCTTTAAACATTATCCCAAAAAAACAGAAAGGGTAAAGTAAAACACCTCTTCAAAAAGAAAGAATCACATTGGAATGGAAACTACTTTTAAATCTTAAATGTTCCATGGTACTACCCATATTTCATCATTGACCATTCCATAAATAACGGTCATTAATATTCCTCAAAATAAACCAAGCTAATATTGAAACCCAAATACAAGAAGGATTTTATAACATAGTCTTCCAAAATAAACTTCATTGTTCATCTCCAAACAACATCAACCACTCCTAACATCTTATAACAAAAGTAGCTAACCTAAACATATTTTACCCAAGATAGGTTAATCATTTCCATAAGTAACCTAAATTACTATAATTCCACCTTAAATTCATCGATTCTTCAAAATATAATTCAACCTTACCCCTCAATGAAAATACTGTTGTAATCTATTTACCTCGATCATATAGGGTCCCCAAAATAGTGAACATCTTCCAAAATAATAATCATATTTTAATCCCCTAATCATCCCTTTCATATTAATATAACAATCATCTCATTTCCTATCACATTGGTTGTTGGGACATGTTCTTCCATTTCCCACCATTAACTAAGAAGAGAAAGCATAATTAGGGGCTTAAGTACTTAGCCAATAAACATGAAAAGGAATTGAAAGCATATAAGGATAACTTGTAGAAGAAAATTATACATTAACTTGTGGTCCCCTAGGTTCCCATCTAGGATATCCATGATCATATATTCTTATGTGAATCTTTATTTTATTTTATCTTTATTCCTTTTACAATGGTTCATACTAAGCTTATGAATTTACCAAAGCATATCCCCCGGGAGTGTCGTAACCAAGAGTGCAGCAAGGCCCGTTGTCATGTACCAGTTCCCGTTCGAGTCTAGCTGAAAGCGGTGTTTTCGGGTTTTACCCCTATGTACATCTGTGCCAGAGCCACCTCTACCTGCTCGTATCCAGACAGGGATGTATTTTCTTGGCAACCCCTTACTCAGTACTCACCAAAATACCAGGAATATTTCCTATATTTAAACTTTTCTATAGGGTTATTATTAGAGTTTTCATATCCTAGTTTCCACAAATAACTAAACCATACTCTGACACCAACTATAGCATCCCGTCTTTTTTTAATATAAACTTTCATTTCATTACACGGAACTGAGGATCTTTAAGGTTTAGTGTCTTGGAAACAAGGAACATAATACATGAAAAAAACATAAAACATTCTTCTTAAACACTTGAAAGGATTCTACATAAGTTCATCCTAGGTTCATTACTAAATCTCATAACCTGGGGACATACATCAAAATAAAGGGTGAGCAGAAGGCGCAGTAAGGGAAACAAGAGAAACATTTTACATGTGAACTTGAGATACTTCAATAAGGACATGAAAATAACTTTAAGGCATGAGAAAGAAATCATGAGATATATCATAATAAAAATAACATTTTTCATAACTTGGAGATGTGGCTAAAACATTTAATATTGACAATCGTTTCGTTTCACCAAGGTCCATCCCCAACGTGTCGTTAAAAATTACCAAGGTTATTCACCAAGGCGTCGTTAAAAATGGTCTTCTCTAGAGATTAAGTCTTTACCCAATGCATTGGAGTGCTATATTGGCGCACCCTTGACATGTATTTATTATCATGTGTACCACATATATCATCATCAATAATTTCATAAACAACCCATATAGCATAAAATAAATGGGTTTCATTTCATAATCATGACGTTTTAAAAACTGCTTTAATGGCATGATCATTATGTCACTTTAAACCCACGGAAAGGGAAAGCGGGTTTCATGTATGTAAATCCCAGAATTTAAAATAGAAATTTTTTATATATATGTGAATACCCCTGTATAAATAATATCTTTGAGTATTCACTTTATAACATAAAATAATTTTGAGAAAAGAGAGAGGCATTTTGAGACGAAAATTCTGCAGCATAACGGCTATGTTTCGGGGTTTTAGAAAACATTGAAAAGAGAGGGGACATGGGTCAAACATTCATAAATGACCCATAAAATAGTAGAGGGACATAATAATAAGGATATATGAACATGGTAATGAAATTTTAAGGACATACCATTTGAAATGAAAAACATTGAAGGAAGAAAAAAAATTAGATTCCTCTTATGAAAATTCGGCAGCCTAACAGCGTCACTTAAACTTCAACAAAAAAGAATTGAAAAGATCAAATAGGTTCCCTCATCATATGAACATAAGAGTTAATTATGATAGATATAGAGATAATACCCCAAAATAATTAAAAATAAACTTGAAAAACTTGACATGAAAGTAGAACTTTGAAAAGAATGAGAAGGGTGAAAGAATCCCTTAAACATTCTGCAGCCTAACGGCGTCACTTAAACTTTCATAAAACTAAATGATGAGAGTAAGAGGAGATATCTCATCATATAAACATTAAAAGGGAAGTAAGAGGAGTATAAAAGAACACCCTTTAACATAAGAACATAGAGCATAAAAGAAATTACATAAAAGAGATTTCTTGAAAAGAAAGAGAGAGATCGGATCCCTTACCTTAAAACGTAACTCTTAAAACTCAAAGGTTGGGACCTTGAGGCCTTGGGGGCACCTTGGGAGGACTCCTTGGGAGGTAATGAAACCATAACTTCGTTGGGGGAGAGATGGGAGTCGAATGGATGATAGGGTGGCTTGGTATTTATAGGGAGAGTGAGGGGACAAAGCATTAATGGCCAAGGGACACCTCACAAGTGCTTTTCTCAAAACCACGTTCTCTCCCTTGGAATTTACCATGGAGTTAGGCCACATGGGGCCCACAAAACAATAATTCATCACCCTTGGCCGGCCAACCCTTAAAATATCTCATGACATCATCATGACACAGTTATGATGTCATTAAACATACCGAAACCCTAAAACTGTATTTTTACTATTCACTGAAAATTCAACTTTCTCAGAAAAATCCCAAAATTTCACATTAACCAAATATCAAGGCTTTTATTTCAAAAATTAACTCCATTTTATAAAAAAAAATTTCTAAATATTTTTAATTTTATTTTTAAATAAATACACTATTCACCGAAAATTCATTTTTTTCAGAAAAATCCTGAAAAATTACCATAACATAATATTGATGCTCTGAGTTCAAAAATAAAGTCCATTTTATAAAAATAATTTTCTAATTATTTTTAATTAAATTTTTAATTAAAAAACACTATTCACCCGAAAAAACTAATACTTGAATAATAATTTATGAAACCTTTATTTAACCATTTTATTGAATCACATTACTTAATCAAGGTGCCTAGATTATATTAATACTTTTTTTAAGTGAGATTACTAATCCATTTGGACACATTACTAATCCTAATCATAAAATCACTATTCATAATTTACTATTCATCAAAAATCAAGTTGATCTTATTAGACTCTAAATTTCGTACTGAACATAATTGTAGAAGACCATTTTTTTGAAAATCATTACACATTTTTAATTATTTAAAGTTTACATAAACATTTTTAAAATATACATTTTCTAAAATTCATCAAAAATATGCATACTACATTTATCCGGTCATTTAAAAATTCATAAACTTCATCATAAGAAGAAATCCCAATTTTTATTTAAAACAAAGGATTCCACAAGGCATTTACGGTCTCCTTACATATCCCCTTATCACACCAGCATAGGACCTAAGTGTAAGGTGTTCTAAGGTGAGAGAATCTGAGGGAGTCTCGGCTAACATCGCACGAGTAGTAATTTCTATCAGTTTGAACTTCTCGCAAAGGCGATTCTGTTCTAGCTTCACATGATGAAGTTCGGCTTGGGTTTGGTCCAGAGCAAAGCCCAGTGGTTCTACCTCCTTCCCAAGTTCTGTTAGATGGGCTTCGATCGGTCCAAGACTACTGGGTGAGGCCATCGAATCTTCTTTCTATAATAATTAACCAAGATTACATGTATTTAGAGACAACAATCAAAACGTTTAGTTTCCAAGGGTCATATTGACCAATGGTCATATAACAGTCAAAACACAATGGTCTCATTTTAATTATACTCATGTTATCAAATGAAACATTTTTGTTGAGTATAAAAAATAAAATAACACATAAAATTAGGAAACAAGATTTATTCAAAATTTCGGGTCGTTACATGTTTTATACACAATCAAACCCTAAGTAGAGATAGAGTTGGTTAATTTATGGAATATTTCAATGAGAAAATGTGTTTCCACCCATCACTCATTGAAATTTCCAAAATCTCTAATGAAACTAGGAGAACATGGAAATAGGAAGATTACAAGGTCAGAAACTAGTTTTAGAAGTCAAGGAAGTTAAACAAATGAAAAAAACTACCCTGAAACCTATAGTGTTAATAAGGGAGATAAATTTTTTTTCCAATTTTTAATTTATTTTAAATAAGTGGAAGAATGGTTATATAGAATTTAGGGTGGAAATTATAAGAATAGTTTAATTGACTTTATGGGTGAATTAGGTATTAATAAAAAAAAGTGGGTGATTTAAGAACCTAAATAAATTTATGGAGATGATATTTTATTTATTGTAAAAATGAAATTCAATTTATGTTGTAGTGTTGGATGATGGAGGATGAATCAACCCAATGAAGGATATGACTACCCTTCCAAATAATTTAGGTAAATAACACTAAAGTTTTTATGCTATTATTCTTGAATGCTTGTATGGATCGATTTATGGGCATAACTATTACATTAGCCGATTTTTTGATATAGTATTTTTTAAAAATGAAATGTTCTATTGGAGAGTATTTCTCTATGTACAATAGTTTACAATAAGTGGAGAAGATGAGAATGAACTTGGCTAATAAAATTCATTATATAATAATTAATTTATAGATTTATTTAAGAAGATAAAAAATGGTATAATATTTGAAGAAGATCTGGTTGAATATTATAGAATCCATCCCTATGTAACATAACATTAAGGGTGTTGAAATTAGTGATAAACTATGGGTGTATGAAGGATTGTGAAGGATAAAATCTTGGTTGAAATGGAAAGGGAAGAAAGCTACTTGAAATAATCTAACATGAGTATTTAGTATCATGAAAAACCTTGGGAATGATACTAAAAATGTTTTAGTGTGATTGATAAATTTAGAAGAGTGTTTTGAGTTAATTTGATTTTTTTATAAAGGCCTTGGGATGGGTTTAGGTTTTTTTGGGGTCATGTAAAGAGAATATTTAATTCTTAAGTTTATCCTAAAAAAACTGTCTAAGTCTAGAGTGTATAATATATCAAAAAAACCTCATTATACGTGGTAAAAAGAGGCTAAATGTTTGGATACATCTTATTTCATAAGTATTTTGAAGGATTCCATATGACTTCTAGGAAGATCATCGGACTTTGATGAAGTTCATATGAAATTTAAAATATCATAATACTTTTTCTATTATAGAAAAATGTTAGTGGTTAGCACTCATCCAATGCACGTAAGACTTTTAGAGGATATCAATGTTCTATTAAGCTATGACATTCAAATGAAAATATTTGAATACCAATCATACAGATAAATATGGATATAAAATTATATAATTCAAAAACCAATATCAAATTATTAAAATATCACAAAATTAATTGTGATTCATGGTTTTTAGTGTAAAATATGATCTTTTTGACTAATTTTATAGAGAATAAATACAAAGGAGTTTTTGAGGGAATAAATGAAGGTAAAACATAACTGGAAGATATTTGTGTTCTTATGAAATGCATTAAATATCAGAAATGGATTTTTTTATTTAATATGGAATACGTTTATAGTAAGGTATCATCAGAATTTAATTCGAAGTTACAACAATTTTGGGAGCCTCATTCTGTCAATGAGAAGAGTTACGCCAAAAATGTTGATAACGTATATTTTTCTTATTTATTTGAAGATTGAATTGGTGTTATATGTTTGTGTATTGAGATGAAGAGACCTGATTCGTCTGTAATAATATATATGTTATTAGATGGTTGAATATTAGATGGATATAAATGACTAGAATTTCAAGAATTTTTTTTGAGAGACTATAATTTGAAGGACATCATATATTAGTAAACATGGTATACTATCCACATGTTGGTATTGAGAAAAATAAGAGGATATCATGGAGAAAAATTTATTGAGAAAAAAATATTTATTAAAATATCGAAATTATATTTTGGTAACATAATTATAAAATTGAAAATGATAGAGAGAAATTTTAAATATCTTACCTAGATGAACTGGAAGAATCATGAAAACAAATCTGTGAGTTTATAAATTTTATACTAATATGTTATGTGTTTCAAATATACATTAATAGTTTGTCTGGTATCTTACAAAAATGAGGGTATTATTATATTGTATAGTCCTATAAAAGTCTAATACAATATCTTAAAATATTAAATATTAAAATATTTATATAAAGAAATTAATAATGACCTTGTTTTTATAATTTTATAACAATATTATATTATTTTTGAGATGAATCGATCTATTAAAAATGATATTACAATTTTAACATGATAAATTCAAATTGAAAATATACAAACATGATAAGTGGTGTTTCAATGTAAATTAATTCCCTCATTATATGTTAATATGAGATTAATGTTGATATTCTAATGATTAATATTGATTTTAAAAAATATATAAATTCTCCTTAATTTGAAAAAAATAATCAATGAAAAAAGTATTAATGCGAGATATAGGGGGGACCATTATTCATTCCATATGTAAAAGGATAATTTATATTGAATTATTATTCATCAAAACAAATAATGAAATAATGTGACAAATTATGGTCCATTATTTGTAGAAGTACTTGAAAAAAGAAATTTTTTATCTAATTCATTCATTAATACATAGAGGATTATAATTAAAATTGGTAATTTTGATATTGGATCACCATTATAACATATCAATTGAAAAGGAAACATTACATGATGATGATGAAATTACTCATCAAAGTATAGAGATATCAAACACACAATGATATTCCAATTACAATATTGAATGATCTAATATGTTCAATGGGAGAGTTCATTTTTAGCAAAAGGATGATACACATGACAAGGTTACAATCACTCCATGTTATAAATTTGAAACCAAACTTTACACATAAATTCAAATATTTAAATTCAAATATAGAATTTGATGTGTTTTGTAACAAGATTTTTGTGAATGACTTTTTATTTTAAAGTAGTTTTAATCATGATTTCTACTAATAGGTCTTTCCATTTGTATCATAGTACATTCAATATGATTTATTATACCAAGCATGAAATTATATATTCTTTATGTTTTTTAGGACAATTAAGATGAAGTTGGTTCCCTATAAACAATTACATTGAACATTAGGATAGAGTAATAAACATAGTATTGAATAAAAAATTATATATTATCACATGATGATAATTTGTTAGTGTTACATCTATGTAATAATGTTATAAGGGATCTTTTCATGCTAAAAGGTCATAGAAGTCTCTCACTATGATGATAATCTAGATGTGTTAAGAAATTATTATAAAATTCACGTTATATGGGTGGATGGAATCTTTTAATGGGTCAAAAATGATATTGTCTATCAATGGTTGGTAGCTCATAAAACATTATTTCTTCTCCTCAAAAAGATCATACTTGGTAGTCACTAAGAGAAGAAGTTTATGAGAACTTGGACCTCCATTAGGATAATATATATATGTGTGTGTGTGTGTGTGTGTGTTTCATTGAATTTTTCTATCCACAGATATATGTAATGATCCTTAGACTTTAATATTATTATTAATTCATATCATGAGTTTCATACTTTGATATACTTATGATAACCGTGATGATGTTTTCTCATGATATGGTAGGATGCATTGGGTATTTCATGAGTGAAATTGCATTAATGAATAATACAATAATGGATTTGTCTCTTCTATTATTTAAAGGAAACTGATATCTTAGTCCCATTGATGAGAATGAATATGTCTGGTAAAGTCCATGTCCAAATGGTTTAATTGAAAAGGTCATTTCCATACATTCAAATAAAGATACATTGAGTACATAAGTTGGTGACACCGATATGAAACCTTAATAGTTATAGATATCATACTAATGTAATTATATTACACAATATTCATTTGTATGTGTTTTTTTATATTCAATTTTTTTATCAATGGGTTCTATGGTGTGTTGTTATATACAAAATTTTTAATTTAGGGTGTTCTACATAAATCCATTGATAAAGGGTCATAGAGGGTCAAACACTATGTTTATCCAGAACCTTAGTGAAATTAGATATGAATTTAACATGTTGAATAAATATTATCACCCTTTGTGGTTAAATAATTTTTAAAATGTTGTTGATCAAAAAATATTCAGCCATAATTTATTTGAGATAATATATATTTGAGTTGAATATATAAAAAACATTTATTAACTATTCTAATGTATATGATGTTTTTTAATTTATTGGTTAATAATATAAGGATATTTTTTTATTTAAATAATTAGTCATTATTCGGGTCTTAAAAAATACCTTGGAGGAAAATAGGACTAGTTGATGTACTGATGAGATTTATATATTCAATATCATTTGAATAAATAATTTTTTATTCAAATTATATTATTTATTTATCTATGATTCCTGCACAAGTCATGTATATTTTAGTATTATTATTATTATTTTGACATGAGATTCCTAAGTGGATAAGTGTATAATAAGGGCCTATAAGTAATTTTTATTCTCTTAACTCAGATCTATATAATCTAGATTATATTATTTTAATCCCTTATCAACATTGTTCCTAACAAAAGTCTAGAGATAATTCTCTATATCCATTGAGATTTATTTCTCTAGAATTATCTTAGGAATGGATAGAAATTATCCTCCACCACCCTCTAAACTCTTCTGAGAAAATTAAAAAATTATCTAACCTCAAATTTATTCTTGTGGAGATCAATGATGAATGGTGCAAGGGTTAGAATCTTCCATGATAGTTCCCATGGATTTTTTAGTGATGTTCTATGGTTTGTGGTGCATGTGTAGATCATTGTTAAAGGAATTTTATCCTCTAATACTCAAATGAAATTATTTATTAACATGAAACTATCACAATATTTATTAATGAAGAATGAATTTCAACATGGGTTATTTATTTGTATAAATAAATTAATTAACAATTATAAATGATGATATTTTCTCATGGGTTATCAGGTTTCTATTCATATATTTTAAAGAATAAATCTGATGATGTTGATGAATTTCCTTTATTGGGAATGGGTCTGACTACTTTAACTATTCCCAAAAACCATCAAGTGGTAATAGTGTGGTCACATAGTAAGTTATAATTATTTATAATTTTTTGATTGATTATACACTTTTTTATTAGTTATTCATATCTGGTTTATTCTTTCTATTAAAATAAATTAAAATAATTTTTTTTGATTGAACGTGATTTTTTTCATGTTTCATATGATCTTAAACATGTTAATAATGGTTGGAGAATAATAGTAGAATCCATCGAGAGGTGTTGAAGATTCTAATGAGTGGACATGGTTACACTACATGAAACTAAATAGTACCTACCCTATATTAAATATCAATGCACATGGATGTGATGGGGGATATATGATTCACTAAGAAACAAATAATATAGAGTTTACTGAATGACCATTAAATTCACTATGCGTTGACCAAGATAAACTAGCACATAATTTTTTATACTTTTCAACATGTAATTGGAATACATTCCATATAGAGTATTTTTTCAAAATTAATTTCATGGAATCCATATGGAAAATTGTGTCTTATATTAATACAATACTTATGGGACTGACATCCAAGTATCACATATGTTAATGTTTTGGTAGTTGTCATACATAGTGCGTACCTCATAAATTTTAATATCTGAAACACGCATCAAGTTAGCAGCATGTTTTGTAGACACATGGAAAGTGATGTACATTCTATGTAGCTCATTATTATACACCATGCATCCCACTAAATATACATATTGATTCCCTATGCATATAACTTATACACATGTAAAAAAATGTGGCACATAACTTGTTAGTACATTCCATGTAGTCACCCAGTAATTCATAACATTAAATAACTTGAATAATAATTAATTGAATCATTAAAACCAAATTACATGGATATCAGCTAGTGTTATTACTTGGTAACAAGGATTTAAGGATTAATAAATGCCTACTAAATTTCATGTATTTATTTAAAAATATTCATTTAGATTCCACATTTCCACAGTTGATGGGAATATCAAAGGATCTTTGAATATACATTAAGATAAATGTATTAATTAATTAATTAATTAATTAATTCAATCTCATTTATGTTAATAATAATATAGGAATTGAAGAGGAATCTAGCTATATTAGATTTCTATATTTGTTTCATTTATGGATGTTCATGAGAATAGATCAACTTTTGTATGTGACTGGTGACCTCCCATGGGGAATCGTTGATTTCAAAATGTAATTATCTACAAATTTAAAAATTAGATGAAACAGTAATTAGTTAACTAAATAATAAATCATAGTAAATGAAACTTTTGAGGTAAAACTAATAGATAATGTTTTGAAAATCAAATAATGATAATAAATGATCTAAAATAGGAGAATGAATGGATTTAAAATCCATCAATTATAGAAAAAATACCAAGTATTATAGATCCATGTTCATTTACCAATGACATAAATGAATAATGATTCAATTAGAGATGTTATATGAGGTCTAAGTGAATCAATTCTTGGGTCATCAATCTCTATCATAATAAATCTACTTTTCACAAATCAGGTACTTTGGTTGATCATGTAGATTGGTAACCAAAAACCCAATTTAAATATAGCTACCCCAACCCACCTATGCACATGCATGGGAATAATCATATAGATAAATATTTTTAAAGTGTACCTAACTCAACATAGAATGTTCGTGAAAAGAAGTGCAGAATAAGATTTTACAAAATGTAATAATTACCAAAACACAACTCAAATTTATAAAAAAAAATAATCAATTCACTAGTAACAATCTCCAATCAATACATTCTGGGAAATAGGAAAATTTTCATCCTTAAGCTAGTCATGGGAGAGTGTAAAAAATATTGAATACACCTAGGAGGACACAATCCTCTATTATAAATCACTCCATTATATCCCTTAATCATCTAGAAATTGAGTCCCCATAAAACGTTAAAATATCTCCAATTTATAGATAAAATAATTCATAGATGTTTATATCCATCTCCATTCATGTCATGGCATATCTCTCCATATCATTCTTAACTTTGAATCAGCCACATAATGTGTAAATCCACATGTGAAATTCCTCTTAAATCTCCCTTATTAAATATCAACTAAGAGAGAGATTCAATATAGACTTTATATCTATACAGATATATTATTTTATAACATATCATTATACATTTGGCATAATATAACTCCATGACTCTAGGGTGTGACGTTGCATGGGTCATGTGGAATATTTATCCTCCCATGAAATTTATCAATCCACAACCTAACTCCTCACCTCCATAATTTATCTAAACCCTTGAATCGTAGCCTCATGTACCATGGAAACACTTAATTTCATAATATTATTCCTATATCATCACAAAATATAAAATATCATAAACCATTTATGCAGATTAAATTTCCTTCATACATAAATAATTTCCATCACACATTCATCTATTGACCACTGTGTATAAATTCCATCAATATAACCTTTTGTTCCTTTTATGATAACCTTATGCAGCTCAAATCCACACTATAAGATTCATTTTACCATTATGGATCATGCCAAGGATTGTATGATACCCTTACATACCTCCCACATGACCATTTTTCCACTCCCCTACGATATAAAGTTACCATTAAAAAGCCCTTCAAGACACCCTAAAATAGTTGAATCAAATTTATATAGACACTATGACCTTTATGAAATATCATATACATGGTAAAGTAGAGACTTTATGTTTTATTCATTTTCATATCCATATAACTTTTTGTCCTATGGTGAAACAGAATGCTGAAATTAAAAAAATCCCTAAGTCATTACACCCTCATATATTACATATCAGTGACCTCCATGTTATAGCATTGTATTATGGAGTAGACCCAAGAATAATATCATCCTCTCAAGTTACTGTGAAGAAAATAATGTCTTTTTTTGTTTAACATTCAAATAGGCGTTCATTCATAGAGCTCCAATCAACCATGACTATTGATCTAAAACATAGCATGAGTAGAGTGGGTGAAAGATAGTGGAAGTCATAAGCAAGGGATACAATGAGATCTCATTTTGAAATGGTGTCATTTTAGTAAATAATGAACAATGTTTGAGGTTGGTACCTTCCCACTTCATAGTTTAGTTCAAGTGAGGGATTATTTAAAAATTAATTCATGTCATCAACTACTTTGAATTGAAACCCCATGTTGCCTCGTAACAAACTCCCACACCCATCACCTCCCTATGTCAATCAATATTCACTTTACACATGAACCCACATATCATCAACCCATACCTAGCTCACTCACACTCATATCTTCCCCTACCATCTTATTGTCTATCGATGTGATGGTTGGATGGATGTCATCTTGGTGTATCAATATAGATCTCTCTACTGCTTGATAGGTTTTCTATATTTATAATAAATCATCAATAAATTCCTTTCCCAAAATCATTACTCATTAAATGTATTATTCAATATCTGAAAATATAATTTTTAATCCATTTCTCATCTATTGTCCATTTTAAATTCACCCTTAAAAATATGTTTAAAATTGATTAGAATTTTGGAATGAATTATAAATTTATTTTAAAAATTTAATGTATTAAAATCCTAAAAATATATTTATAAAATATAGTGATCAATTATGTTATTTTATTTTTTTATTATTAAATTGAAACGATGGTATGTGTGTCATACAATCATTTATACTATATAGGAAATGTATTTCTATGGTTTATTTTAGGTAATACCCCTAAACCATTCCATTAATCCCACTCTCCATTATTTAAGTAAGAGTATATGTAAATGATTAATTTACAAGGAAAGTAGTGGAGGTCCATTTTTATTTCTAATGTGAAACCAACCGAGTACATACATGGAGTAGATGTGGAATACTACAAATCTAACCAAGAGTGGTTGATAAAAAACTTCCCTAGGATCAAGGGTTGTTTTATCATCTTTTAAACAAACCAAGTATTATAAAATCTCATGATTACACCACATTATTATTTAATATAAATCTATTTCTTAGTAAAAATTTTATGAGTTCTTTATTATGATCACTATTTAAATTAGTTGAAAATAATGCAATATGTAATTAAAATAAAAGTGTTTTATGTGTAAAGTTTACCTTAATGTTGTTAGTCGATTATGTAAAATCAATTAAATTGTAATGAATATGTAATAGGATAAAATCTGAAATTAAAAAACAAAGATAAAATTCCTTAGATAAAATATTAAATCAAAAAATACTTCTCATACTTGGGTTTTAATCGAAACATATTTCAAAGTGCATTAACAACATCTATTAGGGTTCCATTAATTATTGGGTAATTTATAACATGAGTTTTGGGTAGACTTGACTGAGTTTAAATTAAGGGTTTATCACTTCCATAAGACATTTTTCAAATAGTTGGAGTGTTTTGAGGAATTCTAAGTATGGGATTTCATGAATGGGGAGTCCACTAAGTATACCATGGAGATATGGTTTTAGGTAGTTGAAATTTTTCACCTACTTAAATACCATTTAATAGCTTTCCATTACCCAACCCAGATTATGAGATGGGACATATAGATATTTTCCACTAGAGTATCTATGTGATATGATATTCAAAAACTAATGGCTTGGGCTATTGGGTTATATAATGCATCATTTTTCTAATATATTAAATTTAGTATAAAATATAATTTTGTAATAATTAGAAAAGAAAAAATAATTAATACAATGTATAGAAAGAGGAATCATCATAAAACTATTATATTTCTAGAAACAGACCATGTTACCGCTGAAATGTATTTCCAAGGATAGAATATATGTTTTATTTAATAATCTACTATAATGAAATTTATATTATGTGATTAAATTCCTAATACTAGTTCAGCCACCTCATTGAGTAATCTTTGGTGATAAGGATTACTATAGAAGGTACATGGGCATGATATTATTTTCCATTGAAATAGAATATTAGATATTTACATAGAAATAATAATGAAACATAATGAAATAGAAAATTTGGTTTTAGAAAATTGAGATTATCACTACAATATGCTATTAATAGGGAGAGGTTACTTAGCTTTTGAGCTTGTCTTTAATATACTGAAAAAAATAAATCTTTTTTTAATAATAGTATTTTGTATGGAAAAAAAATAATCCATTAATATCATAATAGAATTATTTCCTTCTAGGTTCATGTAATTCAAATTGATATATGTGATGAATCATATGAATAAACATATCAGGAATCTTTCAATTAAGCTTCACCATGTTACAAAGGGTTATTGTGATCTTCATTCCACAAAACTCATGGAGATTGAGATGAAAGAGATGGTTGAAATACCCATCATTGATTCATAATTCATTAGTGTCTTTTAAAAATCATTATAAGATATAAAAATTTCAGATTTCGTGTTGTGAATAATAGGTTATTTTCTTCTCATGTGTAAAGGTAAATCATGTTGAAAATAATCTTTAATGAATTAAATAAGAAGTAATAAATTTCAACTACTTTAGGAATATATTCCTCTTATTATGTAATGTTTTTATCTTAATTAATTTGTATTTAATATGTATTTATTTTAATACAATATCCAGATAATAAATGTGTGTCCTCTCAATGGATGAGGGTAATTCTTCTGACATCACTCATAAGAACACATGATGACTATAAGAAGTAAGGTGTGTTTTCACAGAGTCTATGAAAGGGTGATTCTTATATCAACAGTGATAAACACATGAATTAAAAAGGTGTCTTTTTCCTATGGTTTAGAAATGGAGGCACTTATATCAATACTAAGAAACAAATGACTTCTAATTTCTATTGGACAGATTCTACATAAACTATTGAGTGTTACAAAACACTTATCTCAGTGTTATATTAAATACAATAAGACGTAAATTATTTTCAAAAGATTATTGTTATGGTAAAATATGAATAATATTTCTTAAAAAATTGAAATAATTGATATCCTATTTCAGTAATAGATGATGAATAAAAGTTATAATTCTCATACTCTGTTGTGGAAAGACAATATTTTTTCAAAAAAATTGTTACTATCAGCGATATACCCATAATAGTAATTAATATCTATGAAGAAGAAAAAACATTAGGTATTATTTATACACTAATTGCCTTTTTGATAAAGAAACCATTAAATTTAAAGGTAATCCCCTAATATATAAGAGGTAGTTCAGTTGCATTGAACAAAAAATTACAAGGTTAAGGTAGAGGTAAATTCATTTACATATTTAAATACCATTAAGAAAATTTAGTAATAATAGATGTAATTATAGAATGAAGTTATTAAGAGATATAGGATTCAATGGGTTGGTATGTTGGATAATATCTTAATTAAGTAGTCATAGGTCCTTTAATATTGTATAAAGGTTCATCCTAAACTCACATAGTTGTATTCACATGTTAGAGATAAGTCAAGTCAATAAGGAGTCTTATACAGGTTTTGTAGTCTTTTATGATTCCTTTCTATATATATTTTCCAAATAGAATCATAATATCTATCCACATTCAGACTATATTGACTAATGGATATCATATATTTTATTATATGATGGGAGTCCATTTTTATATAGCCAACATGTTTTGATAATAATTTTTTTCTAACTTAGACTTAACAGTAAATGTACATGAAAGGAAACAGAAGTCACATATTAGTTAATTATCCTATAACTTATGAGGATATTAAAAACACCAAGATACAAAATTTATTAACCACAATACCTATATTTCTATGTGTGAAAAACTACTCTTTTTATATAGTCACAAAAAGAAATACATCTATTGAATCATAGCTCTAGATGAAGAATTTAGAATAATACTATTAAACTCCATAAGTATCAATCATATGAATAGTTTAGGAGACATAGATTGTGTAAGATCATTAAAACCAAAGTTTTTGTTTTATATTCATCATATTGGGTGATATATAATTCAATATTTATAAGAAATCCAACATAGAGAGATAAGTTATCACTAACTATGATAAAGGATTTTATATGAATTATGAAATGGATTTTATGTGTCAATATTTATTTTATATTTTAGTGGTTAATATAAAATCATTGGTAGGTCTCCACCAAAAACTACACATTGATAGTATAAGAGAGGTACTAATGAAGCTAAACTAGATATACCAATTCTTCATTCTTGAACCATTTTAAATATACTTTTCACAAATATTATGATTGTTATATTAGGAATAAGATATCAAGGCCATCTCCCTTGTAGGTCACATTATGGAACAAACTTATATTACATAACTAGGAAGGGTAATGGTATTAAAGAATAAAATATAGAATGTATTTTTCAAGGATCCATTTACGGGTCGAAACAATTTTAGTGGTCATGGTATATTTGTTTAAAGAAATATGTTGTCATGTTTCTATAAGAGGTTAGTGGGACCATGACAATTTATATAAACAAAAATGTTTAAAAACAAATTTAAAATAATTGATTAGTTTTATATAAATTAATATTAAGGATAATTTCTCCAAAATTGAATAATTGACAATCTAAGATATTGTGGTAATAATATACTAGAATCAATTGATGGGTTATTTAATCCATGTAATGATACATAGTAGAAATAATATTCAAAATAAAAGATATAAGAATTTACTAGAATTATTTCTTAAGTCACTGGAAGTATTAGGATGAATAAAAATTATATAACTCAGAATACTGTGGAAATATATCTCGCATGGCATGATATATACTTAGGATTTTTCATTATTATTCAAAAAGCATAAAATGAAAACATTAAATAATACAATAAGAATTGTATAGGCTCATAGTTCGAACTATCTGACAATGCTAGGAAAATAAAAATTGATGAGTTATAGGTAACTAGGGAAATGGTAATACTTGTTTTTAAGGGATATAACACTAATATTATTTAGATCTGTTTGATCATAAATCAATATAATTCTATACTAATAAGTTTTTTAAATCTTATTGTAGCTAGTAGTTTTTTTTCAACATTTGACTGAGTATGTTGTAGTGATTGGTGCTTCTCAAGAAATGATTTTATTAGTGATTTAGTATTGATTTTGGAATTATACCCAAATATTAAAATTCAATCATATTATGATGAATTTTAACTATGATATTATCAGAAATGTTAGAGACAATTAAGAAAAAAAATTATGTATTATTGGGTATCATCTCTTGATGTATTTTATTATATAGATGAGTTCATAATAAGTAGAAAAAACATGGTTATATTGGTGAGATTAGTATATATAGACATATCTCAATGGAAGAATGTTTATCATGTGACACTAAGTAGTGATATTGAACTGTTGTCAATATTATTA
Organism: Viscum album; assembly: GCA_963277665.1. Lineage (NCBI taxonomy): Eukaryota > Viridiplantae > Streptophyta > Magnoliopsida > Santalales > Viscaceae > Viscum > Viscum album. The sequence goes on from OY728148.1 coordinate 2,133,907,394, forward strand.
TTGGGAATCTATTAGAGTAAGATCCATTGCAATAACTAATTTTAACAATAGATTATCAGATTATTTATAGTATTTAATATTAATTCATACCATGTCACATGATAATATATCATTCATGTGAAATCTTTGTAATAATTTCAGAAGGGTACTTGTCACACCAAAAGATCATGGAAGTTCCCCGCAATGATGAGAACGTAGAGGTGATATGATAATATTCTTAAATACATGTTCTATGTTTAGATGATATTTTTTGATGATATAAAAATTATTTATGTTGTCATGTTTAAGGATATTAGAAGATATTGAGACATCTTCACTTGATGTTCAACCTTGGTGATCATTAAAAGAAAGTGGTTATGAGAACTTTACCCTCTAATAGTAAATCCACATTTATATTTGTAAATATATATTCCTATCTATGAATGTGTGTAATGGTACATGATGTTTCTTGTTTTAAATAAACATTTACACAACAATGTTTAGGGAATTAATCCACTATTTAATTCATAACTATGCTTATAATGAAATATTATTATATATTTATTAAATTTTGGTCGCAATCCACATTATTGAAAATATTATTAAAAATAACTGTTTGTTAATTATTGATTTTTTTAGTATATTATACAAATATTTTAGAGTATGGCCTTTTATAATTATCAATAAATTTATGAAAATTAATTCTTGATGTAATTATTTCATTGATTCCATATATTTTTCTTAAAAAAATTATTTTGGATTTAATTTAGAATTTTCATTTATGAAATTCAATAAAGTTATTATTTTTGATTTTTTAATTTCTATTTTGAATTGATAATACTCATTGAATACAAAATTTTCTATTGTTTACGTATTTTTCTGAAGAATGGTTATACATTCACTTAACTAAGCACATGTAGGAAACATAGGCAAAGACGGACTAGCCGCATAATGGGAATGGATATGTTATAGTAACTTAATTTACAACAATACTAAATTCTTATCAAATATGAGTAGACTCTCATGGTTATCATTTTGACAGCATGAGAACATCTTAGGTAACCATTCCTATTCAAATTAAAATGTAAGAGAACACAACTGATAGCATAATTGTAGTATGTGTAGCTACATAATGGCTAGATTCACCAAATTAATAATAAAATATAATGTGATAGTGGGTTTAGAAACCCCAACCCTAGTAGCCTGGATCCAAAGGTTAAAATATTACATTGACATAAGTTACAAGGAATCGCATCCTGAAGGGATGAATAGTTTTGTAGTATTATTAAACTATATACATCCTTGAAATTAAAATTACATTTTAAAAAATAAAATAAAAAATGAAATTTATTTGAGTATTCCATTTCCCCCTTTTTTTTTATCCCTACATATCAATCAAAAAACAGTTAATCATTTCTTGAGAGAAATAAAACATAAGAAATAGATGAGCTCAGATGCTCAAAAATGGTAAGTGTATAGTGGAAGCTATGAATAAATAGGAAATAATAAATATGGAAAGGTAAATAATGGAAAACATGAAATTTAAACAATAAATTGGTTATAATATGGAATGAATAAATGATTATCAAATAATTCCATATAAATAATCACATGATCTTTAAAACTTAACCATTGATATTCTAACTAATCGAATAATCACATGGAATATAAATTAATTAATTATTAATAATGGAATGCTTAATGTTGGAAATATGAAACATACCATTGAGGCCTTGTTCAAATACATCTAAATATTATCAAGGCCTTATTCCAAGACATATATATAAATGTGTAAGGCTTTATCGAAAACCCAATCTAGTTTGCCTCATGAGACCTACTGATTATAAACCGTATAAATAATTAATAAGGATTAAGTCAATACAAAATATCCCAAGTGCATATTAAGTATAATAATTTTTTTATTTCATTGATGAATTGAAAAACTATAAGAGATATTTTAAAAAATTTCTAGGAAAATAACCTTTGCATTTTGAAAATCACATTTTAAAGAAAAAGTTCACAAAAAATTTTGAAAATAATTTTCTTTGAAAATAATCTAAAATATTGTAAATATAAGTTTTATAATTCTCAATGGTCATGATGGCTGAATGTTTCATTCAGACCGTACACGTTAAAATAAATAATCCTTTAACATTTTCTATAAAATATGAAAGGGAGTTTTTTAGAAAATAACATAATGATTTATTTTAATAAATTGTGTAAAAATTAAAAAATGGGTAAAAATTTATTTAATAAATAAATTTTAAAATGTTACAAAAAAATTTGAAAACTTTTTGGGAACTTTAATTTTGATGAAAAATGGTTTCTGACCAAAGAGAGAAATAAAGTTATATTTTATTAAAAAAAATTACCAATCATTTTAAGTGAAAAAGATTTGAAAAATGGTACTATTGCACCAAAATTTCATGAATAACCTGAGTAGAAGAAAATATATTTATTTAAAAATAGAATTATCAAATAATTCCCCCAATGTATATGGAAACATAAAAAATCCTAGACAAGGATGTGATTGTGAAGTAAACCCTTAACACTTTGGTAAATTTTGAATCATAAGACCCACGAAAGAAATAACTTCATAGGAAACTATAAATACCATTATTATAAATTAATTCATTATATAAAATAAAATAGGGTAATTATATACACCATAAAAAATAAATAAGTTGTGAATATAGTGTATGTATCACAGATGTAAAAGTGAGATGATAAACCCTTACCTTGAATCAAACTCATCACGTATGTTCTTTATCTTATGGAATAATAAACTTATGTTAATTATTTACTTTTTTAATTGAAATTTTTACGTTTATTTTTCATCTTATTTCACTTATTACTAATTTATGTATGATTACTTAATCAATTTAGTATACTTAAGTTGTTTTGATGATATTTGGAATATGTGTCCAAAATGACTATAGTAGGTTAACCATGGTCAAAGAGGTCATTATTCAAAGATATCAAGAATAAAAATAATTATAAAAATTATAATATTTATAAATAAATTGTAATTATAAATCCAATCGTGAATTATGTTTATGAAACTGAACTATGTAACAATAATGGAGATGGTGGGTGGTACATATACTTGAGTAATGTTTCTATTTTTCAATGATCATTATATAAAGAATTAAAGTAATGTTTTATCATTATATAATGATAATAATCTATTATATACCATATTATTTCTTTATATATACTTATATATATCATACATGTGGTGTGATGATGAAAATAGAGACACATCACTTCGTGAAGGCTGTAGTCCACACATAAAAGAAAGGTGTTATCATATTTCTGAGTAAGAAAGAAAATGATATATTATAATTTTATAAAGATAAATATTTAATAATTACCATAATTATTAAACATAAATAAAATATTGTCATTAAAATTATCTTTATTTATTTCCAAGTAAATCATTAGTGAAAAAGAAATCATATCGCTTTGCAAGGAGGTAGTCCATCGTGCACACGAGTGGCGTTATCGTATCCCATATGGAATAAAAATTAAAAGGTATATATTATATAATGACTATAGAGGTATACTTATGTTATAAATATAATATATATACTTTATATACATCATAATACCCAACCTTGAGAGGTAGTAATGGAAAATAATGACTGAAATTGGTTCACGAGGCGGTGGTCTCTCATAAACACAAATCATGATTTCATAACCCATTTGATAGTAGTGGATATGGTTTTAGGTCATTACCATAACATAACAACTTGTAATTATATTTAAGATACATAGGATATTTTACCAACATTATTTTATAAAAATTTAATTTGGTGGAAGAAGAAATAAAATAAAAATGCTCATTGAAGAATATTAACTCTTCTTTAGGTAACCTCTTTAGGTTTGAACCAAAAGACTTCCTAGGTTGGATTTATGACAAAAATAAGGAATCTAGAATGATATGAGGTAATTTTTGAAGTTATTTTTTCATTTATTTTCTTATACATGTAGTTTTTAATTTGTGAAGTAGAGAAGAGAGGGGTGACCTTTTATAAGTGAGTTGAGTGGCACACATGCAATATTTTGAAAAAATAATGATGCATAGAGTTTTTTATGATGTCAAAATCCTCAAAAATGGATTATTATAGATACTAATACATTATCCGATCTAGAATTTTTCCCTAATATATATTTTATATGATTTGTCTTGGTTTAAACCCTTATCATTTTAGATTAACCCTCCATTCAGCCCATTTTTATCGTAACAACGCTAATTAATTTTTACTATTTCACTATTCATTTTGGTCATAAAATATGTTTGAAATTATATAATAATATAGATTATGATGATTACAAATATAGAATACATTTTTCCAAAATAAATTTACATAATTGGTAAATGTTAATTTAAAACGAATCCCTTAAACATGACGAGAAACTAGTTTTTCAAAGAAAAAATGTTCTAAATTTTATAATGATTTTATATCCAAATTCAATATGAAATTTATTTAAATGGCCTAAATGGGATTAATTGATTTATTATTTAACTATTTTGACTTTTGATACCAATATAAAATATAATTTAAATTTGTAAATAATTTAAAGGAAAAGGCAGTTTTCAATTAAAATTAATTATATTTCATTATTCATCAAAAAATAAAACGTATCCAAAAATATAAAAAAATTAACATAAGATAATTTGAACATTTAGATGTAAAAATTATAATTTTTTTCAAATAAATTTTATAAATGTTGGAAAAAATAATATTATCATAAGTGTGCAAGAAGTGACGAACCCATTTTCTATAAAAAATACAGTTCTTGATAAAATATTTTTTTACTTTCAAATGACAATTATTATTTTATAATTAATAGATATCAATTTAGTTTATTTTGAACATTTTTAAACCATATAATTTAATAATTTATTTAGTATTATTCATACCCTCTAACTTAATGGCTATGTTATAATCATAATATTTAAATAATAATTTTCTAATAGCGTATCATGTTTCTTTTAAACTCTGTTTTGTGTGCATTTCATGCCATTAAAGATATTGAATTTATTTAAAAAAATCAATCATAAACTCTCATGATGTTATATTGTCTTATAATATTTGAGTTTTTTTACATATACACTATCGAACAATATTTTCCTATTTTAAAAATATTAGAGAGTTACATTCTCTACCTCTCCCCCCTAAAAAATTGTGTCCTCGCAATATGATCATGATATTGATAATCATGGGTCAGATATTTGAAAATACCTTCATTTAAAACCCTCATGGAAAATATTTCAATAAATAATCAACTTAATAATATATAATTGAAATTACAAAGGTTTTATGGAATAAAATATATCTAGGTTTCTAAGTAGAAGAACATTTGTTATAAGTGAAGATATGGGCATGAAACAAATGCATAAATTACTATTGAGAGTGTTAGAGGTCATTGATAAAAATAAAGTGAATGATAAATGTAAAGTTAAGGACCTCAAAACCATAAATTTTTAATGATTTAAATAACCATTTGATTCATCAGATATGAAGGTAATATGTTAAAATTTTTGTTTCAATATCCTTTTATTAAAGTTAAGGAATATTTTATTAACTAAGAATATACTTACTTAATATGACCCTATTTTAATAACATAATTTCATCCCATGTTTTTGTATAAATTAATTTACAAATCATCACTTTGTTTATGAAATTAATATCAAAAAAACATTATTCCTGAATCTCTAAAATTCACTTTTAACGGATCATAAGAGCCATAAAAGAGTAAAATGTCTTTGATTTTATCTCTAACTATTTTCCAAAACCAATATAGTTATCCCAAGTTATACAATATAATAAATTAGTCTATAAAACTAAAAAATAACACCATTGGTTCAATATTAAAATTTATCCATGAAATCATTTGACAAAAAATAGTGATGTATTAGCTAGGACATCACATAAGTCAATGTTAGATGCAAAACCCTTATCATAATTCTATAGTGGTTCCAAACCCCATGGCCTTTCCAGTTGATATGGGTTGTCACCCAACATGTAGGTTGTCCTTCTTCTAAAACCATATTAATATAATTCCTATAATGTTTCTAAATTGTAATATCTTATAATTACCTCAACATAAATTATTTGATAAACTTTAAAATTTACTGATACCTTCATAAAAACCTTATTATCATTATTATCTCAACCTCAATCACATATTAAGTCTTTTCCATACTCAAACATTTGTTTTCCAAAAAGTTAAATTTTCCACTCAATCAATTTTCTTGGTACCATTCAACACGTTATTTAAAATCCAATAAGAAATAAAACTGTAGTAGAATCCTTATACATTTAAAATTTCTTATAACAAGAATATCATTTATTAAAATACTCTTATAAAATAATTCATGGATCCAAACATTATCACATTAATAATTTCACTTCATCTATCATAATAGAATAATATTTACCTTGACCCCTTACTGTATTTTTATGTGTATTCCCTTTATGATTGAGGAATTAATTTTCATAGTGCCCCATATTATTATAATATAAGCATTGTACATTAGAATATTTTTACTTGACCTTGAAATAATGAACCTAGTTAAATTTCTCTCCACACTTGTATAAAATTCTCATTTCCTTCAATCTAGTACTAGGGTGTTTCTTTACAAAATCATCACATGTGGTAAACCACTTCTTTACCTCTATCCCCTTATGAAAATTTTTCTTTGTCTTCTTCTTAATATTTTTTTCCTTCGAAGCCATAATACGTAGTCAATTTTTTCTATGTTTTATTATTATATAATACTATGTCTTAATATAATGATAATGTTTGAGAGACTAGTACCTTGTTAAATATTAGATTAATACCATAAAAGAAATGGTCAATAATTCTCTTTTGATTATACATATAGTATGTAACATGTCTTGATAACCTTGTAAATTTGGCTTCATACTTAGTAAAATTTTCATCCTCCTTTTTTCTTAGACTCAGGAACTGCCTTTCCATATATGTTTGTTTCTTACAGGGAAAATATTTTTCCATGAAGTGTATCTTGAAATCCTTCCACTCTATGGTTTCTATTTCTTCTTCATACATAGTTTATTAAATCAATGACCAAAATTAATCCAAATCACTAGAGGGACAATAAAAATACCTGAAAAATGTCTCCCTCTAACCACTTCTCTAAGCAAGAAGTATATTCTCTAAGGAACTTATCCACTACTCAACTAAAAATGGATTTTAGTCCAATTGAATAATGGAGGATTTTGGCACATGAAGTGGTATAAAATTTTTACACTACATGATGGATTAATAGGTTTCTTTGTATGGAAAATGGTATTCCTCATAACCTAATTCATCTACCCCAATATGGTTATAATTTGATCAGTTTTAACTCCAACTCAAACACCGGCTTAATTATCATACCTTGTGGAAATCACTGCATGGGGTACATTTAATTATATGATTCCCATTAATTCAATTAGGCACCATTTATAAACAATATAATACACAATATTAGATCATAACATTATTGAACATAATGTATAATCCCCAATCTAGTGAAAAACATAACATAAATTGAAGAAATTATGCATAGATAATCGCAAAATCATAAACATGGTTTCTTTGGGAATGTTTTCAAATCATAAAAATATTTTCAAATCCCTAATAATGGAATTTATAGAAGATTTTAATTAACCCATGTATATCCCCCATAATTTTCTAACTAGTTTTTTAGTAAGGTATTTTTTTATGCACTAGGTGAGGATCAGGTCAAGTACAATGCACCCTTTTCAGGTTTATTAACCCTAGGTAAATCTATTTCAGAACCACATAAACTTTTAGTATCTATATAAGGATGTATTTTCTAGTAAAACCCACGTAATATCATCATCACAGAAACATTAGGATGTTATTCTATACATATCCTCAATGTAAAGCATATGTTTTTGTTACATAAACTATTTTTTCGTAAATATAGTTCTCATTTTCTACACTAAAATTCATATGATGCCAATAATAGAATCCATGATCCATGTAGCTCAGAGATGGTGTGTATATTATTACATTTTCATAAGATACAAGTAATTACATCCTGGTGGATCAAATAGTTTATTAGCCATTTTAAATTAGATACATACTTGAAGTTTATATTATATTTTAAAACATAAAGTAAAAAAAATAATCATTGAAAATTCCATTATTCCACTAAGAGTATCCCTTCATATGAATCAAAAAACACATTCTCGTACCTTGGGGAAAATAAAACATAAGAAAGGGGTTATCACAAATTCTCACTAAGGGTAAGAATATGGTGGAAGTTATGAATAAATAAGTAATATTCAATATAGAAAATTTAATAATTGAATCCCATTCCATTTAAATAGTAGCTTGAGACAAATATGGTAAGAATAATGATGATCAAATAATTCAATTTAAATAATCACATGATCATGAAAACATAACCATGAATATTCTCAATAATCAAATGATCATATCGAATTTCAATAACTGAATTCATAATGATGGAATGAATATTGTTGGATATATGAAACATACCATTGTATCCTTCCAAGACATCTAAATACCATCAAGGCCTTGCTCCAGGGCATCTATATAAATGGGTAAGGCCCAGAACAAAACCAAATCTAGTTTTTCTTATGAGATATATGGATGCATCGAGGGGATATAGCGGGCCCCACCCATCACATACTTAGCCCAATTAATTACATATATGAATTGTGTGAATCAAAATAAACATAAACATTCAAATTGAAAAACTATCATATGAAATGTTAACACATTCCACCATCAATAAACATAATCTTAAACCAACTAGAGTAATATGATTAACAGTAATAAAAATGTACATTGTTACTCAAAATGATTATAAACCATCCAAATAAATAATAATGATGATATCAATACAATATATCCTTATTGTATCATAATTGAAATAAACTTTTTATCTCAGTTATGAATAGAAATACCATAAAAGATATTTAAATTTTTTTAGGAAAATAACTTTTTCATTTTGAAAATAAACATTTAAAACAATTGGTAAAAAAAAATTGAAACTAATATTATTTTAAAATAACATTTGAATATTGTAAAATATTTTTTAAAAAATTTATTGGTCATGATGGTGGAAAATCTTATTTTTACCGTACATGATAAATCAAATATTCATTTCCATTTTTTTTAAAAATCTAAACATTCATTGTTTTGAGAAGAACATAAAGATTTCATTTAAAATATTTTGAAAAAATTCAAATATTTGTAAAATTTTATTTAATAAATCATTTTGAAAAGGTTATAAATATTTTTGAAATCATTTTTAGACTGAAAATTATATTTTTATCATTCAATAACTTTTGAGGAAAAAGTGAGAAACCATACAGAAATTCACAACAAAAAAAACATAACACCATGGAACAAAAGTTAAAGGCCAAACACCAAGCCATCACTCACAAAACCTAAATTCCATTCGATTGATTCAACACATTCAACCAAAAGCTCCACCATTTCCAAGCATTCAAAATTTTCAAACCCCCATGCTTTCACAACACCTCAACATTTGCAGTTACCCAGATAACAACCTAGCATTCAAGAGGTTCAAGAACCAAACACTGATTTGGACCTTCAAATCTTCACTGCCTCCACGAACTTCAAGAAAATTCAAATCCAAAATGCTCACAAAAGCCATAATTCCTCGCAAACAAAAAATCTGAACCAAAAAAGAAGATCCCCTAAACCAAAACTCAAGAAGAAACACAACCATTAATGTAGACAATAGAGATATCAACAAACCAACACTGAAGCAGAGACCTCCCAAATCAGAGCTCGCTGGAAGAGTACCTCACCACAAGCTATCCACATATCCCAGCGCCACCTTCAAAGCTTCACATGAAGACCAAATCCTACCAAAATACTCACAGTCAACACCATACGCAATGAAAACCCCCAAACTACAGCATCAGAAGATCGAACCCTGTACCAAAAATGTGCCACCGAGGTAGCCCTGTCCAACGAGACCAGTAATGATGAGGTTTTCCAAGTAGAACAATCCCACACGTCACCACCACTGGAAGTGACCAACCACCATGAACACACCGATCTGAAGCACCGAAGAGAGGACCAGAGCTCACCTAAGATGGGAGAAAAGAAGTCGGCACCAGAAGGGACCCTAACATCGCGAAGCCCCTTATGGGATCATCCTGAATCTCACTAGGCGAAATCATTTTTTGAGAACTTGAGTTTTAAGTAAGAAAACGTTTCTTACTGAAGATAGAAATTAAGTATAATTTTATTTAAAAAAATTCTGAATAATTATAAGTTATTAATAGTATATAAATTATACTATTTATTCAAAACTTCATGAATTACTATAAGATAAAAAATATATTTATTTCATGATATAAATATCATATAATTCCCTCAATGAAAACATAATAATATATATCCCCAAACAATTATGAGATTGTGAAATAAACCCTTACCACTTTGATGAATTTGTAATCATAATCAACATGAAATAAATAAGTTCAAATGAAACATTAAATACAATGAATATAAACTAATTAAGGATATAAAATTAAATATGGTCAATAAATACACCATAAAAAGAAAATAAGTAGTGAATATTGTGTATATCTCATAGAAGTAAAAGTGATACAAGAAACACCAAACTTAAATCCAAATCGTCATGTAAGTTATTTATCATCCTGAATAATAATATTATTTTTTTACTTTCATAAGAAATTTTTTTAATTTTATTTGACATTTTGTTTCAATTATTACCATGTTATATATGATTACTTAATGAACTAGTTTATGTCGAATGTTTGGATGATATTCGGCTTATATATCAAAAATGAATTTTTTAGGTTGACTATGGTCAAAAAGGTCATTATTTAGACATATAAACAATAGTAATAATGAAATAATGATAATATTTATAAAATATTTATAATTTTAAAACCAATCTCAAAATGTAGTTATGAAAAATGAACAATGTTACAATCATGGACATGGTAGGTTGTACATACGCATCACTAATGTTTATATTTTTTCAAAGATAATTATAGATGGAAAGTTAGTAGAATTCTCTCTTTATTCGATTATAATAATATATTATATATCATAATTTTTATTTAAATATACTTATATATTTAATTAATTTGGTTTTGTGATGAAAATAGAGCCACATCACTTCGTGAAGGTGGTAGTCCACACGTACACGAACAATGTTATCATGTTTTAGTGTAAGAATGAAAATGATATATTATTTTTTATAATTATAATAGTATCATGAATATAAAAATTATTTCAGGTATATAAAATATATTCATTTAATAAATCTTTATTATATTACATGAAAACAATTTTTGAAAATGAATCGCATCGCTTCGCGAGGTGGTAGTCAATCATACAGACAAACGATGTTATAAAATCCCCTATGGAATGGAATTTATATATATATATATATGATATAATAAATCCATGGCTGAAATAATTTTATAAATATCATATATATATATATATATATATATATTATTTATTACCATTATCATGCCCAACCATGAGAGATATTAATGGAAGAAATGAATGACATTGGTTCATGAGGCGGTTGTCCTCTATACACAAGAATGATTATTTTGTAACCTATCTTATGTAATTGTAGATAGTTGTAGATAATTAATATAAAATAAAAATATCTAATTATATTTAATATACTATATTTATATTATAATAATGGTTTAATAATAATTTAATGAGGAATATAAAGAAATAAAATAAAAATTCTCATTGAAGAACATTACCTATACTTTATGTAATATCCTTAGATTTGCACCAAAAGACTTCTGAGGTCGGATTTATGAAAAAAGAAGTCCTTATATGATGATAGGAGGTAATTTAGGAAGTCAATTTTGTAATTATTTTCTGAACTAATAGGTTTTTAATGTGTTGAGAATAGAGGATATGGGTTGTCCTGTAAAGACCCGTAAAATTCAAGGAAATTTTTTTTCTTAATTTTCTTTGGAATTTTACAAGAATACAGTTTCTGACGGCACCTGATTCTGAGGCCCGGTGTGCCCGGAATCATTTCTTGAAGTTTGGCTCGGGTACGTTCAGTGAACGAACGAGCGGGTTTTTCTAAATTTTGAACTGGTGCTCGGAATCGAATTCGGAGGGCACCGATGGAATCGCAGCGCCGGTATTTTCCTAGAAACACCTTTTCCGGAGTTGCGTTTGCTCGGGTGTGGTTTTTAATTTTTTGGGGTTAAGTTAAGAAATAAAATAAAGTGGTGCGACAACTTTATTTTTATTTCACTTAAAGCCACTCAAATCCACTCAAGCTGAGTTGAAGAGGATAGGGTGGAACCCAAAATATCCTACCCACTTGGTAGGATATTTGTGAGGTGGGGCCCGCACGAGCCCCATCGTTTCTTTTCCTCTTAGTAACGCACCCGCAAAAACTCCTCTTTAATGAAAGTCAACTGGTGCATTTTCTAAACTCTTAACACCCCTATTAATTGGACAGTTAAGACATTACCATTAATTCACTGAATTAATGGTTCGTTTCTTAACTTGTTTTTCAAATTGTTGGCATGGAATAAAATAAGACCAACACACGTTTTGCTTGTGGGTGGATTGTTGAGAGGATTTGGAGAAACTCTAAGTTCTTCATCCTCCTCCACGAAGAATGCGAAGAACGCGAAGAACGCAAAGAACGCAAAGGCGATGAAGAATGCCGAACCCTCGGAGATCGACGACGCGACGCTGTGTTCCATGACGCCGGCGATTCTTCTTCCGCGATGCTTCTTCTGCGACGTTTCTTCCCCGCAACAATATCTGATCATCAACTGCTTGAGGTAGGGGATTACGGTTCTCTAATTCTTTGTGGATTTATCCTCAACTTGGGTTTAAACGTGCAATTAAATCTGTGTGTTTTCTTTAACCCTCGGAGATCATCGACGCGACGCCGTGTATCGCAACGATGTGACGCCCCCTTCCGCGACGAGACGATCCTCTTCTTCCGCGACGGTCATTTCCACGAAGAACTCACGTCCGATGACAACGATGAGGTAGGGGTTTGATTCATTTAAATATTTGTAATTTATACCCACGGCGTATGATTAAAAAAAAAATTTGTGAGACTTTTAAAACCGCTAACGCGGTGGGTGCGCACTAATGAACAAGCCTGAACCCACCGCCCCTTTCGTTCTTGGTGTGCGAAACGGCGGACGTCGACAAAATCAGGCGCACAGGCGATTTAAGGTCCTCGTAGTGAAGGAAGGACCCCGGGAGGGTTTTGGTGAAGACAAAAAGGAATTCCAACCACCGGAACTCGTCCGGTGGTCCGCGGAGCAACCCGCCGGCATGCCCCACCGGCACGGCGGCGGGAGGCGGCGGTGCCCGGCGCGCCGACGGGAAGAACCGCCGCGGCTTCAGCCGGGATGGTGGGCCGGCCATCCCGTGACCACGTGGGACCGGCGAAGGACGGGACATGGCTGGCTGCCGCATCCGCTGGCAAGGGCGGCCCCACGCGGGGCCGCGGTTCCTTCATGCGGGGGCAACGCACCCCCCGCACCACTCAGCCGTAACCGGCCGAGCCAACCGCCTAGCGACCAGGCCGCGCCCACACCGGCTGGGCCGGGTCGTGCCTAGGTCGGGCCGGGCCACCCTGGCCGGGTCAGACCCGGGTCGGGTCGACCTGGTTCAGGCTGACCCAGGGGGGGTTGGGCCGGGTCGGTCCTGGCCCAGACCCCCCGTTTTCGGACCTTTTCTGTCTTTTGCCCGTATCTTGGGCTACGGGCCTACGATCGATGTACCGTCAGTGGCGATGCAATCCTTGGATTGAGAGGGTCGTTTTGACATATCTCACTCAAGGTTTCGGATTACTTTGGGTTTGGCCGGGTTGGTTCGTACACGAAACCAACCAGGCCCTCGGAGCGGAAACGCTCCTATCTTGAACTCCGGGCGTCCGATTGACGTGCCGTCAACTTTGTTGGATTCCTCTACGTGAGACGGATCTTTTGGATTACTCCGCCCGAGGTTTGGACGAAGGTGGAGTACAGTCGGGTTGGCTTTTCCTTAAAAATCAACCAGGCCCCTGGGACGAAAAAGCCAATAACTCTCAGACCGGGCGTCCAATTGACGCGCCGTCTACGACATTGAGTTCCTGTTGATGATACAGAACTTTTGAATACATAAACTCTAGAATAGGTGTCAGTTGATGTATCAGCCACTCACCTCGTGGAGCGGACCCTCCTGGACGAGCTTGTTGTGGGCGGGAACCCTAGAGCTGGCTGCGACTGTGAATGCGACTGCGACTGTGATGACGACGACTGTACAGAGATCCTCAGTGGATTCGACGGCGACGACTATAGCACTAAGCGATCCTAGATGGGTTAGTGCTAAAAATCCTTTGTGGGTCTGATCCTGTGTGGGTCAGCGCTCAGCGGTCCTGTGTGGGCCAGCGCCTACAGATCATGTGTGGGTCTGATCCTGTGTGGGTCTTTACGGGGGTTAGTTACCAATCGATCCTTTATGGGTCAGATCCTTTGTGGGTCATTGCGGGGGTTAGTTACCTATCGATCCTTTGTGGGTCAGGTCCTTTGTGGGTCGTTGCGGGGGTTAGTACCTATTGATCCTTTGTGGTTCCGACGGCTTAGATGATTCAGTGGCAATATCTGATCATCTCTATCATCATACAAAGAAGTATTCCTGTGTGAGCTGAATCCTGTTTTGCTTTACTATGTGGATTGTGTTGATCTATCCTGTGTGGATTTACGTGTTTCTTTCCTATGTGGACTGGGTTTTACTTGGGTCGGATGTTGGAGCCGAACGAGAATTGATGACTTAGGTATATGTATGGGCATATACCTAAGCAGTGTCGGATGTTACTTCGTGATTGTATCTTTCCTTTGTGGATTATCCTTTGTGGATTCAGGGAGACCTTCGGGGGTCTCGGGGTCCCTAATAAGTAGCTTATACTCACCCCTGCACGGGCTATGCACGTACTACGTTGTGTTGGTTGCAGACGATGGACAACATTGATCGTGGTTGAGGCTTGCGGAGCAGGACAGTACCTGGAGGTGGACCACTGGGCAGGATGTACTCGTAGTGGTCGGCTAGACCCGAGGAGCAGTGGATCCTATCTGTACCCACCCTTCAGTTGGGATTTCCAGTGGACAGCTCGACGTTGCGGCTTTACTTTTCAGTTGCTGTTTTCCCTCCCAGTTGTACTTTACTTTCAGTTTGGTTTTGTATACTGGCCCACTTACTTTTCCGCACTTACTGTTGTACTCGGTTTTTACTTAGTGTTTACTTCTACTGCTTTCTTGCTCTGTGGTGCTTGTTTACTTTACAAAGGCAATGCCTTCTCTTTTTACTGGGATTTACGCCTTGGTGCTAGTCGCCAGCCCCTGGCCTATGGAAGGCGGGCTTGTGGTAGTCACGGCACTAGCCCCGAGGATGGGTCGTGACAAATTGGTATCAGAGGAGTTTGGTTCTACCACAGAACTCAGGACTCTAATCTTTTTCTATGTGAATAAATAGTGTTAAGAGTATTGAGTGTGGTTATCAGTCCAGGGAGTCCGGTGTTGGTGCGGCGGCTGACGTATCCGTACACCAGGACCCTGACTTCTGATTTCCGACTTAATGCACGAAAACATTGATTGCATGTGTGTTTCAAGTTTTCTTTGTGCTTACTTTATGTTATCTCACCAGGTATATTGTTCTGACCATGGCGCACCTGTCTCTTTTCAGGATGGCCCCACGATGGCAGCCAGCTAGGGTTCCGAGAGTTGAGTGTGACGACAGCCCACCGAGCAACGAGGCCTCGGTACAGGGCCCTTTGACAGCTGAGGCACTGGCGGTACCTTTACCCGCCGAGCCACCGATGCTTCCAGCCCCAGCCGCTGATGATGCACATCGACTTAGTGCACTGCATGATTTCCAGTGCCAGCGACCACCCAGGTTCCGCGGGGAGACGGACCCCCAGGCAGCCGATGATTGTCTAGAGGCAGTGGTACGAGTTTTCCGTTTAGTGAGGACACCAGCAGACCTCATGGTGATCCTCGCAGCGAGCCTACTGCACGCGGCAGTGGGACGATGGTGGAGCTTGATGCTCCATATGCACGATTAGGCATCTCTTCTCTGGACAAACATTGAGAGCCTATTCCGCTCAGAGATCGTCCCAGCCACCCTCTGTGTGGTGCACATCCAAGAGCTTCTTCAGCTGCGGCAGGGAAGCTTGACGGTCACCCAGTACTCGGCAAGATTTACCAATCTCTCGCGCTACTCAACAGACATGGTACGGGACCCATTCTTCCAGGCCTGGACCTTTGAGAAGGGATTGAGACACGAGATCAGGGCATCACTGATCTCCCTTAGCATTCCGACTCAGGCTGGAGTACTAGAGCGAGCCCTTTTGATCGAGAGCTTTCTTACTGAGCATTCATCAGCACTGAGACCTACCACGAGGCGGCACATAGCAGATTCTTCTGCAGCAGGTAGTCGACGAATGACTCATGGGTCCAGGAAGAGCAGACCCTCAGACAGACGACCTCAGGACATTGGCTCAACAGTGCGGGGCACATAGCACGGAGCCAGTCTTTCGAGAGGCAGAAAGTGCTACACATGCGGTGGGCGGGGTCACAAGGCTCGTGACTTCCCGACCAACCGTTCCGAGGAATATCAGACGGTTGAGGGGCCACCCAGGCTGAGGCAGAGGGTAGACCGTGGTGGTCCGCAGGGAGCAGGCGGACGAGACAGAGGAGCTGGCCGAGCAGCAGGTGGTGGGCGGCGCTTTGAGGCTCTACCACCACCACCACCCGGAGGTCCACCCCGGCCACAGGGAGCTGGCGGGCAGAGACAGGCACAGCTCCAGGCAGCGGAGGCCTACGACCACGGCGCACCCGAGATGATTTGAGGTACTATTTGTGTCTATTCCACCCTTTATGCAGTTCTTATAGACACATGAGCGAGTCACTCTTTCATAGTCTCTTCCCTTATTCAGAGCACAGAGATTCCAACAGAGCCGTTAGCTCGATCCTTACATCTAGAGACTCCTACGAGAGTAGACTCGATGATTACGCACTGGTGCTGGCAGTGTGAGCTTACTCTAGGAGGCGAGAGATTCGTCTGGGATCTTCTTATAGCGGCGTCGAGGACTTACGACGTCATCTTGGTCATGGATTGGTTATCTACAGTCCATGCTCATATCGACTGTATTAGGCCAAGGTGCGATGTGTACGCACTGACGGGAGCAGGCTCACCTTCACCGGAGAGAAGGGAGCCTTCGCAGCACAGGATGGACTTCCGTAGAGGAGAGGACATTCCATCACTCATCAGTTGGCTAGCCTCATCCTAGGAGCAGTTGACGTGCGGAGTCCTAGTTTTTCCTGCAATGGTAAATCAGTATGCGGACGTTTTCCCTGACGACGTTCCAGGACTACCTCCTCGTAGAGAGGTAGAATTTTATATTGATCGGTACCTCGGGATAGCCCCGATATCCACTCCAGCATATCGGATGGCCCCCGCTAATCTTCGAGAGCTACGGGTACAATTGGAGTACTTGCAGGGCAAGGGTTTCATCCGACCCAGTGTTCCACCCTAGGCTTCCCCAATATTGTTCGCCCAGAAGGCGGACTGGAGCTTGCGACTTTGTGTCGACTATCGTCACCTGAACCAGATGACAGTGAGGAACAAGTATCCGCTAATGAGGATTGATGACCTCTTCGATCAGCTCAAGGGAGCACGGTGGTTCTCAAAGATAGACCTTAGGTCAAGCTATCATCACCTCAGATTTCGGGACGAGGACGTGCAGAAGATGGCCTTTAGATGTCGGTATGGCCACTATGAGTTCTTGGTTATGCCATTCGGCGTAACCAATGCTCCAGCAGTGTTCATGGGCCTTATGAACAAGATCCTTCAGCCACACCTCGATTGATTTGTCATGGTTTTCATCGACGACATTTTCATACACTCGACGACTGAGGAGGAACACGCCTACCACTTGCGTGTTGTACTAGACACACTCCGAGAGCACCATTTTTATGGAAAGCTCTCAAAGTGTCAGTTCTGGATACGTGAGGTCCACTTCTTGGGAAACTTCATCTCTGAGGCGGGATTTGCGGTGGATCCTGCGAAGATCGAGGCAGTGCTAGCTTGAGAGCCACCCAAGAGCGTGACGGAGGTGCGGAGTTTCTTGGGACTAGATGGATACTATCGGAGATTTGTGCCAGACTTCTCTAGATTTGTGGCACCACTCTCAGCCCTTACGAAGAAGGGGAAACCCTTTGTTTGCTCAGACAGATGTCAGTAGAGATTCCAGGATCTGAGACAGAGATTGACCAGTGCACCTATCTTGAGGTTGCCGGAGGAGAGGGTAGGGAACGTAGTCTACTGTGATGCATCAAGGACCGTACTTGGATGTTTCATGATGCAGGAGCGGGCAGTGATCGCTTATGGATCACATCTTTTGAGGCCGCATGAGCAGAACTACACCACCCATGACCTGAAGTTAGCAGCAGTGGTCTTCACTCTGAAGACATGGTGAAACTACCTGATGGGCAAGCGCTTTACGGTCTTTTTTGACCATCAGAGTCTCAGGTACATCTTCTCTCAGAAGGACCTGAACCTGAGACAGTGGCGATGGGTCGAGTTCTTCGAGGACTATGACTTTGAGATAGTCTATACTCCTGGGAAGGGGAACGTAGTAGCCGATGCTCTCATCAGGATGACGAGCATTCAGCTACTTGAGGAGGCGACAGAGTAGCTAGCCGCCTTGCAGATATCCTTTGTGGATAGAGATGGAGAAGCCTTCCTTCAGTCTCTTACAGTCACCCCTCCACTACGGCAGTGGGTCAGAGAGGCACAGTGTGGGGACGCTGACTGTGAGACGCGGCGTGCGCAGATAACCTCAGGACATGCACCTGATGGTTTCTCCTTTGGAGAAGAGCACGACATCCTTTTCAGAGGACGTAACTTGGTACTAGTTGCATTACGAGAGGAGGTGTTGAGAGAGTTTCACACTTCTCTATTGGCAGTACATCCTAGAGTGGAGAAGATGTACCAGGACCTCAGACGACAGCACTGGTGACCGGGCATGATGAATTCTGTGGTAGAGTTCGTTTCTCGATGCCCCACCTGCCAGCAGGTGAAGGCAGAGCATCAGGTACCAGCAGGCTTGGTACAGCCCTTAGAGGTCCTGGAGTGGAAGTGGGACGGGATATCAATGGACTTCGTGACTGGACTTCTACACACTTCCAGAGGTCACGACTCCATTTGGGTGATTGTCGACCGGCTCACCAAGTCAGCTCAATTCTTACCCATCAGAGAGCAGGGCTCAGTAGAGATCTTGGGATGTCTCTACGTTCAAGAGATTGTATGGCTTCACGGTTTTCCATCATCTATCATCTCCGATCGAGATGCTCTCTTTACTTCCTGGCTTTGGAAGGGGTTTCAGGAGGCATTCGGGACGCAGCTATGTCTGAGCACCGCCTTTCACCCTCAGACGGATAGTCAGACGGAGAGGACCATTCAGACTCTTGAGGACATGCTCCGTGCATGTGTCCTCGACTTTGGTCACAGTTGGGAGGACCACCTACCCTTGGTGGAGTTTTCGTACAATAATATCTACCACTCCACCATCGGGATGGCACCATATGAAGCGTTGTACGGCCGACCTTGCAAATCTCCTTTGTGCTGGACAGACCCTTAGGAGTCAGCACTTGTGGGACCAGAGATGGTCCAGGCCACGACAGAGAAGGTCCAGGTCATCCAGGAGCGGATGAGGACAGCTCAGAGCCGTCATAAGTCTTATGCTAACAGGAGGCGAAGGCCACTAGAGTTCGAGGATGGCGACCACGTCTTCTTGCGTGTCTCACCTCGACGTGGATTACAGAGATTTGGTCGAGGTGGAAAATTGTCTCCACACTTCATCGGACCATTCTAGGTCCTCAACAGGATTGGCGAGGTGGATTATCGCCTGGATCTACCACCTCAATTGCACCGGGTGCACGACATCTTCCACGTATCTCAGCTGAGGAGATACGTGCATGACCCATCGCATATCATTGACCATGGGGAGGTAGACGTTGATGATGGGGTGACTTTTGCGGAGGTCCCGGTGGAGATTGAGGATCGACAAGAGCGAGTCCTATGTGGACAGTCTATTCCTCTAGTGCACATCAGATGGCGGCACGGGAACCTCCACGAGAGCACTTGGGAGTGGGAGGCTCAGATGCATGCTCAGTACCCGCATTTGTTTCCCTAGTTTATGATGTATCTTTACGGGGACGTAAAGGCCTGAGGTGGGAGTGATGTAAAGACCCGTAAAATTCAAGGAAATTTTTTTTCTTAATTTTCTTTGAAATTTTACATGAATGTAGTTTCTGACGGCACCTGATTCCGAGGCCCGGTGTGCCCGGAATCATTTTTGAAGTTTGGCTCGGGTACGTTCAGTGAACAAACAAGCGGGTTTTTCTAACTTTTGAACCGGTACTTGGAATCGAATTCTGAGGGAACCGCTGGAATCACAGCACCCGTATTTTCCTAGAAATGCCTTTTATGGAGTTGCGTTTTCTCGGGTGTGGTTTTTAATTTTTTGGGGTTAAGTTAAGAAATAAAATAAAGTGGTGCGAGAACTTTATTTTTATTTTATTTAAAGCCACTTAAAACCACTTAAAGCCACTCAAGCTGAGTTGAAGCAGATAGGGTGGAACCCAAAATATCCTACCCAATTGGTAGGATATTTGTGAGGTGGGGCTCGCATGAGCCCCACCGTTTCTTTTCCTCTAAGTAACGCACCCGCGAAAACTCCTCTTTAATGAAAGTCAACTGGTGCGTTTTCTAACCTCTTAACGCCCCTATTAATTAGATAGTTATGACGTTACCATTAATTCACCGAATTAATGGTTCGTTTCTTAACTTGTTTTTCAAATTGTTGGAATGGAATAAAATACGACCAACACACGTTTTGCTTTTGGGTGGCTTCTTAAGAGGATTTGGAGAAACTCTAAGTTCTTTATCCTCCTTCGCGAAGAACGCGAAGAACGAGAAGATGATGAAGAACGCCGAACCCTCAGAGATCGAAGACGCGACGCCGTGTTCCGCGACAGCGATGATTCTTATTCTGTGACGCTTCTTCCGCGACATTTCTTCCCCGCAACAATCTCTGATCATCAACTGCTTGAGGTAGGGGATTACGGTTCTCTAATTCTTTGTGTATTTATCCTCAACATGGGTTTAAACTTGAAATTAAATCTATGTGTTTTCTTTAACCCTCGGAGATCATTGACGCGACGTCGTGTACCACGACGACGCGACGCCCCCTTCCGCGACGCGACGATCATCTTCTTCTGTGACGGTCATTTCCGCGAAGAACGCACGTCCGACGACAACGACGAGGTAGGGGTTTGATTCATTTAAATCTTTGTGGTTTATACCCGTGACGTATGATTAAAAAAATTGTTGTGAGACTTTTAAAACTGCTAACGCAGGGGGTGCGGACTAATGAACAAGTCCGAACCCACCGCTCCTTTCGTTCTTGGTGTGCGAAATGGCGGACATCGACAAAATCAGCCGCACGGGCGATGTAAGGTCCTCGCAGTGAAGGAAGGACCCCAGGAGGGCTTTTGGCGAAGACGGAAAGGAATTCCGACCACCAAAACTCGTCCGGTGGTCCGTGGAGCAACCCGCCGACATGCCACGCCGGCACGGCGGCGCCAGCGGCAGGAGGCGGTGGTGCCCGGCGCGCCGCAGGGAAGAACCACCGCGGCTGAAGCCGCGGCGGCAGGCCGGCCGTCCCACGACCATGCGGGACCGGCGAAGGACGGTACGTGGCTAGCTGCCGCATCCACAGGCAAGGGCGGCCCCACGCGGGACCGCGGTTCCTTCACACGGGGGCAGCGCGCCCCCCGCACCGCTCGGCCGTAACCGACTGAGCCGACCGCCTGGCGACCGGGCTGCGCCCACGCCGATCGGGCCGGGTCGCTCCCAGGCCGGGCCAGGCCGTGCCGGCCGGGTCGGGTCAACCCGGTTCGGGCCGCCCCTGGGGGGGTTGGGTCGGGTCGGTCCGGGCCCAGACCCCCCGTTTTCGGACCTTTTCGGTCTTTTGCCCGTATCTTGGGAAACGGGCCTCCGATAAACATACCGTCAGCGGCGATGAGATCCTTGGACCGAGGCGGTCGTTTTGACATATCGCACTCAAGGTTTCTTAGTACTTTGGGTTTGGCCGGGTTGGTTCGTACACGAAACCAACCGGGCCCTCGGAGCGGAAACGCTCATATCTTGAACTCCGGACGTCCGATTGACGTGTCGTCGACTTTGTTGAATTACTCTAAGTGATATGGATCTTTTGGCTTACTCCGCCCGAGGTTTAGACGCAGGTGGAGTATGGTCGGGTTGGTTTTGCCTTAAAAACCAACTGGGCCCCTAGGACGAGAAAGCCAATAACTCTTAGACCGGGCGTCCGATGGACGCACCGTCTGCGACGTTGAGTTCCTGTTGACGATACGAAACTTTTGGATACATAAACTCTGGACTAGGTGTCAGTTGATGTATCAGCCCCTCGGCTCGTGGAGCAAACCCTCCCGGACGAGCTTGCTGTGTGCGGGAACCCTAGAGCTGGCTGCGACTGTGACTGCGACTGCGACTGTGATGACGATGACGATTGTACAGAGATCCTCAGTGGATTCGATGTCGATGACTATAGCACTCAGTGATCCTATGTGGGTTAGTGCTATAGATCCTTTGTGGGTCCGATCCTGTGTGGGTCAGCGCTCAGCGGTCCTGTGTGGGCCAGCGCCTACAGATCCTGTGTGGGTCTGATCCTGTGTGGGTCTTTGTGAGGGTTAGTTACCTATTGATCCTTTGTGGGTCAGATCCTTTGTGGGTCATTGCAGGGGTTAGTTACCTATCGATCCTTTGTGGTTCAGATACTTTGTGGGTCATTGCTAGGGTTAGTACCTATCGATCCTTTGTGGGTACGACGGCTTAGATGATTCAGTGGCAATATCTGATCATCTCGGTCGTCATACAAAGAAGTATTCCTGTGTGAGCTGAATCCTGTTTTGCTTTCCTATGTGGATTGTGTTGAGCTATCCTATATGGATTTAGGTTTTTCTTTCCTGTGTGGACTGGGTTTTACTTGGGCTCGGATGTTGGATCCGAACGAGAATTGATGACTTAGGTATATGTATGGCCATATACCTAAGCAGTGTCGGATGTTACTTCGTGATTGTATC
Source organism: Viscum album (assembly GCA_963277665.1). Classification (NCBI taxonomy): domain Eukaryota; kingdom Viridiplantae; phylum Streptophyta; class Magnoliopsida; order Santalales; family Viscaceae; genus Viscum; species Viscum album. The sequence continues at coordinate 2,133,930,617 of OY728148.1, forward strand.
TTTCCTTTGTGGATTATCCTTTGTGGATTCTGGGAGACCTTCGGGGGTCTCGGGGTCCCTACTGAGTAGATTATACTCACCCATACACGGGCTATGCCCACACTATGTTGTGTTGGTTGCAGACGACGGACAGCTCTGATCGTGGTTGAGGCTTACGGAGCAGGACGGTACCTGGAGGTGGACCACTGGGCGGGACGTACTCGGAGCGGTCGGCTGGACCCGAGGAGCAGTGGAGGCTATCTGTACCCACCCTTCAGGTGGGATTTCCAGTGGACAGCTCGACGTTTCGGCTTTACTTTTCAGTTGTTGTTTTCCCTTATAGTTTTACTTTACTTTCAGTTTGGGTTTGTATAATAGCCCACTTAGTTTTCCGCACTTACTGTTGTACTCAGTTTTTACTTAGTGTTTACTTCTACTTCTTGCTTGCTCAGTGGTGCTTGTTTACTTTACAAAGGCAATGCCTTCCCTTTTTATCGGGATTTACGCCTTGGTGCTAGTTGCCAGCCCCTGGCCTATGGAAGGCGGGCTTGGGGTAGTCACGGCACGGGCCCTAAGGACAGGTCGTGACATGGCCTTTTATAAGTGTGGTGAGTGGCACACATGTAATTTTTGGAAAAGAAAAACGTGTACCCATATTTTTCTCATAAAAAAGGCCTAAAAATATAGTATTTTAGATACATACACATTATAGTGCCGAAATATGTCTAGAAAGTAAACTTTCTAAAACTGTTTAGAACATTTTAACCATTATTATTTTAGTTTAACACCAAAATAAACCCATTTTTAGCATAATCATGGTTATTTTTATTTTATTGTTTCACTATTAATTTTGTTCCAAAATTAAGTTGAACATATAAGATAATATAAATTATTCTGATGAAAAATATTTAATCCATTTTTAAAAATTAAATTCATGGAAATTCAATATTGTAATTCAAAATTAATGCCATAGACACGACAAAAAACCAAATTTTCAAATAGAAAATGTGAATATGTTTAAAAAAAATTTATATAAAAAATAAATATTAAATTGGTTAAAATTTTATAAATTTGATTAATATATATATAATTTAACTATTTTTATTTTAAAAATAATTTAAAATATATTTTAACATTATAAATAATTTAAACAAAAAAAATAGTTTTTAATTAAAATTATATATTTTTTCTATTCATAAAAAATAAATATTCTCATAAGAATCCCAAAAAAACACCCAAATATAGTTTTGATATTTATATTTCAAAAATTGATTTCATTTGGTCAAATAATTTTTATAAAATTGGAAAATAATAATTTTCTCATAAGTTCACCAGAAGAAACAAAACATTTTCTTTGAAAAATATAGTTTTTTAGAAAATATTTGTATACTTTAAAATGATTCTTATTTTATTTTTAAGAAATAAATATCCATTGAATTTATTTTATGTATTTGTTAACCATATAATTTCACAATTTATTTTGTATTATTCTTACTCTCTAACTTAATAGCTAGTTTATAATGGTAATGTATAAATAATAACTTTTTAATAGAGTATCGTTTTTCATTTAAACTCAGGGTTGTTTATTTCAAAAGATACCAAATTTATTTAATTTATTTAAAAATAAATGTTTTTTAAAGCATGAGGATATTATTTTCTCTTCTAATAATTTTTTTGTTTCAAACACACTATCAAACATGATGTTTTTTTTAATTCTCAAGGTGTTAGGGTGGGGATGGTAAAATTTAGAAAAGTATCATTCAGCATATTGTACATTCCCAACACTATCATCCTTAATAGAAAATCCCAACATAACATGCATAGTGAAATACCTACCACATACTTCAATAAAAAGTTACTAGAGAATAAAATCCAACCTATCATTCCTTTAATAATAACAACCACACAAATGAACCTTGAGCTACCACATGAGAGGAAATTAGTCATGGATACCCATGATACCATGGTAACTAATCACGAGAAAATTTAATTTTAAGAATCGATCCATGTATGTAAAATAAAAATAAAATTGAACCTGAACATGGGGAGTTAACCTCATGTTATATGTGTATTACAAACATGAAAAATTGTTAAATAAGATGATTTTGGTGCTGGTTTTTATAATGTATGGTCTGGAGATTTTAGACACGGTATGAGGCTAATGTATGACCAAACGGGGAAGAAAAAAGATGGATTGGTGTTTGTTGATGATTTCTATGGATCAGAACAAGGAAGTAAAAAAATGTAAGATTAAAAAATTATCATAATTTTAAGAGGTTATGTATAACTATTGTCAATGCTCACCACTATAAAAGAGTAATATTAACTAGGTGTTGAGGAAGAGGTTTTATGAGTTTGAGAACCAATCCATTTAAAACCTGAGTACTATTTTTGATGATTTCATGGATTCATAAATGCACCAATTGAAGAAGATGAGTCTTTTTTTATGACTTTTGTGTCGATGAACCAAAATTATATAAACTATTAAGGGTAATAATAATAATTAATAATTAGTTAATTTGGGAGGATTACCTAAATGAAGACATCAAGATTTGAAATTAATAGTAATACAACTTTGGAATGATAGATGAAGAATGGGGACTCTTAATTTCCCCAATATTTAAATTTTATGTTCATTGGAATATGCATGTTAGGATCTTTTAAAAAAATCCTAAATAGAGATTGGAGACTAGTTGAGTAAGTAGACCGAACTTTGTCTGAACCAATAGTTTTTTAAATAGATTAAAAGGAAATTTCAGGGGTTTGGTTCAATCCAAGGATTCATATGGTTAAAAAAATTAGTATGGAAATAAAAGTCATTTATTATTGTTAAATGTGATATATGAAGAAATTTTACAACCAATCATGAATTTATAAATTATAGTAGTACTCAAAATCTAATTACTGAAAAAAAATGAAGGCTTAACTCAATCGATCATGAATTTTAGAGTATGATCCAAATGGAAAAGGAAACAAAAATATTATTGGTCTATACTAAAAAGTACCACTAAAGTCCCAACATGTGAAAAGGTGTGAGAAATGAATTTAAGCTCCCAAATCCATAACATTCATGAAATAATATTTTTAAATCAAATAATATATTGATCTTGAAGAAAGGACATTCTGATGTTTTTTAATGAATCAGAGGAATGACATGTGAGGTGGATCACATTTTGTAATGAGGTGTGTGTTTTTGTCACATCTAAAAAAGATAAACTGTATGGTGAATTTCATATACAATATAGTTTGATACTCTTTACACTATCTATGATATAGATTTCGGTATTGGTGAGAAAAAAGAGCAATAAATATAAGAATAATCAAAAAAAATTGGTAGAATTATCAAGATACACTATCAGGGGAAACTAAGAGCAGGATCAAGAGAGAAGATGATATTCTGGAAGAGTTGGATGAACATTGCAAAGGGAGTAAGAATTGAAGCTGATAGAGAGATAAAATTTCATTAATTCTTCTCTTTCTTTCTTTATTAATTAATATATCTCTTAAGAATAAAATTTTGGAATATTTATTTTGCAAACATGATCAGCTAAATATTTTTTGTAGAATAATATTGAGTTTGTAACTATTATTTATTAATTTAGGATATTTTTTTTGATGCTTATCTTTGGATCATTTGTATTTATAACTCCTTTTAAAAAACATTAAGGGTTAATGAAAATTTCCCTTTATATAATTAACAACATCAATATTATCAACATGGAGATCAATCATGGGATAATAACACTAGGATCAATATAAAATTGAATTTTTTTATAGTCAATTATTCATTTTGTGATCAAGTGAGTTCTATGGTTAAAGAACTATATAATTTACTAAGCCATAGGTTGACCTTATGAAAAATATGATTAACCACTTTTCATTATTCAATCAATATTAATTAATATTCACGAATGAAGTAAAATATATTTTAAACTAACCAATTTAATTTCATTACCTTATTAACTTTGTGTTTGAACTTTTTTATTGATTTATCTTCTCTATTTTATTGTACATCTGTTTAATAGCTCTCATACACTCCTATCACTTGCACTCACACAACCACATTTCCACCATCACATGTTACCACCATTTCTCCCTAGCTCTATTATTTTTCTTGTGTTTTATTTTGCCTCTTGGTCACACATAAACCAATATAATGGTTCATTAATAATGGATAAACCCCTACTAAACACTAAACTACTCTTAATTTGGGTTATAAATAATTGATCAAACCCTACCCATTTAACGACCATTGTTTGGGGAATTCATAATTAAAACCCATTTTGGGGTATGGGAATGTTAAACCATGTTTCTAAAAAAATTCTCGATATATATATATATAATAGATAAAACTTCTCTAAAAAATCATAAAATATAAAAAAATTGAGTGAAATTGAATGAAAACTATGTCATCATCTGAATACTTACAAACCTTTATTTATGGTAGAAACATTCACTTATCTTCTCTAAAATGAACAAATAGAATATAAAAATGGATGAGGGAATGGAAAATTAGAAAAAATCAAGATGGAAAGGTCAATCCACAACAATTTAGAAATATGAATATAGATAGGGTCATGATTACAGGGTTCTAGGTTCCAACTATGATTGCCAACCCATCATGCATTAGAAAAACCCCCAGGCCTCACAAAAATGAGAAAAAATAATAACACTTATCCATTTTTTCATCATACCACGTAATACATTATATAGAATCACCAGAATTTGTCAAGTAAATCTATGGTAAAATGAAAAAACTTTAATATAGGGTGTTTGTAACATCCAAATATTTTTAATATATTTTTATTTAATTAAATTTGAGGTATCTGATATATTTCATTACACTAAACCCCGAGTCTAAAATACCATGATATATTAATCCTTTTTAACCTATGAATTAAATTGGATGGTTTGAATTGTAATATTTATATTATGAAAAGCATTTATAAAATTTTAAAATAATGAAAAATATTGATTAGTGCATTATAAATAAGTACCCATTTTTTAGTAAATTCATTTTATGCTTTTATTAGCCACTAAATGGGGATAATATTCATTGTTAATATATATAATATTCATGTGATTTATTATTCATAAACACCATTTTAGTGCATTTTATAGTTTGAACATCATTTCACATTATGATTGTAATACCTTCTTAAAATGCACTATTATGTTGTACATTTTTTAACATAATTTAAAGTACACAATGATTCATATGATTATACATATTTTAATTTTATATTTTAGGAAATTCATCTACACTTAAATATGAACATGTTTGATTCAGGGATCATTGGATAATTCATGGAGGATGATGGGGATATTTGGAAATGAAATGAAGCAATTCTGGAGAAGGCAGATTGGACACCAGCCCACTGATGAGACTGTGGGGCCCAACATACAGGCCCAATTAATCCCAAATTTCATGGGATTCTAGAAGACATGTATAGGAACAAATCCCTATGCCGGATATAATGCTACTTCGGCCTCCATGGTGGCCATTTAGGCGTCCCAAGTTAGAGATAAAATTCTGGGCCAGATTCTTCGGCCCAGAAAAACACTCCACGAATTTAATCATATCTCCAAATACACAACTCCAAATGAGTCTAAATTTTACAGGTGGTTATAAGACATCTGGAGATCCATTGTCTTCTTCTATGGCCCACTCTGATTCGGCCCTCTAGAAGGTCTTACAGACGCGTCTTTTCGGTGAAGGAAAGCTGGCTTCCACCTCGGGTCAAGGGTGGAAAAATCAACTCTCCCTTACTTTCCGCCCACCTATGGCCTACCACAATTAATTGAGGAGACTTGGACTGTTGGAGGCTCGACCAAATGTCTCAAAAATTCCTATTTATGGCAGTGGTGTTGGAGGATTGAATTATCTTTGGTGATTGGTTTCATTGTAGTGTTATGATGTCGCATTGTGTTTGTAATTGCATTTCTTTCTCATGTAAGTTGTTTAATTCACCTTAGTTTCTTAATAAATTTTCTTCATTTACTCTTATTTTGTTCTTATACTTATCAAGTTGATACCTTTGGTTCAAGGTGTGAATTTATTCACACCATACTTTGTGATATTTATCACACAACGGAGGAGTGATCTTTTTTGTTGTTGTTGTTTTTACTTCTTCAATTCCACCCTTGTAAGTCTACATCCCGCTTCCGTTGAAGACATGTCATCAATGGAGGGATAACTATTTTATGGTTTGATACAAGGGAGTAGAAAGGGGCTGTATTGGATGTTTTTTATCACTCTATTAATGGAAAATCACTTCTTTTAAATGAGATTTTTATTTGATGATTTTAAAACATCCATCGTCCTTGTTGAATTTAAGGCCACACACTTCAAGTGCTAATACGAACCTTTACCTTGAAGTGATAAAAACTTTGATCCTTCAAGTGTATAGGTGATTAGTATTAAAGGGTGTAGGCATTAAACCAGTAATTTATGATGTTGTTTTATCTCCTTAAATGAACTCATCTCAAATATAAGAAATTGAAATCATTAAAAAGAAAATACGTCCAATCCACCCCGAGTGATAACCTAGGATCAACCCATTCTTTTAAATTGAAATCACTTAAATCTATTAGATATCTTTCAAACCCATCCAGAATCAATCCAAGTTGGACACTTCATAGCCAAAAACAGTCCATAGAATGTACGTGTCTATAGGTTTCTTCTTAGGTCTCTGTGGATTTGATAACCCAAGCTAAACTACAAGGACCGTCGTACCTTATTCTCTTGGGTAAATTTGAGTGAGAATAAAATTTTGGCACCATTTTCGGGGACCTAATTAAGTTATCTTAGACACTATAATTCTTTTTTTTCATCCCTCTTATTTTATCTCACCACAAATTTCATTCCTATGGAAAACCCTTTTGAACAAATCCAAACATGGGGAACCTCTCCTTACTTTGATCACCCAACCCCATGTACGATGTACAATGACCATCCTAATTTTTACATGTGGGATCCTCAACAACCTAATGAACCAAATTGTTTTTACCCCTATGATCCACAAAAAAATTCCAACATAAAATGAGTTTCAATCCCCACAAAGCCAATTTGAACATCCTCCTATGGAATTCCAACAACATAGTTATCCTCCTAGAATAGACCATCTGTCTCAACCCCTTATCCATACTAATCCGCATCCATTACTTGAAAAACTATGTCAAAAAATGGAGATAATGAATTTTGAGGTTTAATAATTGAGGTTAAAACTACAAAGCATTAAAACTTGTGAGCAACCCATCCCTACACAAACTAACCCTTCCATAACCTTATGTGAAGTGTCTAGTTTACCACAAACCTCTTATGAATTTACTGAAGAGAAAACCTTTATATTAGGGGAAGATGAGGAGGATCATCGAATTGTTGATGGGTGTTAAAATCAAGAGGAAACTGATTTTTTGTATTCACAGGAGGGAAATTTGACATCATGGATTGAGTCTCCTGAGTATAACTCCATTGATGATTTTTCAAAAACACAAATCACTAAACCATTAAGAGAAATCACAAACTTTGAGTCCATACCCATTCCTGAAACTATTCTTTCTAATTTGGTGGTTTAATCTTCTATTAAAAATGAACCCATTTTGTTGATAATTTTGGAAAATGAAACTGAGTTGGATTCAAAATATCAATTTATGCCTAAATGTCCTATCCAACCTGAGCTCAAAATTATTGTCCTTCCATCTCCTCTAAAGAAACCATTCATATGGTAGAATCATGACCTTTCAATTGGAATTCATTCTTCTCTTGAAACTAAAAAGGTTGGAATGATCATTGATGTCTTAGTAAAGACCACAGAGGAAACTAGATCAACCATTTCTGATATTACTTTGATTTTACCACTCATTTTAGAACATAGGTTTGTGTATGAAAAAAATTCTAAAAATAGAATGATTCTCAACCTAGTAGAAGTGGTGAAACATGTGGTCCTTAAAATTTTGAAAGTTGGTATTGGATAAGTTGGGGGGTTCAAGTCGAGCTAACGACGTTAAAAAAAAGCGATGCATGGGAAGCAACCCATGGTTTTCAAGTTTCCTATCATTTTATTGTTTTAATAAGATATATATTTTAATTAATCATTTTTATATTTTAAAAAATATATATAGACTGTTGACCTGTTCTTATATTATGAGTATGGATGGTTATGAAAGGGGAGCACCATATTTATCCATGTCACGTGGTGTGATCCTTGAGTAATACCTTACCCAGAAATTTAAAAAGAAGACAATGTATCATCAGTTTATTTTATTATATATATATACTTATATTTTACTTATATATATATATATATACTCTTTTGTTTTGTTTGTTTGTTTTTATTTTTCCACAAGGGAACTCTGCAAGCGACATGGATATCAAAGGACTAAATTGGAGCAGTAAGAACTTCAAACTTCAACCACTAGGTGACTTCATTCCATGACCCTCATTTTCAATTTCCTTTTTGAACTTTCATTCTCTAACTCTACCCCCTTCTAAATTTTATTTTATTTAAACACTGGGGACAGTGTTATTTTAAGTTGGGGGGGGAGATAAAATAAAAAAATGATTTCGTGTCAAGAAAAATGAATGATTTGAAAAAACAAATTGTGTAAATGGAAGGAAAAATTCCTTTAACTTTGAACATGGTAATACACATTGCACACTTTGAAACTGAATATCAAATAATTTAGCATACCTTGATTCTGATTTTAATCCTTGTATAATTTCATGAGTATAGATTTTGGAAAGTATGGCTGTCTAATGTGATATTTCATTGTTTATATTTTCATCCAAATAAAAAAAAGATCACAATGCACGTCCTCTGGATAGTGGGGTATTAGTTTGAGTTCATGGGGCCCCCTAAATAAATAGCATAGGTTTGGTGATCATTTTAGTTTAATATGATTATTCAAAAAAAATTAAAAAAAATGCGCGTAGAGCAATGAAATGACCTAATGTGTGGCTTTCGGCACTTGGGGATCATGACTCCATAGTTTTCTGGCCCAGAGTTAGTAATTTTATCTCTATTTTTGGTAATTTGAATTTTTTTTTGACTGAGTTAAGTCGAGATGATGCCCAAGTATGTGGGATTCACTTGGTTCCCTAAGGTCTTTAAGCCTAGGAGTCATCGGCAAAGTCTCGCTACAGGGGTTGACTCTTTTGAGTGCAATTTAAATTACCATGGAAAAATTGCAAAACAAAAACAAAAACAAAAAAAAACAAAAAAAATATTATACAAAAAAAATGAATACTCATCTTAATATTGAAATGTGATTCCACATAGCGCTTCCGTAATTTCCCCCTTGAATAAAGATGAACCCCCATGTCTATTGTGATACACAACACATCCTCATACTTAATTGATATTGGATGAAATATGGCAATGAATTTGAACAAAGGAATGGGCTTGGAATTGGGATATGCTTATGAAAATATCTTTTATTAAAATATTTTTATGGGTTTCATGATTGTTTGGTATGATTTTTTTTGGTGATCATTGTGTATTAAAATGTTTTTTGGAAAAGGGAATTCGAATTTCATATTGTTGAGTTATATTTTGCTCGGGACTAGAAAAACTCAAGTTGGGGGTGTGTAATTAGCCACTAAATGAGGATAATATTCATTGTTAGTATATATAATATTCATGTGCTTTATTATTCATAAACATCATTTTAGTCCATTTTACACTTAGAACATCATTTCACATTATGATTGTAATACCTTCTTAAAATGCACTATTATGTGGTACATTTTTTAACATCATTTAAAGTAGACAATGATTCATATGATTATACATATTTTAATTTGACATTTTTGTAAATTTATCTACACTTAAATATGAACATGTTTGATTCAGGGATCAGTGGATAATTCATGAAGGATGATGGAGATATTTGGAAATGAAATGAAGCAATTCTGGAGAAGGCAGATTGGACACCAGCCCACTGATGAGAATGTGGGGCCCAACATACAGACCCAATTAATCCCAAATTTCGTGGGATGCTATAATACATGTATAGGAACAAATAACGCTTCAGGATATAATGCTAATTCGGCCTCCATAATGGACATTTAGGCGTCCCAAGTTAGAGATAAAATGATGGGCAAGATTCTGCGGCCCAGAAAAACATCCCACTAATTTAATCATATCTAGAAATCCACAACTCCATATGGGTCCAACTTTTACAGGAGGTTAGAAGACATACGGAGATCCATTTTATTCGTCTATGTCCCACTCTGATTCGGCCATCTAAAAGGTCTTCTAGACGCGTCGGTTCGGTGAAGGAAAGCTGGCTTCCACCTCGGATCAAGGGTGGAAAAATCAACTCTCCCTTACTTTCCACCCACCTATGGCCTACCACAATTAATTGAGGAGACTTGGACTGTTGGAGGCTCGACCAAAGGGCTAAAAAATGCCTATTTAATTCAGTGGTGTTGGAGTATTGAAGGATCTTTGGTTCTTGGTTTCATTGTAGTGTTATGATGTCGCTTTGTGTTTGTAATCGCATTTCTTTCTCATGTAAGTTGTATAATTCACCTTAGTTTCTTAATAAAAGTTATTCATTTACTCTTATTCTGTTATTCTACTTATCAAGTTGATACCGTTAGTTCAAGGTGTGAATTTATTCACACCATACATTGTGATATTTATCACACAGCGGAGGAGTGATCTTTTTTGTTGTTGTTGTTTTTACTTCTTCAATTCCACACTTGTAAGTCTACTTCCCGCTTCCGTTGAAGACATGTCATCAATGGAGGGCTAAATATTTTATGGGTTGATCCAAGGGAGTAGCAAGGGGATAGATTGGATGATTTTTATCACTCTATTAATGGAAAATCACTTCTTTTAAATGAGATTTTTATTTGATGATTTTAAAACATCCATCGTCCTTGTTGAATTTAAGGCCACACACTTCAAGTGCTAAAACGAACCTTTACCTTGAAGTGATCAAAACATTGATCCTTCAAGTGTATAAGTGATTAGTATTAAAGGGTGTAGGAATTAAACCAGTAAGTGATGATGTTGTTTTATCTCCTTAAATGAACCCATCTCAAATATAAGAAATTGAAATCATTAAAAAGAAAATACGTCCAATCCACCCCGAGCGATAACCTAGGATCAACCCATTCTTTTAAATTGAATTCACTTAAATATATTAGATATCATTCAAACCCATCCAAAATCAATCCAAGTTGGCCACTTCATAGCCAAAAATAGTCCATATAATGTACGTGTCTATAGGTTTCTTCTTAGGTCTCTGTGGATTCGATAACCCAAGCTAAACTACAAGGACCATCTTACCTTCTTCTCTCGGGTAAATTTGAGCGAGAATCATGCTTCAAAAATAGTTTTTCTTCAAAAATGGTTTTTATTTAATTTTATTATTCAAAATTAAAATTAATTTATAACCTTTTTATATTTTTTATTATAAAAATTAATTTTATTTTTGAAACCATCATGTTAATATTATATTAGTATAAAGTTTTATAATTTTTCAAAAATGATTTAGTTTTTAGTGAACAATGAAAAACAATGTTTTTTATAAAAAATTTAAATTTCATTTAAAGTAAAATTTCATATTATATTCTTAATTTTAACCTAACTTAAATTAATTTTCCTTTAACTATAAATAATCTAATTATTTACATATAAATCATCATTATAATTAATTTTGGTACAACTTCATTTTCAGTAAATAAAACACCATTTTAGAAAAAAAAACTTTTTTTGTGTCCAATGTGTTTGTATCAAAAAAAATTAAATTAATATATATTTATTAATGGTTTAAATGAAATTTATAGATTATATATTCCATAAAAAATTTAACAATCATTTAATGGTTTTTAAAAGGCAAGGAATGGAAGTAAATTAAGATTTATACTAAAAAATGCATTTTTCTAAAACTGTTTTTCATTGTGTTTTGTTCGCTAATTTGAAATTAAAATTGTCTTATTTTATAGATTGAATCCAATAAAAAGAATAAAATGTTTTTAATAATAATAATTAATATAATTTAAAAGTGTAAACTTAATATTTGGTCCTAGATAATAGTAAAAAAGTAAAAACATTTACATTTTTAATGATAAAACGGGTCTACCAGTAGAGGGTTTAAACAATAGATATGGATATTAATTCTGCTTATACCTATATACTTATTTTTTTATGAATATATTTATAAATTATAATGTCTCAATTTCAAATAATTTAACATTTTTATTAACTTTCTCTTGAAATAGACCTTATATCATTGGAATCATTTAATCCTTTCTAAGTATGTCCCTCAACTCACATATAGAAGGGAACCACTTCTCATCAGTTATTTAAACAATTTGATACTTCTATCTCAAATATACCCTAATAAAGTAATATATATTATTTATTGTAATCACCATATATCCTATGGCCTTCTACTAAGACCAAACCTTCAAGGATTAAGGTGTAATTCAAACTAGGTCTCTCAAAGAAGAGGTATCAATCTCAACAAAGATCTTTCAATTTTATTTCTTATTATACTTACTCAGAAAACTATTTATCAATAAAAAATGATTAATATAGTATAATAAATATATGGATATTTTATTATTATTATAGAAAAATCATTTTCCACATTCTCTCTATCAAATGGGAGATGAAAGTATAACTTGTGTGTAAGAGAGGACTACTACCTCCACATAGTGGTAATATTCATTTTCCATCACCATCACTCATTTGGTTATTATGATTGATTTAATATATATATATATATATATTATTCACCTTTATTTCATTTCATACATCAAAAAATTGAAGCATCACTTGTGCATACATATAGACAATCATCTTTAGGTTGTGATGTATTTATTTATCCATAACTTCTTTATATGAATGGATATAAATATCTATATAAGGAATATAAAAAATATTTATCTAAATATAATTATAAAGTCACCATAATTCATGTTCAAGGTCCATAACTGTTGAACCAAAACATGAATTACCAAAGAATTAATTAACACATGAAATAATAATGATAATGAATGATTGTTAATGAATTGGTGATAAGATTTTATAATAAAACATTTATTGTTTTATAGGTATGAATATTTTTATAATATTAATATATAATAATTTAAAATTTATAATATATTTTTTTAGTGAGCTTATGAAATAATACAACCTTGAGGTAAAGGTTGTGTGTTATAATCTCATTTTTATCAGGATTATTTATGATTAAATTTTCAATGGTGAAATTATATGATCTCTTTGTAAAAAAATATTTTGAATTTTTTTATAATTTGTATATTTCCATATATTAAACTTTTTTTCCATAATTTTACTCTCTTTAAGTGTTTTATAGGTCAAAATATTTTTTAAGTAAAACCGACATTATTCCCCTCTTTATTGGGGAATATTTTTTTCCATGTCTATATTTTCTTTAAAAAAATTTAAAGAATTATTTTATTATTAAATAAAGAGTTCTTAAATTAATTTTACCCATGTATTACTTTATACAAAAAAAGGAAAATTCTTGACATTTTTCTAATGATGTACTTTTTATTTTTTTGCAAAAAATGTGAAAGGAATAATTGTTTTAACATAAATTTGATGAACAATGTATCCTACTATCAGGACTTATCTTTGAATTGAAACATCATTTAAAATTTATAGAGGTTATTTTATAATTAGTTTTTACCATAATATTTGTAAATTTTTAGATTTTAAAAAAATATTCTAAAATGAATAGGCTATATTCATTAAGAAATGTTCTAATGAATTTTAATGGTATATTAATCTATAACAACATCAATTTATGTTACTTATATTTTACTTAGGACATGATCTAATGATTCCATACATATTATTTCTCTATATTCTTTTGATTATGATGGTGATGTCAATAAGAAACCCATTTATTTTCCATGGGTTATTCTATAATTAAATGATGAAATTTTTATGAAACAAGAATCCTTAACATTGGTTATGATGTGATAATGTGATGAATTTTTAGTGATATTGTGTCACACATATGTATTATTTTCATTATGTTATGCATGAGAACAAAATTTTATAGCCATTCAATTAATTTGGTAAAGATGGATATCTCATGAGATAATAAGGATTAGCATGGCGAGTGAATAGGGTTCAGTAAGGGACTTAGTCCAGTAAGATAGTCTTGCGAGTAATCCATGACTATGGAAATTATGGAATGAGGATTAAAATCAATCCACCATGATAGTCTTGGAAGTGATACTTAACTAAGGAAGTTATTTTCAATGTTTATATATATTCTAAAAACTTATTCTATATTTTTATTTTATTTTCTCGTGGAAAACGATGGATTATTGATGATTCTGCACTCCTATAACTAAATTCTTATCTAATGATAATGCTTTAGTCCATAATTAATGAAAAATTATCCTTGATATATTGTTTATGAATTATTTATGTTATGATCATGTTATCAAACCCTTATTCTTATCTTATGATCATTTGTGATCAGCTATTGATATCTCTAATGTCTACCCATACTAATATTCTGATCTTATGCTTTATTATGTTTCCTTTCCCCAGGTAAAAAATAATTTTTTTAAGTAGGTTATGTATAATAAGGGTTCTAGTTATGAAGAACTATGTTGTATTTTATATAGATCATTTATATACATGATTTTTATGTATCCAAGAATCTATAGACACTAAACCATTACGATTAAGGAATTAATCGTGTTGATATATAATGGATTTTCATATAATAAGATGTAATATTTATATATCAAATATACGGGTATAAATAGACAGTATAAGAGTAGTGTTTAGTTATTTTTCAAAACTGGGATGAAGAAAGTTTATTGAGAACCCTATGAATAATCATAAGTATAGGATAATGTCATAATATTTTGGCAATATAGTGAATATAGGGTTTTCCTATAAATTAATCCATTTTTGGGTTCTATAATTAGACATGGTTTTTGAACTGATTAATCTAGGGGTAATAACGCTCAAAAGAGTTGGTTAGGTATATCTCATCCATAATTCTGGTGCACGGTGAATGGGCCCTTACTGTGAAACTATTTTGACACTCTCATGATATATTATTCGGTTATTTCCCACTCTCTTTACAAACCATTATAAAGGATTTGAATAGATAATGACCATGGATATCCATGGATAACCTAGGTTAAACCTAATATTTCATAAGTTTAAAATAAAGATACATTAAGTAGAAATACTATATGTGATTTTCCACTATTAATTACCCTTATAGATTATGTGTGGTGGTAATGCTAACCAATTCTTTTTTAGTAAGGGATTAAACGTAGAACAATGATGTTGAGGCGGTGGCATGTATGCTCAAATATTGAAGTATCTTTTTTGATCTTATTAATATGTATCCTAGTATATCATTAAAAATATTTATGAATGAAAATTAATATCCTCAATGATTATATGATAAATTAGTAGTAAAAGTTTTTAATGGTAGGTTGATCGCATCTCAAGTATACGATTCTTCTCTAATTCATGATTCTACAAATGTTTTTACTGTCTATCTTTTTATTATTCGTTTATTTTAATTTCATGTGTTCTTTGGTATGGATTGGATTTCATTATATATATACCATATAAATTTCATAGGAAGGGATGTAAAATTCTATATTTAAAACTAGTCTATGATTTTTTATCTACTCCTGGGTAAATATAAATATCCAATTGAAATTATATCCATTTCATGGGTTAAAATTCTTATTCAAAGGGTGTATCTATATTATATGGTTGGGTAGAAATTATAAATCAAATATATTCCTATTTTATGGGTGTTTTTTTATGTATTTTAGGAAGAGTAACCTAGTATTCCTATGAATCGAGAAGTCAGGTTTTCAATAGAACTCAGATTCAGTGTTATACCTATATCAAAGACTCCATATAGAATGTACTTGATTGAGTGGTGGGAATTGAAAATGAAACACTATGATAATCTTAATAAGGGATTATATTATCCATGTTTGTCACTATATGGTGAACCTATTCGTTTTATTAAGAGTAAATTTTGATCAATGGTACTCTGCATTGATTAATAAAATGAAAAAAATATTATTCAAGAAAAAGGATCACATGACCTGTAATAATTATTTGTTTGATGAATTAAAAGGGTATCATTAATTTTTCAAGATTGATTTTTGATATGTATACTATCAATTGAGGTTTAAAAATTTAATATAAAGTAAATAAAACATTATATTTGAAGTACGTACACCTTGAATTTGTAGTTATTCCATTTGGTATTTCTAATACCCCTTATTTCTTAATAGATTCAATGAATAATGTCTTTAGATATTATAATAATTAGTTTCTAGTTATCTATATAGAAGATATTATTATATATTACAAAAGTAATGAATATAATGAATATCAATGTAGGTTTTTACTGAATACCCTAAGGAATGAGAAGTTATATGAAAAGGTTTGTAATTCTGATTTTTTGGTAAAAAGATTCATTTTTGGAAAAAAATAATCTCAAGTAAGGGTATATGGATGGATCCATCAAAGATGCAAGTTATTGGAAATTATAATAGACCAACCACTATGATTTAGATACTTTTTTATTGGTACGATATTATCATCATTTTGTGAATGATTTCATAAAGATATCTAATCTATTAACCATGTTAACTAAAAAGGAAGTTATGTTCCTTTAGACTGATGAATGTGAATAAAAATTTAAGGAACTAAATAGAAAGTTGGTCAGTGCAGTTGTGCTCTCACTCCCTTTTAGTGGAAATGGTTTGTGATTTATAGTGATACATCCAAAGGGGAGGGATGTGTTGTTAGGTAAAATGATATGGTTATATCTTATTCCTTAACCAATTCAACATTTATGATAAACATAATATGACTCGTGGTTTGGATTTATTTATGGTAATATTTCAATTAATTATATATGGGGATTCTATAACCATTACCCATATCAGAATCAAAATTGGAAAACATCACCATGTGTTTAGTTTTCAAACTCTCAAAAAGGTCTAAAGGCCATAATGCTAACTGGTTTATTATTGATAACCTTATGAATTCATCAAAATTCATTGATAACATATAATAGTTTTTGTATTGATCATCTTTCCATGATTTATACTATGGAAGTTGTAAGGTTTTATAGAGTACCACATTCTATTGTATCTTATTGAGATCTAAGATTTTCCTTGAATATCTAAAAAAGTATTCATTAAGATATGGATACAATGTTTTGTGTCATTGCTACTTATTATACTCAGAGATATGATCAATTTTAGGTAAATATTAAACCTTATAAAATATTGTGAGGTAATTTTCTCTTTATTTTAAATGTGTTTTGGATCAACACCATCCTCTACTCAGGTTTTCATACTATAATATCTTTCACTCAAGAAATCAAATGAATATTTATAAATACCTATATGAAGAGAAGTTTATATCATTGACATATTCGAATGATATTGGAGAAATATATATATATTGGGACTTGAGAAATCTGAGGAAATTGTTGATAATGTTATATCCATTAAACATAAAATCAAGGAGGGTCATAGTTGACATAATAGTTATGTTGACAATCATTAGTGAGATATGGAATATGATTTTATTGAGAATGTATTATTGTTAATTTATCCATTGAAGAAGGTTATGAGATTTAGTAAAAATGGAAAGATTATCCCTAGTTATATTGGTCATTTTGATATTCTTTATTAGATTGGTATAGTTACTTATTGCTTGACAATCCCTGTAAACTCTCTCAAGTTCACGATGTGTTCTATGAATCTCTATTGAGGAAATATATAACTAATCCATCATATGTACTGAAAATTTTTATTATACCATTAGATCATGATTTTTAATATAAAGAAAACCCATTATAAATCTTGGATTGGGCATATAAAGTTATATAAAACAAGGCTACTTATATGTTTATTGTTTATTTATAGGAATAAGAAATTGAAGGTATCTATATGGGAACCTGAGGGTATGATCATGAAGATTTATCCTCATTTTTTGTATCAAAATGATCTAATTTTATGTCTGAAATTCATTTTATAATGTGTATAATGTAACACTCCAAGATTGTATACGTATTTCTTTCCAAATACACTTGAGGAATTCGACACCTTTATTTACACATAGGACTAAGTCTAAATGAATCTGGATATGATAGTTCATTATAACATAGACATTAAATTTTAACGTATGAATACAAATAACTATATTATGAAACATATATATAATGTTTTGAAATCATGTTAATGTGATTAATAGATTTTTTAAGCGTCATTTTATGCTTCAAAAATATTTTTCCCTCAAAAGTGGTTTTATTGCATTTTTATGAAAAAAACATTTAATTAATTGATAACATTTTTAGAAGTTATATCTGAATAAATTAATTTAATTTTTGAAATAATATTTTCAATATTATCTTATGTTAAATTTTTAGAATATTTCTTATAAGATTTATATTTCAGTGAATAGTGAAAAAATATTTTTTTTTAAACATTCATTTATCTTCAATTAAAAGAAATTATATGTTTTAAATTTGATTATAAATTAATATAATTATCATATATTAATAAATAATATAATTAATTATATATGAATCATAATTTTACTTTATTTTTTATAAGTTCATTTCTTGCCATAATAACACTTTTTTTTAAACTGTTTTTATGTGAAAAATATTTTTAACTTAATAAATTGAAATAATAAATATTGATTAATCATTTTATTTAAATTTAAAGATTTTATGTTATATAAAATATATTTACCTTAATTTTATGTTTTTTACAATTCATGAGATTGAATTAAATTATATTTTATGCTAAAAATTGATTTTCTCTAAAATAGGTTTTTGTTGTGTTTTATGAATTATTTAAATTTATAATTTTCCAATTATATATATTTAATAAATTAAAATTGTTTCCATATTTTGAATCATAAAAATTAATATATTTTAATAGGTTTATCTTGATATTAGTTCATTATAAATAGTAAAAACAGTAAAATTTTGTTACCATGTTTAATGTTGAACGAGTTTACTAGGGGTTAAACCAATAGATAAGGAAAGGAATGACACCCACACATATTTAATTCATATAGGTTAAATATAATTAAGACCTATATTATCCTACCTTCAAATAATTTTCCATTTGGAGCCACTTTCACGTGACTGAAAAATAATTTTTTTTTATCAAAACACTTTTAAGGGAAAAGTGAGAAACTGCAAAGTCCCGTAATACAACAAAAATAAACCAAAAAGACCCAAACATAGAAACCAGATCTACCTATCCCCAGCACCTACCATGTCCCAAATGACCCTCAATAATTCATACCACTTGGATAATTATCCCACACAAGGGTGTGCGGTCCCGGTGCAGATGGCAAAGCCATTCCCTCTCAGTCTTCTAAATCCCAATCGCATGCACAGTTGTTGGATTCATGCTCAGAACCCTATCTGAGGTAGATCTAGTAAATGTGGGATGCAACACACCAAAATCACTTCAGTATACACACGAAACAATTGGTCCAAAATCAGACTAAAACCGAACCCTAAAGCACCCAAACCAGATAGAAACCACCACCAAATTAACTAGAATAATTTAAGATAAACTAAATCTTTCTAGAGTTCTTTTCCCTAAAAAAATTCTATGAAATAGATATTACATGCATTTTAAGAGTCTCCGTCAGCAATTTTTTAAACTCAACGGCCAGCTGGTCCCATTTATGTATATAATCCTCAATGCTAATTTTTCCTTTGATGAAACCCTCGATAAGAATTAAATCCTGCTTTTCCACCCAAGTGTATTTCTCCTCATTGAGAGTCACCTCCAGAGGCCTCCCCATCATTTTAGAGGCCTCCCTCACTTATAAAAGGGCTCCTCCTATCCTCCCTTATTGAAAATATTTGATCTTTTTATATTATAAAATACCTAATCCAAAACCACTATATATTTATTCCATTAATCCTAGATATTATGGTATTCCCCTAAGACCAATCATTTATGGATTAAGGTGTAATCCAAAGGAGGCCTCTCAAAGAAGAGGTATAAATCTTAATTGAGATCTTTCAATTTTATTTATTTTAATAATTCACCTAAACCTACTATATAAATTATATCATGATTAATAAAATATTATAAATATAATTACATTTTGTTATGTGTATTAAACAACCATTTCCCACGTCATCTCTAATAATTGGGAGATAAAAGTATCACTAGTGTGCATGTGAAAAGACCTGGATTTTCCAATGTAATTTTTTTAGTTAAATGGAAATATTACGAGTCTGTGAAAATTTATGGTGCATTATTTTGAAGCCCCGTGTTCCTAGAATGAATTTATGAACTTTTTTTAGGTACATTTAGTAAACGTGCGAGTGGATTTTTTTAACTTTTGAACCGGTTCTCATAATTGAAATCGGAGGAAACTGTTGAACTCGTTGTGCCGATATTTGCTTAAGGGGAGTTTCACCTCGACCACAGTAAGTCGAGGGTGAATTTTAGTTTTCTAGATTCTTCCTGGGAGAGTTTAAATAATATAAATAAAAATCTACTTTTATTTTATTTTTCTTTTGAAACAATACATTTGAATTCGTGAAGTTGGGGACTACCAAAACCCCCATTTAATGTGGGGAAAACTTTGGAATCCTCACAACTTAATTTGCCAAAATTTACCTAATTAAATTGCCAACTTTAATTGAATTAATAACATAATGTATTTAGATTGTACCCACACTTTTGGTGGAGGAAATCATTGGAAAAGTAATGGAGAGCTTGAAGAACCTTTGGAGAAATATCCTCTAATGAAGAACTTTCTCCAGATCAAGAACAAGGACAACGCATTAGCCCAGATCGTAAACGTGTAGTGGGACCGACGAATGTCGACATCCCCTTCACTGAATTCATCATATTCCTCACAAAACATCCAATGGATGAATAAGGTAGGGATTTGTTTATAATTTTTCATGGTGGATTTCACGTTGTTTCCATCCTCATGAATTGCCTGCTATCATTTAACACGGAGGGTGCGGGCCAAAAAAACGCAGCCCAATCCCTCTGCACTCCTTCTTGTTCGACAAGTTCTTCATGGGTCGTGATGGCAACATCATCGCAACAGCACTACCAAAGGAGACCGTGACCCGTCGGCCATGTTAGTGAGAAGACAGTGGCTGGCACGCCAGCTGTCCATGAATATGTGGGGCGGTGTGCGTTTGCACCACCGGTTGAGCAGGAGGGCGCGGCCCATCGGCCGCGGCGGAGCAGGGTGTTATCCGGCATCCGGTCGGCCGTGTGGCAAGGTGGAAGTGCACTTCTATGCCATCATAGCTAGATACCATGATTGCATGGTCATGAAATAGGTCAGAGGGTATCCAACCTTCGGCCAACTGCGATGGAGTAGTTGTGCGCATCCGCACTGTTGGGAGGAGAACCGGCCGGTCATTTTGGCCATCCATGACACACCGACCAGGACCGCCAAGCAGTCCCTCGTGCTAGCAGGGTAACCAAACGGTCTGCTAGACCATTCAGGTAAACCAGGGGGTCCTCCCCCCGGGTGTCGGCTAGGGTAGACCCCGCCAAGACAGGCCACCCGACCGAGGGTTGCACCACGGGCCGCCCAGCAGGTCGCACCAACGGGGCGTGCCCAGCAGACCGCACCGGCAGTCTGAGCCGGGTTGGTCCAGACCATGGCCTATCAAGAAAGGACCACCGTGGCCTAGGACATCCTGGCTAGACTCATGTCACTCCAAGTGAGGTCAGCCCGACCGGGTGGGACCGGACTCGAGCCCATCGGGACCCAGTTTCACCTCTTTGGCCGTAACTTAAGAACTATACGTCCGTTTGACAAACCATCTACAGTGTTTGGATCCTTGGATCGAGAAAGTCCTTTTGGTATACTCCACTAATGTTTTGGATAAAGTTGGAGTATGGCTGGGTTGGATTGAACCCGAATCCAAGAGGGCCCTCGGAGCAGAAACTCTAATAACTTACATACCGGGCGTCCGATTGATGTGCTGTCTGTTGCCTTGGGTCCCTTATGACCTGATGGACCTTTGGGATACTTCTTCATGGAACTTCTTCATGTTTGAGGTACAACCTATGTCTTGAGTAGTGGTTCTCCCAAACGTGCTATTAGCGGGAATCAAGTGGCTGGCAGTGAGGTAGAGGTTGGAGACAGATCAAACAGAGGTTAGTACCGAGCGATCCTGTGTGGGTCAGCAGTGATCCTCTATGGGTCAGATCTTTTGTGGTTTAGTGCTCATTGATCTTGTGTGTGTTAGCACATACTGGTCCTGTGTGGGTCAGATCCTCTGTGGGTCAGCGCTCAGCAATCCTGTGTGGGTCAGCTCATACCAATCCTGTTTGGGTTAGATCTTGTGTGGGTCATTGAGGGGGTTACTACCTATCGATATTGTGTCTGTCAGACTCTGTAAAATCAGAAAAATTACCTCTTGACAAAATAATATGATCTAGCATCATGACTGATCATCTGTAATTTTATACTTCACTTATACATGGTGGAAGATGAGTCTTATACCTTCGTGGTATTATCTATGTGATACTTCTACCTTCATGGTGTTACCTTTGTATATCTTTATAACTTAGGTATATGTATGGGCATATACCTAAGTAGTTTTGATGACTATTACTTAATGATTTTTGGTTTTTCCTTTGTGGAACTCTAGGAGACCTACGAGGGTCTTGTAGTCCCTACTGAGTATCATTATACTCACCCCTGCATGGGCTACACCTACACCTTGTTGTGTCTTGTGAAGATGATGGAAAACGCTAATCGAGGTCGAGGGTACTAGACTAGAGGCTGATCGGAGGTGGACATTAGACGAGACAATATGCAGGGATGACAGTTTGAGAGATGTACCTACCCTTCAGGTAGGGTCCTTGGTGGGTGTTCACAGGAGATGTTCTTTTTCATTTTTACTTGTAAATTCCAGTTGGTCTTGTATTCTTTCCCCTTTACTTTATGTACACACCCTGTTTACTTTATAGTCTACCTTGTTCTTGTATCTTGTTCTGTGCTTGTTTTGGGTGAGTTCACAGGTTTAGAGGCAATGCCTTCCCGGTTTTAGGGATATGCATTTACTGTGCTAGTCTCCAGCCCCTAGCCTATAGAAGTCAGGCTTGGGGTAGCCAATGCATGGGCCTCAGGGGATAGGTCATGATAAATTGGTATCAGAGGGGGTTCAGTTCTACTAAATAACTAGGAGTCTAATCTTTTCTGTGTGGCAATAGTGTTAAGTGTGATGAGTGTGGTTTTCATTTTGGGGAATCCAGTGTTGGTGTGGTGGCTGACATAGCCATACACCAACACCCTGACCTCTGATTTCTGACTCAGTGCATGAAAACACTAATTGCGTGTGTGTTTTTGAAATGTTTTCTTTGTGATAACTTTGAGTCAGATCACCATGTATAAACTTAATGATCGTGGAGAACCTATTTCTATTCAGGATGCTTCCACACAAATATCCTGTCAGGGCTCCAGGTAGAGCATGTGATGACATCCCACCGAGTGACGAGGCTTCGGTGCAAGGCCCCCTTAGGTCAGTTGTACCATCTATTGGTGTATCAAAAGCACCACTACTCATTGGGTAGCCGATGCCACCAGCCCCAACAGCAGAGGGTTCATGCTGCTTGAGCTCATTTCATGAGTTCCAGTGCCAGATACCATCGAGGTTCTAGGGAGAGATAGATCCACAGGTGGCTGAGGATTGGCTGGAGGCTGTGGTTAGTGTTTTTTGACTTGTAGGGACACCATCTGATCTCATGGTGATCCTTGCCGCCAATCTTCTTCAGGCAGTGTTACTCATGCAGAGGGTAGGGTCATATGGCTCGTGACTTCCCGACCTGCCATACGGACGGCCAATAGGCGGTCTAAGGACCACCTGGGTAGATGCGAATATTCGATCAAGGAGGTCTGCAGGCAAGAGGCGGACGTGGAAGAGGAGCAGGTCGTGCAACATGCAATAGGCTGCGATTCAAGGTTCTACCACCACCACCACCAGGAGGTCCACCTCGACCATAGGTAGCAGGTGGACAGGGAGAAGCTCATCTCCAGGTAGTTGAGGCCTATGACCACGGTGCTCCAAATATGATACAAGGTATGATCTCTGTCTACTCCACCCTAGCTGAAATACTTATAAACACAAGTTCCAGTCACTCATTTATTGACAGAGGCCTCCTTTGGAGATCGGAGATTTCGGAGGAGTCGTTAGCTCGATCCTTATGGCTAAAGACTCTTACGGGAGTGGAATCAATGATTACACGCTAGTGTCAGTAGTGTTAGCTTAATCTAGGAGGTGAGATCTTTGGTTGTGATCTTCTAGTAGTAGCGTCGAGGCCTTACGACGTCATCTTGGTTGTGGACTAGTTATCTATAGTCCATGCTCAGATTGACTGTATTAGGAACAAAGTTTCATATGTCCACATGGATGAGACTAGGTTTTCCTTCACTAGAAAGAAGGGAACCTGTGCAGCATAGTATGGACTTACCCAGAGGAGGGTGTAGCTGATCACACATCAGTTGGCTAGCCTTACCCTCAGAGCGGTTGATGTTGAGAGTTTGAGATATCCTGTAATAGTGGACTAGTGCACTGATGTTTTCCTTGATGATGTTCTGGTTCTACCTCCTCAGAGATAGGTTGACTTCTACATCGACCTTTACCCTAGGACGGCGCTAATATCTACTCCATCATATCATATGGATCTCGTGGAGCTTCAAGAGTTGCGGGTACAGCTGGAGGACTTGTAGGGAAAGGGGTTCATTGGGCCAAGTTTTTCTCCTTGGACAACCCCAATTTTGTTCACCAAGAAGGAATATGGGAGTTTGAGACTCTTTGTGTACTATCAATGCCTAAACCAGGTGACCGTGAAGAAAAAGTTCCCACTCTCGATGATTAACAATCTCTTTGATCATCTGAAGGGAGCACTGTGGTTTTTGAAGATAGACCTCAGATCAAGCTATCACCAGTTCAGGTTACAAGATGAGGATGTGTAGAAAACAGCCTTCAGATGTCAGTATGGGACTCATGAACATGATCTTCCAGCCATACCTTGATCATTTTGTGGTAGTCTTCATCGTCTTGATATACTCAGTAATGGAGGAGGAGAATGCCTATCATCTGCAGATAGTTCTGGACACACTCTGAGATTACCATCTTTATGGTAAGCTCTCTAAGTGCCAGTTATGGATACTATGGGTCCACTTTCTAGGACCCGTCATCTCGGAAGATGGAGTGGCAGTGGATCCAGAAAATATCAAAGTTTTGCTTTCTTGGGATCCATCGAGGAGTGTGATGTAGGTACGGAGTTTCCTAGGTTTGGCCACTTACTACCGGAGATTTGTACCTGAATTTTCCAGAGTTGTGGAACCCTTATCAATGTTGATGAAGAAGGGGAAAACCTTTGTGTGGTTAGATAGATTCCAGCAGAGTTTCCAGGATCTGAGACAGAGCCTGATGAGTTCCCCAATCTTAAGGCTACTGGAGGAAGGCGTTGGGTACGTAGTCTACTATGAAACATCAGGGACCAGGCTTGGATGTGTCCTGATGCAGGAGCAAGCAGTGATCGCGTATGGTTCTTGACAACTAAGACAGCATGAGAAGAACTATTCTACCCATTATATGGAGTTATCAGCAGTGGTCTTCTACTTTAAGATGTGGAGACATTACTTGATGGGTGAACATTTTACTGTCTACTCTGATTAAAAGAGTCTTAGGTATATATTCTCTCAAAAGGACCTAAACCTGAGACAACAGTGTTGGCTTGATTTCCTCCTAGACAATGACTTAGAGATAGTATATAATTATGGTAAGGGGAACATAGTAGCATATGCACTCAGCAAGATATCGGGTATACAGTTGAGGAGTGAGGTGATAGAGCAGCTAGCCGCTTTGCGGATATCTTATGTGGATAGATATGGAGCATCTTATCTTCAGTCCCTGACAGTCACTCCCCCACTCCTTCAGCGAGTCTGGGAGGTGCATCTTGGGGACACTGAAAGCGGGGCTTGACATGCTCAGATATCCATAGGATAGGAAACTGATGGATTTTATGAAGTTGGGGAGCACGTCATCCTTTTCAGAGGGCACATTATGGTACTGATGGCACTATGGGAGGAAGTGTTGAGGGAGTTCTATACGTCCCCTCTAGCAGTACATCTAGGAGTGGTTAAGATGTACCAGAACCTTCGGTGTCAGCACTGGTGGCTAGGAATGAAGAAAGCAGTGGTAGACTTTCTCTCTTGGTGCCTCACTTTTCAGCATGTGAAGGCAGTTCATCAGGTTCCATCAGTCTTATTTCATCCATTAGAGGTGCCAAAGTGGAATTTGGATGGAATTTACAAGTACTTTGTGACAGGGCTTCCATGTACCTCCATGGGTCATGATTCTATCTGGGTGATCATTGACTGACTCACCAAGTCAGTCCACTTCCTACCTATCAAAGAGCAGGGATCAGTAGAGAGATTGGGACGCCTCTACGTGAAGGATATTTTATGGATTCAAGAAGTTACATATATGATTGTCTTCAATTGTGATGCACGTTTTACTTCCCAATTATGGAAGGGTTTGTAGGAGGCATTCAGGACACAGCTTCGGTTGAGCACTGCATTCCATACATAGAAGGATGGTTTGACAGAGCGGAAAATTCAGACCCTCAAGGACATTCTCTGTGCTTGCATACTTTATTTCGACCGTATCTGGGAGGATCACTTTCCCTTAGTGGAGTTCACATACAAAAACAGTTATCACTCCACTATTGGTATGGAACCATTCGAGGAATTGTACGTTCAACCTTGCAGATCACCTCTGTGCTGGACTGACCCAGGAGATTCAGTACTTGTGGGACCAAAGATGGTACATGATACCACAGAGAAGGTGTAGATCATCCAAGAGCAGATGAAGACTACACAGATCATGCATAAATCATATGCTGACAAGAGATGGATACCTCTGGAGTTCGGGGATGGCGACCATGTCATTCTACAGGTCTCAACTTGATGAGGTTTGTAGAGATTTGGCCTAGGCGGAAAGTTATCTCTGAGGTAAATCAGAACCTTTCAGGTCCTCAACAGAGTTGGCGAGGTGGCTTACCGCATATGTATTCCACCTCAGTTGCACCGGGTGCACGATGTTTTCCACATATCCCAGCTGGGGAGATATGTACATGATCCTTCGCACAACATTGACTGAGGTGAGCTGGACATTGACAATGGGGCGGCATTTTCAAAGGTTCCAATGGAGATTGAGGATCAATATGAGTGGTTTCATCATGGGTGGTGGATAACTATGGTGCGCGTACCCTGGTAGCACAAGAACCTCCAAGAGAGCACATAAAAGTGGGAGGCTCAGATTCATACTCAGTACCCCCACTTGTTTCCCTAGTTTGTGTTGTGTATTTTTGGGACGCAAAGCCATGAGGTGGGTAGAATGTAAAGACTCAGATTTTTCTATGTAATGTCTTTTAATTAAATGGAAATATTATGAGTCCGAGAACATTTACGGCGCATGATTCTGAGGCCCAGTGTTCCTGGAATGAATTTTGAAACCTTTTTTAGGTAAGTTCAATAAACATGCGAGTGGGTTTCTATAACTTTTGAACCAGTGCTTGGAATCAAAATATGAGGACACTGTTGAACTCACAAAACTGATATTCCCTTAAGGATACCTTCACCTCAACCGCAGTAGGTCAATGGTGAAGGTTAGTTTTCTGGATTTTTCATCAGAGAGTAACAAGAATATAAATAAAATAAAACAACTTTTATTTTATTTTTCTTTTCAAACCTTCCATTTGAATTCATGATTGTTGGGACCACCCAAACCCCTATTTAATGTGGGGAAACCCTTGGAATCCTCTCAACTTAATGTTCCAACATTAACTTAATTAAAGTGCTAAATTTAATTGAATTAATAACATAATGTATTAATATTGGAACCATAATTTTGGTGGAAGAAATCATTTTCAAAGTAAAGGAGAGCTTGGGAGAACCTTTGGAGAAATATCCTCTAAAGAAAAACTTTCTCCGGATCAAGAACGAGGATGATGAATGAGCCTGGATCGAAAACTTATTGTGGGAGCGACGAACGTCGGCGTCCCCTTCATCGACTTCACCCTCTTCCTTATGACACCTCCAATGGACGAACGAGGAATGGATTTGTTTATAATTTTTCTTTGTGGATTTCACGTTGTTTCCTTCATCATGAACCGCCTGCAATTGGTTAACATGGATGGTGTGGTCCTAAAAAACACGGCCTGATCCCTCCATAATCCTTCTTATTCAACGAGTTCCTTGTGGGCTGTGATGAAGACAACATCACAACTGCACCGATGAAGGACATCGTGGCCCATCTGCCACGTCATTGAGAAGACAACGGCCAACATTCCGTCCGACCATAAGGATGAGGCATGGTGCGCATCTGCGCCGCCGGTTGAGTAGGAGGTCGTGGCCCATCTACCACGGTAGAGTAGGGTGGTGACCGGCATCCGATCGGGCGCATGGTGAGGAGGCAGTGTGAGTCCTTGCCACCAGAGCTGGAGACCGTAGCCACAAGGCCGAGACAAAGGTCTGAGGGCGGCCGGCATCGGGCCGGCCATGAGGGAGTAGCAGCACGCCTCCGCACCATTGGGAGGAGAACCAGTCGGTTGTTCTGGCCAGCCGCAACCCACCAAAAAGGACCTCCAAGTGGTCATGCGTGCCAGCAGGGCGACTGAACGGCCTGCTGGACCATTCGGGTAAACTGGGGGGGCCTCCGCCCCAAGGGTCGTCTAGGGGGGATCCCTCCAAGGTGGGCCACCTGACTGAGGGCTGCACCGTGGGTCGTGCCATCAAACTGCACTGCGGGCCGATCTAGTGGGTCGGGCCGAGCTGTCCACTTCACGGGCAGAACCAGACCACGGCCAAACCCGCCACGGCCTAGGCCATACAAGCAGACTCAGTTCAGCCTAGGCCCGGTCGATTCGACCGAGTCGGACAGGACTCAGGCCCATCGGACCCAGTTTCTCCATTTTGGTTGTAATTTGAGAACTGGACATTCGTTTGATGAACCTTCTGTGGTTTTGGGATCCCTTGATCGAGAAGGTATGTTTGGTATATTCCACTTGAGTTTTGGATAAATTAGTAGTATGGCTGGGTGGGATCGAACCTGAATCCAACTGGCCCTCGTAGCAGAAACGCTAATAACTTACAGACTGGATGTCTGATTGATTTATCGTCTGTTGTGTTGGGTCCCTTATGATGTGACACACCTTTGTTATACTTCGTTGAGGAACTTCATGGCAGTTGTGGTATGAATGGTTTATTGAGTATCAGTTCTATCATATGTTCTATTAGTGGGAATCCAGTGGTAGTCAATGAGGCATAGGTTGGAGACGTATCATACGAAGGTTAGTACCGAGCGATCATGTGTGGGTCAGCATCGATCCTGTGTGGGTCTCATCTTGTGTGGGTCAGCGCTCAGCGATCCTGTGTGGGTCAGCACATACTGATCCTATGTGAATCAGATCCTTTGTGGGTCAGTGCTCAGTGATCCTGTGTGGTTTAGCGCGTACCGATCCGGTGTGGGTTAGATCCTATGTGGGTCCTTGCGGGGGTTAGTACTTATTGATCTTGTGTGGGTCAGACTCTGTATAATCAGCAGTAGTACCTCTTGATAGAATATGAGAATATAGCTTCACAAATGATAATTTGTACTTCTATACTTCACTTATACGTAGTGTTATATGAGTCTTCTACCTTTGTGGAGTTACCTGTGTGGTACTTCTACTTTCATGGTGTTACCTTTGTATATATTGATAACTTAGGTATATTTATGGGCATATACCTAAGTAGTGTTTATGACTATTGCTCCATGCTTTGTGGTTTTTCCTTTTTGGAACTCTAGGAGACCTATGAGGGTCTTGGGGTCCCTACTGAGTATTTTTATACTCACACATGTATGGGATACGCCCACACCTTGCTATGTCTTGTGCAGAAGATGGATAGCACTAATCGAGGTCAAGGGTACCAGACTGGATGCTAATCGGAGGTGGACATTAGATGAGATGATACTCAAGGATGACTGTTCGAGAGTTGTACCTAGCCTTCAGGTAGGGTCCTTGGTGGGTGTTCACAGGAGCTATTCTTTTTCAGTTTTACTTGTACTTTCTAGTTGGGCTTGTATTCTGGACCCTTCACTTTCTGTACACAATATGTTTACTTTATAGTTTACCTTGTGCTTGTATCTTGCTGTGTGCTTGGTTTGGCTATATTTACAGGTTTAGAGGCAATGTCTTCCTAGTTTTAGGGATATGTCTTTCGGATGCTAGTCACCAGACCCTGGCCTATGGAAGGCGGGCTTAGGGTAGTCACGGCATGGGCCTCAAGGGATGGGTCGTGATTGCATGTGTGGACTACCACCCACACAAAACAATATGATTCATTTCCCTTAACATATTTTTTAGTTTTTTATTATGATAGATTTAAGGTATATATATCATATATTGGAAAAAATAATGATTATATAAATTTAATTACTACTTACCTTTCTTTCCTTTTTTCTATTTATAAAAGGAATCAGCACTTATGCGTATGTACGGACTTGCATCTCAACATAGTGATATAATTATTTTTTCATAAATGATTTATATAAGTGGGTATAAATAAGTATATAATTAATATATTTTATATTTATATCATGATTAAAATTTTATAGGTGAAGTAGCCATTATCAAATTGAAAGGACCAGAATCACCGAACAAAAAAATTCATAAAAAATGAAGTCGTTAACACTTGAAATGATGATTATAATAAAATATTGTTAATGAATAATAGATCATATGTTATATAATAATCATTTTTGGTATTAGATGTATTTATATTTTTATGTTGTATAAGTTTAAAAAAAAATTAAATATATTATACATGAGGTGTGAGTGCTTACAAATCAAGATAGGCTTGAGGTAAGGGTTTTCTATTATAATCTTAGTTTTATCAAGAAATTTATGATTAAATTTATAATGATTAAATTATATGATATATCACTCTAAAATATTATTTATCTTCTTATTTTATGTTTATTTATTCATATTACATGTTTTTATTCATTTTCCTCTATTTAAATATTTAAGAAAAAAAATAATATTTAATGGAAAACCTACTTTATTTCAATCTTCATCAAGAATATTTTCGTCCTTGCATATATTTTCACGAAAAAAATATAGAATACTTTTACTATTAAATAAATATTTAGTAAAGTCATTTTTACTAATTTTTTACATTCAATAATTTTTTTAAAAGGAACTACCCTTTTATTTTATGAATGATGTACTTTTGACTTTTTACAAAAAAAATTGAATGGAATAATTATTTTAGTATACAATGCTTGAATGACTTTTCCCACCATCATTAGTTATCATTACTATGAATATTCCTTTTAAATTTTCCATAGTTATTTTCAAAAAAAAATATTTTCCTTAATTTTTTGTAAATTTTATGTTTTTTTAAAAAATCTTCACAAATAAAAAGTGAATTTTCCACAATAAATTTATTTTTGATATATTAATTGAATTTTCATCTATAAAAATATCCTTTGATATTTAATATGCTTGAATAAAAATATAATCCAACTATAACTTCCAAAATATCCCTTGATATTGTGTATTATTATTATTATGAGTTTTTTTATGAAAACTAATTATTGTCCATGGATTATTCTTTGAATAAATGATGAATTGATTATAAAACTTGTATCCTTTCCATGAGTTATTAATTGATAATATTTTGTATTTTTTATGATCTTTTGGTATACATATGAATTGCTTTCATAATGTGATGGGTGGGCTTGAAATGATATATTAATCAAATGAATTAGGTAAAGTTGGATATCTCATGATATCATAAGGGCTGGAATGAGGAGTAAAGGTAGTTTACTAAGTGAAATTATCTAATAAGATTGTCCTGGGTGTGAAGTTTAACTATAGAAATTCCAAAATAGGGAGAAAACCAAATCCACTATTATAGTCTTAGAAATGATCCTAGACTAAGGAAATGATTTCCTATTATTATGTGTATTTGATAAACATATGGCTTACTCTTATGTTATGTTCTCATGAAACATGATAGATTGTTTATGATATTGTACTGTTATGACTCATGCATTCTATTATGAAAAATCCTTCTTCCATGATAAATGATTAATTATCCTTGAATGATTATGTATGAAATTTGTATGTTATGATCATGTTATCATACTTGTATTCTTGTATTATCATTATTTATCATAATTGATTGATATCTATTATGTTTACCCCTTAGAAAGCATACAAGGTCAACCTTTCTTATGTTTAATTTCCCCAGGTTATGAAGAATGGTTTTAAGTAGTGTATGTATAATAAGGGTCTTAGTTGTGAATAAATTAGTGGGAGATGATGTAGAAAATTTTTTACAAGAATTTTATGTGTCAATGTATCAAAAGTCACTAAACCATTATGGTTTTTCCATAGATAATTTTTATTTATAATGGATATTTATTTATGAAGATTATGGATTTCTATAGAGTTGAGTGAGGAGGCTTTGAATTAATAGTGTATCCATTTTTATTGATGGGAAATGAGAATACCATGTTTTGGGAAATTGAAAAAATAAATATTGATACATGTGAACAATGGTACAATTTTTTTTTAATGAATTAATATTAAATGATATTAATCACTCAAATAAGGTACAAAATCATTCTTTTTCATCCAGATGAGGGTGAACTCTTCCATAAAACACAGGATAGTTTCAGGGGTCTACTTTTTTAGTGTCCAAACCAACAAAACACTCTGTAATATCTCATGGACACTTTTTACAACAGTCTCTCACAATATCAAACTTTAATAGTGGATCTTTATTTTGCTGGAAATTATAGTGATAAAATAAATGAGGAATTGAAAAATATTTTCAATACACTTAAAAAACTCAGACAAAAATGATCTATAAGAATAAAAATTATAATAAAATAAAACGATATTGTTCAAAAAATTGAGGTCCCATATGCTAGTTGTTTACCAAGATAATACACAAAACGCTCTTAGGATAAATTCCACGATTATGGCATTTTTGTGAATTTATAATATTGTTGTCTAAAAATTTATATACCTTATAAATATCTATAAATTTAGACATAATATATATATGAATATAACACAACATAAATATAATAAATTATTATTCACATATATTTCGGACTATAAAGACCATCCAAACTATTCCTAGTGATAGGAGGGACTACATAAACCTAATTCTCTCCTTGGTTTTCAACATCCTAGGTAGAAATTTTAAAATCAGCAGAGGGGTGAAACTTTTAATTTGCATGGTAATTTAGGGAGGTTTTTCTATTACATATTAAGTATAAATTATTCTCAGGATGAATACATAAAACCCCAATTTGATCAACCAAAATCACAACACGATTCTTATATGAATGATTATAATGCCAGATTACACAATCTAGAAGTTCTGATGGAGTGATTGTCCAAGGGAATGAATTCTTGTGAAAGGGGTATACTAATAAAACCAATAAAACTAATAATAGTGAGCTAATAATTTAATTCATGAATATAAGTTTTTTCAAACATGATATAAAGTTATAAAAGATCCAAAACCTACTCACAATGAAAATCATAATGAAAATTAAAACACCAAATCTGAAGAAACATGAATATATAAATCTTGATAGCCCCACTAAAATTCCATCAAAAAAAGATTTTATAGCCAAAATTAAATAATAAAAGGGATTTAAAATGAATATAATAAAGGAAAGAAGAATATTGAGGAAGAAATTTATATAATTATAAGATAAAATCACTCTAGTAATCCATTTCCCTAAAATACTAAATAATATGAACCAAGAAACTAAACAAATTAGTTTTCATAATCATTTAAAAAAAATTCAAATCACAATAACATTTCTTAAGGTCTTTTATAGTGACAATATTACCAAAAATCATTAAAGATAATATTTTCTAAAAAAACCTTTGGAGACTTTGGCACTTATTGCCTCATAGTGGAGTTTAGTATTGTATTTGAGAATATAACCCCTCCCAACCATCAATATCTAGGATGTTTTATTAGACCATACATATTAAGAGGTAGTGGTGTAATATAAAACTATTTGTATGATCCCATTTATAGTATGAATTGGATTCCATGATAAAGTTTTTATCATTTGAGTTTAGGAGTACCACATCGCATTGTAGTTATCTTGTTATTAGTTGGCTGATCCATTACCCAGCTAGTTGGAAGAGGTGATGACTTATTGTTCAGAGTATAAAATCTATTTCAACTCAGAAATTTTCTAATTATATAAATGTATTGTAACAAGGATGTACTTATAATCCTTAGTAGGAATATCTAGTCCATTATGGGATCTTTCATTGATGTGTCAATAGATCGAAATATTTTTAATATTGGTAAACAAATATATTGATTTGATTTCTTTGAAAATATTAAGGAACCAAGTTATTGAAATAACTATTAATTATATGAGATTTTGGAGTTTTAGGACTCATTTTATTATCAAGAGCAACTAGATATGCACACCTTTAATAAATTAACCCATTTAGAATATGAAAATAAAAATAAGACTTCAAACACCGATTATGTTCCTGATTAGAGGATTTGTTTTTATGATGAATACTATATTTCTAAGATAAAGGTATTTTTGGGAAAATATAAGCACCCATTCTCTATATTAAAAAATTCTTATCTATTTTAAATTAATGTGAGAGAAAACATGGAATAGTTAGATGATCATTTCATTTGGCATTTAGATCGTAAATATAATCTACATTTTGAAGCAGTGTGTTATCCACATTGGATATCATTAATCAAAATTATAATTCTCATTAGTATTTTCATAAAAAATAAAATTTTCGAACTTAATTTAAGAAATAATAATAATACATTGAGACTCTTCAACCTATGAGTCAACCATATAGGGATAAAACACCACATTCGGACCTTAAACATCTTCCATCACAACTGAAATTTTACTTCTTAGCTAATAATTATTCACGATATATTATCATCACATCCTATTTAGAAGCAATTTGAGAGGAATGTATACATAATGTATTTACAATGTTTAACTCTATCAATGGGTGGTCCATATATGATATTAAGATTATATCCATCTTTTTATTTGCATAAAATTCCCAATGAACTAGACCACAAACCAAGAGTAAAGGGACATAAAATGTTGAATATCAATATGATAGATTTTTTTTGATATAATTTCATTAGATTACATGATTTTGGAATAATTATTTTATCTAGGATAGCCCGTGGGATAGTCTTATTCAGGTGTTCCCAAAATAAAAGTGGAGTCATAATTTTTTAAATGAGAAGAATAGAAAAGTTCATATTAGGACAACAAAAAAGTGGAGACTGTATGTTGATTATGGGAAGTCGAATGGTTCCAATAGGAAATATCATTTCCTAATTCCATTTCTAGATCAGATTATTAAGAGGATTACTGGTAATGAGTTCTTTTATTTATTAAGATTTTTATTCTGGTTATCACTACATTGTTATATCTTAAGTGGACCAAGGATATACTACTTTAACTTGTCCATTTGGGACAATTTCATAATTTTGAATTCCCTTTGAGTGGTGTCGTACTTCACCCAATATTTATAGATTAATGGTTTCCATTTTCTTTGATAAGATAGAGAGTGAAATTAAGGCTTTTTTAGATGATTTCTCAATAGTTGAAAGTGATTTTGAAAACAACCTATAGAATTTGGAAACTATTTTGGAATTATGATAGGAAAAAACCCTTGTATTAAATTGTGAAATATGAGAATTCATGGCCATTGAACAAATTTTCTTAGGTTATAGGTTTTCCATGAGATTTATTGGATTTGATATTACCAAATTGGATGTTATCCAAAATCATCCACTACTAGATATTATTATGGAAAATATAATTTTATTAGGTCATTATAGATTCGACATGAGATTTATCAATGTGATTTCCAAAGTCCCTTGTGTTCACTGATTATAAAGTACATACCATATTTTTTTATGAGAAGTGATTGGATTCATTTAACCTACTTATGTATAAAATCAAAACATCACCCATTATATCAACCCCTAACTAAATATTATCTTTTGAGGTTATATGTGATGATAGTGGTGTTATTGTAGGTTTTGTTTTTGGGAAAAGAATAGAAATAAGGGTTTATGTGATTTATTATGCTAGTAACTTTTTGGATGATTCCTAAAATAATTAATCTACCATAGATAATAATTTAGCTATTTTCATGAGTGTAGTTTACAGGTTTAGACAATATTTTATTGGATTTATTGTTATTATTTTCATAATCCTTTCTTCTATCAAGTACTAGATAGATATAAAGGAATCAAAAAAAAGGAAAATAATATAGAGACTTCAATTATAAGAGATTTATAGGGAAATCAATGTTAATATAAGATATAAGAATATGGTTTCAAGAAACCCTTATAGGTTAGCCAATAACCAACCAGAAGAATTCAAGGATATAAATACTTCATTTCCAAATGAGTAGATATTTTATTTCTTAGTTAGAAAATATTTATGGTTTGATGATATTACTAGTTTATTTTTGTATGAATCATTCGAATTGATATTTCACATGATTGAAGGTGGAAAATCATCTATTTATTGGAATATTAATTTTCAATTGATCCTCCAAATTTTAGGGTATTTTTTTAGGGGATTATATGAATAAGTGTAGTTGAGGATGAAATGAATTAAACTCTTAAGAGTTTTCATTCATCACCTTGGGGTGGAAACCAAGGGGGTGGGAGGAAAACATAGATGGGTTTTCACGAATTTTTCTACTGGACAACATTTTTTAAGGATGTGAAGAGTCTATTTGTTTGTTGTGGAAGATTTCAGAGGTTGGGAAATATGGAACGTCAGAGGAACTACCATATAAAAAAACTCTATAGGATTGGTTTTTTTATATTTTTGTATTATAATTTATGAGACCATTTCGATAAATTTATAATAATGACTGCAAAATTATCAATGTATAATATTCATCCAATATAGTGACCAAAACATTATATACCCAAATATTGCATCATATTAGTGAATTATTCATTTTATATCATTATGATTCATGCAAAAACTGTAATGTTTTAGTGTATTTTTTAAACTTGGATACTTAATCAAATGGAATATAAATGTTTTATATCATTTCCCTATATTTTATTCACAACTAGAACCCTTTATAGACATATCATACTTAAAACCACCTATTATAACCTGAATAAAGGACACATAAGAAAGGCTGATCTTAAATTCTTAATAAGGGTAAGCATAAGAGATATTAGTAAATGATCATAAGTGAGTATAAGATTAGAATAAGGGTGTAATAACATGATCATAACTTAAAAAATCCTACATAATTAGTCAATGAACATTAATCATAAATCATTAAATAAGGCTTCATCACAATAATAGACAAAATTTATAAGTTTGAGGAATCATCAATAATCAATAAAGATACATGATAACATATCATAATCTTAAGACATAAATTTTTGGAATATATATAAGCATGTAAATCCACCTCTACTATCTAAGATCACTCCCATGAATATAATTATTGAAAAATTCCAGTAATAGAAATTTCTACCTAGTAATTTCCAACATTCTCTTCGGAGTGACTTCAAACAAGTTATCCACATAATCTCTTAGGTACTTGATAACTCCATCAAATCATAGAAGTTTATCAACTCCATCATCATTACCCAATACATTGAATAGCTATAATAGAACCCCCTATCGATATGATCTATATTAGGATGAACCATAATATAATAAAATCCATATGTATGAGTACCATAAGAACATAAAAAATTCATCTCTTCATCATTGCATAACCCATGGAATGAAAATGGGTTTTATAAACATTTCATCAACATAATCATAAAACATATATTGATATAATAAATATTGTAATATTTTATCCTATCTCTTATAAATCATATGAAACATAAAATGATGTTGTTACAGATGAGAATATATTTAAGAGATCACCAAAAAAATTATTGACGAAAATACATATTTCATTTTTAAATCCCTTATTTAAAATCTAAAAAATTCAAAAATACTATGTAAATAATTTTCATTTAAAATAACATGGAAACTTATAAAGTAGGATTAAAAGTATATATAATTCTTTATTGATATAAAATTTTTTAATGTGGTGTATTTAAAAACAATTATTCCTTTCAAATTTTTTGTAATAAGTTAAAAATACAAAATTTGGAAAACTATAAGAATATTCCATTTAAACATTTTTATATAAAGTAAAAAATGGGTAAAAATAATATATATATATATATATAATAGTAAAACCATTCTTGAAATTTTTTGAATAAAATATGGACATTGAATAAAACATTATTGACTAGGGAGAGAAAGTTTTTTAGGTTTTCATAGAAACATTCTTTCTATCATTTTAGTACTTAAAGTTAGAAAAAATAAACAAACAATCTAATCCCTATAAATAATTATAGTATAAGGAAAAACATAATATTTTTGATAAATTGATCATATAATTTCACCTTTGGAAATTTAAGCATAAACAGTTGTGGTAAAAAAGAAATTGTAACACAAAACACTTATCATATTGGTAAATATTGATTCATGACCCCCATGAAATAAATAATTTAAAATTAATCATTAAAAATCATGAAAATAATTATAATTAAAATTCAACTTATAAATGATGTAGTATATTCACCTTTTAAATGATTATTGGTGAATAACATAACATATCTTCCAAAGAAGAAAATTTGAAACTATAAAACCTTACCACATTGGTATTATTGGAATCAAAACCCATGGATGAAAATTTTGAATTGTAAATATTAATACCAAAAATTAGGAATGATACATGATATAAGAAGTCAAGGGACCAGTATGCGCACTCATAAACATAAATAGGTTCATAATATCAAACTAGTATCAATAAAACAAAATTTAGATGAAGAACTTTTACATTATGTGTGACATGAGTAGTAAGCTCTCTAACCTCCTTTAGAATAAATTTAGATTTATTGTAATTATATACTAGAAACATATAAATACATATAATATCATAAATTATCCACTTATAATAATTGAATCCCCTTTTATTAATAATTATTTATTAAATTTACCATTTATACGTGTTAACTCACACGTGTAAAAACCATTCACATCAGTTTTTTTACCTTTAAACATCAGTTATAAAGAAATGTTAATACTTGATATTTTGAAAATGGATCTTTACACAAATTTTTTTATAAAAATACATTGAAAACCTTCTAAAATTTTAATTATAAATGGGTTTTAATGACAATTTTTGGCAAAAACGGCATTTAAGGCCCTAAAACTAGGCCTTACACATCAGTTTTATAGAACAATGATGTTGAATTCCCTCATGAAAGTCATTAAATGTCATTTCTTGTTAAAAATACAATTTAAATCCTATTAAGTTACTTTTTAATGTCATTTTTTATAAAAACCCAACATGGAATGTTGAATTTTTTTTAAAAACCATATTATAAAATAACACGATCCCAAGACTCCAAACTCAAAATGAAGAAACAAAGGAAACAAAAATATGAAAAACAGCGTAAGAGTAGAAAAACTAATTGAGAATTTTTATAACATTATTTATAAATATACAGCTAATTGAAACTATAAATCTAAATTATTCAATCTTATAAAATATTTTCCAAATAAATATTGAATGTGTTTTATGTCGTTTGATGTATTTGATGAAACATAATCAAAAACATAAAAAATATAGATTTAAGAATTTAACAAACTGCATATTTTTTAAAATTATAAGTGTTATAATGAATCAAATATTTTTAAAATTCGTTGTTGTTTGTTCATGATTATATCAAAAATAAATTATAAAACATAATATCGATATTAAACATTACCTTGTTGATAATGAAACTTTTTTTATAGAATAATAATTAAAAAAAATAAAAAACTAAATATGTATAAAAAACAATTACTCACTAATATATGATTTAGATAACTAAACTTTCCCATATTCAATTTTTTTTGGTTCCACTATTGTATAATGATTTATGTTAAACTTCATCCATAATATATCACTATTTAAAATATTAATTATCAAAAATGATGTAAAATGATAAATTTAATAATAAATAACTAATAGAATAGAATACAAATTAAATTGTTAGCTATGAGATAAATCCTATACAAACACCACCCAATAAAGAGAATAAAAAATATAATATACATTATTTTTAGAAAAAATATACCTAAAAATTAATTTCCACTAAAATATAAACAAAATATGTATTAAATACAGTATAATGAGTAGTGGTTCATAATTATATATTTGTTATTATTAGTAAAGGAATGGAAAAACCCATCAGGTAATTTGTGTGTTCTTTAATCTTTCAGATACATATTCAATTATAGATTCTTGGTTCAAGTATTTCACCTCTGTTGAAATGTATTTTGGGTCTATAAAACCATAAATAGAAGTTAATTCATATTGGAAGAAAAGTGTGTGTATTTACTTGATTAAAAAATTAATTAATTAATTCAATATAACCTTTGATAACTTAATAAAAATAATTTTAAATGTAAAATTTATTTACATGGAAAATAACTCCAACACAGGCACACTAAGTTGATCCCCCTTTACAATGTCCATGATTTCATTTTTTTAAATACATAACATATAATCATTTAGAGATATATCTAAATTCATTATAAATGTACAATAACAATCTAATTTAGAAAAATCATGTGATAAGATTTTTACAAAATCAGCGTCATGAAGAGTATTATAAGGTATTGTAACCATAAAATTCTTCTTTCCTTTGAAGTGATTCCTTCAATATTTGATAATACTATATAATTTAAGTGTATAAAAATATTATAAGTTATTATAAATATAATTATAAATAAAAAATTAAAAACAAAATATACATCATATGTCACCTGATGGAAAATATTAGCTTGTCAAAGTAAAAAATAACCAATACATTGTCTAAATATGAACACCTCCTTAGTAGGACCCAAAACTACTGTAGTTGGAATAATAATATCATGTACCAATACCATTACTTAACCCTAATGTATAAGATAATAATGTAAATAATCTAATGTATGATATAATATTTCGTATTCTATAATATATATATAGGGATCCCCAATATTCAACTCACAGTACACGATCATATATGAATAAGGAGGTAACAAATCTTGGTAGGCAGGTTGCACATGCTATGTATATATTATCACTTTTTCAAGCATAGACGATATAGATGATTTAATTATATCCTCTTTTAACACATTCATGTTTCTCAACTCATCCTTCAATGAATGTATTTATTCCTTATTTTTTCTCCCATTGATGCCACATTTGGAGAACGACCAAAAATTATTTTAAAACTAATACCCTCTAGATACCCTCTGATGTGGCCCAAGTGTTTTGGATTTCCTAAAGTAGTGGAAAGAATATCCATCATACCATGAGGGATAAAGGTACCATATATCATTTTATATTGAAGGGTGTCCTAATGTAATATTTTCATATGTAATATTAGTGATATAAATTTAAAAATAGTAATATTGATAAAATGTAACAATTAATTACTTAAATTCTTATTAACTGCTTACATTTTTGGATTAGAAATATACTTCTCCTTTTTATTCATTCTCTCCCTTTTATATTTTTTATGATGAGGGGGAGGATATGGTGTGTGAATTTGAATATCTTTAGAATGACTACATGACATGGCTCTCTATTCAATAAATTTTCCCACAATCATTTGATTCTCTAATAAAGGATAAAATCCACACGACAATGTATGAGGGAATAAATAGCGAGGTCGTATCTATTTGTTATTTTTCATAGAGGGATGTTACATAAGAAAAAAATTATAAAGTAAATAAAATTATTTAAAATAATTCATTTACACATACATAACATTTTTTTTCCTTAATTAATTATAATAAATATATTTATATTTAAATTTTTATAACTATATTTATTTAATATATACAAAAACAAAAAATGCATCTGAATAATTTAGCCAGTAACAAAAATATTCTATTAAGGATTCCTCTTACTGATTGGATACAATATTCTACCAAGCCTCTCAATCTATGAACCCATACTTAAGGCATGTATCTGGATTATTTTTATCCAGAAAAAAATTAAATGAAGTTATATTCATTATAAAATCTCTCCATATTTTTGTTGAAAAGGATATAAATTTTTTATTAATTCATTTTTTCTCATGAAAGTTAATCTGAATCTATAATTGAATAGATAAAATATTAATAAATTTATAATATTTAAAAAAAAATTAAAACTAAATAAATAAGTTTATAAATTCTGCTGTTATGGACTCCCAAATTAGATATTTCCCTTACTAGTTTTCACTCCTCTAAATAGGGAATAAATAATTATTTGGTAATGACTCTGTATATCCATGTAAGTCATAAATAACATGTAATGTGATCTAGATGGGTTATAATTCACAAAAAGTTAGATATCACCATCTTCTCCCCTTTTTTGGGTGAATGTTTTGGTAAATGTGTAATCACATGCCTTATATGATGTCTCACACTTTCTAAGAGTCATATATACTTAAAATACTACTCA
The DNA here is from genome assembly GCA_963277665.1 of Viscum album. Lineage (NCBI taxonomy): Eukaryota > Viridiplantae > Streptophyta > Magnoliopsida > Santalales > Viscaceae > Viscum > Viscum album. The sequence continues at coordinate 2,133,973,266 of OY728148.1, forward strand.
AATCCTCTCATTTTCTCTAGGAATGTTCATAAGGGTCTAAGGAGTGGTTCAAGAGATTTTGGGTATTTTTAAAATCTAGGAGCTCCAAATGTGGAGATACAGACTGAGCCACATGGTTAGAGCATTGTTAGTTCTAACTGTTCTACTCAACTGTGTGGGTGCTGTAAAAAAGTACTAGAGGGGCGCATGGTTAGTTCTAACTGTGCACCTCAGGCAGCACGATCATGTGATTATTTCCAATGGTCTTTAAGAGGCCACATGGTTTTCCCAAACCATGCACCTAGGGTCACACCCATAGTGACACTCAAATAGTGGTGATGCACAGTTTGGATGACCGTTCATCCAAAACATGCACCTCTTTACAATATGTTGAAAGGCCTTTTTACCCCTTCATTAATTTATGTTTTTGTCCATGTTTTCCTCCCCATTTCCATGATCTATCTCTCTAAGGTGTGGGAGCTATTCCCCATCCACCAACCTAGGATTTGAGCTATGATCTAGGTCCAAGATCTAGATCCTTCATTGACTATTGTGTTGGATGTGTATTAGTAAGAGTTTCACTCATATTTCTTACATTACCCATTTATACCACCATCATAATTATTAGTTTAGACATAGATAAAATTAACTATTTCCCAATTATTTGTCTATTTTTTTCTTTATCCCATTCTACTATCAATCTGAGGACAACAACGGGTGATGGTTTGTCTACAAAGAAAATTAGATATTTTAGTTCTTTTTTCCAAATGTTTCTATTCATTATATTGTGCTCCATTGTGTAGTACACTTGACTATTCCATAAACACCTATTAAATGTTTAATTAATTAAATAAATTTTTATTTTCATTCTTAGTATAGTCCTAGAAACTCGTTAATCAATATATGAGTTTAACCACCTCACCGTGAGACACAACTAAGGGTTTTCCTTGCTTAATGTCCTATTATCCTCATGCCTTGGAGCTAAGTTGAACACCAATTGGGGTTTGTTGAGTTATTCTTTATGAATGTAATATATTTTGAATTGAACCAAATGGTAATGTAGAGCCATGTGTATAGACCCTTAACCATATTTTTATGGTTGAATCAACCATAATTAATTAGTTTTCCAATATTAAAAAATTGTATTGTTTGAATGGTACATGTTATGCTAGATATGACCACTCTATTAAACTAATATGAGAGTGATACAAGAATCCCAATTAAAGATTCCTTGTATTTTATTGTTAGTATTAACAATTATAATTTCATTAATGAATTATAGAGCACTAGGAGTGATACATGGGTTCTTTATAGAACTCCATGGATGGGATCACCGAGTAGATGTATTATAATTCCAAAGAGTGATACTTGGTTCTATAGTAGCTTACCTCAAATGATATATATTAGAAATTTTATCATAACATTACATGATAGAAACATGGTTTTTGATGTGATATACCTTCGAAGGACTAATGGGGTAATTCCTTATACCATGTCTTTTGTGATACTTGGTTTCTTTACATGGATGCATTGGATAGACTCCTATAATGATGGGTTTTGGTAAAACATTCCTAGAGAGACAAATGGGTTCCTAATATAGAATTCCTTGGATGGTAAAATGTTTCTATGTAATTTAAAAATTAATAATATTTTCTATAATCCAATGAAAAATCTTTGGTTTTTCCCATGCTTTATTATTAACCTTTATGAAAACCCGATTAAACCTCTATGATTATATACTATGAGAGTTATTAAATTATTTATAAGTATGTAAGAATGCATTGGAATTATTCCTTGGGTATTGACTATTATATGTACCTATATATTTTCACATATTTGTCTATATGTATATGAGTCATGTATATACATACCATTTTATAAAATTGTATAGGCATGGTGATATCTATTTAGAGACATCTGTATTAGGACGAAGAAGGTTCTATCAGTTGGGTATCCCATGAGGAACTTAGTCTGATGTGATTTATTTATTCACTATCTTTCATTTATTATTAATTGCACACCGCCCATCTTATTTTCAATGACTAGATAGTTCTAAACACCATTGGTGGTGGCATACATGGTGTATCTCACACCCGGTTTAGGATTCTAATTGATAGATGAAAAGTCCTTATGGGTGTAGGTTGGGACAAAGGGAAGCATCAATCATTATATTCCTTACATACTATACTATGATAACGTACAAGATCAGAGGGTTGATATAATTCTAATGATTCTAGTGGAGTCATTTTTTTCATTTTTTTATTTGTTTTATATTATAATGTATATTTCTATTCCCTTATTTCACTTTTTTATATCACATGACATGATAATATTTTTTGTATGTGTTACTAATTCAACTTACATTTGTCTATTTATATCTAGGTGATTTATTATTTCTCTATTGTTTACTTATTTCTATTTCTGCTACTTTTCTTTATTTGTTATCATTGTGATACGATCTAACATGATGGAATAGTATCCCTATTATGACACAATGTCCCCTTGTAACTAGTTGGATCCCCCTAGAATATGGGGAGGTGTGCTTGAGGCCATGTGGTAACCTGGTTCAGTTACATAAGAGTAAACCTAGTTCAGGAAGGTACAAAGTAGTATTAGAGATTCTTTTTTCTTTTGTATTGTTGTTTAGGTATTATAAAATACACTAGGAACATGTCATAATATAGTTATGATCCTATTTATTGGAGTATCTAACCCATGTAAAGGGGACCACCAAATTACTTGGGATAGGATATTTCTCTTTTGTTTTTTTCCTATTTCAATTGTATTTATTTTACCGTTAGGGTGATGCACATGTTTTTTGGATTTATTACTACTAATATTATTATTATGGACTTCCTTTTTTATTTTCCTAGTATGAAAAAGAGGTATCATCTCATCCATCATTATAGGCACTTAAAAATTCACATGTCATGCATTATTCCATGAAATGTAGGTATATTTCATTACATTCATTGCTTCTATTTCCTATGATTATTTTATGTTAATTCACTATTATAAAAATATATATATGTAAATGTGATAATTTTCCTTACAGAGATATAATTATTTGATTAATTAATGTGTCTAGATCAATATAAATGGTGTTTCCCCATATAGCTTGATAGTGGAACCATAATTAACCAATTATGCAATGTTTTCCATGGATCACTTGTTCATTCAATTGAAAGTTTAGATGATTTTGATTACATGGATTCCAATTTTAATTTTTTATTCATGTACTTATATAAATTGGGAATGGTAATTCATTTAATCAAATCATTTTATATAACTAGTTACATCCTGATACCAGATTTAAAGGTTGGGTTGTAATTATAATATGTGCAAATTGAATCTTATAAATATTATTCCTTTTGAAACATGGGAATGGTGATGAAACTAACTGGACTATGATATTTATATACATGTAAATGAGTATTAATTTAAATAAATTTAAACTATTAAATGAGAATGGTTATCATTAAATGGGCATTCTAATTGGAAAGTAAAGTGTTTTTTCTTCTATACCTTGTAATTGGAACTCCATATACTAATACCTGTTATGTATAATGTGATACCTTGACCCTAGCCTAACCTAAGTAGTGGTTAGTAGGTTGTGTCTCTTATGATTTATTATGATCTTCATTTCCACCTAGATCTATCTATAAGAGTAGGTAGAGAGGTGTGGATCATTTATAGGAATGATATGTATATTTCCTTTTTTATCTTAGATATTATCTATTGCTAGATATTATATGAGGAATGATTTTGAAAAATGTAAAAATACATCACCATGATGACCTTATGTCATGTTCTAATAAGGTGGTGATGATCAAGACCCAAAAGAGGTGGGACCAGAGTCACTAGTATTGGCTAATGTAGTTCCACTTTAAGTACATGATGTTATTACTAATCTAGGCGTTCATGCTCATTTCATAGAGATATTCCTATGATTCAGATAGTATAAACAGGGGGCTCTGTTGCCTGATCCTATTATGGTAGTGTTGATGTAGGAATTTTAGTAGTGACATCCTACATTTTTCTCAAGGGATGGTGGTGATCAGACATCTAATTCATGGATAGAGGCCATTTTATCCATCTTTGAGCATCTGGAGATGCCTTTAGAGTGGAGGGTAAATATCATGACTTCTCTTCTTCACGATTCATCCAAGGGTTGGTGTGATGTGATTACTTAGTCAGTTTATCATCAGGTTATTCTCTGATTGAAATTAAAAAAACTTCTATGATTACTTTTTCCCTTATACATTGAAAGAAAACTATGTTAGATAGTTTATGCACCAACCGATGGGTGTTACATCTATAATCGAGTATTCAGATCATTTCACTAAGCTTCAATGTTTTTTACTGATACTTTTTTATGACAATTTGATGATAGAGAGATGGATTGAATATGGCCTTATGTATACCATATGATCATAGGTGAACATATTCCAGTTGACCAATATTTATAAGATAGTAAACTGGGCCCTCATCACTGAGCAGAACATGAGCCAGGAAGGCAATGTGGGCTATAATGGTTCAGCAAAGAGATAGGGAGGTAATTTTTCTAGTGGTATGAAACATTACATTGAGTCTTCTCATATGGAATCTCAAGCCAGATGACATTCCCTGAAACTATGTGGTGTTTAACCATTGTGGTAGGGCTGACTATAAGAATCCCCAATGTATAAAGGACCAAATTAACTATTGATATTGTGAAGGATGTGACACCTTAAACTTTTTTATATAATTTTTCATTGAGTAACTAGTGAGAATGGATCCACACAAACTCCGTATTCGAGTAGAGGATCAGTAGATCCACTTCAGGAAGAGATCTATACTGCTAGTGACTGATCAAGGCAAAGAGGTTGGTGTGGATAAGGTAACCATACATTAGATGTACAACACCAACTAAGTAGTCCTACCCAAGTTATTCAAGTCAAATCACAAGGACGATGACTGGTATATATCTATGAGTTTCAATATAATTATGAATAGAAAATCCCATGACCTTCTACAATTCAAGGTACTATTCTAGTATCCTCTACTTTAGTTTCTTCCTTATTCCACATAGATGATTAAAAATCCTTTATATCTTTAGGAAATATAGGAATAAAGGACTTAGAAATAGTGAACCATTTTAGTGTGATGACTCTTGAAATGCTACTCGGGATCCAAACTAAGATAATATGTTGTTGTAAGGGATGCCCCTATGATATTGGAAGTTGTCCCTTTATATGGGATCACATTTTCCATGATATGATAAGCATTGAAATCTTACTCAGGATGATCTGGTTAATGCCTTATCATGATCATGTTAATTTCTATCCATGATTATCATCCTTCAAATAATCCAAGTGAAATATATTTATTCATAAGGCTGAATTGAAATTCAGGGAATGTCAAGATGGACCCGAGCACTATGGGTGGGGTGGAGTGACTTCCCAGATGGCTGGTCTATTTATGAGATATTAGGGGATGTGATGAATGGAATTCCATAATATTGAGGAACATTTAAGGGATGTATTCATTGATGAATTTTCTAGGTAACCCCCCTATAAGATAAGTGAATTTCACCATAGATATAGTGCCAGGTGTCGCATCATGTCCATTCCCCCATATAGAATAGAACCAATAGAACTTCTGGTGTTCAAGAAGCACTTAGAGGTCTTGGATACTAAGGATATTATATGACCATGTACATTTCCATGAGGTTTACCTATTCTTTTTTTACAAGTAGGCATAATGTACACTCATATTTTGTGTGGATTACTTTCTATTAAACCGGCTTATAGTTAAGAACCAATATCCACTACCTCATATGGATGACCTCTTTGACCAGCTATAAAGTACAATAATTTTTTTCAAGATTGAATTGAGTTCGGTCCACCATTAGGTTCATGTGAGACCCTAAAACTACCATGTTTAAAATTATGAAGCAGATATGGATTATAAGAGTATTTGGTTATGTCTTTTTCCCATACAAACATATCGTCAGTTTTTATTTCTCAAATGAAATAGATTTTACACCCCTATTTGGATTCATCTTTTATAGAATTTATGGTTGATATCTTGTTGTATTATTAAACTCGACATGACCATACCATTAACCTAGAGATCGTTTAGAATTAACTAGAAGAGAACTATATGTATTTTATGCTCACCAAATTCCATTTTTTGATCGATTAGGATTACTTCCTATGTCACGTCATCTTAGTGTTAAGAGTATATATTAAACCAGATAAGGAGAGTGTTGTATTATCCTAGTAATAGACCAATAATTTCTTAAACCTGATTAGTTTCTTGGGACTTGTTAGTTGGCTATTACATAAATTTCATTTAGGTCTTATCACGCTTAAGAGTGCCTCTTATGGTCTTGACTAAAAACAACATTATGTTTTTATGGTCTCAATCCTATAAGGTATTCTTTAAGAAGATAAAGGGAATGATGAAATTAGTTCCAATTAGGAATATATCAAATCCAAGAATAAGATATATAGTTTATTGTGATGCATCGGGAATTGGGATTGGAGTTGTTCTAATGTAGGGATAATGAGTTGTAGTGTATGTGTCCACCCAGCTAAGACCTAAAAATTGAAATTCCCCAATGCACGACCTCAAGAAAATATCTTTGGATTGTGCCATATGATTTTAGAGGCATTATCTATTAGAGGAGTAGGTCATCATTTACATGGACCCCAAAACTATCAAGTACATTTCCAAATAGAGATACATGAATATCAAAAAGTTCATGTGGGTAGAGTACCATCAATCATTTAACTTTAAGATCTATTATACCTAATAAAGGTAAATTTAGTAGCAGACTCTCTGATCCGAAAGATTTATACACAATTAGTTGAAGAGGCTAGTAGTGAGTGGTAGTTTATGGCCCTATTTTCATAAGATGAACCTATATATTTAGTAATATAATGTATAACATGTTTTAACAGCTTTGGAAGTGATATTCTTCCCTCTGTAATGGGTAAGGATGAGACGAATTTTAAATCCCAATGGCTTCGTCAAAATTTAAGGTGTCTCTGGTGGGGGCCCACCACCATGTTGGTATATTTGTATAGATGAGATCATAAACTTCCAGGGATGCATCTAGGTGCCTACATACATACAGGAAGAGTTGATTTAGGAATATCATGCACCTATTTAGGTAGTGTACCTTGGATTTATCAAGATGTGGTAAGATGTACAATGTAAATATTGGTGTCTAGGTTTGAAGATCCATATTCTAGGTTTTATCACATGGTATTCCACCTATCCATAGGTAAAGTAAGACCACCAGTAGCCTATTGGACTTCTGTATAATTTTTCCATTCCTAAGTGGAAATGGGATGGTGTCACCATGGATTTTGTAATGGGATTGCGAAGATCCCATCAAGGTAGTGAAATAGTATGGGTGATCATCAATTTGTTGACCAACGTCGTGCACATTATATAGATAAAGGAAATATTTTTAGTGGATAAGATCGAGAGGCTTTATATTCAAGATATTTTATTCCTTCATGGTGTTCCATGTTATATCATATTAAACAAGGAAAATAGTTTTACCTCTCTATTTTGGCAGGGTTTTCAAAATGAATTGGGTTTACTAGTTCATCTAAGTATATCATACCACCCTCAGACTGATAGCTAGTCTAAATGAATGATACATGTGTTAGAGGACATGATCAAGGAATTTATCCATTATTTTGGGGGTTCTTGGGGAAAACACCTACCACTATAGAGTTCTCCTATAATAAAATCTTTCAAGAAATGATTCAAATGGATCCCTATGAGGCAATATATGGTATTCTTTACCATTCACTATTGTACTGGTTAAAGGTATGTAAGGTAGTTCTAATGGGGTTTCATCTCATTCAGGATACTTCATATCAAGTATAACTTATTCTAAAATGTATGGATACCGCTCATTCTAGGAATATGTCTTATACCAATCTTCGCTACCATCCTCTAGAGTTTTAGGTGGGAAATAGGGTAAATCTTTAAGTTTCTCCTAGATTGGGTTATAGATGAATTTAGAGATAAGGAAAGAAATCACCTCATTACATCGGGCCTTTCAAAATCATAAAGAGGGTTACGATGGTAGTCTATCAGTTATCCTTACCTTATAACTACCAGGATATTCACAACCTATTCTATATAACACATATTTTATATCATAATTCTGACCCATCTCATTCATTTGATCATAAGGATATTGTGTTGAATGTAGATGCTTATTTTGAGGATAATATTATACGTATCATTGATCATAGCATAAATTCCTTCTAGGGAAGTTCATTTCATGTGGAATGGTTTCTATAGAATAATGTTCATGTACAGGATGAGAACTAGGAGTGAGATGTGGATGTAAATGTCTAGTGGTCGGAACTTTTCTCAGATAAAATTTTACTATACTGAAAAGGGAAGCTTAGGAATGAGTTATTTTAAGTAAGTGAGGTTGTGAAGTACTATACTTTTGAAAAGTAGTAGATACATAATTTATTTTTCAAAACCTCTCATTTTATAATAGTAATATTCTTACGGGGATAGAGAGTATTTCAAGAGAAACATAGGATCATTTGGATCCCAGAGCTCTAATATTCGGAGAGGCAAACTGAGCTACAAGGTTAGTATAGGGTAAGAGATAACAATGAAAGTCAACTGTTTCGGTGCTACACTAAGATACAGAGGAGTCCATGTTTAGTTATAATCATGAAACTCATGTCATATGTCAATGAGAGGCCTTTTAATGGGTTGTAAGTGTCTTCATAGTTTTCCCAAACCATGTACCCAAGGTCTCACCCTTAGTACCACTTAACTAGTAAAGATGCAAGATTTATGTGCATGGTTTGGAAACCCATGCAACCAAAATTCATACCTCTTTTAAACATGTGAAAAAACTATTTTTTCCAACCTTTATTTAAGTGTTTATCCTCCTTTTTCCTCCTTATTCATGTGCAACACCACTCTTAGACTTGTAATCTCTTTGTCCTCCTCCAACCCGGGCTTTGATCACGGATCTTTATCCAAGATCTGATTCCTTTTCCACTAGTTGCATTGGATGTGTATCAGTATGAGACTTAATCCTTTTACTTCCCTAATCTATTTATTCCTTCATATTTGGATTTATTTTTCATTTAGGTAAAATGCCCTATTTTTAGGTCATTTTTCTATTTTTCTAATTTCTCCTAATATACTTTGAATCTGAGGATGACAATGGATGTGGGGTCATCTACCAACCTAAGGTAGGAATTCTAATTATTTTTTACAAATGTTTCAATGATTTATATGGGGAACCATTGTTCTATGCACTGAAAAATTTTTGTTACACCTCATAAATTTTTAAATAGATGAATAAATTGATGTTTCCATACATAATATAGTCTTAAAACCCCATAAAACAATATAATAGGTTGACCACCATTCCATGAGACACCCATAAGGGAGTTCCTTCCATAAATCCCTAGGATCCTCATTCCATGGAGTTATAATAAAACCCAATTGGTGTGTGTTTAATTTCCCTTATAAATTCAATGTACTTCAAATTGAACTAATGGGAAATGGTGCCCATGTTTATAGACCCTTACTCCTCTTGTTTTGGTTGAATCAATTGTAAAAAATTTATTAGATGATATGAATAAATTGTATCACTTGAATGATATGAGTTGTGTTGGATATGACCATTACCTTAAATTAAGATGAGGGTTATATAAGGGTCCCAATTTAGGATACATTGGATAGCCTCATCAGGGATAACAATTATAAATTAATAAATTAATTATAGAATGAAAGGATTGATACATAGCTTATTTATAAAATACCATGGACGATCTCGCTATATTGATGTCTAATGCTTCCCATGAGTGATACATAGTTTTTTAGTGGATTACCTCATAAGGGATCAGTAGGAACTATTACCATACCATTCCATAAGAGACGCCCTGTTCTCGATGTGGTATACCTTGGATAGAATCATAGGGTTATTCCTTAAACCATGTCATGAGGGATACATGGGTCCTAACACGAATTATTTGGAAGGACTCCTACATAGATGGGTTTTGATATAACTTACTTGGATCAATAACAGGGTTCCTAATATAAAACACCTAAGATGGGATTAGGTATCTGATTAATTTTAAAGTCAAGAATACATTCTCCAAGATAAAGAATAAGCTTGATTCAAGTCCTTGATTTATACTTGACCTTTATGATGGCCCTGGTATACCTCAATTCTCATATGATATGAGAGTTATGAAACTTCTTATAAGTAAGTATGGATTCCTTAGTCTTATGCTTTGGGTCATTAATACTAATATGTATCTATATATTTATATATATATGTGTTTGTGTGTGTGTGTGAAGAATATATATACCTAATTTTTTTTTTAAAAATGTACATATTTGGTGACATCTTTATAGATACATCCAGGTTAGGTCAAATCTGATAGTGTCATTCGGTATCTCATGAGAAACTTGGTCTGATGTGGTTTAGTTATTTACTATCTTTCATTTATTATTACCTACACACTTCTCATCATATACGCACTGACTATATTGTTCTAGATACTATTGGTGGTAACCTATAAATATATCTCACACCCTATATAGGTTGTTTGTTGGTACCCAAATAGGCCTTACGGGTTTAGGTTGGGACAAAAAAAAGAATCCTTCTTTAGATGCCTAACATATTATCCTATGGTGGAGTATGAGAGTATAAGACCAACCTCATGGTCATGGTACTAGTGGAGGCAGTTTCTAGCCATTTTTATTTTTGTATAGCCTGATGTATATGCATGTTCTCCTATTCCCCAATTTGTAGATCACATGACATGAGAATCACATTGGTATATGTTACTGATGTAGCTTCTGTTTGTTTATTTATATCAAGGTGAATTATTTTTGAAATTCTATTAATTTGTTTCTGTTTCCACTGTTTATCATTATTGGTTACAATTGTACTACACTGTAACATGAGGCCAAAGTATCCCCTCTATCACTCCTTGGACCCTCATTTATAATCAGCAGCCTCTGGAGTACAGAGAGGCTTTCTTGAGGCCATTTGGCCTACTAGGTTCGGTTACTCATGAGTATACCATGTTCAAAATTCTTCAGCTACCATAATTAAGTACCATATTCACTGGAAAATAGTAATAGCTAAACATAATTTTATGAAATTTAATTTTAATTACACTAAATAATGTAATTAAAACAAATACATATATATATATATATATATATATATAAACATACCTTAGTTCCCCTATCTCAGTGTCTATCATTTAGAAAGATTTATGTTTCTTCAAAAAATAGGTGTGCATTTATTTCGTTAAAATTATATAAATTTAATTAATAAAAAATGATTTTTCATAATAGAAAACAAATATTGGATGTTATATTTTTCAACCGAAAAAATGGGTATCTAAAATTAGTGAATATGAAAATTAACAATAAAGAAAATACGTAACCGATTATCACCTAAAAATGTATAATTTTGTGAAAAACTATTTTTTAGAAAAAAATAATTTATACATGTAAAAATTTAATTTCTCATAATATGAATAAAATTATAAATATTTTATTCAATAAAAGTATATTCCTAAAAATAAAGGGTATAAAGAAAATAGTAATAATAAAATTATAAAGGAAAATTTTTTCAACCAAAAATAATTTATTTCAATAAAATTAATATAATAAAAATAAAAAATATGGAATGAATTTTAATCATCTATATATTAAATATCAAAGATAAAAAGTAATTTTTTTAACTCCATCAGTTTCACAAAAAAACATTACCTAATTAATTAGTAGAGTAATGAATAGTTTTCCTATATCCCTTTTACATGATCATTTCATGTTGCATGGAAAAATTCCACATCATAGTTATTATGATCAATAGGTAATTATGAAATAGAGTGAATTTTTTTTTGTAAGGCATCAATATCATCAATATTATCAACACCCAAGTGAATTTTATTCCTAATAAAAATGATGTTCCACATATCATTTGATGGGTAAAAACATAAAATATTTCTTTTTCATGTGTCTCCAAAATAAATGATACATCCTTTAGAATAAATCTTTTTAAATAAATTTGATTAAATACATACTCATCATGTTTCACACCACTATTACTATCAACCTACTTACTCTTAAATAACGTAACCTAAACTTTATTATAATAAATCTCCCATATATCATCAACAACTCCAAAATATTATGTTGATATAGAAATTGGGTTTTTATCTTTGGAACATGAAAAATGTATTTCTTTAGGGATAACCCTTACACCACTATTTTTAATGGTACTATTTTTATATTAGGTTTTTATGTAAAATGTGTAACCATTGATATCAAAACCTGACCACATGATCATATTTAGACTTGGTACCCCTGCTAACCATTTCAATGTTTCTGGTTTAGATAAATCAATTTTTTTATTCTCATTAAACCATAAAACAAATGTGTTTTTACATTCATTCATCAAAAACTGTTCATTTCTTCTGATATATAATTCCTTCAATCCCTTAATATGTGATGATATATATGGTTGAACATCCCGTATGTTTTTTAAAATATATAAATCAGCATGAATCGCTTCATCACATGGATTTAAAACTACCTTTATGCCACAAATACATTTCTATTCACTATCAACTAACAAATTTTTCACATATAGAGATACCAATGTTCACCACTTCATACAAAGAATCATCACAAAAAATAAATTACCTCTTCTAATATATATTTTTTGAAAAATATAGGTCTCTAGTCGATGTGGATTCTTAGAATATAACTTCAAAATATTCATATATCTTTAAAAATGATATATCCTCTGTAAATAAATAAGCCCACATATTCTTATCTCTCAAAAAAATTGAATCCAATGATGAACCATTGTATCAAAAAATGATGGTGGAAAATAATTTTCTAGTTTTAAAAGTATGAGGAAAATTTCATTCTCCAATATATTTAAAAGATATGGATATATGAATTTTTTGCAAATTAAATTCCACAAATAACATATCCTAATTATATATTTTCTAATAAGTGTGAACTATATGATACATAATGAAACTGGAGGAAACTATTACATCAATACATAATAGTCATGAGAATTCATAACTATTTACTTTAAATCCATAAATGACACCAATATTTTCACATTTGAATATAAACCACGATGTATGTCAACACCATGCATGCATTAAAAAAAATTATCATCTCACTTTTCTTAATGTGTACAAATCTATAGGAAAATATGTTTTGTTTAATTTTGTTTTGGGAGATCAATCCAAACCTATTTCCATGGTTATTAAGTCCATTCATTCTTACAATCCATATTTTTTCATTCCTTTTATGTTTAATAATATTCCAATTATAATATCAAAAAAACATTTATTAGAATGGATAAATAAAATTTTATGTATTATGTCCAAAAATGTGTAATAAGGTAGCTCAAATAAAATGGATTGTTTCATCCATGTATTTGATTGATGACAAAAACATCAATTCTTTCCAAATTTTACACGATGTTTTTCACCTAGTTATAATATTATTTAGATAATAATAGATGGGGTCAAAAATCATACTCTTGTGAATAGTTAAATTAATTTTTAAATATTTTATAAGTATAATCCATTCCAAAAAAATAGTTTATTTATCATATATATTATTTTTAATCTATTCTATAATTTATTATATGAAGTCCCCTTTTTTAAAACATGACAATTTTCATATCCTTTAACAATGTACATAGATAAGTTTCTATACGTAAGAAACACAATTATAGTGAATATTATCATTAAAGAAAAAATAAAATACCCTTTCATGTATGAAAAATATAATGTAACACCTATATACCATAGACAATTCAAATCATCAATTAATGGTGATAGATAAACATCAGTATATTTTACAGGATATTTCGTCTAATAAATCATCTGGATCATCATCACATATTACTTATTTATACATATCTGTGCAGAAAAGTATTATAAAAACCACAGAATAGTCTATGAACTATTTTGGATTTTGAGACTCCTATATTAATTCATTCAATCTTTGCATAGACCCACTCTAATATTTTTAAATTCATTTCGAATACCTTTAAACTTGTGATCAAATATTTTACATTGTGGAAAATCATTTGTATAGTGTAGGTTTCCATCATAGATGCTCTCATATATATTCCATCTTAGCCTAAATTAATTTTTTGGATTTTGATATAGATGCTTTGAATTGAAAATTATTTTCGGATACCAAATTGATTTAGCAGGAGGATTTGAATATGTTTTTGTGAATGAATCACTATTTTATTTTTCATTAATTTTATATCATAATGTCCCGCATCTAGGACAATCAGATAATATTTAAAATTCATTCCTATATAGTACAAATACATTAGGGAAAGTATTTATTTTTTTATACCTCAAGCCCATTGGAAATAATATTTGTTTCCTTAAAATTATAATATGGAAGCCAGATGATTTCTAAATGTTTTTTACTTTAAAACATCAAGAAATTTAGTGAAACTTTTATCACTCAAACTATGAATTTCATTTATTTTAAATAGTCTCAACACTATCGTTAATGGTGTAAATTTATGTTAACATAAGAATAGTAGTTTCTTAGAATCTTTTTTGAGTGGGTAAAAACATTTGGTTCAATGAATTTAAAACCAAAATCATGAATTAATTCTTCAAGATAATCCTCTGTTTGATATGGAACATCATTATCATCATTATAAATTGACTTGTTTTTTAATTCACCATGATAGATATTTAATGTATAATTATAACTAAAACCCTATCAAATCAGATGGTATTTGATTTCTCTATACACTAATTTACTCATATTCAAAAATTTCATTCATGGAGAAATAATAAAATTTTTCTTTTCAATATATAATTTAGAAAATTTGAAGAAACTATCAACCCCATTATTATATTCAACAGTAGTTCTTATTATCATTTATCCAATTATGATAGATTAATAATATAAAAAATTACAATATAATATATGAACATATTAATACATTTAAAATAGTAAACATATATATAAATAATAAAATTATAACATATAAGAATATATAAAAATAATAATTTAAACATGTATAAATATTTGTCAAAAAATTTATATCTTAAAATAAATTAAAAAATTAAAAATAAGTTAGAACCAAAAAAGTAATCAAAAGTAATTATAATGTAAAAAATTTATAAATTAAACAAATTTCTTGAAAAAAATAGTTTCAATGAAAAACTAATAATAATGATAAAGAATTTATAAATAAAAAATGTTAAAAATACAAATATTTACAACAAAAAAATTAGAGAAAAAAATTATAATCATAAAAAATTATAAAATTAAACAAATTTCAACAAATTTTTTTTACAGTTGGTAATAGAATGTATAGAAATAAATGAATATATGAATTCAATTTGTTACTAAAATATAATTAATTTATCTTTGAGAATAAAAATATAACATACAATGTTTGGTGGCTATCAATTGAAAATTGGTCCTAAATTCTTTTAAACTCAATTGAAGATGGTGTAAATAGGGTGAACACTATAATATTAATGAGAAACATCTTCAAAAATGTATTTTAAAAAATAACAAATAAAAAAATGAATTACAGCTGTGGGTTGAGAAATTTAGCATTTTTGTGGATTGAATAATATCGACGGTAATAGAAGAACGGTGTAGGATAGAATATTGAGGGTAAATGATGTTAAAATATGTTGAAAATAGACTAAAAGTGAATATAAAGCCTAGTTGGGTCCCTTAAAGAGTTAATATAATGAGGGTTTTAAAAATATTGTGTCCACAGATTGAGGGTTTTGGGATCCTAGCATTTAATTTAAAAAACATTTAATGATATTTTTCAATAAAAGAAACATCACAATCTCTTTATTGTTACCTTTAACCTTATTTTTCTAGAAAATTGATGATAAAGTAAATATAAAAGAAATTTTAATGATTATTTTATATAGAACCAATGTTAAAAGTTCCCCACTTCACTTCTAACATCAATTTCTAAAAAATGACATTAAAACCTAACACAAAAACATATTTTTCTACTAGTTACACTTTCATTTTTCATGTTTGTTTCAGTTTGAAAGTTATTGTAATTACAGATAGATCATGGTTACATCACCTATAGAATCATAATAATTTAATATTTATAATATTTAATCACTATATACATTATTATAACCATTTATATAATTTCGTGATGAAAAATGAATTACATCACTTCGTAGAGATGGTAATATGTACATACACAAGAGTATTGTTTAGACTTTTTGATAGATAGAATGAAATAAAAATAAATGAAAATTAATCTTTATAGAATCATTTTTATATCATAAATTATATATATATATATATATTCATTAAATCAATCCTTATTACCAACCATGTTAGTAAAAATGAAATATGAATCACATCACTCGGTGGATATGGTTGTCCACACGTACTCAGGAATGATGATATCATTTTCTAATGGATTAGAATTAATGAAGGTAGAAAACATATTATAATAAAAGAAGCATAATTATTTCAAAAATATAATTTTTAAATTTAATCCATCGTAATAAAAAAACATGAAAGATGGTGATTCAAAATGAATCATATTTCTATGAGGATGTGGTGGTCCATACATACACATAAGAGATACTTTCATTTCCCATTTAATGGAATGGAGGTGTAAAATGGTTGTTCCATAATCATAATAAATATAATTATATAGATGATACTATTGTCATCATTTTTTATAGATACAATAAATTTAGATAAGTTAGAATATGATATAAAATTTAAAGATCTCAATTTACATTTAAACCACTTCTTTGAAAGACCTATTTTGGATTACACATTAAGCCTTGAATGATTGTTCTTAAGAGAATACCATAAGATCTAGGATGAATTTATAACATCCTGGATCCGGGTGCCACTCAACAGGTGCCCCGAACCTGGTTGGTCACATGACCTCAAGCGCATTTCCCCAAACGCCAGAGGCTGCCGACTAGTAGCGATGGCCATGAACTGATAGTGGGGAAACTATTCCCTCATTTTTTAAAGTGTAACGGAGTGGAACAAAATATATTTACATACAACAGTAGAAGAAGTAAACAATATTCAAATGAAATGGACAACTGTAGTAAAAGAGAATCAGTAGTCATATATATAAAGATGTTTCATGTCACTAATTCTATGAAAGCAGCTAGAACAGGATAAACTGCAATACAATACAATACAACATAGAGTACAAGCATAGTGGAACAAAACAGAATAGTCAACAACATCGCAAGCCTAAGCTCGGTCCCATGCTATCCTACTCCCTAGCAACAATGAAGTACATGTATAGGGACCCTTGCCTCTATCGAAACCAGCAACAATATAATCTATTTGGGTCGAAGACGTGACCCAAACAGGGTGTGAGAAATAAATCTCTGTAGGCACCCACTAAAGACCCGTGCCCAACTATCAGTGAAAATGTGCAACAACAGTGCCCATAAGTAAATGCAGTAAACTAGTAAGTACTCAAAAGTAACTATCACTACCAGTTTCATTGCCATTTTAATTATTACTTATTACCTCCAAGCTTGTGCTTTAGCTTTGAAGGTATACATAGAAAATCACCTCAGTGAATATTCTAAATATCCATGTCCTCAGACATATATCCTTACCCTCAGGTAACAAAACCAATACCCGTAGGTGATTGCCCTTAGGTATAACGATCATTGCCCTCAGGAATATGTGAAATTTCCCTTAGGCACAGAGACTACTTCCCTTAGGCATAAAAAAAGTTTACCCTCAGGTTAACCAAACACTGCCCCCAAGCTAAGCAACACTGCCCTCAGGCTAATAGAACAATGCCCTCAGGCTAATAGAACACTGATATCAGGCTAAAGGAACCGGGACGAGCCCAAAGCATAAACAATAATTTATGTACACTTTCTCTCAAGAAAATAAAACTTACAATATAAACATAGAATACCCTCAGGTATCCTGGCCAAATGGCTAAACAGAGGAACGCACCCTCGGGGTGGTCCTGGATCCAATCAGTGATCCCAAACAGTAGTTTAAACTTATCATTAGATTATCTACGCAATTCTAGATAACTTTCAGCAAAGGCCTCAGCCATACAACACCTCAAACATGGGTTCCTAGCACAACAGTACACAAAAACTCACAGTAGTTTGAATTTAAACACCATACCACCTACCTCGATCTTCTCTGATCGGTATACGTGAACGATGCCTCACGAATCATCCAAGAACGACATAGATCCGGGATAATAGAATTACCGTTCAAACGTAAATAACATTACTTAGAGGAAGAATTGGTAATAATAGCACAATTAGAAGGGATGGATTACTCGTACGGTCCCAACGTGATTGACAGAAGCAGAAACGGATTCCTGGTGCACGGTCAGCTGATCTCCGAATCTCTGGATGTACTCCCGATCTCCAAACAGCGTTCTAATCTTCCTCCATGAACAGAGGAGGATATTTCCCATTTTAAGTGAAGAAAAAAACTACATGGTGTGTACTCTCAAGTACACAGCGTGTACCTTCATCATTTAACTGTTCCTCTAGTGACCACTTTTCACCGCTGAACTGTTCACTTACCGACATGGGTACACGGCGTGTATTCTTGATTACACGGCGTGTACTGTCGCTCTGCTAGCGGCTACTTCCACCGCCTTACTATTCACCTGCTAACTGAATACACGGTGTATAAATACCCTATACATGACATGTAGTCAGTTCTTACACCCTTCATTGCCAACAGGCCTACATGCCCTGTGTACCCATCCCACATGGCCAAAGTACATGGCGTGTGGAAAAGTACACAGTGTGTAGTCACAAAATTTGGTATTTTTCCTCATTTTCCTTATTTTAACAAAAACACTAAAGGAAAAAAGGAAAATAAGAAACCCACACATCAAGAGTAAGAACTGGGTTCTTATAAACTTCCCCCCTTAAAGCAATTTGTCCCCTAATTTCCCTTCCAAAGGTGGTGAAGATAAAGCTCAGAACAACTCTGGCCACTGAGCACATACGTCGGTCTCCCGCTCCCAGGTTTCGTCCGGCACTCAGCCATGCATCCATTACACCCTTACGAGATAAACCGACCAGCCTCTGAGAACCTTCGTTCTCCTATCAAAAATATGAATTGGATGCTCCCCAAAGGATGCATTGATCTGTAGCTCAACCTACTCAGGCTAAAAGACGTGAGACGGGTCAGAATGATAGCGGCGCAGCTATGATACATGGAAGACGTCGTGCATGGCCCAATTCCTCTGGGGTAACTGCAACCGATAGGCAATCGGCCCTACTCTCTCCAGAATCTCAAATGGACCCACATAACTTGGTGAAAGTATACTCTGTCTCCTGATCCGCCTGTGTCCCAACCTTTGTGAAACACACAAGAAAACCTGATCTCCGACCATGAACTCCAATGGTCGTCTGCTGCGATCAGCATAATATTTCTGACGAGACTGTGCATTATCCATCTACTTCTGAATCAACTAGACCTGCTTTGTAGTCTCCTGTATGAGACGTGGTCCCAGTAAAGATGCCTCACTTGCCTCCAACTAACACAAAGGTGATTAGTATGTCCTACCATATAAATCCTTGTAAGGTGCCATCTCAATAGTTGCCGGAAAACTATTATTATAGGAAAACTCGACCAGGGGTATATGCTTCTCCCAAGAGCCCCCAAAGTCCAGGACGCATGCACATAGCATGTCCTCAAGCACCTGTATCATATGCTCTGACTGGCCATCGGTCTGAGGGTTGTATGTTGTGCTTAAAAGCACCTGTGTACCCAGTGCCCTCTAAAAACTCTGCCAAAAACGATACATAAAACGGGCGTCCCTATCTGAAATGATAGAATGAGGGACCCCATGAATATGAACTATCTCTTGGATATAAAACTTCCTAAGCTTGTCAACATCAAAGGTCTCCTTGATTGGCAAAAAGTGAGCTACCTTTTTGAGACTATCCACAACAACCCACATGGCATCATTGCCTCAAGGTGACCTCAGCAACCCGGTCATGAAATCCATCACGACATCATCCCATTTCCATTCCAGAATGGGTAACTATTGTAACAGTACCGATGGCCTCTGATGCTCCACCTTCACCTAGTGATAGGTGTAACGTCTTGTTACAAAACTAGCTACCTCTCTCCTCAAGCCTGGCCACCAATACTGACATCTCAAGTCATGGTACATATTGGTAACTCCTGGATGCACTTCCCAAGAGGAAGCATGAAACTCCCGCATCAGCTCCTCACGTATATCCCCTGGAACCCACACTTGTCCAAGGATACACAGTACCTCATCATTGCCTATCGTACGACCAAGACGAGGTTCCTCACTTTCCACTGACTCACGCAGAACTAGGCCTTCTGAATCTAATAGTTGTCTCTTCCCCACTCTATCCAGGAGGGTAGAAGTCACAACTAAAGAAGAAAGATAGGTTTTCTCCTGAATATCATGCACCTCCAAATGCATCTAAGAGAACAAAGCCATAAGCTTCCACTCACCACTGGCCTCATGAACTTTCTGTGTCTGAGTCTTCCTGCTCAGTGCATCAGCAACTGCATTACCTTTACCAGGTGTATAGGCAAGCTCGAAGTCGAAGGACTAAAGGTACTCAACCCACCTTCGTTGTCTCAGATTCAGGTCATGCTGAGTAAATATGTACTTGAGACTTTTGTGGTTGGTGAAAACCACAAAATGCTCTCCCAAGAGATAATGTCTCCAACAGCGCAATGAATGAACAATTGCATCCAACTCAATTTCATGCGTCGGATAATTCCTCTCATGTGGCCTCAACATCCGAGACCCGTACGCAACAACTTGATCGCCCTGCATCAACACTACTCCCAGCCCAATACCTGATGCATCACATTAAACTCTATATCTCTTCCCTTGCTCTGGAAGTATCAGGATGGGTGTTGATGTCAACCTTCCTTTCAACTCCTGAAAGGCAGTCATGAAACCTTCAGACCAAAGGAACTTCACACCCTTCTTATTCAAACCCTTCAACGGTGCTGCTAAGCGGGAGAAGTCCTGTATAAAACACCTGTAGTTACTATCCAGCCCTAAGAAACTCCATATCTCAAACACATTCTTAGGTTTCACCCAGGAAACTACTACTCTCACTTTCTATGGGTCTACCGCAACTCCTGCCTCTGATATGATATGACCCAGGAAGTGTATTTGGCCCATCCAAAAGTGGCACTTTGACAGCTTAGCATATAGCTAATTCTATCTTAGTGTAATCAAAACAATCTCAATATGGGTGGAATGGTCGTGTCAAGTGTGATAGTACACTGAAATATTGTTCATGAAGACTACCACAAAAGAATCTAGATAAGGGTGGAACACACGATTCATCAGAGCCATGAAAACCTCCGGTGCGTTCGTGAGTTTGAAAGTCATAACCAAGTACTTGTATAGACCATATCTACACTGAAAAGTTGTAAGCGGTATATCTGATGGTCTAACATGCAACTGATGATATCCGGATCTCAAGTCAATCTTGGAGAACAATCATGATCTCCAAAGTTGATCAAAAATATCATCAATCCTTGGTAAGGGATATCCGTTCTTGACCGTTAGCTGGTTCAGCTTCTGATAATCCACACAGAGTCTGAGGGAACCATATTCCTTCTTCACAAAGAGGACCAACAAACCCTAGGAAGAAGTATTGGGTCAGATAAAACCCTTTACTTGCAACTCCTCTAACTACATATTGAGCTATTTCAACATAGGTGTAGCCATCCTATAAAGAGGAATGGACACCAGTGCCACTCCTGGCACAAGCTCAATAGATAAATCCACCTCTCGCTCCGGAGGAAGACCTGAAAAGTAGTCCGGGAAGACATCCCCGAAACGATCAACTACTGGAGGGAAATACTTCTTACATGCTCCCTAGTCATCTAGATATAAACTTGCAATTTGGGCTATCACTCCACCTCTCCCACGATGATCTGGTCCATCTCGGCTCACCTGGACATCCCATTCGCCCTTATATAGAAACTCTCTTCCCTCTGGTGACGTGAAACTCACCCTATGATGATAGCAATCCACAAAGGCTCGAAAAGGTACCAACTAGTCTGTCCTAGGAATGAAATCATAAGCTTTAATCTTCAAGACATAGAGGTCCCATAGAAAGTGAAACCCATCAACCTCAAGGGGGCACTCCATGCACTGACGAACACTTACCGTCCTCACTCCCAACAGAGTGTCTAGTGTCATGATATCAGTAGAAGAAGAAACACAGAGCCCAAGGCTCTCCACAACAGGCACAGATATAAATCTATGTGTAGCACCTGTATCAAAAGGTACATAAGAAAAAACAGAAGCTACTAAAATAGTACCTCTGACAGTAGAAGGCTCGAGATCCTTCTCCTTCTAGGTCTGTTGCACTACATATGTTTGCCCAGTGCCATGGCCCTCTGACACAGCTTGGCTACCCTGAGTTGACCCACCCTGCTGCCACTAAGATCCTGGTGTCTGGCTACCATGACCAAAACCACCATCTCTGTCTGCAAGCCCTGACGTGTCCCAATTTCCTGACTGGTAAGAAGTTGTTGTTCCTTCTCATGCATG
Organism: Viscum album; assembly: GCA_963277665.1. NCBI lineage: Eukaryota > Viridiplantae > Streptophyta > Magnoliopsida > Santalales > Viscaceae > Viscum > Viscum album. The sequence goes on from OY728148.1 coordinate 2,133,995,869, forward strand.
AGGAGTCTACATGGAACCCCTCTCACTAGCTGCTGGTAGGAACGCCTTGCAAAAGTACTGCAGATGACCCATCTTTCTGCAAGCTCGACACTCCACTGGGTCACGCGGACACTAAGGTCTCTTGTGCCCCTCTTTACCACATTGGTATCAAATGACTTGGCCAACTGAAGAATTTTTCTGACTAGTACTGCCACCATTAGAGAAAATCATATACCTCTTCCTCTTGCCAGTAAAAATAGTACCCAACACTGGTGTCGAACCACCCTGGCCCACACCACTAGCTTCCTGCAGGTTCCGCTCTGTGATCAGTGCCTGGTTAACAATAGTGTGCATGGTAGGAAACCTAAAAATGTTCACTAGTGCTCATATGTCACTTTGAAGACCATCCTCAAAGCGTCTAGCCCTCAACGCCTCATCACCCACCAGAGCAGGTGCGAAATGATGAATCTCGGTGAAACGAGAAGAATAATCCATCACTGACATGGACCCCGGCTGCAGATTCATGAACTCTCGAGCTCGATCTTCCCTCAGCGTCTCTAGGAATAAGAAGTCATAGAAATCTGCCCAAAAATCTTCCCACACCATGTCACAGTGATGCTTATATTGGGTGGAAACATCTCACCACCTCTTGGCAGAATCATGCAGCATATAAGTCGGGATCTTGACCCTCCTCCCAGGAGGCATCTCTAGATGCTCAAATATCATCTACATCAAATCCATCCAAGACTCTGAAGCCTGTGGTTCACCATCCCCTAAAAATGTAGGCAGATGTTGCCGCTAGAAGATACAAGTTAGCTCTTCCATAGATGTGGTGGCCTATGGTACTCCCTAGAAGGTCTTCATAAACCGCATGAAGCCTTCACGGAACTGCGCCTCCGTACCTGTGTCTGGTATAATAGTCGGCACCGCATCTGGCTCTACTGTAGGATCCATTGGTAACCCATGGCCCACCATATCTAGAGTATACTCGTTGCCGCTCTCCTGGTGAACAACTTGAGTTTGTCTTGGTGGCATGACTCTACACGGTCAAACAGACGACTTAAATCAAGATTATCAAAGACTAAAAAAAAAGAGGAGACCAATAAAGAAACAGGAGGAAGAAAGAATTCAAGATTTATAAAACTTGACTACACAACGTGTATAAATGCTACATGGTGTGTTCTCACAATCCATCCACATGGGCATGTACTCTAGCTAAAACTGGTCGTGTAACACCCCAAACACACGGTGTGTTGTCCACACACATGGCGTGTACTTGAATCCTCCTTCCCTGCCCAAGTCCTTCCACATGGCTTACCCACACGGCTCCCCTTTAAAAAAGTTACAGAGTTTGACCCAGATAGAAACGGCATGTACGGATTAATTTCCAACTGCCTGTGTTGTTAGTGACACGAATGACCACTCATCTGACACTACATGGCATGTTACGCCAACACATGGAGTGTACACAACTCTATCTTCCCAGCCACACGGCCAAGTCCACACGGTCTTTCCCTGGTAAGGACTACACAGCGTGTCTCACAGGTACACGGCATGTTCAAGAAGAGGTAACACCAATCCGTGTTTTTTAGCTACACGGTCGGGTCCCCAGGTCACACTACATGGCGTGTTCATCATTGACACTACGTGTACAAGAAAAGATTTCCTCTGTACGTGTTGTTAGTTACACGGGCGGACATAGGGTCCACACAAAACAGCATGTGAAATAACTACAAGGCGTGTTCCCTCTAGAACTTCCCCATCCTGTGTCTCTTCCAAAATGTCCTATAACACGGTTAGCTACTACACGACATGTACTTAGGGTACACGGAATGTACTCAAAACTTCTTCTTTTCTTCCCAAATAGAAGAATACATGGCGTGTAGTCAGAACTACACGGCGTGTATTCTGGGTTTTTTCGGAAAGTAAGACTTAGAAACTACTCCGACACCCAAAACACTGAAGACAACAACTAAGTGCCAAATTATGATCTGTGGGGGCCCATACGCCCTGAAAATCAAAGTTTGGAATCTTATGCGTGTTATAACAAGATAAATAATCAATGATCCACCAAATTCTGGTCAATGAGGGCCCATAATCTCCAAGAACCAAAGTTTGGCATTCATTTTATCAGCCTCACACAAAAATATCCTATCAAATAGCAGGTATTTATCAAATCAGCTATCACAACAACATGCTTTTCTAGCACAACAACTATCACAACAACATGAAATTTATAATGCACCTACATGGCATGGAAGAATGCATTACATGTGATTTCTAGCACGTGCCTAAATGATGCATGAGATGGAATACCCCCATCTCATCAGGTTGAGACTAAATAGAACTCATGTATAAAATATAAACAGCACACCACAAGTGTGTCACCCAACAATGAAAATCAAATCATCTGTAAAATTGAAAAATCAGAAAAATTGTAATAACTGAGGTAGACTGGCTTTTCCTGGTACACAGGTAGCTACTCCCGGGCACACCTTATTACCAACCACCATTTCTGTCTTATCCCTGACTAAGGCTCCAAATAGTAAGTCAAAGAAAAGAACTCCTCTCATACCACTTTGTGACGTCCCAGATCCAGGTGCCACTCAACGGGTGCCCCAAACCCGGTTGGTCACATGACCTCAAGCGCATTTCCCCAAATGCCAGAGGCTACCAACTAGTAGCGAGGGCCAAGATTTGATAGTGGGGAAACTATTCCATCATTTTTCAAAGTGTAGCGTAGTGGAATTAAATATATAAACATACAACATCGAAAGAATTAAAAAATATACAACTGAAATGGACAACTGTATTAAAAGAGAATCAGCTGTCATATATATAAAGATGTTGCATGTCACTAATTCTATCAAAGCATCCATAACAGGATACACTGAAATACAATACAATACAACAGAGAGTACAAGCACAGTGGAACAAAACTGAACAGTCAGCAGCATCACAAGCCTATGCTTGGTCCCATGCTCTCCTACTCCCCAGCAACAATCAAGTGCATATATATTGACCCTTTCCCCTATCGACACCAGTAGAAATATAATCTGTTTGGGCCGAAGACATGACCCAAACAGGGTGTGAGACAGTATGTTTCCCTCCAATTCATACCTATGCTGATATGGGTTTGGGGACAGTATGTTGCTCTCCAATTCATACCTGTCTTAGGACAGCCTCACTTACCCATTGGTATTGTGGATTTTCCTCAATGTATTATTATTGTAAATATCGGTTTTCTCATGATATAAAGGTATGTGGGAATAGAAAAAGGATCTAAAATAGAAAACCCTCCCCCTGGGGTGGCGTAATATCAAACAGACCCTCACACGGGGGGTCCATACTCACCTAAAATGGAAGGCACTTGGCCTCAAAGATCCCTCCACATTGTTTCATTTGAGTCTAAATGTCAATAAGGGAAAGGGACCTCTCAATCCACCTGATCCGTCAGATATTTTTCAGAAAACGGAGTTCGATCCTACAATTTCTGCTTTACTCTAGTAGGTTGTAGATCATAAGAAGATCATTGATGAGATCCTTGATGAGCATGCCCATATTATGACACTCTTTGAAAGAATCAAATTCTTTCTCTTTAGGGTCATCCATAAGTCCTCCTTGGTTAGTTGATCCTATTTTAATGTATCATTCATAAACATCATGATATGGAAGAGGTGGATGTTTATAGAAAGAATCAAATATATGATTCGATGAATCTTCCTGAGCATCATGATCGCATTCCTCATGACCCAGATCAAGCCACTCCATGATAAAATGAGCTTTCCTTTCCCTTTAATAAGCCTATTAATGGATTAATGGTTGGGGATCCTCATCAATATAGGAAACCCCAACAATAATATTTAATATATTCTCTCACTACTACCCTTGAAGCCCTAGAGACATAGTACGTGGTGATCCAACCTGATGAAAATCCATACCCGTTATGGGTGGATGATAGTGAAGCACCCCTAGATTTTAGTAATCCTACCATTTCCTCATTCAATGGGATGGGTTACCCTATGAATCATTTGGACCACTTCATCTTAAGGTGTTGGTCGATGATGGTAACCCCAGAGCAGTAGGAGGCCTCCACGCACCAATGTTTCATTCAGAAATTGGAAGGGTCTACATTCATTTGGTTCAACTAGTTATCCATTGGGTCCATTAATATTGGGAAGATCTTCATAGGAAACATCCCTACCAATTTTACTCCACTACACACATGAAAATCATTTCAGGTCTCTTAAAGTTAAAATATCTTCCTGGAGAGTGTTTCGTAGACTTTGTCTCCTGGTGGAAAGATCCCACGTGTTCACTAGATATGCCACTGGCCAAGGATAAGCTATTGATGATGTGAATTGGGAATTCCAAGAATGAATTGGTCCCTACCCTCATCACTTGAAATATCATTGGTGTATTCTATAATTTCTTTGATAAGGACCAATACCTACAGGAATTCTTGAAGCAGATTAAGAAGGAACATTCATTGCCTCTCTTGGATCATGAAAGAAGAACCGATAATGTAGATATTACCTCTACAATATAGGTAGAGACCCCCAATATACTATAGTTATTGCATCCTCTACTAGTATAGCCTCACCAAATGTAGAAACATCTTCATGTTCTCCCTTACCCAGTGTAGAATCGATAGGTACTGCCTCTCAAAGTATAGCTACCTCCATAAGAGACTGTGGCTCTAGCCCCTCATCAAGATCCAGCCCCTCATCAAGGACATTCTTATATAATTACCTTCCAGGACATGAGTAAATGGATATATTCTTTCAAATATGTATAGGTTCTTTATTTTTTCTTTAGTGCCTTCCAATTGGATATTTTGAATCTGTGGAAGTGCAAAAATCCCCATGAAGTTGAGCATACTAATCGTCTCAAACATTTCCCTTAAAAATGATCCTTGGGAATTCCATCAAACAATTTTATCTGATTATGGATCATCTCCAAGACCATGTGGACAATTTTTTTCATGTTATAAAAAATCCTAGAACAGGTGACACACGTCTCTATCAAGCCCGATAGCAAAAATGAGGGTGAATGGCAGTAGGATTCCAACCATGGGGCTCAGAAGTTTAATGACTGGTTAGCCCACAGACTAGTTGTCCATGCCCATGGTATCATCTATTCCTTCTTATTTTGGATTAAACCTCCTTAAGATGTCATGCTTTCCCCAGATAACACTTCCATATCCACCTCATAGCTTTTTATGTCTCAAAATTGTATGTGTTTATAGCACAAGGGAAATCAATGTCCCCCACCGGTGCCAAAGTTTCCCCATACTCTCAGTGACTTCATACATCTAGAGTTGGGATTCACCTCCATGGCCCACCCAACATTATAAAATTTTTCTCATGATGATCAGGAGTATTTCTCCATGAAAACCATCAGGATGGTAGATACCTTCATGCTTCCCAATGATGAGGAATACTAGGTAATCCTTCTGAGTGCCTCCAGCTGACACCATTGAAGGAATTGTTGAAGAAATGGAATCTGTCATAATGATCAGTCTAGTTATTCAAGACAAGTCATGCATGCTACCGAGACAAGATATAAGGTGTTGCACAAAGCTTAGCAGGTACAGTCTTTTGAGACTGCACCATCAAACACCCCACCACATCTGACCGTACAAAATGACTGGGAAGAATAGCTACATCCAGATCATGTTCAGGTGTGTCTATTTAAATCTAGGCCCCATCCAATTGACTGTCATCCAGTAGTGGTTTTGGGTGAGTTATCTTATGAGCATCTAGAAATTTTTAGCCCCATCAAGAATATAGTTGTTCATCCAATAGTTCTGTTTGTGCCTCCTACCAAATAGGGACCCCCTATGGGCATAAATGTGCATCTAGAACGGAAGTCTGATGTGCTAAAGGACCGCACCGACATACCTGAAAAGATATCGATCCTCGAGGCCATCCACCTATCAGAAGATATGAAAGAGTCTCTTACAGAGGCAATGAAAATCCATGCTCAATTTGAACTATAGGTAGCAACTAAAAAGTCCTTCTGTGATAAATAGGTTGAGAAAATATAATATCAAGACATCCTCTCATTCTCTATTTAAGAATAAGGATCCCTTGTGCATGGGAACATTCTCCCATTGTACATCACCAACTAGTTCAATGGAATTGAGATCTATCATTATTTATTCGACACATGTAACAAGATCAATCTCCTCCTGACCTGGATACTCTGCAAGCTGGGACTCGCTGAAGAAAATTTTACTCCCTCTAACATGAAGATTTATGGTTATGACAAGATTGAGCAGAGACCATGTGGAAATATTTGTTTGAAGATCTGGTTTTATGGAGTCATATAAAATGTTGAATTCATTTTTTTCATTGGATATCTCCTACAATACCTTGATAGTTATACCCTGACTCCATGTACATGCATAATTCCCCTCCTCATATCACCAATTCTTCAAGTACTCCCTCAATGGTCAAGTAGAAGTGCTTCAAGGTGATGCATCTCTCTAAAAATACTATGAAGCCCACTATCTGGATGATGGATATTACATGTTAATGGATAATTTGTTTTATACCAATGAGGATAATAAAACCACTATTTTGGATAGTCCACTGATAGATTTGAATGACGCGTTCACCCTCCCATTCCACCAGTTGGAAGCCATGATGATAGAATTGGGAAATTGCTTTGAGTTTCTGGGTGGAGAGGATAATATGTCCCTAGATACAAAGAAATTTAAGAATATTACCTCATGCTCTTATAGAGAATAGTTCTAGGTGACACCAAAAACCCCTACCCTTATGATATACATAGTTTTTTCCCCATGTATACAATTGTACTTCATACCCGCTTATTTCACAAAGCCAGGTTGAATCATGAGAATCTAACTTGATACCATTTCTTTGAAATCAATCCTAGACCCCATGGTCAAAGACCTGATGGAATCAGTTTGACATCCTTTATCACTATGATTTCAGCAGAGCATGATTCCCACAACAAGGATTCCACATCCACCTCAGAAACATGCACCATCATTTCCCCAAAATTAGTTACCCTAAATAATAATTCTCCTCCCACAAATTTTTTTACCTCCAATAATGAAAACTATTTAGAGGATGATTTTTATTAATTCGAATAGGGGCTCTAACCCATAGTTTATGAGCTAGTATAGGTAAACCTTAGTACTGAGGATGATCTGATGCCAATGATAAATAATGTATCCATGCCTCTAGAGGAACAAAAATAATATGTATCTTTCCTAAAGTAAAATCACAATGTATTCTCCAAAAATTATGAATATATTCTAGGACTATAGACTAAGGTCTCCATCCATAGTATTTTTCTCCCAGTGAGTCACCATAGGATCAAGAAGCCTCCATGGAAAATTCACCCTTCTCAATGTGTAATGGTTGAGGAAAAAGTTGATAATATTATCAAATATAAATTAGGAAAGGATGTTTAGTGCCCCAATTGGAAAAGAAAATTTATTACCTTTAGGATGAATAATGAGAATACTAATTTTGTATCATCTTCTAGGACCTCAACCACCATTTTCAAAAGGATAATTTCCCCCTTATAGTTATAGAGCTACTGATGGATGCAACAACTAAGTTCCAGGATCTCTCCTTCATGGATGGATACTCCAGATACAATTAGATCTAGATAGACCCTAATGTTGAGGATTATATGTCCTTCATGGTTCCATAGGGAACCTATTTTTATCAAGAAACACCTTTCAGTTTGAGGAATTCTTGAGCCACTTTTCAATGAGCTATGTCCAACATCTTCAAACCAATCCTTAACATGCTAGTGTAATGATATGTGGATGATTTAGTGGTCAAATTCATCTATATTTATGACCATATATGGTATCTTGATAAATTGTTAAAATTCCTATTCTTCCAACATTTGATGATAAACCCACTGATGTGTGAATTGGGGGTTATATCTATAAAGTTTCTCAATTTATTCATCAAATAAAGAGTCATCAAGATCAACCCAGATAAGATTGAGGCCATTAGTCAGATGACCTCTTTGAGCAACCTCTGGGAAATCCGAGGCCTCTAAGGCCACTTAGCATACATACTCTGATTCATTGTGAATATGGCTAGACTGTGTAATCCTTTTTCCAAGATAAAAAAGAAAGGTATCTTCTACCATTGGGAAAAGTGTATCAGGCTTCATTTGAGGAAATCAAGAATTATCTACTATAACATCTAGTTTGGATGCTACCTATATATGGGAAGCCTATGTTCCCCTACATAACCACCCTAGAATGGTACCTTGGTGAACTTATCTCCAAAAATAACAATTAGGGGAGGGATAGAAATTTATAGTATATCAGTCACATACTCCTCGATACAAATTCCAGATACTCTCTATTTGAGAAAACCAGTCTCACGTCATTTTTTGTATAGAAAAAGTTGTCATATTATATACAGCATCATGAGATATAGATAGTGTCTTGTGTAGACTTCCTAAACTGTATCCTTAATTTCATGATGTTGATAGGTTGTCTAGCACACTAGGAAGTGATCCTTTAGTATTTTTGAAATTATTTTTGTTTCACGGAATGAAATCAAAGGTCATGCATTGGAATACTTTATATCCACCCATCCAGCTCTAAAATAATCTCCATTAGATGTTGATTTCTAAGACAAGGCTATCCTCTTAGTGGATCAAGTTTTTTCAGCTTGGTAAATACACATAGATAGTGCCTCCTATATCCAAACATATAGATGTCTCAATGATACCAATCTCAACAGATTAGGACTAAGTTTCATATTCCACACTACTTTATTGGATATTCTATTGTTCTCATTCCTCCTATCAGAAGGATGCCCAACAATGAGACAAAGTAGTAGCCTCTCATTACTGGTCGTAAAATGTCTCTCAATATTGATGTTCTCTACTTTCATGTAAATGGAGACTCTGAGTTAGACACCAAACAAATAAATGGTGGCTACATCATTAGGAAGCTAGAACTCATTCCCTTGATGGAGTGTACACACCAGCTGATGGAGGAGTCCCCTTCTCAGCTAGAGGTGACTCATTTTCTCCGGTCAAAGAATGGTCAATCCAATAACATGGCCAGTATATATATATCTATTTAATATAATGAATATAATGATCTCTTTGTCAATGTACCTTATTATAGATTCATTTCTCCTGTCATTTTAGACGACAACAACATCCAGTAGTTAAAGCAGCTGACTGTCTGTACTTCTATATCAGGACCACCAGATTCCCCCATAGTAGAGGAGACCTCTAATTGGACTACCCCATTCATAATTTATCTAAAACATGGTTCTCTCCCATAAGACTAAACCAAAATTTAGTGAATCCATTGGTGCACATCATAGTTCACCATATAGAGTTGGCATAAACTTGAGAAGACTCTCTATAGGCATGTGTTTGATGGAATTATCCTCTATTGAATCCAAGGAGATGAGATTCCCTAATTTATGCAGGAATTTCATGTTGGGTATTATAGTGATCATCAAGAAGTATTGAAGGTATCCCACTATATTCAATGTATGGGCTACTTATGGCCTACCATTGTTCACAAATGTATTAAGTATTCTAAGAGATGTCTTTCTTGTTGGATCTATGCCAAAAAAAATCATCAACCGTTGGAGCCCCTTCATATCACTATATATTCTTGTACCTTTAAAGTATAGAGACTCGATGTTGTAGGGACATATCCACTAGTGATCACTTTCTAGTAAAGGTTTATTCTGACCATGATAGATTTATTCTCTAAGTGGTAAGAATAAATTCCTCTTATGGAAGTCAAGGAATGATCAGTGGATGAATTCATGATCTCCCACACCTTCCATCAATTTAGAGTCCCTCACACCATTATAATTGATATAAGAATCAACATTCGGATAACTAAGCTAAAGATGTTGTATGATAAGTACGTTTTTGGTCCTACCATACTTCATGTTATCACATGTAGGTGAATGGACTGATCGAGGCATTCAACAAAACCCTCTCCAACATCCTGAAGAGGTTTGTGGTCCAAAAAAAGAATAGTTTTTTGGATAATATCTCCAATGCACTCTGTGATTATTGGATGAAAACTTGAAATTCCATCCAAGTGACTTCATATTCCCTGGTGTATGATAAAAAGTTAGTCTTTCCCAATGAGATTTTGTTATCTTTCCTCTGAATAGCTTTCTACAATTAGCAGATTTCAAACAGAATGAAAGAATTTCCCTCTTGCTAATATGGAATCCCTCAAAGAGAACATGCTCCAAGACTTATATAACATTGAGAGGCCCTAGAATAAGATAGTAATATCATTCAATAAGAATTTTTTCCTTCACTCTCTCCTCAAGTGTGACATGGTACTATCCCTTATTACACTAATGATACCTGGAAAGAAATTTTTAAATTTAGAGCCTAAGTGGTAAGGAACCTACATCATTCACAAGGTCTATTCCAATGGCACGTACTCTTTGATCACAATGGATAGAGAAATAAATAATCCTCCCACCCATACCAGGTTTCTTAGGCAATACTTCACATCACTAGATCACAATGTCTTTACTTATTGACGTTAAACTTCATGGATTGGTCCTATGACATTACATTAAACAGCGTAATTATCATCCTAGATGCCCAATGATAAACTAAATAGAACCAACTAACTAGTTGAATAATGTTAAACTGCATAACAACCAATGTCATAGTTTTATGATGTTTAACTATGTAACAATTATCGTCCTAGCTACATAATGAGAAACTATACAACACTATAATGTTCTAAACCTGAGAGGACATCCCATGTGGCATCAGTCATTTACCATTCCATATTCATGAACTATGTATGTATTGGTTCCTATCCACATAGGATACATAGAGACTCTAAGATATTACACCCTGGTCTATCCACCCCCTAAACAAAAATTCCCCTCCCTGTATACAGGTCAGACCTATGAAGGGAGATTTTTATTAAAAAAATTGTTTCTTGATTCCATCCCTTGAAGGATACATAGTGACACCCATATTTCTATTCATTTGCCTAGTTGCGATGATATTTATTTAATGTTAAGTGAACCTCATCCTAGAAAAAAAATGATAAACTACATAGTGCCCACATCTTAGGCACACAATGTTAAACTATACGAATTGTCCATGCATCACAACAACAAAAAATATAATATATCCACCTCAGAAATGCATATGTGGTGTATGGGCCTCTTTGATCCTCATTCGCATCGAGTTTGTTATACCTAGGAATTACAAATATTCCTTTTGGAATGATTAACCCATGGTTCCATATATATCACCTTAAACTAATTTCCACCCTATGGTCCATGCAACATGACTTTAAACTATCTACAAGGGTCAAAAATCTATGACCTTAAACTAGGAGCTTATGTCTAACCATCATGAATTTAAATTACATGCAGGAATCTCCCCAAGAATGTTTCATGCATGATGGCCCTCCTTGGTACTCATTCACATTGGGTTACTCTAGTCATGCCCCACATATCCCTTTTGGATGAGATTCCCCCATGACTATTGGCTAGATTTTATCTGGGATGTTTCATGTAAAATTGGTCCACCTTAGTCCTCATTCATATCACTGCACCTCACTCCCCCTTTTTAAAAATTAACTCATTAGGGTCCAAACTCTATGACCTTAAACTAGGAGTTAACATCCTCAATACACGACATTAAACTGTGAACCTACCTTGAACAATTTCATGATGCCTCATGGCAATTGCGTGATGATTCAGTTCCATATCTAGAGAATATTTACCACACTAGTGTTATTCTATCACCACATTGTGTTATAAAACTATGTGTGTTTTTATTCCAATCCTTATGGGGTATATACTGACTCCCAAACATTCTTTTTATAGACCATATGAAAATTCATCGATCTTTCAACCCCATGACCTCGGTTATGGTTAAGGAAGTATGACCTTAACCAATAAAAAATCAATTTCAAGATGTTTTTTGTTTTACATGGTCCCCACATAGTCCCCGTTCACTTTAGGTTACACCTATCCCATGCCACAAAATTTTCCTTTAAATTGAACTTTCCTTGTTCATATGTCATGGACTTAAACCGATCGCCCCTTTGGTCCGAGCTCTATGACCTTAAACTAATAACCCACATTCTAAGAAACACGGCCTTAAACTATTTATAAAAATTCCAAGAATTAAAATTTTAAACTATTTTCGGGACTCTCCTCGAGAATATATGGTGTGATGTGGTCCTCTTTGGTCCCCATTCATGTTAGTTTTTTACTTCTTCACGCTACATGTATCCATTTGAAACACCCACCTATGGTCCAGGAAACATGACCTTAAACTATTTGTGGTAGGTCCAAGCATTATGACCATAAACTATTTGTAGTCCCTATAGTCTGAGTTGTATGACTTTAAATTACATCGTATAACAACTTCGACATACATAGTTAAACTGTGATTATACCCACTACAAAATCATGATTCCTCTTAATAAGAGATGATTTCTACCCCATGCAGTAATCATGGGATGCCTCATGATAATCATGGTATTACTTAGATCCCTTTTCAAAGAGGATCACTCCTACCTATATTGTTCTATTATCGCACCATGTTCTATAACAACATGTTCCTTGATTCCAATATTTATGGTATACAGAGTGAAGTCTATGAAGTTTTTCTTTAGGTCTAGTCACAAATTCATTAACCCCTTGGCCCTTTGGCCCCCATCACGCTCCAGTAATTAAGAACATAAATTGTATGTAGTTTTCCTTATGTTTTTTATGAGGTACGAGAGCCTATTTGGACTCATTCACGTTGGGTTTTACCTCTTTTATGCCATAAATATACCCTTATATTGAACATCTTACCTATAGTCCATAGGAAATGACTCTAATTTGTCCCCCATGGTCCATACTGTATGAACATAAACTATGTTTTTTACTATTCAGAACTACTTATGGATGGATTCCAATATTTATGGGATTTGTAGAGATGCCTGAACTTATCATATTTGGTCCTAGCCACAAATTCATACAATCCTTCATCCCCTTTCCCCATCATTCTTTGAGATCTAAGACCTAAATGTTTTATCCATGGTTCATGTAATACAACTTTAAACTATTCTTAAAACCTAGGTTTAAATCCCACATTCTTTTATGACCCATTCTACACTTCAAGCCTTTCTCGATTTGGATTTCCATCATCTTTCAAACCCAAACATACCCCCTAACAGTGAGGGTGTTTGGTCAAAGACCACCTATAGCGAACTGACCCCATAAATCCCAAATCCAAAGTTGTGCTACCATTACATTACCAAATGATACATGTAAATGATGTCCCCAAGGACGGAATGGTTTAGTAGTATTGGTAAACAATATACATACACAAGATAAAATTATAACATTTTTTTCTTTTGAGGATAATAAAATCATTCCATCTAAAGTATCCTTGAATTTATTTCTTATAACACCTCAGGTAATCCAGGGGTAAAGGAAACATAACAAGGGTGACCTCAAATGCTTAATAAGGGTAAGTGAAATAGAATAAATAATGAATCAATAAGAATAATAATTATGGCATTGTAAATAACTAAACACACATGCCATGTAATCAATAAACTAATACTGAAGTGCATAAACAATATTTCTTAGTAAATAAATAAAAAATCCATTTAAATAAATGGATAAGTCCTAATCAATATGGAAAGGTATGAAAATGAAAACATATGATATTTAATTAATAAACTGATAATGAAATGAATCTATAGGCTTTGTCATAGTGAAAACCTCATAGATAATAAATACTAAATATTAATGAAATAAATTCTTAATTATCAAATTTCATGTTTCCTAGGCACATGATACTTTTACTGTTAAGACCTTTCATAAGATGATTTAGAAAAAAATTATCAAGAGCTTTCACAAGAAAGTTTAAATCTATGGATAAAAACCCATCTATTCTACTTGGAAAAAATTGATGTTTTTGTTTTAAACTAATTTCGTCTCATGAGACTATCGGTGTTTTGAGGGGATTACTTTAAACGGTCCCCAACTCATTTCTTCATTTACAAAGCATTCCTCATATATCAAATAATCAATTTAATTCAAAACAATGTGCCCGATCGAATATTTGTATTTACTAAATGATATGGATTTATGAATATTTCCCCCATAAAAAATAACATTAAAAGTAAAAAATAATTAAAAAATGATATACGGTATAGGCAATGAACATATCCATGATAAATGATATAGATAAATATGGGATATTTGATGTTCAGTGATCATTAGAAATTGAATATTTCAAGGGAACTAATAAAGGAATCATGGTAGTGAATATCAATAATATCCTTGGTCAATGGAATCATAAACCATCAAGATGATTAATAAGGATGGTGTCAATACAAAATATCCCAAGTGAAGTAAAATAAAGGGTTGTTTTCATTTATGAATGAAAATACTATAAAATTATTTTTGAAAACATTCTGGAGTAAAATATATTTTTTATTTTGAAAAACATTTTAAAAATAATTTTCTATGAAAATAACATTTTGAAAACATTTTTATTAAAAATTAACCTTTTAATCTTGTAAAGGAAGATTGAAATAAATGATGAGGGTAATTTCCTTAATGTTATACAAGGTAAAAAGATCATTCCTTTTGCATGGTAAAAAGGCTTGAAAAATATATTCTCTGGAAATTGACAAGAATATTTCTTTAAAAACATTTATAAAAGACAAATTTGGTGAAAATTCCATTAATCAGTCATTTTTTACAGGTTAAAAACACTTTTGAAAATCATTTTATAAAACATTGTTTTTTTAAGAAAACAGGTTCTCCAATTAAAGAGAGGAATGGAGTTGGATTTTAATAAAACATATTCTAAAAAACATTGTTTATAAAAGAGTGAAAATGGTACTATTACAAGTGAAATGTCCTAAATAACCAAAGGAGAAGAAAATTAATGGATTTATTAAATAATTATCCAATAATTTCATCTAATGTAAATTCAAGAGTAAAAAATCCAAAACAAAATGAGATTGTGAAGTTAACCCTTGAAAAGACCATAATGTTGATGTGAGAATTAATCAATAAATAGATTATGTGTGTGTGAAATTTAAATACACATAAAATAAGTTTAAATACAATAATATATAGTAATAGTTTATTATGCATGTATTCAAATAATATTAATAACAATAAGGAAGTAATATAACCCAATGAAAAGGAATTGGGTTATGAAATTATTTACCTCGTGGTAAATTTTAATTTAGTTACCTTAGAAGAAATAATTAAAATTAAAACTCAAAATATACTTATTATAAAATAATTAATGTTATAATATATCAAAATGTGTAGTATATACACCATACAAAATAATAAAGTGGTAAATATGACATTTATCGAACAAATATAAAAAGTGAGATGAAAATATTTTACCTTGCATTTACTTTCAGTGAACATCCTTTAACATCATGTATAATGGTTTTAATAATTTAAAATAACATTAACAGAACCATACTCATATTCATAATATCATATATGTAGTTGGGGTTTGGCTTAGTAGTAAGCACCCCATAATACTACATGAAAAATGGGGGTTCAAAACCCATTGGGCGCAGGTTACTGTAGCAGTACTGTATCGGATACTGTAGCAGCGGCGATACTGTTGATCGGCAGGTACTGTAGCGGCGGCAGGACACTGTAGCGGCGGCGGTACTGTGCGGGTACTGTAGCAGCCGGGTTACTATTCACAGAATAGGAATTTGGCCAAAAAATTGGGCCTACGGGCTATGTAATGGGCTACAAGCCAACTGGGTCTTCGGGCTATGTAATGGGTCTCCCTCTACCCAGTTAAAAGAGGTCTTTGCTTTGATTTATTAATAAAAATGAAGCTTCGGCCCCAACCTTTAAAAAAAATATCATATATGATCTTATTATAATTTATTATTACCCATTTGTTAATAATCTTTCATTATTTTCACTGTTTCAGGTGTTAATTGGCTAGTTTTTCGGGTATGTTTTTAAAAACATTTCTTATCACATAGATCTTGATTTCATCATCTAAAATATATAAAACATGACCTAAATATAATATATATTCATTATATATGTATTTATAATAATCCATAAAGTTTTGAGATAGAAAATGAAATATACCATTCATGGAGACAGTAGGTCGTATGTACGCCTGAAATCTACTTCCATATCATTGTCGTATTTAAAAAGTAAGTGATATATATATATATATATATTTCATATTATAATAATAGTATCATATTTATATGATAAATTAAACCTGACTTTATTAAAACCATCTTCTAATGCATTCCATATATCGCATGAATGAATCTCATCATTATAAGAAGGCAGTAGTCCATACATCCACAAATGATGTTATCATGTCCCCAAAAAACGTAACACATGAATGTATGTGTTATATAATAATTAAAAAAGTATATAGGTGAGATAAATATAATATATTATATATTAAAACATCATTTCTATCATAATTTCCACCATGAGAGTTGGTAAAGGAAGGATGGACAGTCATTGTTTTGCAAGGTTGCAGTCCATCGTACACACGAATGGTAAGTCTGTTACCCATTAGATGGAAGTGTGTAATTTGAGATTGAAAACATATAATAAAAACGACTTATTATATTTAGGGAAATTATTTTATTATATAATAATGTAATAATAATATTTTTGTGGGTGGAGAATGAAATAAAATGAAAGTTATCATTGAAGAATATTACCTCATTTTCAGGTAACTCTTTTTGGTTTATTCAAAAATTCTTCCTTGTTGGTATTTATTCCCAAGGTGATGCTTCTAGGAATAGTGGAGGAATTTTGGTATCTCATTTTAATAGTGTATGTGTCGTAAAAATGGATTTAGAGATGTAAATAAATTGTAGGGTTGAATGTCTTTTTATAGTGGAGGAGGAGTGACATTCTTGTAAATATTTTAAAATCTATTTCCACCCACAATATTCCCATTTAAAGTGGATAAAATAATAGTAAAAATTATATAAAAGGGATTATTGGGTCTAAATATTAACATAAAATATATTTTTTATAAGTTTATAGGTCATCTTTTCCCTTATGTTTAAGGTTTAGTTCTTTATTAAGCTAATTTTTCTCTTAATCACTGTAATTAATTGTAATCACATTCACTAATATTTTTACTAAAAACTAGTTTTAACTTATTTTAAATTATAAATTATTATTTCTCCAAATATTCAATCCCTTTTTCTAAATTCTAATATCATAATTGGATGAAATTTATTTAAAATTGGAATTGTAGACGGAATGAGAAAGTCGGTTTTTAAAGTAAAAATATTCAAAAGTTTGCTATGTTTTTATATCCAATTTCAATGTGAAATTTATTAAAATAACCTAAATTAAATTAATTGATCTAAATAAACTTTAAAACAAATCAAAAATATAATTTAACCTTATAGATAAATTATAGGAAGCATCAGTTTTGAATTAAAATTCGGTATTTTCAGTATTTATTAAAAAATAAAACTTCACAAAAAAATTATAAAATTTCACCCTAATCTAATTTTTAAGTTAAAAATTAAAAAATTAAGATTATATTTAAATATAAAATTTATAAAATTTTCATAAATTGAATTTATAATAGTCTTTCCATTAAAAGGTGGAAAAAGTTCCTTCATAAAAATATAGGGTTTATGTGTAAAATTGGGTTTGTTCTTGTCTTATGAATATAAAATCTATTGGATGAATTTAAAAACATTTTATTTGATATATATTATATATATTATCATGATTTATTTAATAATATTCATAATCTCTAATTTAATGTCTCGGTTAATTCTTATTGTATTAAATACTAATATTTTAATAATATGTTTGTATTTGGTAAAACAAGGTGATTTGTGTAATGCCATCCATCGAAAAAACTCGTTGATCTATGAGATTCAAGATAACTCAGTATTTCATGTGTTATAAGAAAAAGGATATATTAAATTTATTTAAAAAATTAAATATACTATAATCTCTCGTGAGGTTATACATTATCCAATAAAATTTAATATTTTAGAATTTGGGGGGTGTTTAATTCTCTCCACCTTAAATAAATTGTATCCTCAAAGTTTAAACTCTATCCTGGTAATAGATTTTTTGATATTTAATATGTTTAAATCCAACATAATGAAAATTTTTATTGAAACATCCAATAGAAAAGACATAATGGGAAGTAAAAATGTCACATAGACAAACATATATCTTGGTTTCTATGTAAGATAAAATTAATGAAAAGTGAAAATATAGACTTAGAGGAAAAGAATAAATATTTATGTAGAGTGATTAAGGTAATTGATCATAAAGAATTGAATGATCAAGGGAAATTTGAGAGGCTCAAATCCATAAATATATAATGATTTAAAATTCCATCAGTTCAACAAAAATTATAGTATTAAGATAGTATTTTTGTTTTAAGATACTTTTCTTAATGTTGATGAATTCTCTCATTGACTAGGAATATAAGTAAATATACTTGATTTGTTTTGATTTCATAAGAAAAATTTTATATTTTGGTTTTTTTTTATCAAATTCTAATTCATCTCTTACTTCATGAAATGGATATACAAAAATTAACATTGATGCCTGAAGCACTAAAATATACTTTTAACGAATCTTAAGGCTCATAAAAGAGTGACAAGTTTAACTATTTTTAAGAGGGTTTTTAAAGGAAATTCACTTACAAATATTATATAATTTAAGTGAGAGTTAATATAATGAAATAATTACGTGTATAAATTATAAATCCACATAATAAATCATAATATAAATGAAATTAATTGTACAAATAATCTTAGTAGCACATAATTAATAAAGTAGAAGGTTAACCCAAATAATAGAAATTGGGTTAAGAATTCCCTTACCTTAGGTTTGTCTTACTTGAAATTTTTTTAAACCACATGTATAATAGTTAAAATAGTGTTATTAATATTTTAAATAAACATATTTATGTTTATAACACCTTATATGATAATTTTATAACATCATTCCACCCATTAATTATTAATATTTTCTTCACGTTTCAGGTGCATTCTTTACATGGTTTCCATGGTCGGTTCATAAAGGATTTCCTTGTCGAATGGAAGAGAAAATAGATAAGTGGAATGAAATGGTATTAATATGTATCCAGAATATTAAATGATTCCTTAAATCATTTTGTTCATATGGTATGAGTATGAATCATCAGATAAATCATTAGTGAAATCTGATAGATCATTTTGGTGGTTCTTTGATAATCATGAACTAGTTTCATTATATAACATAATATTATGTATATATGTTAACTCCAAAACACTAAATAGGATATATCATACACTTTAGAATCTGTTTCAACCATTAAAATTATTTTATAACCAGTTTTTAAGGAATTAATTGAAATTTAAAATAGACCGTCCATGATTTTGGTAAATCAGTGCATTGTGGACGGTGTTTTTAATTATAGAATAAGAGGGGGGAGGAGAAGAATTGAATTGATAAATTTTTAAAAAAATGTTATAAAATCAAGAATATATAATATTATAGAGCTTTAATTACTCTTGTATAATTTTATGGGAAAAGCTTATAAGAAAAGTAGAGAATTGAAAAGAAAACTCAAGAAAATAAAAGAGGATTTTTACCTCTTGATCTCTTCTTATTGAGATCCCCCTTAAGGAATTTTGTTATGGAATTTTGGTGATACCAGTAGGTCTTGGACGTGGGGAAGATCCTTGGTAAGGATATTTGGTATAATTTAGACAATTCTAAAATTTTGAGAGGTGTGAGGGGAAGAGGGGAGTGGGATGGTATTTATAGTGGAGGAGAGGAGTGGTTTTCCATTATTTTAATCATTAGTTTAATATTTTTTCTCAATACTATGAATACTCTAGATTCATGTGACCCAAAAAAGTAATAGGTGCATGGTTGTTCAAACCAATGTCCATTTACAATATCCATGACTCAATCATGAGGCAAAAATTTATTTATTTAGCATTTTTCGTAAATTATCGAATTTAACTATTCCCCAAAAGTTCTAAAAATTCAAAAAAAATCCCACAAATTCACCCTAACAATTTTTCGACGTGTATAATTCATAAATTAACTCCATTTTTTGAAAATAATTTTCTAAATATGATTATTTTAATTTTTAAATAAAATCATAATTTATTTGAAAAATAACAATTTTAAAACTATAACTCATTTTATATCACCTTGAAAAATTAATCATGATCTCATTATCTTATAACCTTAATAAAATAAAATAATATTATTATTTTTTATTCATAAGGTTTATATTACTATTTTTATTACTATTCATAAGGGTATATTACTAGTCACCAAAAAACAAGTTGGTTATATCTGACTCCAAATAAGTTACTAATCACAAACATAGATGTCTATTTTTTTAAATTCAAAACATAAAAGAGGAAAAATTATGTTTAATGGATAGTTTATAAATATCTCATTAAAATATGTTTCATTGTGTAGAGAATTATTGTTTCATGCATTTTAGTTTATTTTTAAAACCTTGGGGTGTTACATTCTCCCCACCTACTGAAAATTGTGTTATCGCAATTTTATTTACTTTTAAAAAAAATGAGGGTACATTTTCTTCATAGAATTTAATATTCCCATATTTCTTCTTCATCAATGTGGTTTCTCAAAAAAAGAACCATTACATAGTGGATTTCCTTATTACACAATACTTGTTCTCTTCGATCAAGAATCTGAATAGGTGTATATTCATAAGAAAGGATCTCTTCAAACTGAACTGCATCTAGGATCAAAACATGAGATGAATATGTAACAGACTTTATCAAAATCAAAACATCAAAAACATTATATACATGAGATAAAAATAGAGTTAAATCTACTTGTTAGTAAAATGGTCCAACTTTCTCTCAGATTTCATTTGGTCAAATGAACCGTGGACTTAGCTTTTCTTTCTTACCAAAACACATTACAATTTCCCATGGTGATATTCTAAGAAAAACATGATCACCTACATCAAAAGAAAAGTATTTCCTCCTGTTATCTGCATAATTTGTTTACTGCCCTGAGCAATCCTCATGTGTTTCTAGATCATCTTCACTTTTTCATCCACTTCCTCTACTAATTCTGGTCATATCAACTTCCTTTCCCCGAATTCATCCCAAAAATCTGTAGTTTGACATTACTTCTCATGTAATGCATCAAAAGGATCCATAATGAGAACTATTATTATAAGAAAATTCAACTAATGAAATATTATGATCCAAACATCCCTATTAACTCATTAAACAAGCTTGAAGCATATCCTCCAAAGTCTGAATGTTCTATTCTGACTGACCATCTGACTGAGGAAGAAAAGCTGTTCTGAAATATAATTATTTTCCCAACAACTTTTAAGGCCTTTCCAAAAGTTATAAGTGAAATGGGGATAACGTTAAGATATAATAGAAAGAGGAACTCTATGTAACCTGATAATATATTTTAGGTACATTTGAGAAAGATGATCCAAATACATAGTATCTAAAATATGAAGTAGATGTGCGGATTTAGTCAGCTAATAAACAATAACACAAATCGCATTATTACCTCAAAACGTATTTGGTAGTCCCACGACAAATTACGTGGATATATTATCCCATTTCCACTATGGAACTGGCAAAGTATAAAGCATACCCTTTGGTATTTTTCTCTATTCTTTAACCTATTGAAGTGTTAAACATTTCAAGATAAAATCTATAATATCGCTTTTCATTCCATCCCACCAGTAATACCCATTAAGGTCTATGTACATATTTTTACTTCTAGAATGAACTGAAAATGGAGAACTATGATCTTCACATGATGATTATTTATTCATTTGGGAATCATAAGGCACAAATAATATTTTTACAAATCTCAAAACACAATCTTTATCAAGGTTAAATTTTGGAAACTTTCCTATTTTAACCAATTCTATATTTTTTTTATAACTCATCATCTTCCTTCTGTGCTTTCTTAATTATATCCAACAAGGATTATTGTACTGAAACATGATAGAAAATAGATGAATTTCTTATACCAACAACTTCCTAGAAAAAATTCATCAAATCATTAATCAAGGGTCGATGTTTAAATCTTAACATGGTTAATGATGCATGATGTTTTTGACTCAAGGCATCTACCAATTTGTTTACTTTTCTCATATGGTTATTGATCGTGCAATAATAATCCTTTATCAATTAAATCCATTTTCTCTATCACATGTTTAGTTTCTTATGAGTAAATATATACTTCATACTTTTATGTTCAGTATATATTTCACATTTGGCTTTATATAAATGATGCCTCCAAATTTTTAAACCAAAAACCACAGATGCTAATTCCAAATCATGTGTGGGATAATTTAAGTCATGAGGTTGTAGTTTTCTTGAATCATATGAAATTATATAATTATTCTAAATCAGAAAACAACCAAGTCCCTTCAATGAAGTTTCACTATAGATGAAAAACATACCATTTTCCGAAGGTGGGGCCAAAACTGGAGCATTCAACAATTTCTTCTTCAATTCCTAAAAACAAAAATTGCATTATTATATCCAAACAAATTTAACCCCTTTTCGTGTTAACTTAGTTAGTAGTCTAGATAATAGTCCAATGTTTTTAACATACCATTAGTAATAACATGTTAGTCTAAGAAAACTATGAATCTCTGTAACATTTTTAGGTATTGTCCATTCATCAACCATTTTTTTGGTAGGATCAATAGTTATTCCATCCTTATTTAAAATAATCAAAAGAAAAGAAATCTATTACAACCAAAATTCATACTTTCTTAATTTTTCATACAGTTTATTTTCTTTTAAGGTTTTAAAAAAACCCCATAGAAGTTTTTCATGCTCCTATTTACTTTTATTATATAAAATAATGGAATCAATAAACACAAGCACAAACTTATCCAAGAACTCATGAAGTATTATATTCAAAAGATCGATGAATATAGTAGGTTCATTAGTTAACCCAAATGGAATTAAAAAAATCATAATGCCCATATCTAGTATGGAACGCAGTCTTTGAGATGTATTCTTCCTTTAATTTAAATTGATGGTACCTTGACCTCAGGTCAACCATCAAAAAATATTTTACTCCCTAGAGCTGATCAAACAAATCATCGATATGAGGAAAAGGATACTTGTTTTTTATAGCGATGTTATTCAAGGATCTATAATCAATGAAAAGTATCATTGAACCATATTTCTTTTAATTGAACAAAACTGGATCTCCCCAAGGTGAAGTGTTATGAAAAATGAGTCCTTTATCAAGAAACTCCAACAACTAATTTTTCAATTCAATAAGTTCTATTTGAGCCAATTGATATGGGGGATTTAAAATTGTCTTAGCATCCAAAACTAAGTCAATTGTGAATTAAAATTATTGATTATGTATAACACTAGTTAACTCATCAGAAAAAACATCAAGGTATTCATTTACCACTAGCACATCATTAATCAAAACAGTTCCCTTATTTTCAACAATATGTGCCAGATAAATTTCATTTCCAAATTTCAACAGTTTCTCATCTACCTAATATATTATTGATTGTATAGTTTCATTCTTGTATACAAACTAAAACTATTTCTGAAAAAACAACTTCTTTATCTCTACAATAAATAATTTCATAATAAATATAAAGGCAATCCATACCCAAAATGATGTCAAACTCTACTAGGGGAAATAATAAGGTTTGAAGGTAAATTCTTTCCATAGAATATAACAGAAATATTCTTATAATTCCTCTTTACTGTAATATTTTCCACCTTTACTTTAACAAGAAGTTATAGTCTCATTTATTGAGGTGATATTTCCAATTTACCATAACATTTATCATAAATAAATGAATTTATAGACCATGTATCAAACAAAACTTTAGAAAAATCTATGTAAACAAAAAAGGTACCTGATACAACTTCATTGGATGGCCTGACATCTGTAGATGTAGTCATAAGGGATCTCACTAAACCTTTATACTTAATCTAGCTTATTTTCATCATTCGGATCTCTCTTTGGGCATCCATTTTCATAATGACCCATCTCACCACATTTAAAATACATTTGAATTTTCTTATAAGGATTAATCTTAGGGTCATTTTTATTACAGTCTCAGGCAATATTTCCAAACTTAAGATATCAAAAACACTTCCTGGTTTTAGTATGGTTTTCCCCATGGTGATTTTCACCACACTTATCACAAACTGGAAACTGAACTTTCTTACCATCAGATTTCTTTGATTGATTCTTATCCATCACTTTTTATATGGAACTCTTCTTATGTTTGTTTTCAAGGTACACATGGTCATCATAAAACTCCATTTCTACCCTCTCCACACATCAGAAAGTTTCTCATAACTTTTTAACTCACATGAATAAAATTACCTTCAATATCTTGGATTCAATCTTGAGTAAAAGTGATTGATTTTTCTATCAATATCCTAAATAAGATTTGGATCATACCTTTCCAATTGGGTGAAGTTCACTTCATACACGTTCACTGAATCTTCCTCATTTTTCCTCATTTCAAGGAATTTCTTCTCTATCCTAAGTTTAACCACCTTTGAAAAATATTTTTCCAAGAAAAGACCTTTAAATTCATCCCACTCCAAGGCATCAATCTTCTCTCTATCCCTGATATTCTTGACCACTGATCGCTACTGGTAATATTCACCTACAAAATGATTAATGGAATGAAAAACCATTTGTTTATTTGAACATCCCATAACATCAAATATGTTTTCAAGGGATTTAATACATCCTTCAATTGTTACTGGGTCAACAGATCCACTAAAAGTAGGAGGATGGTTCCTCGTAAAATGTTCCACTATCATAATTTTCTTTGTGGTAGCTCTAGTTATTCTCTGGCATAGATTCCACTGCCATTTATTACCTGTGTCAGCTAATCCATTACTATCACAAACTTCATAGTTCTAATTCCCACCATTCCTGATTGTGGATTAGGAAAGATATCATCCTCTTGGTTCCTTCCAACTTTAGCTTCCCTATCTCTTCTGCAGAAAACCATTCTGAACAAACATATCTTATCTGAAGAAACATGGTAATATTTAAATTATATACCATTTTAAGATAAAAATAAGGTAAAATAATTTATGGTATTCTATTAACATCATCCAAACCTTTAAATTTATCTAAATCGTGCTCTAATACCAACTATAAGGTCTCAGCATTAAACATTACATATTCTAGTTATTTATAATAGATTTATCTTCTTTACATTACCAAAGATATTTTTAGTTTAGTGTTTTATAAAGTTAGGAAATAAATAATACATATCATCCCCTAAGCATACAACGTTGGTTCCATTAAAATAGTATCCATTTCTTCCAAAACAGAAAATTATAAACACCAAACAGCAACATGATTTCTTTGACAAATATTCATAACATTTAACTTGAATTACTTATTTCCCTTACACATCCTTATAACATATGAAAAAAAATTAAAAACATGGGATAGTCATAAAAAGCTCAGTAAGGGATATAAAAATAAGGAAATAAACCATTTATCACATGAATACTTATAAACATATGAAATCATTTTCTTAAACACATATTTCTCACCCATAAAGAATCATATACTTACTTTGTAAAACCTGAGATTTCCAAAAATAATCGAAAACATAAATAGAGAATAACGGTATCTTGGGGAATTACTTACTTAATTTTGTAACCCCCACAACTACCTTATGATTTATAACCCTCGCGACTACCTTACAATGCAACCCTCATAGCTAACTTATGGTGTAACTATAGCAGTTACACTTGGAGCAACCATACATCTGACCTCCAACTTAAACATACCAAATACATTAGAAAGAGATAAATTTACCTCCTTTAATTATAAACAATTTCCAACAACTAGAACATAATCCTAAAAAATTAATAATTTCATAAAAAATTACTTTTTAATTTCATGAAATAGAATTTTAAAAGAGGATTTAAAAAGGAAAGTCACTTGAAAATATTATATAATTGAAGAGAGAGTTAATATAATGAAATTATTATGTGTATAAACTATAAATACATATAATAAATCATAATATAAACGAAATTAATTACCCAAATAATCTCAATATCTGATAATTAATTAAGTATAAGGCTAACCCAAAGAATGGAAATTGGGTTAAGAACTCCCTTACCTCAGGTTTGTCTTACTTGAAACTTGTTCAAACCTCATTTATAATTGTTAAAATAGTGTATTAATATTTTAAAGAAACATATTGATTTTTATAACACCTTATATGATCATTTTATAACATCATTCCACTCATTAATTATTAATTATTTGTTCTTTCCATTGTTTTGGGTGAGTTCTTTACACGATTTCTAAGGTCGGTTCGTAAAGGATTTCCATGTCGAATGGAAGAAAAACTACATAAGTGTAATGAAATGGTATTAATATGATTATATAATTTTAAATGATTCTATAAATCATTTTGGTTACATGGTATGAGGATGAATCATTAGATAAATCATTAGGTATATCGGTTTAGATCATTATGGTGGCTCATTGATAATCACGAACTAGTTTCATTATATAAAATAATATTATGTATTTATATTAACTATAGAACAATAAATAGGATATATTATACACTTTAAAATATGTTTCAATCAATAAAATGATTTTATAACCAGTTTTGAAGGAAGTAATAGAAATTTAAAACATGTAATCCACGATTTTGGTAAACTGGTACATTGTTGACGGTGTTTTTATTTTTAGAATAAGAGGTAGGAGAAGAAGTAAATTGATTAAATTTTATATAAACATGATAACATCCATAATATATTTGATTTTTGATCTTTCATTCCTCTTTGATAAGGGGAGGGGAAATAGTATAAAAAAATAAGAGAATTGAAAAGAAAACACAAGAAAATAAATGGGGATTTTTACCTCTTGATCTCTTCTCCTTGAGATCCTCCTTAAGGCCTTTTTTTTGGCCATTTGGTGAGACCAAAAGGTCTTATAAGTGTAGAAGATCCTGGGTAAGGTGATTTTCTATAATTTAGACAATTATCAAATCATTAGAGGTGTGAGAGGAAAAGGGGGTGAGGGTGGTATTTATAATGGAGGATAGGAGTGGTTTTCTATTATTTTAATCATTAGTTTAATATTGTTTCTCAAGAATATTAAAATTCTTGATTAATATTACCCAAAACATTAATAATTTCAATTTATTTCGAACCAATGTCCATTTAAATCATCCATGACTCAATAATGATGTAGAAATTCATTTATATAGAATTGTTTGTAAATTATCGAATTTAACCATTCACCAATAATTCAAGTATTTCAAAAAAAATCCCAAAAATTCACCCTAACCATTTTTTGATGTCTAGAATTAAAATATGTAACTCAATTTTCTTAGAATAATTTTATAAATATTATTAACTTATTTTTTAAATAAAAACATAATTTATTTGATAAATAACAATTTTAAAACTATAACTCATTTTATATCACCTTGAAAAATTAATCATGATCTAATTATCTTATAACCATAAGAAAATAAAATAATAATATGATTTACTATTCATAAGTTTCATATTACTATTCATAAGGGTATGTTACTATTCACTAAAAAACAAGTTGGTTCTATCTGACTCTAAATAACTTACTGATCACAACTGTAGATGTCTGTTTTTTTTTTGAAATTCAACACGTAGAAGTAGAAAAATTATTTTTAATGGATTATTTATAACTATCTCCTTAAAAAAGTTTAATTATGTAGATATTTAGTGTTTCATTCATTTCAATTTGTTTTTTAAAACATTGGGGTGTTACAGTAAGGTTGAGTACAGTGGAAGCAATAATGAATTAATGAAAACAATCATTATATAATGGTAAATAACTAAACATACATTCCTTTTAATCAATAAACTGAGGAGGATGTGCATAAAAATATGGCAAGATAAATAACTAAAAACACATTCTATTTAAATATCATGATATGAAATAGTCAATAAAGAAAGGTAAGAAACTAAAAACACATTCCATTTAATCAATAAACTGAGAATAAAATGCATACATAGACTTTGTCATAGGAAAAATATCATGGATAATAAATATTGAATATTAATGATGGAAATGCTTAATTATCAGATTTCATGTTTCTTGGGCACATGATACCTTAACCATCATGACCTTTCATAAGATGTTTTAGCAAACTACTATGAATACCTTTCATATGAAATTCTAAATCTGTGGGTAGAAGCCTATCCATTCTGCTTGGAAACAAACATGAAGTGTTTTTCACCAACAAATTGTGTCTCATGAGACTACAGATGCATTAAGAGTCTTACATTAAATGGTCCCCAATATATGTCTTCCATGTCCAAATCATTACTCATATATCTAATAATAAATTTAATTAATAAACAATATACCATATCAAATTTGTAAATTTAGTAAAGGATACATATTTATCAATATTTTCCCCTTTAAAATAACTTTTAAATTAAACTCCATATTTAAAAATGATATACAGTATTTTTAATAAACATATCCATTATAAATGATATTGATAATAAGTTTAAATTCAATTTTCAATGATCATATGAAATTAAATATTTCAAGGGGACTAAAAAAGGAATCATAGTAGTGAATGTCAATATTTTCTTTGGTCAATGGAATCATAACTTATATAGAGGAATAATAAGGATGGTATCAATACAACATATCCCAATTGGATTAAAATAAAGGGTTGTTGTCGTTGATGAGTGGAAATACAATAAAAACATATTTTAAAAACATTGTTGATGAAAATATCCTTTTCATTTTGAAAAACATTTTTAAAATACTTTTATTTAAAAATAAATTTTTTAAAATATTTTATTTAAAAATTGATCTTTTAAACCTACAAAGTTAGATTCAAATAAATGATGATCTGTAATTTCATACTTGTTGTATACGGAAAAAAGAACATTAATTTTGAATGGTAAAAAGCTTAAAATTTGACTTCATTGGAAAGTGGTGAGGAGATTATGTTGAAAAAAAATTAAAATACCAAAGAGGTAAAAATTTATTAAATAAATAATTTTTGAAATGTTAAAAAAATTGAAAACATTTTTAGAAAACATGGTTTTTAGAAGAAAATAGGTTCTCTGACTAAAGATAGGAATGAGTTGGATTTTCTTACAAATATTCTAAAAAGATTTTGAGTACCTAAGAGTGTAAAATGGTACTATTAATTGGAAAATTTAATTAATAACAATATAAGAATAAAATGAAAGACTTTATTTCACAATGATATAATAATTTCCTATAATTTAAATTCAAGTGCAAACAATCCTAAAAAATGAGATTTTGAAGTGAACCCTTAAAAAGAGCATAATGTTGATGTGAGAATAAATCAATAAATAGATTAATTGTGTTTCAAGTTTAAATACACATTAAATAAGTTTAAATACAAATATATATAGTAAAAATTAATTACACAAATAATATTATAATATTAGAGACCACAAGGAAGTATTATAACCCAATGAAAAAGAATCGGGTTATCAAATTATTTACTATATTATAAAAATTAATTCAAATACCATTAGAATAAATAATTAAAATTGAAACTCAAAATACCATTAATATAAAAAAATCCAGGATATTATATATCAAAATTTTCAGTAGATACACCATACAAAAGAAGTAATTTGGGAATTTGGCATTTGTCTCACAGATGTAAAAAGTGAGTTGAAAATCCATTACCTTGCTTTCCCTTTTGAGTGAACATAATTTAACCTTATTTATAATGGTTTTAATCATTTCAATAACTTATAAATAACCATAATCATATTTATAATATCATATATTATCTTATTGTAATATCTTATTACTCATTTGTTAATGATCTTTCATTATTTTATCTATTTCTTGTGTTAATTACCTTGTTTTCCTAGTATGTTTTGACTCTATATTTTTTTTCTTAAAATATAGATCATGATTTAATCATAAAAATTATTTAAAAAAATTATTTTAATATCATATATATTCAGTATATATGTATTTAGAATAATCCATAATGTTTGGATATAGGAAATAAATTGTATTGTTCATGGAGACTATAGGATGTACATATGCATGAACACTACTTCAATTTAATTATCATATTTAAAAAGTAAGTGATACATATATATATGTATGTGTGTGTGTTATCATTCCATTATCCTATTTGGATCATATTTTTTAAATGAGTTTATTTCCATGTATAGCGTAAACGAATCACATCGCTTTGAGGGGTAGTAGCCCACACATCAACAAATAATGTTATTATATCCCAAAAAATGGAAAGCAAGAATATATGTGTGATATAATAATTAAATTAGTATAAATAAATTATAAATATCATATACAACATATAAAAATATTATTTCCATAATAACACCCACTATGAGAGGTGGTAAATGAAAAAACTAGCAATCATCATTTCTCGAGTCGGTAGTCTGCCGTACACACAAAAGGTAAGTTTATTTCTCATTTTATGGAAGTGTGTGTAATTGTAGGTTAAAAATTAGAATAAAAATCTCATTATAATTGGGATACTTATTTTATTATATAAACATGGAATAAAAATATTTTAGGGGGTGGAGAAGAAATAAAATGAAAGTGATCGTTGAAGAATGTTGCCTCATTTTCGGGTAACTTTTTTTTGTTTAAACCGAAATAATTACTTGGACTGATTTATACCCAAGGTGAGGATTATCATTTAGTGTAGGGATATTGGGATTTTATTGGAGCTGAATTTTTTGGGGACAAAGGTATTTAGAGGTGTGAATAAATAGGATGGGTGAGTGCCTTTTTATAGAGGAGGATTCGCATTTTTGTAAATTTTTAAAAAGGGAATTATACCAATGTTTTTCCCATGTAATGTTTCTCCAATGATGGTAAAAAATATATCTAAGGGATTACAGTGTAACGTCCTGGTTCTGGGTGCTGCCCAGAGGTTCCCCATGCCCCGAACCCATTTAGTCACATGGCCTAATGCACATTTCCCTGAATGCCAGAGGCTACCGACTAATAGCGAGGGTCATGGGTGTGATAGTAGGGAAACTATGACCTCATTGGCAGAGTAACACAATGGAAGTAAAATAGATAGAAATAGTGGAAGTAGTAATAATACCATACAACAGTAAACAACGGATGACTAAAGAATAAAAATAACTACATCACATATATAAATCATACATGATACATATGTCTAGGAAAGAAGCCAAACAAGTCAGAAATACTGGAATATGGTACTGAACCAAATTAAAACGAAAAACAAGTAAACAACTTCTCCACATTGCAAGCCTCATCTTGTTCCCATGCTCTCCAGCTCCAAAGCAGTCATGTACCTGAAGTAGAAGTGCACTTTCCCTTATCTATACCTGCAACAATATAATATTTTTGGTCCCAAAATCATGACTCAAATAGGGTGTGAAACTAATCCCAGTAGGCAACCACCCAAAGAACTGTGCCCAACAGTTAGTGAATATATATGGCAGGCAATATGCAAAGAGAAGTAGTAAACAAGAAATTACTCAAAAGTAAACAATCCTAAAGTTTCATTTGCATTCAATTTCATATATCAAGTAAGTAGATAATCAATAATAGGTAACCCTCTTGGAATTACTCACATCCTAACCCCTCTGGTTAGACCAAAAAATTACAAGCAACCCTCTTGGAACTTCTCACAGTCTAACACCTCTGGTTCAGCTTTAGAAAAGACTTTATGAGGAAGCACTCACCATCAATTCCCCATGTGGTCTCGTATCAGAAACTAATAAGCACTCTAAGTAAGAACATAAAGTCTAATTCCCCTTGTGGTCCGTATCAAGGAAACCACGGACACTTTTAGGGAGCACAAAGTGCATCCCTTGTATGGTCTCACAACATAAAGTAACCAGACATGCTGGGGAATCCCTCAACATCCATTCTCCCTAAGGTCTACTACACCAGGTTCTCACAGTCCTGTGTATTCCAATCTTGTGCAACGATATACAGAATCCAAAGTAAACCTCAAGAACTAATTGACTAAACAGTAGATAGTGTATCACAGTATTTCAAATAAAATCAGTCCATCCTACAATACTGGGAATGGAAAGTAAAGCAGAATCCTAATAGGCAAGGCTTGACCAAACATCCAAAACAATAAAACAAGGTAAAAACATCCATATCTTGGCAAAGATAACCCTATTCATAAAAAATAAACCTCTATCTAAACAAACAAGGCATAGCGGGCAATAAAAGGGCTAAAACCATAAACACGCAATACCCCCAAACAAGGGTATTGAGAACTTTTGCACATATAACTCAAATAATAAATACGAAGGGGAAAAAAACACCTAACTTGGAATTGTACGGATGATATACATGAACCTCCGGCCTTTAATCTCCCTAGAACATTATAGATCTACAAAAATTCTAAGAATGTTCAACTGAGGATAACTCGTGAAAGAGGAGAGACTAGGATATGAAGTTCAAGAAGAATATATAACTCAAAAATGTTATTCCAACACAATCAGTGGTGTTCGATTTGGAGAATGGATGGCGAGTTGGGGTTTCGAGGAAGATCTGCGGCCGTACGGATGCTCCTGGATGAGACAGACGAAGAAGAAGTGTGTTCAGTCCATTATATGTGACCCCGATCCATTTACTGATAAAAAGTACATGATGTGTACCTTATAAGTACACAGCCTGTATTTTTCTTTACTGGTACTGCTTTAGGAAGCCTTTAGGTCACCCCACACGGTTGTGTTCTCGGCCGTTACACAGCCAGCACATGGCTACATGCGGCAACTAAGTACATGGAGTGTGCTCCTGAAATTTCAAGAAACTCATCTTTTTCACAAAAACAACTAGAAATGAAAGACATAACTAAAAAGAAGATCCATGTTCTTACAAACTTCCCCCCTTATAAAAATTCATCCCTAAATTTCCCTATTAAGGCGGCGTAGTAGAAGAATCCTCGAACAGCTCTGGTCACTACGATCTTACATCGGCTTCCCTCTCCCAAGTCTCGTTCTGTACTCACCTATGCTGCCATAGCACCCATAATAGAGGAATAGACTGGCCACAAATAAACTTCTAACAAAGATAAACAATCCAGATAGGATGCTCCTCGAACAAGGTTTCCACCTCTAACTCAACCTCTTCAGGTTGAAAAACATGAGACGGGTTTGAGGAGTAATATCAAAGCTGGGAAACGTGGAAGACATCATGCATAGATCACTACCTCAGAGGTGACTGAAACTGATAAGAAACTAAACCAACTCTCTCCAAAACATCAAATGGCTTGACGTATCTCGACGAAATCTTACTTTGTACTTTAATCCTTTTGTGTCCCAACCTCGGTATGACATGTAAGAAAGCCTGATCTCCAACCTCAAACTCTAGAGGTCATCTCCATCGATCATCATAAGATGTATAAAGAGACTTTGAAGTATCCATACTATTCTAAATCAACTCTATCTTCTCTATGGTATCTTGGACAAGACAAGGTCCCAACATAGCTGCCTCTCATGCCTCCATTTAGCATAAGGGTGATCGGCATGGCCTACCGTACAAAGCCTCATAAGGTGTTATCTGAATAGTTTATGGAAAACTATTATTGTAAAAAAAACTCCAAAGGATGTCTGTTCTTCTCCCACAAACCTCCAAAATCCAAGATTCAGGCTCGAAGCATGTCCTCAAGCACCTATATCATTCTCTTAGACTGGCCATCTATTTGAGGATAGTAATTTGTACTCAAAAGTACCTGTGTACCCCAATCTCTCTGAAGTCCCTACTAGACCTAAGAAGTAAAACGTGTATCCCTGTCTGAAACAATGGAGTGTGGAACCCCATATAGACGTACAATATCTCAGATTTATAGTAGTCCCAACTCATCAACTCCTAAGGTCTCCTTGATCGGCAAAAAGTGAGCAACCTTCGTGAGTCTATTAATGACAACCCATACTGCATCATTTCCTCGAGGTGAACTCGACAAAACTGTTATGAGATCCATCACAATATCATTCCACTTCCACTCTGTAATGTGTAGCTACTATAAAATCCCTTCTGGTCACTGATGCTCTTCCTTCACCTGCTGACAGGTGGAACACCTCATTACAAAACTAGAAACATCTCTCTTCATACCTGGCCACCAGTACTGACAGTGTAGATCACGATACATTTTGGTTACACTAGGATGAACTTCCCAAACTGAGGAATGAAATTCATGCATCAGATCCTCACTTATGTCTGATGACACCCATACGTGCCCATGAAAATGCAATATCTCATCCTCACCTACTATCTTTCTAGGAATGGGGTCTTCTCCTAACATACTCTCTTATAGTACTAGGCCTTTAGAATCTGATAACTACCTCATCTGCACTTGATCAAGTAGAGTATAGGTAATATCTATAGAAGAAAGAAATGTCGGCCCCTATCTATCATACACCTCCAAATGCATCTCGGAGAACAGATCCATAAGATACCACTCACTGTTGTCCTCCTAAACTGCCTGTATCGAAGTCCTCCTACTCTGTGCATCAGCCACTGTGTTGCCTTTCCCAAGCATATAGGCAAGCTCAAAGTCAAAGGACTAAAGGTACCCTACCCATCTTTGTTGTCTCAAATTCAGGTCGTGCTGAGTGAAAATATACTCGAGACTTTTGGGGTCGGTGAAAACCACAAAATTCTCTCCTAATAGCTAATGCCCCCAGCAGCATAAAGCATGAACAACTGCAGCCAACTCAAGATCATGTGTCGGGTAATTCCTCTCATGTGGCCTCAACTACTGAGATCTATACGCAATGACTCCTTCCCCCTATATAAGCATTGCTCCTAGACCAATACCTGATGAATCACAATACACAGTACAACTCTTTATCATCTCAGGAAAAACTAGTATCGGTGCTGAAGTAAACCTCCCCTTTAACCCCTGAAAGGATGACTCATAAGAATCTGACCACAAGAACTATGCACCCTTCTTAGTCAGGTCTATCAGTAGCACTGCTAAGAATGAAAAGTATTGTATGAAATTTATGTAGTATCCAACCAGACATAGAATACTCTTTACATCAAAGATGTTCTTCGACTGCTCCCAAAAAGTGTAATTTTGAGAGCTTAGCATATAACTGACGCTTTATCAGTGTACTAAAAAGGATATAAAGATGTGTAGCATGGTCGTGTCAAGTGTGATAGTACACCAAGATATTTTCCATAAAGACTACCATGAAAGAATCCAAGTATGGATGGAACACGCGGTTCATCAGTTCCATGAAAACTACAGGCACGTTCATGAGACCGAACAGCATAACCACATACTTGTATAGAACATACCTGATCTAGAAAGATGTAATAGGAATATCATATGGTCTAACATGAAAATTATGATAACCAGACTTCAAGTCAATCTTTGAGAACACTCGGGTTTCTTGAAGCTGATTAAAGAGATCATCATTACTTGGCAAGGGATATCGGTTCTTGACCATCAAGTGGTTCAAATTCTAATAACCCACAAAAAGTCTAAGGGTACCATCCACCTTCTTCGCAAACAAGATAGGAAAACCCCACAGAGAAGTACTGGGTTAGATGAAACCATTTGCCTACATCTCCTCCAACTTCTTCTTGAGCTCTTGTAACTCTAGTGTATCCTTCTTATAAGGAGGAATGGACACTGGTGCCACTCCTGGAACAAGCTCAATTGAAATTTATACCTATCACTCTGGAGGTAAACCTGCAAATTCCTCTATAAAGGCATCTCTGAAATGATCCACCACTATAGGAAATTCCATCAATGAATTCCCATGTTCATCCAGATATAGGCTAGCAATCTGGGTTGTAACATCTCCCAACCCATGATGCTCGGGTCCCGTTCTTCTCTCTTGGACATCCCACTTTCCCTTATGAAGAAATGATCAGCCCTCTGGTGATGTGAAACTCAACCTACGACAATAGTAGTTGAAAACAACCTAAAAGGGAACTAACAATTCCATTCCAAAAATGAAATCATAGCCTGTCATCTCTAATACATAGAGGTCCCTTAAGATGTGACACCCACCAACCTCAAGAGGGAACTCCTTGTACTGACATAAACTAGTCGTTCTAGTCCCTAACGTAGTGTCTAGCATCAACACATCAGTAGAAGAAAATATATAGAGCCCAAGGATCTCCAAAAAAACAATAGATATGAAACTATGGGAATCCCCTATATTGAAAAGGGAAGAAGCTAAAACTGAGGTAACTAGAATCGTACCTCAAATAGTATAGGGTTCAAGATCCTACTCTGGCTGGGTCTATTCCACTTCAAAATTATATCCTGTATCATGGACCTATGACCCTGCCTTACTACCCTGAGTTGATCAACCTTGTTTTCACTAAAATCTTGGTGACTGACTACCATGGATGAAACATTCACCTCGGCCTGAACGACCAGAAGAACTTCTGTTCCTTGATAGATCCAAAACTGGTGGTGCTAATTCTAATGAGGAGTCATAAAAGAACCCGTCCCACCAGCTACTGGGGAGATGATCTGATAGAAGCGCAGAAGATGCCCCATCTTGTTGCTTGATCGGCACTCCACTGGGTCTCTCAGGCAATGTGTCCTCATATGCCTGTCCTTCCCACACTAGTATCACACCACCTGGGTACCAAAAGATGTATCTTGCCTCCTTGGATCTCTGTGTGTTGACTCCCTGTGGTGCTTCCTGCTGTCAATAAGAGAGATACCAACCCCAGATGTCAAACCGCCCTGGCTCACAACTCTAGAATCCAAAATATTGTGCTCTGTGATCAGTGCCAAGTTGACTATAGAGGTGATGGAATTAAACCTAAAGATGTTCACCTGAGATAGGATGTCATGTCTAAGACCAACCTCAAACATCCTTTACAGTAATACCTCATCACCTTGTGGGATGGGTGTGAATATTTGAATCTCTGTGAAGTGATATGAATACTCCATAACTGAAAGAGTACCCTACTCCAGACTCATGAACTCTGGGGCTTTATTGTCCCTCAAAGTCTCTAGGTAGAAGTAGTCATAGAAGTCACACTAAAACTCATCCAAGTCCATAACCTACTAGTGTCCCACCTATGAGATCACATCCCACAATATATTGGTTGAATTTAGAAGCATATATGCATCGAGCTTCACCCTCCTCTCTGGAGGCATCTCTAGATGCTCGAAGATCGAAAGCATGGCCTCTAACCGTGAATTTTCATCCTGAGGTCCTCCATCCCCTGTGAAGGTGGGGGGATATTGCTGCTGAAAAACTTGTGTCAAATCTGCCATAGAAGGGGCAGGATACGGTACTCCATGGAAGGTCTACATCATCCTCATAAATCCTTCTTAAAACTGTGCATCGGTACCTATATTCAGAATAACGGTTGGTGCCAAGACTGTCAAGACTGGAGGATCTGCTGGTAGTCCCTAATCAGCCATGACTGGTGTCTGATCACTGCCTTGAAACTGGTATACAACTGGAGGAATTCTTGGTGGCATGACTCTAAAAAGTCAAGTGCACACCTTAGATCAAGATTATCAAGGTTCAAAAACTAGAAATGAAAGAAGGTAACAAGATAAATAAATCATTCAAGTTTTTTAAAACATAGATACACAGTGTTTTTGGGCCAAACATGGCTTGTTCTCTTAATCCTTTACACTGGCATGTACTTTTTCCAACCCGGGTTGTGTAACACCCCAAACACACAGCGTGTTGTCCTAACATATAGCGTGTACTTGAATCCGCTTCTCCTTCCAGAGTTCTTCTATACGGCTAAGACACATGGTTTCCCTAGAGCAAGACTACATGGCATGTTTTTTCCAGACACGGCATGTACTAGAAGAAATCCACTGACCCATGTTATTAGTCATATGGCTGGTTACATGGATCACTCTACATGGTATGTTCCATATGGACACTTCATGTACTTGAAAGATTTCACCAACCTGTGTTGTTCGATAAATAGCCGGATACTCGGGCTACACTACACGACTTTTTCAAGATTGAAACATCGTGTATAACTTATTTTTTATCCATATTTGTCGTTATTCACATGGGTAGACACATGGTCCCCAAAACACAGCGTGTACGTCTGGTACATGGCGTGTTCCACCAAGATTTCCCAACCCCGTGTTTCTGCCCACACAACTAGTAGCACAGTTAGAGACTATGAGGTGTGTATATACTGTTCACGATGTGTAATTAAGAAAAACAGTTCCATCTCAAACATAATGATATATGGCGTGTATTCAATATTACACGTCGTGTATTCTGGGTTTTTCTGGACAGTAATCCTCAGAAACTACTTTGGAGCCCAGAAAAAACCCATAAATGAACATTTAAGTGGAAAATTCCGATCTATGGGGGCCCATACTCCCTGTGAATCAAAGATTGTAATCTTACACATGTCATACACAAGAAAAATAAGGCAATGATCCACCAAATTCCGATCCATGGGGGATCATAACACCTCAAGAACCAAAGTTTGG
This sequence comes from Viscum album, assembly GCA_963277665.1. Taxonomy (NCBI): domain Eukaryota; kingdom Viridiplantae; phylum Streptophyta; class Magnoliopsida; order Santalales; family Viscaceae; genus Viscum; species Viscum album. The sequence continues at coordinate 2,134,034,341 of OY728148.1, forward strand.
CGTTCATTGAAATGAAACCTATGCAATCCAATAGCCTATCAAAACAGGTATTCTATCAAGGAATCTATCACAATAGCATGAATATCTAGCCCAACATCTATCACAAGAACATGTAATCACTAATGAACCCTAAATGGCATGGAAAGTATGCATGACATGTGTTCTCTAGCAAGTTCCTATATGATTCATGAGATGGCATACCCTCATCTCATTAGGTTGCAACAGAAATAGAACCTCAATAAAATCAATGATAGTAACACAATACATGTGAATCACCCAATGGTGAAATCAAATCAACTGTAATAATTGAAAAACCATAAATTTTAATATATATGAGGTAAATTAGATTTTCCCTATACGTGGGTTAGCTACTCCCAGGCACACCTTATTACCAAGTACCTATTCCTTATTATCCCTAGATATAGGCTCCAAATAGTAATCAAGGTTAAATTAATTCCTTTGAAACCACTTTGTAACGTGTCGGTTCTGGATGCCCCCCTGAGGTGCCCCGTGCCCCAAACCCGATTGCTCACATGGCCTCAAGAGCATTTCCATGAATTCTAGAGGCTTCCAACTAGTAGTAAGGGCCTTGGGTGTAATGGTGGGGAAACTATTCCCACATTGGTGGAGCAATACAATGGAAGTGAAACAGATAGCAATAGTATAAGAAGTAATAATACCATACAATAATAAACAGTGGATGACTGAAGAAATAAATAATTGTAGCACATATATAAATGATGTATGATACATATGTCTAGGAAAGAATCCAAAAAAGTCACAAATTATGGAATACAATACTAAACCAAAGTATAAAATAAAAAAAGTAAATGAATCCTCAGCATCACGAGCCTCTACTTGGTCACATGCTCTCCAGCTCCAAAGCAGTCAAGTACATGAAGTATAAGGGTTCTTTCCCTTATCTATACCTATAGAAATATAATTTGTTTAGGACCAAAAGCATGAACAAAACAGGGTGTGAGACTAATACCATTAGGTAACCACCCAAAGATCTATACCTAACAGTCAGTGAATATATATGAAAGGAAATAAGCAAAGAGAAGTAGTAAATAAGAAAGTACTCAAAAGAAAACAATCCTACAGTTTCATTTTCATTCAATTTCATATATCAAGTAAGAAGATAATCATAAAAAGGTAACCCTATGGGAAGTAATCATAGCCTAACCCCTCTGGTTCAACTAAACAAGTACAAGAAACTCTATGGGAAGTTCTCACAATATAACCCCTCTGGTTCAGCTTTAGCAAAGACTCTTTGAGGAAGCACTCACTATAAATTCCCCCTATGGTCTCGTATCAGTAACTAATAGGCACTATGAGGAACTAATCAACATCAAATTCCCCATGTGGCCCATATCGAGGAAACTACAGACTCTCTGAGGGAGCATAAAGTTCATCCCCCCTATGCTCTTGCAATGTAAAGTAACCAAACACTCTGGAGAAGACCTCAATTTCAATTCTCCCTATGGCCTACTAAACCAGTTTCTCATGGACCTGTGTAATTCAATAGTGCACAAAGATGTATGGAATCCAAAGTAAACTTCAAGAACTACTTGGATAAACATTCTACAACATATCACAACATTTCAGATAAAATCACTCCATCCTACAATACATGGCATGGAAAGCAGAGCAGTAGCCTAGTAGGCAAGGATAGACCAAATAGTCAAAACAAGAAAACATGGAAAAAAATCCAAAGCTTGGAAAAGATAACCCAATTCATAAATAATTAACCTCTATCCAAATAAACAAGTCATAGAAAGAAATAAAAGGGCAAAAACCCATAAACACGCAATACCCCCGAACAAGGGTATTGGGAACTTTTTCACATATAACTCATAGACTAACAACGTAAAGGAAAAAAAGCTACCTTGGCATCTTATGGATGATATACGTGAACATCGGGCCTTGAATTTCCCTATAACTTTGTATATCTAAAAAAACTCTAAAAACATTCAACAAAGGATAACTCATGAAATAGGAGAGACCAGGTGATGAAGTTCAAGAAGAAGAGAGAACGCACTGATGTGATTCCAACACAACTGACAGAGTTCGATTCAAAGAACAGATAATGAGTCAGGGGTTTGGAGAAAATTTGTAGTCGTACGGATTCTCCTATACGAGATAGGTGAATATGAAGTGTGTTCTGTCTATTAGATGCGACCTAGACCCGTTTAATAAAAAAACACGGCGTGTACTTTATAAGTACACGGTGTGTACTTGCCTTAAATGGCCCCACTTTATGTAGCCTCTAGGTCACCCAACATGGATGTGTTCTCGGTCATTACATAGCCAACACACGGCTATGTGTGGAAACTGAGTACATGGTGTGTACTTATAAGTACACAGTGTGTACTCCTAAAATTTCCAGAAACTCTTCTTTTTCACAATAACAACCAGAAACAAAAGACATACCTGAAAAAAATATCTAGGTTCTTACATATAGGGTCTAAATATGAACATCCAAGGTCTTTTGGATAAATTCCTAGGTCATTTCAACACTAAAGATTAAGTTTTAGTCCTTTGTTAAGCTAATGTTTCTCTTAATCACTATAATTAATTTTAATCAAACCCACTAATGTTTTTGGTAAGAAAATAAGTTTAACTTATTTGGAATTATAAATTTTTCTAATTCAAAATGTGGAATAAATTTTCCAAATTTCAATCACATAATGGAAAGGAATTAATTTAAAATTAATATCGTAGACGAAATGACAAAGCTGGGTTTTTAAAGTAAAAATTCTTAATGTTTGCTAAGTTTTTATATCAATTTTCATTGTGAAATTGATTCTAATTACCTAAATTAGATTATTTGATTTAAATTTTATCTAATTAAAGTGTAAAACCAATTAAAAATATAATTTAATCTTATAAATAAATTAAATGATAAAGTAGTTTTGAATTAAAATTGAATTTTTTCATTATTCATCAAAAAATGAAACTTCACAGAAAAATACCAAAATTTCACCCTAATCTAATTTTGATATTAAAATTTCAAAAATAAAGTTTATTTTGAAATATGAAATTTATAACAGTTCCAAAAATTGGATTGAAAATAGTTTCTCTATTAAAAGGTGGCAAAAGGACCTTTATAAAAATATCGGTTTTTATACATAAAATTTGGTTTGTTCTTATCTTATGACTATAAAATATATTGGATTAATGTGAAAACATTTGATTAGATATGAAATATATATATTATCATAAGTTATTTAAAAAAATTTATAACTTCTAATTTAATGGCTAGGTTAAGTATTATTATATTAAATTATAATATTTTAATAATATGTTGTTTGGAAAAACTTGGTCATGCATGTAACACAAGTCGTCAAAGAAACTCAGTGTTCATTCGATGTAATCTGAATTAGTATTTCATGAGTTTTAGGCCAAAGGATATATTAAATTTATTTAAAATATTAAATATACCATAAATTCCCGAGAGTCTACACACTATCAAATAAAATATAATCTTTTTGAATTTTTTGGGTATTGTACCACCAAACATCCTGGGAAAACTCTCTAATGGATTTCTGGTAACAAATTGTAGGTCCTATGTTTTGAACAAGTTTTGGAATCAATCATTTAATTTCACACCAAATTTCTAACAAGTGTGGTGGATCTTCCTGTGTTTCGAATATGGTCAGCACTCGATCCCTACCCATCGGTCATCCATGATCCAAATCTCATAAGTCTTACATTACCTAATTTATATGTCTTGGTATTTTAGTAAAATTACATACCCTTGTTTTAATTCCTAATGTGCGCATCCACCTACTAGTAAACCCCCCTTGCTATTTGTTGTTTCCCCCACTGATCATGACTCATGTGGGATTAGAATTTTTGGTAAGGTGCGCGCTGATGTAGTTGAGCTTCACAAAGGAGCCCTTAGTCCATATGTGATGACATTATACTAGGGGTTTAGTTCCAAGAATAATAAGTATAATCTATATGTAGGTATTCTCTCCAGACTAGGTTGTGTAGCATTTGGGTCTCCTTGACCCTTATTCACATCAGTTTTTTCATTTTCCACACAGCATGTCCATCTAGGATATTAAAACTATGGCCCAGAAATTATGACTTTAAAATGTGTGCAACATCCCAGTCAAAATACGTTAAATAGTGAGATGTTTCCTGATCACATGACTTTAAACTATAAAATTCAATATCATTAACATATTACATTAAAAATTGTGTCCAACATACTCACCATTTGATGTAAATCTACATATCTATCAACCTTTTTTCATGATGTAAAACTACAGGGTTTCTTAGTCCCTTTCCTGATACCCCTTCCTTCAGTGTCGATCATCTACCATATCACTCATATTCCTTCATACCTTGCTTGATAGTCTAGATAGATCTTCCATAGAAGATGGGGTTGACCTTTGTTCAGAACAATACGCTTACACTAGTGTGGTCTAATCAATGGTGGCATGATTCTAAGAGTGTTGGAGTTCATTCGAACATTCCATCACTCTATTCCCACACCTTGCATGCCCCTTATTGGATTTCCATCCTCTTACACGTCTGAAGGGACCTCTTAATGACATGGAATAATTCCATTTTAGATGACCTTATTTCCTAGTCTAACATCCTGGAAGATTTTAGATGACATTCCATGATAGGTTTGGTGTTTTGAATATGTTCAGAGGTCGAACCTTTTTTTGTCCCTATTATAGGATAATGGTATGAATGTTGTGTTTTGAAAATGTTCAGTAGTTATACTTTATTTACATGACACTCTCCATCTATTCCAGATTTTGGTAATTGTGATTCACACTTCCCATTCCACTTTGTTAAGGTCCAATTCAATGCCCCTAGATTAATCCCATTCTTTCACTAAAGTGTGTTGGAAAGGAAAGTTGGTTGTTTCAAAAGCCTTGTTCTCTATCCATAGACTCTCTTATCTTGGAAAATTTGGGTGGTATATCAATAATATCAGGCCCCAAGTTCTAGATTATTTTCCAACACTCTCATATGAAGAGAAATCATATGGTCATCCCTTGTTTCTCACACTTGGAATGACCCATGTGAGCTGAGGGGCCAGTTTCTAGTTGTCTCAGAAATATGATAAAAGTAATACAATAAAAGAAAAAAATATTTTTGAGCATGTTAATTAAAAAAAACCAAAAGTTTCATAGGGTCACCCACATATTGGATCCTCCCTTCAAAAAAAAGTTCCTTTAAAGCTTCACCTTAGAAATTGATCGCTTGAGTTCATCCAGCATCTTCAGATTGGCCTCAAAGACCTACTGACACACTTACAGATAATATTTATCTTCATTATACTAGGATTGAACATCATCATCCCGGATCCACTGCCAATACTATTCCTCCCAACACTCAGCCTCTACCACCTATAGCTTAGGATCATTGGCCTCAGACACTACCAATTGATCCCTCAAGTTTCTAGTGATCTTATCCTGAGTAGAAAAACCACCACTTACTCATGTTCCATCCCCTCCAGATATGAAATCTATCCCTCAACTTTCTAAAGTACCTGGTAGCCCTTAGCCTTATGTTTCTTCATAGCTAGATCAATCTCCTACCACTCTAAATGTGTTTTTTTCAAACAGGATTTCCCAAGTAAGCACAAGAAGGGTTCTAGAATCCAACCCACTAGTACCTATAATGACTAACCAATGGAAGAGATATCCCACTCATTGTGCTAGTTCAGCTATCTTGGATGAAAGTGATGAATTTTTTCACATTCTTATATGCATTTCAATGGAAACCCCAATTATCCTTAGTGGCCCCTGGTTTTGAATCCCCAAAATCATTAGGTGGAACAGGCTAATGAGAAGGAAAGAAGGACAATATATTTTTGGAAAGATCCCCCATGTGTAGGTACTCTAATGCGAGTGGATGTGGAATGGTTATATCTTTAGGCACAAGTGGCATGATGATTATCCTAGAGAGAACTTCCCCATTATTGAAAGAAGCCACTAATGAATCTCATTATATCACGGAGATGGATTCTTTCACCCCATATTTAGTTTCCATAACCACCACTGGTGTCAACTCTGAGGTAGGAACACCCGATGTGGAATCCTCACTTGTCTCATCCATTTATGTCATCTCCACTTCCTCTATTATAATTTTGACCCTAGCTGCGAATTCTGGTTGAACCACTATAATAGCTCCTTTATCCATCCCCATTGTGAGTCTTGTCTCAACCCACTCCATCGAGGGTGTGGTCTCAGCAGTTACCTTTATTGGTTCCTCTATGTCTCGCCCAATTTCCATGGCCTCTACATCCCTTTCCTCTATGAGAGTAGTATCTTCTATCACCACATTTACCTTAGACACAACAAATATGAGTGTTGGCATAAGTGGTAGGGTTCCAATCATCATTTGAAGTACCATTCAAAAATATTCATGTCTAGAATAGGAAGGAAATGAAAATAGTAAAATACTTAGAGGTGGAACAAATAAATGAAAATATTACACTTCGGTGAGAAGCTCATGAAGATTCAGGGGTAGTTCCCTGGGAAATGTACCCTCTGGGGATTCTGGCTTAGTTATAGGCACTAATGTCTGAATACTCACAGCTAAGACATTAGGATGGGATGATAAACTCTCCCATTCATGGGTTCAGGTCCTTTAACTCTACATTATAGGTCCTTCATAGACCTCCCCTTCCTCTGTACTTGATTCTTGCACAAGTGAAAAATGATAACAGAGTGAGATAGTAGCTCTAAGGGATAGGTTATATATGAGGCAAGTAAGATCCAGATATTTAGCCGATCAACAGTGATGCTTCTTCTTGTAGGGGAGCCTCTATAAGAATCACTTCCCTAAGACTCATTTTACTCATTGAGAAAAGGAGTGTTTATAGCTATTTCAGCTTCCAACATTTTTAAGGGATAGGACCTATCAAGAAACACCTTCACTCGATTAGTTAGTAGAAGTGCAATGTCCCGATAATGCACCAGTTCAACCAGTTCCATCACATAAGACTCCCCTTCACCCATAGACATTTGTAAAATGTCCTTAGCATGACCAATATAGGTGAGACACATCTTGCACCAGTTGATATGCCTCTACATCCCATGAACATCGAAAAATTTCATGAATTTATCCCAGTTCTCCCAAGCATCAGGAAATACATAATTTCTTGGAATGTCTATGTGGCGTAGCCATTTCATGTGAGCCTAGAAATATTTCCTAGGGAGTTACCCATATGGATCCCCTTCTTCTTGAGTTCTTACACTCAAGTATTTTTGGATTGGTGAATCTTCTCTTCTCCCTTCACATATTTCTTACTTGGGCACATGAACTACTGGTCCCCCTTCTACTACCCTACCTGCCATCCTATCTCTTCTGCTGCGACACTCCCTAGTCACTTATCTTACTCAAACCTAAGATGAAGGGATCACCCCTTTATTAGCTTGTATATACCACTTTCTCATAATTACCCTCAAGTATGTGCTCACCCAACTCTATGGTTAGTCATGAGTAAGCCTGTACTTAGTGATTGGTAGAGGCATCTCATTCTGCATCTTTCCAACTTTACATGTAAACATGTTCCATAACTTCCTTATCGCTAAAGGGTGGAACTCATTACGCAACTCTAAGTACACCTTCAAAGTAATCCTCTAAAAACACTTGAATTACCTTAAAAACTTATGTGGATTGAATTGATCACAAACCGGATCACAGTGGACTTTGTATACTAGTACCCCACCTATAACTTCTAAAAGTTATGATCCATACTCCTCGATACCAATGTCTTTATCAGTCACCACCCTAGTCAGTAGGGAGAATAGGTGGAAGGTGAAGTGATCTTCTAAGCGAACCTTATCTATCACTTCCTCTAAGCCCAACATGAAAGGATGACTCCCTAAAATGTTTGGGATTTTCATATCAAATATTGTTTTGTGAGGGGAAATAGGGTTTGGGTACTCATAACCCCTAATGTGTATAGCCACATAGCTATACAAAAAGTGGAAAGGCCCACCCACCCATAATGGCATCCTCCCTTTTCTGATATACCAAAGTACCTTGTATAATGTTTCTAGCTTTGGGATTCCAAGGTTGACATGCTACCCTGTCATGAGCATCACCATCATTATGAGGGTTTTTGGTCACACCACATGTGTGCATCCCTCACTGGGAGAATCCACCCAAAAATGAGCATCATGATGAATCCCGTCAATTTGACTATTAGTTGAGCCTCATTATTGACACAGTATCCCTGCATATTCCATTAGATTTCTTCTAGAATCCACCAGTATGATCCCTCTTTACCCCACCGGTATCCTTGGGACATGTTCATAGCTTCATCAGAAACTTTCTTGTAGGCTCCTCCCCCTCCAAAGGCTCCTCTACTAGTTTGGTAAGAAGTATCTGAACCACTTCTTGAAAGGAACATCCCTTAATCCCGACTTCTCCTCATTGGTCCCCTACACCAGATCCAGAAATTACTTTGCTCATGCCAAAAGTTTCTCCTGGTCTCCCCATACATTCTACATGGGAATAAATTCATTATAGATCACCCCAGAATCGTAATCTTAGATATTTGTTTGAAGGTCCCAATGTCGGATGTCGACCTCCCCATGATGCAGTTGAAATTTATTGGTCTTTGGTGACCATCTTCTCAGTACCTCAAGAATGATCTCCAGTGGTTGGTAAAAGTGAAACTGTGAAGCCCATGTTGCATCATAGAGTCCTATCCACTTCATCTCTACCTCAAATTATTAGTATGAAGCGCATACCCATTAGGCCCAGGCCCACTCATTTGTGAATATTCCACCCTATTGAAAATATCATACATCATTCCGCCCCTTATAGGGGTCCCCCAAACCCACTTTATTGATTGTATAATACTATAGTGGAGATGAATCATCCTCCAACTTATCCCCATAAATGTTTTTGACATGGTTTTAGAGTCATTACACTGTGATGGGTAGATAGTATTTCTTCATGTGGCCAAAAGTATCCCTATTCCACCTGTATATTCCTAGTATACCCATGAACTAGTAGGTTGGCTAATCCCTACTCACCGCCAGAATAAAGATTTCATCCCTCAATAGGAATACAATAAGACACATAATCTTTCACAAAGGATATTCCTTTAAATACTTGTACTTTAATCTATTAAAATATTCATGGTCAGAGGAACTTCAGTCACACTCCCTGATCATGATGTTTTTTGCTATATATTCCCTCCGAGTAGCATTTGTGCTGACTTTCTGAGAATCCATTAGATTCAATACATAAGTATTTTTTGAGTCTGGTTTTCAAATTTTTTTCATAATACTATTTGTGAAGCCGCTTCATGGAGCTTTTGTCCGAAGTTATCACTTTGTGAAGCTATGGTTGGTGGTTTTCGGTTTTCTATGTAGCATTCATAGAGTAGAATGTCGAAAAGTTTGGTTCTCTAAGGAAGCATTCACTGAGTACATTCATAAGGATTGTGAGCTTCACGAAAAGAGAGAAAAAATATTTTCTTTTCCTGAAGTCAAGGGACTTTAATGGCCCTAACCCCATTGTATTTATAGTAATACAACATCCTGGGCTTCACGATGGACTTCACGCTAATGAACAATGAGAATCAGCATCGAGAATGATCTTTTTGAAAGGGAGAAGATTTAAAATCTTCAGAGGTCCTACATCAGAATACAACCCTACATTTTTTCATCAGATCCCATTTTATTTCGGGGATTTTTTTTGTCTATAAATAAGTACTACATGTTATGTCAAGAAATACGCAGATGGTTTGCCTAGTTTGGTGTAAATCTGAGCCAAAACAGCTCAAAAAACACTCTTAGGGGTCTGCTTTGTGAATCACTTCTGGTTTGTGAACTTCTGAAGCTCATTGTGATCATGGAAGACAAGGCCCCTTTGTGAACATGAAAATTTGGGATGATTCCCTCCATGATTCTAATAGTTCTTCACGACAATGCGGAGAATTGACAGTGGCCTTTACGAGTCCGACGGAGTCATGCCCATTCACAAATCATGTCATTTCTTCATGAAAAACATCCCATCTTCCCCATTCTCCTTGCATATAAATATCACCCTCATTATAATGTTTATTGAAAGTTATCTAACCATTAAGCTTCTGAATTTCTCCAGATTTACGAACCTCCCAAGCATCGCTTACTAGATGAAAAATGGAACATATAAGGTACTTGGGATTCATAAAACCTCATTTCACGTGTTCCTGAAAGTATCAACACTTGTTGGACATTCCTTTTGAAACGGTCTCTACCCTTTTCAAATAAATAAGGTCACATGGGGTACATGAGGCCTCGAAAAGCATTCAGCCTTTGTGAGGAACCCTATTCTTGATCTAGGACTTCATCCTAAGGTAGGACCACCCAATTTCAGGAAACCTACTACTTCGCGAAGCCCATGACCTTTACAAATCACCTATCTACAAGGCGCTATTATTTTTAAATATCCTATATTGGTCCTATATATGATTCCTCCCTTCTGTTGACACCTCTTCGTGAAGGTTGAGTGCCAAAACTCCCGACACCCATCCAGGTCTAGTCTAGCTGCACCTTGAGTACCAGCGTGACATGTTCCATGTATTCCTATTGAACACTTCACTTCAAGTGTGGCCCAAGATTCCCACCTAGATTTTTATTTTAAGAATAGGTAATATAATTACTTTTTCTTCTCATCATAGGCATGGTAATGTGGACCTCAAGATTGGCCACTCCTCCACTTCATTAATACCTTGCATTTATAAATCCATCCCCCTCTCAAAGGTGCATGAGAGATGGTTATATAAATATAGGTGGTAAGAATTGAGTAACCCATGTCCATGTTGCATGATGTAAAATTTCCTAGCACCAATGTACTCAACACATGATGTTAAACTGTGTACTTACCCTATGTACTGAGCACGGGATGCCCCATGCGTGAGTGGAATGGGATGTTCTCTACAATGCCCACCCTCACATGGAATGTGATCCTCCTAAAATAGAATTATATCCTCATAAAATTGAATGAAATCATCCTTGAGGATCTTATATGCATAAGACCCAAACCAACTCTCTCTGGTGCTTCTTTCATGATACGAGTGTCATGACTACTGATTCCTCTTATATCTCACACCAAGCATGACTCATGTGGTCTTAGAGGTTGGTAGTGACCTTGATGTCCTCCAAAACCCCACCACATGACTTATCTGTAGATATAAGCACCAAATTCCATCCATACAGGATGCATTCATATGTAATACCCAACCATATTATCTCAATTGGGCCTCCTCTATAGGTTTAATCCCAAAACCTTTTGAACTACATGTGATTTTATTCCCAACTAACTAGGATACATAAGAAGACACCAGGAGGTTCAAACCCAACATCCACATCCATCATGATCTTCCATGGGCCACATCCCTACTAAGATCATGTCACTCACCTGGGATACCACATATCCTTTAGGTACATTGGATTTCTTCCATGCATAAGCCCCACAATAACTCCAACGAAGAGAAATACTCTTATAATGGGAAGCTTCTATGCATAACCCCAAACTATCCATCATCGATGATCCCTTTGTGATGTAAACTTCCATACTGCATGATGTTAAACTACATGGACCAGTCCTGTCATATGTGACATCGAACTACGTGGCTATTGATCCCTGTCTTCTAAGTAGGGTACACATGATGCCTCTCGGAGGTTCAATCTCAACCAATGGTAAACATTGTTTCCCCCTGCTAGGGGTCCACCACCCTGATCCACCACTATGGTTTTTCTGATCAACCTTCACAGTGTGATATCTTCACTTTATTGGACACACCTCCCGGATCCTCCTCCACGATCATCTTGATCCATCCATGAGTACACCATTTAGGAGATCTCTCATAAGGACACACCAGCTTAATCTGAATCTATGGGGTGACATGATCAATTTACTCCATATCCACAATTTGTTAAACCCATGACTCAAAATGTTACCTCATAAAAAACATGGGATGCATGAGGATAAAACATTGGAAGATATGTGCCCATGGAACTGGATACCTCATGCATGGTTGATACATTCATTTCTCATTTGATGGATAGGAAGTGGGAAAATGGTTTTTAATCATCATAATAACATCCTAGTATATTTATGATACTAGTTTAATAATTTTTTATGTATTAAAAATTTTTAAAGATGTTTTATGAGGATATAAAATTTAAAGATCTCGGTTAAGATTTATATATCTTCTTTGAGAGACATCCTTTGGCTTACATGTTAAGACTTGAAAGATTGTTCTTACGATAATAAAATAATCTCTAAGATATATGGATGGAATATTGGAAGGTTTTTTAGAATTTATTTCATAAAATAGAGGGATAAAATTGTATGAATAATGGAGGAGAAGAGGTTCCCTTTTATAAGTTAGGGTAGACACACACATGTAATTTCTTTAATGGTTTCAATAATAGAATGTCACTTTCATATGAAAGTGGCTCCAAATGGACACATAATAAATGGTAGGATAATATGAGTTTTGAATTCCTTTTACTGATAATAATTATAAATGTTTGGGTGGAATTCCCACCTTTACTCTTGGCTTAACACCCCCCCCCCCCTGAGTAAACTCATTTTAACATTAACCATGGAAATGATATTTTATAATATTTACTATTCACTATAACCAAAAATTAAATTGGCCATATTAAATTATATTAATTATAATTATTCCAAATATTTAATCCAAATTACTAGATTCAATTTCTATAATATGTTGAAAATAAATTTTAAAAAATGTGCAAAACACAATGAAAACATATTTTAGAAAAAATGAATTTGTAAGCATAAAACATAAATTGCTTCTATTCCTTACCTTGTAAAAAACAATAATTTAATGTTTAAATATATTATTGAGTATATAATATATAAATTTCCTTATAATAATTAACCAATAGATACTAATGTAATTTTTTTAGACTGGAAAATAGTTCACGCAAAAAATATTTTTTAGATAAATGTGATGTAACACCCAAAAATCAACTGATACTAAAAGAGAGTATAATGATTGTTTTTATATAACTAATTATATTATTTGTAATTAATTTTTAATTATTTTAATTTAATATAAATTTGAATGATAATTGGAAATGTACTTGATAATAAATGGCATGTCTAAAAGAATCATTATTTTTTTCCTATTCACTAGAAAATAAATAATTGTAGAAAAATCCAAACAATTCACCCAAAGGTAATATTTACATGAATATTTAAAATATGATATTAAATAAAAATTAAAATTTCATAAAATGGTATAAATTAATTATTATTTCCATGTGAATTTTTTTTAATAAAAACCATTTTTGAATAAAACATTAATTTATAGTGTAAAATTGATTTATAGAAAATTGAGTTCTTATTTACTATGAATAAATCAATACCTTTTCATTATTTAAAACCAATATAAATTTTTTTCATAATGTGGTTATTTCAATTCATTCCTATCAATTTTAAAGGCTATGTTATAATGGTAACTTTTGAATGATATTATTTTTATTATATAAAGTAGTTTGTATAAAGCTCGATGTCACATGCAAAGAAATCTATCCAGAATATTATTATTTTAAACCACATTTTTAAGGATTTATATATAAATAGATTATGGTAGTGGATATTATTGATAAACATTCATCTAGTGTTTTCAATTTCATCAATGATAATACATTACCATGGTTTGGAGTGCTCAAGTCATTCTTCATAGATAATGGCACTAATTTCATATTTTAAAAGTTAAAGGATTTAATGGAGAAATATTGGTACTCTCATAGAACCAAAACCACTCATCACCCTTAGTCTAGTGGATAGGCTGAAATTTCAAATAGATAAATAAAAATAACATGGAATGTTATTGTCAAGTTCTAGAAAGGATTTGTTTATTGAGTTGGATGAAGTTCTCTAGGCCTATAGAACTACTTATAATACCCCTATATGGATTTATTCTTATAGTATACTCTTTGGAAAGACATGTCATCTGTATATATAACTACATCAAAGTACCTTTTGGGAATTGAAGGCCATGAAATATCATTTTATGTATTCTAGTGAGAGAAAGTTGCTGGAGTTGAGTGAGGTTGAGGAAATTAGAAGAGAGTCATATTGGAATTACCATATATACAAAGAAAGAACAGAATTTATTCATGACACAGTCATTAATAATATATAATTCAAAGTAGTTCAAAGGGATATTTAATTTTATGCTCATGATTTATCTGGGGAAATAGAAAAACAAGTGTTCTTTACCCTTCTCCATTCTAAGAGTCCTTGTAAATGGGGCTGTTGAGATGGATTGAGAGGGGAATCAACCATTTTTAGTCAATAGTCAATGAATAAAACACAACATTTAGGGGACATTGAAGGCATTATTTTTTATCTCCTTGAAAGAAAGTTAATCTTGTATTGAGTTTAATTAAGGAATATAAACTCAGTGTCTCAGGGAAATTGACCCATGAATCTAGTTCTTATTTGTTTCCTTTTAATATTATTTTTTAAATAAAAATAATATCAATTGTTAATCTCTTTGTCTTGGAATACATTTGAAACCATTATCAAGGTGATCACCATGGAACTGTGAATCTCTCGGCTATTAAGTTCCTAGGGGACTATGAATTCATAATTTTGGAAAAGTTTCCACATGACAAAATTCATATTACTATTTAAATAGAACCCCCCCCCCCCAATAATTTTTTACTGTTATTCATGCCCAAATGAAGTTGTATCTGGGATAATCTAGAGTAATGAGTATCCTATTAGTGGGCCCTTATAAAAACAAATTGTAAACCCAATATAAAGAAGTAGTAGTGGAATCGGATTTTCCTTTATAGAGTAATGTTTTATGGATGTATTCTGATTCTATTTGGTGGGTGAATGTATTAAAATAGTAATATAATTAAATGAGGTGAGTTCTTAAATTATTATATGGATATAGTGTCCTAACCTTGAATCATTCCCTTACCAATTCTATAAAATCAAAATTTTCTTCTAAATATATCATAATCTCTCTATAACCAAGTGAAATATCACTTAAATTACCTTATACTAGAAGTGTTGATATGATTTGGGTAGTACAATAGTCATTGTAACCCCAACCATCATATATCTTGGTGATTGGATATCTCCTCTCACCCTACTATTTCCCAACTACTCGTAATCATGTGTAGTGGAGTGAGTTTGAGTTTCTATGTGTCCAATGTAGAGATATAAGGAATATAAATTTAAAGTTAATAATCATAAGTAAACCTTTTAAAACCTAAAGACATTCAAATAAATATAGAGTGATCAATATAAGATAGAATCAATTATAATATGGAATTCGTTTACAGGGAAGTATGGATAGTCTCCTCATATCAACCACTAATGGTTTATTGTTACATCACTAAAGTGTTAAAACTAATGAAAATTAAAATAAGGTATGAAATTAAGATACATCAGAAATGGTTTGATAATTGTAGAAGAATCCACATTCTCCATTGAATATTTCAAATTTTATAGAAAAATTCTTTGAGTTCTTCATTATTTCATTTCCAACCACGTGATTAGCATGATATTTTTTCAATGAGCCTAATAAGTCATAATTATTATTTAAAATCTATGTAATATCCTTATATTTAGATCGATGACACATACATAACTCAATTTTTAGGATTTCTACAAATCAACACCCTCAAATCCTTTTTAGTAAAGCATTCTCCTCCTATAATAGTTCTCTATAATTCTTTTTTAAGAATCAAATATAAATTATTTTCTACTCTGCAAAGCTGATGATGTATGTGATGGGTAAGGGATATTGATTTTAAATCAGTGTATATGGTAGAAAAAATAGGATTGATCCTTTGATGTTAGACCTGTAAATATCTAGATGTGTTTCATGGAAGTAGACTTGAATCTCGAAAGTGCTTTGATATGCATGGGAACAGGCCTTTGATATGTATTGGCTTTAATGTTGTCTTCGATTTTATCAGGATTTTTTTTATTTCTTCATCGACACAAAAAAACTTAGGATGAATCTATTTCCATTAAATCTTCAACATGGAATCTCATCTTCTTCAAAATATGACATTAATTTTGATTTTTTTTTCTAGTGTATCCAAACCATCTTTACTTCCAATCATTCAAATATTCAATCTGGTGGTTCCTTCACGATTGAGAAGTTATTAAGTCAGACATTTTTATCTTTGATCAGCCTTGTGTTCCATTCTAACATCTCAAGCCTCGGTCGAAACTTATATTATCGTCAATTTACCCCCGAATTTGGTGAAACACCCATTATAATAAATATATATGAACAATACCTTCATTGATTCATACCCTCATCTCAATCCTATACACTTCACTGAATATATATGTTCTATATAATCATGCACTTGAGCCAGCATGAAGAGATCAACATCTCAAATGATGGCCACACACACAATAATATTCACCTAGGAAATAAGTCTAACACTTATCACAAACTTATTCAAGATCGAAATACCAGTGAACTAGTAAAGTTTGAAGTATAATCATGAAGGTAATGGATTTTTGATGGTTCATGGAGCATAAATGTTGTAAGGAGTGTCGGTGGCACACCTAGAGTTGATTGGTCAAGCAGCCCCCATGTCATGTCGTCACCAAGATTACATAGTCATAGCCAGCCACACGATTTCGCTCGTAGCACACTTGTTCTGGGAGAACATACTCCTCATGCCATTAGGTCTTAAAAAACATTCAAAAAACTCACTTAGATTATCTAAAAATTACTCATTCATCTCAAGGTTCCCAATGCAACAAACGGATCATCAAATGGACACATGGTTTGAAAGATACGACTAATTTAGTAAAAAGGGTTTGGACAAGTTTGGGTCTGACACGACCTAGTCCGGCTAACCCAACATGACCCGGTCAGTCTAGTTTGGCATGATGGACTACTAGAACACTTCCCTCTAGGCTACTGGGGTGTCCCATTTCACTAAGCCTAGCCCACCGCATACGGGCAAGCTCCTTCAGTGCACAGCTCGGTCGTGCGCTCCTGGTTAATGTAGATGGAACCACGTCTTATCCCCATAGTCTTGTGGCCCTACTACTATGGGTTCCTCCTCTGAAACGACCTATGATCCATGTCCCACCATATCATCTAGCATGGTATGTGCCGTCATGGGATCCTCCTCTGGTGCTGTCCTACTGGACCACAGTTGTGTGCCCCCATAGGAACTCGACCTCCCACTGGGTCGTGCACTTCCCTTCCAATAAACCAACCTACCAGTGGCCTGCCATTCTTTGTGCCCTCCACTGTGAGCCACATTCTTAATTTAGGGATCTCATCTCACCTCCTCAATTTCATCTCAGATCACAACCTTCGGTCTAGGATCGTTGCGCCATGGATTGTGGGTGACACGATCGATCGTTCGCGTAGGGTGTCAATAGATGAAGAATGCATGAAGAACATGATAGATTTAGGGGGTGGTATTAAGCACATTTAAACCAAAATAATGGATCTTGACCTTGTTCAATCGACCTTGATCCGTTCATGTTAGCAGGATCATGAAGAAACCAAAAATAGAATAATCACCAAGATCTATTCCCTTTAATCTTGAAATAATTATTCATCCCACACGAATGCATGAACCATGGATCAACCTATTCTTGGGTTGGCTAGCTTTTGATGTTTGATTTTAAGATGGTCAAAAGAAATCACAAAGATATTGACACACTACATCAACGTTGGATTAGTCGTTGATGAAGGATGGAGGTATGTGTCGTCATTGATCTTCAATCCACCAACATTCGTTGTTGAGAGAGAGCATCCCTCCCCTTACCGTAGGGGAATTTCAGAGTTATGGTGATAACCATGAATTACTCATAAATGTATTATAAAAAAAGTAAACTGCCACTACTTCAACACGCAACATCCAAATAAAATATTTTTATTAAATATTTTAATGACGTTCACATTCAAAAACAATATCTTGTAGTCGGCTGATGTTAGGTCGTGACTAAGGAAGAAACCCCCTTACGAACTCAATGGTTGTCTTGGATTTCCATTCTGAGTAACCATTTATGAGTTATTAGGATTTCAAAATAAAATAATTTTTATTTACTTTTTTTATTTATGGTTATTCCCCTGGTGACTTTTCTATAGATGACCTGGTCCAACCAATGTCAGGTCATTCCTAGAGCAAGTCCACTACTCTGAGCTCAACAGTGTCCCCATATTTCTGATCTGAGTACTCATTTAATAGTTATTTCACTTTTTCATAAAGAACACATTTTTCCTATTAAAAACATAACATATTTCAAATAATCATTTCATACACCCCAAGCATCAGAATCACACGTCGTCTTAGCACATGGTCTAGTAATTTTCCCAGTTAATTTGTAAAAATAAAACTATAGAAAATTTGTGTCATTAAATTCTCACCCCCCTTAGGGATTTATGTCCCCGAAATCCAAAAAAAGGGCTACTCAAGAAAATTTTGAGGGTACTGAGAATGAATCTGAGCCTCCCACTCCCAAGTTCTCTCTTTTAGATTCTCATGCTAACATCAAATGTGCACTAGAGGAATTGAATACCCATGTAGGATCCTCTCTTTTCAATCTTCAATCTCCACCAAGTATTCCATAAAAGTCACCACACCATTAATGTCCCACTCACCCTAGTCGATGACATGTGATGGATCATGCACATACCTCCTTAGTTGCGACACATGGAAAACATCATACACCCGATGTAACTGTGGGGGTAGAGCTAGGTGGCACTCCACCTTGCCAACTCTACTTGGAATCTGAAAAGGGATGATGTATCTCGGAGATAACTTGTCTACCCATCCAAATTTATGCAATCCCTATCGAGGTGAGACCAGGAAGAACACATGGTCTCCCTCCTCATAGTTATTAGGTATTTGACTTTTATTAACATATAACTTATGTTAGCTCTATGCAGTCCTCATCCACTCCTAGATGATCTGAACCTTCTTGGTGGTATCCCATACCAACTCCAAACCCATGAGTGTCGACTCTTCAAGGTCTTTTCTGCACAGTGATGACCTGCAAGGTCACCCATACACAGCCTCAAAATATGTCATAATAATGGTGGAGTGGTAGTTGTTGTTATAAGAAAACTCCGCCATAGGTAGGTGGTCCTCTCAACTACGTCCAAAGTCTAGGACTCAAGAACATATCATGTCCTCTAGAACCCGGATAGTCCTCTCGATCTGGCCATCTGTCTAGGGATGAAACATTGTGATCAAGCGCTAACACGCCTCCTGCAATCCCTTCCACATCCAGGATGTAAAGCAAGCATCATAATTTGAGATGATCATTGATGGCACTCTGTGAAGATGAACTATCTCCTGCACATAGAGGCATCACAAGTTCTATATTTAAATCTACTCATAGATCGGTAGGAAGTGGGTCGACATGGTGAGTCAGTCAACAATCACCCAGATGGTATTGTGTCCCATGGATATGCATGGGAAAACTATCATGAATTCCATAGATATATCATCTCAATTACACTCTATCACCTCATTTGGATGAGTTTAACCTGTTGAAACCTAGTACTTATCCTTCACTTGCTGACAAGTGAGGAATCAATAAATGAACTCTACCACAACCTTCTTCATTCTTGCCCACCAGAACTAACATTGGAGGTCTTGATAAAACTTTTCCACACTTGGATGTACCGCCAAAGGGGAAGTATGGAACTTCCTTAAGACCTCCTCCCCAATGTCACTATACTATTGTTCATCCTCTAAAGATAATGTATTTCTCCCCACCTTTCAAATATCCATCAAGGGTATACCCTATAGGCATTTGAGCATGTGTAGTCTCACAGTCAGTATCTCCAAGAAGTGTCTCCCTAACTCGTTGTAAGAGTGTAGGGAAACTACTATATATTGTAGATAAGTTGTTCCATCTCCATCCAGAAATTATATCTACAATGAGGCTAACTTCTTTGACACCTCACCCAGCAACTGCAAGCTAGATCTCTTGTTGAGAGCATCTGCCACTACATTACCCCTCCCAGGTGTATATACAATCTCAAATTCATAGTCCTAGAGGAACTATTTCCATCGTCATTTTCTCAAGTTTAGACCCTTTTGGGAGAAACTATACTTGAGACTCTTGTGGTCAGAGTAGAGGGTAAAATTCTCACCCATCAAGTACTATCGCTACTAGCTCAAGATCATAGGTTGCATAGTTCTACTCATGTTGCCTCAACTAGCATGAACCATAGGCATTCATTGCATTCCCGTGCATTAGGAAACAACCAAGCCTGATCCCTGGTGCATCACAGAACACCACGTACTCAACACCCCCCTTCGGTGATCTTAAGATAAGAGTTATCATCAATCTATGCCTCAGCTCCTGAAATCATTGTTTACACTTCTCTTTCCACATGAAAGGCTTCCCCTTCAATGTCAAGACCGTCAAGGGCACTTTTACCCTAGAAAAATTGGGTAAAAACCTCCAATAGTACAAATCCAAACCTAGGAAACATTACACCTAGGTTACACTCTTGGGTGGCTCCCAAGCAAGAATCACTTTAATCTTAAGTGTATATACTGCCAATCCAGCCTCTGAAATGACGTGTCCTAGAAAGTGGACCTCCTGAATCTTGAACTAACACTTTGAGAGCTTCTCATAAATATGGTGATCTTAGAGTGTGTGTAGGACTATCCTCAAGTGTATCGCTTCCTCCTCCTTGGATGCTAAGTACACTAGGATGTCATCAAAGAAGACCATGAAGAACTGGTCTATGTAAGGTTGTAATATTCTATTCATGAGTCCCATGAGAACTTATGAGTTGTTCTTCATGCCAAATGGAATCACTAAGTACTCTTAGTGGTCGTACCGACATATAAAGGACATATTCAGTACATCATTGTTCCGTACACGAAGCTGGTGATAGCTAGATATGATTTCTATATTTAAGAACCACCTTTCTTCCTTAAGCTGATCAAAAAGGTAATCAATCATCGGTAGTGGATACTTATTCTTCTTGGTCACCTAGTTTAGGTGCTGGAAGTCCACACATAACCTCAATCTCCCATCTTCCTTCTTGGAAAAAAAATTAGGACTGCCTGGGGTGAAACATTATGTCTCATGAATACCTTTCTGTAAAAGTCCTGTAGTTGTACCCTTAACTCAAGAATCCCCATAGAAGGAATATGATATATAGGTGTAGATATCAGTGTCATCCCATGGTACAAATCAATGCGTATGTCTACCTCCCTGTGATGAGGTAATCCAATAACATATTCCAAAAAGACATACTCATACTCATCCACCACTGTATGAAACTGAGGACTCGTCTCATCCACTACATCGAGGGTCATGCTAGCCAATTGGTGTGTGATTGGATACACCCTCCTACATGCGAGTCCATTTTACATTGCTTGGGTTTCCTTTTTGTTGACAAAGGAAAACCCAATCTCATCTCTGTGGATACACCGCACTATGCACCTAAAATAGTCAATATGGGCATGAACTGTGGATAACTAGTACATACTTAGAATGATGTCATAAGGCCTTGATGATGCTACAAAGAGATCCCAACCAAAACTCTTGACTCTTAGAGTAAGGGGATAATTTCAAAACCAATGTGTGATTTTTGAATCTCCTCCCATAGGAGTCTCTAATCACGGGGATCGATTCAATAGTTCCACTTGAACCTCTATGTCTCGAACAAGGTTCATTGTGAGAAAACAGTGACTGAAACTCGTGTTTATCAAAACTACAACTACGGTGGAAAAGAAACAAATCGTACCTCTAATCATCTATGGATCACTTGGATCATAAGCCTTCATCTTTTGAAGGAGGCCTCATCCCTATCCACAAGCTCTATGAGCCTGTGGTGGACCACATAGGGGTGATGGTGGTAATACCTCGAACCTCCACTCACCTCCTACTGCCCATCCAACTCTTCTACCAAATCCACTGCCTGGTGGACCACACTATTCTTACCTTCACCTCTGCCTCAACGGTCCCTCGATTGTTTTCTGATCATCTGTCTGGAAATTCAGGCAATCTCAAACCATGTATCCCTAACCACCACATGAGTAGCACAACCTATCCCTTAGATGAATCACTCTACCTTGGGAGCCTCACACCACTGACCCCATGTCCTGGGGTCATCCCCTGAACTGTATAATCTTATTGGATCTCTGTGTCAGCTATTAGCTACATGCTACTGAAGATTCAGCTACCTAACTCTTGGTGGTAGCTCCCACTGTCGGTGTCTGCTCCTCCAGAAATCTCTCTACTAGTATATCTCTCTCCAATATCCTATAATATATAGGAATACTAAGAGATATCATGGATTCCTTGATCTCTTGGTGTAGTCCCTAATTAAAGATTTGGACCCTGAAAAATGGGTCTCGCACCATATTTGTGGACTAGCGAGAATGATCCGTAAACCTTGTTGGGTACTCTGATATGGTCAAGATGACCTTCTACAGATTTAGTAGCTCCTATACACACAGAGAGCATAACATTTCTAAGAAGAACTCCTCCCTAAATAGATGCTCAAAGTTTTTCCATGTGAGGTTCATCTCCTCCTATGTATGGATCACTAAGCTCCACCATCTCCCCGCGGATCCATGTAGAAGACTCACGGATATGACTGCCATCTATTCGAGAGGTTTCCTCACTAGGAGGAAGACACGCTTGACCGCCTCCAACCAACCCTCAGTTTCCTAGGGGTCTAGCTCACCCCTGAAGTTGGGAGGTCACTACCTTTGGAACACATGTAATGAACTTAGCCTATATGCATCCCTACTGGTAACGCTGGTACTAACTTCTACTCTCTAGGTGGTGGTATCAATGGTACACCACCCAGGGGTTCTATCTATGGTGCTAGTCCCTGTACAGATGCCTCACCGCTGGGAAGATCATACTCCTGATCAAACATAGGAATCCTGGATGGCTGTCTGTGTGGAGGCATCTTGAAATAGATCAATATATACAATATTCAATAGAGTATATCGGGTGATCTGACACTGACTCGATAAGGAAATGAGAACACACTCAATCCTATATGTTTCGTGTACCATTTATTTTCCCTAAAACTAGTGTTTTCATGTTTCGAGTCAAAACGAAGAATTCAGAGTCCTGGTGTATGGATACATTGTCCGCCACACCAACAATGGAGTCCCTGGTCTGAAATCTGATCTCAAAACACTTAACAATGTTTCCTCAATCCAATATCATAGACTCTTGGTTATTTAGGAAGAACTAACCACCTCGGATACCACTCTATCACGACCCATCCCTTGGGGCCCATGTCGTGACTACCCCAATCCCACCTCTAATAGGACAAAGGATAGAAACTAGCACCAAGTAGGCATATCCCACAAATGGGAGGAATTTTCCTAAGTAACTGTATACACACACACACATCTCCAAGAAAAAGTGTTGAACTGAAAACACTATGTAAATAATCATTCATCCCTATAAGATACAAAAAACAGAGTATGATAGTACATAACTAAAAGTAAATGGGGCCATAATACAAGCCCAACCAAAAAGAAAAGTACAAGCTCCTAAATCTCATCCAAAGAAAAACCTAACTGAAGGGTAGGTATAGAAACAACTATCTAAAGTCGCTAAAGCACACCTCATCTTCCGGGACTCTCTCTAAGAACTATCTGGCTCCGGTCCACCACAAACTCTGTCAGTCGTCTGTACAAGACACGACATGTGCAGGCATAGCACGTGCAAGGGAGAGTAAAAAATACTTAGTAAGGACCCTAAAACAAAAAAGGTACACTATAAAGGAAACACACAAATTACATGAAAAATGAAACACATGATGTACAGTCAATACGATATGATTGCACATGTATAAGTCTAAAACACGAATATAAGGATTTACAGTTGTAGTCCACAGATCTCCAAGACTCTATGACACTAAAGGTTTTTGAAATGCATGGAGCATCAATGGTGCACAAAGTGTCTATGGTGCATGGAGTGTCAATTGATCATAGATAATCCATGGAGCATGGAGCATCATTGGTTCCCATAGTGGTAATGGTGTCTAGGATCTTGATAGAACACCCAGCATCAATGGTTCATGATACATCAAGGGCGGACGGAGCATCAATGGTTCATAGAGCATCGATGGTGCACAAGGTGTTGGTGGCTCACAGAGTATTGGTGGTGCATAGAGAATTGGTGCCACACAGAGCATCGATGGTTCAAGAATCCCCCAAGTCACGTTGTCGCCAACATTATATACTCACACCCAACAATAGTATTTCGCTCATAGAATGTTTATTCTGAGAGAAACTACACCTCAAGACATAATGTCATAAACCAACTACCTCAAAAACTCACTTAGAATATCTTAATAGGACCACCTCATCACAAGGGACCCTACACTTCAAATAGATCATCAAACAGACACACAGTTTGAATGATACGACCAATTTAGTAAAAATCATCTGGTCCTGGTTCGGTCTGACCAGGTCTTGCCGACCTGACCCGACTCGGTTCGCCCAACCCGACTCGACCCAGTCAGTCTGCACTAGCCTGAACCATCCTAGCCTGCTAGGCTGCTAGAATTTCCTAGTTTTCCATGCATGGCCCACTGCATGTGGATCATCTCTTTCAGTGAACAACTCATTTGTGCGCTCTCAAACAACACTGTCTCCACATTCAATGCATTCAACACCACATCCTAGCCCCTAGTTCTGCGACCATGTTGTTGCGGGGTCCTCCTTGGACAAGGCCTCCCAGTTGTGTCCCACTACAACAGTCATCGTGGCCTCCTACTATGATGCCTATCCACCACCCACGAACTACGCCATCGTAGGATCCTCCTATGGCATGATCCCATTGGACCGCGACTGTGTGACCCCATCGAAAACTAGCCTCCCGCCAAGCCAAACACTGGCCTCATCATTAACCACCCTACAGGTAGTCATCCATTCATCATTCCCTCCATCATGAGCCGCCTCCTACCTATTGTGCTCCCTTCTCACCTCCACATTGCCATTTCAGATCACAACATTTGGTTTCGGATCGTTGCACCATGGATTGTTGGTGCAATGATAAACCATTCGCATTGGGTTTCAAAGGGTGAAGAACGCACGAAGCAGATAGTAGATTTAGGGGTAAGTGATTAAGCACATGAACACCCAAGGAATGGATCTTAGCCTTGTTCATTTATCCTAAATATGTTATTGTTATTAGGGTCATGAAGAAACCACTAGTAGAATAATCACCAAGATTTATTCCCTTTAATTCCACAATAATTATCCACCTCGTAAGAACGACCAAACTATGGATCAACCTATTCGTAGGTTGGTCCACTTTATTCATTTGATTCTAAGAAGGGGAAAAGAAATCACAAAGATATCGACACCCTACCTCATGGTTGGATCAGTCATTGAGGAAGGACAGAGATATGTGTCATCGTCGATCCTCGATCTTTCTACATTCGTCATAGGGAGAGAGCTTCCTTCTCCTTACCTCAGGGGAATTCCAGGGTTATGGAGATAACCCTGAATTACTTTGTCATGGCTTATAAAAAAAGTAAAATGCCTCTGTATCAACACATAATGACCAAATAAAATATTTTTATTAAATATTTTAAAAGCATTCACATCCAAAAACTAACTTTTGCAGCCAACCAGTGTCGATCGATATTAGGCCTCACCTAAGGAATAAACCCCCTTACAAAATCAATGGTGAACTCAGATTTCCATTTTGAGTTACCAATTTTGAGTTATTTGGATTTCAATATAAAATATTTTTTATTTAATTATTTTATTTACGGTTATTCCCCTAGTGACTGTTTCTACATATGACCTGTGCCGACCAATTTTAGGTCAAGTCTAGGTAAAGACACTACTCTATACTCAATGGTGCTCTCATATTTCTAATTCAGGCACCTGTTTAAGAGTTATTTCAATTTTTCAGAAAAGTTTCATACACATGCTCTTAAAAACATAACATGTTTTAAAAAACCATTCAGGGAACCCTGGGCCTCAACAATCACACTCTGTCTTAGCAATTGGTCTTGAAATTTTCTCAATCAATATATAAAAAAATAGAGAAAACATGAGTCATTATAAGTCTGCGTCCATTTTCATCTACCTAGAAAAGGATCAAAACACACATTAGAGAACAAAATTTTATAATTTATTCATTAAAACTCTAATCATACTCTACTAACGCCAGGCTCAGTCAGAATTCATTAACATATCACAAGCATACAATCCCAGATGAAGACTTTGATGTATCATTTATTCAAGATTTAAAAATAAATGGGAGGTTCATATTAGGATAGATTTTGTTAATATATTTTCTATAGTTATATATCTTCAAGCATCTGGGTGGATCTGTTCATTCAGGAGCTTTGATTCAGAATCAATGGAGCTCAAAATTCATCCATCTAGTTCTTATCAATCTTACTTGTTGGATTGATTTCTTTATTATCAGCATCGAAAGGTGACCTGGCTTCCAGTGTAAGAATAATCTAAAATTTTTGTGTACTTTTTGGTCCATGCTCGGTTCAGTGATTTATTCATCTAGAAATGAATATGTTCGGTTTAGATTTTTTATCTATTATTTAGTTTTTCTTTGGTGGGTTATTTCATTCTTCTCAGAAACTTGATTGGATTGAATTATTTTGTTTCTTTCATTCATGATTGTCAAACTCTGGTTGTATCAAGTTTGGTACAAATTTATCTACAATATATTTATTTTGGTTGGGATTCTACTAGATTCTATTGGTCAAGTTCAGAGTTTATTCATCCATTGATACTCACTGGTGTCTTGGGA
This sequence comes from Viscum album, assembly GCA_963277665.1. Lineage (NCBI taxonomy): Eukaryota > Viridiplantae > Streptophyta > Magnoliopsida > Santalales > Viscaceae > Viscum > Viscum album. The sequence goes on from OY728148.1 coordinate 2,134,061,104, forward strand.
TTATCTCTAGTTTATCTAGCTTTGGTGGTTTAATTATTTTGGTGGGATTCATGGTAAACTAAGGGTACATTTGACCATGGTTGAATTTATGAAGTCACTTAGGAAAATAGACCATAAAGAGGGAAAGATGTGGTTGATGGATGTGTTGCATTCAACTATAAATATGGTATGCACATAATATCAGTGGATAGACTGGTCAATTGTGAGAAGAGGGAGGAGTGATTAATTCATTACTTTCGAAAATTTCAATTCAAGGCATGGTCAACTCTGTTTTTTTTTTTCAAAACCCCCCATAATAGTAGCTAGGGAGGCACATCATATTATCTTACTTTCAATAGAATTATTTTAACCTACATTCACTTTATATTGTTATTTTTCTTCACATATTGCAAGATGGAAATTGGAACTTTAGGTTGCATCCAGAATTATAAAAATTTCATGTTATTCATCTTAGTTGATTAAGGATGGTGTGAAATAGTATCATACTATTTCCATATTTTTTAGCCCAAAATAAAAATATTAAAACATTTTTTTGGGGTGTATTTATTTAATTAATTGAAAAATTATGAAGATGAAAATTGGTTTTACCATAATATATTACTCAAATTTAAATTTGAAATTATTTATTTAAAAATTTTCCAAATGATTTACTCTCAATTAAAACAAAAATTTAGTATAGATTTCACAACATTCAATTTAAAATTACATTCATCAAAAATTGAATTTAGTTCCAGTATGGATTTTAAAGAATGAATAAAATCCAAATTTAAATCCTCTTATAAACAAATCCCAGGTTTGAAATTCATAATTAAAAATGACATCCCAGATTTCCCAAAAAAATCAATTCATGGATTCTCGTTAATTAAAAATTAATAAATAAATCAAAAATAAGATTTGATCCATTTTACTATTTAGTTTCAAAAATAACAAAAATAAATAAATAAAAGAACTATATTCTAAAAATAAATGAATTATTTTTCTCTTTAATTCTAGAAATTGAATAATGAATAAAAGTCTATATTTTAATCCAATTTATATTAAATCCCATATTATCTAGAAGATTCCAAATTGTATTTTTTTAACTAAGGTTAATTAAATTAGGGGATTAAATTCAATGAAAAATGGTTTAAATTTTTTAAAATTTCTAGTTCACATTTCTCTCTTAGACTTGAACAATTATACTCTTAGGAAATACATTGAATTTAAAAAGATGGCTATCCTTCCTAGACCTAATAAAAAATGACAGAGAATATAAAATTCATAGGTCTATCCATTGTTTCAATTATCATGCATATTCTATGATTTCAATTCATATACTCGCTTTAATTCAATCTAATTTCCAAGTCTAAAAGTGGATCAGATTAGATTTAAGTGGAATCAATGTTTCAATAAGAAGCACTTAAATTTTACCCTTCCCCTTATTTTTCTAAAACCAATGTTAGATTTTTTACTACATTGATACAACTAAATGAATTTTTTATAATTCAATTTCCCCTTACTTCATCTTCGTTCAATATTCTACTCACCTTAATTATTTCATTTTTTTCTATTAGTCACTTTAATGATATTTTTTTGAAGTTTTACTAGCCATGTATGTGAAAATAACTCTGCAAAATCACTTGTAGAATATATAAATAGGAATTACCCATTTACTTGGTCCCTAATTTATCATAGATTTTCTTTGGCATCCTAATTTCCCATTTTAATCTAGTTTCAAAGGAGTTATAAAAATTTACTTTGAATTGGATCCCTAAGGATTTTTTTTCAACAAAGGCTAATTTACCTCATATTATGATCAAAAGTATAGTGGCCTCATTTCATAATTATTATTTCATAAAAAAATTTCCACTCACACTCCCTTTCTTATTCTTAAGACCGTATTATCAATGAAAGTAGCAAAAATTCAACCATCGTTCATATAACTCTTACAATTTCATTACAAGTAATCTTCCCTACAATCTAGTGTTGTATTTAAACTAGAAAGGGCATCATTCAACACAATTTTCCTATCATAAAAACACTACATTTTTTAAAAAAACAAATCCAAGTGAAAGTATGTAAAGGTTCCAAAAACTCCATTATTTTTTCCCTTTTTTTATTTTTGTATAATTTTTTTATTATAAATTTACCCTCTAAAAATCTAAAAACAAAAATATACAGACAATATGTACAGATTCAAAAAAAATTGGGTTTTTAGTGAAATAGATTAAAAATAAAAAAATGGGCATTTACATCATAAAATAATTTACCTTATCTCCCCTACACTTAATTCATAAACACTTCTATTAAATTTCAATCATTCCATTTTTTATGTGAAACGGATTAAAAAATAAAATCATATAAAATAGTGTGAAGGAAAGAGAAAATTTTTTGTTCATTATTTAATAGAATTAGGGAGTAGTTTGGAATCCCCTAAGGGTTATTTTTTAGATCATTATAAAAATGATTTAGCTTCTAGTTAACCACATTGAAGGGGATCTATGAACTAACTCCTTTAATTTAAACTTCTTTAAATGGAAAAGTATTATTAACTGTTTATGGTCTAGTATACCTAGAATAATTTTTACTAGGAATCAGCTTTCTTCTTGAAGAGTACAACATATATTTGTCTCATACTAAAAATCTTCATTTTTTTATCATTATTTCAGGGATAGATTTAACATTATCCTTGTGTAGAAGGGTGTTCTGGTAATCTTCCCTCCTTAGTTCCTCCAATTCCATATTCTACAACTTTCTCTATTTTCCATATTTCCCAAACCTCTGGTTAACTTCTCTGGAAACCTAGAAGGATTTTTTTTCATCTCAATAGTCAATTCATTATTTCCTTTAAATAATTATGTCCATCCTGGGATGGGGAAAACTTTGGTTCTAATTTAGATTGGTTTTCCAATGATGATTTGAACTCATTGTTACTTCTACTTACAGCCTTCATAGGTAAGTACTACAAGAAAAGTGGAAATTTGAAATGTGTTATTTGCGACATATAGAAAAACCTCGTAATAATCATAAATACCTACATATTTCGATAAAAATTTATATCAATTACAAAAACATTATTTTACATGGGTAAAAGTGACGAATAATATTTTTCACCACTAATAATCCTTCTTGAAAATATTAAAAGTAATGGATCACGTTATCCATCACAAAAGGTTTTTGTAAATTTTTTTAAATGGATAACATGATTCATTATAAAAAGTCATGTCAACAACATTTTTTGTGACGGATAGTCTGTCACTATAACCCTCTCATTAAAATGTTAATTAAAACCCATTGGGTCCCTTTTCTTTTCTCCTCCCACCCTCAATTTGAACATCCTCTTTCACGCAATAGCCCCTATATGCACCCATATAATGTCCTACCCCATGATTCATTCATCATACATGCTTTTTATTTGATTACGGTTTGAATCCCCCAAGTAAAAACTACTCTTCATTCCTACTTCCATATTTTTATGATTTTTTCTTCCCTTTCACGGCAATTGGTTTGGTTGAACCCTAAGATAAAAAATTTAACCAATTCATATTTTTTATCTAGTATTTAGTGTTACTTCAAGTTTATTCTTCCATATTTTGGTGTATTCCATCGAATACGAGATATTCCAACTCCACACTGGTTTATTCCATTTGATTTGAGGTATTTTCTCAATGTTTAACATTTATATTTAAAAAATACTACATGTTATATATACATATATATATATATATATTGATGCTTTTTGAGACCTATTTATATATATATATATATTATTTTGTGCAATGTGTGTGTACATATATATATATATAATCATGCCAAATGTGGGGATCATTTTAAATGGAAACATGAGAGATTTGATTCTTGATTAATTATAATAGGATGATCTTTAGCGATTAAAATATTAATTTTGGAATTAATATTATATATTTGGTTGATATTAATGGATATAGGGTGGAAGTTTTATTTTTAGTTGAATCAAAATAATATTTAATTTATTATTTTATGTTATTTTTTGAAATATGATTATTATGGAAATAGTTTATTGTAGAGTCTAATATTTATATAAATGTGAACAAAAGTTAATATAATTATATTTAATTGGTCAATTATCGGTATTGAATGAAATATAAATTATGAAATTTAATTTATGGAATTAAGATGCCATATAATTTTAATAGTATAAGGAATAGTAGTGGAGTATTTAAAAATGCTAAATAATGCTCAAAAGAATTTAATATAAGATTTCATGAAGGAAAAAAAATATTGCAGCCTTATAAAAATAAATATAAATGAAATAAATTTTTTTGAAAAAATCATGTTAAAATGAAATATTTTATTCAAACATAATTAATTTTGTGGAATTTTGTTAAGGAAATTATCAAATACTATTCCTTATTAGGATCATTCAGAAAGCATGATTATGGTGATAAAATTTTAATGAATTGTGATAATTCTTGGATTATGGATGGGATGTTATACTATGTTCAATTGTCATATTATGAGTAAAAGGAGGATTTCATGAATCTAGAATATTATGAATATTTCATGAAAGAAGTTCTAGGTTTATTTTAAGTTATTATATTATATACATATATATATAGAGAAATATTCATAAAAAATTTTCAAAACATTCTATGAAGAATGTTCTTTCACTGAAAATGAGTATCATGATTGGTTTTTATATATTTAATATATTTGAATATAGTTTTATAAATTTTTATATATATATATATATATTAACATGTGAATATAAATATATAAACGTTTAAAAAATCAGGTTTAATTTATTATTTGTAAATATGAGAAAATTACAATAAGTTGTAATAAATTGAAAAAGAAAATATATGAAATACTATTTGTTATTGAAAATTATTAATATTTATTGAAAATTAATCCATAATTATTAAATAATTAGTACTTGTTAATAAATAATTTTATCAATTAGTAAAAATTTAAAAATATTTTCAATAATTATTAAACATTTTGTAATACATTGTACAAAATATAAAAAAAATTATTATTAAAAATTAGCCATAATTATTAAAAATTTAGCAATAATTAATATCATTTTTAATTATCATTAATTAATTTTTAATAATTAATAAATAATTATTCAATATTGGTAATATTTAGTAAATATTAGTATTAATTAGTAAATAATATTAATAATTTATAAATATTAGTAAATTATTATAATTTGTAAGAAATTGTAAAAAAAAATTATGAACTAATGTTATTATTAAAAATAAGTGACATTTCTTAAAAAATATATTATAATAATAAATAATTAGTATTACTTAAAAAATAATTATATAAATTAGTAATAATTAAAAAATATTTGTAATAATTAGTAAAAATTAGTAAGAATTCATAATAAGTATTCATAATTATCCATAATTAAAGTATAATAATAATTAGTAATTAGTCACAGTGAGTTATAATTATTCTTATTTCTGTTGTTTTTTTATACCTATGGACTCGGAATATAGAAATTGGTTTCTATTATGCGATCATGATTGGATAAATCATTGCAAAAATACAAATAGATATGGGATAAATCATATCTACATTGAGGGTTCTAAACCATTTATATCATTTTCATCGTCAAATTCAGAATTTTTTATAATGTAAAAATTAAATGTCTATTTCATAAATGTTATCTTAGGATGTTCAAAATGATTGACCATGTTGGAATTCATCTACTAATCTTTTGAAAAGATTTTATTTTTTTGGTATCAACATGCTCATTTTGTTCAGAAATGTGTGGGGTCCTCAGTTTAAAAGATGAGGTGCTTGATGCGTATAATGATTCTGTTAATCTGTCACTACATGACTTCACACTAGGGTTTCCATTTTTTTCATTTTAAGTGTTGATTGTGGATGTTCAAGTGTTGTTTTGCAGTTATTTAGGATTGGTTCACTATTTTCATCTCATAGAAACTACTAACTTATCCCACATCCATAACAAGGTAAATAACTACTTTTCAAAGGTATGCATCCATTTGAGTTTTCAAACCCAATGAAACTTGGGAACTTTCATTGGTTGAGAGGATTGGAGGTTGGGCTCATCACACCATTTTGGGGGTAATAATTTTCTCTTATGGGACTCTTTTATATATTTAAGATATGTTCAAGAAAACCTTCCAAATCCTGATATGGGTCTAATTACCCTAATAAAATTTTTTGGAGTTGAATCCTTTTGTATTAAATGGGGGGTTCTATTAGTGAGACCATTAATTTATATCTATGGTTCTTCATTTGTTTCCTGCTATTTTTTTAGAAATGGGTGGTTGCTTATATTTTTAATCCATATAACCAGGTACTCTGGAGTTTACTTCCATCTAGGGAGGAAATTGATGTTCCACGTATGTGGTTGAACCATTATGAAGTTTCCTATATATATTTTGTATAACAAGAATCAAAACTCACATAGTTCGTTTAACCCATGCTGTTGACACCCACCAAATGAGCATCAGAAAATTAACAAAGGAATAAATACCTGAAAATGAGTGTTATTTTCCCTGAAAATCAAATAAATATGATTTTGGTCATAATCATGTGGATCTTGTGAACCCCTAGTAGACAAGTAGTCGCATGACTAGAAGAAGTTCATCCAGATGGTCACACACAGCGTATAGCCTATGGAAATCTAGTGAATCCCCTTTTAACAAGTCCTTATGCTTTGCAAAGGCACCCTAGGAAATTTTTGATCATGTAGTGGTGGCTAGATAATATCCCTCATGTCATGTGATTCATCCACAGGTGGGTACATGAAAAAACATCCAAAAAACCTTGGAAAATATGAGGCAAATATCCAAAAGGTGAGATCCTCTTGCGGTCGTAAAACTCACATGATGCATCACTAATTAGAAGACTGATGGCCCTCGACAACACTAGAGAAAAGTCACAAAAACCCAAGGCATTTGTAAAACAAAAAAAGTAAATAAAAATGGTAGAATGTGGTAGGATGTTGTGGTGGAAAATATCATAAGATGTGACCTTGGTGATTCACAAGACACCGTAAGAACCCAGTTACATGTCCACCACATCTCATGAAATCTTGCTGGCATTCCACCCCCGTCACACGAAGGGAATCGGACATATCCAGGAAACTCCATGCTCCCCCTTTCGCTTCATAATAACAAATAGATGGATTTTTCCATGAAGTGATCATGCATATACACAAAACCCTTTGTTTTTCATCTGACGCATCACTAATATGTAGAATGATTTCCTTTGACAACATTCATAAAACCTCACAAGCTCCCCAACCTTTGTATTGTAAACAAAAAAAATAAAAAGGGCAGAATTTTGGATCCTATTTCAATCATAAATATCATATTATTTGTCGTTGGTGATCTATAGGACCCTGAAAGAACCCAATGACATGTTTGGTTCATCTCAAAAAATCTGGTTGTCATGACACCCTCGTTGGGAGAAGGGCCTTAGACACATCACAACATCCTTTCACCCCCCCTATCCCCAAAAGGAAAAATAGCTCAAATTTAACATGAAATGATCATGAATATCCACGAAACCATTTTTTGGTCACATGATGATGTAGGGTCCTGAAAAATTCGCAAAGGAGATTCTACCCAAATCCCCCAAAGAATTGGGGGAAATAATCAAATAAGGGACACAAACAGGACCGGTCCGCAAACCGATCCCATGAAGATGCCACGTGGACAGGCCCTACGAAGCGCCCCCTCCACGAACCATTTTCATTCACGAAATGGAGGCAGAGAGCCTCCGCGGTCGCGATGTAGGATGGGCGCCAGTCTGGTCCACCGTCATGAACCACCCTAACCGCGAACCGCGTCGACCAGTTCAAACCGCACCCGCTGTCATTCGCAGAATAGAGGCGGAACCCTCCACAGCTGCGGAGCACTCCCTAAGTTCGATTCACGAAGGGGGGGAAGCGTTCAATACCCACCGCAAATCGTGGATTGACCAAGTCAGCTATGAAATGGGTATTTGGTTATGGGCCTCCGCAAAAGGTGTCGTATAGCCATAGATACATCCTTTTCCCCAATCTATAAAAGGAGACCAAGGGGGAAAGAAAAAGGGATCAGAGAATTGGAATCGAATTCGGAGGGATTGGAGATTCGGAAGGAGATCGGTTGAAAGAAGGCTTTAGATTTCGCAAACAGTGAAATTCCCATCCGTGAACCACAACAGGTATACGAATTAACAAGGAATTGGAAAATGCATAATAACATGGTGAACCACGAACCTAAAATAACAAAAACAAGGAGAACCGCAAACCATACCCCCTCCGCGGATGACATCCCAGTGGATCAGGGAGTTTATGCCTCTTTTCCCATCTGTCACACCGCGTAGCACTCTCCTGCGTGGGCGAAGCCCCGACCGATGAGCCTCTGACCGGCACCGCCCTTGGCTGCCGCTGCCCGCATGGAACCCTCTGCGAACCATCCTAGTTTGTGGATTGAACCAGAAGATGTGAACCACCCAGGTTCGTGGGATGCCAATCAGTCCGCGGACCACCCTGGCTCGCAGACGACCTCTCCAGCTGTGTGAAAATTCCCCACGCGAAGGGCGCCACCACCCATACCTCTCGGTGGCTCACCAAATACTTCAGTGTTCTCATTCCTCGGGCCAGATAAAATCCTTCCGATCCAGCCAAGTCCTTCATGACTCTCTTATTGGCCTATTCATCAGCCCCGAGCCGAGGCCTCCACCAGAGCCACCGGATCCACGTGGTGTAACTTTTAGGCGCATCAGTGTGCCATTTTGAGTTCACATACCCACGGTAAGTAGAGGCGAAGGGGTTGCCTTGACCCTTGAGCAGATTCCTGAAGCATTCCTGGGTTCACATTCCCAAGGTAGTGTGGAGTCTGATCTTGGGAATCCCCTTTCTTCCCCTCCACTTGTTGAGGGTTCCTCAGAGATAGTAAAATAGCCATCAGAAGGAAGCCCTCATGCACTGCAAGAGAGGTGACGGGCATAGTAACACCCCTTTCCCTCTCCCACTGAGCTTTGTTGCCACGGGCATCCGCCTATGAGTAAGCCCCAACCTTCTGGGCCTCCTCAAAGTGTAATCCCCAATCCATCACCCTGGGCCTCGTCAAATTTTAAGCCCCAATAAATCATTATGGGTCTCTCCATGTGTAAGCCCCACTCCACTTCTCACAGATGCACCTTTCATGACGTGATCGTCTGGTCCTTGCTGCCTCTTGTTTCTCACACTGAGCATGACTCAAGTGGGCTTAGAGTAACCATCGACCATGACATCCTCTTATGGGCCTCATCAGAGTGTAATCCCCACAAAGCGAGCTATGGGGACTTTGATCCATGTCAAATCATGGTACATAGGAAGCCTCCACGAGGTTCAAGCCCACCACTCAGTTGTTTCTTCACGTCGAGTTCCACCCTCGTCCAGCATGATGTTAAACTGTATATGCGAACTACGTGGACTTCGATCCCTGCCTCCTAGACAGGGTACGTAGGAAGCCTCCAAGAGTTTCAAGCCCGATCACCATCGGACCCCAGGGTCCACATCCACGTCAGTTTTCCGACACTCCTATGAGAACTATGTGGACGTTGATCCCTGCCTTCTAGGAAGGGTACGTAGGAAGCCTCCATGTGGTTCAAGCCCAACAGCCATTCGATCCGACTATTCTCCACATCGTTTCACTGTGCCACTCCTAGTACTAACTTAAGCAAGTTCCAACTCTTCGGGGTCATTAATCCAATGAGGGATGGTAAACCTCAGGCATAAATGATTCTGAACCCCTGCATTCAGTTGACCACTTCCCACTAGGGTTGTATCCGTGGATACTATGTTTGGGTATAAACCAAAGATTCGCGAACATATGGATACTTCCTAAATCTATAAGAGAGTCCCAGAACAAGCAATAATTTCCCCCCAAAAAAGGTGCAATGAGCCCGACTTCCCATCCTCTTGACCAATGTGAGTTCTTAAGAGTCGCTGGTCAGACCATCCGGCGAACGACTGCCTTTGGAAAGCAGGTCCATGCTTCATTGGATACGGAGCCGTTGGGTGTTTCGAGGCTGAAAGCTGAAACCGAACGAAACAAAAAATGGTGAACCCGACTTGAATATTTAACCAAACATGACAGATTTAACCCAATCTCACTCTGTGCCCCCTTAAACTCATAAGGAGGGCCAAGCAAGGGCACTAAATACGCATGGGATTATGAGATGATGCTTTGACGGGTTTGTTGTTTGTATTTGTTAAAACATTTTTTATAGGTACTTTAAGAACTCCCTTAGATCCAATGGCATCACAAATGAACTCACAAGTGCGTGCTTCCAACAACGCAAGGACCATACTTCCTCAAAAACGGAGGACCCCATCACCCACCCAGCGTCTTCAACGCTGGGTTTTGGACGCGCTAATCCGAGAGTACCACGCGGATGGTACTCTCCCAATGGTGGAGGCGGCCATGCACGCCCTCCGGTCTGCCAGAACTCGTCGGTCGCCTACTCAATAGCGGCCACAAAGGCAGATCTAGACAGCCCCTGTCGCTGTCTCCAACCACTTCGGGAGTCTATCCCCGGAACGGGACAGTGCGTACCTCCCTTATCTTAGGGAGGCGGATGAGGTCGACGTTGAGGACTTCATCACCACTGAACAGGGGTTCTGCTCCAAGGCCCCCGCTGGAAGGCGTCATCACGGTCACACCGCGACTCAACATCCTCACTCCGAGGAGGATGTCTCCCCAAGGATTCAGGCCCATGCTCCCCGAGCTCCGGCCCCTCGGACCGCCCGATGAGGGTGGCAGATGTACAATCAGGGACCGGTCATCACCCTAGTCCCGGAGGAGGAGCTCTACTGCCCAGCCACGGAGACGTACCACGAACATGAACCTACACCTTTTCGATCCTCCCAAGCCTACCATCCAGACATGGCAGCATCATATGAGACGGTGCGCATCCCCGCTGAGCTCCATCAAGCCCATCACTCACGCAGGACAGCACTTACCAGGAAGGCACCTCTCCCTGCCCAGGGTTGTGAAGCCCACCAGCTTGATGTGGTGGAGACCCAGCGCCTACAAGACCATCTTCTAGTAGTTTCTTCTGATTCCCACCATCTTGAAATGGCGGAAATCAACAAAGCCCGCCACCCAGATGTGCCGGAAAATCATAGGCGGGCACGTCTACCCGCCAACAAAGGCCACCGACTCGATACGGTGGGAAACAAATATATGTGGGGCCAGCTCCCTGCAGATGAAATTAAAGTCTGCCACCCCGATGTGGCGGCAAACGGAGAGATAAATTGGCATATCCCGGTATAGGGGCAGATTCATTCACCTGCCCCGACACAGGAGAATTGTTAGTACCCACTGACCACTGGAGGACCAGAGCAGGATATTCCTACTCTGATACCAGAATGGGCATTCATACCCGTTCCAGCCAAAGATGTCTCTCTACATATCCTGGAAATGATGGAGGAGAAGGTATCGATCCCAAATCATATCTTGCAGACTTGCCAGCATGTAATTGCATCAGTGGCAACAGCAAGGACTCTGGCCCGTGAGCCTGTATCCCCAATTGAGGAAACTCATCTAAGAGATGAGATAGCCGCCTCGGAGTAGATCTACATCTCTTCTTCTGCCCAGGAGGGTTGCCGGCTATATTCTGCGATGCAAGGGCAATCGGATCGAGCAGCTTCACTCGTTCCAACTGGGGGACACCCGTCCATCATGGTGGATGCTCCAGAGTAGGCATATATCCCTGCTAAAAGCCAAGATGTTCGTCGGTGTATCCCAGCAGCATCACGGGACCCAATTAGACAGGGACCCAAAGGTGAAGGTCGTTATCAATAGCAGACGGTCCCCGCTGTCCGCAAAAGAGTGCCTCGAACACCCCGAAGGCAGCCGGAAAATAAAGATTGGGTTCATGACTCCGCTCTGCTGGAAGCTGGGGTTCCCAATTCCACTAAGCACACGTCAAAGGCTCAGAACCCTGCCCACCCATTACCATATTATGGGAGTGGAAGTAGCAGTTACGAAGGTCCTCCCCGCAATATCGCTACCATCAGCTCTAAAGGTCCTCCCCAGAGCACCCATGGGGGCTTCCCCCGCGGGCATATAATGATCGATCACAAGATCCCCTCTCTTTATGCAAGTCATGGAAACTCTCCATGTGACCAGAACATTGAGCAGCAAGAAGGTCCTCCACTTGCTGTGGTCCGCCCTGAAGGTCCTCCCTAGGGTATACCCTGCAAACACTCTCCATGTAGTGGGACCACAGATTGTGATGGTAGTCCTCGCTATCATAGTCGCAACAATGGAGGCCCTCCCTATAGTGACGTCTCATCACGACAAGAAGGCCCTCCCCTTGTCGTGGCCTGCCCTGAAGGTCCTCCCCAGGGGTTACGCTGCAATGGAACTCCACGCAGCCAGGCATCAAGTCAAGGTAGTAGTCCTCGCCACCCTGATAACGGAGGTCCTCCCCGTAGAGACATCGAGTAACAAGAAGTCCCTCCCCTCATTGCGATACATTCTGGAGGCCCTCCCTAGGATGTATCCTGCAGATATTTTCCCTACGTCAGTAGTAATGGTATTCCTCGCCATTTCCGTAGCTGTGATGGTATTCCTCGCTACCACGGCCTCCATTGCGAAGGTCCTCCCCGTATTGGCCCCAAGCAACAAGAACGTCCTCCCCTTGTCGCGGTGTGTCTTGAAGGTCCTCCCCATGATGCGCGTCGAACGTCAAGCCATGATGGTCATCCTCACCATGATGGTAGTTGTTGCGAAGGTCCTCCCCGTAACGATGCTATGCATCTAGAAGGTCCTCCCCTTTCTGCGACATGCCTTGGAGGTCCTCCCTAGGGTGTACACTGGAAAATTCCTCTATGCAGTGAAGCATCCAGTAGTAATAGTAGTCCTTGCCATTTCCGCAGCTATGATGGTAGTCCTCGCCACCACGGTCGCCATTGCGAAGGTCCTCCCCGCATTGTTCCAAAGCAACAAGAAGGTCCTCCCCGTGTCGCGGTGTGTCCTGAAGGTCCTCCCTAGGATGCGCATTGAACGTCAAGCCATGATGGTCATCCTCACCATGATGGCAGTTGTTGCGAAGCTCCTCCCCGTAACGACGCTACGCAACCAGAAGGTCCTCCCCTTGCTGTGACATGCCTTGGAGGTCCTCCCCAGGGTGTGCACTACAAAAGTCCTCTATGTAGGGAAGCATCAAGCAGTAATGGTAGTCCTCACCACTATGACCGCCATTGTAGAGGTCCTCCCCGCAATGACATATCATTTAGACAGGAAGGTCCTCCTCCTACAGAATCAAGCACCGAAAGTCCCTCATATGCCGAGGCACTCAGAAGGATGGGTTCGAGCATGTCGGATTCCCATCTTGCCACTAGTAACGCCCTTCTTCGATTAGGCGACGGTCCAGGGCCACGTTCATCCTCTGAACCACCTCGGAATCGCCCACATAATGACTCAGTACCTACCGGTCCCACTGCCTCTGACCACGTTGACAGTGAGCGCCTCAGTTGGGGGGACCAGGTAGAGGAGTCACTAGCGGGGGAGTATGCGGATATGCTACACCTGAGGAAATGACTAGCCAGGGATGATATACTAGTCATGTTTTGGCCCACGGCCACCCCTCAGTTCGACGTACCCAGAGAGTTGTCAGAAGAATTCATGCACAACATCTGCCATAATATACGGACGACCCTCCACCAACTGAAATCAATCTTCCCTCCCTATGATGGGTATGTAGACCACGTCAAGACGATAGGGGACCTCCTGCATCATATCGACTAGGAGGCCCTTTCTTCGACAAGATAACAACGCCTCGAGAGGCGCAAAGGGAATATGGAGGCAGCTTGCCTCCGTGCACTGCACGAGTTGCGCCTCCTCATCGGTGACACTCTGATGGGATTCCATATCAGGGGATGGGGGGAACATGGAGCTCTACATTTCACTTCGCTCCCCGCCCAAAATAACCCGTTCGGCATGGTGTCTTGTAATGTCATCAGGTCAAGACGGCAATCGAGTGCTCCCCCTGTTTAAGAAAGGTAATACACCCAACAGAGTCAGGCCTTGAGCAAGTCCCAGAAGCTTCATGCCCAGTGGGAACGAGCCATTCAAAAACTCCTGAATCAGTCCACTAAGATCATCCAACAGGCCTCTCGCCTAAGAGAGGCCAATCAGTGATCTTTGCCTGCTCCCCTAGAAGGGACTGATCCACAGGTGAATTCGACACCAGATCTGATTCACCCCCGGATGGGGGCATGCGAGATCATGTATGTCGCGATAGCCGTAGCCACTGCTACAATCCAAGTTCAACCCCATACTGCATGGATGGGGGCATTTTTAACAACAAATCCCCATAAGACCAATAAAACCAGGAAGAGACTCAGCATCCAGGGAACGGAGCCAACCCCATCCCTCAGGGCTGGGGGCATTTTTACCCCCTCAACAACAACCTCCCCCACGAGAGTCAGTATTATCTCATCTAGGGAGGACAGTCAGAAGAGGAGGTTCCTGTCATATCCCGTCATTTGAATCATCATCCCCTCTAAGAGGAAGTTGCACTGTAAGGTCACATCAAATAACTCTCTCTGCCACCCTTCGTCAAGAAGTTTGAAGGCAATCCCAGGTCATGAAAGGGAGGGCCAACAGAAGACATGGGAGATCCTCTTCCTATTTAGAAGATGAAGTCCCCTCCACTCCGCAATATGCATTCATCAACGGCATAGAGGCTAACCTCGTGGGTGAAACTGGGGAAAATTCAAATCTGAATGGATCGAGAGACGACGGTTCCGGTCAGGCTGTGACTCACAACGAACCCCCAGGTGTGCACACCTAGAACCAGAGGGACACTTTAAATATGGTCGCCCCTTTAGCTAACCTCCCTCCTCCTGCCCAGCGAGCTTCCAACAAGGATAGGAATAAAGTACAGTTACCCTTAACCCATCCCCTTCTCTCGATAAAAATGAGCCACTCATGCTCGAAGAGAGGTTCACTCGACAGGAATAAGAAATGAAAGAATTGAGGTGGCTTAACGCTGAGCTGCTCTAGAGGAACCGCCTTATTGAAAGTGCATCCCAAGAATAGCCACATCATGCACTCTCAGCAAGTGCACCTCAAAGGCTAAGGCTTGCCCCAGCAAACGAAGCACGATCAGGGCTCCTGCCCAATGAGGCTCCTAGTTTGTCCAGCTACCTAAATGTGGATGATAAATACCAGGATTTCCCTCCACTTAGGAGGAAACCGGAGCAAGTACACCTGAACCCTCTGAGGGTACTCCGAACGGAATATTCACCCTTGGTGTCGGCCAATCTAGATCCTCAGGCAATGCCTCGGGCTACGCCTGCCCAGGACCGGGCCCAACAGAATGTAAACCAGGGACTCACCAACACCATCGAGGCACTAACAGCTCGATTGGAAGCGATGGAAGGATGACACGCTCTGATACAGCTAGAGTGGAAACCCTACCCAGACTGGGTGACCAACACACCGCCTCCACCCAATTTTGGGATCCCTGTATTCCCCATCTTCAATGGATCAGGCGAACCAGAGCAGCATTTGATGCACTACGCATCCTATTGAGACCCTATGATGGGGACTCCAGAACAACAAGAAGAATTGAAACTCAGATGCTTCGTACGGACCTTGCAAGGATCCGCCATTGTCTGGTAATTGAGTTTGTCGGCCCAGTCGATAAAGAGTTGGGAGGACCTCCGACAGCAGTTCTTGTTCCACTTCAGCTCAATGTTGCCTAAAACAATGGTCAGCGACCTCATGAACTACAAGAAGAGGGAGAACGAGAGGGTCTCATATTTCATCTCCAGATGGAAAGGTCTGACCTATTCTCTGAATAAGACAATGACTCAAGATGATATGCTAGTCATATGCATCGATAATTTTAGAGATGAGCTGTGAAAACCACTAATACCAGTGGAGTGCACCACTGGATTCCGCCATCACTCGGCCATTGCCCAGAGAATTGAGGACTCCCTGTAGAGGACTAATTTGAAGTCCTGAATAGCCTCGCAAGATCCTGTGAAAAGAGCCCCTAGAGCTGAAGCATCTTCTGTCACACTCAAGTCGGCCCCTAGTCCCGCTCCACCGCTTAGGCCTCCACCAAATCGTCAAGGGCCTCCTGCATATCAGCGGCCACCTCCGCCAAAATGGGACAATCAGAGAGGACCAAAGTGGAACCAGTTTGAGGAATGAAGACAAAAATTATACTTGTTCCGAGATGATCAAGTACGCGGCTACTTCATTGCCTCCATGAACTGCAACTTTCTCCGCCTCCTGGAGCCAAGGAAGATTGAAGATGTCAGCCATGATGACAGGCCAGATTACTGCCCCTACCATTGGATGTTGGGGCACAGTATCCAAGAATGCTTCGTCTTTAAATACCTCTTGCAGAGGATGGTAGATTCTGAACAAGTCGAACTGGGACCACCCCCAGCACATGTGGCATGTATCTCTACCACCGACTCCGACAAAGAGGAGGGATGGAAGAAAGTCACCAGAAAGCAGGGGTAGAAATTTGACAACTGGATGACTCGGAAGACTATCAACCGAGCCCAGGGCATACTCCGAGCTCAACTACAGCAGCTAGTTTTGCCACCAACAGCCCCTGAAGCTGTAGATCCGACAGCATCGTCCTTACAATCCTCTACAAGCCAGTCATCCGGTCGGTGTCGAAGGAGGAAACAATCACAAGAAGAGCAGTCTGCGATGGGTCCAAAGTTAGTCCCGACCCTGGCAGACTTTATTCCCTCGAACTTGGCACCACGGACACTGACCCGCCAAACGACACAATCAGAGACAACCGACTAGGTTGACCTGTCAGAGGATGAAGAGCCAATCTTTGGTTCTATCAACGTCATCCATATCATGGAATCATTCCCTGACGAAGGGTATGGTTACGAACCTGAGCTCCCTGCACGAGGAGTCGGGAGGAGGAATCGCAGTGGCAAGGGATACCAGGGGAGGCGCAGCCGCAGCCGAAACCAACCCTACGGTTGGACCCCGACCCAAACTGTTAATATCGCAGAAACCCATGGGAGATCCCTTCAGCGGACTCAGCAGGAGAGGGAATGCCCCTCCACCTCCACAAGTGGCCACTCTGGCCCTGTTGTTCTACGATACCCACCAGAGGAGGAACAAGTGGCTGGCCACCTAGTGCGCACAAACAGACCGGTCGGGCCAAGTCCTCAAAACGCGGGAACACCATCAACATCCATCCCTGTGGCTGGTCCCTCCTCGTCAAATGCTCCATCTCCCAAAGAACCCGCTAAGACTCTCCCGCCAATGGAGAAGCGTCACCACTGGAGAAAAAATACGAAATCCTTAAGCAGCTGGCATCAGTACTAGCCAAGTTTTCAATCTTGGATGCCTTGGGTTTGTCAGCCGACCTTAAGAAGGCGCTTCTCGAAGCTTTGATCATCCCCCAGGAGTTTCAAGCCGAGTTAGCTGCCGCCGAAATTTACAAGACAGAGACTGACCTGGCTGAATGAAATGCGGTGATTTCCTTCATATATCAAGACAAAGATTCCATCATGCATAGACACATCAGACCACTATATGTGACCGACACACTGAATGGTATTGAGATCCGGAAAGTCTTTATAGACAATGGCTCTGGAGTTAACCTCCTTCCCCTACGGACACTCCGTAAGTTGGGATACTGTGAGGATGACCTAATTCCCTCATGCCCTTTGGTCTCAAGAATGCGGGCGCCACGTATCAGCGTACCATGAATCGGATCTTTAAGTTGTTCCTAGGGAAATTCATTGAATGTTACATAGATGACCTAGTGGTCAAGTCCAGACAGTGCTCAGATCACCTGTCAGACCTTGATACCCTCTTCAACAAGCTCTAACAGCATAGCTTGAAGATGAACCCCTTAAAATGCGCCTTTGGGGTTACCTCAGAAATATTCCTTGGCTTCGTCATATGCCATCATGGAATCGAAGTCGACCCTAATAAGACGAAGGCTATCCTGAGCCTGCCACCTCCTCAAAATCTCACTGAGCTGAGGGGATTCTAGGGACACCTAGCCTATATTAGGCGGTTCATAGCCAACCTGGCAGGCAAATGTTTGCCTTCCACCAGGTTAATGAAGAAGGGGGTCACGTACCAATGGATAGACGACTACCAAGAGGCGTTCGACAACTTGAAGAAATACCTCTTAAGCCCACCGATGCTCATGCCCCCGGTTGAAGGAAGACCTCTCATCTTGTACGTGACAGCCATAGAGCGATCACTAGGAGCCTTCCTCGCACAAAAGAATGATGCGGGTAGTGAAAACAGTCTCAATTACCCTAGTCGAACCATGATTGATGTTGAGACTCAATATTTAAATATCGAGAAGAGTTGTCTGGCCTTGGTCTTCGCGGTTCAAAAGCTGTGACATTATCTGCAGCATCATGAGGTCCATTTGATCTCACGGAGTAACCCACTCAAGTACATCCTTAGTCGCCCGATGCTAACCAAATGACTATCCTGATGGGAGGTCATCCTGCAATAGTTTTACATCTGGTTCGTGCCTTAGAGATCCATCAAGGGCGAGGCATTAGCAGAATTTCTGGCAGGGCACCCTTCGACAGGGACCACTGCACCAAACGCCGAACTTCCTGACGAAGATATCTCCTCGGTTCAAGAGGAATTCCCAGCATGGGAAATGTACTTTGACGGAGCGTCCTGGAGCCCAACCGGGAAGAGGATGGAGGATCCCATATTCAACAAAGTGGGTCTGGGGATAATACTCTTGTCCCCAGAAAAGGCAATTTTTCCATATTCCTTCCTCTTGTCAGAGGGATGTACAAACAATGAAGTGGAATATCAAGCTCTCATCACAGGCCTGGATCTCGCACTCCAAGCACAAGTACAGCACCTTAAGGTAAAAGGTGACTCATAGCTGGTCATCAAGAAAGTCAATCGTGACTATGCTATTAAAAAGGAGTAGCTAATCCCCCTATTTGACTATGTCTGAGGGTTAATGGCCGAGTTCTCCACAGAACCAACTTTGGATTATATTCCCCGGTCCTAGAATGCTCAGGCTGATGTATTATCCAACGCGACCACAACCCTAGCTGACCCAGACCAGGATGAAACGGTCATCATTATTGCTCACCGTCGAATGGTATTTCCATTTGTTCAAGCTAAGATGGAAGAAATCCACGAATTCAGTCCTGTCCCCAAGCCATATGCGCCTGCCACTGGCTGGATGACCCCCATTGTGAACTACCTTCAACGGGGAGAGCTTCCATCAGACAGGGCTGAATGAGAGCAAATAAGGATAAGGGCAATCAATTTTGTCCTATATGACAGCGCTGTCCAGCAAGAAGTCCTCTACAAACGATGCCTCGATGGAGTGCTCCTCAGATGCATTGACGGAGAAGAAACTGATGTCGTCATGACTGAAGTACATGCAGGAGCATGTGGAGCACATCAACCAGGGACCAAGCTTTCCCATCAGGTTCGAAGGCTTGGGTACTACTGGCCCACAGTGGCACGAGACTGCAAGCGTTTTACCGTAAAATTCCACTAATTCCAGATTCATGCCAACTTCATACACCAACCCTCTGAGTTACTTCATAAAGATAAGTAATCCTGTCCGTTTTACATATTGGGGATGGACGTCGTGGGACCATATCCTCCCGCCACGGCCAAACAGCTGAATTATATCCTCACGGTAACTGACTTCTTTTCCAAATAGGCAGAAGCCATACCCCTCAAGGAAGTTGGGGCAAGAAACATTTTTAGCTTTGTGAAGACCAATATCATCACCATATTTGGTGTCCCTAATACTATACTGACGGACAACGGCACCAATTTCTGCTCTGCTGAATTGGAAAATCTATACCACGAGTATGGTATCAAGGCTAACCACTCATCCCGCTACCATGCAACTGCCAACAGACAGATAGAGGCTTTCAACAACACCATGTCTGATATTCTCTAGAAAATGGTGGAAAAAGACAAGAAGTCATGGCCAGATAGACTCCTCCATGCATTGTGGGCCTATCGAACCACAATCTGCACCGCTACTCAGTCTACCCCATACTCATTGGTGTACGGAACAGAGGCGGTCCTGCCTATTGAACTCCAACTTCCCTCACTCCGTGTTGCCATTTGTGATCAATTATCTGATGATGAGCAGTCATAAAAGTGGCTAGGTGAATTGGAACAGCTAGACGAGAAGCGGCTGCACACTCTGCACCACCTGGAAGTGTACCAGAACCAGATCGCATGAGCCTTCAACAAAAAGGTTCGCCTCCAGTCTTTCTTAGAAAGAGAATTAGTGTTGGTCCTCCGGACCCCAATGATACCAAGAAAGAAGGCTCCAAGGCTGGAGCCCAAGTGGGAGGGACCATATGTTGTACACAAGGTCTACTCCAACGGAGCATATGCCCTGATATCCATGGATGATCAATTCACCACGGATCCTACCAATGCGAGATTCCTAAAGAAGTATTTCTCATAAAGACCAAGATATCTTCATCCTATGCACACAATGGTAAATTGCACGGGTAATAAAAAAAGAGGGGATCGTTCGAGCTACATGACATTAAACTGCTAAGCACCCAATGGTCCGAACTCTATGACCTTAAACTAAGAGTACTTCATCCTTACCGCACGATGTTAAACTTCACGGATAACAAGAGTTAAGAATGCCCCTCCCCCCATGTATGGACCATACCTGCACAGGGTGTACCCTTTGTCCGAGTTGCATGACGTTAAACTGTCAAGCACCCAACGGTCCAAACTCTATGACCTTAAACTAAGAGCATTTCGTCCTCACCGCATGACGTTAAACTGCACGGACAAGATGATTTAAAAATACCCTTTTCTCTTGTGTATGGACCAGACCTGCACGGGGTGTATCATCTTTCAGAGAACTATGTGAGGATTGATTCCTGCCCTCGTAGGATATGTAGTGATGCCATATTTACACACCCTGACCTAGCCACCTAAAAAAAAGAAAAAAACAAAAATGCCCATTCCCTCGTGTACGGGCCAGACTTGCAGGGGGAGTATTCACGTCCTTACCGCATGACGTTAAACTACACAGAATCTAATAATACCCCTCGTCCTCACCGCATGATGTTAAACTGCACATATTTCAGAGAATTATGTATGACTTGATTCCTACCCTCGCAGGATATGTAGCGATGCCAGGATCCCCAGTCCTGGCCCAGCCCCCTAAACAAACGATAAAAAAATGCCTTCTTTCCCCCATGTATGGACCAGACCAGCACAGGGTGTACTTCTTCCAGATAACTATGTAAGGCTTGATTCCTACCCCCACAGGTTACGTAGCAATTCTAGGATCCCTAGTCATGGCCCATCCCCCTGAACAAAATAATATGCCCTTTCCCCCTATGTGCGAACCAGACCGGCACGGGGTGTACTTTTTCCTTACCACACGACATTAAACTACACGGACAATGATGTTAAAAATGCTCCATTCCCTCGTGTACGGACCGAACCTGCACGGGGTGTATATATTCGTACTTACCGCATGATGATAAACTGCATGGACTTCGCCCTTACCACATGAAGATAAACTGCACGGACTTCGTCCTTACCGCATGACGATAAACTGCACGGACTTCATCCTCACTGCATAACGCTAAACTGAACGGACTTCATCGCGACCCACCCAAGACACATGGCGATATGATATGGAGATACTCCTTGCACATTTGGATGCATTCTCTCCATATATCAGACTCCATGACCCGGATAATTATGGATCTTCATAACCACTCATGGCCATCGGAAGTGGAAAGTCATCGACTCGTGGACACCTTTGCATGACTATGCATACCATGCCCTTAGAAGTTCTGCATAATGATAGCCCCTGGATCGTCTACCAAAGGCAATATTTCCACAGGTGACACTCTTCCTAGCTCCGTATGCTTATTGGCCTCAGAGCCCCCATACCATACCTCCTGATCCAGAAGTTTATGGCGAAGTGGTTTACAAGTTCATTCCCCTTTTCAAATCTGATTGCTGCCAGGGTTTCCTTATCTAGCTAGCCTGTGTGTCCGCCGGTGGTTCACATAGCGACCTACATCAACAAACATCAATCCAGGACTAGGATACTTTGACTCAAACGGACAATTGTAGTGAAGATGTTTCTTGTATACTCGGACACCATTATCCCCACGTGCCGAACTCTGCACTATGAGCAATCACGGATCCTCATAATAATTCATGGCCATTAGAAGTGGAAAGTTATTGACCCGGGGACACCATTGTACGACTATGCATACCATTCCCTCAGTGGCACTGCATAATGATATCCCCTGGCTCGTCCATCAAAGGAAAGATTTCCTCGGGCAGTACTCTTCCTAGCTCTGTACGCCTACCTGCCTCATAGCCCCCACACCATACCTCCTGATCCGGGAAAGCTCAAAGTTGCAGTTTATGACCTTCATCCCCCACCTTGTTCCAAGTATATTAGAACATGTTGACTCAGTTATCCTTTGATTGACTGCAGCAATAGTCACCCAATGGTCTGAGCTCTATGACCGATAAACTAGGAGTACTTTGTCCTTACCGCATGATGTTAAACTGCATGGAATGAAGGCACACGTCCGCGCACAAAAAAAAAAGAATATCAGCATAGGGGGCACTTTGAAAATCAATAAGTAACCAGGGATGGATATCCCCGACATGACCAGACATTCCCCTGCCAAATGATAGACTTCGTGGCCCAGATAATCGTGGATCCTCATAACCATTCATGGCCATCAGAAGTGGAAAGTTATCGACCCATGGACACCTTTGTATGACTATGCATACCATGCCCTCAGCGGCTCTGCATATTGATAGCCCATGGCCCATCTACCAAAGTCAAGATTTCCACAGGCAATGCTCTTCCTAGCTCCGTACACTTACTGGCCTCAGAGCCCCCATATCACCTCTCCAGATCCAAAAAGCCCTAGAACCATGATTTACACAGATCAACCCCCCCCCCCACTTCTGGGGCATGTTGAGGTATTCAAGCCCGGTTACATTCTGATGAAGATCAGTCTTTGAAATAATTCCCCCCATCCTCGCTGCATGATGTTAAACTGCATAAGAAACCTTTAAAAATGCCCCCCGTCCTCGCTGCATGACGTTAAACTACATAGAAACCATTAAAAATGCCCCTCGTCCTCGCTGCATGATGTTAAACTGCATAGTAACCTTTAAAAATACCCCTCGTCCTCACTGCACGATGTTAAACTGCATAGAAACCTTTAAAAATGTCCTCGTCCTTGCTGCATGACGTTAAACCATACAGAAACCTTCAAAAATGCCTCTCGTCCTCGCTGCATGACACTAAACTGCATGGAATATGTCCCAACCACATGACGATAAACTACACGGTCATACTCATCATGGGTTCAATAAGAAACAGAGGCTTTTCTCCATCCTTCAGTACACGGATTAGACCTGCACGAACCACCACCTCACACCGGCGTGAGAAAGAATTACTTCACCCATTATCAGGAAGTTATTCTAGATATTTCCCCTGTATTCAGGCACCCTCTCATCATAAGCCATACTCTGTACTCAGAAAAAGTCGAACTCTCATAATCCACCCCTGGTGGTCCCAAACCTCAACTTCCCTGAAGTTGCTCGACTATGGGAAGTGGATAGTCTTTGACTTAAGGACACCTTGTTACGACTATGCATACCATGCCCTTACCGGCTCTACATATTGATCACCCCTGGCCCGTCTACCAAAGGCAAGATTTCCTTAGGTGATGCTTCTCTCTGTACGCCTCTTGGCCTCTGAGCCCCCACTTCTACCCCGGGATTTGGAAACCCTCTGAGCTAAAGTTTACCAACCTCTTTCACAATCCTGCCTGAATACGGCGGAACGTCTTTGACAAGATTACCAAGAACTATGAGAATTCGTTCCATTTTAAATGATGTCCCAGCTGCATGAATTTAAACTATGACAAGCCTCAACTATCCCCTACGCTAACTAAAATGCATAGGAAAGTGGTCTTCTGACTGCACTCTTGATTAGTACCAATGTTCTCAAAACCCTATCTGATGGAACATTATTTTTTCCAAACCACCCATCGTGGTTTCCATGAGATGGGCTTCCATGAAGTCCCCTGGCCATCAGAAATGGATAAGTCTTTGACTTAAGGACACCTTTGTATGACTATGCATACCATTCCCTCAGTGGCTCTGCATATTGATTGCCCCTGGCCCGTCTACCAAAGGAAGGTTTTCCTTAGGCAATGCTCTTCCTACCTCTGTACGCCGACACGGCTTCAATGCCTTGATACATGCCCTGTATGCCGTTCAAATTTAAACATGTTTCCCCTCACATGTGTCGGAAGAGTATTAAGACATCTTTTAATCAGTTGAACCCCATTGGGGCCCCCTCCCCACCATATTTTGTCAATGTTGTTCGACCTAAAACATCAGTAGTGATAGTCTTGATGGCGGGACTTTAAACCTCTCACACAAAAAAGAGGCACAAAGCCTGTTAGGCCGAAAACCCGAAAAGGGCGACCTAAGAAAAAGTCGGGTTATACCTGCTGGGTCCACACTAAATGGGCCCAGGAAAAATCAGGTAATTAAAAAAGAAAGAGACAAAAAGTTTGTGGGGTTTTCCTACAAAACCCTAGAAATAGTAAGACTATGCCCACTGGACCCCATGGTCTAGGAAAAAGTTAGAGTTTATTTTCCTGGGTAATGATTAATTCTGATTTGGTGAATCGTTATTTACACGACAATTGTTCTAAGTAGTAATCAAATTTCATGGCAATAAGTAATCGACGGAGACTGTATTTCGTTCGAAGAAAAAAGGGGGAGGACGTCCAAAATATGGGGTCTCTCCCTCACAAAAAAACGGAGGGGTAAGTAAAACAGGGGATACAAAAGTGGCTCTGATAGTTATAAAGGAGCCTGAATCGCTCTCCCCACCAGATCAGCGACCGCGCGGCGAAGTTCGTTGCAGGACTGTTCCAACACTGCCTTCTCCCTGGTTTCATCCTCCACCACCGAACGAGTACGCTCTACTGTTGTTTGGTGATCATTGATCTCTTTTCTGGTAGTTTCAAGACGAATAGTCATAGCCGATAACTGATCCCTCGGCATCGCGGCCCGTTCTTCACATTCATGCAACTCAGAGGATAGGATGGTCGCCTGATCTCGAGAGATCACCTCCCGTGAGATCAGTTGATGGAGCTTTGTTGTGGTTTCCTCCAAGGTTCGGGCCCCACAATGAGTGGTATCAAAGTGATCAAGCTTTCATTCACTAGTGACAGCTTCCTCACGGGCCATGACAACTTGGAAAGCAAGAGAATGGAACTGCTGATAGTCAAAACCACCTGACCCCCAACCCAGGAAGAGCTGACAAAGAGCTTCGGTTTTAGCGGCCATTTCGGCTAAAGGGGTTTCAGTGATGATTTCACAGATTCGGGGCCAGGACCACCAGTGCACTGTCTGATGGTCCTCCATGGTATGAGGATCTTTGGTATCCTCACTGGACGACACGAGAACAAAGTCTGTCATGGCAGCCCGCACAGTCGTGTGCTCTCTAGAAGTTGATTCCGAAGCTGGAAAGTCTGGAGCCTCCAACCCCGGTTCAGGCTTGGGGACCAAGTTGCTAAGCCTGATATCGACTGGAGGAACTTCCGAGATGGTCTCACTAGGACTCGAAACCACAGAATCATCCTCATCCATGCACAAGAAGGATGAATTTGTCTGAAGTGCGGCCACTGCAGGGCTAGGAGAGGAAAGTTCTCTGAGTTGCTTTGATCGACGAGCCATTAGTCAATCCTCCCTTAAAGCTGATGAGGAAGGTGTGGTGGATGCAGTAGCCATCATACCTCCTGATTTGGGAACCTACTGGATAGCCTTCCCTAGGATCCCATCAGGATAGTATTTTACCCGTGTTTTTGCATACTCTAGGGAAAGGCCAGCAGCTGCCCCCATATCAGGCAGGGGAATGCCTTCGTCAGATCCCTCCCATGTCAGCATCAGCCACCACTGATGAAGTATGGATGGGTACCGTCCTTGATCCCAAGAAGGGGGAAGGGAAACTTGGACTTGCATGCACCCGAACTAGCGAGAAAAGAGATACGGGACATACATCTTGCACAAAGAAACCTAGTCGATCCGTGCGGACAGAAATCCATCTTGCAGAGAGATCATGTAAGAGCGCTCCTCCAGGATCCCCCGGTGGTTTTCAACTAAGACGCTAGAAGGGGTGGGGTAGGGAGTGAAGATGAACTGGGATAAGTCACTCAGAGGCTTGAGGACTTCACTAGAGATGAGGGACTTCAAGAGAACTCTGGCTATATCTAGTAGGGTAGGCCAAAAGGTAGGAAGCGGTATGGCCGTGTTGTGACGATACTCATAACAGCGACAATGATCCACCACCCAGTCGTACAAAAATTGAAATGGCCCGATCAGACGGTAGGGTGACCCGACCACCTGTATGTGACTTAGTAGCTCATAGATATGGGCCAAAGTGGGCACAGGTAAATTCACCAGGCGGCCCTCTGCTAACTCAGCCGCCATCATCAAAGTGCAGGCCCGGACACCTGGGTTAACATCCTGGGAAGGAAATAGCCATCTGCTCAAGAAAATAGCAAACAGACCGGCCAACCGGAGCATAGGCGACACACCAGGGCGCACCTCGTAACCCCATCAATGGTAGTCGCCCGCCTCTAGAGCCGCCCAGTAGGAACCTGGGGAGGTTTGTGACTATTGAGAAGAATGTGTCTTGGGATGCTTAATCTTCAGCGTAGGACCAGTGGTGTTCAGAAATAACCCTATCCAAGTGCTATAAAGAATAAGCGAGCAGGCACGCAAGACCTAACCCAATGACTGCTCTGCCGTAACCTGCAACTCCTTCGCCAATAAAGGCACATGTTCGATGTCATCCCATGCATCGAAAGTGGGAAAAAATTCGTCATACATCTCGCCAGAAATCGGCAGTCCTCCTATCTAGTAGATGTCCCACAGACTAATGCCGACTTCACCTTGGGCAAGGTGGAAAGTATTAGTACTTGAACACCAGTGGCTGAACAGGTCAGGCAGGATCGGAGATGGTGGGTAAACAGTGAATTGGGAAGTCCACACTGCGAAGTATAGATTGACTCCTTCCAGTGAATCGGGATACTCCCGACAATGATGATGGACCCAGAAAGCCCAGGCCTAATCATTTGAGAAGAGCCCGCCGGACTGAAGATCCCACCTGGGAACCCACCCCGTGTCAGGATCCCTTCGAGAAAGGTTGATAATAGAAGGTTAGTCCTTAAGGACAGCTTTCTAAGAAAAGTCTGGAGTGTACTGATCGCTTTGGGTCCAGACAGAGCCCCTCAGAATAAATGTGTTTTTCAGACCATAATTAAAGATTATCTCCCTGTATTGGGTAAGGTTTTCCTGAATGCATTTTGACAACACTTCCAAGAAAGGAGAAGGGAGACCTGAGAAAGTATGGGGGATAGGGACGTCATCCTGAAGACCAAAGTCATAGAGTGGGAGCCAATTTGAAAGTGGATAACTCAGAAGCTCCGGAGAGAGCAGGTTCTTCAATACACTGTCATCAGGAATGATGGACCGACTAGGGTCTTCTTTGACGCCCTCCGCTCTGTGAATCATAGTTGAACATCTCTATGATCTAGTTGAAAGGGGCTCTACAGCAGGCCTCGGTGCAGAACGAGGGGGAACCATATTTTCTCTCTGCACAATGAGAACCAACAATTGGTTAGTCTGGAATAAAAATCTGGACAAAAATAGCCAGATATATGGCTAAGGAGCCTTCATAAGCAAAGCCCGAAAGGAGGCCTTGGAGGATGGTTCGTGATGACATCATCCCACAAACCATCCCTTTGTAAAATCAGTCTGCGAAACCCTGGCCCATAGAGCATTGGCTAGGAAAACGCGAACCAAGTCGCTCTGCAGAATTTCAATCCCAGGTTTAAGTGATTAAGTTCAGAAGACTCAGATACTTTTAAAGTTCAAGATATTTTAGTCCGTGGAGCATCGAAACCGTGAAGAAAGTTCCTCCGCAGCCCATCATAACTTAATTTTTAATTAATTAAGAGTAATGGTTCATGGCTGGGAAGTTGGTTCACGGGTGAAGCCGACTGCGAAAAAGGAATGGTCCGCGGAGGTCGCTGCCCGTTCGCGGACGAGGCACTTCGCAGAGGAGAAAACACATGGAGACGATGGAGCTCTGGTTTCACGAAGAATTCAGTAAAGGAAAAATGAAGGGCTCCCCGTATTTATAGGAATGGTCCCCTATCGGGTCCACCTCTCTACTACAAACCATCTCAGTTTCAGGACCACTTTTCATCAGAATGGCCTCCTCTTCGTTCTGATCGGACCCCATTCCGATGGGGGGCATTTGTAGGGTCCTGAAAAATCTGGAAAGGAGATTCTACCCAAATACCCCAAAGAATTGGGGAAAATAATAAAAGAAGGGACACAAATAAGACCGATCCATGGACCGGTCCCATAAAGACGCAACGTGGCCAGGCCCCGCGAAGTGCCCCCTCCGCGAACCATTGTCGTTCGCGAAATGGAGGCGGAGAGCCTCCGCGGTCATGAGGTAGGATGGGCGCCAGTTCGATCCACCATCATGAACCTCCCTAACCACGGACCGCGTAGACCAGGTCAAACTGCACCCACTGTCATTCACGGAATAGAGGCGGAACCCTCCGCAGCCATAGAGCACTCCCTAAGTTCGATTCGTGAAGGGGGGGTAAGCGTTCAATACCCACCGCGAATAGCATATTGACCAAGTCAGCTATGAACTGAGTATTTGGTTATGGGACTCCGCAAAAGGTGTCGCGTAGCCACAGATACATCCCTTTCCCCACTCTATAAAAGGATACCAAGGGGGAAAGAAAAAGGGATCGGAGAATTGGAATCATATTTGGAGGGATTGGAGATTCGGAAGGAGATCCGTTGAAGGAAGGCTTCGGATTTTGCAAATAGAAAAATTCCCATCTGCGAACCACAACATGTATACGAATTAATAAGTAAATGGAAAACACATAATAACTTGGGGAACCGCGAACCTAAAATAAAAAAAACAAGGAGAACCGTGAACCATACCCCATCCGCAGATGACTTCCCCACGGATCAGGGAGTTTATTCCTCTTTTCCCATACATCGCACCGCGTAGCACTCTCCTATGCGGGCGAAGCCCCAACCGACGAGCCTCCGACCGGCGCCGCCCTTGGCCACCGATGCCTGCCTGGAACCCTTTGCGAACCATCCTGGTTTGCAGATTGAACCCAAAGCCGCGAACCACCCTGGTTCACGGGACGCCAATCAGTCCACGAACCACCCTGGTTTGCGGATGGCCTCTCCAGCCATGTGGCACTTCCCCACGTGAAGGGCACTACCACCCATACCTCTCGGTGGCTCGCCAAATACTTCGGTGTTCTCATTCCCCAGGATAGATAAAATCATTCTGATCCAGCCAAGTCCACCACGACTCCCTCATTGGCCTTTTTATCGGCCCCGAGCCGAGGCCTCCACCAGATCCCCTAGATCCGCATGGTGTAACTTTCAGGCGCATCAGCACGCCATTTTGACTTCACATACCCATGGTAAGTAGAGGCGAAGGGTTTTCCTCGACCATTGAGCAGATTCCTAAAGCATTCCTGGGTTCACATTCCCACGGTAATGTGGAGTCTGAGCTCGAGAATCCCCTTTCTGCCCCTCCACTTGTTGAGGTTTCCTCGGAGATGGTAAAATATCCATCAGAAAGAATCCCTCATGCACTGCAAGAGAGGTGACGGGCACAGGAACACCTCTTTCCCTCTCCTGCTGAGCTTTGTTTCCACGAGTGTCCGCCTAGGTGTAAGCCCCAACCTTCTGGGCCTCCTTAGAGTGTAATCCCCAATCCATAACCCTGGGCCTCCTCATAGTTTAATCCCAAATCTATCATTATGGTCCGCTCCATGCGTAAGACCCACTCCACTTCTCACGGACGCACCTTTCGCGATGTGATCGTCTGGTTCTTGCTGCCTCTTGTTTATCACACCAAGCATGACTCACGTGGTATTAGAGTAAGCATCGACCATGAAATCCTCTTATGGGCCTCCTCAGAGTGTAATCCCCACAAAGATAACTACGGGGACTTTTATCCATGTCAAAGCGTGGTACGTAGGAAGCCTCCATGAGGTTCAAGCCCACCACTCGATCGTTTCTTCACATCGAGTTCCACCCTCGTCCAGTATGACGTTAAACTATATATGCGAACTACGTGGACTTTGATCCCTTCCTCCTAGACAGGTTACGTAGGAAGCCTCTAAGAGGTTCAATCCCAATCACCATCGGACCCCAGGGTCCACATCCACATTGGTTCTCCGACGCTCCTATGCGAACTATGTGGACTTTGATCCCTACCTCCTAGGCAGGGTACGTAGGAAGCCTCCATGAGGTTCAAGCCCAATAGCCATTCGATCCGACTATTCTCCACGTCAGTTCACCGCACCACTCCAAGTACTGCCTTAAGAGAGTTCCGACTCTTTGGGGTCATTAATCCAACGAGGGATGGTAAACCTCAGGCATAAATGATTCTGAACCCCTTCATCCAGTTGAACATTGCCCACTAGGGTTGAATCTGTGGATACTATGTTTGGGTATAAACCAAAGATTTGCGAACATATGAATATGTCTTAAATCTATAAGAGAGTTCTGGAAAATGCAATAATTTCCCCCCAAAAAGGGTGCAATGAGACCGACTTCCCATCCTCTCGACCAATGTGAGTTCTTAAGAGTCACTGGTCAGACCATCCAGTGAACTCCTGCCTTTGGAAAGCATGTCCATCCATCATTGTATATGGAGTCGTTGGGTGTTTCGAGGCCGAAAGCCAAAACCGAATGAAACAGATGCATCAACAATAGGTAGATTGATTGTCTTCGATAATATTTATACAACCTTGTGAGCTCCATAACCATTGTAAAACAGAGGAAATAAATAAAGAATAAGGATGGAGACTCTTGTAGTGGTAAACATCATGCTATGTGCCCCTGACAGTTCTTAGGGCACCATAAGTACCAAAAAACATGTTTTCCTCATCTCATGAGAACTCCCTAAAAATTCATCCTTGTCTAACAAAAGGTATTAGAGAAGTCAAATAAAATCTTGCGAAGTCCATTCAACAAAATCCTAATCTCACAAAGGCACTTGGACATGTCAACCTGGCATTCTGAAAGTCCCTTGTCATGTCTATATGTATTAAAAATACACACTTAATTGGAAATAATCCAATAAATAATTCATTTTTGGTTTGATATCATAGTCACTAAAAATCATGAGATGCCCCTAGAATGACTTATGGTAGGAACTCATGAAATTCATGATATTTAATCCCTTCAATGACTCTATATTGGATTCATGTGATACACTCCATGAAAAGTGTAAAATAATTGGGGTGGAGATGTCAATAAATACGCCACCCCAACATGAAAAATATATCCTTAGATAGAGGAAAAAACTCTTGGAATCTCACACTGGCGCACCCAGGCATCAGAGTGGATTTATTGGAGAGGCTGATATCAAGATTGAGAAAGTTTTCCATTGGGTAAGATCTGTGGAACAACTAGAGAGATCATGAAACATGCATAAACACTTTGTGTGATCACTCAAATATCACACAGAGAACTTTTGGTAGATCATAGGAAGAACATCCCACATATTTTCTATAAAATGTGAGATTTAAAATAATCTAACGGTAAACAAATATAATTAATATGAAACAAAAGGCTAGAACAAAGACTAAAATATGTGAGACTTATGAGAAGAACATATACTATGATCCTCATTCTCTTCACACGAACCACCAAGGTCATGCGAAAGCACCAAGACATGTAACCCAAGTCATGCGATGCTCCATTGGCATACTATTTGGATCATGAAATGTCCCCTAGACATGTCAGATGAAGTCACATGGTGCCACCCTGGGCATGCCACCCAAGTCTCACAAATCTATCTGGGATCACCATCCAAACCTTGTAGTGTCCTTCAGATATATCGTCTGACTCATATAGAGGCACCAACACATGTTAGCGGAGTCTCGCAATAACACTTGGGCATGTCAATTGGCCCTTGCAACGCCCTCTAGGCACGACAGCTAGATCTCACTATGTCCCCCGTCATATCATTCTAGATAATGAATCAACCTCTAGAAAATTCACATTGACTCTTGTGACACCCTCCAAGAATATCAGCCAGCTTTTGTGATGACATCATGGCATGTAAACTAGATCATGAAACTCCATATAACTATGTCAACCAGGATCATATGATAGCTTCTAGGGCAAACCATAAATGTATTTTGATTTCCTTCATACAAGTCATCCTTGATCATTAGAAAACTTAACACATGACATACAGATTATGAGATTCCCCTTGGATGAGTCAACTAGATCATGCAATTGTCTTTTAACATTCCAAGTAGAAATCCTCCAACATGTCTTGTAGAAAATAAAGGCATGTTGAGTGGAAAATTAATGCATGATAGGTAGAAAAGAAGGCCAGGTCAAATAGACATCCTAGGACTTGGTAACCTTGCTCATCATCAATTTCTAAGTCCTAATCAGAAGGGAAACCTCAGTGTGTAATCTCCAACTAGTGGCATAATATGATATGTCATTTTGTAGGGTCCTGAAAACTTTTCAATGGGAAAGTAAATACTCCCATTATTTTGGAAAAGGAAAGAAAACAAACTGGATAAATTTTCAATGAAGAATTTCGAAGAAATTAAAATTTTTTCAAAGGACTCAAAGTGTTATGCATACTAAATTCTGGGAATGGTCTGTGAAAGGAATCACCTATGAATCGGGTAGTACGCATAATGGAGGTGATGATTTCAGTTCCACCATGAACTGTGTCATTAGAAGAATGAAGGCGGAGAAAATTCAACTTATGTACTCTCCCCACGTACATCATCCTCTTTATATCGCATCATAGGAGAAAATGTGATGGAGAAATAATCCCATGCATACCATCACCGTGAACTAACCAGTTCACAAATGGGGTGAATCCAGTGGCATCCCATAAACGAGATAAATTCATTCATGGGATTAAGGCAGTGATTTTCACCACCACGAACCACATCCCTACAGACCTCTTTTTATCAAGTCATCTGCAGGTTAGGTGATTTCTTTATGGGCTTCCGTAAAAGGTGTCACATGAACTATAGATACATCTTCCCCAACACACTATAAAAGGACCACAAGGGGAATTGTGAAAGGGACTGACACTTCGAAATGGTGACATGGAAACTATGAGCAGAAGTCTTTAAAGATGAACAATAGAAAATTTTCATAACCACGAATGATTTCCAGTATGTATAAACTTTCCACATACTATAAAAGTAATGAAACATAATAATAATGGGCATACCACAAACCTAATAGGTGAACTGCAAACTATACTCCCTTTTTGGATGAACATCCCATGAACTGTAGGTTTAGTCTTCTATCTTCAAACTGGGGAACCATATAACACATCTCTATGCTAGTGAAACCATTTACCATGTAGCATTTCTCTACAATAATCGAATCAAGCACCGCATAGAACCATGCTATGCGAACAGAACCTGGGGATGCCTACCACCATGGTATATAGATCACACCTAGGTCTGTGTACCACTTTACTACATGGACGAACCCTCTACCTACATTGTAATATGCTATATGAAGGGATCCCCATCCCATAAGAAGAAATGGTATGCCAAATGGGGTATCTTTGGGCATCCACTTTCTAATTCGGATCATGCCCTTCAATTCCCATCTCATCCTCCATAGACCCTCCACAAACCCGTCCAATAGAATTAGGCCAAAGCCTCATCCAAATCCACCAAACCCATATTAATATACCACCAGGTGCATCAGTATGCCCTTCTAATTATACATACCAATGGTAAGAGGAGTCACATAAGTAATCTCCACAATGGAACAGACCCTGGAAATGTCCTTAAATCTACATTCCCATGGTAACCTAGGGTCCAGCCATGGGATACTAATGTGAACCTCCTCATTCTAAGGATCAAGGGTAATCACTTGTGTTTCCTTTTGATGAGGGCTAGTGATAAGTCAAATGGATCATGCTTTCCTTCCCCTTTGATGAAGAACACTACTCCCCCCTTTCCCAGAACCCATTACAGGTCACTCCCACTAAGGTAATCCATTATTCTTTCAATGGGAGGTGGAGATATTATCCATCTTCACCTTAGTCCAAGAAACGTCTGGATAGATCACCAAACATGACTATCATGGATATCAACACGAGAGAGAATTGGCACATTCAGAGCCCCCCTCTCTCTCTCTCCCTGTGGGCTCATAGACACGGCTTCTTCCACCATCATCCTCCTCCTTTTCCATTAGTGGGAAGGGAAAGTGTGTGGTTTTATGAATCTACCTATTCCTCTTATTTCTCACACCAAGGATGACTCATGTGGGTTTAGATGCTAACAATGATTATGGCATCCACACCATCCAAGGAATGAACTACAATAACTTGGATTCCCACCATAATTGGGATGCATAGGAATCCTTCCTAAGGCTATAGCTCTATGTCCCCTCATCCATGAAATGAGATATCATGCCTCCACAAATGGACCTCCTTCTAGGTGTAAGCCCTGAGAAATGAACTATTAGAACTCTAATTCCTTCCATAACTAGGATACATAGGATGCATGCATAAGGCCTGAGCTCATGGGATATTTTCTCTAAAAATTGATCCCAAAAAAATCCCCCACCTCAATTGGGATTCCTCCAAAGTGTAAGTCCCAACAATCTATAATTTCATGGACTTTGATTCCCAACCAACTGGGATACATAAGAAAACCTCCCCAGGGTTCAAGCCTGATACTTCATGGACCTTATCTGTTCCACCATCTCTATGTCAGTTCACTCTCATCCTCACCACATGATGTTAAAATTCAAGGGATACTAAACCACATGGGAATTGATTCCCAACCAACTGGGATACGTAGGGAACCTCCTAAAGGTCAAAACCTAGATCAATTCTAATGTTCTCTAATCCATATACAAAGTAGTATCATATTCCCCAATAATAGAGAGCCTGAAATTTCTAATCGCATGAGTTTAAACTACAAAGTACCCCAAATATAGCTAAAATGTCCCTTCCCCTATGTGTGGGATAGAACTATATAGGGATCCTAATTTTAGGAAAATCATACTTTAAAACATGGGTCCATCTCTAAAAAAAGAAATTTAGATGCCACACCCTACATGTGAGTCAGATCCATGAAGGGAAATCCCTAATTCTATGGATAATCACAGCCAGATTATTTATCATACATCCATACACAACCATTCCATCTATAAAACTTTGTAATTTGGCTGATTTTGGATCTTTATACACCTCCCTAGAAATCAAAATGGGATGTTCAATATCCTATGGACACCTTTGTATGACTATGCACACAATACCCCGGTGGCTCTACATATGTTTCCCACAAACTAGCCTGTCAACCAAAGGAAAATTCTTCCTCAGGAGAGACTATTCCTATTTCTATATGATCAATAGTTTCCCATCATGATATCATTTCTCCTAATTTGATATCCCTCAAGACCATGTTTTACACTTTCTATTCTATCCACATCCTAAATATGTCAGATCATCCTAGCCCAATTATCCTCTAGTTACTTGGGGATTTTATATCAATGTCCTAATTTCATGACATTAAAACTACATGATGTTGTGAAAATAAATGTTCATTCTCATGACTCAATATTCCAAATAATTCCTTCCCCTCATGATCATGTTCACAAAATGAATCCACATAGGAAATTCTAATGTGAGTTCCAACTCATGGGTAGGCTCATATAAAAAAATCCCCCCACCCATACATACGAATCAGATACATTTATGTGAAAATAACAAAATAACTACATAAATCTTGATTTCATCCCTTAAAGGATACATAGTTACATTCAAATATCATATTTTGAGTCTAGACATGAAATAGAATTTTCACATCTCTACTTGTGCAAGGGTCGAAACTGTATAAAAAACCAACCCACATGCATAAGATAAAAATTCCTCCACTTACCCCCGATATTCCTACTAATTTGTGACTTGAAATGCCCCATTTAATGTTTAGGCACACCCCCTATTCACAAACCATACTCTATGTTTAGAAAGGTCTGAATCCCCATAATTATCTATGACAATTGGAAATGGATGGGTAATGTCCTATGGAAACCTTTGTTTGACTATGCGTAAAATGATCCGGTGGCTCTGCATAAAGTTCCCACAAAATGGTCTGTCAACCGAGGTAAAATTCGATATCATGAGTGGATCTTTCTAAATATGTATTCCATTATGACATTTATGTACCACCTCAATACCAGAATTTGAAAACCCCATGGATTACAGTTTACATATTTCCCTTTTTCAATTTCTAAAGATAAAGGAAATTTTTGTTCAAACTATCATGGAAAAGATGAATAATTTACCCTCCCCAAGTTAGAGTAAAATTATTTCGCAAAAAACAAACTCAATGTCCTGGTAGTACGTCATTAAACTACATAATGCATTAACCCTCCTTACTCAAGTCAAATTCATGTGGGTGTATTTTCTCATCCAAAGATAATATAAATGCCCCTGTTACTTTCAGACATCATTCCCTTAACTGGACACCCATTGTGGTCCCCAATAGAAAAAAATCCAAAATTTTATAAAATTTTATTGTCCATCAGAAATGGATTTCCAGTGTCCTACGAACACCTTTGTTTGACTATGCACCCAATGCCCCAGTGGATCTACATAAAGTGCCCACAAATAGTCCTGTTAACCAAGGGAAAATTTGTCCTTAGGAGAAGCTTTTCCTACTTTCATACACCCCATGGATTCTATGCACCATATCATGTCCCATGTCCATAAATCAAAAAATCGGGGTTAAGAAAAATCCCTCACACATGTCTAAAAATTATTAGGACCTTCTTGGTTAATGAATCTTAAATCAGGGCCCTTTACCCACCAATCATGGTCATCATTGTTCAACCTAAACCAATAGTAATGATAGTCTAGCTTTCAAGACAATAATCTCGCATTGAAAAAGATACATAGAACTCACAAGGGTGAAATCTTTCAATGGAAAACCTAAATAAAATTCATGTACCAGATCTCTGAACCTAACATATGGTTTAGGAAAAACATCAAGGAATCAAAAAAATCAAAGAGACACAAAGCCTATTAGGTCAAAAAACTACAAAGGGAATCCTAATAAAAAGTCAAGTTATACCTCCTAAACCTAAGTCATAATGTTTTTAGGAAAAATTAGGGTTATAATGAAAAAGTCAAAATGTTTTTAGGGTTTCCATGTAACCCTAGGAACAGTCAAACTACGCTCATTGAGCCCCTCAACTGTGGAAAAAATTAAGGCATGATTCAATCATTTGACTTGTCTCATATTTTAATTAAAATTGACATCAAATTGAGATTATTATTTAAATTTTTTCAATTATGATTGATTAATATTGCAGGAAATCGTAAAGAAGAAGCACTGGAAAAAAAATATTTTCATTCTATTACATAAAGGTGTGGATATTGTCCATAACCCGGAACCTCTCCATGTGGGTAGGATATGACCATTACAAAAGATGTTCAACAGACTCACAGAATTGAATAAATTCCTAATTTGACTCTTCAAAGGCCTAGAAAATCCTTAATAAAGTCAATTTATCAGCCTCCACACCTACTTTCAATGCCTCCGACTCATGTGATGCCTTAAGGTCATCCTTTTCCCCTTCCTCTACTAGCCATTTCCCCTCATCAACTAAGGCAAAAGTACAAGCTCATTCCCATTTAAGTTACTCCAGTTCTTTACTCTGCTATTCTATTTCTTTATTGGGATGCTCTGCTACAGACCAGTGTTTCACAAGTTTATTCTGTAGCCTCGTGACCACTCTAACTTGATCAATAGCTTCATTCATAATAATCTGTCTGGTCATGGAAAGATGAGCCATGTACTCTACAGTGAGAATACGGGACTCAAACATGCCTAATTTTTTCCTATCCATTACCACCAACCTCACTATGTCATAAATACAATGGTTATCAAATCATCTAAAACCTATAACTAAAAACTAATGATTTAGTTTGAGACATTTTGTCAGAATATCGATGAGTGGTGTTTGATATATCAATCTCCAAATATTTTTCCATGCCCTTTGGCGACCGGGATGAAGTTATTACAAGCCCTATATGCTAGTCTCAGAATCATTCCCAGATGAAAAAACATATTTAGGAATAAATGTCACTAGGGGAGTCCTTGACTCAATGACTTCATTATGACTTGACCTTACGGCAGCCACATCTCTGGTTGTTATGGCAGGAGGAAGGAATGAGGTGTCAACTAAAAATTAAAGCGCTTGTGGTTTTGATCCTAAATTCAATAGTGAGATAAGTGAACACTCTCTATTTCTGAAGATAAAAAAATAGAATATATACATGAAATGGTTGTTAGGGTGGAAGACTTTCCTCCACATTCCAAAATATTAATATCTTCAACTTCCATTATGTCATCGCCACCAGATAAAGATGGTTCTACATCTTCAATATGCAATTGAGATTTGGGGTCATCCAAAGGCACTCAAAAAATGAGGCCATGACTGATTGTACCTGCGGCCTCTAGGGAGGCCACGATAAGATCACTTACATGAATCAAGCACGCTGGGATAATCAGCTTAGAAAAAGGCATGACAGTTAGTTCTAAACTTTGGGGATCTGGGATCACTACTGCACTTGTGGTTGCGGAGAAAGGCACGATGGGTCATTCTAAATTTTCAGGAGCTAGGATAGTTTCCTACCCTGTGGTTATGACTTCTGGGGGAGTGGTATCAGCATGCTCAATTGGGACATTGATCTCCAGAGGTACTCCATCGATAAGGGCAAATCTCATTTGTCTTTGGACAGTCGACACTCTGAGACATGGAACCCCTTCCACATCCTAAGACAATTGGGGATCTTCACCCAGTTTAGCTATTGCTAATAAAGACTTCATGTGCTTATCTATGATGGAAGGATTAGAACTGTTTCGACCTGAGGTGAGAATTTGGGGAAAACAAAATGGTCTGATGGGTGACAAGCATTTTTCTGTTATTATAGAGAATTTCACATTGTGTTCTCCATTTTTGTTTTAACTTGATTCATGTCATTATCCTTTAGGGGGAATTCTATTGACCCTATGGGGAGTGAGTAATTTATCCTTTTGTAATAAGAAGGAGGCTCCACAATTGAATGGTCCCAATGGGTGATTACAGGGGGTTAATTATTTGTGAAATCGGCCCTCTTACGATATGATTTCCTCGTATGGTATCCAACGGGTTCATTCATGGATCTAGAAACACCCAACAGTCCTTTTATCCCTGATTCATGGACCTACTTTCCAAAGGTAGGTGCTTGTTGGATGGTTTGGCCAACAACACTTGAGGATTCCATTGGTTGAGAGGATGGCAGTTCAGGCTCATCACACCCTATTAGGGGGAATTATTTCCTACTCCAGCACTCTCTTATAGATTTAATCCATGTTCATATGTTCATTAATCCTCGGTTAATTCTCAAAGAGATTATCCACGTGTAACCCTTGGGTTGCAGGATCATCATGAATATACATGGATTTGACGCTACAGAGATAATGATGACTTAAGCCATGTAATGAGGCACTATGGAGTTTATCATCATCTAGGAGGTACAGAAGGTGGTTTGATGTTGGAGTCAGACCCATTATATGGGCTTTCTACATATCCTTGTGAGAGGAATCAGAGTCCACATAGTTTAGTTATCAGGACTTACACCTAGGAGGGAGCCCTTTTGAATTTGGGGGAACATTTTATCGAGATTGACTTTTGAGGAGAATGTCCCTTGAGCTAGAGACTTGGACAGGCATCTTACATATCTTGGTTAGATTAGGAATCAGAGTTATTGTAATTCGTTTATGGGTTGTGACTTCATTGGGGCTTACGCATGGGATCTGACCATTTGAGATAATTGAATTGAGACTTACACCTAAAGAGGATTCCCTTTGCTGGGGGCATTGTTGGGGTGAACTATTTGAAAAAGGGTGCTTCTTTGATCTTGGGCCTTAAGTAGGCATCCTATGTATCATAATTATGGTGGGAATCATGGTTCTCATAGTTTATTTATGGGCGTTTCCAATTTCATGTCATCACAGACCTCTAAGCCCACATGGGTCATGCTCAGTGTGAGAAACAAGAGGATGTGAAAGATACAACAAGGTCATACATTCTCTTCTTTGATGATGGAAAAGGAGGATGAAGGTGGAGGAAGAGGTCGTGTCTATGAGCCCAATGGGAAAGGGAAAGAGCGTTAGTTTTTTCACTTCCCTTGCTTGGTATCATGTCCAACCGATGGTGGGAGAGGGTGTGAAGCAATGAACCTTTCATTATGTAATGACATTGAAAGTCATATGGTCTGGCTCTTAGAAGGCTAGGGGCTTACCTCAGTGGGGGTTCCACAGAGATGGTTTTGGGGTATACTATAGTTTAAATTCATATATCATGGATGATGGAATCACAGTTTAATGTCGTGTTGTAGGGACCAATACCATATAGTTTAATTTCTTATAGATAGGACTATAACTCAAGACTATAACTCGTAGTTTAAGGTCATAGAGTTTGGACCAATGGCATCACATTTTAATGTCATGTTGCATAAACTAATACCATATAGTTTAACGTCATATGGTTAGGATGATAACTCATAGTTTAAGGTCATAGATTTTGGACCAATGGAATCACAATTTAATGTTGTGTTGCATGGACTAATACTGTACAGTTTAACATCATGTGGTTAGAATAATAACTCATAGTTTAAGGTCATATAGTTTGGCCTAATTTTCATTGAATATAGGACTATTTGGAAGATAATCATGTTGGGATGTTCTAAAATGCCTCAAATATGAGAGGGAAGAAAATTCTAAACCATGACTCTAGGTATTATTAGATCAGGAGAAATGACATGGGGCATGAAATCCATTAGGCCTACGAAAGTAATAAAATCCTCTCCTAAAGACAGATTTTCCTTTTGTTGATCATCCCTTTTTAGGAAAAATATGTAGAACCACCAGAGAATGATGTGAATAGTCAAGTAAAGGTGTCTACAAGACACTAACTGTCCATTTGTAATGTCCATATAGGTTTATAATGATCCTGGATTTCCTGAGACACAGAGATTGATAGATGGAAAGGATGTGTTTGGGCATTTAAAAAACATTCTGGCTGCGATTGTCCATGGATTTCTAGGTCAACATGTTATAAAAGGCAAGTGATAGGTTTTTTAGTGGTGCATGAGGAATGTCTCTTCTCATGGTATTTAATGGATGGATGTTTGGACGGTATAAGGGCACAATGGAAAATATCATCGACCTGGCATGAAAGTTCGTAGTACAACCCTCTATTTTTAATGGGGGTTAGTTACAGTAGTAAAGGGACTAGCCTAGAGGGTTGAAATTGCATCACAGCACTGATCCCGAGAAGGGGTGCAGGGATTAGGCCCCACAGTATGGACCGGTGGGCATGAACAGATTTCCATATAGGGTTGCCTGTGTAGGAGATAGCCGCATAGGAGCGTCCCCATAGGAATGGGTTGTGAACTATTTGTCTATGAAGGATGTTGTTCGCGAAGGAGCTGGACATGTAGGATATTACATTGACTATTTTTGGCATACGATATTCCAAGAACCATTGGCTGGATAAGATTGAGTCGTGAATTGTTTTCCGCAAAGGGGTGTTTGTGTAATACATTCCGCATAGGGATTCTGAGTACTATCTTCCACATAGGGAGCCCGCAAACTGTGTTCCCCACATTGGATTATCCTCAAACCATTTTTTTATGTTATTTATTTTTTATGGTTTTCTACGGAGGTTCTTCTGAATATAGTTTTTTGGGAGGAATTCCACAAACTACTTTCTATATATGGTTCACAGAATAGAGTCTGTGAACTGCTTCGGGTGTGGGATAGAGTCCTATGAACAACTTTAGGTGAAGAAAAAATTTCTCCCACACCCTCAATTTTCATCATCACTTTTTCACCCATCCTATAGATATACTATATTTGGGAGCTCTTTCTCCTAATCTTCATCCATCCTTTTTCAGTTCCCCTGATGGTCCTTTTATAGAGTGTCAGGGAAGTTTTATTTGTGATTCATACATCACCTTTTTCGGAATCTCATGGAGTAAATTTGGATCAAGGATAACTAGATAAAAAACTATTTTTATATATTCAATTCATAGGGCACCACTAAATACTACTCATCTAAAAACTACTCAGTTTGTAGGGGTGGTATGCAGGGCGTACCTCTATCAGATTTTCTCCAGTGAAAATGGTTCGTGGAGGCTTCGGTTCGTGGGTGAAAATTCACCATGAATATTTTCATTATCTTTCCAATGCCTCATGGGCTAGAGAATCATAGGCCATCCACATATCATTGGTTCACAGTTTATTCCCTCCATAAACCTTTCTTGGTAATCAGTACACTGCTAGGCTGGATCCCTTTGAAAAAATTTATTTCATCATGTTTCTTCTCAAATTTTATATCCAATCTGTATTTATTTGTTTCTCCAAACTTGTGGGAGTATTTTCCTTCCATTTGATAAATTTTTGGGACCCTACAAGAATGCTTGATGTGATTTCAACCTTTGAATGATACTCCACTATCGAGGATGAGGTTGTCTGATTTGGGGAAGGTATGTCCATAGGGAAAAAAATATTCCTAGTCTCCTCGATTGGTCCTGTGTCTCTACCCTGTTCAACCAAAAATGTCAGGGCTCCTTCTTCCACCACAAAAGGAATAGGAGTCAAAGATGCTTGGGAAACATCTTCTAGATTACTTATTGGTTCTTAATTAAAATATTCACATGATAATTGGTGGAAAAGATAAAATCACTTGGTATGACATCCTGATAAATAGGTATGGAAGTAACTCGTAATCCCCTTTTTGAAGCATTTTGACAGTTGGGTTCCTATCATTGTTTCTTACTACACCATGGGGATGGGTCCCATATAGGAATATCCAGTGGAAATAGGAGATTAAATGTACCAAATGAGTCTACAATGATTGGCTCCATATGTTCTCTGGCTCCAAGGGATCCTTCTGTAGCACCCCCCACATCTGAAAGGGCATGCTCCCTAGATAAAGTTCTTCTGGAGGTGTATACAGAAGAAATAACCATCCCTTGAGACTCCTCAGGTCCCTATGGAAATAAATATAAGAGGTTTTAGGAGTTTAGAAATGATGGAAATTAAATCCAGGGTTAGAAAATTTAATGACCTCTCCTTTGATATTAATTGACTCTGAGAGTTCCAACATTCATACCACCCGATCAGACCAGTAAAGCCTATATTTGGGATCATGGAGGCACTTATCAATATCACTTAGGTATACAACCACCTTATATGGTCATTCTTCAGTGGAAATAAATGTGGGGGAAATGGATTACCCAAAACCCAGAAGGTTAAAGTGTCCCCATTGAAGTAACATCCAAATATCTTCATTGGAAGTGTTCAACCTCAAGTCATCCC
This sequence comes from Viscum album, assembly GCA_963277665.1. Lineage (NCBI taxonomy): Eukaryota > Viridiplantae > Streptophyta > Magnoliopsida > Santalales > Viscaceae > Viscum > Viscum album. The sequence goes on from OY728148.1 coordinate 2,134,104,608, forward strand.
AGACCCTCCAAGTGCTTGAAAATGCGACCATAATAGGGATGGCTAGTGCTGGAGGATTGTCTTGGGGAAGTGAAGAAGGTTTCATCGGTCAATGTTTCCTCATGGGTGCCACCAAACCTATGGGACCCTCAGTGGATAAATGCTTATGGGAATCCGAGCGTGAGCGAGGAACCTCTCCTACTACAGCCGCAGCAGAAAAACAGCAATCTCATCACCCTTTTAAGATTGATCATCATCATCCTCCTCTTAATCAGCCACTTATCTTAGTATGTAAAGTACTCAATGAGAGTATTTATAATGATTCTGCTGAGAATTAATCAAGGTTACAATGTCATGAAGGTTATATTATACCCTCTTAGTCTCATCATCATAGGAAATGTCATCAGGTGATGACATGTGACAAAGCTTTTTAAGGGAAACCTCCCTCTCTTGAAGGAACTGCCACAAGGCGCGAGGGGACTGATCGCAAAAATATGGGAGACTCCTCAAAGTATCCCATTGCTTCTAGGCCACTAGAAAATCAGCATCGGAGGGTATGGGTGCTTGGTTCTCAACGAAAGCCTCCACATATTTTGAGGTTACACCCCAAGCTCTCTAGACCATCCTTGGGGGAGAACTGAGAGGCTTCTAGAGTGATTTACCTGATGGGTAATGATAAGTAGCTTATTTTTGCTTCCTGTTGGCCTAGATTCTCTAGGGGTCATACCAATGGGATCTGGATCTTCCAGATGACCGTCTAAATATGATTGAACCCAAGCATCAAAATAAACTTTTGTAAGGAAGGGTAAAAAACCCTTGGAATCTAGAATCTGTATCTTTTACTATGTATCCTCTAGGGTAAACATTATCCACAATTGACAGGATATCATGAGATGTTTCTCCGGAAGAGTGCTATTAACGGTAGGGGGAAACAACATCTGGAAATAGTTAAATTGATGGCTAAATCTACAAGGTGCATATCCCTCACAGATAAGTTCCCCATCAATAAAGGAAACCAAAATACCCTCTCTTAAAGAAAATAGGTGTCTTGGATGATAAAGTCTTCTGATCTATAATTCACAATAGTACCATTAGGGGAAGCGTAGGGTCAATAAATAAAGTGGTCATGATAGTTGATTTGATCCATCAACTCTTGTTCATTCTTTTTAGTCTGGTCTTCCTTCTTATCATATGCGGCCTAGCCCACTAGTAAAACCCTGTTATTACTCTAAATATATGGCTGAATAACAACATGTGGAATCGGTAGGGGATGGAAAAATTTGTATCCCCCTATGTGGGCACCTATCCAACCCCATAAGATTTGGATGGTCCCAATAACCTGATGAGGTGGCTTCCCCTCGTTGACCCGGCCTAGTAAAGGTGGATTTTGTCCAACACTGGAATGTCAAAAATTGATTCACTTACCTGTGGATAGTTGATCATCCATGAAAAAAAATGTGACTCTCAAACCATTGGATTCATGCATCAGTAGAATCCATCCACTCAAAAACATGTCGAGGAATGCCTCCAACCAAAACAAACGGTCCACATTGGGGACGAGCTCCCATCCCCATCCACAAAACTGACCCTCCTCCAAGACAGGCTAGTATGAACCTTATGGCCTTTAGGGTAAATTGGTTGGGAAGGACCTAGGTCTATGCACATTAGACTCTCAAACACTTTTCTTTTAAAATTAATTAATTTGGTTCAAGAAGTAAATGTATTTCTTTGGTAAAGGGTCAATATTCTTTCAATGTTTTTTTCTTGGTCAATGAGCATTTTTCTATAGGAGGAGTCCTATCCTTGTCATACTCAGTGGAATATGGGTGTGGAAACTCATCATTCATATCTCCGACAATGGGGACCCCCTAAATCAACCAAACATCTCACAGGATAATGAAAACCTTCCTGTGGACTAATTGAATGGTATTGGTATCTGGAATCCATCTAATTAGAAGTTGTGAAATGGGGGAGTTGGTCCAATAAGCATAGGTATGGGATACCCTAACAGCCTCATATAACCCCTTGGTCTACAATTCAACCCATAATTCTTCACAGCTCTAACAAACCCAGAAAGGCCATCCCCAATCCAAATCAGACAAACCTCTAGAACAAAGGTAACGCTTTGATGAACATCCATGTTTCTCATTTGATATGGCCTTCCATCCAATGAAATGGTAGGAGTGGGTCATTTCATCTGGCTTCCATCACGTTTTCTTCATAGTTTGAGGGGCGTAGTTCAATAAGGACCCACCAGCAGTATCCTTCTATATCAGTCATCTTTTCGATGAAATAAGGGCCTTTGGGATGGCACAATTGATTATCCAAGTAGAAGGTTGATCCAATAGATGTGGTTCTAGAATATATGTATCAGAAAGTAGATTGAATCTATAAATTGGAATCCTGTCTAAAATCAGATACTCTCATTGACCCACAGTGAGAAAAATCATGAAGGATTGATGCAGTGGGACAACATGGATTTTTTCGTCAACAGAGTTCTCCATATCCCTCTACTTTTCATCAGCAGCTGATAGAACAAATATTTTCAATTATTTCATTATGAATTTCAATTTTTTAATCTGATAAATGTTTTATTTAAAGTTAAATTGTCACATTTTATGTTTTAGGAGAATTTTTTAGCTTAATTGAAAAAATGGCTTATTTTAGATTTAAATGGTTTTAATTTATTTCAATGTTTCGGCCATAACATTTTCTAAACTGATCCAAATTGAAACCTTATTCTTTTATAGGTTCATATGTTCGATGGGATTCGTTTTATCCTACTATACCCAAAGCTGAATCCATCATTTGGAAGGTCAAATCCATCTCACAATTCAGGCCTTGAAAACTATGCATATAACAGGTTAATTTTATTGTTGTGCTTATATCTCATAAATGGCCAAACCAAGTGAGATGAAATTTAACATGTATCAAGAAGACATATGGGGTAAGAGGTTCCATTAATATGGTCTCATGTTATTCTTTAATTATCAAGGATATAAAAGTGTTGTAACTCGGTGTATTGGAATACAAACTGTCAGCCTGGCCAGATTAAATGTCATGAGTAAATCGACCATATCTTTCTCCAAACTTGGCCAATAAAGAGAGAATGTCGTGGGTAGACAGAGTTGAAGTAATCAAACATCTTTGAAGAATCACACAACCCAAAATGCAGTAATAAAATAGGTATAACACGTGTATACATTCTGAGAAGATATTTGGAGCCAATTTTTCATTCCCTCTCCCTATAAAAGAGTGTCCAGTTTCATTTCAATGTGTTGTAAACATAGGAATAGCCATTGTTGTACATTTTATCTATTTTAGTGTATTATTTTCTTTTAATTTCATTATATAATTTCATTTCATGTTTTAATTTAAGTTTTCTCCTTTCCATCTTTTTCTTTCTCTCTTTTGTTTTCCACCTGTTTTCTTCATCACTATGAACACATATGCGCGTGATCATGAGTAGCTAACCCAAGGAGGTTACTGGGGGAGTAATCCAGCGGTGAACCCAAGACATTGGACATTCATTCTTAATGTTTATTATTTTCTTAGATTTAGATCGAGAAGGATATTAGTGAGAAAGGCGCCTTTGTGTCTCTACTTGCCACCCGAGGTTTAGCTTTCGCTTCTGTCACATTCTCCCTCGATTAACGAGGTGGATATACAGTATCTCAGTGATCATTTAGTGTAATTTATTTTCAAAACCATAGGCATAAGGGTATTTTCATGCATATGATGGAGAATGTTCATTATGTAAATTTGAAACTAAAAAAGAGATGGCAAAGGTTCACTCTGGATATTCTTCTAGGAGAATCTTCTTTCTATCTATCATCATTCTGTTTGCATTCATTCTGTTTTAATTGCATTTTCATATTTAATTTTAGTATTTAATTTTCATTTTTCATATATCTATTTCTGATCATTTTGTTTAGTAAATATATATATATATATATTTAATTATATGTAGTGAGTGATTGACTGTGAAAGCTCCTCAAGAAATCGACCTTGGTCAACCACTATGATGTACTTAGTATAAATATTTTTTAGAGCTTGAATGATTAGGGGTAGTAAAAAACCTAGCACCTGCTTGGGGATAATCCACTACAACTTCCAGACTAGGGACAGTAAAAACCTATCACCTTCTTGGGGGGTCAAACCAAGAATTATCCCTTTTCTATCCTCTTTCTCTTTCTTTTTATTTATCTTTCTTATGTGTTTTCAATTCTTTATCATAGATTTAATGTGGTTGCAGTTAGTATCTTAACTCAAGGTCGTAACTGAAAAATATATCAGGTTGTGTCTTTCCTTTACTTTATTTTGTTTTCTACCCATTTTAAATTTTGTGGGAAAATATTTCTTGATCTGATTTGAGCTAAAAAGAGGGTAGTAAATGGAATAAGTGTGGTGGAGGGATATCATCTTGTTTTAAGAATTCTGAGTGTGCTTCTATTTTGTTTTTCATTTTTTTCATTTTTTTGTGTTTTTAGGATTCTTGAGCTGAACTGAATACTATAGAAAATTCAAAATGTCTTGGTATTTTTGGCACATTTCTTGATTTGAAATTTTGATAAATCAAATTATTACTGAATGGATTTTGTTTCTGGATTTCCAATCATTTCATTTTAAGAAGTTTTATTGATTGTGAAACTCATGTGCACTAGTGTTATCCAAATTGAAAATCACGCCCAACCCAGGCAGTTTCTAAACCTATTTGAAAGCTTCTAACATTTCTCTTTTTCTTGAGAGTCATGAGACAAGTTTTTTTATCCAGAACTTTCTATTTTTCTCTTTTTAAATATATTAGAGTTCATGGAATGTCTTAAGTATGATTGAGGCATCACATTGAAATCCCTTTTTCCATTCCACTCTAATTTTGGACTTCCTTTTCATATGACCTTCTTTAAGACCCTATTATACATGAAATAACTTGTTAGGAATCCAAATTAAAAGGCATTTATCCCTTTCCAACCTTCTCTAGAAGTTAAATGCATGATTATTGTTGAACTCAAGTGTGGGGGAGGGAGAAGATAGGCTATATTTTTCAATCCTGGATAATATTTTTGTGCTTAATTTAAAGTGTTTCCATATTTATTACTGCTTGGGTGGAAGACAATTAATTATGGTAAAATGTATGGGTGGCCCAAAATATCATTACAAAGATGGTCTGGGTGTTCACCAATTTTTGAAGATCAAAAGCTTCCTCTCTTTTCCTCTAAAACATGATTATGACGAAAAATACAGATCTTAACAATAATAAAATTGGGAAAAAGAGGGGTGAGATTAATTGATACTGAAATTACAAGTGTGAACTTCCCAATGTAAGAGGTGTTTAGAGGTGAATCATTTTTGAGCTGATTGAAGAGCACACCATTCTTGAGAAAAAATGTTTTCATGCATTTACTTCACATTAGAGCTTAACCCTCCTCATTCTACCTCAGATGTTTTTACATTTAAAACCTACCAAACCTCAGCCTCAGAACAACCCATGTAAAATACCTCATGATTGACACATTTTTTACTCTATGAAGTGGAGATATTATCAGGATATCAATCCTATAGAGATCACACATGTTCTTGGGAATGAGAAGAACTCCAAATAAAATATCTTTGAGTGAAGAGAGAAATATTTTTTCAGGAAGGAAGGTATGACATGACTATGAGGATTAACATTATATTGAATGTATTCTTATTATTTTTTAGTATTTTTTAAATCCTTATCCATGTAGGAGGCATTATATTTTCTTTGATAGGATTATTGAGTTGTATTGCCATTTATGCTTTGGGAATTTTGTTTTAACCTTGGTATAAGATGATTACCTAGGAGTGAAATGTTTAAGTGTGGAGGAGTTGATAGAAAAAATATTTTCAATTATTTAATTCTTAATTTCAATTTTTTTAATCCCATAAATGTTTTATTTAAAGGTTAATTGTCATATTTTATGTTTTAGGAGTATTTTTTAGCTTAATTGAAAAATGGCTTATTTTGGATTTAAACAGTTTCAATTTATTTCAATGATTCATACATAATATTTTCTTCACTAATTAAAATTGAAATATTATTCATTTATAGGTTCCTATGATTTATCGGAGTCATTTTATCCATCTGAACCCAAAGCTCAATCCATCATTTGGAAGCTCAAATACAGCTCACAAATCATGCCTTGAAAATTGTACACAGAACAAGATAATTTTATTGTTGGGCCCATAACTCATAAATGGCCAAACCTAGTGAGATTAACATTTACATATATCAAGAATACATCTGGAGGAATACGTTTCATTAATATGGTTGTGCATGATTCTTTCATTCACAAGTCCATAAATGCATTGGAACTCGGTGTATTAGAATACGAACAGTCAGACTGGCCAGATTAAATGTCATGAGTAGATCGACCATATCTCTCACCAAACTTGGACAATAAAGATTAAATTTCATGGGTAGATATAGGAGACATGACCTAAAAAACTTCAATAATAATACATTCCAAAATTCTGTGATTAAAGAGTTATAACACACGCATACATTTTGAGAATATTTTTGGAGCCAATTTTTCATTCCCTCTCCCTATAAAAGAGTGTCCCTTTTCATTTCAATGTGTTGGAAACTTTGGAATAGAATTTTTTGGTAATTTTATATATTTTAGTGTTTAATTGTCTTTTACATTCATTCTTTAATTTCATTTCATATTTTAATTTATGTTTTCTCTTTTCTCTCTTTTTCTTTCTCTCTCTTTTTTTCTCCCCTTGTTTTCTTCATCACTGTGAACTCTTATGCTCGCGATCAGGTGTAGCTAACCTGAGGAAGTTCCTGGGGGAGTAATCCAGTGGTGAACCCAAGACATTTAACATTAATTCTTAATGTTTTGTTTTTTCTTGCAGTTAGACTGAGGGGGATCTTAGTAGGAAAGGTGGCTTTGTGTCTCCACTTGCCACTCGAGGTTTAGCTTTCACTTCTGTCAAATTCTCCCTCGATTGAGGAGGTGGATGTATGGTATCTCAGAAATCATTGAGTGTATTTTATATTCACAAACATAGGCATAATGGTATGTTCATGCATACTATGGTTCATGTTCATTAAGTAAATTTGAAAATAAAAAGGAGACGAAGAATGTTCACTCTGGATAATCTCCTGGGAGGATCTCCTTTCTGTCTAACATCATTCTATTTGCATTCATTCTATTTGCATTTCATTAGCATATTTAATTTTAGTATATCATTTTCATTTTTATTATATCTATTTCTGGTCATTTTCTTTCATAAATATATATATATATATATATATAATTATAAGTACTGAGTGATTGACTATAGAAGCTCCTCAAGAGATCGACCTAGGTCAGCCACTATGCTGCACTTAGTATATATATTTTATAGAGTGTTCATGACTATGGGTAGTAAAAAAACCTAGCACTCGCTTGGGGATAATCCACTACAACTACCTGAATTGGGGAAGTAAAAACCTAGCACCCATTTGGGGGGGGTGACCAAGAATTATCCCTTTTTTATCTTCTTTCTCTTTCTTTTTATTTATTTTTCTTATGTGTTTTCATTTCTTTCTTGTAGATTTAATGTGGTAAAAGTTAGGAACATAACTCAAGGCTGCCACTGAAAAATATATCAGGTTGTGTCTTTCCATTTCTTTATTTTGTTTTCTACCCAATTTAAATTTTGTGTGAAAATATTTCTTGATCTAGTTTGAGATAAAAATAGGGTAGTAAATGGAATAAGTGTGGGGGAGGTATTTCGACCTGTTTTAATAATTTTTAGTGTGCTTCTATTTTGCTTTTCATTTTTTTCATTTTTTTTTTGTGTTTCTAGGGTTCTTGAGCTGAATTGAATACTTTCAAAAATTAAATCTATCCTCGTATTTTTGGCACATTGCTTGATTTTAATTTTTGTAGAATTAAATGATTAATAAATGGATTTTGTTTCTTGATTTTTGATCTTCTCATTTGAAGAAGTTTTATTGATTGTGAAACTCATGTGCACTAGTGCTCCCCAAATTAGAAATCATGCCCAACCCGAGAGGTTTCTAAACCTCTTTGACATCTTCTATCATTTCTCATTTTCTTGAGAGTCTTGATACATGTATTGTGATCCAAAACTTTCTATTTTTCTCTTTTTCAAAGCTGTTAGAGTTCATGGAATGTCTTAAGTATGATTGAGGTATCACTTTGAAAGCCCTTTTTGCATTCCACTCTAATTTTTACCTACCTTTTCCTATTACCTTCTTTAATAACTTAGTAGCCATGAAATACCTTATTAGTCAGCCACATTACAAGACATTTATCCCATTCCAACCTACACTATAATTTAAATTCATGATTATTGTTGAACTCAAGTGTGGGGGAGTGAGAAGATGGGCTGTATTTTTTTCTATCCTGAATAATATTTTTGAGCATAATTGAAAGTGTTTCTGTATTTATTGATTCTTGGGTGGAAGAAATGACATTATTGGAATATTTAGGGGTGTCCCAAAATATCATTACAAATATGGGATGGGTGTTCACCAATTTTTGAAGATCAAAAGATTCCTCTCTTTTCCTCCAAAACATGATCCTGAAGAGAAATCTGGATCTATATTCAAGCTGAAACAATGCTACAATTGGGGAAAATAAGGATGAAATTCATTGATGATGAAATTAAAAGTTATAAATTCCCAAAGTAATAGTTTTTTGGAGGCTAATAAATTTCGAGTTGATTGAGAAGCACACCATTGTTGAGAAAAATAGTTTTCATGCATTTACTTCACATTAGAGATTAACCCTCCTCATTCTGCCTCAGATGTTTTTACATTTAAAACCTGCCAACCCTAAACCTCAGGACAACCCATTTAAAATACCACATGATTGAAACATTTTTTACTCTATTAAGTTGATATATTAGGAGGATATCAAGCCTCTAGAGAGCACACAAGTTCTTGGGAATGAGAAAAACTCCACATAAAATATACTTGAGTGAAGAGAGAAATATTTTTCCAAGAAGGTAGGTATGACATGCATATAGGATTAAAATGATATTGAATGGATTCTTATGATTTTTTAGGAGTTCTTAAATTTTTTATATATGTAGGAGGCATGATATTGTTTTTAAAGTATGATTGATTTGTGTTGTTAGTTAGGCTTTGGGAAGTTTGTTTTGACCTTGGTATAAGATGATTGCCCAGGAGTGCAATGTTTAAGTGCATGGGAATTGATAGAAAAAATATTTTCGAATATTTTATTCTTAATTTAAATTTTTTTTAATCCCATCAATGTTTTATTTAAAGGTAAATTGTCACATTTTATGTTTGAGGAGTATTTTTTAGCTTAATTGAAAAAATGGATTATTTTGGATTTAAACAGATTTAATTTATTTCAATGTTTCGGCCATATCATTTCCTTCAATGATAAAAATTGAACAATTATTATTTTATAGGTTCATCTGTTTTATGGGATTTATTTTATCCTTTTGGACTCAAAGCTCAATCCATCATTTGGAATCTCAAATGCTGCACACAAGTTAGGCCTCAAAAACTGTGCACAGAACAAGATAATGATATTTTTATGCCCATATCTCATAAATGGAAAACCCAAGTGAGATGAAATATACATGGAAAAAGATACATATGGAGGAATAATTTTCATTAATATGGTCATGCGTGATGATTTCATTCTCAAGGACATAAATGCGTTGGAACTCGGTGTATTGGAATACAAACAGTCATCTTGTCCGGATTAAATGTCATGAGTAAATCGACCATACATATCTCCACACATGTCCAAGAAAGATTAAAATTTGTGGGTAGACAGAGGAGAAGTAACCTAACAACTTTCAAGAATCACACATTCCAAAATTCAGTAATTAAATAGGGATAAAACGTGCATACATTCTGAGAAGTTTTTTGGATCCAATTTTTCATTCCCTCTCCCTATAAAAGAGTGTCCCTTTTCATTTAAAAGTGTTGGTAACTTAGGGATAGCCTTTGTTGGCCATTTTATGTAGTTTGGTGTTTTTTTCTTTTAAATTTATTTTGTAATTTCATTTCATGTTTTAATTTATATTTTCTCCTTTCTCTCCTTTTCTTTCTCTCTTTTGTTCTCTCCCCCTATTTTCTTCATCACTGTGAACTCTTATTCTCGTGATCATGAGTAGCTAACCTGAGGAAGTTCCCGGGTGATTAATCCAGTGGTGAACCCCAGTCATTAAAAATACATTCTTAATGTTTATTATTTTCTTAGATTTAGACCGAGGGGGATATTAGTGGGAAAGGAGACTTTGTGTCTCCACTTGCCACCCGAGGTTTAGCTTTCGCTTCTGCAATATTTTCCCTCAATCGTGGAGGTGGATGTGTGGTCTCTTGATGAACATTGAGAGTAACATATATTCACAACCATAAATAGAGGAGAATGGTCACAAATACAATGGATTGTGTTTATTAAGTTAATTAGAAACCAATAATGAGATGATGAAAGTTTGCTCTGGGTGATGCTCTTGGGAATGTCTCCTTTATTCTAACATCATTTTGTTTTCATTCATTCTGTTTGCATTGCATCTGCATATTTAATTTTAGTATTTAATTATAATTTTTAAAATATCTATTTTTGATCATTTTGTTTCATAAATAAATATATAAAGTGAATTATATGTAGTGAGTGATTGACTGCAGAATCTCCTCAAGAGATCAACCTAGGTCGGCCACTGTGCTTCAATTAGTATAAATATTTTTGAGATCAAGAACGACAACACTTCATCAGTAGCTAAAAGGGGATATATAATAGCACTAGTGATAAAAACATCATTCTAAACAACCTTTGTAATATCCATATATTTTCTAAAAAAATGATAATACAAAAGGTAATTCCAATAATGTACTTGGGAAAAAAAGACAAAAAAAATGAAAAATGATGAAAAGAAGTCTGCATGAAGTAAGGCTCTACATACGGAACCCTAAAAATGGTTTTTGGAAGGAATTCCCTATGAACTGATAGTTCGTGGAATTCCCCACAAGGTGTGGTCCCACAGAGTGATGGCCAGAAAAACTAAAAAGTTCATGGATTGGGTGAGCCACACATCAATCCGCACTACGCAGTTAGTCTTCTGGTTTAGTTTGAAAATTCAAGTTCAATTCAGAGATTTAAATGTTTGGTTTGTGAATGAGGGATATTTTGAAGGGTTTTTGGTTCAAACAATTCCAATCATGTTTGGTAGTCAAAGGATTCTGTGAAGGGTCCAGTAAGCAGAAGCAATGAGGCTAAGATGAAAATTAGGAGTGCTTTTTACTGAGAAATATGGTAAATGAAAAATGATTTGGGCACCCCCTATATATAAGAATTTCCCCCCTATGGGTCCACCTTTCTACCATAAACCAGATCATTTTAAAACTTCTTTCTATATTGGAATAACCTTCTCTTTGTCCTGATCGAATCCCATTATGATGGGGGAATTTGTAGGGTCCTAAAAACTATACAAAGGGAAAGTAAATACTCCTAATATTTTCGAAAAGGAACGAAAAATAATTAGATAAATATTTAAGGAATAATTTAGAAGAAAAAAAAATTTGGAAAAGGACTCAAAGTGGACCACATATTGAATGCTGGGAATGGTCCACAGAAGGCATCAACCATTGTTTCTTCTAGAAATGGGAATGACCTTGTTTGTTTAAGGTTCAAACTTTCCAATAAGTTTCCAATGGGTTTATTCATAGAACCAGAAACACCCAATGATTATATATCCATTTAGACCTACTTTCCAAAGGTAGGTTCTCATTAGTAGTGGACCGATGAGGCTTAAGAATTTTTATTTGTTGAGAGGATGGGAGGTCAGGCTCATCACACCTTTTTGGGGGGAATTATTTTCTACTCTAAGACTCTCTTATAGATTTAAGTTATGTTCATGAATCCTTATTAATTCACCAAGAATGAAAATGAGTTTTAGATTTGGAAACCAATGATTGATATGTATAATATTTATAGAATACTCTATATTTATTTTAATTTCTTCATTGATAGAGATTCATCCATATGTATTAGAGATTCTTAGTCAATGGTATCCTTCAATATATTTTATATAAATCTCTTGGTCATTATGATGACCATACTGTTTTTATAGCCACTCAGTGGGGCACTTGAAGTTTATTGTCATTCAGAAAGATAGGGATTATTTCAGAGTTGGGATCGTACCCGTAGATGGGATACCTACTTATCCTCATTAAAAAGGAATTAGAACCCACGTAGTTCGATTAGAAGGATATAGTTTAACGTCATATGAGATGGAAAAGAATTAATGAAAGATGGGCTTGAACCTTATAAAGGCTTCCTACGTACTCTACTTTTAAGACAGAGATCAAAGTCCACGTAGTTCGGGTAAAGAAATATGGGGTTTATGCATGGTTAATGGCCCAAGAAGAGATGTCGTGATTAATTTTACACCCTAATCTCACGTGAGTCAAGCTCGGTGTGAGAAACAAGAGTTATCAGTAAATTTGATGATGGTACCATGAAAGATGAAGTCATGAGAAATGATGTGGGGCTTACATATGTATGACTGCCCAAGTAGATGAAGACTAGGACTTACTTTAGGAAATAATCCTAGGATTAGGGTCCATAAAGGTATTTGTACTTTGTGGAGATTTGGTGTTTTAACTTGGTGCTTACTCCTGATAAGTAGGCCTAAATTAAAAGGGACTTATGATTGGGGTTTATTCTTGATAAGGAGGCCCAAATCAAAAGAAATTAAGATTAGGTCTTACTCCTGAGGAGGATTCCCAACTAAAGGAAACTTATAAATTGGGGATTACTCCTGAGAAGGAGGCCCAATGTTAAAGGAAATTATGACTAGGGCTTACTCCAGAGAAGGAGGCCCAAGTTAAGGGGACTTGAGACTTGGGGCTTACTCCTGAGAAGGAGGCCCAAACTCGGGGAACTTGGGGCTTACTTTTAAAGAGGATGCCCTAAATCAAAAGATCTTATCATCTTAAAGGATGAGGTTATAAAGGAAACCCCTAACCGTGGTGACATAAATCTTGTAAGTTATGAGGTTTTGGGAGAGGTTATCACAGAATTCCTTTCATATAAAGAATCCAACAAAGGAACCATGCCATAAATGGCTTTGAAAAGGTGTTTGAGGGATAATATCTTGGAGAGGAGAGGTGAATGGGAGAGAGTCACACAAATGAAATTGTCACACAAGTATGGTCGTGCAAATCATTTGGAACGCAAGTGTACTTACGTGGCATGGGTTCACCTGGGCGACGAAGAATCTATAGGGTAATACTTGGGAGAGACTTAACTCAAACCTTTAGTATTATCCTAAGACGTTTCCAAAAGTGAGGCGTGCAAGTTTCATTGAAAGGGTAGGTCAGCGTGCAAGTGTTTCCATTTTTAAGGAGGTATGGACACTTAGGCTCACAAGTGTTGATGAATTCTAAACACTTAGGCCTTATCCTACTCCTTTAAGTCTTCCATTTTAGGTAAAAAGTTACCTTAGAAGCTTTAGGAAGAGTTGAATTGAAGACTTGTGTGACCAGAGCTTGAATCTGAGTTTTGGAAAATTCTTCTTTCAAATGGGGGGCCCATAGGGGCTATTTATAGGCCACTGGGCACCTTGGGAGAAAAAATAATCTGGCGCTCAAGTGACTTGCGTGACCCATAGGTGGCGCGCAAGTGACTTGCATAGTGCGTAGGAAACTTGTGCGCCCCCTATGAATGGGTTCCTTGTCCATTACTTTTGCGAATTTTTTATGTTCTTCAACGGGTGACCCTCTTTGTGCTTAAGGTATTCCACTTTGCCATTCGGTATACCCTATGAATAAAAGGAGCGTCAAAAAAATTCCCCCCTCAGAGTTGGATCCAAAAAGGAAAGAGGGTCCGGCTCTGAGGTAAAGTCAGAGAAATCAGGGGTCTGTGGCGCGCAAGTATGGTGCGCAGATGATGGGGCACGTAGGTATGGCACGCAGATGCTGGGGCACGTAGGAATGGTGTGCAGGTGGCCTAGATCGCCTATATATACAGGCTCACTCTCGCGCGACCTTATTCCGCTTCTAGCTGCTCGAGCTCTTGTCATGTAGGTTCTCTGGTTTTCGATCTTCTATCGTCTAGATTTTTTTGCATGCTTCTGTAGAAGGTATTTGACTTCTGCGCCATGACTATGGTGGAAAAACTTGCACGACCTGAATGACTTGCGCGCCAAGTTTGGACTTGCATGCCTTAATGCCTTTGACATTTTTTTTTATTTCCTTCATCAAAATTTCACAAACCAAACTTACTTAAGAGTTGATTGTTTGATCTTTGTGCAGATTCAATGTCTCCCAAAAGAATTAGATCAGTTGATGAGTTGGCCAGCAAGAGAATAGATGACATGATGAATGCCGTTGGTCATGATTATTATGATATCAGTGGCAGCACTCTCCTGTATTTGGCTAAGTACTTGATGAAAATATCATGCAAATTTCCCACAGAGCATCTACTTGCCTTTATATGGCCATGGTCATCTGCATGGAGTCAGCATTCCAGAGGCAAAGAATTATATTCCTCATTCCTGGTTTCAGACTTACACCAATTTTTCTTCGGCAAATTTCTCAGTTGCAGGATCATTTTCCAATGCTGGAACAGTGGAGAAGGATTTCATAATGCATCATAGCCCATGTGCTCTAGATCTAAAGCCTCACAAGCCTGAGCTGCAGCAACATTTATATCCCTATATTTTTCAAAATTCTCTAATGGACCAATCTAAGGGATGGAAGAAGAGTTGGAATTTCCATCCTAGAGGTGGTGTTAATCCGACTTGGATGTGGGAATATTGGGTGTAACAAACCTGTGTAGATTTTTCCAATGATCTGAAAGGAGCTGCAATATATGAAGTCTTCTGGGCTGGGTAGAATATATTTACAGGAATGACAATTTTGTGTCGGAGTTAATCAGTCGTTGGATCCCAGAAATGAATTCTTTTCATCTAACCCATGGAGAATTAGACATCAATTTGTGGGATGTCTACAAGATTTTAGGGGCTCCAATTTTGGGAGATATGTATGATGAATTCATCCCCCCCAAGGTGACCTGGAATTATTCAGAGAAGACTTCGACTCTGGCTCGAGAGTTAATGAAAATTTTCCACAATCTTAAGAATACCAAAACCACGAAAACCCACTCTAGAAATGATATCCATCCAGAGGAGTGGATGGACATGATTCTAATTAAGAATAAATAGGAGGGACCTTCTTGCACTCATTCTACTAGTTTCCCTATAGTAGTAAGGAGGGGTGCTCCGGGAACATTTTGGCCAATTTTGGAAGCAGGAGAGTTTGATAGGTGGGGGTATGAAGTGAACCAGAAAATTATAGTGAAGACTCGTCTGGTAGGATTTTTGGCCTTCTGGATCAGTTTTTACCTTTTACCAATTTAGGATTTGAAAGGAGGCGTGAGGCCGGGGACCTTTGTCATTGCAGCTAAGTTGGATGAAAGGAAGATGGTTGGGTTGGCCACCCCAGTTTTAGTAAATATTTATAAGAGTTTACTTCATGTTTATCTAGGTAAGTCTCCTTTAAGAATAGTGGGACCATTCCAAGTTTTATGGGGATGGATCGCCACTCAATTCAGGACATATACTGTACAAAGTGGGGTACAGGTTCTTTGAAGTTCTTTTTGTCCATCTATTCAGGCCTTTTCTAGAATTTATCCCTTATCCCTCAACAATTATGATATCAAGATAAGGCTGATCATGTTCAAGAAGTTTCATTTCTTTCCTTATGGAAATATTCGAACAAGGTGATTTGTTGATGATGGAACAGCCATCCTAGAGTTAAGGAAATACATGCTGTCATGTAGAGATGGTACACTGGACATGAGGATTGAAGGGGAAATTATATGTGAGGCATATGCTCCATACAAATTTGCATGTCAATTAAAATGTATGCAGCAAATTAATGTATCCCCTCCGGTGCTTGTTAGGTTAGAGCAGCATCCAATGGTTGCTCGTCAACTATGGTTGTTGACGTCTATGGAGAAGACTGGGGCAGTATTTGATATACCAGCTATTGTAGCGTCAAGTCAATTGACTACATGGTATGCCGAGAGCTGGGTAGCATCATACCCTGAAGGGGTACTGAATCAGCCAGACCCTCGAGTGGGGACAAAGAAGAGAACCGTTAGGAAAGAATATTTTCATTTGGAAGGAGACTCTTCCTCACCTGGAGCCGATTCATCGGGTTCCTCACCCGGGGCTGATTCACTGGATTCCTAGGATGGGGATGATAAGGCACAAAATGCATCAAAGCAGCCTCGTGCCAGATATAATCCACATTCCAGAGTCAAGATACCTACTCCATCGACTCATGGTGAGTTACATCATTGAGGAAATTTAGTCACCATTATTTTAAAGAGCAAAAAGTTTCATTTTCCTATCCTTTATTTGTGGTTGCAGGAGCTGGGAAGAAGTTGAAGTCCCAGATTATAGGACCCTCCTCGCAGCCTTCTGGTTCACATTCTGAATATTTACAACCAGAGGCTGTCCGGACATGGAGGAGTTTATATTGTGATGATGAAACCACCTGGATGGACTTATGCGAAGGGTTGGGTATCCCTGAAGTGGGGTATCTTCAGGCTTCCACTGAAATCCGTTTTGAGGAAAACCCTAATAAAGTGAGGGCTTACATCAAAGAGTTGTAAATGCTCATATATGACACTAATAAGTCAGTTCCTGTCACCAAGAGGGTGAAGGGAATGATGGACTGTGGTACCGCTGAGGGGATTGGTCCTTCATTAGATTAAGAGTGGCGTGACTACGTGGCTGTTGAAGATGTAATTTTTCCTTTATTCTCATATTTCTATTTTCTTTGAAATTTGAATTTATCCAAATCTTTGTTATTCAAGGAAATAATCTTCTTCATCCTGCAACTTGTGAAGGAAAGAACCACTAAAATCCCTTCATCACGGTATAGACCTGGTGGAACTGCTCTTGGAGCCACTGAATCTCCTCGTGAACCGGGTGAAGTATCTCTAGGCCAGCAAGCCATGGATTAAGAGTTTGAAAGGGCGTTATTTTCTTTGATACCTGCTTTCAGAGATTATGACACCAGTCCACCCAAAAAGGCCAAGAATCAAAATCATCGAAGAAAGAAGACTACAGTCAAATGCTTTATCAGTAGTGGTAAGTCTTTCTGGTAGTTATGAATCTTAACTTATGAAAGAGTGCTCAAACTTCTCAGGATTGCATGGGAATCTTCAGTTTCCTCTTTAAGGGAATAGACTGAACATCCTCAAAGTACAATGGAGGGTGCTGTAGAACGGCTGTAGGTTCCTGCTGAAATGGTTTCTCCTGGAGAAATATTGAGAGCAGATGAGCCAGTATTTGTTCCCAACACCACTCCTGTTTCTCATTCCAGGAGAGAAGAGACCTCTGGTAAATTAACAATACTTCATAGAACCTCAAATTATACAACAACTAAATTCCATTCTATGATTTTTTAGGTTCCACCCATGTATCAGAACATTTGGAAACTGTCGAAGCCAACCCCACAACTGTCTCTAAAGAAGCTATCCAGGTTTAGAGATTTCCAGATGAATCTCATGAATAAGACATGTCGAGTGCTCCCACTGGTGAGACTAACTTGGGATCTAGGACATCATTGGATAAAATGATGACTCTTGGCATGTCCTTTGAATAATTTTTAGACCATGTTAAATTACCATGTGATTTAGAATATTTTTGACATCTAGTTATAGAATCAACTGGACGTGAGTTTCATCATTTGTCCTTTTAATCTTCCCAGGATTACACTTATAACCCTGTTTGGTTAAAAATGTATAGTTCCATCTAAAGAGACTACTGATCCAACAACGCTTGAAATGGGTGTAGACATGGATGTCAACCCTACTATTGAAGAAACACTGTCTCAGGTGGAACTTAACACGGCAGACCCTCCTGAAACCCATCCGTAAAATCCTTTTGAAGCTAGGAAAGATGCGGAGGAATCTTCACAAGTTCATGATCTACTGTTAGGTAAAAGATGATGATATTTGTAGCATACTTAACCTGCAAAACAATCAATAAACTTTTACTGTCATTTTAAACTAACCATACTTTCCATTGACCAAACAGGGTTGTCAACTTCAATGGCTAGTTCTGGAGGTGAAGCCTCAGCCTCGGCCCAAGCAGTGGCAGAAGGTGAAGCAACCGAGGTTAGTGGAGGAGTAGAATAGGGCACTTATTTAAGTGGATTAATCCCAGAATATGTTCCTCCCTGTGACAGCGATTCTAAATCAGACCCATAGGTGCAAAAGGCTCTCCAATTCTCACGTCGCAAGTCATGGAAAAATATATGGAAGATAATATATTAGGTGCTTCTTGAAGAGATGCCTTAGAAAATTCTAAGACTTTCATCCATGTTTATTATGTTGGGACTTGGCAGCTTTGGATATCAATAAATCCATGTTGCAATGAAACAATTCATTCGAAGTAGGGAGCAAGATCAATGGTGCCGTCAAGACCTGATCAGATCTATATTACTGATCAATACTGGTGAATTTTAGGTTACAGTGTCCCGAGCTGAGGTTGATCATGTTGCAAAGCTAAAGGAGCTGAAGCAAAAGATCAAGGAGAAGATTGTCCAGTAGTTCCACCTTCATCAAGAGCTAGATACTTTTACTAGGGAGCTTGACCAGCTTCATAATTCATTGGAAGAAGTCCAAGAGGATGGTATAAAAGCCATCAAAGATGCCAAAGAAGCAGTTCGTCGAGCTGAAGAGAGTAAATATAGTCGGGTAAATGAACTTCAAGTGGCTGTTGATGAATCTCGGGATGCTATGAAACACATTTGAAATCTTGTTGAAAGTCTTCTATAATTTCTGAAAATAAGAGAAGAGACTCCAGTCTATGGATGTTCTTCTAATCTTGTTCATCAAATGAAAAACAGTTCATATCCAATCATCTGTACCTTAATAGTTTGATTTTTACTAGGGTTATATAAACAACCCCACAAACTTTATCTTTTAATTGCTCAATATTGCCTAAATCATACAAAATTTATTTCTAGCAAGCTAGGACTTGACTTTTGTTTAGAGTACCCTTTATAGGTTCCCAATTTAATGAGTACCATGTCTTTCGTTATTGGCAGTTTAAATTCATGCATGTTGGACTATAAAAAGGCTAAAATTTAAGGTCAAATATCTTTGACCAAATAGATGATATTGAATCAATTCCTGATAATTTTTTTGGAAACATATTACTATGTTCAAGTATGGAGGGTGAAAATTGTAAACTGTGACTTGAGAAATTTTGAATCTAAGGAATGACATTGGAAAAGAGTGATTTTATTAATATTTTCATGACTTATTATATTCCCCCTTTACTGATTTTATATGAAATGTGCATAATTTCTGTGAAATATTAATGTTTTAATATTAAGTATAATTTTTGAGCATTTTTAGAAGTAGTCCAATTGAGTCAGTTTAACGTTTTAATTATAACTGTCACTATACTGATCCAAATTGTGTGGTTCTTGCTTTTTAGGATTCTCCTTTCAATATAGAACATTTCATGAGAAGGTACCATGAGCCAATTCTTCCATTTGAAGGGTCATATGGTCCTCACAAACAAGACCAAATAATCTGTGAACAAAATGTACCAGCCTTGAATATTGATTAACTGGGATCAATCAAGATGTCAAAAAACATTAACTCTCCACCATAATTTGGGGGACACTAAATTTCATCTTGGATAAAAATTTCAAGTCCCAAATCTAAGTACAAGGGGCCCAAATAAAGCTTTTAAGTCCATCCCACCATTCTGGCCGACAATTAAAACCAGTATAGTATGCATGACATATCTCATGATGTAAGTATCAAATCGAGCTGAACTTTTTCAGTGTGAAATAGGAGATATAGGTGGCCGACTTTGGTGAAGAAACCATTTATATTTGAAGTCATCTTCATATTCAAAAACCCTTTCACATTATAGACTTTAAAAAGACTGGATTGAAATGGACAGTTTAACTTTGTTTAATAAACCGGACATAACTTTTTATTAGTAAGTCTAAATGACTCCAAATTTTGGGAGTATTCGTCCAACATTATTTTCTACAACTTTGAAGAAGGAGATATTTGAAGATTCGGCTGTCTGAATAGCAAAATTGCCGATGAATGTAGAGGGACAGATTGGGAATGCAAACAGTCTACTCCTTGGGCTATAAATACTCTCCCCTTCTCTCCTTGAGAGGGGTTGGAATTTCAGAAGAGAGGAGATTATATTGGCACGACCAAATCCTTTCCAAAGGCTTGGGAGGATCTTACATACTCAGGTTTTTACTTGAGATACCTTTCCTCTTCTCTTTGTTTTCACTTACTTTTGTGTTCTTCGTTTTTGTAATTTTGTAAGTCTCTTTCTTTGTAATTCTGTTTTAATGCAAGTTACTTCTTCAATATCTCTTATTATCATCCACCTTCTGTAGTTTAATATTTATTTTCTTAAAATAGTTTAAATTTAGTTGAATCCCCTTCCCTTCTTTAGCTTCCTCATTTAATCGAAAGTTCGTTTTTAATTATCATCATTGTTCGTGTGTGTGTGTCGACGTACCACTCTTTTCTTATCCCTTTCTTTTTCTTCTCTTATTAATTTATAATCATAATCATTATAACCCGATTATTAATAACCCAAATGGATAAGTAAATCTCTCATTGGGGTGAGTTATAATTTAGGTATGTTAAGTGATTGAGAGCTTCTGCTCGATGAATATTCTTTGAATTAACATTGTGTATGTTGGACTTAACATGTCATGGATTAATGACTTGTTTTGTTTAACATGTGGTTTCCATGGATTATTGGAACCATAAATACACCACCATAAATAAGATCTGATTGAGATTATAACCTTAAGTTATGTTAAGGCTTGGTTTAAAGTCTTGACACTTAAGAATTCTAATCAACATCATCTTGTGACATGGGTGTTAATTTAAATGAAATATAAAGCAAAGCTCAAGGATATCACAAGATTAACTAACCTAATGATGAACTCAACCCAGTCTTCATCAATTTGTTAAATCAAACATCATCCATAAATTATTTCATAATCTCTGCAAACAAACCCCCCAATCAGAATACAATTAACTAAAAACAAATGACTATTACAAAGTATCATCATCGAGGATTCGACCCGAGTGCTGCTATACACATTAGCAGATCACCGGAACTTTGACCGGTCGATAGGCGACAATCGGCCGTGCATTTCAAATGGCGTCGTTGCCGGGGATGGTGCTTTAAGTAGTCATTAGTTTCTGGTTATTGTAAAAAAAACCAAAAAAATCAAAATTTTTGAAAAAAATTGAAAAAAAAACACAAAGAAAAACCCGTCTTCCTCTTAAAATCATAAACTGAAAAAATAAAAAGGAAAACCCGTCTTCCTCATCCTTTCTAAATCTCTCTGAATGCCCCGCAGCCTCCCAAACAATCCCTCAGATTTGTTTGACCCTAAAATTGATAGAACTCTTCATCGACTTAGGAGGACCATTAGGGATAACCAAATCACCCAAGAACCAATCATTTCCCTACCAATTGAATTAGATATGGAAAATCCTAGGGAACAAACATTGAAAGAACTTGTTGCCCCTGATATGAATTACCAATCTCTTGGTATTCAATATCCAAACATTGAAGCTGACTTTGAACTCAAATCGGGTTTGATTCATCTTCTCCCTCATTTTCACGGGCTAGCCGGTGAGGATCCACATCTTCACCTTAAAGAGTTCCAAGTAGTATGCTCTACCATGAAGCCTCAAGGGGTTTCTAAAGAAAAAATCAAGCTTAGAGCTTTCCCCTTTTCCCTAGAGGATTTTGCCAAGTCTTGGCTCTACTACCTCCCACCTGGTTCCATAAACTCATGGGTTGACATGAAGAGACTTTTCCTTGAGAAGTTCTTTACCGCTTCCCGAACAGCTTCTATCCGAAAGGAAATAAGCGGCATCCTTCAATTCCCTAATGAATCACTCCATGAGTATTGGGAGAGGTTGAAAAAGCTTGTGGCAACTTGTCCACACCATCAAATCCCTGACCAACTCCTGATCCAATACTTATATGAGGGGTTATTGTATATGGAGCGAACTCTCATTGATTCCGCAAGTGGCGGTGCTCTGGTTGATAAAACTCCTTCAGTTGTAAGAGATCTCATAAGTAACATGGCTGCAAACACACAACAATTCCATACTCGAGCACATGCTCAAGTCAAACAAGCCCAAGATAATCAATCCATAGAGCCTAACAAGATGACTGAGTGGATGAGTGAACTTAAAGGTCTTGTGCGTAAACTAGCGGTGGCTACCAAAGCCCCAACCTCATCTTCTCCACAGTCACTATTCCCTGTACCTATCAAGAATTGTGGAATCCGTAGCTCCCCATCTCATCCAACAGACACATGTCCACAACTTCAAGAGGATCAATCCGATTCATCTGGACCAATGGAGCTCAATGCAGCATATTCTCAGCAGAACCCCAACCCTCAACAATCAGGTCAGTTTGTTAGAAACTTCAACCAACCTCACTCTGAGCCTTTCTCTTCTTCCTATAACCAAGGCCTTAGGTATGGTAATCCCATATCTCACCCCCCTCAATTCCCTCCTCAAAACCCAAACCAATTCCAATATGGTCAAGGTGGTGGTAACTTCCATCAACCTTATCCTTTTGTTCCTCAACCTCAAAGGAACAATCCTCCTCCTGGATTCCACTATCCGAATGAGCCTTTCCAATTCCCAAACCAATACAATCGATTTCCCATGAACCAAAATCAAGGAAATCCCAACCAGGGACAAGCCTCTTCTTCCAATCAACCATGGGAAAGTGCAGTAGAAGATCTTGCCTCCTTCACCCGTTCTAGCCTTAAAAACATTGAAACTCAAATAGGTCAACTTGCATCCCACATGAGCCAGTAACAACAATAAAATTCTTCCCAACTCCCAGCTCAACCATTACCCAACCCCAAGGGTAATGCAAGTGCAATTGCACTTAGATCAGGAAAGCAACTTGCTATGCCTCAAGATAAATCCTCAAACCCTCCTTTGAATGTTGACCTAGAAAATGAAAAGAAAAAGAAACATGAAAAAGAACCTGAATCCATTCCCTCACCTCTTTCCATTCCACTTAGGAACCCAATTCCTTTTCCTCAAGCTGTCTCTAAACCAAGGAATTCCTTTGAACCTGATCCTGAAATGCTCGATATGTTTAGACGTGTTGAAGTCAACATTCCCCTCTTAGATGCCATAAAAAAAATTCCTAAGTATGCCAAGTTTCTTAAGGAATTGTGCACCCACAAGAGGCAACTTAGGACCTTTAAAAGTGTTTCCACCCAGCAGTCTATTCCAATAAAGTGCAAAGATCCAGGGACCTTTACAGTCCCATGCCAAATTGGAAGTTCCAACTTTGATGATGCACTCATAGACCTAGGAGCCTCAATTAATGTCATGCCCAAATCCATATTATCCAACCTTGGTCTAGGTCCCTTGCACCCAACAGGTGTTGTCATTCAGTTAGCCAATCTAAGCACAGCCAGTCCTGAGGGAATAATTGAGGATGTCCTTGTCTGATTCAACGATCTTATCTTCCCTGCTGATTTCTATGTCCTTGACATGGAAGGTGAGATGAACTCTTCTCAATCTCCCCTAATTCTAGGAAGACCATTCATCATGAATGCGAGAACTAAGATTGATGTCCATTCAGGCACCTTATCCATGGAATTTGGTAACCAAATGGTCAAGTTCAATATTTTTCAATCCATGCGATACATAGTAGAGAATCAATCAGTATTCTCTATCCATGCTTCTAAAAGTCTCTCTAAGAGTTTGTTGAATCCCAATCCAAAATGTTCTTCTTGTTCTACTAATAGAGGAGTTTGTGAATATTGTATCCTCATTAACAAAGTCATAAATGGTGAAATTGATGTTGATATTACAAATGCAAACTCCATTGATCTAAAGGATCTTGAAAACTCTTTGGAATATCATCTCACCCCTATCCTCCAATTCTCCAACATGAATGTTAATAAAGAAAATGAACTTGAACGCTCATTTGTTAATTCAAATCTGATTATACCACATTCATCCTTTCCTATCCATGATTCTGAAAATTTTGTTATATGTGAAGTGAACCCTGAACCAATGTGTTTATATTTTCCTGATGGTAGTGAAGGTTGTGACATTTGTTCCCTAATTAATAAAGTGATCACTGGTGAGGTTGAAATTGACAATTCTTTGGTGAAAAACATTGAAATAAAGGATATTGAAAATTTTATTCAATATTATCATGCCACTGATCCTCATTACTCTACATTGGTAAGTGATGAAATAAATGAGTCAAAAACAATTGGGATCTCATACTCTGCTTTCATGTTATCTGAACCTTACATAAACGGACCATCATAATTGATCCATCCTATGGAATTTCCATGCATAGAAAACCATCACTTTGTGGATAACATCATTCCTCAGGTTGAAGACCAAAGCGAGGATAGAAATATTCTCTTTCCACCCCCATTGAATTGTAAGCACACCAAAAAGGGTGGGAAGAAATTATCCAATGAATCATCAGGCCTCCCAAAGAAAAAGTTTTTCTGGAAGCACACTGGAGTTGAGAAAATACAATGGCCACCATCAGACTATGGGTAGTCCCCTGCAATTGCCCAGCTGTAGACAAATAAATGCAGCACTTCTTGGGAGGCAACCCATGTTTTCTTTTACTTTTATGAAATTTCAATTTCTTTTTACATTTTCATTAGATGAATAATGAATTTTATTTTTCAGGTAACTTCCCAGTGTCCTAGAACCACCTCGACTTCCACCAAATCCCCAAATTCTCTAGCTGACCCACCACTAGATGGAGATGGAAACCCACCAAAATCCAAACCAGGGGGAACCTCTTTCCCTTTAACTCTCTCTCTATCTCTTCCTCTCTCTACCTCTTTCTTCTTCTTCCTCTATTTTTCATTTTTTTACCAGTTTATTCATCAAACCCTTTCTTTTTCTCTTTCTTGTGTGGGTGTGTTTTTTAAAAAAAAACCTTAAAAACTAAAAAAAACCAAAAAAACACAATTACTTAAAAAAATTAAAAAAAAAAAAGAGTCATTCTTAATCACCATCGAGTTTTGAAATTTTGTCCAACCATTTTGGGGAGTTAACAGACATGTTTTCATCTCAAAAATTTTGTATTTTCATCATGACTTTGGATAAAAAAATTTGTGTCAAAATTAACAAATTTTGAATGCTCAATTTTTTATTTGAAAAATTCTTTTCCCAAACTGTGAGAACAAACAGTTGCTTTCATGCCAATGCCACCTATGGCCGTCTTTTCAAAATGTGTGTTTTCACCCCCATTTGTGAGTCTAGAGTTTGTGGACCTTCGAGCTGAATTTCCTACCTTAGTGTGCATTAATATGAAAGAGGCATTTTCTGAACCACATGAGAATCACAATAGACAAATAGCCTCCCATTTACCTTACATTAATCCTCCTTTTGAAAGCCCCTTCAAGCCTATGAAAACCTTTTCTTTGATAGCCACATTACAATCCCAATACCTTATCCCACCCAATTTCAACATGGATTTTCATTGCATATGTTTTTGAAATTTAAGTGTGGGGGGGAATGGATTTCATTTTTGGGTATCATTTCCTTACTTTTTGGTGTGTTGTCATATTCTTGAGGGAAAGAATCCATTTTAGTGTGGGGGGAGGTTTTCATTCAGTGGGATTTTGGAATGTATTGTACAAATGATATTGAAAAGGTGTTCAAAAAAAATTCAAAAAAAAATCTAGAAAACAAATTCAAAAAAAAATGAATATAAGAATGGGTTGTGTCTTGGATGGGTCAAAAATCACTCTTTCTCAACCTTTGATCTTGTTATAACTATTACAATTAGTGTCGTGAGGAGATCAAACATGGGTTTGGATATGAGTGTGAGATCTGTTTTAAGGTCAACTTTCGAAAAATAAATAAAAAAAAAGAAAAAAAAAGAACACTTGCATTATATTCTTATATCATTAGGAGAAGTTTCGTGATTTTTAAATATTTCATCTTCTCATACCCTTCATATTTTCTTCCTCTATTGTGTATTTCTTCACACAATCATTCCCTTGTAAATATGTGTTTTCATTTCCTTCCACGTTTTATTTCAAAAAAATGTGCATTGTTTTTCTATGTTGGTATTTTAACCCTCTTATTCTCTCTCTTGGACATTATATTCCTACCGTCCCATAGCCACAGAGAAACCCCATTAAAAATACCTCTTGATTTTTGTGCACTTTGGATAGGGATTGTAAGCTGAGAGCTCTTTTCAAACTCTAAGATTTTCACTTTTGGTTGGTGAAAGAGTGAACCTCCACAAATAAATCATCTTGAGAGGCGTGAGTTTTGAGTGTCCACATTTTCCATTTCTAAATTTGAGCATGAAAAAATGAGTTAGTTCTGTAACATTGTTTCTGTAACAACTTTTGGTGGATTTCAAAATGGATGAGTGAAATAGTCTAAACCTTCCCTGATTGGAGAAAACAAAATTTTAATATCTGTTGGTGAGTAAAAATGATTTTGTCATGTTTTTATATTTGTTGAACATGAGGACATGTACAAAACTAAGTGTGGGGGAGTTGATGTTATTAATATTTTCATGACTTATTATATTCCCCCTTTACTGATTTTATATGAAATGTGCATAATTTGTGTGAAATATTAATGTTTTAATATTAAGTATAATTTTTGAGCATTTTTAGAAGTAGTCCAATTGAGTCAGTTTAATGTTTTAACTATAACTGTCACTATACTGATCCAAATTGTGTGATTATTGTTTTGTAGGATTCTCCTTTCAATATAAAACATTTCATTAGAAGGTACCATGAGCCAATTCTGCAATTTGAAGGGTCATATGGTCCTCACAAACAAGACCAAAGAATCTGTGAACAAAATGTACCAGTCTTGAAGATTGATTAAATGGGCTCACTCCAGAATTCCAAAAACATTAACTATCCACCATAATTCGGGGCACACTAAATGTAATCTTGGATAAAAATTTCAAGGCCCAAATCTAAGTACAAGGGGTCCAAATAAAGCTTTGAAGTCCAGCCCACCATTCTGGCCGATAATTTAAACCAGTATAGTGTGCATGACATATATAATGATGTAAGCATCAAATCGAGCTGAGATTTTTCAGTGTGAAATAGTTGATATAGACGGCCGACTTTGTTGAAGAAACCATTCAGATTTGAAGTCATATTCATATTTAAAAACCCTTTCACATTATGGACTTCAAAAAGACTGGATTGAAATGGACAGTTTAACTTTGTTTAATAAACCGGACATAACCTTTGATTAGTAAGTCCAAATGACTCCAAATATTTAGAGTATTCGTCCAACATTATTGTCTACAACTTTGAAGAAGGATATATTTGAATATTCGGCTGTCTGAATATCCAAATTTTCGATGAAAGTGGAGGGACAGATTGGGAATGCAAACAGTCCACTCTTTGGGCTATAAATACTCTCCCATTCTCTTCTTGAGAGGGGTTGGAATTTCAGAAGAGAGGAGATTATATTGTCACGACCAAAGCCTTTCCAAAGGTTTGTGAGGACCTTCCATACTAAAGTTTTTACTTGAGATACTTTTCCTCCTCTCTTTGTTTTCACTTACTTTTGTGTTCTTCGTTTTTGTAATTTTGTAAGTCTCTTTCTTTGTAATTCTGTTTTAATGCAAGTTACTTCTTCAATATCTCTTATTCCCATCCACCTTATGTAGTTTAATATTTATGTTCTTAAAATAGTTTAAATTCAGTTGAATCCCCTTCCCTTCTTTAGCTTCCTCATTCAATCAAAAGTTTGTTTTTAATTATCATCATTGTCCATGTGTGTGTGTCGACGTACCACTCTTTTCTTATCCCTTTCTTTTTCTTCTCTTATTAATTTATAATCATAATCATTATAACCAGATTATTAATCACCCAAATGGATATGTAAATCTCTCATTGGGGTGAGTTATAATTTAGGTATGTTAAGTGATTGAGAGCTTCTGCTCGATGAATATTCTTTGAATTAACATTGTGTATGTTGGACTTAACATGTCATGGATTAATGACTTGTTTTGTTTAACATGTGGTTTCCATGGATTATTGGAACCATAAATACACCACCATAAATAAGATCTGATTGAGATTATAACCTTAAGTTAAGTTAAGGATTGGTTTAAATCCTTAACACTTAAGAATTATAATCAACATAATCTTGTGACATGGGTGTTAATTTAAATGCAATATAAAGCAAAGCTCAAGGATATCACAAGCTTAACTAACCTAATGATGAACTCACCCCATTCTTCATCAATTTGTTAAATCAAACATCATCCATAAATTATTTCATAAGATCTGCAAACAAACCCCCCAATCAGAATACAATTAACTAAAAACAAACGACTATTACAAAGTATCATCGTCGAGGATTTGACCCGAGTGCTGCTATACACATTAGCAGAGCACCGGAACTTTGACTGGTCGATAGGCGACAATCGGCCGTGCGTTTAAAAGAGCTAAAAGGCATTAAAGGAATTATTTTCTAAGAATGAAGTTACCACTACTTGACTAACCCATTATGGGGGCTAAATTTTGCAGGGTCAACTGGGGAATAATTTGCATAGTCAAATAGTAGAAGCTTTTGGCTGACAGGTCTGTTATGTAGACAACTTATGCAAGGCCACCTAAGGGAACGTGCTGCATAGTCGGGAAAAAGAACTCTCAAAAAATTTAATTTATATTGGTAAAATCTGAATAAATTTTTATGAGGATCCAAACTTTCCAAAGCATAGAGTCTTATTTATGGAGAAAAGTACTTGAATATGGAGAGGATATTTCCAATCAGAATTTTCAAAGAATTTGAGGAATGTGACTTCTATGAAGGTCTGACCCAAACGTAGGAAAAAAGGTATTTGTGGTTTTAAATCATATGACTAAAACCATAGATAGAAACATTATATGACACAATACTTTCAGATCATGAAAAAGAGTATGGAACAAATATGTTAAGGATGGTAGTTTTTCCCAGATCCCTACATATCGATGTTAAGACTAATAGGGAAAAAAGAGGCTTCTCCTAAGAATAAAGTTACCATTATTTGAAAAACCTATTATGGAGGTTGAATTATGCATGGGAAACTAGGGCATAAGCTGCATAGTCAAATAGTAGCATCTTTTGGCTGACTGGTCCATTATGTAGACAACTTATGCAAGGCCACCTAAGGGAATGTGCTGCATAGTCAAGCAAAATAACTCTCAGGTATCAGACATTTTGTGACCATAAGTCAAGAAAAGGGTTATAGATATCATGAATATTATTTGTATAATGTTTTGGATGGGTCTTGAATTGAAATTCTGGATGTCACTACGTATCTCATTAGTATGAGAATCAAGCCACATGTAGTTCTTGAAATACAGTTTAACGTCATACAGGACGAGAGCATGGAAGATATTAATTTAGGGTCATAGAGCTCAGACCATAGTGAGGGAGACACGTCGTGCATTTGTTATAAACCTGATGTGAATAAAGACCAGGGTGTTCCACATCACACCATGTGCTCCCAGAGGGACTTTTCAGCCAAGGGACCGAAATTGGAGTTTGGGGTTAGGACCAAAGGCTGGGGGCTGGACTCAAGGAATTCTCAAGCATTCCTACGCATCTCATGAGGATGGGAATCAAGCTTCATGTAGTTCTTGAAATAACCTTTGTACAGATTTGGTTCATACATATGAGGGTTAAAGAAGACTTTATTGCAATTATGGCTGGACCCAAGATTAAAGACTTGGGTGTCACTAAATATCTCATAATGTTGAGAATCAAGCCGCATGTAGTTATTGAAACATGACATGGTTGGAGAACCTGTCAATGATAATTCCTTTCGAGTGAGGGTATCATGGATTGTTGTAGTTTATTTTCATACATGAAAAAAGGTGCAAAAATAGTTTAAGGTCATTTGCATGGACCAGTGTTATGTAGTTTAATGTCTTACAGCAAGGACAATGGGGAACTATATAGTTTACTATCATGTAGTTAGGATGATGAGACATGCATAGTTTAATGTCATGTAGGACGAAAGTGAACCGATATGAATAAGATGGTTGACAGGGACTTCATGGATCAACATCGTATGGGATGAAGGTGAATCAATGTGAATAAAGTGGTTTCAGGATTGAACCTCAGGAAGTTGCCTACGTACCCGGCCTAGGAGGCAAGGATCAAAGTCCATGTAGTTCAACAGAGAGGGATTTGGTGATCGGGGTGTACCTGAGGACAGTGACCCGAAGATGATGTTGGGGCTTTAAGTGTGGTTAGAATCCTAGATAATATGTCATGGTCGAAGCTTACTCTAAGCTCATGTGATTCATTCTCAGTGTGAGAAATAAGAATCAGCAACAGACCTGATGATCGTGTCGCGAAAGATGCGACCACGAAGGATGGTGTGGGGCTTATGCAAGATTAGCTGCCTGGGGTATGCATGGAAATAGAGTTTAAAAGAAAATTGAGCATGTGGTGATCATAGATTAATTTCATGTATCACAAACTTGGGTTGCTTGGTAGTTTAATATCTTACAGCTAGGACGATGCACAGTTTAATGTCATGTTGGACGATAAAGGTGACACATTTTAGTGGCATGTTGGATGATGGAGGGAGATATATATTTTAATGTCCTACGGAAAGTACAAAGAGTGTATCTGTTTTACACAAAATACTTCTTCACGAATCTTACATTGGTTGGAGTTTTAATTAGTTCTCCATCCATTGAGATTAAATAATAAGCTCCATTGGAGTAGACCTTATGTATTGAGTAAGTTCCTTCCCACTTTGGCTCAAGCTTTGGAGGCTTATTTCCTGGTATCATTGGGGTTCTGAGGACCAATACCAATTCTCCTTGAATGAATGAATGGAGATGAACTTTTTTATTGAAAGCTCATGCTATTCGATTCTGATACACTTCTAAATGGTGCAGTGTGCACAATATTTTTTCATCTAATCATTCCAATTCATCCAATATCTTTTGAGATTGTTCATATGTAGATAACTGATCAAAAATGGAGACTCTAAACGAAGGTAATTGGACTTCAATAGGCAGAACTACTTCTATTCCATACACCAATGAATATGGAGTTGATCGTGTAGAAGTACGGGTGGTAGTCCGATAATCCCATAGAGCATGAAAAAGTTTTTCAGGCCATGACTTCTTATATTTATCCACCATATTTTGAAGTATGTTTGAAAGGGTCTTATTGAAAGACTCTATTTGAACATTGGCCGCTGCATGATACCGAGATGAATGGTTGGATCTGATATTATATTCTTGATACAATTTTCTTACCTCGGATGAACAAAAGTTGGTGCCATTATCCGTCAATATGGTATGAGGATCACCAAATATGGTAATGATATTGGACTTGACAAAGATAACAATTCTTTTCACACCGAATTCTTTGAGAGGTATTTCCTCTGACCATTTGGAAAAGAAGTCAATAGCATTAAGAATATACATAAACTATTTAGTTGTAGCCGGAGGATAAGGTCCTACTACATCCATTCCCCATGTAGAAAACGGCTAGGAGTATTTAGCTATATGAAGCTAATCCAGGGTTTGATGAATGAAGTTGGCACATATTTGGCAAGAATGACACTTTTTAGTGAAATCAAAACAATCTTGCACCATTGAAGGCCGGAAGTATCCAAGCCTTTGAATTTGACCAGAAAGTCTATGTCCAGACTGGTGGGCACCACAAATTCTTGCATGTACTTTGTTCATGAAAACCATTATCTCTTCACCATCAATACATCTGAAGATAATTCCATCAAAACCTCTCTTGTAGAGAATTTTTTGGTGATCTAGGCTATCATAAAGAGAAAAATTGACCACATGTCGCCGGACTTGTTCTCTCTCAGATCTATCAGGTGGGAGTGTTCAATTTTTAAGGTATTCCCTAATAGGTGTCATCCATTCTATAGTATGACCATATGGTTCAGAAATGGGACTGATTTCATTGATTTCCTCTATTCTGATTTGAACAAAACATGAAACTACATGACAGTGGGCAATACTGATGATTGGTCGTCCCGATTTGGATCTGCCAAGGCTGTGACTACATTAGCTAGTGCATCAGCTTGGGCATTTTGTGATCGTGATACATAAGAAAATGTCAGTTCTGAGGGAAATTCCACCATTAACTCTCTGACATAATCACACAAAGGGGTTAACTCTTCCTTTCTGATGGCATAATCCCCATTTATTTGCTTGATTACCAAATCTGAATCACCTTTTACCTTCAAGTGATTCACTTGTGCTTGAAGCACCAATTCCAAGCCTGCGATGTGAGCTTGATATTCTGCTTCATTGTTTGTACCACCTTCCAATAATAAGAAGTATTAGGGTAGAACTGCCTTTTCTAGGGAAATAAGTACGATTCCTAACCCAAATTTTTTGAATTTATGATCTTCCATTTTCTTCCCTGTTAGAATTCTGGAGGCACCATCAAAGTACATTTTCCATGTTTGAGGATTATCTTGAATAGAGAAGACTTACTCATCATGAAGTTCAATATTTAAAGATGTATCTTCTACAGATGGGTGTTCAGAAATGAAATCAGCCAGAGCTTAGACCTTTATTTCCTTTTGATACACATACTGGATATCAAACTACTGCAAAATAACTACCCATCTTGCTAGACGTCCTGTAAGAATTGGATGACTAAGGATAAATTTGAGCGGGTTTTTGCAAAATACCAATTGGACCTCATGATGTTGCAGGTAGTGTCTCAATTTCTAAACTGTAAAGATTAATGCAAGGAAGCACTTTTTAATACTTGAATATTGAGTTTCTACCTCAATCATAATCCTACTGAGATAGTAAAGGCTTTTTTCATTCCCAGTATCATTCTTTTGTGAAAGGAAGGCACCCAATGATCTCTCTAAAGCTATCACAGAGAATAAGTGGTCTTCCTTCAACAGGTGGCATTAATACCGATGGACTCAAGAGATATTTCTTGAGGATATCGAATGCTTCTTGACATTATTTAGTCCACTGGTAGGTGACTCCCTTCTTCATTAATCTGGTGAAGGGTAAACACTTGACTGCCAAATTGGCAATGAAATGCTGAATATAGGCCAAGTGTCCTTGAAGTCCTCTTAATTACTTTAGATTTATAGGAGGTGACATGTTAAGGATTGATTTTTTCTTTCTCATGATCAACTTCGATACCACGATGGCATACAACAAAGCTGAGAAATTTTCCTGAGGTTACCCCGAAAGCACATTTCAAGGGGTTTTCAAATTGTGTTGTCGAAGTTTGTTGAATATGATTTCCATATCGGCCAAGTGATCAGAACGTTTTCTGGATTTAACCTCCAAATCATCCACATAACATTCAACAAATTTTCCTAAAAAGGGTTTGAAGATATGGTGCATGGAATGTTGATACGTTGCACCTTCATTCTTCAGGACAAAGGGCATTACCCGATAGAAAAACACACCTTGAGGAGCTCTGAAGGCTGTAGACTCTTCATCTTCTGAGGACATTTGTATTTGATTGTACCCAGAGTAACCATCCATGAAGGAAAGATCTTCGTAGCTAGCTATTTCATCAATTAAGAGTTCTGTGATCGGAACAGGAAAATCATCCTTGTGACAATACCGATTAAGATCTCTGAAGTCAATAAAACTCTAATTTTTCCATTCTTATTTTTCACAGGGGAAATATTAGTCATCCATTTGGGATATTGAACTTCTCTGATGAATTTAGCCTTGA
Source organism: Viscum album (assembly GCA_963277665.1). Taxonomy (NCBI): domain Eukaryota; kingdom Viridiplantae; phylum Streptophyta; class Magnoliopsida; order Santalales; family Viscaceae; genus Viscum; species Viscum album. Next base: position 2,134,138,354 of record OY728148.1, read on the forward strand.
TAATCTTATCAACTTCATCATCAATTTTGGAAGCATAAGTTGGGTGTGTTCTTCTTGCTGCTTGCTTGAATCCTCGATGTTCTTCTGGAAAACCCAAATGATGAGTGGAAACATTGGGATTAAGACCTAGAATTTTTGTATAATTCCAAGAAAATACATCTCGATTTTGCTTTAGAATTTAAGTATAAATTTCTTGCTCTTCAAGAGTCATGGCTGCACTAATTAAAGTGGGTGTGGATCTTCTTTTGTACCCATATTTATTTCTTTGAGTTCATCCACAGTGGTAGAGATACCTTCTTCAAATGATAGAGGATCATCCCTGAGATCTTCATCTTCTTATTCAATATGTGTTACTTCTTCTGTTTCTACTTGCATAGTATATGATGAAGCAGAATTTCCATAGTTAGGGGAGAAGTTAAAATTTGAACATCTTGGATAAGAGGTTTCCATTTCTGACCCTATTGATGATAAAGGGTCTTCCTGGGGTGATAGAGAGGAGATGATGGATTGAGAATCAACATCATTATTTTCCTATGGTGTCGCAATAACTTCTTCTGATCTGGTTGATGAAGTATAGAATTTCTGGATTTTAGTAGATGAAATTAAGACATCTCCATCTAAGATTTCATCATTACTTAGTGAATCAAAAATTTCTCCCATGCTCTCTGGCTCGATTGTTGTAACTGACATTATAGAGGTTTCCATAAGAGTGTTTGGATTTAGGTCTATCATATCAATTTGACCAATAGGAAACACATATTTTGTACTCACATGTTTGAATGGGTTTACTGGAACCTTTTCCAAACCATTTGGAGCATTAATTTTGGTGACCTTATTTGACGTGGATATCTCCTTTCCCTCCATGTGATATAATTCAGCCTCAATGTATTTAGATTCACATGTTTTGAATGGGGACTTGTCACCATAAAATGTCCTCATTTGACCATTTAAACAATATTTGAGACATTGATGGTATGAACAAGGTACCACCGCATGTTGATGTAGCCAAGGTCTTCCAATAAAAATGTTGAAGGCTGTGTCTTGACGAAAAACCGTGAAATCTGAATTAGACACAAGGTCTCTAAACTAAATTCTGAGTGTAATCTCACCCAGAGGTTCTTGTTCACTCTTATCATATCCTAAAAACATCAAAGTATAAGAAGATAAATCAGATTCAGTGAGGCCCAATCGATGAAGTGTACAAATAGGAATGAGATTGACTCCTAAGCCATTATCAATGAAAGCTCGTCAAATGTCTATATCATTGACTTTTTCAGATAGATACAAAGGTCTGATATGTCCATGTACAACATCATCTTCATCTTCATCTGTAAAACATATCACTACATAGCATTCTGCAGTATCATTCTCTATATGTTAGACTTTAGCTGCAGCAATTTCAGTTTCGAATTATTGAGGACTTGACAAAGCCTCAATAAGCGCCTCCCGAAGATCTTTTGATAGATTCCAGGCATCCGGAATTGATAACTTGGCCGGTACTTGGGAAAAATGTTTCAAGAAATCATACTTTTGGTCCAAAGGTCTGCGTTTCCCATCATGAAAATGTGGTTTTTCAGGTTCCTTGGAAGTTGATTGTTTGTCAGTAGATGCATCCCGTATCGAGGTAGGAGTTGGAAACACTCCTAGATTCGGTAGATTTGACTGACTAGGTCTATCTATTTTCTGAGAGGAAGAAGGGGTGACCTCTAACCGGTATTCCAAAATAACCGTGTTAGGACCGAATCTGTCAGGTGTGGAAGAACTTTCTTGTTCCTGTTGATCCCGCTGAAGGGATTTTCTATGAGTTTCTGCCGCATATATAGTTTTAGCAAGGGTAGGATTGAAATAGTGGCTTTTGGAATATCCATGTCTTCCCCTATATCCTAGATCTCTATCTCTTACTTTAATTCCTCTGTTAGATACAGGGAACTTAGGCTCATCATAATTGAAACTGTCATTGGAATAAGGATCCATTAAATGAATCATGTTAACATAACCAAAGATCAATTCTTCATCTGGAGAAGATTCTGACTAATGAACCAATTCAGGATGTGCTGTTTGGTGGGGTGGTACCCGTGCTTTTGAAGCAGATGGCATAAAATCTTCCAGAGTCAAAGACAACTTAGGCTTTGACACGAGCTCGTCTTCTTCTGACTGCTCTTCTTTCTTCAAATTACGCTGCTTCTTTGAGGATTTTCCTTCTGATGAAGGGGGTTTTGCTATGGAAGACATAGAAGAAGACACAATTGGTTGATTCAATTGTGTTCATAAAATGGAATGAGTTTGGTTGATCATTTTCTTGACCATCCAATCATCAGATATTTTGCATTTTTACTTTTGAGTTCTTTCCACTCGCCTTCTTCCTCTAGGTCAGTAGCAGTAACACAAGCGACATGGGCTAAAGAACCTTTCAGTTTTACTTGTCCAGAGTCCACCATCTTTTGAAAGAGGTCTTTGAAGACAAAACACTCCTAAATGGGATGCCCCAACATCTGATGAAATGGTAAATAGTTGGGGAGGTCTTCATCTCCTTCCTTGTTTGGCCTTTTGGGCCTTGGAAACTAAACCAGATTGTTTTCCAGATCCACGATGAAGTAGCCAGTAACTTGTTCATTCCGAAAAGAATAAACTTTGTTCTTAAAATCTTCAAATTGTTTCCACCTTTGGTCTCTTTGATCATCTTGATGAGGCGGTCATTGTTGTTGATGCTCAGGAGGTGGAGCCCTTCGATATGATTAAGGTTTTGAAGTGGAAGCAGGTACAGGTGCTTGTTTATGTGTAACTATAGTAATCTCTACTTTCCCTATTCTCCTTCTTGGAACTGATGGAATTACAAGAGTTTTAGAATTAATCTTTATAAGAGAGTCTTCTATATGCTAAGTTATTGAAGTAAGGTCTCAAAACCCTCCTGTATGTTTCACAGGGATCAATGGTATGCATAATTCATCATGAAAATTTTCCACACATATTGGCAGAAACTCTTCTTGAGGGAGTGCTAAACTTAAGAAATATGTTAATCCCTTCAAGCGAGCAATGAAATCTGAAACTCTTTCATTTTCCCTTTGTTTACAATTGGTAAGATAAAAAACTGCCATCTTTGGTAATGTTGAGTTAAATTGAAGAAGGAACCTTTGACAGAAATCTTCCCACCCGGTAATTGACCGAGATTGCAAACTTGTATAACAGATAAAAGAAGGTCCTTGTAATGACTGCACAAAACACCTGATCTTAACTACTTCTTGTTGTTGAGGAGTTCCCATCATAGGATCACAACGAGAAACAAAATGTGTTAAGTGTTGTTCTAGATCTCCCAAAGAATTAAAAATTGGGAATGTAGTATTCACAAAATTTGATGGGGGGGGAATTGCATCCACCCATTCAGGGTAAGATCTCTCTTCTGGTTGAACTTGTGCATGATTTCCTTCCATAGCTTCCAAACGAGATTTTAATGACTCAATAGTAGTCATTAATTTTTGAGAAACATCTGGTTGAGCTTGGACCTGAGTAGGTGCAATAACTGGAGTTTGGATAGGTGTAGAAACTGGTATTGTCACTGATGGTAGTATTGTCGGTTGTTGTCACATATAACCCATAGGATTGGACTTGTGAGGGTGTACTTGTAAAGGGGAATATTCTTGATTCATCCCAGTAGCTGCAACAAATTCTCTTGAATGATTAACTCCAGCATGCTTAGGAGGAAGACTACCTTGAAGTAGTTCTGCATTTAACCTCCTTAATTCCTTCATTTCTTCTTCTTACTATAAAAACATTTCCTCTAATGAGAGTGATTGGACTTCTCTAGAGGTAGGGTGGGATGTAACCTAAATTTTACCCTTTTCCTTGGTATGTGCCTTTCTGGAGTCTGGAAGGGCATTACCTGAAGGAATGTCTTGCCCTCGGGCAACCCTCTGTCTTCTGGTATGCACACCTCCTTCATTTGTTTTTGTGTGTACATCCTCTTGAACATGAACTTCTTCATCTGATCCCTCTGAGTGAGCCTCATGTTCTGGGGGATTAGTGACAACGACATTGATGATATTTATCGATGCATAATGCATTGCATCCCTTCTATCAGTGCTTCTGTGATACTGTCTTCTTCCATGTAATTTATGAGACATTGACTTTCTTTTGGTTGATCCCTTAGGAATTTCTTGATGAACCATAATTTTGAGGGAATTTTTTGATAATTCAGCTATGTGTTCCTCTTGTGGCTTCTTCCCTAATCGAGATAAGACTGACTTTCACAGAGGAATAGATTGAGAATTTGAAAAGGTCCCTAGGCAGGGATTTTCTTCTACTCTTTCACCATTGTAAGAATGTGCTTGGTGACTTCATCTTCCGGAATGGGAATATACGTCTATTCTGTGTTTGGAGTTGCTATGTGTTCCTATTATTGTCCTCCTTTTCCTATTAGTAAATTCTGATAGTACTCATGTGTGGGGGCAGAAAGTTGTGTATGCCTTCTGTTTGTCATTGGAGATTTCTAATTGAAATCTCTGAGTGCTACCAAATGAGACTATTGGTTATCTTGATGAATAATAGGTGTATCTTCCTACTGATTTTTCTCCACCGAATATGATTGATGAACTTTCTTCAATACGAGCAGATGAGACAGCTGGCATAATTGATGACTGTAAGCAGGTGTATGTGCCTGTTTACAGGTGGTCACCACATTTGATTGGTGAACTTTTTTGGTTGCAGTAAAACGAGCCAACTGACAGGATGATGAATTATAAATAGGTGTATGTGCCTGCCTATAGTACTCCTCCAGAATTGCCTAGCGGGATTGATGTGTTACTGCCAGACGAGTCTGCTGGGAAGATAAATCAGGACGGACAGGTGTATATTCCCACTCATTGTTTGACATCATGTTAGATTGATGGACTTCTCCAGATAGGGTAGAAATAAGAACCTACTACATGATGGATAAATTTCACCTCTGACGGTTCGTCTTGCATTCTTGGGTCTGAGGAACCTGAGTTGAACACCAAGAAGCAATACCCTCATCATGTTGAGGGTGCACTACCGCACGATTCTGGCGGCAATTCTTGGTGGGAGTCCTTGGGAATGGCTCATGTATTCTTGAACTGAGGCCTTGAGTGACCTCTTCATTCACCTCCCCATAATATGGGAGGGACTGGTTGTTGCGTTCTGGGGATAATGACCCGAAATGGTTGGATACGGTGGTTGTCACCACCTGCTTCCTGATTACTGGTCGTCGCGGTTCGGACAACCAGGGTGAGTTGTTAACTTGGAGGGCCTGTCGAGCAGCCTCCAGAGTTAGGATGGTACTGTGTTGATGGTATTCCCTCACCAATGCATTCGAGACCCAGTGTTGAAGATGCTGAGTATGTGATGTCGTCCTCAGAGTGGATGAGGATCCAGCAGGAGTAACGGCAGAGGCATTCACAGGTGTGAATTTTAAAGAAGTCATTCTATGTTGCAGAGAGATCTTGGAAAAGAATGCTTGTTTGATATAGCAGACATAATAAAGATAGGTTTTTCTAGACTACATCTTTTGGATGAGCACATATGTCATTGATTTCTTTATTGGCCCTCATATTGAGTTTAATAGGGTCCTAACAAATAAGTAAAACATCATTTAACTTGGTTAAGGATTCACGTCAGGTTCACCATTTTTTGTTTCTTCTGGAAATGGGAATGACCTTGTTTGTTTGAGGTTGAAACTTTCTAATCAGTTTCCAACGGGTTTATTCATAGAACCGGAAACACCCAATGATTCTATATCCATTTAGACATACTTTCCAAAGGTAGGTTCTCATTAGTTGTGGACTGATGAGGCTTAAGAATTTGTGTTGGTCGAGAGGATGGGAGGTTAGGCTCATCACACCTTTTTAGCGGGAATTATTGCCTACTGTGGGACTATCTTATAGATTTAAGTTATGTTCATGAATCCTTATTAATTACTTAAGCATGAAAATGAGTTTTATATTTGGAAATCAATTATTGATATGTATGGTATTTAGAGAATCTTTTATATGTATTTGAGGTTCTTCATCGATAGAGAATAATCCATACGTATTGTAGATTCTTAGTCAATGGTATCCTTAAATATATTATATATAAATCTCTTGGTCATTATGATGACCATACTGGTTTTAAAACCACTTATTAGGGCACTGGAAGTTTATTATCATTCAGAAATACAGGGATTATTTTAAAGTTGGGATCATACTCGCAGATGGGCTACCTACGTATCCTCATTAAAAAGGAATCAAAACCCACATAATTTGATTACAAGGATATAGTATAACATCATATGGGATGGAAAAAAATTAATTAAAGATGGTCTTGAACCTTATAAAGGATTCCTACGTACTCTACTTTTAATGCAGAGATCAAATTTCACGTAGTTCGGGTATGGAAATATGGGGTTTATGCATGGTTAATGGCCCAAGAAGAGATTTAGTGATTACTTTTACACCCTAAACTCACGTGATTCATGATCAGTGTGAGAAACAAGAGGTATCAGTAAATTTGACGATGGTTCCATGAAAGATGAAGTCATGAGAAATGATGTGGGGATTACGTATGTATAACTGCCCAAGTAGATGAAGACCAGGACTTACTTTAGGAAAGAAGACCAGGAGCAGGGTCTATTAAGGTATTTGTACTTTATGGAGATTTGGAGTTTTAACATGGGGATTAATCCTGATAATGAGGCCTAAATTAAAAGGGACTTATGATTGGGGTTTATTCCTGAGAAGGAGGCCCAAATCAAAAGAAATTAAGATTGGGGATTACTCCTGAGGAGGATGCCCAATTAAAGGGAACTTATAACTTGGGGCTTACTCCTGAGAAGGAGGGCCAATGTTAAAGGAAATTATGACTGGGGCTTACTCTTGAGAAGGAGGCCCGGGTTAAGGGGACTTGAGGCTTGGGGCTTACTCCTGATAAGGAGGCCCAAACCAGGGGAACTTGGGGCTTACTCCTAAAGAGGATTCCCTAAATCAAAAGATCTTCTCATCTTAAAGGATGATGTAATATAGGAAACACCTAACTGTGGTGACATAAATCTTGTAAGTCATGAGGTTTTGGGAGAGATTCTCATAGAATCGCTTTCAGATAAGGAATCCAACAAAGGAACCATGCCATAAATGGCTTTGAAAATGTGTTCGAGGGCTAATATCTTGAAGAGAAGAGGTGAACGGGAGAGAGGCACACAAATGAAATTGGAGCGCAATTATTCCCATGAAAATCATTTTGCGTGAATGTGTACTTGTGAGTCATGGGTACACCTGGGCGATGAAGAATCTATAGGGTAATAATTGGGTGAGACTTAACTCAAACCTTTAGTATTATCCTAAGATGTTTCCAAAAGGGAGGCGCACAAGTTTCATTGAAAGGGTAGGGCGGCGCGCAAGTGTTTCCACTTTTAAGGTGGTCTGGACACTTATTCATGAAAATGTTGATGAATTCTAAACACTTAGGCCTTATCCTACTCATTCAAGTCTTCCATTATAGGTAAAAAGTTACCTTAGAAGCTTTCGGAAGAGTTGAGTTGAAGACTTGGGCGACCAGAGCTTGAATCTGAGTTTTGGAAAATTCATCCTTCAAATGGGGGCCCATAGGGGCTATTTATAGGCCACTGGGAACCTTGGGTGAAAAAATAATTAGGCACGCAAGTGACTTGCGTGACCCATAGGTGGCGTGCAAGTGACTTGCGCGGTGTGCAGGAAACTTGTGTGCCACCTATGAATGGGTTCCTTGTCCATGCCTTTTGTGAATTTTTGATGTTCTTCAAAGGGTGACCCTATTTGTGCTTAAGTTATTCCCCTTTTCCATTTGGTGTACCTTGTGATGAAAATGAGTGCCAACACCCATGAATCATGAATTAAATGAATTTGATGTAATGACGCTAGATCCACCACGAACGGTGTCGTTGGCAGAATGAAGATAGAGGAGATTCAACCTGTGAATTGTACCCACATATAGAAAACTCATCATACCGCGTCATTGGTGAAAATATGATAGGGAAATAATTCCCCATATACCATCTCTATGAACTAACCAGTTCACAGATGGCATGAAGCTGGTTTAATCCTGCGAATTAGACAAATTCATTCACGGGATTGAGGTGGTGATTTTCGCTACTGCGAACCACAGCCCCACAATCCTCTGTTAACCAAGTCATTTGTGGGATAGGTTATTTCTTCATGGGATTTCGTAAAATTTTATTCATAACCCATAGATATAGCTTCCCTGACACTCTATAAAAGGGCCACAAGGGGAATTGGACAGGATGACTTGGAAACTATGAACGAAAGACTTCAAAGACGAATGATCCATAAAGTGTGAAACTGTGAAAGATTTTCAAGAGGTATAAACCCTCCGCATATAATAAAACAAAGGAAACATAATAATAATGGGAATACCATGAACCTAATCAGAGAACTACGAACCATATTCCCTTCTTGGATGAACTTCCCATGAAATGCAGGGTAAATCCCCTTTCTTTAATCTAGTGTACCGCATAGCACATCGTTATGTGGGTGAAACCCTACCTCGTTTAGTGTTCCTCTACACGGATGGAATCTAGTGTCACGTAGTACCATGAAATGTGGAAGGAACCTAGGTCCACATACCAAAACAGTACATGGACCAAACCTAGGTCTGCGTACCACTTAGATACACAGATAGCCCCCTACTCGCATAGAAAAATGCTATGCAGAGGGATCCCCATCCCGCATGCAGAAATGGTACGCAGAATGGGGTATCTTTTGGAATTCCACTTTCTGTCTCTAATCATTACCATATAATCCTCCATAACCCCTCCACAAACCAATCCAATGACATTATCCTAAAGCCACTTCTAAAGCCACAAGACCCATATGAACAGACCACCAGGTGCATCAGCATTACCTTATGAGTCTACATACCCTTGGTAAGTGGAGTCACAAAAGTAATCCCCGCAATAGTGAGGATCCCTGGAATGTCCTTAAGTCTACATTCCCATGGTAACCCGAGCTCCAACTTTGAGATACTGATGTGAACCTCCTCATTCTAGGTATTAAGGGTAATCACTTGCACTTCCTTTTGATGAGTGCGAGTGATAAGTCAAAGGGATCATGCTTTCCTTTCGCTTTGATGGGGAACAGTACTCCTCCCCTTTCCCAAAACCCATTAAACGACACTCCCACTGAGGTAAGCCCCTATTCTTTCTGTGGGAGGTGGTACTCTTCCCCCTATTCACCTTAACCTAGGGAATGTACGGATAGATCACCAAACATGACTATCTTAGATATCAACATGGGATAGAATTGGTACATTCAACCCCCCCCCCCCCCTCCCTCTCCCTATGGGATCATGTCCATGGCCTCTTCTACCATCTTCCTCCTCGTTTTCCATCAATAGGAAGGGAAAGTGATCGTATTCTAGATATACTTCTTCCTCTTGTTTCTCACACCAAGCATGACTCACATGGGCTAAGAGGCTAATGATAATTATGGCATCCACACCATCCCAAGAATGAACTATGAGGAATATGATTCGCACCATAATAGGGAGATGTAGTAAGCCTTCCAAAGGCTCAACATCCATGTCCCATTATCCATGAATTGAGATATCATTCCCCCCCACAAATGGGATTCCTCCTAGGTGTTAGACACAAGCAATGAACTACGAGAAATTTGATTCCAACCATAACTAGGATATGTAGGACACCTTCCTAAGGCCTGATCTCAAGGGATATTTTCTCTAGAAATTGATCCCAAAAAAATCCCCCCAACTCAATCGGGCTTCCTCTTGAGTGTAATTCCCAACAGTCCCAAAATACATGGAATTTAATTCACAACCAATAGGGATATGTAGGAAAAACTCCCCAGGGTTCAAGACCGACAATTCATGGACATTATCTATTCCAGAATCTCCACATTAGTTCGCTCTCATCCTCATCACAAGTCATTAAACTACAAGGATTACCAAACCATGTGGGTGTCAATTCCCAACCAACTGGGATACGTAGAGAACCTCTTCAAGGTCCAAACCTAGATCAACCCTAATGTTTTCTGGGATGTATCTCCAATAGGTTCATTTTCTATTAGAAGAATATATCTTGTATGGGTCCTTTGGGTTGCTTCAGTATAAGTCGTGCACCATGTTTTCACTAGGAATATTTCACCTATATTTCCTCATTGCATGACGTTAAACTGCATGGATGGTTCCATATCACATAACCTTAAAAGGTGATGTATCCAGTTAAGTGAAAATGAATTACATGGTCTCTGATTCCTCTCATGAGGATATATACGAATCCCATATTTTGGGTTCAATCCCAACAGCAAAACAACTTCTTTCCCTACGGGATTATGATAAACATCAGATCACCTCACCACATGGCTAAAACTAGTGTTTTCTTAGTAATTCTTAATCCATTCATATCTATGGTTAATATTGCAACCTAGGGGTGACCCATGTACACATTCTTGGGAATGAACTAGTATTCGTGAACATATGAACATTTATTAAATTTATAAGAGAGTCTTGGAGTAGAGAATAATTCCCCCCAAAAGGGTATGATGAGCCCAACCTCCCATCATCTCAACCAATGGAGTCCTGAAGTGTCGTTGGAAAAATCATCCAATGAGCACCTACCTTTGGAAATCTGGTCCCTGAATCATGAATAAAAGGGTTTTTGGGTGTTTCTGGATCCATGAATAAACTCCTTGGACACCATCTGAGGAAATCACATCTGACATGGGATAATTCCACAAAAACTTAATCCCATACAATCACCCACTGGGACCATTAAATTGCGGCGCCTCCATTGCAACATAAAAAGGATACACTACCTAGTCCCTGTGGTACCAACTTCTCACCCACACACCATGGTACATGTAAGGAGTGGGGTGTGACATGAATTGGGATGAAACACCCACATATAAGGGAAACATCATCATGTAAACCCCAATGAAATGAACTATGATAACTTTGATTCCTACCATAACCCTGATACATAAGATGCATTCCTAAGGGCCAACATCCATATCAAACCTCAAAAGGGATATCCTAGTGCATTCGTATTACATCCATAAGCAATGATATTAAATATTTTTCCATCCCTTTTTTCTTACACTGATCATAGGTCATGTGGGATTAGGGAGTGGAAATGATTAGATCATTCGCATCATAAGCCTCTACAATGACAAGGGAATCCCATGACTTGATAACCTTGTTTGTCATCATTTTTTAAGCCCCGATCAAGATAGAAACATTATTATATAAGACCCAACCAAAAGAAAAATGATAAATCTGAATCCTTTTATAACCAAGATACGTATGATGCATATCCAAGGCCCGAACTATGCAATAAAACATCCAAAGGATAGTCTGAGAAAATATATCCAAAATTGAAAAGTAATTAAACTGATTAATTTCATCCCTTATTTCTCATAGTGAGCCTAGATCATGTGGGATTAAGGAGTCTTAATGTTAATATCATTAATATGACAATCCTCTATGAAGATAATGGAGAACTCATGTGTAACCCCCAATCAATGGAATAATATGATATGTCCGGCATATATGGTCAGCATCAGTGTGTAAGCCCCGAATAGTTGAACTATGAAGACTTTTACTCCTTCCATAACTATGATACATAGGATTCCTTTTTATGTCCCATGAAAGAACCTAAATGGGAATCCACTTCAGGGAAAGTCCCTCCATGTTACTAGAATTTCAACCATAAGGACCCAATCATTCCCACAAGCTGATCATTCTACATCACCCATCAGCGGATTGAGAAGTCAAATGAAATATGATGACGCTGATTCCTTCTATAATTAGGACATTTAGGATGCATTATTAAGTCCCTAGATCCATAACAAAAATACCAAGGTCTATCCTAGTACATAATCCCTACATCCACGTGTAGTGAGGTTGATTACTTGTTATCCCTTGTTTATCACAACATGCATAGATCATGTGGGATTAAGGAGGTGAAATATTCATATGATTCACATTGTGAATCTCCACTAGCTAGGGAAATCTTAGTATGTAATCCTTGATGAGTTTCGTGATATAAACACCCCACCCATATGAGGGAATCTACCATGGGGTTAGTCCCAAGGCTGTGAGAGAACTATGGTGACTCTAATTCCTGTTATAACTAGGATACGTAAGACATCTCTTTGAGACTCATGCTCAAAGATCTGGTGCCTAAGTTCCCGATCATATATTCATTAAAAAATATGTTAAGTTACATAGGTTTAAAAAACTACATAGTTTTTTGATCCATGTAATAAACAGGATACATAGGACACCTCATTATGGCTCAATCCCCTCCTTGGAATAATTAATACCACCCTTTATGGAAGAAAATTCTAAAGTTCTTGGTTATACAGATTTAGCATATGAGAAGAAATTTATTACTAGGAAATGGATGAACAACCTCGGATACATACAGATGGATTCACTAATGAGATCCCCTTATTCTACACATAAAATGGGTCAATATATGATCATTTTTTAGGGTAAACGGTCTCGTATTTGGATTAGGAATAGATTTTTGAACATAACATAAATCGATAAGAATGTTCTGGAGTGTCCAACAATTCCCTACTAAAGAAGGGTGCAATGAGCCCGACCTCCCATCCTCTCAACCAATGTGAGTCCCTAAGTCTCATTGGGTCCGAAACTATAATTCCCCGACCCCAGAAGCCCGGAGCCAGTGCATTATTTTAATATATTTTCATGATTACAAGTAATCAAGTCACGATGGACCGATCCGTTTAGTATTCTTGGAAAATATATTAGATGCATGAATGTTTCACACAAAAGATAAAAAAATACTTTGAGAATTCCATTATTCTTCTATATTAAACCAGTATATAAATCATAATACACTTCTTAGCATCCTGGTAAAATAAAACATAATAAAGGGGTGAGATTAGATGCTCAGTATGGGTAACTAATTTAGAAGAAGCTATAAACTTTTAAGGAAAGATGTGTAATAAAAACAAAGGCCTTTATAAACATAATCTTGAACATAATATGGAAAAAATAAATATAACATTACCATATAAACATGAACATGGATATTCTACTAGTAGAATAATCACATGTAATAACTAATTTCATAATGAGGGATAGCATAATGTTGGACATCATAACCACATAGTCAAGGTCTCGTGCCAAGACTACAAATAAAAAAAATTCAAGGACTTGTTCAAAGACACTAATTTGTCTCATGAGATCTACCGATCCATCAAGGGGCTATAGTGGGCTCCACCTGTCACTTACTAAGTCCAATGTAATCTTCATATGAAAATGTTGAAACATAACATAAACATTCGTATAAAAAATAGCATAAGAAATTTCAATACTTAAACCATAAACCATGAATGGTATAAAAATAGCACAACCATAGTCAAACATATCATAACTCATTCAATACAATATGGAATATTGTATTATAATAAATCAATATCAATCAAGAATGATATCCAGCAAAGTGTGTTGACATAGTTAAAAATAATCAGTAAAACTCTTTGAGAGAAATATCAATTTTTGTGAAATCATTTAAAAGTCACAGTTATAAAGGATGTCATTTAAAAGATATTTTTAAATCAAAGTTCCCCATACCAATTTGAAACTTTTGAAAGGAATTAACATTTTAAAACAATCATGTCCATATAAATAATTCCTTAAAACCGTTTTGAAAACATGTACATTAATGAGAAAGGTTTAGAAGAATAAATATTTAAAACATTTAAAATAATTTTTTAGTTATAGAGTCCCTTAAAAAGAATTCTTCTGAAAATGATTTCATGAAACATGGACATGGATGATAAATTTGTCTCAGTACATACTTACATATAAACAATCTTGTATAATAATGAGATTGAGAAATTAACCCTTACCTTGTACTTTCCTTTAGTCGAGGGTATGTTTAACCACCTATATAATGACCATAGTATGTTATTAAACTATAACAGAACCATATTAATATTTATGACATTATAAATGATTCATTTATGACTTTATACTACCCATTTTATAATAATTTCCATGTTAAATTAACATTTTAGGTAATAATCTCTTTTTTTATCGTATGTGTTTTAACTTGTTATTCTTGATCGTATCACTTAGATCATGATTTAGATACTTCCATGATATAAAACATGATTTATATATCATATATATTCAGAATATAAATATTTATAGTAGATATATATTTGAAATTGAAACACCATTCAAGGAGACGGTAGTCCGTATGTACGCTTGAACATTGTTTCTATTCTTTTATCGTATAGTATGGAAGTAAGTAAACAACATAAATTTATCTATATAAATATAAATTATTCTAGTAGAAATATTATTCATATATCTCATACTTAATCAATATATATATATGTATGTATGTATGTATGTATATATATATATTTATTTATTTATAAAAATTCTTGAATGGTGATCGTAAAAGATGAATCTCATCGTGTCGTGGAGACGGTAAGCCGTACGTACGTACGAGCGACAATATCATTCTATTGATGGAGAAATTGTATGTAAATGGATGTTATATTATATATAAATAATCATTAACATTTTATATTTATTATTTACATCAATTATACTCATTATTATACCAATCCCAAAAATTAAGTGTTGAATAACAAACTACACCACGACGTAGAGACGGTAAGTCGTACGTATGCACGTATGGTGACCTTGTAATTAATAGGATGGATAGAATAATAAATATGGTTGTACCATATTTATAATAACATCACAGTATTTATAAGGTACTGGAGTTATTATTTTGGTATGGAAACAAAAAAGAAAGAGGATGTGGAAGAAGAAAAGAACTTTGAAAGAGGTGATGAAATAATTACCTCTTCTTCGGGTGCTTCCTTTTGATTTGATCAAAAGGGATACTTAGGTAGGATTTATGATAAAAGTAATCCCTCTAGGTTTAATTAAGGTTATATGGTAGGATATTTGAGTAGGTTTTGGCCCATACAAATGGATTTTTAGTTTTGATAGTGAGAGAAGGGGAAGTACCCTTTTATAAGAGAGGTGAAGGTCACTTTAGGAAAAGCTTGAAATATTATTTTTTATAAAATCTTTTTCAGTTTCTAAAGGTAAAAAATGGATTTATTTCGATAATAAGGTGGGTATGGATGGAAATAATCTAAACCAATAGGTTTTAGAGAATTTCAGGTCACCATATTAACCTTATCTTTTAGATTTAACTCCTAGTTAAATAGTTTAACTTTTACCATATCTTCTTGTATTTCTATATTTCATGGTTAATAAACATAATATAAAATTCCAAGAGAATTTCAAGTGGTTCATTAATGATATATATTATTATATAAGTCCTTTGGATTAACATTATGTTATTATTATTATTATATCATTTAATAATATTGTATTAGTTTAAAAAACTCATTTATGTCAATTTTGACACTATTTAGTATTTGTTTTTTGTGAAAGTCAAAAAAACTTGATTACTTCCAAACAAATACATTAATAAACCCTAACATGTAATAGTAACCTATAAAATTTGTTTAATGCCTCAAAAGTCTCAATTTACAATTATTTTGATATTTATAAAATCAATTATTTTAATCTTCATATCATTGGGTCATAAATAAATCTAATTATTTAATGTCTAAAAATTATAAATAAAATACCATGATGTGGAAAATATTTTTAGATTTATAATGAATATTAATAGTCAATATTATCTTATTTATGACCTTATATTAAAAATGTTTTATTTATTAAAATTTGAATTTTACACTTTTAACTCTTCTTTAAATAAAATAATAATAAATGTTCTAATCAAATCCAAGTGGATCAAAAAAGATTATATTTTACTCTTAAGGTTTCTTTTGGTTGAAATAAACTTATCCAGTGGAATTAAGACATGTTTTAGGGTAATTATAAAATCATTTTTACCTTTAATAACCCTATTTAATTTTAACCGTGGTAAATAAAATTCATAAGTTACTATTTACAATAAATTATTTTCATCCTATTAAACCACATTTTACTTATGGATATCAACCGTTTCTCTCAGATTCTTGAAATTCAATTCACATAAGCAGTAAAATTACATTTTATGCAAATTTGCAAATGTGTCTAGAAGGTGGGTAAAAGATGTTAAAAAGTTCAATAAAATTTTATATATCTAATCTTATTATAAAATGAATCCAATGAATTACATTAGACTAATATATTTATTATGTATCTATTTTAAATTTAAAATAAATTTAAATAAAAAAATAATTATTATTTATATAAAATATGGTTTTAACAATAACACAGTGTTTTTCACTATTCATCAAAAATTGAAAGTTTTCAGAAAAATACCAAAAATTCACCCTAAGATAATTTTAATATTCCGAATTGAAAAATGAATTCTATTTTAAAAAATTAAAAACATATAAGTTTCATTAATTAAATTAAAATTAATTCCTTTTGTCAAAACCAAAAAGTGGGTTTTTAAAAAGTAAAAACTATCAAATGATTGACATGTGTTTATGTTCAATTTAAATGTGAAATTGCTTATAATGATATAAATTATATTAAATTATAAAAATATAATCTAATTATAATTTAATACAACTCAAATTCATAATTTAACACTATAAACTATTTTTATTAAAAAAGTTTTTTTCAATTAAAATTTAATATTTTTTACTATTCATCAAAATATGAAAGTTAGCAAAAATGTACCAAAAATTTATCGAAACAAAATTTTTATGTCACAATTATAAAGAAGAAATTAATTTCACTAAATTTAATATATAAAATTGTTGAATATTGGATTTAAAAAGGGTTCTCCATTAAAAGGCAGAAAAACTACATTTTTAAAAAAATGCTTCTTTTATCTGAAAAATTGAATTTGTCCTTATATTATGTATAAGAACTAGAAAATATGAATGTTAAAATTATATAGGATATATATAAAATTAAAATTTTATTTAATATTATTCATAACCACTTTTTGAATGGCTAGTTTGGTAAGTCGTGGTGCGCTCGAACTCAGTGTTGTGTGTAGCGCAAGCTATTAAATTACTTTAAAGAGATAACGTACTATGAAATATTAGGGTGTTAAATTCTACCCTAATTCAATAAATTATGTTCTCCAAATTTGAAATTTTTCTTCTAAAATTAATGGTTGGTAATAGAAAATACCTTTGTGGAATATCCACATCAGAAATAGGGTTAATAAAATTAATCTTAATAAGAGGGAAAGGGAAATGAAAAATTCACCACCAAATTGGGGTTTCAAATAGGAGAACATTGGTGGAAATTATAGAAACATAATTGGAGGGAAAACATAAATATTTTTATGGAGTTATTGAGGTTATCAATCACAAACAAGTGAATAATAAATGTAAAATTGAGGGCCTCAAATCCATCAATCTATGATTATTTAAACTATCATCAGTTCAACAAAACATAAGGTATTAGGATAACACATTTTTTTAGATACATTGTTTTAGAAGAGGACGGATTAATTTACTGTCAATATAAGAACTCAAGAATACATTCTTGATTTCATTACCTTTTATAATCATATTCTCATCATTTGGTTGTGCATAGATCTACTTTCACTTCATCCCTTACACTAGGAAATGAATGTTCAAAAATGATTTTTTATGCCTAAAGCACATTTGATAAATCATAAGGTCCAAAAATGTTCACTTAATCCTCTAAATTTTTTACTGAATGCCAAAAGGTTAGGTCAAAGGATCAAACAAATTATACTTTAACCTCATACCAAAAAAATCAAGTGTTCAACTTACTCAATTCCAACCTTTAGACTTAACTAAAATACTTGTTTCCAAACTCGCAGTCCAAAAATTTATAAGGAAGTTCAACATAACATAATGAAGTTAAACATGTGAATACCTTCATCATGTATATTATTAAAACATGGTAACAACCTGAATTACCATAAACCATTATTTGAATATGTATTTACTTCCTTATTCCTTCTGTAAAACACAGTATACTGGATATACTCCTTAAATCCATAAATGTTGTAAACTCCAACAATAATGGAATATAAAAATCATTAATCAGATTCAAGGTAGTCAAGAATATCCAATATAATTTTTCCGAATCAATCATATTTTATTCCAAAATCACTACCTTAGTACCATAACCATATTAAGGTTTATCTTTCCTTCAACCATGTATTTTCCAAAAAGTTTAACTCGATATTGAGTCACTTTTCCTAAAACCATATAATCTTAAATCCTCAATGAAATAGTATTGTAATACAATCCTTATTTATTTACATAATTCATATAACTGGTACATCATTGATACAACACTCAAATCACATAATTCATCAATATAGAAAACCCAATACATTAATTATTCCATGTCGATTGTAGTAACATCTTATGTTTGACCTTGATCCCTTTGATTCTTCCAATCTATATTTCCTTGAAACTTGATACATTTATTTGTGTATTTCCCCATTTCACTACAGTTTAAACACTAAATATTAGTCTTTTATTTTTTTCATTTTCCATTCTTTTTCCTGATAACCCTTTTCTCCATACTTAAAACAAACACCCAGTCCTTTAAAGCACTTCCCAGTGTGATTCTTTCCACAGTTATCTCATATGGGAAAATCCTTCATTCCCTCATTCCCTTTATCTATCTTTCTCTCTATCATCCTCTTCTTCTCTAGCTTCCCTTAAAAGCCATAGGACTCCGATAATTCTTTACTTATCTTATTAACACATGATATTATTTACTCATATGAGGATAATACATGGGAGGATATTTCCCTTCAAAATATTGGCTTAATACCATGAAATATATGATCCTTATTACTCTTTGTATAATGTGTATTTCTAGAGTTCTCATTCCTTCTACTGGGTGCCATTTCTAAATGATGACATACACTAGGTTACATCATATTATAATTTATAATCCAAAAACTAGAAAACCACTAAACAGTAATTGAATATTTTCACATATTTAGTATCATAATGATAAAAATGGTTTCTTTACTGACATATTTACTCATAAATACCTCATAATTGTTTGTAAATAAAATGTGAATTATCCTAAGAATATCCCCTGGGTGTGTCAAACCAGGTGTCTGGTAAGGCATATTGTTGTGTACTAGGATATCCCAGGTCAATCCCAAAACTCCTTGACGAAGTTTTCACTCCTTGGTAAATATGTGCCATAAAAAGATGTATTTTCTTGGAAAACCCACATAATATTTACACTTCCAAAATTTTTGGATGTTCTTCTACACTAATCCTTATAGTATATCTTAGGGTAATGTTCTCTAATCAGAGTTTATGTAAATCTATTTCTAAGGTTGTTGTTAAACTTCCATTGATACCAACTGTAACGCCCCGACCCCAGAAGCCCATATCCAATGGATTATTTTAATACATTGACATGATTACAATGAATCAAGTCCCCATGGACCGATCAGTTTAGTAGTCTTGGAAAATATATTAGATATATGAACGTTACATTACACATTCACACACAACATAAAAAATACTTTGAGAACTCCATTATTCTTCTATATTAAACCTTTATATAAATCATAATAAACTTATTATCATCCAGGTAAAATAAAACATAAGAAAGGGGTGATCTCAGATGCTCAGTAATTGTAAATAATTTAGAGGAAGCTATAAACTTTTAAGGAAATATGTGTAATAAAAAAAAGGCATTTTCAAACATAATATTAAACATAATATGGCCAAAATAAATCTAACATTACCATATAAACATGCACATGGATATTCTACTAGTGGAATAATCCCATGTAATAACTAATTTCATAATGAGGGAATGCATAATGGCAGACATCATAACCACAAAGTCAAGGCCTCGTGCCAAGACTACAAATAAAAAAATCAAGGCCTTATTCCAAGACACTAATTTGTCTCATGAGGCCTACCGATGCAATGAGGGGCTATAGCAGGCCCCACCCATCACTTACTAAGTCTAATGAATTCTTCATATGAAAATATTGAAACATAACATAAACATTCCTATTAAAAATAGCATACCAAATGTCAATACATTAACCATAAACCATGAATGGTATAAAAATAGAACATCCACTTTCAAACATATCATAACTCATTAAATACAATATAGAATATTGTATTATAATAAATCAACCTAAATCAAGAATAATATCCAGTAAAGGATGTGGACATAGTTAAAAATGATTAGTAAATCTCTTTGAGAGAAATATATTTTTTTGTGAAATCAATTAAAAGTCACACAGTTATAAATTATTTCATTTAAAATAGATTTTTTAATCAAAGTCTCCCATACCACTTTGAAACTTTTTAAAGTAATTAACATTTTAAAACTATCATGTTCATATAAATAAATCCTTAAAACCATTTTGAAAACATGAACATTAATAAGAAAGGTTTAGAAGAATAGATATTTAAAAAATTTAAAATGTTTTTTTAGTTAAAGAGCCCCTTAAAAAGAATCCTTTTGAAAATTATTTTATGAAACATGGACAAGGATGATAAATATGTCTCAGTACATACTTATATATAAACAATCTCGGATAATAATGAGATTGAGAAATTAACCCTTACCTTGTACTTTCCTTTAGCCTAGGGTACGTTTAACCTCCTTTATAAAGATAATAGTATGTTATTAAATTATAAAAAAACCATATTAATGATTATGATATAATACATGATTCATTTATTACTTTATACTACCTGTTTAATAGTAATTTCCATGTTAAATTATCATTTTGGGTAATAATCGCTTTCTTTATCGTATGTGTTTTAAGTTGTTATTATTGATCGTATCACTTAGATAATGATTTACATACATAGAGAATATTAAACATGATTTATATATCAAATATATTCAGAATATAAATATGTATAATAGATATATATATGAAATGGAAACACTGTTCATAGAGACGGTAGTTTGTACGTACACATGAACGTTGTTTCTGTTCTCTTATTGTATAGTATAAAAGTAAGTAAATGACATATATTTATCTAAATAAATATAAATTATTCTAGTAGAAATATTATATCATTTATATCATACTTTCAATATATATATATTTATAAAAATCCTTGAATGGAGATCATTGAAGATAAATCCCATCGCGTCGTGGAGACGGTAAACCGTACGTACGCATGAGCGACAATATCATTCTATTGATGGTGAAATAATATGTAATTGGATGGTATATAATATATACAGAATTATTAACATGTTATATTTATTATTTACATCAATTATACTCATTATTATACTAATCCAAATAATTAATTGTTGAATAACAAACTACACCACGATGTGGAGAGGGTAAGTCATACGTACGCACGTATGGTGACCTTGTCATTCATAGGATGGATAGAATAAGGAATATGGTTGTACCCTATTTATAATAACATAACATTATTTATAAGGTACTGGAGTTATTATTTTGGTATGGAAACACCAAATAAAGAGGAAGTGGAAGAAGAAAATAACTTTGAAAGAGGTGATGAAATAATTATCTCTTCTTTGGGTGCTTCCTTTTGATTTGATCAAAATGGCTCCTTGGGATGGATTTCTGATCAATGGAATCCATATTTGATTAATTGAGGGTATTTGGGAGGATATTGTATTAGGGTTTGGCTGAGACAAATGGATTTGGAGGTGTGATTGTGAGAGAAGGGAAAGTACCCTTTCATAAGAGTAGTGAGGGTCACTTTAGGAAAAGCTTGAAATATTATTTTACTATAAAATCATTTTCATTTTATAATGGCTCCAAATGAATTTATTTTGAGGATAAGGTGGGGATGTATCAAAATACTTTCAACCAATATGTTTTAGATAAGTTTAGGTCACCATATTAACCTTATCTTTTATATTTAACTCTTTTGTAAAATAGATTAACTTTTACCATGTCTTCTTGTATTTTTATATTACATGGTTAATAAACTTACTATAAAATGCCAAGAGAAACTAAAGTGGTTAATTAATGATATAAATATAATTATATAAGTACTTCTATAGAACCTTATATTTTTAGGATTATTATATCATTTAATAATATAGTATTTGTTTTAAAAATTCATTTATGTCGATTTTGACACTTTAGTATTTTTTTGTGAAAGTCAACAAAACATGATTACTTAGAAAACGAATACATTAAATCAACCCTAACATGTCATATTAACATATAAATTTTTTTAATGCATCAAAAGTATCAATTTACATTTATTTTTATATTTATAATGTCAATTATTTTAATATTTCATTAATAAGGTAATTATTGCATCATCATTGTTTCATAAATAAATTTAATTACATAATGTCTAAAAATAATAAATAAAATACCATGATGTATTAAATATTTTTATCTTTATAATGAATATTTATAGTCAAAATTATCTTATGTATGACCCTATATTAAAAATATTTTAGTTATTAAAATTTGAATTTAACACTTTTAACTCTTCTTTAAATAAAATAATAATAAATGTCATAATCTAATCCATGTAGATCAAAAAGGATAATATGTTATTGATAAGGTTTATTTTTGTCAAAATAAACTTATCCAATGGAATTAAGACATGTTTTATTGTAATTATAATATCATTTTTAGCTTTAATTACCCTATATACTTTTAACTGTGGTAAATAAAATTCAAAAGCTACTATTCACCAAAAAAATATTCATCCTATTGAACCAAATTTTACTTAATGATATAAACTGTGTCTCTCTAATTTTTTAAATTCAATTCATTGAAGTAGTAAAATTACATTTTATGCTAATTTGAAAATGTGCCTAGAAGGTGGGTAAAAGATGTTAAAAAGTTCAATAAAATTTTATATATCTAATATTTTTATAAAATGACTCCAATGAATTACATTAGACTAATATAGGTATTATGTATAAATTTTCACTTTAAAAATAAATTTAAATAAAAAATAATTATTATTTAAATAAAAGTCAGTTTTAAACAATAACGCATTGTTTTTCACAATTCACCAAAAATTGAAGGTTTTCAGAAAAATACCAAAAATTCCCCCTAAGATAATTTTGATATTATGAATTAAAAAATTAATTCTATTTTAACAAATTAAAAACATAAAAAAAATTAATAATTTAAAATTAATTCTCGTTGTCATAACCAAAAAGCGGTTTTTTAAAAAGTAAAAACTATCAAAAGAATGACATGTGTTTATGTCCAATTTAAATGTGAAATTTTATATAATGAACTACATTATATTAAATCATATTAATATAAAATATTTATACTTTAAAACCACTCAAATTCATAATTTAATACTATAAATTATTTTGATTAAAATAGTTGTTTTCAATTAAAATTTAGTATTTTTCACTATTCATCAAAGTATGAATGCTAAAAATAATTCACCATTAAAAGGTGGAAAAACTAAATTTTTTAAAAAATAATTCTTTTATCTAAAAAGTTGAATTTTCCTCATATTATTTCTAAGAAACAGAAAAGTTTAATGTTAAAATTATATAGGGTTTATATAAAAATTAAAATGTGGTTAATACTATTCATAACCGCTTTTTGAACGGCTAGTTTGTTAAGTCGTGGTGTGCTCAAACTCAGTGTTGTGTGTAGCGCAATTTATTTAATTACTTTAAAGATATACTATAATATGAAATATTGAGGTGTTACAGAAACCCCAACTGACTACAAGCCTTTGGAAATGAGGCATGTACCCTGTTGTGGATGAGGGAACTATTGGGAGTTTCTGTTAAGAGTGGAAAGGGTTACATGATGTCAATGATTGTGAAATAAATTTAACCCCTAAAAATCAATCATTGGGCCACACTAAATTCAACCCAATCATCTTATTTTTCATCAAAAAAAATAGTGGCACCAATGTGAACTTAATCATGGAAACCCCTTCACAACATAAAATGGACAGGGTACCCAGATCTTATCAAACCATTTTTCACCAAATAATGGTGTCTTAGATGTATCATTTCTATCAAAAAAAATATATTGAACCCTATGTGAATATCTCAAATAACATAATTATTGGTTAATCTTTCTTTAGAAAATTTTGTTTTCAATATTTTACACAAACCAAAAAACAATGATCCTGATGAAAACCCCTAAAAAATCAAGGATGGTTGGTTTACCATATGTCAAGATACTTTGTTGGCATATCCTATACAAACAAATCTTATAAGACTGACATAAATTTTATAGGTGATCCTTTATAATTAGGGTTCCCATGAATTAAGTCCTTCCCCTCTTTGATAATACCATAGAAGTTGAATGGTTTGAACGGGAATAAAAAGAAAATTGTGTTAAGAATGTATATCTGACTGAGAATACATCATGCCAATGATATTTCAATAATTCTTGACATTGTTCTTTGTTATCTAAATGACTGTAGATACTTCTCTCATCAACAACATCTTGATCCGAGATAATTTCATCATCCAGCAATTGTTCCGGAAATCCAGTTATGGCTGCAACCCTCGCGGGTCATAAAATGATATCACCTACTTTAAAGATTCAATGTTAGGTGGAAAACACAATGGTATAGGAGTAAAATCTATTTGGTACAATCCTAACCCTTAAGGATTCTCATGAGGGTCTCCATGTACTGAATCCAATAGGTCCAAATCATCTAAGGGAAGTTGTAGCTTAGCTAGTGGTCCTCATTGCCCCAACCAAACACTTCTAGAGATTATCCTCAAAGTGAAACAATCACCACATTTAGTCTCTAATAAAGGTGGACCAGGGAGTCAAATATGTCTCCATTTTAGTTCAGGGGCCATTGATGAGGGATCTTGTTAACCACTATCTCTAGTATTATCCCACTGGTACCCATTAGTCGCATGTTGAGGGTACCACTTGACACACTTCCACCTCTGACACCCATGCATGGGAAACAAAATAGACTTGTCAGGCAAGGAATTAATTAGACATCTAGGAGTGGAATCATATTCATAATCTCATTGAATATGTTTTCTAGCATATTTACTAGTACAAAAAACATTTTTTACATTGGTTTTTTTAGCTTTT
Organism: Viscum album; assembly: GCA_963277665.1. Lineage (NCBI taxonomy): Eukaryota > Viridiplantae > Streptophyta > Magnoliopsida > Santalales > Viscaceae > Viscum > Viscum album. The sequence goes on from OY728148.1 coordinate 2,134,163,381, forward strand.
TAACATCGGTTTTGAGGTGACGTTATTACGAGCGACGTAAAAAATATGATTTTTTATGTTGCTTATTTAATAACCATCTTCAAAAATTAGTTTTTAGGTTTTTTTATATCGGTTTTTAATAAACTGATGTGAAATCTCCTCTGTAAATGCCGTAAAAATCCATTTTTTATGTCAGTTTAAAAAAACCGACATGAAAAGTCATTTTTTTCATCGATTATTTAAAACCGGTGTTAAAAATGACATTTATCATCGGTTTTTAAATATAATACGTAAAAAATATTTTCCATTTTGTAGATAATTTCATAAGCTTTGATTTGATAGGTCTTAGAGCTCAAATGGAGTTATAGATTAAAAGTTATGACCATTAGAAGATTGATATGTTTTTTCAAGGAATGATCGAATGAGCCAACTGTAGATTCGTATTAGAAGAAATTTAAGAATTAGGAGGAGTATTTGTAGTTTTACCATGATATAAATAATTATAAATCATTATAATAAAATAATAATCCTTAAACCGTATATCAATTAAGAAAACTACTCGTAAAAAATATAAATCATGAAAAAAATAATTACGAATACCTTGACGAGATCGCGGAAAGATGAAATAATGGATTCACTTGGAAGATAAAACAAGTTAATTTGGTGGAATGATGATGGTTGGAATAAATTATTGTTAAATGGTATATCAATTAATAAAACAAATCATAAAAACCATAAATAATGGATGAACAATTAAAAATGCATTGATGAGATCACGAAAAGAAGAGATAATTGATTCACGTTGAATATCAAACGAGTCTAGTTTGAGGAATGATGATGGTTGAAAGAAATAATAATTAAATTAGGATATGTGTATAATGAAAAATATAATTGATATGATAAATGAAAATTTTGTATTAAAAATTTTAAGCAGCAATTGCAAATGTCGATGTCGTGATGTAAAAAAATTGAAATTTCTTGTTGGCGAGATATTAAAATTATATTTCATGTCAGTTTTATGATAATCGTTGTGAAAATATATTAAAATTGTCACTTATTTTTCTCATTGGTTATTTAATAACCGATGTGAAAAATCAATTTTTATCTCTTTTTCACGTCGGTTATTAAATAACTGACGTGAAAAATCAGTTTTCATGGCTTTTTCACGTCGTTTATTTAATAACCGACGTTAAAATGTATTTTTCACATCGGTTATTAAATAACCGATGTGAAGAAAGTTAAAAAACACGTATCTCATTTCCCAAGATTCTATTTGATAGGTCATGGAGATCAAAAAGAGTTACTAAATAAAATTTATGGCCTTCGGAAATTCACCTTCCCTAAGACTTCGTTTAGAGATGATCAACTTTCGATGCTCATAACTTTTGATCAGTAACTTTATTTGAGCTTTTTGACCTATCAAATCAAATAATTAAAAATGAACAACATGTTTATAAACCTCTATCACGTAGGTTATCAAATAAACAACATGAAAAATCAAATTGTATCTCTTTTCCGTGTCAGTTATTTAATAATCGACGTGAAAAATCAATTTTCGTGGCTTTTTCACGTCAGTTATTAAATAACCAATGTTAAAAGTTATTTTTCACGTTGGTTATTAAATAAACAAGATAAAAAACTATTAACATACATGTTTTTCATTTCCCAAGATTCTATTTGATAGGTCACGGAGCTCAAACAGAGTTACGAACTAAAAGTTATGGCCTTTAGAAATTGGCATTCCCTAAGACTTTGTTTAGAGATGATCAACTTATGATGCCCATATAGTTTGATCCGTAACTCCATTTGAGCTTTGTGACCTATCAAATCGAAGCTTGAGAAATGATATATATTTTTGTAAACATTTTTCATGTTATTTATTTAATAACCGATGTGAAAAAGTCATGAAAAATTAATTTATTACGTCGGTTATTTAGAACCGACGTGACAAAGTCTGGAAAATAGATTTTTCACGTCGGTTATATAATAACCAACGTGAAAAATGAACAAAAATGGATTTTTCATGTCAGTTCATATATAAATGATGTGGAAAATCAAATAAAATGTATTTTTATGTCGGTTATATAATAACTGACGTGATAAATCGATTTTCTAAGATTTTGACGTCGGTTCGAAAAAACCGACGTGAAAATGGTGATGTTAAAAATAGTTTTTGTACTAGTGATTATGGTAGTAACCAATGAGTTGGCTCATATCCCTACTCACTCAGAGCAAGTTTGTGGGAATATTCCCATATCAGGCATAGGGGCGGTGCATATCATTTCCCTTGTGCATCAAGCCCATAAAAATATTCTAGTGTCATAAATATTACATAATTGGGCTCATATCTAGGCTTCAATCAAAGATATATTCTAGTACATAGAGACTATGGAAAATGTGCAGGCTTATATCCCTACACACACTTTTCTAAGATGCTAATACAACTTAGTTATAGCTGATGAACTCGCTTGATATATTTTAACATTGGGACAGATATAGGGACAAGCACATATTCCTATCCTTACCGCTAGAGAAGCTTAACAGCATGATCATTATGAACAAGTGGTTTCTTTAGAGAAAGCATAGATTCTAGCTCCCATACAGGAGGATTATCAGCATATTTTGGTAAAGTATGTGGCATCGAACCAGATTCATATTCTCATTCCAACTGGGGCTCACTAGGTGATAGTACCACATGCCTTGGAATAGGGGCACATGCCTATCAAAAATGTCCAATGACATATTCTAAAGGCCCAAGATAGGGATAAAATCCCCATTCTAGTCGAGGCTCACCATGTGATATGGGAACATTCCTTGGGACAGGCACATATTCCTATCCAAAAAGTATAGAGGCATATTCCAAAGGCCTAGTATCAAGATTATCTCCATTCTATATGGGGCTAACGAAGTGAGAATAAAACATGCCTTATGAGAGGCTCATATTCCTATAAATTAATCTTCCTGACATATTCTAGAGTATTATGAAATCCAAGCTCATATTTCTACTTCCAACGATGAATGACTGCACCAATATACTTCCGAGGAAATACAGGTGGAGGCTCATACCCCTTCTCCAATTCTAGAGGTCTATGAGTATATTTTAGCAAGGAATGATTATTTAGACTAGGCTCATATTAATGCTCCTACCAGGGATCACCAAGTGAGAGAAACACATGCCTCAGGGTGGGCTCATATTCCTTCCATAAAAGACCAGCTGCATATTCCAATGGCTCAAGATCAGGATAATATTTTCATCCAAGAAAAGGCTCAATAAGTTAGAATGGTTCATACCTTGGGATGGGATCATATTCTTATTAGTAATGAGGATTATCATTGGCATATTCCTACAACTTCTTAATAGAAGGATCATACTCCTGCAACACCATATGGTTATCAACATGTTCCAAAAACCATCATACAGAATTCTCATATTCCTACACAATTCTAAAAGTTATTCTAGAATATTATGAATATGATTTAGAATGAGACCCATATTCCTAATATACTCAATGTTAGTGTCCTTGAGTTCATTTGATAAACATTATCAACAACCTAAGGTTCCATAAACTCTTAAACCAAAGAATAAGATGATCATTTCCACGATAGTCCTCATCATGATAGTGTGAAGGTGAATCACAGGGACACTACTCCTAAAATCATCCATGGTCAACCTCCCAATTGTGATATATCCCATGTACAAGGAAATTATACCCCTTTCCAGACACCTTACTATATAAAGGTGTTAAAAACTTAAACTTCTTCATATAGAGAGGTGCTCGAAACATTGGGTTAAACCATGTATAGTTCCCCCATAAACTTCCATCAGCACTCCACTCAGGTCAAAAGGTTACCCCAAGAAGAACCTTCTATGGTATGATGTGAGGGAGGCATGTAAGTCTAATGAATAGGAAGTTTACATTGATACATGGACAAATTTAGTAGGAAAAAACCTTCCAACCATGTTATGGACCCTCACCACTTCTAACTATGAGGTCCCATAGGAGCTAGAAAAGAAGTACATGCCTTATCTATGCCAAAATATGTAGTCTACTCATCATTGACTAAAGTTTAAACATATACCCTATCCAGTATATGAATATAACCTTTATCTCATCAATACATTCTATTTTCAACTAGATATAGCTGCCTTTTCCATCGCTCGAAACCTAGGAGTGGAAGAGCATGACAAACGCCTACATAGTGTCTATCACAGTGTCATGATAAATATATAAAGATTTATTTCTAGAGAATCACCAAATGTGTGTATCTGAGGATGGGATAAATATTAATCACTTCACTTCACTATGTTCCCATAAAAACAAAACCCTTTAGATATGGTATCCAATAATATCATAGCCTCTGACAAAATTAGATGATTGAGTAACGCGTGATCTAGTTGGAAACTACAACAGAATGACTCCACTTTAACAATTACTAGACATCGTGAATGGAGTGATAGGATAGCCTTATGACCTTTGAAATGGGCCCCTCAAAGAAATAGGAATGCATTTTAGAAACGGAATCAGAGTTTGCGATCAACCGAACAACTTCCCACAAAGAATGATTCCCATCATGGGATACCACCACACCCATATCTTATATGAGAACAGATGCACCAAATAAAATAGGCCATTATGGAAGAAACCATAGCATTCATCTAGGAGAGGACCTGACTCAACAGGATGGGGGAATATCTACAACCACTTCCACCTCTCAAATCATCAATTCAAGAGAGGATTTAGGACATATCGGTAGTAGCTACAAAAAACTTCATCCCACTAGGCTGGGGAATTAATATCTCAATCACCATCACCAATTTCATCATCCCCTGAGAGGTTCATGGAGAAATCAACATTACTTCTAGATCAACCCCAACCCACTGGTCAGGGGGGATTTATATGTCAATTTTTGTCCCGAGATTCATCAAATCCATTATGGTAATCATTGGATCCTATTAAATGGGATCAATGAATGCCATTTGTGGACATAAATAACCCCAACCTAGAATAGATAGGGGAATGTTCATCATCATCACAACCACCACAGAGATAATTAGTATTATCCATGTTGAGAGGTAAATATGGATGGTCGATGTCCCACTTGTTCCTCTGGCCATAAGACAAACCACTGTTATTCAGGTCCCATTCATAAAACATGATTGGAAACACCCTCAAATTCATTATTCATAGACCAGTATGGGAGGATCATAAAATGAAAGAAATCAGACCACACTGGTGTCGCACGACAAAATAGACCAATATGGATAGGGGTTCGAGTAATTACCTTGATGAAGGGAGTACATAATCATCATGTTGTGTCGAAAGTAATGGGACAATCACCATTTCCTGATATGCCTCTCTGAATGTTGTTACTATCAACAAAATAGATATCATGGATCAAGATATAAATATAGAAGGCCGCAACATGGAAAATATACCTCAATAAAAGGGTGATCTATATGCACCAAATGAGGCTGAACACACCCAGAACCAAAGAAGGATACAAAATCTAGAACCTACAAATATTGAGTTACCACCTATATGGTAGAACAAACCCAAAAGAAAAATGAAATGGTGTGGCCACATCCCAATAAACACCCATAATAGATGAATTTCCTTTTACATAGGAATAGTTTTCACAATATGAGAGTGAGATAAAAAATCTCAAAAAAAACTCAACAAGTAGATACTTATAGGATATATTTTTGTAGAGTATCACCTTTAGGATTGGTTGAATATTACTCCTCCTATAATATCTGATCCTATAGAATGAGTGGTATATTCATGTCAAACTGGCTTTAGATCCCTGAAGTTGGTTTACATAAATGAGGAAGTTGTAAATGATCATGACTTCCCTCTATTATAGTGAAATCATATCCCACTCTAGGGAGATCATTATGTCTTAGTATGAATCAAGAATCAATAGGATACAAAGGTAGGACCACCTCATCAAACCTCACCCTCTCTCTTTAGATAGAAGTTGTCTTAGATAGAAGTACCCCCAGAGCTTCTTAATGTTATCAAGTCCCTAGCTACTCAAATGGAATCCATGGAGGCGAGATGCACACATGTTCAACCTAAGAAGAAGTTATATCCCAAGTGGATGCATGATACTTTTCCCCTACCCAATTTTTAAAATCTTACCTTATCTACTTTTATGGTGTGTGAGACCCCGAAAAATATCTCACACACTTCATATCCTGATGTGGGCCGATGATGGTCTCTCAAGATCAATAGAAGGTGACCAAGATGAGGTGTTTTTTATAGACTCCAATAGGGCCATCCTTTGTTTAGTACAACAGTTTTATAAAAGGATCTATTACAGGATGGGAATACCTTCTTCATCAATTCTTTTATCAGTTCAGCTCCACGCTAACGAAAATGATATTTGTTGATCAGATGAACTGCAAACAACATGAAAATGAGAGGGTTTATAACATCATATCTTGATGGAAACCTTTAAACTATTCACTCATCGTCCCTCTCTCACAAGATAAAAAATTGTAAATATATTTTGAAAATATATGGGATAAGTTTCAAACACCTCTAATCCAAATAAAGTTTCTAGGATAGTTTCATGAGTTCATAGAAACTACCAAATGATTGGAAGACACCATTCAAATAACCCAATCCAAATATCAACTCATGACCTCAACACTGGAGAAAAGACTAGGAAAAGAAAAATATTCATATGTCACTCTCATGCTAGCATAAATTTCCATCCAAGCACCTCAGTGGGTATTGAACCACCCATCACCTCATATTGAGATGAATCTACCACAAAATCTCCCTCAGAAAGAATAAAAATAGAAATCAAGGTCACCTAGGATTTGAGGAACATATGAATAAAGAATATAACTTCCAAAATGAAAAATTCATCAATTATTTCCTAGCATCCATTGAAAATAACCTACTAAGCTTCCACATACTAGGAAACCCAATGAGGTCAACCTCACTGATTATATCAACTACTTTCTTTTCTATAGAGGGCTCGGTCATAATATCCTATACTACTTCATTTTCAAAGACGTCCTTCAAGGCATGGTTGATTCCGGGTAGGTGGTGTTAGGTTACTCCTCAGAGTAGGTGACATGAATAATTGTTACCCAGTTAGAAGAAGAGTGTGATTAGAATAAATTCATATCTAGGTGTGGGTGGATGTTTGATAACTAGATGACTCAAAAAATAGTTTACTGAGACCATGCCACCCTGAGATCATAGCTTAGAAGACCAAAACTTTCTCAGTCACCTAGGGAGGTAATGTCAAATATTCCTATTGAAAGTGTACGTGATGATCAAAATTCGAAATAAATATAAAAGTAGGAATCATATCCTACTCCAACAAAATCTATAACTCTGGTATATTTCTTTCCTACAACATTCGCAGCATGGGAACCACCCCACCAAATGGAACCCTCATTGGATGAACAGCTCATATTTTGTTATGTCAATATGATACACATGGAAGACCCCTTTTCCAATGATGAATATGACTTTGAATATGATTCTCCCACACATAACTGGGGAATGAGAGGCCTCATTCATAGGAACTGAGGATACGATGGACAACACAGGCATGGTCAAACCCAATATTTCATTCACGCCCCTAAATAGAACATATATGCAGCTGAGACACATGGAAAAGCACTCCAACAAGACCAAAAGATATATGAATGTGTCTCAAAACCCTCAAGAAGCTTCCCATACCTTGTTTCCCTACAAGACCACCTATTGGGGGATGAATTTTTTTATTATCCTAGATAATGTGGAAGGCCATCGTGACCTTCACCACTAAAAGTATATGCTCCCTCAAACTATGAAAAATAACCGGTCCCATCCACCTTAAATGCCTCAATTTCTAAGATACATGTCCATGAGAATCTTTGATCAATAAGTGATGAACTCTACACAAAATTATGAAATTCTGAAAGAGATAGTGGTTTTCCCAACCAATCTCTCAATCATGGATGTGCTATATATTTCAAAAGGACTTAAGGAACTCGTTAAAGACCTCCAAAGCCCAAAAAAGTTTGAGACATAAGTCATTGTAGCTGATGTTTATCGAGTGGATACCATTCATTTAGAATTTCATTTCACCATCTCATTCACTTACCAGGATCAATAAGATATCATACAAGGGAACATAAAGCCCCTATATGTTTTAGATAGACTTAATAATGTTGGTGTTCAAAGGGCTCTAATTAAAAATGGTTTTGAGGATCAGTCTCATCCTGATTTGAACCCTTCGATGTTTAGGATATAGTAAGGGGTACCTATCTCTGACAAATATGTCCATTAAATGGTATGATAAGAATGAGAAAAAAACTCTCAGGAATATCAAACTCAAATATTTGTTTGGAGAACTCATATCTAATGCTGATTTTATGGTTATCCATTAAGACGCCGCATACAATGTCTTGCTTAGAATTCCCTTTCTCCATAGCCACATAGAGGTACCTTCAATATTTCATCGGTGTTTGAAATAACCCATCAATGGAAAGTTTTTAATACTATAGTGTGAAAATTCCCCCTTTGATACTTACTGATCCACATATGAAAAAGAAGGTTATAATAAAATGTAATTTAAAAAACAAATGGTGGGTGATGAAATGTAGGCCGAAACCCCTAATGGCTTGGGTACCACCCCTTAAAAACCATAGAGCGTGCTTGAAAATGACTATGTACTCCCCATAAATATATATGAGGTTATGGAATTAACCCTAGATGTCCAAGTTCCTATTTTCCTCAGTGATAGTGTAAAAAACAATGAACTCTAGAATCTCTCTACAACGACTCAGACAGTAGGGGATGATGATGTCTCTTCTCATGGACTCTCTCAGCTCGATATTGATAGAGAAGACCCCAAATCACCAAATTCTTCTGAAAATATCTCCAAAAACTCAGAAGTGTAAGAATGTGAGGGTGACCTCTGAAACACCCCTCCCACATTCGAAGAAGGAAACTCCACTACCATAGATGAGATCGGGTAGGTGAATCTGGGAACAGAAGAAGAGCCGTGTACAACACTAATTAGTTCCATTATTCCCCTCAAATGTAAAGGGATGTATATTACATTTATAAAGAAATATTGATATGTTCTCTCATGGAAAAATAGAAAAATGCTCAGACATAATCCATATGTGGATATGCACCATCTTGTCTTACCTAGCGAGCATAACGGATTCAAGAAGGTAGCATGAAGGAAGCACCCCTCTCATGCCACTAATGTAGATCCATAAGTTGAAAAATAGATCAAATCCAAATTTGTATAAGAATTTGAATACCCAAGATTTCTTTCAAGCATTTTCACTATAAATAAATGGAATGAGAATATTAGGGTCTACATCGATTTTAGATACCTTAATTAGCACTTCCCAAATAATGATTTCTAACTATCAATCATATAACTTTTGATCAATGAAACTACTAACTTCCATGTCCTATCCTTCATGGATGGGTATTCTAAGAACAATCTGATAATGATGTCCCCAGAAGATGAAGAATACACTTCCTTTAGATAGTTATAGGAGATATTTTGTTATCAGGTCATGACCTTTGGCTTAAAGAACAACAGAGACACATATCAATGTATCATACATTATATCTTTAATCCATTATTGGTAAGAATATATGAATGTAATATTGAGGACCTAGTGGTCAAATCCTTACAGTGATTTTATCACTTTACATATCTAAAAACAGTCTTCGAAAAGCTACGAAAACATAGTCTGAAGATGAATCCATCTAAATGTGCCTTTGGGGTAATATTAGGGAATTTTATTTCCTTTATAGTACACCATCGTGGAATTGAGGATGATCCAGAAAATATTAGTGATATTTTAGAAATTCCACCCCAAGAAATCTCAACGAATTGAGGGGGATCTAAGGAAACCTCACCTACATTCATAATTTCATATCCAACCTAGCTAGAAAATATCTCCCCTTTACCAAGATAATTAAAAAGGGGATCACCTATCAATGGGATGGTGAATTACAAGAATCCTTTGAAAGTATCGAGTAGTATTTACTACACCCACCGATTTTGATTCCTTTGATGGAATGGAGGTAACTCATATTATATAGAGCCACCATGGAATGATAATTGGTCTCCCTCCTCATAAAGAAAAATGATTCGGGGAGAAATAATAGTCTATAATACCTCATCCAAACAATTCTAGGTAGTGAGACCTGAAACTCTACTATCAAGAAGAACTACCTTGCACTCATCGTCATAATGAAAAAGTTGAGGCATTACTTACAGCACCAAAAATTCCATATAGCCTCTCATATTGGTCTAATAAAGTACATCCTTGATCAGCCTATATTGAAAAATAACTTGTCCCAATGGGTGGTCATTCTACAAGTATATGATATTCCATTAGTATCACAGAAATTGGTGAAAGGGAAATACCTAGATAATTTCCTCACAACACATCATGCGATGGAGAATACACTAATTGACACTAAGCTTATATATGAGGAGGTATTTTATGACCATGACACTCCCATGACATGGTGGATGTATTTTTATAGTGCCTCCTGAAGTCTAATCGATAAAATTATTTAAAACCAAAGAATTAATTAGGTTGGCATGGGGATTATGTTTTTCTCTCCAAAAAAAGTAGTTTTCCTTACTCTTTATCACTATCCAAAGGATACATGAATAATAAGGTAGAATACCAATCCCTCATCTTTGGGTTGGAACTAGCTCTACATATGAAAATTTCCTACCTAAATATCAAATGGGATTCATAACTAGTGATAAATTATATCAATGATGAATATGCTATCAAAAAGGAAGAACTGGCCCCACTCACTAGCTACGTCAATGGATTAATGACAGAGTTTCCTTTTGATCCCACATTTCATCATGTTTCCTGATCACAGAATGCTTTCACCAATGCATTAGATAATTCAGCCATATTCTTGGTTGACCCAGATCAGGAGAAAGAAATCTTCCATATCCTACACCAAAGAATGGTCTCATCGATCATCATCTTCAATATGGAAGAAATTGGTCAGGTAAAAACCACCACAGATCATGATGAACCAATATCCACATCTGGATGTATAGAGACCATATTTAGTTATCTTGAAAATGGGACCCTCCCAATGGATTAAGATGGAAGGGAATAAATTTGGTGTCATTTAGGAAACTTTACCCTATAGGGTGGTCAAAATGATCAGAGGACCCTATACAAGAATGGATTTGACAGAATCCTCCTCATATTCATAGTAGAATGAGAGATTCTCATCATCATGGGAGAAGTATATGTGGGATCATGTGGTTCTCATCAGTCTATAACTAGGCTCTCCCACCAAATTAGGAGGTTGTGTAACTATTGGAAAACCATGAAACAACACTATGTAAAACTCACCAGGAAATTTCATGCATGTCAGATCCATACAAACTTCATCCATCAACCCCTGAGATTTATACATACACTTAAATATTTTTTATTGTTTACCATTTGGGGAATGGATGTTGTGAGGCCATATCCCCCTACCATACCTAATCATTTCAAGTACACCCTTATGGCTACTGAATTATTTTACAAATGGGTTGAGGAAATAGCCCTAAAATAAGTCCAGAGGAATAATATCATCAACTTCATAAAGTTCCATATCATCACCAGGTTCAAAACCTCTCACATAATATTAATAGACAATAGAAACAAATTTTTTTCCATAGAGATGAAGAAACTATACTTGGAGTACAATATTGAGTCCAATCACTCATCTCACTATGATATTATAGAAAATAGACAAATAGAGGCCTTAAATAAGACTCTATCAAATGCACTTTATATGATGGTGAACAAGTATAAGATGTCTTGGCTGAAAAAGATCCTCCATGCTATAGGGGCCTACTATACCACCACAAGTACTGCTACACATGCAATGTTATACAAATTGGTGTATGGGACTGATGTAGTTTTACCCATAAAATTATATATTCTTTCCCTCTAAATACCCATTTGTGTACAACTCTCAGATGGTGATCAATCGTAGAATTGGATGGATTAATTAGAGTGACACAATAAGAACAAGTTTCGTACTTTGAAAAACCTTGATTTCCATCATAATTGGATTCTATGAGCCTTTAACAACAAGTTTCACCTCCATTCATTTTTTCAAGGAGATCTTGTGTTGGCTCCCAGGACCCAAATGATACCGGGAATGAATCCTCTGATGTTGGAACCCAAATGGTAAGGGAATTGCATCACATATAAGGTCTTTCATAATGGAGCTTACTCATTGGACATAATTGAAGGGGATCATTCCCCCCCCCCCCCACACGCACACACACCCACCGATGTGATGTTTCTCAAGAAATACATTGAATAGTTATGATCAAGCACCCCATGTCCGGACCACATAATGTTAAACTATATGGAGACATCCTGACTGCATGATGTTAAACTGTATAGAGACATCCTGACTACATGATGTTAAAATGTTTGGAGATGTCTTGACCACCTGACGTTAAATTGTAAGGAACTCATCCTAATCACACAATGTTAAACTATATTGAACTCATCCCGGTAGCAATATGTTAAGATGCACATCTTCTTTTATCCTGGTTTCATGATGTTAAATTTCACAAGATAATCCTCACCACATGATATTAAAATGCACAGGAAGCACCATCTCACTAACTACATATCGCACATGAGCTAGACTTGTGTGAGGGAAGAATGAAATTTCCCCATCCCCATGTGAGAGTTATCTCTACATAAGGAATCTTTTTTATCCAAGAACAACATGTGGATTTATTCCTACATCATATGATACATACTGATTCCAAAACCTTGAGTCTTGGCCCGAACCACAATATTCATTTTCTTCCATGTCAGGTGATCCTCATGCTTACCATATGACATAAAGCTCCATGGATTCATGGTGTAACATCCCTTTCACGTCAGGTGATCCACATCCTTACCACATGAACCAAATAATAGATGTCTTTACTGAATAACATAAAACTAAAAATATCCATGGTGTTAAATCCCTTTTTCATCATGTGACCCATGTCCATACCACATTATTTTAAACTACATGGATTATGTCCTTACCACATGACATTAAACCACACGGTTTCTAGAAATACATACGGCTTGATTCTCATTTTCAATGAGATATGTAGGGATACTTCGATACTATATATTGGTCTATCCACCACATGATGAAAAATCCCCATGTCCTATCCTTAATCAACTATTCATGTTGAGAGGGACCCTCTCCATTCATTGTTTCTCACACTAAGCATAGCTCACATAAACTTACGAATTTCAGTAATGGATTCCCCACACAAACAAGGCATAATTTCTCATGATAGGTTCATTACGGTACTAAATGAAAGACCTTAAAAGGAATACCATGATTCATCACCATGTTATTTTAAATTATAGGTTGATTTCATTTTCATGACATAAAATTTCACATCCCTATGGACATCGCCCAAGAGGACCACTATTGTGGGTGATTGGTCTCCAACCACACTTCTGTTCTAAAGAACTACGTGTGAATTGATTCTTAACATCACATTATATGTAGTGACACATATATATTCAATACATAGTCTATTATCAAAAAAAATACCCCCTCTCTGTGTATATGATAAACATGCACAGGAAGTTCCTTCCCTAATAACTACGTGTGTTTTGATTCCTATTACCATAGGATATGTAGTGATTCCCAAATTTCTATCTTGGGGTCTAGCCACTATACCCCCATTTCATGTTGAGAATCCAACATCCTTTCCACCTAATGATATTTTTTATGATTCATACAGAACAACATGTGGCTTGATTCCTATCATTAGAGGATACATAGTGATTCCCATAATCTCAAATCTCAGGCCCAACTACAATAATCAATGGAAACAATGCCCACATCTACATATGGGATAGATATATATAGAGTGTTTACCACTCAAGAACTATATGTGGATTGATTCCTACCATCATAGTATATGTAGTGACACCCAGATCTAAAATATTATGTCCAGCTACAACAACTGACAAGAAAAAAATACACTCTAAATTGCATGGGGGTTGAGTCCTAAAAGATCATTTTGCTAATGTATGAGTCAGATCTACCTATAACTAGATTTTTCATGTAATATATCATGAAAAAAAATCATATCAATTACCATGTCCTTATTTAATGTAATTAAAATATAAGGAAATATAAAAAATTTCTTTACTACATGATGATAAATTACATAGAAAATGACCTAGTTTCATGACATAAAAGCTGAAAAACAAAAATGTATTTATTATATTATGTTAGATTTCACAAAATCAAGTATGTCCCCAATATATGGTATTAAAATGTGTAGTCCATCATCCATTATTATTCCTTGTTAATGGAACACAATATCGTTACGCCGGTTAGCTAATGTACGGGGTGCATCCATAGTCTTTTTATCACCTCGATCCATGTACCAAACATCATGTCTCGAGCACCTCGAGTTTCTACAAACCATTCATAGCCCTTGGAAAGTAAACGAGATATCCATGTTAGGCTATTATATAAATTCATAAGGGATTAGACCTACCAATCATATATATATTGGCTCAATAAGAAGGGATTTATAATCATTGTGATCTTGATTTCATCATGGTAGAACTCAGCATCTGAAGATATTTTGGTTCATCCCCAATATAATTTCCCTATATCATTACTCATGACCTGTGAACCTTGATCCATGATTTACAACATTCCATATCCCTCTCATAAGTATTTTGGATTTCTCTTGATCCTAGGTATCTTAATTAGGCTCATGTGTAACATCCCCCATACGAGGTCCATATGCATCATGACCCTAAACTACCTACACTTTGGTAAAAGTTGTATGACCTTAAACTCTAGCCTATAATAGTCCACATCATAAGACCTTAAATATCTTACAAAAGAGACAAAAAACTTGCCATTTTTAATACCTGTAAAATATTTCCTAATAAAAAATCAAGTCTATGCTCACTAAACTCTTCATCTTCAGAGTTTAGAAAAACATAGAGTGAAAATAAATAATACATAAAGCTCATATGTCCTACTCTATAGTCCTAGTAAAATGCATGATAAGATCTCTAGACTCCCTAATTAAGTAAAAAGTTAGAATAATGATTTTTCACATCTTCTTGCCACAAGAATATGTTATTTAGGAAGTGAAAAAACAGATAGGGTTCTCAAAACCTTCTTGGATATTACACTTTCCACAAATCACACTTCATGATTTTAATGCCTCATATCACAAAAAACTTCCATAGACTTTAAAAAAAGTAGCCTTCTTCAGGGGACCCTTTTCTTGACTATGAATGTATTTCTATGGCTCCTACATATAATTCTATCATCATCAACCAAATGCCTCTCTATGCAAAAAAAAAAGCTTTTTGATCCTTGTGAACCCTGAAATCACTGTGGAAGAACTCAAAACCATAGGGTGTTTTGGGTCATTGCCGGTATAATTTCCCCATATCATCCCCCAGACTTGAACACTTTACACCATGATTTAAAATCTTTGTACCAAACTATTTAAGTAGATTCAAAATCCTCGATATTACATCATCATTTTCTTTATCCTTTATCAAGGAAGGAATGCAATAATCCATTCCCAAACATTTGATGGCCCACACCTCCTGATTCAAAACCACAAGGCATAGGGATCAAGCTTCAAAATCAATAATTGGTCGTGCTACCAACACATAAAGTCCTTGACCTGCCAACTAAAGGCATATCCCCCTTACAAGAATGAAGCTTCAATCCTTGTGAGCCCTGGAAACACCATGGTGGAACCTATAATCTCATAGTGTAATGGGTAATCCTTGGCATGTCAGCCCCATTCTATTTTCATGGACTAAAAATTTGAGATTATGAATTATATCACCCATATTCTAACTATACAATTGGGTCTAGTATCCCTAGATTTTCAACCTCAACCAATATTTACCAAATAAATCATCCATTTCCTTTGTAAAAGATTATATACCCCTCTGTTTGATAATTATACTGATTCATAAGGGCTTTGACCTACCAACCAGAGGCACCTATCCTTATAGAAAGGGAGATATAATCCTCTTGATCCATGGAAAACACGTGGTAGAACTCAAAACCATAGGTAGTTTTGGGGATATTCATGGCATCTTTACACCATAATATATGATCATAGATAAATTACTTGAAGTAATACATTAACCTACATGGAATACTATGATATGAGCTAAAAGACCCTAAACTATAGTGAAAGAATGTCTGGGCTAAAAGACCCTAAACTATAGTTATTGAAGGTCTGAGATAGAAGACCCTAAACTCAAGGACAATATAAATTTGGTCTACAAGAACAAAAAATCATGTAAGGCCCACTATATAGACTTGGAAAAAATCAATCTATGCTTTCCAAGACTATCGGCTTCAGTAAAGGATATGTAATTCTCCCTCCGTGATATATATTCTACCCAAATTATCCTTTTGCAAAACAAGTAATCTCAATAAAACTAGAATATATACATCAATAAGGAATCTCATGTTGGTGGGTAATCATGAGATCTTTTCGAGAAGAATCTTTTATGATTTAGATATTCATATCTAGGCATTAAGGTATATATGATGTTACGAAAATGATGGGTATAATTGGTGATTCATATAACATCGGGTCAGCAAAATTTAATGCACATCATGAATAAAATAAAACTAGACAATAACATATATAGTTCATCAGATCTATTCACTAATAGTATACAATATGAGGAATCTTCACCTATCATAGTCTCTCTCAAGGATATATGATCCAATTTAAAGTTAAAAATTATAACTTGACCACATCTTGTGCTTAGAGGATTCCTTGAGTTCTGTAAGCATCTACTCAAGAGAGGTAAAAAATTGGCCTATTTTATCAATAGAATCAGTTTCTGCCTCCATAACCATCTATAACTCATTCACTTTGGAAATGGAATCAAACTAGAATTTCTCTTCTATGGCGAGGAGTCCTTGATACTCTGATGCATTCGTCGCTAATATTTTAAGTGCATGTTTAAAATAGGATAGTTCTTCTTGAATATGACTGATTTCATACTGAATATGGTTGGTTTCAACTATCCAAGTAATGAATACATCTTGGTTAGCATATTCCTCTATCGCATGCTAGGATGATTCCTTTATGGCCTTACACTATATTTAATTCACTGAAGAGGAATCCTCAGTAGCTATCACCCTTGATTCAAGGGAACTCTTCTTCTCTCTTAGAGAGACCACTTCCTTAACCCAGGTATGAAGGGAGAAATAGTCAAAACCCGCATAACCGTGGGTGGGAAACATAAATAAAAGAAGAAGTAATCATTCCTTCAGTTCATCAAATGAGGTTTCTAACACTAATTTCCAAATCATCCTCCACATTTTTTGCCACATCAACTGATAAAGTGATACAGACCTGGGGCCTTGATCTATGTTCATCCTAGGGACATGAGTATATTCCAGGACTAGGTCACCGAGAGAATTATTCATGATCACGGTCTTTGATGATAAGGGAATAGATTCGGCCTCTACATTGGTTGATCCAGCTAGAGGAACCCCCAAGGTATCAAGGAATAGAGCCTCCAAATGTTGGGGTGAAGACACTACATAAAGGTGAACAACGGTTTATCATCCATATGATAAATAATACGTTATCTCTAGGTAATCAATAGATATGACTGATGTTAGAAACATACCATTCTTTTTCATGTCATTCGAAATGTCAACTACCCTAACCCCATATTTAGGTGAATATGTGACACATTTCTGTCATGAGAGGCTTCATAGAACTTCTAGTTATTTTCCAAAAGATGTGCATCACTCACCACCCTTGGGGACTATATAAATAAATGATAACATAAAAAAACATTAAAAAATAAAGTGTCCCGTATTGAATAAGTATTCAATTTCTCCAAAACATTCTTCCATCAAGGATAATGTAGTATAAGAATAGTTTCATATGTCAGTATCCTCATAAAGTGCATCCACCCCTGCCTGATAAAGTGGTATGATCACTGAGACATCTGTAATAGGCAACGAGAATGATTGAGATGGAACATCATCCCCCTCTACTTCTTGACTAGTTGGGCTCGATAGAGAAAGGTATCCCAAAGAAACCAAATTATCTCTTATATCCTAAAAAGAAGATACATGCTCTTCGAAGTAAGATTGGTAGGGTCCTTTACATTTTTAACAATTCAGGATGTGTTTCTAGAATAATTCAAAATAATAAAGAAGTGAAATTACACACTTACTTGAGGATTCTAGAGGATAATACTCTGAATATGCATATCACTTAATTTTCCACATCCCTTCCAGGGAAGTATCCTTGGAAGGTGCTAAAGTCGATGTTGTTTCTCTATAAGAGGAAATTGCTTCTCTTATCTGGGCATGTTAACCTGGGGATCCATCATCATCAATCTCTAGTCACTTAAAAACTCATCTTCTGTCAATGTACCATGGGGAGAGTGTATGAGGGACAAAATGATTGGTCATTCCTCTAAAACCTCCCATTGTTTCTAAAAAACAAAAACACAAAATATTTTATTTCATTTGCGATGGAACAATGACCCTTTAAACATAGCGGTGAGATCATCCCTACCACTATAATGGGATATCCATGTCTGTTTATAGCCATTTGAAATTTTCCCTGCACCAAAATTTGGTGAACCAAATGAGAACAACAAACTCTGCCCTTAAATCTTTTCATAATTACATTAAGGTCTCAGAAGAAATCCCTGACCTCCTAATGTCAGTCTATGAAAGTGATACCCAGAGGGGCGGTGACCTGAACAAATCCATCCAAAGGTAACTCTGATTAGTGCATGATACCCCATAGCATAACCTCTGATTTTTTCATCCTCCAATCCATACACTGTCAATATTAAGCATGAAATAATAAATATGACAAGGCTTCACACTCTGGTTCCACACTCACTATAGTCACATCAGCAGACACTTTAGTTGGAAAAGAAGATGATAATAAATTCCTTATCATCTTACGAGATGGTTCCAGAGTTTTTGACCCACTAGAAACTAACTGTTTTCTAGGATTGAGATTATGTTCAGTATACATTGTTAATTGGGAAGCCTATCTTACCAATTTGGATAATTTACCATTGGGGTATGAGTGAATCCAAACCTCATCATACATACAAGATAAACCAATTTCTACATCATGGAGAGGAAGGATTATCTATGCTTGAGTTTCCACCCTGGTGAACATCATCCAAAATTGGAAATCCATCATTGGATAATCCTCTTATTAGACATAAACTAAGATATTAATCTTATCTAAACACATAAGAACTCAATGTTAAACTAGTAGGTTGTATACCATACATAGAGGAGATCTCCATCAATACAAGTGGAAAGAACTCCCTCATGATGTGATATCCTTTAAGCCCATAATCAATATCGGTCTCTCCAATATCAACCATATTTCCCATTGTCAATAGAACATAGGGTTTGAACCATAAAGGGTCATATATGCTCATATAATCCATTATATCCCGATCTTTCAGTGTAACATTTCTTACCCCAGCAAAACATTACAGATATGCTTTGAAGAGAACATTGGGGATACCCTGGATGTTCAGATATTCATATCCCCGTAGATAAGGTCCTATCCAGCCCCATAATACTTATAATGGGACCACAATCCTATTAGGGTATTTGAACTTGTAAACATGGTACATAAGACGATAAATGTTAGCCAACATAGGGATAGATAGCCCGATACACTCCCCTCCTTCCAAGAAATTCTCCATCATGGATGTGAAAACTATAACTCTAATTTTTTATTTTTTTTGGAAGTATATACCCAATCTAGTGAATGGTGAGGAAACTAGGTATTTTGATATCCTGGTCAACATCAGGGAAAACTTCGAATCCTCATTCACTAAACTTCCCTTCTTCAACCATAGTATAGAACCCAGTGCACTATGGGATTCTTTCATAATATAGGCATTTTGATTCTTATCTTATAGCTCAAAGTGGGACTTATTGATAAAGTATTGTGCCCATGTCTTGAATCGGATGTCCTCTCTAGGAACCAGCTCCTTCCAAAGGGCCTTCTTAGCCAACCCAATTAGTTCTTGGGTGAGAGTATGAGTCCTTGTTACATTATCTTAGGTGGATTGCGGGGGAAAACTCGTCATAAATCCTACCTAATATAGGTACACCACATATCTGCTCCACATATAAGAGAACGATTCCCACCACACTATACATGAGGTGGAAAATTTTTGTGTCTGGACTCCAATGACTGAATGGTTCTGTCATCATACCCTTGTTATAATAGGAAAATGTCTGTGATATCTAGACATTATCATACATACCAATTTTCTTTATCTACTCTATTATTTCAAAAGAAATCTATTGTACCCAAAAGTTCAATCCTCAGTCCATTCTACAGCTGCCTCCAAATTAGAAGTCCTAGTTGAAAACCTACCCAAACTTTTGTTTGGAGTTGTACTTCAGCATTGCTGAACGGTACATATGAACATCCATATTAGGCATGAAATTGGTCAAATTAAAGTATTTGGGAATGTATATCATTATATTCCTATCATTATGGTCTCCCTCAAAGAAAAAAATACCCTAGATAGATATTCTCTTGAAAGTTTTTATGGGTTTTCCTAACCCAAGAGGAGGGTATGAATGATTACCATGGTGAACGAAGGGAGTTTCATTGGTAAGACCAAACCCATAAAGGATCAGAAAATTGGAAAGGGGATAGACCCTAAGTTTAACTCCCATCTGCATTATCAGACTCAAATGAAGTGACACAACATCATGATGGTATGTAGCATCCAAACTTGCTACAATATCATCGCAACAGACCATCGATTCCTTTGAATCCTTCCTCAAAATCTTGTGAGAAGTTTGATTAGTGCCGGAATATATTTGAACAAAATTAAGTGGAATATGTCAGAAAGATAATATAAAATCTTTTCAAAGAAGAAGCGTAAACTGGAAGCATCATGCGCATCATAGGAATTGTCAATGGGATTTTTGGATCATATAAAGGGATTGCAAATAACCTAACTCCTAAAGATATTGTGGGTCATATAAATCCACAATGAATTGTTCAGCCACATTAATAATTAGAAGAATCATGATTACATGACCTTTATATGGTCACACGAGCCACACAATAGTCAAAAGATCATGCTATCAAGTCAGTAGATCCTATGGAACCCTCAAGATAATCATTCATCCCCATGTCCAAAGTTCAAAAAATTACTGAAGATGAGTCCATGGATTGGTTCAAGCAGGAACATGGTAAAAGGAATTCTTGTGAAAATGGATCTAGTAAAATGGTCTTACAGTGAGGTATCATGATGGGTTCTTGATGGAAGGTCTTACGACAATGACATGAAATAAAATCAGGGTGTAAGAGATCGGGAGAATTCAGTAGCTTGTAGATGAACTACTCTCTATTCCTCTATTTATAGGTAATCCCATGGAATATCAAACGTCTCTAAAGATACTGAGCCTCGCCCAAAACACTTATTGGATACATCATCAAATCCTTAGGCAGACATTTACTTTCCTCAAAAGAGATCCCTTGTATCCACTGACGTCGCTCATGAGGGGGAATTTGTTGATGCTTTCCAAATGACCATCATAAAATTCAAAAAGGAATAAATACCCAAATATGGGTATTATTTTCCCCACAATGAAAAGGAAGAGGAAGGTGTCTATGATCACGCATATCGTGTAAACCCCTATGAGACATGCGATCGCATGACCAGCAGAAAGTCATGCAGATGGTCATGTGTAGCATAGAGCCAGTAAAAGATACCATGAATCCCCTTTGGAAATGTCCTTATACACTTTTTAAGGCACCATAGATAATCAATGATTATGTGGAGGGAGCCATATAAGCTCCCCCTGGTCACACGACACGTCCACTGGAGAACTCTTGATAAACCATCAAAAAATCCATGGAAAGTAGGAGGAAAATATCCAAAAGGTAGGAGCCTCTTGCAATCATAAAACTTAATAGATGCATCACCAAAGGGGAGAATTATGGTCCTTGAAAAAAATAGGGAACACTCAAACACCCCCCCCCCCTCCATGAATTTATATAATAAACAAAGGAAATAAAAATGGGATAATGTGGGATCCTTTTCTGATCATAAATATCATATGATAGCCCCTTGAAGATCCATAAGACACTGCAAGAAACTAGAGAAATGTTTACCTCATATCATGAAATCCCATCAGCATACCACCCTTATCATGCATAGGGACTCAGAATTATCCAAGTGAAATCATGCTCCCCCTTTATATCCATAAGGAAAAACCTATGGAATTTTCCATGAAATGCTCACGCATCTCCACAAAACCATTTTTTGGTCACATGATGCATCACCAAGAGGTAGAGTGATTGTCTTTGACAATATTTATACAACCTCATGATCTCCCCAAAAATTATAAAATAAAAAAAGGAAATAAATAAGGTAGAATGGAGGAGACTCTTTCGATCATAAATATCATGCAACGCGCCCTTGGTGATCTGCAAGACACTGCAAGAACCCAGTGACATGCCCGCCTCATCTCACAAAATCTCACTATCATGCCACCCCCATCACATGAAGATACTCAGACATATCCAAGATACATCATGATCCCTCTTTGTCTTCATAAAAAAAATATGGAAATTTCCATGAAATGATTAGACATCCCCACAAAACCCTTTGTTGTCCATGAAACACATCATCAAGAGGTAGAGTGGTTTTCTTCAACATTATTCATACAACCTCACGAGCTCCCCAATGTTTTTAAAATAATAAAAAAGGACATAAAATGGGAGAAGGTGAGATAATATTTAGATCATAAAAATCACGTGACTTACCCCTCGTGATCCATAGGACATCACAAGAACTCGGTGACATGTCTACCTAATCATGAGAGAACTCCCTGGAAATCCATTCTTGTTTTGTGAAAGGTCCCAGAAAAGTCACATGAAATCATTTAAATGATTTTCAACATGAATCCTGATATCATGAAGGAACTTGGACATGTTATCCTCACAATATGAAATTCCCTTGGTGTGTCCATATGATTCAATGAGACCCCATTAATTAGAAATAATCCAAAAAATAAGTCATTGATGGGATGATCTCATAGTCGCTGAAAATCATGCGCTGCCCCCGGAATGAGTTATGATGGGAACTCATGAAACCCATGATGTTGAATCCTTCCATAAACTCCATCCTAGATTTCTGTGATATGAACCACACAAAGTGGTGAATAACTAGGGTGGAAAGGTTTATAAATCCCCAACCCAACATGAAAATTGAAGCCTTATAGGGATCTAAGAACTCATGGAATCTCATACCGATGAACCCAGGAATCTGAGTGGATTTCTCAGACTATCTAATCTCACAAATGGGAAAGTTTTATATTGGGTAAGATCTGGGGAACAATTGAAGTGATCATGAAGCATGTATAAACACTATGTGTGATCACTTATAGATTAGGAAAAGTAATTCTCGTGTGTCACGAAAAGAACATCCCACATATTTTCTATGACACAGGATAATTAAATTAATATAAAATTAAAAAAATCCAAGGAATATGAAATAAAATGATGGAAGAAAGACTAAAATATGGTAGACTTATATAAAGAACATATATGTTGATCTTAATGCACTTCGCATGAACCACTTGGGTCATGCGATAGCACCAGAACATGTCTTCTAGGTCATGAGATACTCCTTTGGAATACTATTTGGATCATATGAAGTCCTCTAGACATGTCATAGAAAGTCACATGGTGACCCCTGGGTATTCCACCCATGTCTTGCAAAGCCCTTCGGGCTCACTATCCAAACCATGTAGTGTCTTTCATATATGTCATTTGTCTCATATGGTAGAACCATCATATGTCAGCTTAGTCTCATGATAGAACTTGGTCTTGTCAACGAGATCTTGTGATTCCCTCTGAGCATGCCGAACAAATCTCATGATGAACCCCAGACATATCATCATGGATCATGCGTCACTCTCTAGATATGTAAGATTGACTCTCACAGTTCCCTCCAAGCATGTTAGCCAACTTTGAAGATGACATCAGGGCAAGTTAGATGGATCATTCAATGCCCTATAAGTATGTCAACTAGGATCATTTAATGGATTCAAGGATAAGTTATCCAGGTCTTACAATGTCCTCCAGATAAGTCATCCTTAATCATGTGATAACCTTCAGAAATTCCATCCATGCTATGCAATGTCCATATGACAAGTCAAATAGATCATGTTATTATATTTTTCGATGTCATGAAGACATCCTTAGACATGTCAAGTAGATAGTCATGGTGTTTCAAGAAGAAAATAAATGCATGATAGGTATACAAATAGGTCAGGTCAAATGCACATCTAAAGGCTAGATAACCTTGTCCATATTTAGTGTGTAGGACTCAATAAGAAGGGGAACTCAACATGTAATCCCTGACCAGTGGCATAATATGACATATACTACATATAATGGAAACCTCCGTATGTATTCCCTAATCTAATTAACTATGATAACTTTTATTCTTTCCTTAAAGAGGATATGTAAGACGCCTTCCTAAGGCCCAAACTCCATATCAAACCTCCAAAGTGATATCCTAGTGCATAATTCCCACATCTATAAGCAATTAGACTGATTATTTTTCATACCTTGTTTCTCACACCAAACATAGATCACATGGGATTAATGAGTTTAAATGAACATATCATTCACATCGAAGGCCTATAAAAAGTCAATGGAATCCCAATATTTGATAACATTGTCCATCCTCAGTGTGTAACCCCTAATCAAGATGGAAATGTCAGTGTGTTATCCCCAACCAAAGGAACTATGAGAACTCTAATTCCTAAAATAACCAAGATATGTAGGACACCTCTCCTAGGACTGATATCCACATTAAAACATCCAAAGTTTTTTTCCAGCACATAGATTCCACATCCACAAGTAATGAAAATGATTATTTGTCATTCATTGTTTCGCACACCGATAATAGCTCACATGGGATTAGGGAGTTGCAATGATCATATCATTTTTGTGACAATCCTCTATCAGGATAAGGTAAACCTGAGTGTGTAAGCCCCAATACTTATCATAATATGATATTTCTCTCATATAAGGGAAATGTTAGTGTCTATGCCTCGACAAAATGAACTACGAATTCTCTGATTCCTACTATAAGAAGGATATTTAGGATGCATTTCTAAGGCCTGATCTCAAACTCAAATGGGCATCCAATTCAGTGTAAGTACCACCATGTCTTGGACATTTCAACCATTGGGAAACAATCATTCCCAAGGGATGAATATTTTACCTCATCCATCAGTAGACTAAGAATTCAACTGAACTATGATGTATATGATTCTTGTTATAACTAGGATATATAGGACACCTTCTTAAGGCCCAAGATCCATAATAAATATCCCAAGGGTAGTCCCAGCATGTAATCCCTACATGCACATGAATTGAATCCAATTACTTGTTATCCCTTATTTTTCACACTGAGCATAGATCACATGAGCTTAGGGAGGTTAAATAGTCACATCATTCGCATCATGAATCTCCACCATCCATGAAAATATCACTATGTAATCCCTGATGAGTGGAATGATATAAACACCTGACACGTGCCTGTCATGGGGTGTGGAAAAAACAAATATAACCTATGTTAAAATGTATTATAGTTGATTACCTAGGTTGTCTCCAGAGAGGAGTGCACAACAATTAAGTTGTCACCTTAAAATAGAAAGAAGCGAGGTTGTTTTTAGAAATTGTTTGATTTAGAAAATACAAGAAAGAAACTAAATAATGTAAAGTAATTAAGTGAAAGTTTTGAAAAAAATTGACAAATGATGTGATTTAAATCAGTGATATGAAATGGTGATCAGGTTAGGGTCGGTTTTCCAATTGTAATTCAATCGTTGTTCATTTTACCCAATTCTCCTCTGCTAAATCGTTAAGAGTGAGAATCCACAATCGTTTCTTCTCACTCCCTTGGTCAAATAAAAATGTGAGAATGAACCTTACTAAAACCTCAGATTGGTCTACTCTCCTTCCAATGTGTAATAGAGTTGCATAAAATACCCCCAATTATCTTAGGCAATTCCCAATTGAGTCTTGTTTATCCCAAGTAATCAAGAACATTCACTACTCCTCACACACGTACCAGTGATCACCGAGTACTTCACCACTAAATCCTGGTCTATTCCATCGTTTATAAACCAGAACCTAGTGGAGGGAGATATTGATCATTGACCAAATATAAATGAACAACAGAATCTAAAATCAGATACAATTGTATATTATAATAAAAACTGTTATAGGAAATTGAAACTGATTCACAGAAGAGAAGAGGATTTTAAAACATTAAGATAAGGAACTCATGAAATACAACATGGAAAACCTATCCTTCCCCAATCACACAGAAGTTTACCCCACCATGGTAAGGGTAATTGTGACTAAGGGGAAAGAAGAATTCATTACAAAACTAATAAGAACAAAAGAGAGAAAACAAAGAACAGAAAATTTAGTGCTCCAGATTCTGTCCTCCAGAAGTTTTCCTGTGTTATGCCCACCAGTCGGCTGAAACTCACTGATGTCCCTTCTTATAGAATGTTGTAAATGAAGTTTTATATCGACCCTAAAAATTTTAGAGTCATTGAACAGGTTTAAAGAAATATATGGCCGAATCAATGACCATTACTTTTCTATCCTCCAAACACTGTTCACCCACTCCACTTGGACGTGCCAAAAGGATGCATTAATGAGCTCAATAATTTATGAAATTTAATTTGAACCGTAATTTTGAAGTCCTCTGTCGACACCAGCTGAAATCACCTAATTATAAGGTTGGATGAAGGAGATATTCTGTATTTAATGAAGTGGGTTCCATTCTGCCTTCCAAACTGATTGCTCCACTTGATTGAATTTTCTGTACCATTGGATTTCGAATTGGGTCTTGGTCGAGAAGGAACATTTTAATCCCACAAGTATAGGAATCCTGCAAAAAATATTCACTTCAATTGGACCCATATTATAAAAGTTATTCCTGAAAAACAGAAGCTATATAAAACTGAAAATTTTACAGAATTACCCCATTTTCACATTTAAGCCCAAAATACACCAAAAAAACATAAATGATGCAAATACACTCACATTGAATAATTGGGAGGGATTAAATCATTGAAAACATATAAATAATAATTAAAATATTAACTCTATCAATTCCCCCACACTCATCACTTGGACTCCTGGACAAGTCAGAATCAAAATAAATTCAAAGTAAATTCAAAACACATATCCATGAGATCCACCAATTTGAAAACAAGAAACAAAATATATCATGCCTCCTCAAACTCTATTATTTCATTTTATTAATTTTGGATCATTCAATAAATTTACTCTTCATTTCTCCTCCCATGCACACAAAACACTTACCTAACTTTCATTATCTCTTATTACACAAATTTCAATTTTTTAGCAATGTCTTTCTCATCCAAACTCATAAAAGGGTCACCATAGGCTTGATAAATTCCTACATCTCCACCCGTTGTGAGTAAAAGACATATGTTTATCATGAGGACTTGTTAAGTTTGTTATGTGGCTTTAGGTTGGTAGGATGTATATATGAAAATTCTGAGGCTGAATGAAGAGGGATTGGCTCTTTTTGAAGCAAAATTGCATTACTCTAATTTTCACAAAAGTATGGTCTTCTCTTCACTCCCCTTAGAATAAAATAAACTCCTTCTCCATGGAATATCAATGAATGTTATCATAGTTCATCATTTCAGCAGAAAACATTTCAATCTTCTCAAATATAATATTTCTTGAAAGCTCCAGAAAAGGCATAGCTTCCTTTTTACATTAGAAGCTCCAGAAAGGCACAACTTCTCTCATCATGAAAGCTCCAGAAAAGGCACAGCTTTCAGCAGAATGATTTTTTTTTTTTTTGCAGTAATAACATCTCTTCAACATTTTTTTCACCAAAATTATCCCTAAAAAAAGGTAGTACAATACAAGACATATTCCCCCCACACTTATGTTCAAATAGATCGTGCAATTTCACTTCAAGAGCAGGTTGGATAGGGAATATTGTCTTGTAATGTGGATAACCTAACAGGATGTTCATGGATTCTATGGGATACAAGGATTGAATGTTCAAGGTAGGCCATTATGAAAGGGATTATCTTGAAAAGGGGGATTTCAAACCAAAGAAATGCCTCAATCATTTAAAACACAAGTACCTCAAACCCTCAAGTTTTGACAGGAATAAATCAAATTCTGGTTAAATCAAGCATGATTTGGTTCTCCCAAGAAGTGAGGTGAATGTAAAGAATATGAAAAATAATAGGTTTAGAAGCCTCACGGTAATGTGATTTAAAATATAAATACAGTGATATGTGGCATGGGATTCAAAAAAAACAGAGTATTTTTTCATGAAATTCCCAAAGAATTGCACTTGAAACAATATCATTTTCAGCATTCATTTAAGCTCAATTTCAAGGAATAAATTATTTCACTCATGGAGATGGGTTTCAAAAATATCAATGATAATCATTTCAGCTCAAAATATTTAAAAACACACAAAAATTTGAAAAACACACTTTATTTTAAACACTCACATGTTTTTTTTAACAAATAGGAAAACAAAAAACACATAAGAATCCTACACTACAAAGGTTCCCTCCCCCACAATTAAATGATGCAGTGTCCAAAATGCATTCAAATGTATTTAACATGTAAGAATATTGGAAATTTAATCACAACAATCATGAAAATATAAAGGAGAGGTATGACCTGATGAAGTTTATTGATAAACAGGTTGGAGGAGTGTGATCTCCTCCATTGGCTCTGATGGCATGGTCCTAAGGAATTTATTTAATCTATGCCCATTAACAGTGAATGGATCCTTCACTCCATCCTTCACAATATTCACAGCACCAAAACGATATACATGAGTATCTATAAATGGACCTTCCCACCTGGAATGAAGTTTACCTGGCATCAGCTTGAGTCTTGAATTGAATAACAAAACTTTGCCTCCTGGATGGAAGTCCTTTGGTTAAATCAGTTTTTCATGAGCCACTCTTGTTATCTCTTTGTAAATCCTGGAATTTTCAAATGCTTCCCTTCAAATTTCTTCCAACTCCTGTAATTGTAATCTTCTATCTTTCCTAGCACTTTCAAGATCCAGATTCATCTTCCTCACAGGCCAGTATGCCTTATGTTCCAATTCCACAGGTAGGTGACAACTTTTCCCATAAATCAGCCTATATGGACTCATTCCAATTGGAGTTTTGTAGGCTATCCTATAAGCCCATAATGTGTCTTCTAACCTTTGGCTCGAATCCTTCCTATTTGGATTAATAGTCTTTTCCAAAATTCCTTTTATTTCCCTATTAGACACTTCATCTTTCCCATTAGTCTGTGGATGATAGGGAGTTGATGTTTTATGATGCACCCCATACTTTTTCAACAAAGATTCCATTCTCCAATTACAAAAGTGAGTCCCTTGATCACTAATGATGGCTCTAGGAACTCCAAACCTACAAAATATGTTAGCCCTGACAAAATCACAAACAACTTTAGCATCGTCAGTTCTGGTGGCTTTTGCTTCCACCTATTTGGAAACATAATCAACAGCAAGAAGAATATAAGAATTTCCAAATGACATTGGGAAAGGTCCCATAAAATCTATCCCCCAAACTTCAAATATTTCACAAAAATTAAGTGGCTTTTGGGGCATTTCTTGTCTCTTTGAAATATTTCCTGTAAACTGACATTTTTCACACCGTTTACAAAATTCATGAGAATCTTTGAAAAGTGTTGGCCAATAAAGTCCAGATTCTAAAACCTTCCTCGCTGTTCTTTGAGGTCCAAAGTGGCCTCTACAAGCTAATGTGTGACAAAACCTAAAGACTGATTCAATTTCATTTTTAGGCAAACATCTTCTGATCATTTGGTCATTGCAAATCTTCCAAAGAAATGGATCATCCCAGATGTAATATTTAGATTCAGATTTCAATTTGTGAAATTGGTGAGAATTTAAATGAGATGGGACCTCAGATGTTACCAGATAATTGACCATGTCATCATACCAAGGTACTTCTCCTTCAATCAAGTACAACTTCTCCCCTGGAAGGCGATCATTTAGTGGTTCAGTGTCTGGAATTTCAACTTCAGCGGTGTTGGGTAGTCTACTTAAGTGATCAGCCACTTGGTTCTCAGATCCCTTCTTATCTTTGATTTATATGTTGAACTCCTGTAGTAGTAGCATCCATCTCACTAGCATTGGTTTTGCTTCAGCCTTCTTCATCAAGTACCTAAGAGCATCATGATCAGAAAACACAATGACTTTAGTTCCAAGCAGATACGATCTAAATCTTTCTAAAGCAAAAACAACTACTAAAAACTCTTTTTTGTTGTTGTGTAGTTGAATTGGGCCACATCTAAGGTTTTTGAGGCATATGAAATGACTTGTGGCCTACCCTCAATTCACTGAGAAAGGACAGCTCCAACTGCTTGGTTTGAAGCATCACAAAGTAGCTCAAATGGTTCATCCTAATTTGGTGGCTGCATCACTGGTGGTGTAATCAATATCTTCTTCAACTCATCAAATGCTTCCCTACATGAACCGTTGAAATCAAAATCAGCATCTTTCAAAAGTAATCTAGAGAGAGGGAGAGAAATCTTACTGAAATCTTTTATAAACCTCCTATAGAATCCTGCATGTCCTAAAAATGATCTAACATGTTTCACACAAGTTGGGTAAGGCAAAGAATTTATCACTCAATTTTTGATTTATCAACCTCAATACCTTTCTGTGAAATGGCATGAACAAGGACAATTCCTCTCTGAACCATAAAATGAAACTTTTCAAAATTCAAAACAAGGTTCTTTTCAATGCAGGTTTTCAAAACTTTTTCCAGATTTTTCAAACAATGGTCAAACAAATTTACAAAAACTGTGAAGTCATCCAAGAAAACCTCCAAGAAATATTCAATGTGATCAGAAAATTATACTTACCATACACCTCTAAAATGTACATGGAGAATTACACAATCCAAATGGCATCCTTTTGTATGAAAAAGTACCGAAAGGACAAGTAAAGGTAGTCTTATCTTGATCTTCAGGAGCAATGGGTACCTGAAAATAACCTGAAAATCCATCCAAAAAGCAATAATGAGTTCTCCCTGCCAATCTCTCTAACATCTAGTCAATGAATGGGATAGGGAAATGATCTTTTCGAGTGACCCGATTCAGCTTCCTAAAATCGATGCATACTCTCCAGCTATTCTGAATTCTCATAGGGACTAATTCATTCTTTTTATTCCTCACAATGGTTAGGAAAGTTTTCTTTGGGACTACATGGATGGGAATAACCCATTGTGAATCTGATATAGGATAGATTATCCCAGCTTCTAATAACTTCTCAATCTCTTTTTTCACAACCTCTATCAGGGTAGGGTTCAGCCTCCTTTGGGGTTGTCTGACAGGTTTGGAATCTCCCTCAAGAAAAATTCTATGTGAGAAAATTTTTGGGTTTATTCCTGGGATATCACCTAAGATCCACCCTATTTCTTGGAAATTCTCTCTCAAAATCTCAATCAATGATTTTTCTTGAGTTTCAGATAGATTATTAGCAATTATTCCTGGTAATTTCTCCCCCTCCATAAGGTAAACATATTTTAAATCAGTGGGGAGTGGTTTTAATTCTAGATCAGGAGGATGCTCAAGAGATGAAACTAAATTGAGGTTCTCCACTTCCAATGGTTTGACATCCTGCACATAAGAAATCATATCATCTTCATCATCATTTAACAAATTATCAAAGAAATCAGATTTTACCTCTTCTTCCAACAGGAAATCAGAACCTCCAAGAGTTTGGGAATCCATATGTTCAGTGATATCTTTAATGGAAAATTTCTCTCCTAATGATAAAAATTCATGAAACATACCTGATTATTCAATTGGTTCTATTTCATCTTCATGGGAGAGTACGAAGAGTGAATGATCATCTGATGGGTGCCTCATGGATTCAAAAATATTGAAGTGGACAGTGCTATCTCCAAACTCCATGGTAACTGTCCCTTCATGGACATTGATGATGGTTTTGGCCGTCTTTAAGAATGGTCTCCCAAAAATGATGGGTGAGTGTGATGGGATCCTATCATCTTCCATATTCAACACATAAAAGGTAGCAGGGAATAAAAGATCTTTGACTTTTACCATGACATCCTCCAGAACTCCTGCTGGGAATACTGTGGATCTATTTGCAAGCTGGACCACCACTCTTGTGGGATTCAAGTCTCCCATATGCAAAGAAGTATATACTGAGTGAGGCAATACATTAATTAATGCACCTAAATCGCACAAATCATTAGAGAAATTTAATGAACCAATGGTGCATGGAATAGAAAATGTCCCTGGATCTTGACATTTGGTTGGAAATTGTGGTGTGATAAGGGCTGAGACGCTTCTTCCCAAATTCATCCTCTCATTCCCTTGAAGTATCCTTTTCTTGGTGCAAAGATCCTTCAAAAACTTAGCATACTTTGGAATTTGTTTGAGTGCTTCAAGCAGAGGTATGTTGATTTCCACTTTCTGAAAGGTATCGAGAATTTCTTTTTGCAGTGCTACTTCTTGTAACCTCTTTGATTCAATCATCCTTGATGGAAATGGTGGTGGTATATCTTTCTTCTCTCTTTGTTGCCTTTGAAATGTTGTTTCTTGTTTCTTCCTTCTTGGCCTATCATTATCATCCTCCTCTTTCTTATCTTCATCCCAATGCATTTTCATATAATTTTCATCATTTCTAACTTCATTCTCACCCAGATCGATTTTTCTTGTTTTAGGATCAATGGTGGATGGTGGTTGGAGTTCTTTTCCACTTCTTGTAGTTATAATACTAACATTCTCTTTTGGGTTTGGGACTGTTTGGGAAGAGAGTTTACCAGGATATTTGGTCAGAAAGACCATGAGACTTTCAAACTTATTGGACAAATCTTTAATAGTGTCTTTCAGTCCTTCAAACTCATATTTTTGTTGGTTTTGAATTGGAGGTTGTGAACTGGTGGACGGTTGATCATAGGGTCTTTGGAGATTGGTTGGTTTTTGGTAAGAAGGCTGGTTATAAGATGGTTTTTTTTTGAAATGGTGGAGGGTTCTGGAATTGATTCTGGAATGGGGGTTGGTTTTGAAACTGATTTTGGCACGGGGGCCTAGCTTGATTCTGTTGATTTCCAAATCCATATTGGACTTGGTTAGTCTCTCTCCATCCTTGATTTTGCTGGAACTGCCTTGGTTGAAAGGCTGCTGCACAAATTTCCATTCCCTGTATTTCAGCACACTGGTTAGTGAAATGATCAGGAGATGAACATAAACCACATACCTTAGCTGGTGCTTGTTGGTCACTAACTTGCTTCAAGGCCATCTGTCTCACCAAACTAGTTAGTTCTTCAATCCTAGTTTCTAATAAGGGTGATGGATGAGAAGTGAGTACCTCATGAATACCTCTTGTTCCAATACCTCTTGTTCCAAATTGCTATGAGTTTTGGGAAATCTTCTCAATCAAGACCTTGGCTTCTTCTGGTGACTTGTCAATCAAGGCACCTCCGAATGATGCATCAATAAGGTTTCTTTCATTTTCCAGTAGTCCTTGATAGAAGAAGACAAGAAATTTGTGTTCCTCAATGGCTTTATGTGGACATCTGGCACATAGC
Organism: Viscum album; assembly: GCA_963277665.1. Lineage (NCBI taxonomy): Eukaryota > Viridiplantae > Streptophyta > Magnoliopsida > Santalales > Viscaceae > Viscum > Viscum album. Next base: position 2,134,197,118 of record OY728148.1, read on the forward strand.
TTCTTAAATCTCTCCCAGTACTCGTAAAGGGTTTCTCCAGATGATTGTCGTATGGCGTAGATTTCCTTCCGAATGGCTGTGCTTCTAGAGGTGGGGAAGAATCTTTGCATAAAAAATCTTACCAGGTCATTCCAGTCATGTACATATCCTGGTTGTAGGCCATACAACCATTATTTAGTAGCTTCATCCAATGAAAACAGAAATTCCTTCCACTTTACCTGCTCCTCGGTAATTCCACGGGGTCTGAAAGTTGAGAAAACATGTGTGAACTCTTTAATGTGTTTGTTTGGATCTTCACCTGCCAAACCATGAAACTTTGGAAGTAAAGGAATCATGTTAGGTTTTATTTCAAAATCATTTTGTAACACTGGCATGGAAAATTTATTCTTTTGATTAAGGAATTGTGGTGCACAGAGGTCTCTAAGTGTTTGGTTTTGATTTTCATCCATGATGACAGGCTTAGAGTGAACACTTGAAGTTTCACTTGAGTCTGCAAGGGGAACTTCCTCAAATTCAAATTCCAAATTAATGTTTCTAAGTCTATTCAACAAGTTTCTTTCAATTTCAGGATCTATGGGTAAAGGTTCAGTTTTTGAGGTTCGAGTCATGCAATTTTGAAGAGAAAAGATGAAAAGAGAGAAAAGAAAAGAAAAGAAATGTTGGCGCTACCTCCCCAGAAATGGCACCAAGTTTTGACATGTGCCTGTCATGGGGTGTGGAAAAAACAAATATAACCTATGTTAATATGTATTATAGTGGATTACCTAGGTTGTCTCCAGAGAGGATTGCACAACAATTAAGCTGTCACCTTAAAATAGAAAGAAGTGAGGTTGTTTTTAGAAATTGTTTGATTTAGAAAATACAAGAAAGAAACTAAATAATGTAAAGTAATTAAGTGAAATTTTTGAAACAAATTGAAAAATTATGTGATTTAAATCAGTGATATGAAATTGTGATCAGGTTAGGGTCGGTTTTCCAATTGTAATTCAATCATTGTTCATTTTACCCAATTCTCCTCTGCTAAATTGTTAAGAGTGAGAATCCACAATCGTTTCTTCTCACTCCCTTGGTCAAATAAAAATGTGAGAATAAACCTTAATAAAACCTCAGATTGGTCTACACTCCTTCCAATGTGTAATATAGTTGTAGAAAATACCTCCAATTATCTTAGGCAATTCCCAATCGGGGCTTGTTTATCCCAAGTAATCAAGAACATTCACTACTCCTCACACACGTACCAGTGATCACCGAGTACTTCACCACTAAATACTGGTCTATTCCATCGTTTAGAAACCAGAACCTAGTGGAGGGATATATTTATCATTGAACAAATATAAATGAACAACAGAATCTAAAATCAGATACAATCGTATATTATAATAAAAACTGTTATAGGAAATTGAAATTGATTCACAGAAGAGAAGAGGATTTTAAAACATTGAGATAAGGAACTCATGAAATACAACATGGAAAACCTCTTCTTCCCCAATCACATAGAAGTTTACCCCACCATGGTAAGGGTAATTTTGACTAAGGGGAAATAAGAATTCATTACAAAACTAAGAAGAACAAAAGAGAGAAAACAAAGAACAGAAAATTTAGTGCTCCAGATTCTGTCCTTCAGAAGTTTTCCTCTATTCTGCCCACCATCCGGCCGAAACTCACTGAGGTCCCTTCTTATAGAATGTTGGAAATGAAGTTTTCTATAGAAACTAAAACTTTGAGAGTCATTGGACAGGTTTAAAGAAAGATATGGCCGAATAAATGACCATTACTTTTTGGACGCCAAACACTGTTTCACCCACTCCACTTGGAAGCGCCAAAAGGATGCATTAATGATCTCAATAATTTATGAAATTTAATTTGAAACGTCCTTTTGAAGTCCTTTGTCGACACCAGCTTGAAGAACCTAATTCTAAGGTCTGATGAAGGAGATATTCCATATTTAATGAAGTGGAGTCCATTCTGCCTTCCAAACTGATTGCTCCACTTGATTGAATTTTCTGCACCATTGGGTTTCGAATTGGGTCTTGGTCCAGAAGGATCATTTTAATACCACAAGTATATGAATCCTACAAAAAAATATTTACTTAAATTGGACACATATTATAAAAGTTATGTCCGAAAAACAGAAGCTATATAAAATTGACAATTTTACAGAATTACCCCATTTTCACATTTAAGCCCAAAATACACCAAAAAAACATAAATGATGCAAATACACTCACATTGAATAATTGGGAGGGATTAAATCATTGAAAAACATATAAACAATAATTAAAATATTAACTCTATCAACACCCCACATATGAGGGAATCTACCTTGGGTTCAGTCCCAAGGGTGTGAATGATCTACGATAACTCTGATTCCTACTATAACCAGGATATGTTGGATGTCTCCTCGATACTCAAGCTCAAATATATAGTATTGAAGTTCCCGCACATATGTTATTTATACATTATGTTAAAATTTATGGGTTTAATAAACTATGTAGTGTTTGATTCTTGAAATAAAAAAGATATATAGGATACCTCATAATGGATCAATCCCCTCCTCAGAATATTAATCTCCATCCTTTATGGAAGAAAATTCAAAAGTTATTAGTTATGCAACTTCATCATATAAGAAGCAATTCATTACCATGAATTGGATGAAGAACCTCAAATACATACATATGGATCCACTCATGTGATCCCCTTATTATTTACATAAAGGGGTTAATTTATGATCATGTTGTTTGGGTAAATGGTCTCATCTTGTGATTAAAAAGAGATTCTTAAACATATCTTAAATATATAAGAGAGTCCCGGAGTAGGAAACAATTCCCCCTAAAAGGGTGTGATACACCCAACCTCCCATCCTCTAGACCGATTCAAGTCCCTAAGTTTCATATGGTCTAAAATACCAACAAACCACATGCCTCTATAATGTAGGACTATAGCCATTTATGGATGAGGTAACCATTGGGAGTTCTCGTTAAGAGCAACAATGGTGACCTGACATCAATGATTGTGCAAGAAATTGAACCTCTCAAAAACAATCACCATGCCACATCAAATTCACCTATTCCAGAATCTTTTTCATTATAATAAAAAATGGTGAAACCAATGTGAATTTAATCATGGAATCCCCTTCACAACATAAAATGGATAGACTTCCCAATTCCCATAAATCCATTTTGTTCATAAAATCAGGGTGTCCAAGTTGTCTCTTTTCCATCAAAACACATTTAGTTTGAATTCGTGTGGGAAGGACACATATGAGGGCCCTTAGGAATCAGATATGGATCTTGAGCTTTAGAAAGGCATCTTATGTATCCTATTTTTAACAAGAATCAAATTCATCATAGTTTAGTCTAGATTCAAACTACTGAAGGGTGGTGATAGATAATTAATTTTTGTGAGGTTTATTTTCCAAGGTTTTACAAGTATGGGAATTCCTTTAGAACTTACACCAAGTTTAGTAGCCTTTTATAGTGGTATTTATATCATGTTAGTGAATGGGGCATAGATACTACGATTTTCCTAGAAGTGGAATATTCATGTTGTGAATGATATGATTATTGAAAATCCCTAATCTCACATGATCCATTCTTAGTGTGAGAAACAAGGAATAACAACTAATTAGTCTCACTGCATATGTATACAATACTTATGAATTAGGGAGTCACTAATGGGGTGTTTCTTATAGAGATTGGGATTTAGGAAGGCTTATTACATATCCTATTTATAACAGGAATCTGATTCGTCGTAGTTCTGTTAGCTTCTCAATCCTATGATGGATGAAGAAAAATGATCATCCAATAAGAGATTTTGGGTCCCATGGGTTAGAGTTTCTGATACATGGGGTTACATGAACTGAATTGTTTTCCCATCAGATCTCGGACCTTAGGAAGGAATCCTACATATCTTATTTTTATAGGAATTAGATTTCTCATATTTCAGTTGGGGGGTATGCCTGAATATTTCTAATAGAAAAGGATATAATATCCTTGGGTGTCATCCTAACCTATCCTAAGTGTCTCCCTAACATTTCATGAGTTTCTATCTGACAAGGTTGACATGTCTCTGGGTGATTTTCATGATTAAAGAAGACATTTCATAGGTCTATCACATGATCTAGTTGGATTTTCTAGATAATTGTTTCATGAATCAGTCGATACATCTTATGGTCTTTACGTGATAAACACAGACATGTCCAAGGGATTCACGTGATCAAGTATAACTTGTCTGGAGGATTTCGCATGACCTGGGGGGAATGTCTGGAGGGTTTTTTCATAAATCGGTTGAAACATTTGAGGGTCATAACATGATCAACATAGAAATTCCCAAGGGTGTCATATTGTCAAGGATGACATGTCTAGATGACTTTTCATGACCTGGTTGGTATGTTTGTAAGACATTTTAAGACTTGGAAAACATACCTAGAGGAATTCACAAGACTTGGGTGACATGTTTGGAGGACATCGAAAGACATGGGTTACATGTCTGAAGGACTTTGAAAGAATTGGGAGACTTTAAAAGACTTGGGTGACATGTTTGGAGAACTTCACAATATTGGGGTGACATGTTCAGAGGACTTTTCAAGACTTGATCGACATGTTCGGAGTACTTCGCAAGACTTTATTGACTTTTCATGGCACATTCTCATGATCTGGATAGGTCATGTGAATCACATGATGCCTTTTCATGAAAATTAGAATATCCATATTCTCAAAATTCTTCTGTATTTTTTAGTATTTATTGCATATGTTCCTCAAGTTTCATCAATCATTGGATTGTTGAGGTTTCTGATGACAAATCTAACATGTGAAATCTACATCTCATAATATGGTTATCCCACTGTAAGTATTTCACATGATCTATAGTGAAATCACATGAATCTTATTTCTATGTAGCATGATCCCTTAGTTTTTTCCATGGATTTTACTTGGTGGAACACCCTTATAATGGAATGGATTTTTGCTATGATATTTCCACTCTTATATACTCTGGTGTGTATTCCTTGCATCTCATCCCTTTTTTGTGATGATGGATAGGAATATATAGGACTTTACACCATAGTTATATGCCACCTTTCATGGTGAATATATCATAGATATGAGCTAGAGTCAGTGGAGGGATTATCTCGTTATTTTCATTGCATGATCGTCTCATGGGTCATCCAAAGGCATCGCATGATAAATAAAGACTGTGATATCACTCCATAATTTCCATATTTATTGTACCCTATCTCATAAAAGGGATTCCACATATTCATGTTGACAAGTCAAATGGTCTTTACACCATTGAGAAGATATGTCTAGTATTCTTCACAAGATGAAGGAGCTCGTGGGAATTATTTCACATGATCGAAGAATACTTTTCTAGGATGCTTCATGAGATTAAGATGGCTTTTCAGAGGCCTTTTGTGAGATCAAGACTATTTGTTAGGGGGACTCTTTGGAGATTAATATAGCTTTTTAGAGACCTTTAGCAAGATCAATATGGCTTTTCATGGGCCTCTCATGAGATCAAATGTGATCACATGAGGTACATAACCCCTTCACATGAAAATTAATGTATCTTCTCTTCTAAAAAGGCTCCCATATTTTTCAAACTTTTATCATATATTTTCCAAGACCTCTTTCATTTTTCCATTGGTTTTACATTAGGGTGTTTCATGATTAGTAGAGTATCTTATGATTACATGTGATCATTATCTGTAACAGTCACTCTACTTGTTTGTGATGTATCGCAAAATCAAATTGACATTTAAAGGGGAATCTGAAAGACTCGTATGATAGTTCTGGGAATCTTCATGAGATCAAGTCAGCTATTGAAAATGATTTCATGTGATCACGGGAGACTTTTACAAGGCCCATTTCAAGATCATTTTGTCTTGTTAGAGAGATTTCAAGAGATCAAAATGGCATACCCAATGACCTCTATGTGATTTATGGTGATCACATGAGGCGCATAACTCTATCATATGAAAAAATGTAACTTCAACAGCATGAATCCTCTACTTTTCCATCATTATTATCATATTTTATAAGGAGATTCAGGTGATTGTTAGGTTTCTATCACTTGATATGTCACATGATCAAAGTAGATCATTAAAAAAACCCAACATGAGCATCGGTGCTTCTTTGTATTCCGTCATAATAACATAAGAGTTTGTCATAGGGGATTCACATGATCTAGACATGTGTAGGGAATGACCTTCCCAAGGTTATATGATTTCATTCTCTCCTAGAGGTTAGGAAATCCACATGATTTAGTCACCTAGAATTCAGGTAGTCATGATACTCCTTCCTTTGTCTTTGAGGGAAATAATAATACAAATGCTTTAGGTATTTCTTCAAGTATAGAATTTTTTATTCTCATTTGGTGGGAATCATCAAATCCCCCCTCAAGATAAAGGTCCCCAAGGACAAGGACTCAATTTTTAGAAGAGTAAATGCCCTACTGATTCCTTGATTCTTAAACTAACTAATTTCATGAGTGGATTTTAGTCTTTTAGGTGACCTTTGGTATTCTGTATGATGTCCCATAAATTAGGGAGCGAGGTGGGACTCTCATTCCACCAGTGACTCAAAATCCTATAGCTCTTTTTAATTCTCCCATAACATGACTAAATTGAAAGGCCACACCAAAAGAACCACTTTACAAGACCTATTCAAAATAACTAATTCAAAATACCACATCATAATATTTGATCGTGTGATCTTAATACATTCCATTTTAATGTGAATACTTGTTTAAAAAATATTTAATTAAACTCATGGTAATTTTATTGAACATTAACACATTTATTGATTGTATAGTTATCCTGTGGGATTCTTTTGATCTTCTAGCTTGGTTTTATGATTGCTTTATCATTATGTGGTTTACATGAACATTTTAGTCTCATGAAATCTCTAGTCTCATGACAGATCATGCATTCATGATATACTTTATGGTTCAAGTGATTCATGGGATTCTCCATGGGTCATGCAAATCGCATGATGCTTTTCGAGTTATTCACCTCTTCTGGTAGGGTTCCTCAATCATTTAACAGGCACCCCTTATTTTTTATATATGGATTCTACTTTTCATATATCTTTCAATGACACCAACTAGAGGTTTATAATAGCTGGGAATAAAAATGTAGACTCTCAGAATTACATGTTCTCTGAATACTAGGCATTAAAGGGGCTTCTTCTATTTGAACTTCAGAGTTATCCCCTATCACACCAACTTCCTTTGTATGGATTCAGTCTGCTAGATGATGTTGTCATTCCATCACCTGATTACAATATTATATATTTCTTTCTATCATCTTCCCTTGATTGTATTAAAACAATGATTTCTAAATACATTTAATTAGTTGTATCACTACTCCATGGGTTTTACTATACGTTGGATAACTCCCCTCAAGGTCCATATGGTTGAAATCCTTCACATTAACCAATTTCACAAGGTTATTCAAGAATAATTGTATCCTCCTTGATTAATCCAAGAAGTGGTTGGAGCTCAAAGTGGGACTTGTGAGCTGGCGATAATTTCTCTAATGAATGGGTGTAGAATTTTTGGGTTAGGAAGAGCTTCTCATAATTCCCCATACAGTTACAGGCTATTCATATTTATGAGGAGATATGGACATCTCATTTTGATGTGTATCATAAATCAACACTTCTGAAAGTGCGGTTTAGTAATTTGTGTCTTGACACTAATTCCTTCCATCTGTCTCATGGAGAAGTAGGGATCATCCTTTGGTATATTTTCTGGATGGATGGAATACTCCTTCTTTGGAAGATGTATGATGAATTTATTCATTCTATGGATGTTTGGTATGAACCCATAAAAACTTAGACCTTGGAAAAGGAAATTACCACCAGCATGAAGAAGAATTTGAGGAAGGATATGAACCTACACTCTCTTATTTATTTTAAGGACTGGATCAATATCTTCCTCTACTATAGTGGTACCCATCCTATTTCTTTACACCCTCATAGATGCCATTTACAACATATTCACAATAGTACAGTATCTTATTGGGACATAATTTAGGATGGGTAGTATGCCTCATGAGGCTACCGAGTGAGACTATAGGTATCTCCAAGACTACAACTAGAGGGGGTTTTCCATGTTTTTGAACAGATGGATTTTTCCGATCAGGAACACATGTTTGGGGATTCAAGTGGGAACGTTGGTGATGGAAACTAGATTAGCAATGGGGAGACCTCTTAATATAGCTATTTTGACTCTTTGTCACCTTTATCATCTCCTTGATCATATCCAGCAGGGAAATGTCACCTACCAAATTGAAGGGCCCTTCTGGTTCTTATTTTTTTGGATAAGATATCATTTTTTATGTTACAAATATCATAACAGTACTAGGATACTGAATACTTCATTCCTTCCTAGGATATTGAATGTTTTTGGGGTTGAGGTGATGCTACTATGTTCTAATGAGGTTATTGAAATGTTGATCCATCATGATCGTTTCAACATCACACCATATCCTACACTGAATAGGTTAATTATTAATAATGTAAGTGGTTCTCTCAATGAAAGGTCATATAAAATCTCTATACAGGATGGGATTCTTATGTCTAGTTTAAGAAATCTATTTATTTGTGATCTATATACCCCTTATCGATTCGATCACAAATTTTTTAGTATTCAAAGGGTTTCTCCTCTCCCTTAAGCTAGCATGTGGGGATGATGACATCCCGAGATCATTCACTAATTTTGGCTCATATTGGAATGTAAAGACACAAATGTTGAGATTATTCTCCAACCAATAAATGCACATATCTTACTATCTTATGACTATGTCTAGGATTGGGTGGAAGCCTACACAGGTGGTGTTTTGAGTCGACCGGTCTACCAGGTTGATAAGCCTTATGCTTTACTAAACCCCTTACCTTTTTTAGTGATGTCGTCAATTCAAGACCTGGGGAGCCTCCAAGTAATTGTCCTCGTCATAGTGATGAACTTACCATTAGTGGTATATAATGTTTTAGGAGAATGGTCTTTTAATACCTGTGATAGATGATGCACCAATTGAGAGGAAAGCACATGAAACTTCTTACCTTGATTCTTCATCAGTTTATCCACCCATTCTTCCTTCTAACATGCCTACCACAATGTTTTATGATATTCATGTATCATTAAGGATAATATGGTAGAAAATACATACCCTAATTACCAAGACTACCTTATAGGAGCTCTATGTACAATTTTAAATCCCTCTCCATTTATTTCATGACCTGGGAGAAGGTGGATTTGATTGTTAGAGATTGTATGATATCATGCGACAAATTTACATGACCCAAAAACAATTTTCTAGTTTTGACAGGGAATTGAATGGATTTGATGATAGCACTCCCCTGGTAAAAATGATAATAGAATATTTGAAATTGTTGGAACATAGATATCAAATAATATCTCATCTAAATTACCATATATATAACTTGACTGCACATATAGAAAAACTGAAGGAGATCGTAGATCTCTCAAAGTTTGATATTTTAGTATCATAATCCTAATTAATAACTACTAATAAAAGAGTTGATGAGTTTTACTCATTTATTGAGACTCTTCATCATCAAAAAGAAGTAAAATAATTGAGGTGAAAAAAACTCCAGTGCTCAATCGATACTTATTTTTGATCTCTGGCTGATTTGGCATATTCAGTCGATTTAATTTTATTATTGTATGACCACAAATTTTTTTTGATGGAATCCTTGGATAGGTTCAAGAATGTGTATATTACTCCTTTTTCACTTTATCAATGAGTAAATATTTTAAACATTACATTTCATTGTCCAACATTCTTTCATTCATTATATTCATGACATTTCATTGGCTTGATCTCATAAGGATCACCAACGATACCCTTCTTATATATAATTAAAATTATACCCAAATGCCTAGATTTGAATTTTTAAATCATAACAGATTTATCATGAGAATTTATCATGAATTCCAATCAACATGATATTCCTCATTTATGTGTCTACTCTTGTTGTCCTAGTATAACCTATCTTAAAAGTATTATTTGGTTAAGATATATTTATTGGAGGGAGAGTGATCTAGTTTATGCATTTTTCAATGGACTTATAGAGTATAGTTTGGTTTTCTATAGGTACAAAAAATCATCTCTACAAGCTATGCATATTTTTTTTCATTTCCCAAACTTTTTCCTAGGATTAATATAGGAAATTATTTGCGGGAATGAACTTGTATTTCTATTAGGTTTCCATTTTACAAATTTTCAACCTAATGAATTTTATGACTTTTCCATTTTATAAATTCTTAATTTTTCCTAGATCACACAAATTCTACATCCATTGAGTAGTGACTTGACTTTTTCCTAGGATTATCTTTTTTTGTATCAACCTAGAGAACATTGTGTATCTTTTAGTTGGTTTGTTATGGTCTTGAAAATTATACCATTGATGTGTTTTAGTTTAGAGACTTCTATCTCAATCCATCTATTGTTTTAGTTATTTGTATTATAGCTTAGACCATATATTTCTAGTATGTTAGAGTCTTCTAGACCATACCATCTATTGTTTCAGTTTATGGTCTTCTAGATCTGGCCATGAGATATTGTACAGTTTAGATTATTTCTTCCATGACATTAGCTACCATGCTCTTTAAATAATTTTCTCCCAGACTTGATATGTTGTGCAGTTTAGAGTCTTGCTACCAGGACTTGAGGTGCTCGAAAGTTTAAAGTATTTCTTCTAGGACTTGATTGATGAATATGAAAGGGTGAAAACATGTTGAGGATGACCCCAAAAAATCCTAATGTTATGAGCTCTATCACAGTTTTTTTAGGGATCATAAGGATATGAGTTACTTTCCAATAAAGAGGAGACGCCTATAGTTGGTAGGTCAGAGGGAAATATGCATGGGTCTATAGATATTACATTCATGGACAAGTAAATGGGATTCCCATTATTTTTTAAGATACATGGGTGATTTTTTTTAGATTATATTGGTGGTTGGTAAAATATTATGGAAGTCTAGTCCACATTGATAGTTGCAAAATTGGATATGTAAATCATGTGTCCATGAGTTTGAACCAATGAATATAAAATGGGGTGGACATACCAGGGATAACCCATAACAAACTATGGTGTTATGTTCCACCATGGTGTTATCGAGGCTCAAGAGGATTAAATTTCCTTCCTGTCAAGGAGGATATGCCTATAGTTGGTAGGTCAGAAGACCTTATGCATGGGACATTAAGGATTTAATACATGGTCATGTAGAGGTATCCCCACTCTTTTCCAAGGGCCATGAAAATTTTGAAAAGACTCAAATTCCTAGATGATGAAGTGGGGGTATGGATTAAAGAGCTATATAGGAAGGATTTTGGCACTCTAGAGATGTTTAGATTTTAGTTGGGAGGATTGGGCCCTACTCCATGTGTTTTTTAGTCATGTGGTGTGGGCCATCAAGAGGCTCGAGAATGGAGTGTCACATTCTTTATTTGAGAAAGGGTAAAATACATGGTGAATTGATGTAGAGGATCTATAATATTATTGAATAGTTATAGGGATAAATCATGTTTTTGGAATATTTGAGTTAACTAGAGGTGGAAATTAGTGGGTACTGGTCAAACATTAGTAATGGTGGAAGCTTATAATGTTCCATACGGTTAGAAAAATAACTCTGGAATTTAGGGGGTACTATCTCTGGGACTAATCCTCTTAGAACATGATCTTTTTAATGGTTATAAATTATATAATTAATCCTTGTGGGGTCCTTCTGAACTATCGAGACTCTATTAATAGTTTTCTATAGGGGAGGAATAAGAGAAAAGGGGCCCAAGGTCCATGTGGTTTCAAAATAAGGATACCAACTCAATGAATTTATTATTTCATCTTATACATCAAATAAATAAAGTTTATTTAAAGAAAAAATAATATTAAATAAGGGATTAATCACCCTAAAATTAATGCCATCACATGGTGAACACACTATCATAGTAAAAAAAATGTGAAAAATCATTACTCTAACATTTTCATAGAATAGGGCATCAAATGAGCATAGATTAGATTTCATTAGGGAAACTAAGTGGACCCTATTATCTTTATGCCTTATTTTTTATGATCTAACTTTATCTTAAACTCCAAATATGTAGAGTTTAGCATGCAGTGACTTGACATTTTCTCAGGCCACCCTCTTCAGGTTTTCAATCTGGAAATTGTCATGTCTCTTTCACTAGCAGTTTAGAGTCTCGTGATATAGACCATCGAAGGATAAATTTGAAGGGAATACATATTTGACCAAAGTGTATGAAATAAATGGTCATGATGCATTTGGAACTGATATGAGGTGAATGTTACACAATAACCTAATTTGGATACATAGGATCAAGAGTACTCCAATACCTTTTTTTCTTAGGAGAGGAAAATGTTTTAAATCATGCCTCATGGTTATCGATTCCTAATTAATGGTATGGGACAATCATGTTGGGTAATATCCAAAACACCCAAAGGTGTCGCGTTCCACTTTGGTGATTTCAAGGTTCACAAGTATCAAAAATACCTTCCTAAAGGGCTGAGATTTCTCTTGTTGGTAGTTCAAATAACTTTTACATATCCACCTCTTTCATTTTAAAATATAGATATCTCTTATACTTTCTATAGGATGTGAAAGGTTTTCGGAAACCTAAGGTGCTCAATACATGAAGTGTGATTTATAGGTTAAGGTTATTAAAAGATGATGGAAGCACCCTGTACACTAGTTAACCAAGGTCAGGATCTTATGGTCCTTTGATAAGGAATTATGATGGGTGATGGCTTTCACATTTTAACATCATATAGTGGGTATGTATCTATCATGTAGTTTAACATCATGCGACAAGGGTGTTTTCCTTATATATTAATGCCATCCAATAAGGACGTTTTTGTTGTAGTTTAACATCATGTGGTAAGGATGTAGAAACCAACATGAAATTATGAATGATATCCTTGGGGAAAATTTTCATTGATTAGGGGAATTTAGATTTAGGAAGAATCTTTTATCCATGTACAGGATTATTGATGGTATCCATATGTTGGTGCCCCTTTTTGTATAGATTTACCTCATACACTAGAACTCCATATGTAGATATGACTCGTGCATAGGCAGAGAAAGATTTACGACTCAGACCTCTATCAATATAGGTATATGATACTTTTATGGCTTCGATTCCCTGGGTTTCCCTGTGCATATTTTATGGGAAGGAATTATGACATAATTAGATTCTTTAAAGAGATTCATTTTCATAGATCTAACTCATATTTATGGTAGAGATTAAGAGTAATAGAAACCCATGGATAAGACCTAAATGAAGGATATGGGCATCACTACATATCATGTGATGTCCGAAATCAATTCATATGTAGTTATCAAATAACGTCTTGCATAGGTCTAGCCAATATGAAGGAGGGGTGATTTTTTTATCATCGATATTGTGGGTAGACTCGGGATTGGAGATCTAGGTGTCATTATATATCCTATGATGGTAGGAATCAAGATACATGTAGTTATTTAATGGTAAACTCTCCATGAAGGTCCAAACGATACATAGAGGGGGTGCATTTTTCTTTTTGATTATTGTGGATGGATGTAGGATTTCAGATCCAAGTGTCACTGTGTATCATGTGACGGAAGGAATCGAGCCACACATAATTCTTGAATGCAAAAAAACTCCACATAGGTTTGATCTATATATAGAGGGGTTAATAGTTCCCATTGATTATTGTGGTTGGACCCAGTATTGGAGATCTTGGATTCACTATATATCATGTGATGGTGGGAATCAAGCCACACATAGTTGTTGAATGGGAAACACTTCATGTGGGTCTGACCCATACGTATATGGGGGAATTTTTCCCATTAATTATTTAATATGGACCTAGGATTAGAGATCTAGGAATCACTACATACTGTGTGATGAGAGGAATCAAGCCATGATTACTTCTTGAATAGAGGTGTGGTGGGAACCAACATGCAAGATAGTGGTCCTCTTAGGTGAGGTCTATAGTATGTGTCATTTTCTATCATGAAAGAGACCTCAACTATTCAATTTATTGTCATGTGGTAAGGACTTATGGTGTTAATTTTATGGTCATTCATCCAAGACCATGCTAACACAATCATGAACTGGTATATCTTGATCATGCAGGGAATACCTTACCAAAATTCCTAATACCATGTGAGCTTTGCTTTGTGTGGGAAATAAGTAATGAAAATGGTTTCTTTCATCAAACATAATTAATTGAAATAAATGATAGGGTAATTTTTGTATCATGTGGTGGATGGTCCAAGATATTGGATATAGACATATCTATGTATCTCATTGGAAAAATAATCAAGATGTACATAGCTTTTGGAAATCATGTAGTTTAACTTCATGTAGTAAGGATGTAGGTTACCCAATGTGAAAAAGAAGGCTTGAAGCGTCATAAATTTTTTTAAGGAATTCGGGAAATCATCTCATGAGAGGTATCCCATGTTTTTGACAAGAGGCTTCTTGATCTAGTTTCCTAAGTCATCTTATGCTTAGTACAAATGCTCAGACATCCTTTTAGTGCCATGTGCTGGTGACATTGTCATACTTTTTAATGACTTGTTACTAGGATAACATGGTGTATAATTGTTTCAATTCATATGACTAGGACCAAGAATTATATTCAATTTAGATTCTTTCTTCCTGAATTCATTTAGTGTAGTTTAATGTTTTGCGGTAAGGATGTATTTTTCAGTTTAACATCATGCAACTAGGAAGAATTGTGCAGTTTAATGTCCTACAACCAAAATGTATCATGTAGTTTAACATCATGTGAACAATACATTATATAAATTATGTTATCTAGTAAAATTTCTTATTAAGAAACCTTGTATTGGTGGGGGTGTGACATGTTCCCCATCCATTGTGGCCAATGAGTAAGCTCCAATGGAATAGACCTTATGTACAATGTATGGTCTTTCCCATTTGAGTTCTAGCTTTGAAAGTTTCTTTTTTTGTATCATTGGGGTTCTAAGAGGAAATAACTATTCTCTTTGAAGAAATGAGTATATCAAAACCTTTTATTGAAGGATCATGTGATCCAATTGTGATGGAATTCAATGTTTTTCAGTTTATAATAACCTTTTTCATCAAGTTTTTCCAACTCATCCATACACTTTTATGATTTTTCATCATCTGAGAGTTATCCAAAAATAGATATTTGATACGAAGTAAACTGGAATTATATGGAAAATAATACCTCGAGTCTTCACACCAATGAATACAAAGTTTCTTCTATATAAGTGCATGTGGTGGTATGATAGGCCCATAAATCATGGAGGATATTTTCTAGCCAGGACTTCTTTTCCTTTCCCACAATATTCTAGAGTATATTTTTCAGAGTCTTACTGAAGGACTCTATATATCCATTTTTCACTGCATGATAGCGGGATGATTGGTTGGATTCAATATTGTAGATCTGTTACAATTTCTTGAACTCAGAAAAAAATAAGTTGGTTCCATTTTCCTTCAATATTGTGTAAGGGACACCAAATATGTGATGATTTTAGATTTTATGAATTTAATGATATTATTTATCCCTACTACCTTGAGGGTTATTTCTTTCACCTATTTGGAAAATAAGTTAGTGGTATTAAGGATGTACTTAAATAACTTAGTTGTGTTTGTGGAATATGGCCCCATAAAATCCATTCCCCATACAAAAAATGGCTAGGAATATTTAGTTGCATGTATAAATTTTTAGGGTTGATGGATGAAGTTTTCATGAACCTAGAATGCATGAAATTTCTTGGTGAATTCCACACAATCATATATCATTGTTGTTAAGTAGTATCCAAGCCTCCTAATTTTGTGGGATATACTAGTCCCATACTGATGAGAACTGTAAGTTCCTACATGTAATTCTTCCATTAAAGTGGTAATCTATCTTTATGATATGAATATGAATAGGGTTCCATCAAAGCCTCATTTTTATAAGGATTTTTTCTTTTTTGTCCCATCTTGAAGGGTGATGTTCACTACTTGGCACCAGGTCTATTCTATTTCATCTCAATCTAATGGTAGGGTCCCATTTCGAAGATAATAGACTATGGGACTCATCCTTCCTAGGGTGGATATCAGTTCCTCATGCTCTAAGGCAGTGTTGATCTGATTGATATCCTCCATGTCAAATATGATGAATGATGAGACCATACTTTGGTGCATTATGTAGAAGACCACATTTTTCTGGTTAGGATCTTCTAGAATTGTATCTAAAATATCCATTTCATCAATATGATCATTTTTTGATCATGTTACATAATGAAATGTTGGTTCAAAATATAACCCTACCATTAGTCCTCTGACTTAACCGATGATAGGGAATAATTGTTCCTTTTAGATGGAATATTCATATTTTATCTTTTTTATCAGTAGAATTAAATTCCCTTTGATGTTCAAGTAGGGTACCTATAGATTTAAGGATAGTTCCAAGATATAAATGATGTATTGGTATTTGTCCTCATTATTAGTGTAGCCTTCAGATTGTTAGAAGGTGTAGGGGAAAATTATTTTCCTAGGGAAAAAAATAAAAACCTTATACCAACCCAATTGAGTTTTGGGTTTTCTATCCATGTGCTAAATACACATCTCATGTTTGGGGAGTCACATGGGAATTTAAAATCACTTCTTTGGGAAGTTCAGTGTCCAATGGTGTGATTTTTCAGGGTATGATGTGTCTTAGGGAAATCATCCAAGGACTTTCCTTTCACTACCTTTTGTGACACAAATTGGATTTCATAATGTTATAGAAGTTCCTCCCATTAGGGTATATTCCAAATAAAAAAGGGTATCCAAGGATATACTTGATTATTTTAATACAAGAGACCAAGTGGAGTTCATGATACTGCAAGTAATTACTCATATTTTTCATTAAAAAGATATGTGATAGGTAGTTATTCTTGAAATCAAAATACTCTCAGTTCCTAGAATCATTTGATTGAGGTAGTAGAGACTGTTTTCATTCCCCACATCATTCTTATGTGCAAGGAGATCACTTATAGATCTTTCCATATTTTCCACATATAAGATGAGCATATTTCCCTCCATCAGTGACATAAATAATGGTGGGTGAAGCAATTGTTTCTTCAGATTCTTAAGGGATTCTTAAAACTCCTGATCCCGTCGAAAGGTGACTACCTTATTCATTAACTTGGAGAAGTGGAGAGGTTTCTTGACTAATTTATCTATGAAATTATGAATGTAAGCAAGGTTCCCTTAGACCCCCCTTAGATATTTAGATTCTATGGTGGTGAAATTGATAGGATCACACTAGTATTTTATGGTTCAACCTTGATTCCATGATGGTGTACCACAAAGCTAAATAATTTCCCTAATGTTACTCAAAAAGTTAACTTTAGTGGATTCAAATTCAAATTATGATGCCTCAACTTATTGAATATTGTTTGATGATCCATGAGGTGATCAAATCACTATCGATATTTGATTACTAGGTTTTCAACATAAAATTATGATATTCATCCCAAGAATGGATTAAAGATATAGTACATGGCGCATTGGTAAGTAGTTCCATAATTATTGAACCCAAAGTATGTGACATGATATAAAAAGATCCATTTAGGTGGTTTGAAGATGGTGGATTCCTCGTCTTTAGGGAAATTTTTTATTTTATTATACCCTGAATACACATCCATAATAGAAATTTCTTTAAATATAGTAGTTTCATTGATCAAAAATTTTGTGATAAGCAATGGTAAATCATCCTTTGGGAAGTTTCGATTAATTTCTCTAAAATTGAAGTATACCATTATTTTCCAGTTCTTTTTCTTAATATGGATTATTTTGGCGATCCATTTTGAGTATTTAACTTCTTGAAAAGTGTTTTCTTTGATCAATTTTTTTACATTTGATTCCATATTAGTAGCATGGGATGGGTAAATCCTCTTGGATGCCTACTTGAATCCTCAATGTTCATTGGGTAAGCCTAGGTGATGTGTATCCACATCGAGGTTCATCTGGGGAAGTTCTATATATTTTCAAGAGAAAACATATCAGTGTTACTTTATAAATGTAATATGAATCTTTTACTCCTCGAGATGAATGGTGGCACTAATAAATGTAGGTTTCATGTCTTCTTATGTTCCCATATTCACATACATCTGCACGTAGACGGTGGTGGAGATGCCTTCCTCAAATATAGGAGTGTAATTCCAGAGTTCATCCTCTTCTTCTTCCATATCAAATTCCATAATGAAATTTTCATACGTTATAGGTAATCTAGGAGGATCTCTATTGTGGTCAAGGTAAGATAGTCCATGGGAAGATAAATTGTCATCTTGAACTATTAGATTAATTTCAAAGTGATTCTGGGCTGATTATTTTCATTCATGTTGTCACTAGGGACATTGGGATCTTGGACATATGGGGATTAAGTCTACTTCCCTAATCTGTTTTATGAGTTGCACATAATTTCCATCGATCATACTCCAAGGATTAGTAGGGTAATTCCCTAAGCCATTCGGGGATGAAAACTATATATTTTCATCCATCATTTGTTATTTTACCTCCCTTTTGTATAATCCTTCCTTAGTATATAAGGACTTATAGGACTCGAAGGGATCATTTTTTATCATGAAGTATGTAGACCTTTCAATCGATTTGGTACATCAAGAATTGATGAAATGTTGAAGGTACTATTATGTGGTTATGAAAGCAAGGTCTTATAAGAAGAACATTATATGCTATGTGTTGCTAGATAACCATGAAGTTGGTATTAGACATGAGATCCCCAAATTGATCCTTGATCTTGATCTCCTAAGTGGTCATTACTCACTCTTATCTTACCCTTGAACGGTTATATTTGTAGGAGATAAATCCCCCTCACTATATCCCAAATGTATAAGGATTTGAATAGAGATGAGGTTTATTTTAGAACCATTTTCAATTAGGGTATTTTAGATGCTAATATTATTGAGTTTACCTGAAACATATAGGGGTTTGATATGCCCCTAGATAACTTCTTCATGATATTTTTCTATGAATGATATTACGACATGGAATTCTGATGGAATAGTCTCCACTCGATAAACCTCGGATGTAGCGACTAATATCTCAAACTATGGTAGAATCTAAAGGGATTAGATGAGTTTCTATCTTAGTTATTTTGAAACATTTACAACATCTAAAATTGAGAGTTTGGCTGGGAAAATAGCCAGTTGTTTTAAAATGCCATAGTTTTGTGTCAGAGGTATTCACTTCCCAAGGTGGGTTTTCTCCATATTATGTGGATCGGGAAATGAGTTTTTCATAGTGGATGGTCATGGTGATTGATCAAATGTCTACGAATAAACTATTTCAAGTGGTGTAAGTCGTTTTGATCTTCCCCCTTGTATGGGATGATTATAAAATCTCACCCTCACGAGTTAATCATGTAAGATGACTGGGCTTGTATAACCATTGGAGGGATTTGAAGAATATCTATGTTTCTATTGGAATTTCTAAAATTCCCTCCCATGATCTCAACTACATATATGGATTATTCAAGGATTTGACTAAAATATTGGGTTTGACCATGAATATTTTGTCCTCTATATCCTCATCTCTTGCTCCTTCAATCTCTAGATCCTCGATCAAGTATGGGGGACTCATACTAAGAGGTGTATTCATCATCTAAGAATGGGTTTGTTATGTGTATTATGTTAATAGAACCAAATATGATCACTTCATCTGATGAGGCTTTTGTTTTGTGGGATGGTTACCTTTCTTTGTATGTTTAAGGAAAGAAATCTGCAATAGTCATAAATTTCATGGGATCTAGATATAACTCTTCATATTCTATTTTTTCTTGTGTATGATGATTACGTACACCTATAGGAGTTATTTTTTATTTCACCTACATAATTGAAGGTATCATTATTGGTTTGGAAATTTGTGCTCTCAGGGTGGTATGAGCTCATCCAACTGTCTTTCAAGTCATCTAGTTATCGAACTTCTATCCACACATGGATGAAATTTGTTACCAGTCACCTACTCCTTTTAGTTGTATGATGGTTACATAAGCCACATATGCTAGAGATTTCTCCAACATCACCTATCCAGAATCAACCATGGTTTGGAGAATGTCTTTGAATATGAATCAATCCTGGATGGTGTGACCCAACCTCATATGGAAAGGACATTAGTCAGGACGATTGTTGAGGTTGACCTCATTGGGTTTATAGGGATGTGGTAGCTTGAGTAGGTTATTTTACATTGATATATGGAAATAACTTGGGATCTGAACATTTTATAAGGATTTTTCTTTATTCATATGTTCCTCAAATTTCAGGTGACCCTAATCTTCTTTTTCATCTAGTCGAGGGAAAGTTTTTTGCTACTATTTCTCGATGGGAGGTTCCAAGTGATTTAGGACCTACCTAGGTTTTTGAATAGGCACTATTACTTATTTTAGGTTAATAGTTTCAATCCTATACTTATTAATCCTTTTCTATTGTCTCAAGGACATGAGATGAGATTTAGCTTGGTTCCACTGAATGGAATCTTCTAGGAATTGTTCCATTTCTAAAAAACATATGCAATCTTCATGGATGCTTCATCAAGATCAAAGTCATTTCAAGCTCATCCTCAAGATTTTCAAAAAAGAGTTTTAGTAATTCCTCTTGTGAGAGAGGTGTGGTTAGTGAATTGGTTAAACCATTCCATATAGAGATGAAGATAGAAACTCTTTCATTTTCATATTGTTTTCAGTTTTCTAGGTTTCCAATTTTCATTTTCTTTATCATAGAGATGAACAGGTAAATTAATTGACAAAGAAGGTCTTCCCATGCCATAATGGATCCTACTAGATGGTTGATGTACCAAATTATGGTTGTCCATATTAGAGTCTGTACAAAGAATCTTAGATTGGTCACCTCCATTTGGTCTCAGGGGCCCATCATTAGGCCACATCGGGACACAAAGTATGTGAGATGCTATTCTGGATCTCCCATGTTGTCAATGGTTGATAAGTTTGGATTTCCAAAATTAGGTTGGGAAAAATTTTCATTCACAAATTATGGATATTGTTTCATCTTGAGTTTCATGGGTGTGTTTCACCCTTCTATGGCCTCCATTCAAGCATCCAATGATTCAATGGCATTGAGAAGTTCAAGAGGTACCACTATCTAGGTTTCCTCCCATCTATAGGGATCATGTGGGGATTGATGAGGTGTCTCCATTTTCATATCTCACTGATTTTCAGTCCAGTCTATTAATGAATTTTTATCCAATTGGGGGAGAGGTTATCACCGTAATGGATGGAACTCACAATCATTTTTGACTTTGTTATTTATATAGATCGGCTACTTGGATCCAAATCCATCTTGAAACTCATATGAAACTCTTGTAGTTGGATCATCTCTTTCCTGATGTGTGGGATGAGGGATATTAGTCTCTATCTGAAGGTGATACCTAGTGGAAATGTTACCCCTGATTATCTCTTCATTGAGTTGTCTGAGACTTTGTGTCTCATTCTCATATTGTGCCAACTGTTCCTCTGTATAAGGGATTTCAATTACTCTAGGTGTTGAACAGTATGTAGTCACACCATTCCCTTTATCCTTTGCAGTGTTCTATTGTAAATGTGTAAATTAATTATTTGATGGTGCCAAATTTTGGATCCTCCTCTGATTCCATGTATGTACAGCCACAGTTAATGCATTTGGATCACCCTTCTCTCTTGTTAAAGTTTCAAAATTGTTTCCCTTTGTATTTTCTTCTTGATAAAAATCATATTTTGCGTAGATAGTAGTGAAATTAACTGAGGTGTATTAGGAAATAGTAGTTACCCCATTAAACTCAATGTTATAGGGTGATTATGTACCACTTACTCCACCTTCGAGGGTTACATCAGGGTAATTTTTCTAATCCTTGGACAAATTAGACCACTTTTGGATTAAAAAACTTATGGGTTTTGATTTACTTTTATATACATTCTTCCTATCTCATTCTATGAATAGTGATCTTGAGGGAGTTTCTGGTCAGGTTTACCAAATGGGCCGTGAATAGAAAATTCTTGTCTTGTAGTGGGAGGAATAGATGAGATATTGAACATTGATATTTATCTCCCAACTTGGAGAAGATTGATTCTTTATGAGGTGATGATAATAATGAAAATTCCACCAACATTATGGTATGGGGATGATTGGGTGACACTATTAGAAATTATTGATCTTGTTATTGAGGATTTTATGATTCTAGTCAAGGATTTGATGACTCCTAAGATGGAAATTGAGAAATAAATTCCCCCATCCCTATGGGTTGGGATTGATCTGGAACCTCTGCTAATTTTTCTAGGACCCTCTCTGGGTGTGATAAAACTGGTGATGTTGATTGAGATAAAAAATCCCCCATCCATTTGGGTTGGGGTGGGTTTGCAGCTACCACCGATATTTCCTAAATCTTCCCATGGATTGATGACCTAATGGATGAAGGTGATGTTAAATATTACCCCATCCATATGGGATGGTTTTTCTCCTAGATGGATGTTATTGCATATTCTGTTACAACTCATTCAATTTGGCATAATTGTGCACAAGTATGATCTGGGTGCAATGGAATCCCATGATTGGAGTCATTTTATATCAAAATTTCTGGGGTTGGCCATGACATCAACTTCTGTGTTTGAAATTCATTTTAATTTTTTCAGGGGTCCATATTAAGGTTCTATTGGAATCCCTCTCCCTCTGTTTGTGATGTCTTTTCACTTTTAAAGTGGGGGTATTTAATTTTATTAACCAAATAGAATGTTCATTACACGATCCCCTAATTTCTCCTAAGGATATGAAATTATAGGATGTTTCATCTATGGGGATTTGTTATTCTGGGGACATAGTGAAGTGTAATGCTTTATATTTTCCAAATCCTTAGATGTGTATGTCTGACAAGGCTATAGAAATTAGTCGATGGGGAGTTTTCATAATAAAAATACAAACACTGTGTAGTTTTTTGTCACACTCTTCCATATTCGGGTTCTAGGATATGGAGAATTCATCCATAACTAGCTAAAAATAGAGTGTATGTATGGTATAAAGGTGAGCCTCATATCCTGAATAGGGTATTTTTCTATCCTTTAACTATTTATGAGTTTCCCACTTATTTTGGCATAGGTATGCCATGAACTCCATCTCTAGATCATCTGGGATCTCATAGTTAGAAGTGGTGTGGGATAGAACATAGTTGGGGGTAGTTTCCATATAACACTCTACATATATCTATGTCGGCCTCCTCTTCATTATATTTTTATTTCTCCACATGGTCAGACCATATGGGTTTCTTCCCTAGGATGTCTGCTGACCATGGTAAAGTGATAATAATAGTTTATAGGGCACTATATATGGTTAAATATGGAATTTTGTGAACCTATCTATATGAAGGTTTCTGATTTTGATCACCTCTCTATGCATAGGTATTTGGAAAGAGGGTATTATATATCTAGGATAGATATCACCATGGGGATGTTGACCACATCAGAAGTCAGGGGTAGAGTCACTGTGATCCATTTCTACAATACCATGATGAGGACTATCAAAGTAATGATCACCTTGTATTTCAATTAAAGAGTCTCTGGTCCCTTGATACATTGAGTATATGCATTGAATATCCTTGAGGAAACTATAATTGATAAAATTAGGCATATGACCTTCATTATCCATCATGTCCAAAATATGCTGACCTGCCTTTTGAATATGAGTAGGTATATGAGCCTACTACATGAAATTTTTTAAAATATGTTGATAACAATATATCATTGTGATAACATGATCCCATTTTTGAGAATTTGTTGGTGTATTTTAAGGATATGTTGTGTTATTGGTAGTTATATGAGCCTTCATGTGGGTGGTTTCCAGAATATGTCAATAAAACTTTGTTGAAGTGTGGATATGATCATGATACAAATATACATTACCCACCGAACATGCTGACAGAACTCCAAAATGGTATAAGGAATATGATCCTCCTCCTATATATCCTCTGATGGATGTACACGTATTTCTTCATTAGTGGATGTAATGATATTATCCTAACTTCAGTGAGTTACTGGAATATGCTGAGTAGCTTCACTGGTAGGGATATGAGCCTACTCTAAGGTGATTTCCATATTATCCTATCAAACCTTAGTTGAAATGGTGATATGAAAATTATCTTATTTTTTTAAAGTATGCCACTAGTCCTTTTCAATAGAAATATGAGAATTTCCTTAGGCATGTGTTACTCTCCCTTGGTGGGCCCTAGTCGAAGCGGGGATATGAGCTAGGTCATGTGCCTTTGGAGTATATCGCCAATATTTTTTTTATATGAATGTGAACATGTACCAAGGCATGTTACAAAATGATTTAGTGATCCTTGACTGAAATACGAATATGATCTCGATCCTATGACTCATTATTTACTGAAATATTATGATAATCCTCCTAGATGGGAGCAAGAATGTGCACTTTCTCTAGAGTAGCCACCTATCTTTACTGATCATGGTGATGTGCTATTATGACTATCAGGATATGAATATGTGCTTATCCCTATATCTATACTAGTACCTAAATATTATGGAGGAATTCTTCAGCTGTTTCTAGAATATAGTGTAACTTTAGAAAAGTGTGTTTAGAAATGTAGGCCTATACATTTTCAGTCTCCGAAATATACTGATATATATCTTCAATTTATTTAGGGATATAATCCCATATCTATTCCCCTTGTTCCATTGGAATATGATGATGAGATTCCTATATAGGGGGTAGGGATATGTGACTCCCATATGGTTACTATAGGAATACACATGAAGACTTGATCCACGGTGGAAGGTATATGATCCTTCCTACTAGCTACCACCAAAATATGTCAATAGGATTATTTAGTGAAAGTAGGTATATGAGCCCACTCAGATTTATCCACAACATTCTTATCCTAATGAGAATTCTTTGGTACCCACACATGAGTATCAAGGGAGGAAATGTGTTAGGTGGTGCCCCCAGTATATGACTGAGGGGAACCTGTGGGATGACACCGGTGGTAGTGGTCGATAGGATCCATCCTTCGAATATCCTAAACTGGAATGGATCCATTGTTGACTCCATGATTCACCTTCCTAATATATGGAAGGTTTTTATTATTGTGCTCTAAGGATAATATTCTGAATCGATTATTGGTGGAAATGAGTAGAACTATTTCCACTACAGGATTCCTTAAATGAGACAAACTCATCAACTTCAGCATCTGGAGACCCTTACATGCATCCTCAAGGGTTGGGATCATACTAGGCTGGTGGTATTTTTGAACCATATCATTCACCACCTAGATTTGAAGGTTTCATGTGGGTGTGGTTTTCCTATGACCCATAGAGGTTTCATCCATCAATGATCTTACAGAACAGTTTCTTGATGAATACGTAATCTTGGGTTAGGGTGTTATTTGGGATAATAGTATATGCAATCAAAAATACAACAAGGAACAAGGTCACCAATCACTAAATCATTGTAAGTGTGAAACATTATCAATTAGGTGTGTAAAAGTAACATAATTTTCTTTTCTTATTATCGATTTTTCCATTTTACTCACATGGAATTTTCATGGCAAGAAAATCTTATTTCAAGGGAACCTCAATTACGTAGTTGGGTGTGCCATTTTTTTCATAGGAGATGAAAAATGAAATGGACTTAAGTATGATCAACCAATAATTTTAATCTTTTTAGAGTTTCACATCATGTTTACCATTTTTGTTCCACTCAGAAAATCTTGGTGTCCTGGATTTATGGGACAAGGTTCCTCATGCCAATAATAATTCAGTCATTTTATCATTACATGCCTTCACCCTAGGTTTTCAATTTTTTCCCTTCTGGATAGTTGACTGTGGTGGTTCAACTATGGTTTCATAATCATTTATGTCTGGTTCACCATTTTCATCTCTTAGAAACTGCCAATGAGTCCCACATCCATAAGAAGGTGCATACCTACTTTCCAAAGGCATGTGATCAATCGGGGTTTCATATCTAATGGTGCTTGGGAACTCACATTGGTTGAGATTATGGGAGTTCAGGCTCATAAAACCCTTTTGGGTGAATTATTTCTCATTATAAGGATATCTTATAGATTTAAGATATGTTCAAGAAACTCTTACAAATCCTGATACGGGACTAGTTTCCCTAATAAAATGATCAGGCATTGAATCCTTTTATATTAAATGGGGGTCTATTAGTGAGACCATCTATGTTTATATGAGTTTCTTCTTATGATTCCCATTATTTTCTTAGTAATAGGTGGTTTCTTATATTTTGAAGCCATATAACTAGTCATTCTATAGTTTAATACCATTTAAGGATGCAATTGATGTTCCAAGGATGGGGTTCAACCTTTATGATGCTTCATATGTATCCTATATATAAAAGGAATCAAAACCTGAGTACTTTTTTAAAATTATGTAGTTTAACATCATACAGTAAGGACACATATGAGGGCATTTAGGCACTGGGTATTGAGTTTGATCCTTAGGAAGGTGTCCTATATATCTTATTTGTAATAGGGATTAGATTCTTTATACTTCAATCTGTATTCAACCCACTGATGGGTGGGGATATATTATTAATACCCATGAGGGTAATTTTCCCAAGGTTTAATAGTATGGGAATTCCGTTGGCACTTACATCAAGATGAATACCCTTGTATAGAGGTAGTCACAACGTATCACTGAATGGGGCTTACACACTGAGGTTTCCCTTTTCTAAGAAGATTCATGATGTGAATTATATGATTAATGTGAATCCCTAATCCCACATGATCAATGCTTAGTGTAGGAAACAGGTCATAGAATGTGATTAGTATCACTACATTTGAATATGGGACTTATGCACTAGGTATGCCCTAATGTGGTGTCTGATATGAATCCCGAGCCTTAGGAAAGCATCCTATGTATCCTATTTGCAACAAGAATCAAAGTCCTCATAGTTTAGTTATCTTCTCAATCTACTAATTGATGAGGAAGAATAATGAACTCATGGGTTATTATGGGTCCCATATGTTAGAGTGTCTAGGAAATGGAGGAACTTAACTGAGGTGGATTAGATTTTAGTCCTTAGGAAGGCATCCTACATATCATATTTGGACCATATTCAAAGTTATAGTAGTTCTGTTGGGTTTATGCCCAAATATTTATAATAGAGAAGGTAATCATATCTCAAGGTGTCTGCCTAACATGTCCCAAGTGCCTTCCTGACATGTCCTGGGTGTCTATCTAGGAAGTATGACATGTCTTAGGGTTCTTCACATGATTGAAGCAGACATGTAGGAGGTTTTTCATATAATATGGTTTTCATGTATAGAGGACTGTCACATAAATTAGTTGAAATATATGAGGGTCTTTATTTGATAAACACAGACATGTCCAAGGGTGTCACATGATCCAGGTTGATATATCTGGAGGACATCGCATGACCTGGATTCCATGTCCATAGGATGGTCACATGACTTGGTTGACACATCTAAGGGTCTTCACACAATAAATGCATAAATGTACAAGGGTGTCACATGATCAAGGATAACATGTTTGGAGGACTTATAGTAAATTATTTCTAGAGTACTTCTAAAGACATGGGAGACATGTCTGGAGGACTTCTCAAGAATTGGGTTCCATATCTGGAAAACTTCACAAGACTTGTGGGACATGATTTAAGGATGTCGCAAGACTTGGGTAACATGTTTTAAGGGCCTCATAAGAATTTGGTGACATGTATGGAGGACTTTGCAAGACTTGGGTGATATGTATGGAGGACTTCAAAAGACTAGATTGAAATGTCTGGAGGACTAAACAAGACTTCATTTCTATTTCCTGGCACTATCATATGATCTGGATAGGTTATGTAAAGCTCATGATTCTATCAAATGAAAATTAGCATATCTGTTTTTGCATAAGTCTTCCAAAATTTTTAGTCTTTATTGCATATGTGCCTCTTAGTTCATCAATAATTGGCTTGATTTGGTTTATCATGAACAATCCAACATGCGGAAGCTAATTCACATAATATGGTTGACATGTCAGAATTCCTTCGCATGATCTATAGGGTGATCATGTGAAGCACATATTCATGCAGTGTGATCCCTTAGGTTGTTCCCCATATTTTACCTGGTGGAAGACCCTTACAATGGTATGGATTTATACTTAGAGAAGTCGTATCTTATACACTCCCATGGGTATGACTTGTGTCTCATCCCTTTTTTATGTTGATTGGGAAGAATTTATAAGCCTCTTCACCCTAATTATATACCACCTTGCATGAAGTTTATATAGTAGATATGAGCTGGAGTTAGTGGAGGGGGTATCGCCTTATGCACTTCACATGATCTTGTCACGGGTCATCCAATGCACCCTCAAATAAACCTAGGCCACAAGAACACTCTTTAATATCTATAATTATTAAACCCTAACTCATCAAATGGATTTCAAATAATCATATATACTTGTCAAATGGTATTTATACCATTGATCTGACATGTCTAATAGTCTCTATGAGATCAAGACACCTACTGAAAGGCTTTCACGTGATCAATGAATACTTTTTTGAGGTCCTTCATGAGATTGATATGGATTGTTTGAGGACTTTTGTGAGATCAATAAATATTTTCATGGGCCTCTCATGTGATTAAGATAGCTTTTCAGAGGACTTTCATGAGATCAAGTTGGCTTGTCAGGGGCCTCTCATGAGATTAATGGTGATCAAATGAGGTTCATATCACATTCTCATGAAAATAAACATATCTTATCTTCACGAGTGGATTATTACTTTTTCAACATTTTATCCTCTATTTTCCAGGACCTCTAACCTTTTACCATTGGTTTTCTATTTGGGAGTTGCACGATCAATAGAGGATCACACGATCATGTGTGAGAATTATCCTAAATAGTCACTCTTTATGTTTGTGATGCGTTACACAATGAAATTGACATTTCAAATGCCTTTTGGAATACTGGACTAACATGCCTTGGAATATTCATGAGATCAGTTGCCAACGAGCCTGTACCCAAGTGGTACAGGCTCCTACTTGGCATCCAAAAGACCTGGGTTCAAATCTGAGCAGGGATGAATTTCTGGGGTGCTGTAGCAGGGTACTATAGCAGGGCACTGTAGCGGGACATTATAGCAGACATAGTAGCAGACACTGTAGCGGCGGAGGAATTGTTGCAGGATACTGTAGCGGCGGCGGTACTGTAGTAGGTACTGTAGCTGCGCAGGGTACTATAGCAGTACTGTTCACAGAGGGTCCTTTGGGACAAAAAATGGTCTTCCAAGCCTTGTATTCAGGCCACTTGGCCTTGGGCCTTTGGGCTATTTATTGGGTCTCCCTATACCCTCTAAAAGGTCTTTTCTTTAATAATAAATTGAGGCTTCAGCCCCAACCTTTTAATAAAAAAAATATTCACGAGATCAGCTCGCCCACAATCATGGTAGACTTGTCAGGGGCCCATTGCAAGATCAATATGTCTTTTCAGAGATCTTTCATGAGATAAAAATGTCATGCACAAGGATATATGTGTGATAAATTGTGATCATAAGAGGTATATAAATCATTCATAAGAAAAAGAACATAACTTTGACCACATGAAGCCTCAACTTTTTTCAACTTTATTCCGTTATTTTATAAAGATATTAAGGTGATTTTAAAGAGTCTATCACTAGATACATAGCATGATCAAATGATATCATCAGGAAGCCCCTACATTATTTTCAGTGCTTCCCTAGAAACATTCTAAATAACTTGAGGGTTTGTTAGATGGGCTTACCATGATTAGACCATGCACAGTGAATGGACCTTTATCATGACCTTCCCAGGGTCATGTGATTGCATGACCTCCTGGAGGTTATGAGATACACATGATCCATCAATATGGACTTCGTGTATTCATTATACTCTTTACTTTGTATTTTAGGGAAATAATAATACTCATGCATTGGATATTTCTTAAATTCTAGAATTTTTTATGAACAAAATTTAGTAGAAAATACAAATTTTTTGGATTTGAATCCATCATTTCTAAATTTATTACATGATATTGTTTTCTCATCTATTTCATAAACAAAAAATTGGAATGATATTCCTAATCATGAATCAACACCATCTTAATTTTATAATTTTTTGAAATATGCTAAGGAGGCCTTATAACCAGGATTCTAGATAGGTAAACTTGAAGCTATTACAAAATGTATCACTATTAAATCATATTTTTTATTGCCAAATATTTGTTTTAATTAAATTTTTTTCGTTAGTTAAAATGTTTTTTCCTAAAAAAAATCATTACCTATAAGTTTTTATAAAAGTAAGAAGTTGGTCTGTAATTTGGGTCTTAGTTATCAAAAGATCTATGCATGTTTAAATTATTACATCTTATATTATTGTGATTATGAATCATTATTTAATTGTCCAACATGTGGATAATCAAGGTATAAATAGTAATAATAAAGTACATATTTACTATCAAATAGTGGAGGTACTTTCAAATTACACCCTTTTTCCAGTGTCTATTTAACAATACAGCTACATTAATGAAATATAATAAATCAAAAATTTACATCAGTAAAATATTAAATCATCCATTTTCTGGTGATTCATGGAAACTCTCTAATTAAATGCATCCTTCATTTTGTTTAGATCCT
This sequence comes from Viscum album, assembly GCA_963277665.1. NCBI lineage: Eukaryota > Viridiplantae > Streptophyta > Magnoliopsida > Santalales > Viscaceae > Viscum > Viscum album. The sequence goes on from OY728148.1 coordinate 2,134,227,793, forward strand.
CATTACATATGGTTGGGAGTTTCTACTATTGGTTTTGGTCCATTTATTCTTTAGGACAGTCAATATTCTTATTGGCCTTTTCTCATAACTCTATATAAATTACCTACTAGGATGATGATGAAGGAACCATATATATATTTAGAGTTGTTAATTCCAATACATCTAAAGGATAATATTAACTTTTATCTAAATTCACAAATTCTTGAGATAATTTCATTATGAAATGACAGTGTAACTACATATGATATAGTTTTAGATCATAATTTTACACAAAGGTTGTATTGATGTGTAAAAACAGTGACTTTTTGGTATATGGTATATTATCATGATGGATTATAGGTTTTCTAAAATCATTTCCTTACTACAGGGATGAGGATAAATAATTTATTCTTGTCAAAGTAAGAAATACTAGTTATTTTCTCTATCATTGGAGATTTATTCCTACGGATCACCCTTTTAAAAGAAATGTAAATAGTTTTATAAAATGTAGAATGGATATACATGAACATTATGTAATGATATCAATTATTTAGGTAAACTCAACTATTTCATCATAACCTCCAGTTAAATTTAGACTAACTATAAACAAAAAAAATATCGTTTTCATAGAGATCATTATTGGATAAAGCAGAGTATTTTTTGGGACATACCATGTTGTTCTCATTTTTTGGTTAATAAAATGTTAAATGTAATATATATTTAGAATAATTTTTTGATAACATATTTTATACCATGTTGGACACATGTGGTAAGACAAAATATAATGTAAAGGCATGGTTAGATCTTTCCCAAATTTATAGGCATCTTAAACATGAATTATTTGAAGATGAAAGATCACACAATTTAATGAAGAAAAATGAATCATACACAATTTATAAAGAAATTAATTTATTATTATATCAATGGATTATAAATTTATGATTACCTGACGGTTATTTTTATAATTAGTCTTGTTTTTTCAAAAATGAATATATTATCGGGTTAAAAAGTCATGACTACCATGTCATAATGGAAAGACTATTGCTTATTGGTTTTAGAGGGATATTGATTTATTCAATATGGGACATTTTGATAGAAATATCATATTTAATCTAAGATATTGTTTTTAGAAACATTATATTATGATTCATTGAGTATGCTGCAAAGAGAAGTTATTTTTATTTTATGTGAATTATAGAAAATATTCCCACTAACCATCTTTGACTCAATGAAACATTTAATATTTAATTTTTTGTATGAAGATAAATTTGGAGGGTCAATAAAATTATGATGGATATATCCATTTGAGAGATGTAAAAACAAATTAAATAAGTACATAACAAAGCATCAGTTGAAGGGTTAATTATAGAAGCATACTTACTGGAGTAAATTTCAAATTTCTGCTCTTATTGTTTTCAATCTAAATATCCTCCAAAATACAATCACATGGGTCACATTTAGAAAAATATTAATGATGTAACAGACCATTAATTATCAGTTTTTAATCAGTCCGAGCATGGTTTTGGAAGTTATCATGAATGGTGGATTTCAGGTGAAGAGCTGTACAACAATCATACATATGTTCTGCTCAATTGTGAATAAATGATAAGATTTGTGCAGTAAGTACTACTTTTATTTTTTTTAATAAAAAATTAATATATAAATTTATTTACATTATTTTTTTAGACTATATGATGACCATATTAAAAAACAATTCATACAAATTACCCCTTATTCTCTTGAATAATGCCTACAATAGAATTTTGAATATTGGTTTCAACGACTGGCAAGTTATGTTTTTTATGATGGAACATTAAATAAATTTTGAAATGTTATCTATTATTAATAATTTTTATTTCTTGGGCAACACAATATGAAGGTTAAATTGATAGTTTATAATGTGTTCTCTAAAACACTCCATCGAATTTGGTAAAATCTTATAATGGGTATAAGGTTAATGGAATTCTGATTCATAAAAGCATATATAGTGAATAAATGAAATCAATGAGTAGTGGTGTTTTTTAAAGTATCTCATCACAAATAAAGTTAGGATGGATTTTATGGCATTTTGGACAAAATAATTGATTTATGTTATCTAGGAAAAAATTATATAACATTGTGTAAATTCAATTTGTTTGATATTGATCAAGGGTTGTGAATTCATCCACAACATGGAGTCATTTCCATTAAATATAAAATACTTATTTCTTCAAATGAACCATTTATGTAGGAACATCAAGCATAAGAATTTTATTATAAAAAATACTTTTCTATTTTCAGAGATTTAAATGACTGGTGGATTGTAATAAAAACGAAATATCATGACAATCAGTTTCATGAAAATAAAAATGGTTCTATGGAAGTGAAATATATTGAAATTTTTTAAGAAACATCCCCAAATATATATCTTACCTAAGGAGATTTAAATATCAATGATGAAATCCCTCAATTAAGGGCTGATGATATTGATAATGTTGATGAAGTAATAAGAGACGATGAAACTGAAAGTCGTATAAATGTTAACAATGATGAAGATGAAGATGAATAAATTATCATCCATGTAGATGGAGATGAATATGATGAATGATTTATTATATTCAGGTATTTATGATTTTTTATATTTTACATTTGTATTAACAATTATTTTTAGGTAATATTTTTTGTTTCAGATGGCTGGAGATATTCCTTATGATCTATTAAATTACCTCATTGATATCAGTATTTATGAGTTTTTTATTTGATATTTTTATTGACAATTATTGACAGGTAAGAATATTATATTCTTCATAGTATTTATTAGTTTTTTATATTTGATATATATATTAACAATTATTTAAACTCAATGTTGTTATATTCTAGTATTTATTTATAGGTAATTATTATATTTTAGTATTTATTTATTTTTTATTTTTCAAATTTGTTTTAACAATTACATATAGGTAATATTATTATATTCTTGTATTTATTAGTTTTTATATTCTACATATATATTAAAAAAATTCATTGAAAAAATATTTGATATAAATGGATTGATATTCTCTCGATAATATGTTTCATTCTCTCACTGATGTCGGACTTCCAAATGATGAGACCAATTCATCTATCCCAAAGGATTCTGGTATAACACCACCTATTAGGATGGGGTGAAACCTTTCTAGATTGAAGATTCTAGACCTTATTCTAGAAAGATAGTCATCTCATTATTTTGAACCTAATTTACAAATGTATGTTCAATTGTTTATTGTATTTATTTCATATTGTTTTTTTTGTATTAATTTTTCTAATAATATTTGGATTTTTTTTATATGTATAGTTTTTCACATTTAGCTATTTTGCACACTGGATTGATTCTACAGAATTATTTTTCTATTCTGTGGGTCTTAGGAAATTAGGTTCTCATTTTTTTCAACATTAGATGTTCAGCCACTAGATTTTATATTAATAAATAATATATTTTATTTGAAATTTACTAATTAGAAAATGATGTTTTAAATTTTTTTCATAGTTTATTGTCTCCGATCGATGATAACATGAGAGAACTTATTTGGGAGGCATGGTAGATTTGTATAGGTGAATATTTTCTTCAATTTTTACAAAACCTAAGAAAGTGATCCATGGATAGAGCTTCTATTTCTATTTTTTACCAGTATTTTTTCTTTCATATTCCTTACTATATCTTATCTCATGTAGGGGATGTATTTTGGTCATACTAGATAGGAGGGACTTTTATAAGTATATTATCATATTATCTTTATAACCTTTGGAGGCAAGAGGCCACACATAGGGTCGAGAGTCATATATTTGGTATACATCAATGACATGTGGTAAGTAATATTATTTATTAATTTATATATACTTTAAATGTGAAATTTTTGTTATATTTTATAGGCTGCTACTAATACCTCTATTATGGAGTTTGAAGTTCACATGGAGATGTACATGGATCCCTATACGTAAAAGCTTTTTCAGACAGACAACACTAGATTATGGTTAGTATTTTTTTAAAATTTTACTGATATGAATTTTTCTCCAATTATATGTGAATGAAATATATGATACTATGACTTCCCATTCATGATAGAGTCAATTAAAGAACAAAGTACATGACATTTTTAAGTTAGGTTTTGATGAGGGGGCTAGGATACAGGTGACTATGCATGGTATCGAAAAATGGTTGGGTGATGGGTATTAGTTCATGATTGAAATGTCACGACCCGACCCTACCCAGGCTCGAGCCGCAACTACACCAAGCCCGCCTCCATAGGCCAGGGGCTGGTGACAAGTGCCGAAGGATAAAAAACTTGGGGAGTCCTTTTCCTAAGTACCTGTACACACACACGCAGCCCACTCAATGCAAAAGTGCAGAGTAAAAAAGAAAAGTCAAGTAAATACATGGAAACTTCTATAAATAAACCACAAAGTACATCGACCTATAAAATTACAAAGTAAAAGATGAAGGTACACTGAAAAGAAATGGGGAAAAACACGCGCCCAACCAGAAAAGGTGCCACAACCCGGCAATAGGTAAACAAAAGAAAAACAACTGGAAGGGTCCCCCACCTGGAACTCGACTCCGACCACCGCACGCGTTCCAAGCTCCTGAACTCCTAAACTCTGCTGAAGTCACGGCCAACTTGTACGTCATCTATAAGGGAACACCAAGTGTGGGCAAAGCCCAAGCAGGGGTGAGTATAAAAATACTCAGTATGATACCCCAAAGGCTCGAGGGAGAAACAAAAGTGGTACCGAAGGGTGATCAGTAGATCAAACAGGGGAAAGTAAAGGAGTACAATAAGGAGTGCAGTAAAGAGTACAGTAAAGAGTCCAGCTCAACCCAACAAGAGGAAAGAAGGTAGACTCTTCCATACACAAGGAGCTAGAAATAGTGAGAAGATGAACTTCCTGCCAAGTCTTCACTACTTATAGCAGGAGAGTAGACTCGTCCAACCACGAGAAGCTAGACACGGAAATCACATGGCATAGCTCGCACGTCTTCACCTCTTCTAGAAAAAGAGTAACCAAACCCAAGAAATGGGTACTGGAACAAGGTATATACATATCCTTATGCTCAATCAAGAAGATCGAACAAGGTCGTAAGGGGATCTCCATCCCGTAGCTCATCCCAAGAAAGTGAGTAGCCAACAGTCCCAGAAGTAAACACCATCGATGCCTAGCATCCCGCACGTCTACCCCGAACTCCAAGTCAAGGGACTCAAATCACTGCACCTTGACACCATCCTCTTTGGGCGGCACTGACTCGCCCTTACGGTTTTAGGTCACGTCACAAGGACGCATCTCGGTGGGGAAAGTGCCCCTCATACTTGATAGTTATGGGGGAATGTCAGACCACACCTCGTCACTGTCCCGCAGTCGAGTGGTCTCCTCAAAGTCGACAGGCGACCCCCTACCCAACCCTGCTGGAGGGTAATCCCTGGAAGTCGATGGGTTCCCATTGGAGGGAGACCCGGCAAGAGTCGATGGGTGCCACACTGCCCAGTCCCGAAAAATGGTAATCCACTGGAGGGAGACCCGGCTAAATTTGTCGACGAGTCCCAATGCCCAGTCCCGTAAAAGGGTACTCCACTGGAGGGAGGCTCAGAACCGTCATCTGGGACCACTTCCCAGCCCAACTGGAGGTAAACCCGGCATCGGGGACCACTTTCCATCCCCACTGGAGGTAAACCCAGAACCACTCTGGTCATCCCTGCAGGATGGTACTGCTCAGTGAACACCGATGTACTGGCCATCCCTACTGGATGGTAACCCACTAGCCATCCCTGCTGGATGGTACTGCACTGGCCATCCCTACTGAATGGTACCCCACTGGCCAGCCCTACTGGAAACAAACTCTTGGCCAGCCCTACTGGAAACAACCTCCGGGGTAGAGGATCGGTGCCCGCGTAATGTGTTGGTCACACCAAATCCACAATAACTCTACCAGGGAACACAAAGAAACGAGAGAAACTCCTCGGGCCTCTCAGGGCGATCACACTCCAATCCACTGAGTCACTGTCAAAGCGGACCGAGACAACTCATCCCAGAAGGTGAGAAAACACCCAAGCTGTACGAGCACATGTAGTCGCAAATGGTGCCGCAGTCCGATGAAAGGGAACGGTACTGAAACCCCTCACAGCTGAAGAAATAGAGGAACCAAACCATCTATGCCGGCCAAACGAGAACAGAACCAGGGGAAAACTCAACCCCGCTGGTCAACAAATGAGAATAGGACCAGGGGAAAAACTCAACCCCACTAGTCAAACAAACGAGAACAGAGGAACCTTCTACGTCGCGAGAGTTCAAAAGTACACAAACCAGAACCCGACACGCACATGGGGCCCACACGGCGTGTGACCCCAAGTCAACCCCAACCAAGCGCACAAACATTCTCAGGTACCAACATCCACATGTACCTCCCAGTGTTTCCGTATACTCCCATAGTATACCCCATCTCCAGCCAAAAGGATAACGTGCACAAGGCACCCAACGTCAACGCGAAGGCGTAACATAACAACTCCAACTTTCCACCTCATCATCCCAGGCATGGCCAACTACATCTCTTCAAGCATTCACTTCACTCTCTCAAGAGTGAACACAATCACACACCAAGGGTTCTCTACAAACACTGCAGGAAGAACCTCCACCGGTCCACCTTTTATATTTCCACATTTAATAAGATCGTACAAGAGGCGCCGATTGCCAGAATAGATTACACCGTTGTAATCCTCATGGAAAAACACGCGAGATCGACTACTTACTCGCCCGAAACGGATATCCGACAGAAAAGTCACCAACACCGCTTTACGCCTGAACGGCGTCCTGTGGTCCCGAGCCTCGGCCCCGAAAACAGTCGGGTGCATCGCACCATTGCGATCCCCTTAGGAAAACACGTCAAAATGACTTCTCACTTGAGTGCAACAGATATCCGGAGAAAAAGATGCAGTCTGGTGCACCGCACATGAGCGGTGCTTCATGGGACCCACATCCCGGTCCTGAAACACAATGAACGGATCACACCATTGCGATCCTCTCGAAAAAGTACACAAGTTTGACTATTCATTTGTCTGAAACAGACACTCGGTGATAAAGCTAGAAAAATCACCGTCAACACCCAAACAGACCTCGCGGGGCCCACACCAGCGTGCGGAATTAATGCGGACAGACTGCACCAATGTAATGCCCTTGGAAAAACACCCAAAATCGACTGCTCGCATGCCCCGAACAGACATCTGATGAAAAAGTTACAAAAAGCTATGTATAGCTCGAAAGACAGGCTATGGGGCCCATGCCTCAACTCCGGTTTCAAGGCCTGAAACCACACTGGAAAACTACGTCTTGACGCCAGGGTCCCAACTCCACTGACAGCGCTCAAAACGGACATTGGATGTGTCCACGCCGTCCAAAACAAGAACCCTCCGGAAAAAACGTCAATTCACTTAAAGACGTGTCGCGCCTCCGAGGCCCCTCGTTTCAGGAATTAAAAATTCCCAAAACCATCTCAAAAAGTCTGCCTCGACGTCTGGAGTACACTTCCATGGACGGCATGCAAAATGGACACCTGTAGCGGAAAATACAGGCGTCCGAAAACTGAGGGGCAAAGCCCCTTGGGCTGGACCGGCCGGTCCGCCAGACCTGGGCCGGCCCGCACCAGTCGGCCCGGCTCGCAGCGCCGGCCCACGGCTTAGCCACGCGCAGACCGGTCATGCTGGCTGGTCGCGCCTACCATGTGAAGACCCGCCTTCGGCGGGTCTTGTCTCCGTGCGGGGGTCGCGCGCCGCTACCCCGCGGTCGCCGCGCCCTGGAGGCTCGCCCCCTCCGCCTAGAGCCGCCGCCTCGCGCGGCCGGCTCCGCCTCGCGTCGGCGCCTCGTTGAGGCCCACTCGCACCGACTCCCAGCACCCCCGCGCCCTGTCTCACCCGCAACGCCGTGCCAATCGAAGTCGCCGCCTCCTGCTGTCGTCCCGAATCGCCGGAAGCCCGCCGGACCACCGCGGAGCCACCGGAAAAACTTCAAACACCCACATTCTTCGCCGGACTGCTGTGAAAGCCTCAAAATTCAGATTTTAAATCCGAAAGGTAAGTCGGAAAGATCATAAAAAGTACTACGCATACATGGTCTTTGATTGCAAATTCGATGGCAAATCGATGCTATAAAACGAGTTCAAAGGTAAATGCCGAATTAAAAACGTAACGTAACCTCCTACCTGTTGGGGCGTTGCCCGACGCTTCACGGAGGGTCCGCCGCCACATCGCTGCCTTGCCGAAGGAGAGGAGGAGAGGAGGTTGAGAGGTTGAGGGAGGGTTTCTCCGGGGGGTGAAAATGAGGGATAGGGGAGGGGAGGAGAGTTTAAATAAATAAACTCTAATTAAAAAAACTTGACCCCTGAAAACACCGACGTCCAAAACCTTCGGCGGGGTCAAGATTAAGCTTTCCCTAGGCCAAAAACCACCTCCCGAGAACAATGGAGGTCTGGTAATTTTAATCTGAGGCCCCTTCCAAAAGTTATAAAATTTAACTTCCGAAGTCGCTAAATTATGAAAACGCCCCTGGGGCCATTTTTCACAGACGGCCCGCACCCGCGAAACTTACACCCCTCCTAGGGTAAACGGCACGTTCTTGACTCAACGGTGCCATCATTTTTCCAATCCGAGCCACTTTCTAAGAGATACTTGAGTTTACCCATTAAACGAATAAATTAATTATTTAATTTATCCGTTTACCATTTCGGAAGCGAGCGAGGGGTCCAAACGCCCCGTGCCGACATGTTTTATGTCATTCCTAGGGTAAGTACCCCATTCTGGACACATCAGTACACTCAGATCTCTAATCTGAAACTCCGTTTAGGAGTTATCCCATTTATTTGGCATGCCCTGTGTGAATGGACTGAAAATTTAATTCTGGCCACACCGGGGCTCGGAATCACACGCCGTCTGAAGGCACTGCTCTGGAATAAAATCACGAATATTTGAAAGTATTTTATAGTCAAAAACCAGGTTCCTAAATCATTCCCTCCTTCAAGATTTTCGTCCCCGAAAAGCAAAACCAGGGAACAACTCAGGGTACTAAGCCTGCACCTAGATCTCCCATACCCAGAAGAACTCTTGCACAATTCTGTATCATCGCACACAGACCAAAGTATTTGATATGTACACATGAGGTCTGCCCTCACCGATGACGTGCATAGGATCACGCACACTTCTTCTCAGGTGAGTCACATGGGAGACGTCGTGCACCCACTCCAGACTTTGGGGCTAGGGCAAGGCGATAGACAACCTCGCCATCCCATCGCACGGTCTCAAACGGCCCGAATGACCTTGGGGGTAGCTCACCTCCCCGATCAAACCTCTACGTCGCATGTCGCGACTGGAATCACTGCACGCACCTGGAACAAGGTCCGGTGATTCCCTCCATTAGAACATCCATATGGTGAAGCACCCAAGGATATCTGGTCACGCAAGATTTCACGGTTGATGTCTCGTAACCAAGACTCTCTTACACGCTCGGAAAGCGATGGATTCGACATCATAAACTGAAGAAAAAGGTCCCACGCCTTTTACCTTACCAACACAGGGTTACACCGACGCCCCGTGCCACCCTAATGACAACTCAAACAAGGATCAGGTAGAAAAACATTTCACACACAGAGTATAACAATTCTACTGCAAAAGGTAGAAGGGTTGTAGAGAGTACATCTTATCACCTCATACTCTACATAATCGTAGACATCCAAAGATCGCAGTTGTCCGCAGTCCCAACTGTCAGCTCCCGGAGCCTGACGTGGACCTCCTAGTGGTGATGGGAAGACCTCGTAAGGTCGTCCTCTACTTCCAGCTCCTCCCGCTCCTCTACTAGCACCACCTCTCTGGGTACTACTCTGATCACGGCGCTGCCTCTGTCATGGTGGTGCACCCACTGCCTGCCCAGTATTCTCAGCGTTCCTGGTCGGGCAGTCTCGTGCCAGGTGACCTCACCCATCGCAAGCATAGCACTGACACTCTTTGGGCTGCACTGGTGCCCTCCGGTGCCACTGTGGTGTAAGACCACGCCCCTGACTCTAGTTATCAGAAAGCCACCTACGTCGAGGTTCTGCTTGCCAATGTCCGCTAGCTGCGGCAGACGTCTCGGCTCCAACGTGCCTTTTGCCACCACCAACTCTAGAACGTGACAGGAAGCTCTCTATCACCAGCGCCTGTTCTAGCACCCCGGCATATGTGGAAATTCCCAGGGGTAATATGACAGCACGAATCTCTCGGCGGAGACCCTGCTCAAACTTTCGCGCTCGGAAGTTGTCGTCGTGGACCAAGTCTGGGTAAAAGTGTGCACGGTCTGCAAAACTAGCCGCGTACTCGGCCACCGTCATCCCTCCCTGCCGAAACTACATGACCTCCTGAATCTGAACGGAGCGTAAGAAGGAGGGGAAAAACTCCTCACGAAACAACAACTGAATGTCTCCCCACGAAAGCGATGACTCGTCAAGAAACTATGTCACCAGACTCCACCAACGCCAAGCTGCTCCACGAAAAAGGTTGGATGCCAAAGCCACTCTCTGATCTGTCGGTGTCTTCACAAGCCTGAAAAGGCGAACCATTGTCTCGAGCCAAACCTCTGCTTCCTGAGGGTCTAGCTCACCACTGAACCTCAGTGGTCTCTGCTGCTGGAACTCATGGAGCGTGGTCAACCTGTGCTCAAGCTCAGCCTGCTCTGCTGAAGCTGTCTGCTGCACAACGGGTGGGGGTGCTGCTACCGGCCCACCCAGAGAAAGGGGCTCTCATGATGGGTCCTGGACTGTGGCCTCGTAGCTCACAGGGTTGTCGTCATGAACCAAATCTAGTATCCTGGCTGGCTGTCTTCGCGAAGACATCCTAGATATTATCAAGGAGTGTCGCGGTCATATGAGCATATATGTATACAACAACAACAACAATGATGGGGAGCTGACTCAAGAAGGACTGTCAAAGACTCAATCCTATGCGATGCACAAACCAAATTTTCCATGCAACAAGTGTCTCAGCATGCTGAGTCGACAAGTGGGTTATCATGGTCCTGGTGAATGGATATGTCGGCTGCCGCACCATCACTCGAATCCCTGGCCTGAGAGTCGCTCTCGAGACACGTTAACACTGTTACCCTAAATCCCAACCAATTCCTTTTTAGGGACGTCCGAACAATGTCCCATGGAACTAACCACCTCTGATACCACTTTGTCACGACCCAACCCTACCCGGACTCGAGACGCAACTACCCCAAGGCCACCTCCATAGGCCAGAGGCTGGCGACAAGCGCCGAAGGTTAAACGACTTGGGGAGGCCTTTGCCTAAGTACTTGTACATACACACGCAGCCCACTCGATGAAAAAGTGAAGAGTAAAAAGAAAATTCAAGTAAAGTACAGGGAAACTGCTATAAATAAACCATAAAGTGCATCGACCTCTAAAAGTACAAAGTAAAAGCTGAAGGTACACTGAAAAGAAAAGGGGAAAAACATGCACCCAACCAGAAAAGGTGCCACAACCCAGCAATAGGTAAACAAAAGAAACACAGTTGGAAGGGTCCCCCACCTGGAACCCAACTCCGACCACTACACGTGGTCCAAGCTCCTGAACTCCTAAGCTCCGCTGAAGTCACGGCCAACCTGTCTGTCGTCTGAAAGGGCACACCAAGTGCGGGTAAAGCCCAAGCAGGGGTGAGTTTAAAAATACTCAGTAGGATACCCCAAAGGCTCAAGGGAGAAACAAAGGAGGTACCGAAGGGTGAGCAGTAGATCGAACAGGGGAAAGTAAACGAGTACAACAAGGAGTGCAGTAAAGAGTATAGTAAAGATTCCAGCTCAACCCAACAAGAGGAAAGAAGGTAGACTCGTCCAGACATAAGGAGCTGGAAATGGTGAGAAGATGAACTTCTCGTCGATTCTTCGCTACCTATAGTAGGAGGGTAGACTCATCCAACCACGAGAAGCTAGACACGGAAAGCACGTGTCATACCCCTACGCGTCTTCGCCTCTCCTGGAAGGAGAGTAACCAAACCCAATAAGTGGGTACTAGAACAAGGTATATACATATCCTTATGCTCAATCAAGAAGCCTGAACAAGTTCGTAAGGGGATCTCCATCCCGTAGCTCAGCCCAAGAAAGTGAGTATCCAACCGTCCTAGAAGTAAAAACCATCGATGCCCAGCATCCCGCACGTATGCCACGAACTGCAAGTCAAGGGACTCAAATCACCGCACCTTGACACTATCCACTTTGGGCGGCACTGACTCACCCGCACAGTTTTAGGTCGCATCACAAGGACGCATCTCGGTGGGGAAAGCACCCCTCATACTTGAGAGTTCTGGGGGAATGTCAAACCACACCTCGTCACTACCCCGCAGTCAAGTGGTCTCCTCAAAGTCGATAGGCGACCCCCTACCCAGCCCCGCTAGAGGGTAACCCCTAGAAGTTGACAGGTTCCCATTGGAGGGAGACCCGACAAAAGTCGATGGGTGCCACACTGCCCAGTCCCAAAAAAGGGTAATCCACTAGAGGGTGAGCCGGCTAAAGTCATCGAAGAGTCCCAATGCTCAGTCCCATAAAAGGGTACTCCACTGGAGGGAGGCTCGGAACCGTCATCGGGGACCACTTCCTAGACCAGCTGGAGGTAAACCCGGCATCGGGGACCACTTCCCAGCCCCGCTGGAGGTAAACCCGGAACCGCTCTGGCCATCCCTGCTGGATGGTACTGCTTAGTGAACACCGCTATACTAGCCATCCCTACTGGATGGTATCCCACTGGCCATCCTTGCTGGATTGTACTGCACTGGCCATCCCTGCTGGATGGTACCGCACTGGTCAGCCCTGCTGGAAACAAACTCCTGGCTAGCCCTACTCGAAACAACCTCCTGGGTAGAGGATCAATGCCCGAGTAATGTGTTGGTCACACTGAATCCACAAGAACTCTACCAGGGAACACGGAGAAACGGAAGAAACTCCCCGGGCCTCTCAGGGCGATCACGCTCCAATCCGCTGAGTCACTGTCGAAGCGGACCGAGACAACTCATCCCAAAAGGTGAGAAAACACCCACACTATATGAGCACACGTAGTCGCAAACGGTGTCACAGTCCAATGAAAGGGCATGGTACTGAAACCCCTCACAGCTGAAGAAACAGAGGAACCAAACCATCTATGTCGTCCAAACGAGAACAGAACCAGGGGAAAACTCAACCCTGCTGGTCAACAAATGAGAACAAGACCAGGGGAAAAACTCAACCCCACTGGTCAAACAAACGAGAACAGGACCAAGGGAAAAACTCAACCCCACTGGTTAAACAAATGAGAACAGAGGAACCCTCTACGTCACGAGAGGTCAAAAGTACACAAAGCAGAACACGACACGCACTTGGGGCCCACACGAGGTGTGACCGCAAGTCAACCCCAACCATGAGCACAAACATTCTCAGGTAACAACATCCACATGTACATCCCAGCATTTCTTTATACTCCCAGAGTATACCCCGTCTCCAGCCAAAAGGCTAATGTGAACACGTCACCCAACGTCAACGCAAATGCGTAACGTAACAACTCCAACTTTCCACCTCATCGGCCCAGGCACGGCCAACTACATCTCTTCAAGCATTCACTTCACTCTCCCAAGATTGAACGCGATCACATGCCAAGGGTTCTCTACAAACACCGTAGGAAGAACCTCCACCAGTACACCTTTCATATTTCCACATTTAATAAGATCGCACAAGAGGCTCTGCTTGCCTAAACAGATTACACCATTGTAATCCTCGCGGAAAAACATGCGAGATCGACTACTTACTCTCCCCAAAAGGATATCCGACGGAAAAGTCGCCAACACCGCTTTACGCCCGAACGGCGTCCTGTGGTCCTGAGCCTCAGCCCCGAAAATAGTCGGGCGCATCGCACCATTGCGATCCCCTCGGGAAAACACGTCAAAAGGACTGCTCACTTGAGTGCAACGGATATTCGGAGAAAAAGATGCAGTTCGGCGCACCGCACAGAAGCGGTGATTCATGGGACCCACATCCCGGTCCTGAAACACAACGAACGGATCACACCGTTGCGATCCTCTCAAAAAAGTACACAAGTTTGACTATTAATTTGTCTGAAACGGACACCCAGTGATAAAGCTGGAAAAATCACCGTCAACGCCCAAACGGCCCTCGCGGGGCCCTCACCAGCGTGCGGAATTAAAGCAGGTAGACTGCGCCAATGCAATGCCCTTGGAAAAACACCCAAAATCGACTACTCGCACACCCCGAACGGACGTCCGATGAAAAAGTTACAAAAAGCTGCGCACAGCTCGAAAGACGGGTCGTGGGGCCCATGCCTCAACTTCAGTTTCAATGCCCGAAACCACAATGGAAAACTATGTCTCGATGCCAGGGTCCCAACGCCGCTAACGGCGCTCAAAACGAACGTCGGATGTGTCTGCGCCGTCCAAAACAAGAACCCCCCGAAAAAACGTCAATTCACTTAAAGACGCGTCGCGCCTCCGAGGCCCCTCGTTTCGGGAATTAAAAATTCTAGAAACTATCTCAAAAAGTCCGCCTCGACGTCTGGAGTACACTGCCACAGACGGCATGCAAAACGGACGCCCGTAGCGGAAAATACGGGCGTCCGAAAACTGAGGGGCAAAGCCCCTTGGGCCGGCTGTGGACTCGCGGTCCACGCGCAGACCGGCCACGAGGGCCAGTCGTTCCTGCCACGTGAAGACCCGCCTTCGGCGGGTCTTGTCTCTGCGCGGGGGTCACGGGCCGCGACCCCACGGTCGCCGTGCCCCGACGGCTCGGCCCCACCACCTGGAGACGCTGCCTCGCGCGTCTGGCTCCGCCTCGCACCGACGCCCCGTTGAGGCCCGCTCGCACTGACGCCCAGTGCCCCCGCGCCCCAGCTCACCCACATCACCGTGCCAACCGAAGCTGTCACCTCCTGCCGCCGTCCCGGATCTCCGGAAGCCCGTCGGACCACCGCGAAGCCGCCAGAAAAACTTCAAACACCTGCATTCTTCGTCGGACCGCTATGAACGCCTCAAAACTTGGATTTTAAATCCGAAAGGTGCATCAGAAAGATCATAAAAAGTACTATGCATACATGGGATTTGATTGCAAATTCGATGGCAAATCGATGCTAGAAAATGAGTTCAAAGGTAAATATGGAATTAAAAACACAACGTAACCTCCAACCTGTTGGGGCGTTGCCCGACGCTTCACGGAGGGTCCGCCGCCACGCCGTTGCCTTGCCGGACGGGAGGAGGAGAGGAGGAGGTTGAGAGGTTGAGGGAGGGTTTCTTCAGGGGGTGAAAATGAGGGAGAGGGGAGGAGAGGAGAGTTTAAATAAATAAACTCTAATTAAAAAAACTCAACCCCTGAAAACACCCGCGTCCAAAACCTCTGGCACGGTCAAGATTAAGATTCCCCTAGGCCAAACACCACCTCTCGAGCACAACGGCTATCTCGGAATTTTAATCCAAGGCCCCATCCAAAAGTTATAAAATTTAACATCCGAAGCCGCTAAATTATGAAAATGCTCTTGGGGCCATTTTTCACAGACGGCCCGCGCCCGCGAATCTTACACCCCTCCTAGGGTAAACGGAACGTTCTTGAATCAACAGTGGCCTCGGTTTTCCAATCTGAGCCACCATTTAAGAGATACTTGAGTTTACCAATTAAACGAATAAATTAATTATTTAATTTATCCGTTTAACGTTCCGGAAGCGAGCGAGGGGTTTAAACGCCCCGTGTCGACATGTTTTATGTCATTCTTAGGGTAAATATCCTATTCTGGACTCATCTGTACACTCAGATCTCTGATCTAAAACTCCGTTTAAGAGTTATCCCATTTATTTGTCATGCCCAGTGTGAACGCACTGAAAATTTAATTCTGGCCACACCGGGGCTCGGAATCGCACGCCGTCTGAAGGCGCTGCTCTGGAATAAAATCAAAAATATTCTAAAGTATTTTATAGTCAAAAACCTGGTTCTTAAATCATTCCATCCTTCAATATTTTTGTCCCTGAAAAGCAAAACCAGAGAACAACTCAGGGTACTAAGCCCGCACCTGGCTCTCCTGTACCTAGAAGAACTCTTGCACAGTTCTGCATCACCGCACACAGACCAAAGGATTTAATCTGTTCACGCGAGGTCTTCCCTCACCGATGATGAGAATAAAAGCACGCACACTTCTTCTTAGGTGAGTCATGTGGGAGATGTCGTGCACCCACTCCAGACTTTGGGGCTAGGGAAAGCTGGTAGACAACCTCGCCATCCCTTCGCACGGTCTCAAACGGCCCGAAGGACCTCAGGGGTAGATCACCTCCCCGATCGAACCTCTATGTCGCATGTCGCAACTGGAATCACTGCACGCACCTGGAACAAGGCCCGGTGATTCCCTCCTTCAGAACATCCATTTAGTGAAACACCCAAGGATATCT
This sequence comes from Viscum album, assembly GCA_963277665.1. NCBI lineage: Eukaryota > Viridiplantae > Streptophyta > Magnoliopsida > Santalales > Viscaceae > Viscum > Viscum album. Next base: position 2,134,244,202 of record OY728148.1, read on the forward strand.
GGTCACACCAGATTTCACAGTCAATGTTTCGCAACCAAGACTCTCTTACACGCTCGGAAAGTGATAGATTCGACACCATCGAATGAAGAAAAAGGTCTCACGCCTTTTACCTTACCAACATAGGGTTACACCGATGCCCCGCGCCACCCTGGTGACAACTCAAACAAAAAGAAGGGAGAAAAAAATTTCACACAGAGAGTCTAAAAATTATACTGCAAAAAGTAGAAGGGTTGTAGAGAGTACCTCTTATCACCTCATGCTCTGCCGGATCGTAGAAATCCAAAGCTCGCGGCTGTCCGCGGTCCCAACTGTCAGCTCCCGGAGCCTAACGTGGACCGCATAGTGGTGATGGGAAGACCTCGTAAGTTCGTCCTCCACTTCCAGCTCCTCCCGCTCCTCTGCTAGCACCACCTCTCTGGGTACTACTCCTATCACGGCGTTGCCTCTGTCATGGTGGTGCACCCGCTGCCTGCCCGGTATTCTCAGCGTGCCTGGTCGGGCAGTCCCATGCCAAGTGACCTCGCCCATCGCAAGCATAGCACCGACTCTCTTCGGGCTGCACTGGTGCCCTCCGGCGCCACTGTGGTGTACAACCACGCCCCTGAGTCCGGTTATCGGAAATCCACCTACGTCGAGGTTCTGCTTGCCGACGTCTGCTAGCTGCGGCAGACGTCTTGGCTCCAACGTGCCTACTGCCACCACCAACTCTAGAATGTGACAGGAATATCCTTATCACCAGTGCTTGTTCTAGCACCCTGACATATGTGGAAATTCCCAAGGGTACTATGACAACACGAATCTCTCGGTAGAGACCCTTATCAAACTTCTGTGCTCGGAAGTTGCCGTCGTGGACCAAGTCCGGGTAAAAGCGTGCACGGTCTGCGAAACTAGTCGCGTACTCGGCCACCGTCATCCCTCCCTACTGAAACTGCAGGAGCTCCTGAATCTGAACGGAGAGTAATAAGGAGAGGAAAAACTCCTCATGAAACAAAAACTGAAAGTCTTCCCACGAAAGCGACGACTCTTCAAGAAACTGATTCACCCGACTCCACCAACGTCAAGCTGCTCCACGAAAAAGGTTGGCTACCAAATCCACTCTCTGATCTGTCAGTGTCTGCACAAGCCTGAAAAGGTGAACCACTCTCTCGAGCCAAACCTCTTCTGCCTGAGGGTCTGGCTCCCCACAGAACCTCAGCGGTCTCTGCCGTTGGAACTTGCGGAACGCGCTCAAGCTCAGCCTGCTCTACTGAAGCTATCTGCTGCTCAACAGGTGGGGGTGCTGCTACCAGCCCACCCAGAGAAAGGGGCTCACATGATGGGTCCTGTACTATGGCCTCATAGCTCACAGGGTCGTCATCACGAACCAAAGTTGGTATTCTGGCTGACTGTCTTCGCGGAGACATCCTGAATATTATCAAGGAGTGCCACGGTCAGATGAGCATACATGTATACCACAACAACAACAGCGATGGATAGATGAATCAAGAAGGACAGTCAAATAATCAATCATATGCGATGCACAAACCAAATTTTCCCTGAAACAAGTGTCTCAGCATGCCGAGTCAATAAGTGGGTTATCAGGGTCCTGGTGAATGGATACGTCGTCCGCCTCACCATCATTGGACTCCCTGGCCTGAGAGCCGCTCTCGAGACACATTAACACTGTTGCCTAAATCCCAAACAATTCCTTTTTAGGGACATCTGAACAACATCCCAAGGAACGAACCACCTCTGATACCACTTTGTCACGACCCGACCCTACCCAGGCTCGAGCCGCAACTACCCCAAGCCCGCCTCCATAGGCCAGGGGCTGGCGACAAGCGCCACAGGCTAAATAACTCAGGGAGGCCTTTGCCTAAGTACCTTTACACACACACACAGCCCACTCAATGCAAAAGTGCAGAGTAAAAAAAGAAAATTCAAGTAAAGTACAAGGAAACTACTATAAATAAACCACAAAGTGCATCAACCTCTAAAAGTACAAAGTAAAAGCTGAAGGTACACTGAAAAGAAAAGGGGAAAACACATGCCCAACCAGAAAAGGTTCCACAACCTGACAACAGGTAAACAAAAGAAAAACAACTTGAAGGGTCCCCCACCTGGAACCCGACTCTGACCACCGCACGCTGTCCAAGCTCCTGAACTCCTAAGCTCTGCTGAAGTCACGACCAACCTGTCTGTCGTCTGCAAGGGCACACCAAGTGCGGGCAAAGACTAAGCAGGGGTGAGTACAGAAATACTCAGTAGGATACCCCGAAGGCTCGAGGGAGAAACAAAAGAGGTACCGAAGGGTGAGCAGTAGATCAGATAGGGGAAAGTAAAGGAGTACAACAAGGAGTGCAGTAAAGATTAAAGTAAAGAGTCCAGCTCAACCCAACAAGAGGAAAGAAGGTAGACTCGTCCAGACACAAGGAGATGGAAACGGTGAGAAGATGAACTTCTCGTCGAGTCTTTGATACTTATAGCAGGAGAGTAGACTCGTCCAACCACGAGAAGATAGACATGGAAAGCACGTGGCATACCCCGCGCGTCTTCGCCTCTCTTGGAAGGAGAGTAACCAAACCCAAGAAGTGGGTACTGGAACAAGGTATATACATATCCTTATGCTCAATCAATAAGCCCGAACAAAGGTCGTAAGGGGATCTCCATCCCGTAGCTCAGCCCAAGAAAGTGAGTAGCCAACAGTCCCAGAAGTAAACACCATTGATGCCCAGCATCCCGCACGTTTGCCCCGAACTGCAAGTCAATGGACTCAATTCACCACACCTTGACACTATCCGCTTTGGGCGGAACTGACTCGCCCGCACGGTTTTAGGTCACGTCACAAGGACGCGTCTCGGTGGGGAAAAGTGCCCCTCGTACTTGAGAGTTCTGGGGGAACGTCAAACCACACCTCATCACTGCCCCGCGGTCGAGTGGTCTCCTCAAAGTTGACAGGCGACCCCCTGCCCAGCCCCGTTGGAGGGTAATCCTTGAAAGTCGACGGGTTCCCACTGGAGGGAGACCCGGAAAGAGTCGACTGGTGCCACACTGCCCAGTCCCGAAAAAGGGTAATCCACTAGAGGGTGACCCGACTAAAGTTGTCGACGAGTCCCAATGCCCAGTCCCGTAAAAGGGTACTCCACTGGAGAGAGGCTTGGAACCGTCATCGGGGACCACTTCCCAGCCCAGCTGGAGGTAAACCCCACATCAGGGACCATTTCCCAGCCCAGTTGGAGGTAAAGCCGACATCGGGGACCACTTCCCAGTCCCGCTGGAGGTAAACCCAGAACCGCTCTGGCCATCCCTGCTGGATGGTACTGCTTAGTGAACACTGTTGTACTGGCCATCCCTGCTGGATGGTAACCCACTGGCCATCCCTGCTGGATGGTACTGCACTGGTCATCCCTGCTGGATGGTACCCCACTGGCGAGCCCTGCTGGAAACAAACTCCTGGGAAACCCTGCTGGAAAAACCCTCCTGGGTAGAGGATCAGTGCCCGCGTAATGTGTTGGTCACACCTAATCCACAAGAACTCTACCACGGAACACAAAGCAATGAGAGAAACTCCTCGGGCCTCTCAGGGCGATCATGCTCCAATCTGCTGAGTCACTGTCGAAGCGGACCGAGACAACTCATCCTAGAAGGTGAGAAAACACCCACGTTGTACGAGAACACGTAGTCGCAAACAATGTCGCAGTCTGATGAAAGGGCACGGTACTGAAACCCCTCACATCTGAAGAAACAGAGGAACCAAACCATCTATGTCGGCCAAACGAGAATAGAACCAGGGAAAAACTCAACCCTGCTGGTCAACAAACGAGAACAGGACTAGGGGAAACACTCAACCCCACTAGTCAAACAAACGATAACAGGACCAGGGAAAAAAATCAACCCCACTGGTCAAACAAACGAGAACAGAGGAACCCTTTACGTCGCGAGAGGTAAAAAGTATGCAAAGCAGAACACGACATGCACATGGGGCCCACACGATGTGTGGCCCCATGTCAACCCCAACCAAGCGCACAAACATTCTTAGGTACCAACATCCACATGTACCTCCCGCATTTCCGTATAATCCTAGAGTATACCCCATCTCCAGCCAAAAGGCTAACATGCACAAGGCACCCAACGTCAACGTGAAGGCGTAACGTAACAACTCCAACTTGCCACCTCATCGGCCCAGGCACGACCAACTACATCTCTTCTAGCATTCACTTCACTCTCCCAATAGTGAACGCGATCACACACCAAGGGTTCTCTGCAAACACCGCAGGAAGAACCTCCACCGGTACACCTTTCATATTTCCAAATTTAATAAGATCACGCAAGAGGCTCCACTCGCCTGAACAGATAACACCGTTGTAATCCTTGCGGAAAACACGCGAGATCGACTACTTACTCGCCCCAAACAGATATCTGACGGAAAAGTTGCCAACACCGCTTTATGCCCGAACGACATCCCGTTGTCCCGAGCCTCAGCCCGGAAAACAGTCGGGCGCATCGCACCATTGAGATCCCCTCGGGAAAACACGTCAAAAGGACTGCTCACTTGAGTGCAACGGATATCCAGAGAAAAAGATGCAGTCATGCGCACCGCACACGAGCGGTGCTTCATAGGACCCGCATCCCAGTCCCAAAACACAACGAACGGATCGCACTGTTGCAATCCTCTCAAAAAAGTACACAAGTTTGACTATTCATTTGTCTGAAACGGAGATCCGGTGATAAAGCTGGAAAAATCACCGTCAATGCCTAAACAGCCCTCGCGTGGCCCGCACCAGCGTGCGGAAATAAAGAGGGCAGACTGCGCCAATGCAATTCCCTCGGAAAAACACCCAAAATCGACTGCTCGCACGCCCCGAACGGACGTTCGATGAAAAAGTTACAAAAAGCTGCGTACAGCTCGAAAGATGGGCCGTGAGGCCCACGCCTCAACTCCGGTTTCAATGCCCGAAACAACACTAGAAAACTACGTCTCGACGCCAGGGTCCCAACGCTGCTGACGGCGCTCAAAATGGACGTCGGATGTGTCTGCGCCGTCCAAAACAAGAACCCCCCCCCCCCCCGAAAAACGTCAATTCACTTAAAGAGGCATTGCGCCTCTGAGGCCCCTTGTTTCGGGAATTAAAAATTCCCGAAACCATCTCAAAAAGTCTGCATCGACATATGGAGTACACTTCCGCATACGTCATTCAAAACGGACGCCCGTAGCGGAAAATATGGGCGTCCGAAAACTGAGGGGCAAAGCCCCTTGGGCTGGACCGGCCGGTCCGCCCGGCCTGGGCCAGCCGTGGACTCGTGGTCCATGCACAGATCGTCCCCAAGGGCCGGCCGCGTGAAGACCCGCCTTCGGCGGGTCTTGTCTCCGCGCGGGGTTCACGCGCCGCGCCCCGGCGGCTCGGCCCCGCCGCCGCCTCGCGCGGCCGGCTCCGCCTCGCGTCGGCGCCCCGTTGAGGCCCGTTCACGCCGATTCCCAGCACCCCCGCGCCCCGGCTCACTCGCGGTGTCGTTCCCACCGAAGCCGTTGTCCCGGATCGCCGGAAGCCCGCTGGACCACCGCGGAGCCGTCAGAAAAACTTCAAACACCCGCATTCTTCGCTGGACCGCTGTGAACGCCTCAAAACTCAGATTTTAAATCCGAAAGGTGTGTCGGAAAGATCATAAAAAGTACTACTCATACATGAGATTTAATTACAAATTATATGGAAAATCGATGCTAGAAAACGAGTTCAAAGGTAAATGCGGAATTAAAAACGTAACGTAACCTCCTACCTGTTGGGGCGTTGCCCGACGCTTCACGGAGGGTCCGCCGCCGCTCCGCTGCCTTGCCGAAGGGGAGGAGGAGAGGAGGAGGTATAGAGGTTGAGGGAGGGTTTCTCCAAGGGGTGCAAATGAGGGAGAGGGGAGGAGAGTAGAGTTTAAATAAATAAACTCTAATTAAAAAAACTCAACCCCTGAAAACACCCGTGTCCAAAATCTCTGGCACGGGTAATATTAAGCTTCCCCTAGGCCAAACACCACCTCCTGAGCACAATGGAGGTCTCATAATTTTAATCTGAGGCCCTGTCCAAAAGTTATAAAATTTAACGTCTGGAGTCGCTAAATTACGAAAATGCCCCTAGGGCCATTTTTCACAGACGGCCCGCGCCCGTGAAACTTACACCCCTCCTAGGGTAAACGGCATGTTTTGGACTCAACGGTGCCCTCTGTTTTCCAATCCGAGCCACCGTTTAAGAGATACTTGAGTTTACCCATTAAACGAATAAATTAATTATTTAATTTATCCGTTTAACGTTCCGGAAGCGAGCGAGGGGTCCAAATGCCCCGCACCGAAATGTTTTATGTCGTTCCTAGGGTAAATACCACATTTCGGACCCATCCGTACACTCAGATCTCTAATCCGAAACTCCGTTTAGGAGTTATCCCATTTATTTGGCATGCCTAGTGTGAACGCACTGAAAATTTAATTTCGGCCACACCGGGGCTCGGAATCGCACGCCGTATGAAGGCACTGCTCTGGAATAAAATCACGAATATTCCAAAGTCTTTTATAGTCAAAAACCAGGTTCTTACAGAAACCTAATAGTTATTATGGTACTTCAATGATGTCATCGGTCAGATTGAATCGATATCATATAGAGTCTTCATCATCTTCCGCTGCACAATATAACAAGATGTTTTGAGATCATGTGGGATGATACATCGAATGTAGATAGAGATAGTTGAGGATCATGGGAAACATCATCATAGAGATGAGTATGTGTTGAGGTATATGTGATGGCTTGCACATAGTGTTAGTATAGAGTATCCTCCCCCTTACCCATCAGGTGATCCTCCTCCCCCTAATATGAGTTGATGATTAATTATTTTTATATCTATTATTAATTTTGTTCTGATAACCATGTTATGTGTGAAATGGTGTAATAATGTTATGAATAGTTTTATTATATTTTTTCTAATTTTTTATTTTTAATCATTTAATTATTTTTAAATTATTTAAGTAATTGCGATAGATTTGGTAATCCATCACAAATAATTTTTTAAAAAAATCCAAATGTTTTTGTGATGGTGGTCATAGTTCTTTGCAAACAACTATTTTCACAATGGTCCATCACAATTACCTTTTTAAAAAAATTCAGGGATTATTTTCAACGAGAGTCATAACCCATTGTGAATAATTATTTTATTGTGATTGTTTTTTGCAAATAAGTATATTTTTATGACATTTACTATGATGTGTTTTTTTATAGAATCCCATCATAAAAATTCATTAGCAATGAGATTCCCTCATAAAAGTGTAAAACTCTTGTTGTCAAGGTAGAGGGGTCATTAGTAAATTTGAGTACATTATTTGAAAATTTCTAACCAATCTCTTCAATCTATTCATTTTAGAAAACATAATCTAGATTTAATTCATTTTCAAAGATTAATTTATCAATAAAATAATGAGAGTCTAAAGCCTTCATTCACTACTGGAAATATGACTTTTACCAACGGTTTTGGCCAAACCGTTGGTATAGTTCATTAATTTGGACCTATACCAACCGTTTGCCAAAACCGTTGGTATAGGTAACTTATATGGACCTATACCAACGGTTTTGGACAAACCGTTGGTATAGGGGGGGACCTATAGGACCTATACCAACGGTTTTGGCCAAACCGTTGGTATAGGTCCATTATAGAGACCCTATACCAACGGTTTGGCCAAACCGTTGGTATAGGTCCCCCCTATACCAACGGTTTGTCCAAAACCGTTGGTATAGGTCCTAAAATAAAAGGACCTATACCAACGTTTTTTAGAACCGTTGGTATAGGTCCTTCGATTTTTAATCGAATCTTCTTACCGAGAACATTATATAAATCAAATTTTAAAATTATTAAAACAATACATATATATATATATTTATGAAATTATGTTCACAAAAGTCATGTTAGGTTAGTGGTTAAGTCATTCAATTATAAACTAGAGGTCCTGGGATCAAATCCCACTGAATGTTTTTTTTTTGAAATACATATACCAACGGTTTTGAGAACCGTTGGTATAGGTTTTCATATTACTTATACCAACGGTTTTCCCAAAACCGTTGGTATAGACCTATTGTCACGGCTTACTTGCCAACGGTCCTCCAAACCGTTGGTATAGCCTATACCAACGGATTGAGGGCCTATACCAACGGTTCCAAACCGTTGGTATAGGGTATTTTTCCAGTAGTGATTAGTATAATTATATTATGCAAAATGAAAATTTCTTCTTTAGAACAACATAGAAATTGAAAATGGTGCACAGTAAAACTAGTTTGTTCTTCATGAGGGTATTTAATTGAATAAAGTATGGTAAAATACATAGTTTCTCACTAATAGTCATGGAAAGAGTCCCTTCATATATATTTATTATTGTTTTAGATATCTTGAGAAATGGTCTACCAATAATGATGGGTGAATGAGTCTTATTTTTTCTTTCCTCCATGTTTGAAATGTAGAAATCAAGAGGGAGAAAAAACCTTTTACACTCAACAAAACATCTTTTAAAACACCTATTGGATAGAAAATCGCTTGGTTATCATGTTGTACAACTAATCAAGTAAGTTTATGTTCCCCTATCTATAAATATGAATATATTTAGTAGGACATAATATTAATTAATTCCATTAAATCACATAATGAATTGAAAAATATATTCCCTCCTATGGTACATGTGATAAAAAGGATACCTGGATCATGAAATTTCAGTGGTATTTTTGTGGTTTCAAGTGCACAAACATTTTTACTTGGTCTTACCTTTTCATTACATCGTATTTTTCTCATCTTTGTACACATATATTTTACTATTTTCTCATACCTTGGAATCTAGTTAATGGAATCCAATAAAGGGATATTGATCTCTACTTTACTAAAGACTTACAGGATCTCCTATTGTAGTTATTATTCATTGGATTTCATATGTTCTTTTATCATTTCATGGAAGGGTGGTTGGGGATGATTTGGATCATCTATTTTGGCTTTCCCTTTGTATTTCATCATAGGGTTTTTTCCACAAGTACTTACTCTCTAGGTTCTTTTCCAAGGGAAAATTTTTCAGGTTTAGTGGGCTTTCCACTTATTGGATTCATCTCTAGATAGTGATTCTTCACTACTTCCAAACTCCTTGCCACTCCTTAATGGAATAAAAATAACATTTCTTCTAGGGATAGGAATGGATTGGTTAGGAAGGTTACTAAATCCTTGTTTTATCAATTAACTAAATGATGATTGGATTTGTTTGTTGGACTTTGAAATTTCTTTCATTTGATCCCCCATTTAATGTTTTCAAGCTTTCCTCAGTTGATAGATTATAAAAGGTGTAGAGTTCCGTCTTTGATAGGGTGGTGGAAAGAATGTTTTTAGAAACCTTGTTGAAATGGTGGTCGCTGAAGTTTTTGTTTTCCATTTCCATATTGAAGGTTGGAATACTCTCTACTTCCTTGGTTGTAGATTAGTTGTTGTTGGAACTATATCTAGTACATATAATCACAAATTTCAGTGTAGTGGTCTTGAGAGTAACATAATTTCTAGACTCTTAGAGGCATGTAACATGATGATTCTTTTATCGTGTTCAATGCTAAAGTTATCACAATATAGGTTAGTTATTTAATTTTAGTTTCAAGTAATGATGAATCAGAACTGTTTTCCTCATGTACTCCCCTTGTGGTAGTTCTTATACAAAATTATTTATAGTTCTAGTAAATCCTTTCAATTAACTCTTTGATTTCAGTAGGTGACTTCTTGATCAGTGCTCCTCTGGTGGAAGCATAAAAGAGATTCTGATCACTATCCATCAACCCATGGAAAATGAATATCAAGAAAAAATTCTCTTCATAGGGTTGGTATTTTTATGAGTTAGTTAATCCCATGAATCTTTCCAAAAACTCTAAAGTGTCTCTCCACATTCTTGTTTGATTACATATATATCTTTTATCAGCTGGACACTCCTTGATGTAGGGATGTACATATGGAGGAAGGCTTGGTGTTGTTCATCCCAAGTGGTGATCTATCTAGGTCAGATGTTCTAGAGACACTCATTGGAAGATCCTTCAAGAAAGAAGGGAAATGTCTTCCAGTTGATATGAACCACAGTGGATCCTCTAGGTTTAAAGCCATTATAGACTTCTCAAAATCCTCATAGGTTTATTTTAGGGTATTCTCCCAAAAAACCATGAATCTTAGGTGGGTAACATAGAATTTTATTTTTAATATCACAATATTATTGATCATTCATTTGTAACTATAGGTTGTTGTTGTTGAAATTAGGTTCATACAGTTCTCTTAAAGTCTTATTCAATTGATCTTGATTGTCTTTTATGTTTTCATTATCTTGAGTGACTCTGGTGTAAAAAGTGTGAGGGGATGGTGAGTCAATCAATGGTATACTGACAAACTACCATTCAATTTCCTCTATGATTCTCAATGTTCTGAATGTTACTAGAAAAGTTCATTCAACATCTAGATCAAAACTATGGGATGAATTGGATCTGGTCATTTGTTGCATTCATTTTAAAACAAAAGTAAAACAAAAATAATGGTCTTCCCGATAATTATGTCAGGTTTGATGAGTGGCCCATCATTGGGCCCTCATCAAAACAATTTTTAAACCCATGATAATGCAATAGTAGTGGAATCAGATTTGTGTCTGAAGGAGTAGTGGAATCAGATTTGTCTCCAAAGGGAAATGTTTCATGGATGTGTTCTCCTTTTTTTTGGTGGGTTCAATGTGTGATAACGATAAAAGAATTAAATTGGATTCGTTCCTAAATTTAGATTTAGAGATAGCGGCCAATCATCAGATCATCCCCTTACCTCGCTTGTAAAATTATTATTCTATTTTGAGTCTCTTGTATTCTCTCTCTAACCAAGTGAAATCTCACTTAGATTACCTTCTTGTGGAAGTGTCGATTGGAGTAGGGGAGTAAAATGATCACTGTAACCCTGACCATCACCTGGCCTGATGATTGGCTTTCACCAATCATCCATCTCTTCACCCACTTCTCACTACCCCGTGTAGTGGAGTCAGAGTGCTCGCATGTTCAATCCAGAGACAGAAGGATGAAAATTTTAAAGTGCCAATGCATAAGAAAATATCCTAAAACCTAAACATGCTCAACTATATCCAGAGAAATCAATGGAATAGAAAATCGATAAGAACAATGAATTCATTTATAGGGAAGTAAGGAGAATGTCGTCAGATCAGCTACTAATGATTTAGTGTGCCATTACCATATATTTACAGGTAATGAAAATAAATAGAAAGGAGAAAACAAAGATACATAGCTCTGGTTTGATGAACACAGAAGCAGCCTCATTATTTAGTGAACAGTTAACCTTTTATCGGGAAATGCTTTGAGTTATTTAATCTTCCATTTCCAGCCACGTGATTAGCATGATCTTCTATTTCAATGAACCCAACCGGTCTGAATTATTCCAAACATTTTGTGCCAAATTCCTTCTCTTCAGACCACCGCCACATGTACACCTCAATGGCGGAGATTTATCCAAATCAGAGCCGACAATTTTTTTTCAGTAAATCATTCTCCTCACATGATCAAGCTTTGTATTCCTTCACAAAGAATTATAGAGATGAATTGTTTCTCTACGAAGAGGAGACGATGTACGTGTTGAGAAAGAGATTTCGATTCGAAATCATCCTTTGGGATTCACGGAATAGGATTGGGCTTGTGATGTTGGGTATTAACATATCCAGATGTGTGTCTTGGAATTGGACTTATGGACAGTGCTTGGAAATGCCTGGAACTCGGCCTTCATCAGCCTCTATTTTTTTGATTTTGTCTTCAACTAACAAAATTCATGCGACATCCAGTTCCAATCAATCTTCCACTTGGAAACTGGTGTTCATCAAACTTTGACATCAATTTTGATTTCATCATGTGTGTTCGGACAAGCTCGGGTTCAAATCTATTGATTCCGCAATCATGTGGCAGCCACATGCTCCAACAATTCTTCATTTAGACACACTTGGCTTCGATCGGCCTCAAGTTCCATTCAGACATCTCGAGCCACATTCAGAACTCGATTTCTCTTCAATTCAGCCATGACTTTCGTGGAACACCCATTTTCATCAATTAGTATGAACAAGCCTTGCATTGATTCTCGGTCTCTACATGGGCCTACCAACACTGGTGAACAAAGGTGCTCTCCCTCATCCTCATGCACTTGAGCGAGCATGATGAGGTCAACATTTCAAATGATGGATTCACTTACAGTAATCTTTACACAGGCAAAAATTCAAACTCATAGCATGAACCTATTCAAGATCGAGAAACCAGTGAGCTGGGAAAGTTTGGAGTCCATACCTGCACAGGGAACAAAAAACACACTAGTGCACACAATTTTCCACTGTCTTCATAACAACTCTGATCGTCCTTAACTTGCATCAGGTTCGATCGGAATTCGTTTACCCGTTGCATCCACACAGCTTCAACAAAGGCTTCAGCAGCTCGGTTCTTTATTCTTTCAGCAGGAAAGGGAGGCGTGGATCGAGATGGCATTCTTTTGTATCTTCACCTCAGTAAATCATCATCGAGCTTCAGGGTGGATCCGATCATGGGGGAGCTTCGATTCGGCTTCAATGAAGCTCGGTATTCATCCGGCCAGCTCTTCCAGGTCTTCTTCGGTGAATTGATTTCTTCGTTTGCGATGCGGCATCGAGTGCACGCTTCTTCGATTTCAGGGTTCTTCATCAGGCCAAGCTCAGTTCGGTAATTTCTCCATATAGCAACGGCAATCTTCGATTCAGCTTCTTCAGACATCACTGATTGGAGCATCAGTGAGATATTTCACTCTTGCGGGCACATCGATGGGATTGGATTCTCATTTTTTTCCAATTTCATTCCTGCTCATCAACCACTTCTTAGCTCGAGTTTGGTGCAGATTTATTTGAAATCGAATTCTTCAGGTTGATCTTATACTACCTTCAATCGGTGATGATCAGAGGTTATTCATCTGTCGAGCTTCACCTATTTCTCGGGATCAGCTTTGGTTTGGCCGGATTGGGTGGTTTCCTTATTCCGATGGGTGTCCGGGTCGATTGAGGGAGCGGTCAACAATTGCGGAATTCATGCGCTCACCCACAAAAATAAACCGTAATGTGGGGGATATGTTGTCGATGGATGTGCCAGGGTTAGCAATTTAATTTCCAAAATTACATCAAAAGTAAATAAATGAACTATATTCCAAAAATCAAAGAATTACTTTTCTCCTTAAATCCAAAAATCGAATAATCACAAAAAAGTCTATATTTTCATCCAATTTTCAGTAAATTCCAGTTTCTAAAGAAGTATCAAAATTTTATCATTTACCCGGGGTTAATTAAATTTTGGGATTAAATCCAATTGAAAATAGTTTATGATTATTAACATTTTCAACTCACATTATGGACTAAGCCTCCTAAACTCAAACATTGGTTTCAATCACATTAAGCTGTTTTTTTTACTCAGGCGTATTAATGTTGAATATTTTTAATTTTTTAGTTGTTGACTCATGGTAACTCGAGGAACTTTTTAAAGAAAAAAGGAAGGGCACATTTAAATCAATTCAAATGACTGAAGCTTTCACATTGAAGGGAGTTTTTTTCTAATTATTCAATACAATTTTTTTTTGACATGGTTGTCAATTATGTGTGGGGGAGTTCCCCTAGTTCTTCTAAATTCAATTTAATGAACTTAATTTTCGTAGTTTGGGTGTTCAGTTGCTAATTTCAAGGGATTTAAAAATCCTATTTGGACCGAATTTTAAACAATGAGGCATGCTCTCAAATGCCTTTTTGATTCAACAACGTATTCTGCACATAATTGTCACCGTGCTATATTTGGATCCAAATTGCAATTTATGTATGATGTGAAATATATAAAGAATGAAAATTTTTATATATTTTCTGAATATTCTGGTTGATAAGGAAAATAGTCTCTGAATATTTATTTGTGTCTAGTTGTGCTTTAATAGTTGTACACATGGAAATCCAACTAATATTTTATAATAACAAATTAAAAAAAATCATTTTTTTTGAAAATTTGAGGAACTTGTGGGCTACAATTTGCATGTAAATGTTGTTGTTTATAGTGAAAGATTTCAGGCCAGTCTTGAGGATTACATTTATTCTACTGAAGCATATTCATGTTGTTGTTTTTTTATTTTTTAGTTGTTGGATCATGGTAACCAGAGGAACTTTTTAAAGAAAACAGGGGGTCACATTTGACTGAATTCAAACGAATGAAACTTCCACATCGAGGGGAGTTTGTTCTAATTCTTCAATCCTTTTTTTGACGTGGTTGTCAATTATGTGTGGGGGATTTCCCCTAGTTCTAAATTCAATTTAATAAACTTAATTTTCACGAGTTGGGTGTTCAGTCGCTAATTTCATGACATTTAGAAATCATATTTGAACTAAATTTTAAACCATGATGTATGCTCTCAAATGCCTTTATGATTCAACAACGGGTGTTGTACATAATTGTCATCGTGCTACATTTGGATCCAAATTGCTAATTTTTATGTATGATCTAAAATATACATAGCATGAAATTTTTTATATATTTTCTAAATATTATGATCGATGAGGAAAACATTCTGTGAATATTCATGTGACAACTTCAATATTTTTTAAACTTCTAAATTGAAAAATTGTTTTGGTCAACAATATTCTTCCACCATATGATTCAACATTGGAGACAATGTTCAGTTTTATGTGCGGGGGAGGGGTATTTATTTGTGTCTAGTTGTGCTTTAATAGTTGTCCACATTGAAATCCACCTAATATTTTATAATAACAACGTTTTAAAAATCAATTTTTTAAAGGATACAACTCAAAATACAAATATATATGTATTTTGAAACTATAGTAAAAAAGACAAATTGAGATCCCACGATGAATCTCTAAAACATTAAGCACAAAAAAAAATCAAAACAAATCCACTTTTACAATAAATAAGTGCTTTGTGCATTCTTGGATAAACAATAATAATAATAGTGTCTAATTATAAAAAATGAGTTCATTGAGGAGAGAGGAATACTGAAACTAGATGAAGGAGGAAATTGACTTATAAGATAATCATTTGAGGTATATAAATCAAGTGAAAAATGACTTTTATTTTTTGAACCTAAAAGAGAGTGATAATTGATGGTTCCTCTTGTTAGAGTATTGATTCCACTTTAATCTAACTTTTCTTCACTCGAACAACTAGGACATGAATTTGAATTGAATTGGAGAATTGAGTTTTTTTTTCATATAGAAGACATGACATTTTAAATGGTGGATGAATCTCTATTTCCTCATTTCTTGTTTGTTTTTGAATCTAGGTGGGATTTTTTTTTTGAAAACTCATTGAAAATCTCAGCCCATATCAAAATCTTGTTTAATGAAAATCAGTGATTCAACATGCTTCATTTTGAGCTAACTTGTGGAATTTTATTTTCTTTGTATAAAGTAAAATCATGTAATGTTTGAGTATAAGAAAATTGTTGAGTGTGAGGGAGTTTCATGTGACCTATTTTTTATACACTTTCCCACATCAATATTTAGTGAATTAATGAAGTATTTAATGCTTGACTTGGATTATAATCATGAATTGTTGATTGATTTCTAAAATGAGGTTGCAATCCACATTAAATGAAAAAGCATGTTAAAAATGTGTGTTTATTGTTTAAATTGATGAATTGTTCGTGACACCACTGCAAATATGGTCTTTATCAGCGCTAAGAAACTACATTAACAGCACTAAAAAAACGATGTTAATGCCGACAAAGATAAAGGTGGTCCTTTTTATCAGCACTCAGAAAAGCGCTGATAAATGCACCTTTTATCAGAGCTAAAAAAAGCACTGATAAAATGAGCATTTTATCAGCACTAAAAAAATGCGTTGATAAAGGACTCTTTTATCAATGCTTTTTTTAGCGTTGATAAAAGACCCCTTTTATCAGCATTTTTTAAAAGCACTGATAAAAGTTAAAAATATAATAATAATGTTTATTGAATTCGGGGAGGGGCTGCAAGAGCGCCCAACCCCCCAACTCCCCAGCCACACCACATGCCTTTAACAACTCCCCTACCCTCCCTTTAACAACGTTAGGACTTAAGCCCCATCCGCATGCCACCCCTGCCTCCCCTGAGATTCGAACTCAGGACCCATCACATGCGCACCTAACATTTTTCCACTCCTCCATTTCGCTTTGCTCTCCATTTATTAATATATATATATATATATATATATAGTTATAGTTATAGTTATAGTTATTCGTATATTAATATATATATATATAGTTATATTAATTTATATATATATTAATTTATTTCTATATTAATATATTAATATATATACATACATACATACATATATATAATATTTATATATTTATATATTTATTTGTATATTGGTATATATTTATATCTATTTAGTTATATTTTTTATTCGTATATTTATTCGTATATTAATATATATTTATAAGATCGGCTTTAAATATATTTATAAAATATGTTTTCTTGTGTGTGTATAAATAAATAAATACATACATATATACAACATGCGCGCGCGCACACACACACACACATATATTATATGTGTATCTGTAAGTATTCTTATACATATTTATATATATTTACAAATATTATATATTAATATGTATATAAATATGTTTAGAATATATAGATAATATATATCAGTTTGTCAATACAGACGCACACAAATACACACACACACACACACATTATATAAGTATATAAATATTCATATATGTGTATTTTAAATAAAATAGATATTAGTTTATTATTTAGACAAGGCTTATATATTGGGAAATATATTTTATATGTAAATATGTTTAATTATTTATTTATAAAATTAAATTTTTATGTGCGAATATATAAAAAATGTGTATATATTATTATATATTTGATGATAAATAACAATATATTCTGAAATATGATAAAATTTCAAAGACATAATATGAATATGATTTTAATCTATTGAAATAAATTCATTCCCCACTGAAAAAGGGAAAAAAGACCCCCTTAAACAGGGCTGAAATTCCATCGAATATTAAAAAATTGGGATATCCCGACTAAAAACTCAGTTTTGGAGGCCTTATGACCCTTTTTTGGCCTCAAAAAATGTGACAGAAGGTTCCCTTAAATCATTAGCGCGTAGAGATCATCACAGGCTTCAATTTGATATGTTGTAGACCTCAAACGGACACCCGGATCAAAAGTTATGACCGTTTGACATTTGAGTTACAATTTCAACTTATTTAAGATCATTTATTAATTTTATTAATTTTTTGTGTCTTTAAATTGTTATTAAAATGATTATTTGTAACGACCCAAAGTTTCATTAATGGAAAATCCCTCTTGATCCAGTTAAATGTTTCTTTATGACAAATGTTTTTATAAGATGTCAACTTCTTTAAGTTTTACGTTAAGATTTGTGACCGTTACTTTTATAGCCGTTGAACAGTGATCATCTGGGTAGTTTAAATATAAGGCTTTAACGAAACCATTTTTACTCAGACAAAGGAAGCGATGGCCTCATCCAGTAGAATTGCCCCTTACGAAGCCCATTTGTCGGAGCTCGGAAAGGAGGTGGCGTCTTTGGGCTTTGCCCTTGACCAAGCCCAAGCTGAGCTTCATCAAGTCAAGCTCGAACGTGATCGTCTACGGGAAAAATGGAAGTTGATAGAGATCACCACTCGAGCGATGTTATCCGAGCAACCCCAAGAGTCTGTCACCATCGCACACCTTACCCTTAGGTCTTATGCGGCTATTTTAAGGGGTTATGTAACAAATAAGTAGCACCATGTTCATGTACATTATTTTTTGTATATAATAATAAATATAATTTCTAGTCATTTTTGATGCATTGTAATTAGTTTTTAAAGTACAAATGATGTTTTTAGTTATTATTTAATTAAGAATTATATTTTATTAAATTAAAGGATTTTTGAATTAAATAATATTTTAATAAAATATTATTATTAATATTAAATTAATTTTTATTAAATATAAATGACCTTATAATTTTATGAATGCAATTAAAATTTTTATTAAGGTTTGAAAGCCATTTCTGTCAAAACCCATGAATTTTTTATAAATGTCGGTTTTTATTTTAAAAGTGAAAATTCACATATTTAGAAAATTATTTAGATAAAATAAATATTATTTTTGGAATCAGGACGTCGAAATTATCCAACGGTGAATTTTTCATAATTTTCTGAGACAGTCAAATTTTTGGGTAAAAATTAAATACCATTTAAATATATAATGTGTTTTATGACATCATAATGACCCAATGGTGATGTAATAAAATACCATAATCCTTACGTTCGGCCAATATGTGTTTTATAATTAAAATAATGAGGTTTTGGGTTTGTTTGACTCACTTTTCAAAGCATTAATGGAGCCCTCAAGACTTATTCAACACTTTGCCTTTTTAAATTAATTTCCATGGGAGTGTGACTCACCTCCACATAAGCAACCCTAATTTTTTAATAAGTTCGGACCTTGGACTTGTAAAATATTGTTTTCCTCTTTCCTTTTCCAGAAACCATGGGCAAATACCATGGGATGGTTTGTGGTTTGGATTATTTTAATATAAGTGGTCCCAAACCTAAATAATAAAGAATTCTCTCACCTTTCCTATATAAACCCACCCAAGCTCCCACTTCCTCCTCACTCAAAGCCATTGAAGTTCGTCCAACCTCTGCCCTACTCTCTCTAGAATCCTCTCAAGGTGCCCCAAGCTCCCAAGAAGCCTCTCACAAGCCTCTCTCTAGCCTTTGGAAGCACACTTCCAAGTAAGGGTTTTTCTTCCTTTCTCTTTTTTGTCAATTTTCTTTAAGTTGTATTGCCCTTTTAATTTCATTTATGAATGTTGGGGTATGGTTTCGCACCTCTCCCATACTGCCCTCTTATTGTTTGAATGATGGGAGACCCCTTTCTCTCTCATTAAATGCCTCCCATGTACACCCGTTACTATGCCGAAATTCCGAAAGGAACCTTTTTCTCCTCTTTATATTCAAGCAATACTTTTGTATCATGAATCTAAATTCCTTTTCAATTGTTGGGACATGTATCTATATGACCTTATTACTGTCCATTACATGTAAATATGATGAGGAACCCCTTTCTCTCTCATCAGCCTTTTTATGAATTCTTATGTCACGCCGTTACGCTGCCGAAATCACACCGATTTTCTAAGCCAATATCATTGTGTAGTGAATACCATGCCCATTTCTCCATCAAGGGTATTCACCTTTATGCACGTTTACTTATTGATTGTAAAGTTTCATGTATGAATTCCACATTCCTTTATCGTGGAATAAATTATTATGTTTTATGAATCCATGTTTTATGATCCATGTGGCACACTTATGCATGAAATGAAATGTTTAAGAAGGGTGCGCCCTTTATAGCGCTCCAATGCATTGGGTAAAGTATAGTATCATGATACGACATGTGCAACGAGTGTTGACTCATGCTAATTCAAGTGCAACGAGGGTTTACTCGTCCTTCAAGTGCAATGAGGGTTTACTCATGCTCCATGTGCAATGAGCCTTGACTCATGCTAATTCAATGTTAAGTGTTGTTGCCACATTTCCATGTTATGATTATCATGCTTTATCATGCCTTTATGTTCATGTCTCTCTTATGCTCTATTGATATTCCTATTTCCTAACATGTATTGTACTCCTCATGTTATTCATTGTGTACTCCCTTACTGGGCTTTATAGCTCACCCTTTTCTTATGCATGTCCTCAAGTTATCCCATGCAATGCTAAGTACGAAGGAATGTAGTGGTCATGTAAAGGAAGTTTTCAATAAGGATGTTGTATTTCATGTTTAAAGTTTTTATGTAATGATCCTAAGCCCCAAAGACACTAAACCTCTCGATCTTCTTTGTTGTATCAAGTGAAGTTTTATGTAATAAAGCATGTTTAAGTTGTAATAAAAAGCAGGGTTGTCATAGTTGGTATCAGAGGATAGGTTTAGTTATTTTTGGGATTAGGAAACCCTAGTAAAGCCTTAGATACAAGACTAAGAATAATAAAAACATCCCTAAGTTTTGGTAAATACTAAGTAAGTGGTTTATCAAACAAATACATCCCTGTCTGGATACGAGCAGGTAGAGGCGGCTCTGGCACAGATGTATCCTAGGGGTAAAACCCGAAAACACCGCTTTGAGCTAGACTCGAACGGGAACTGGTGCACGAAAACGGGCCTTGCTGCCCTCTTGGTTACGACACTCCCGGGGGATATGTTTTGATAAATTCACAATCTTAGTATGAACCCTTATTAAGGGAAAAATGCCCCTAAGAATATATGTTAGAAGGAAGATCATGAAAAGCCTGGATTGAATCCTATAGACTCATGAGTTGAAGAGATTAAAGTTTATTTATAAGTCATCAACTTTTGTCTTTGGATTACCCTTTATGTGTTACCCCTAACTTTCCTTTTATTCCAGCCAATGGCCGGTAATAGGAGAACTCGGGCTAACAACCGTTGTGAAGATCAGTGTGATGATTGTACTTATGAGATGCCCAATCCAATGGGAGCGGGAATCGCGAACTTTGTCACGCTTCTCTCTCAGCTAACTCAAGTTTTGAATAGAAACACTGGTCAAGAGGAACGTTCAACCCCCCCTAAGAAAGAACAAGTCGCTATTGAAAGCTTCATGAGACAAAGGCCTCCTACTTTTAGTGGATCATCCGATCCCACGATTGCTGAACAATGGATCAACTCCATTGAAAAGATATTCTCTATCCTCCAATGCTCTGAAAAAGAGAAGGTTCTCTTGGCGGCTTATCGTATGGAGGGTGAAGCTGATCAATGGTGGACGTTGATCAAAAATACGAAGCCTGAGGAGGAGATCGAGGCTTTGGAATGGAAGGTATTTCGGAAGATGTTTTTCGATAAATATTTTCCATGCACCCTCCGTCTTAAGATGGAAAGGGACTTCCTTTCCCTCAAGCAGAAAGATGAGGAATCTGTGGGAGCGTACGAGGCAAACTTCACAAGGCTTGCACGATACGCTTCCGGCTTTGTCGTTACCCCCGAATGCAAGGTTGACCGCTTCTTTGGTGGGCTGAAGCCTAGCTTGCGGAAAGCATTAGCGATCCGTGACTTCTACAGCTATGAGGAAATTGTCCGATGTGCCCTCAAGGTTGAAATGGAGGTCGTAGAATCACAGGGGTATCATGGGGACAAGAAGCGGAAGGTGGACTTCAATGCTGGTGGTCCGGTGGATAAATCCAACGGCGCTAAGAAATTCCAGCACCCCACTTGCCAAAAGTGTGGAAAGAAGCACCCTGGAAATTGCCTTAGGGGGACAAGAAAATGCTTCAAGTGTGGAAGAGAAGGGCACCTAGCTGTTAACTGTTAGCAAGAAGGAACCGCGGCTGCGACGGAGGGGAGGAACACTCCGTTCAAACCTCAACGCGTTGTTCAATGCTTCAAATGCAAAGAACCGGGTCATTTTGCGAATCAGTGCCCTAATCCAAGGGTTATCGGAGGCAATCAACAACCTCCAAGACAGGAAGGAAGAGCTTTTGCCATCACTTCTGCCGAAGTGAACCCCGACAACGAAGTGGTGACAGGTACGCTAGTTATTCATTCAAGAATAGCGAACGTACTTTTTGATTCAGGTTCTACGCATTCTTTTATATCTCAAAAGTTTAGTAGAACAATCCCTGCACCACCACAAATCATGGAAGTAAAGATGTCGGTGAGTACGGCAAATGGGGCAATCATTTCATCCCATGAGTATAAGTCCTCCCCTGTTATAATCTGTGGATTGAATTTCCTGGCGAATCTCTTCATACTCCCTTTGGTGGAATTTGATGCAATTCTTGGCATGGATTGGCTTTCCTTATATAGAGCCAACATAAATTGTCGGGAGAGGGAAATCACACTCCATATGGAGAATCGACCCCCGATTCTTTACAAGTGTCAGGAGGAAGATGAATCTCCTTTAGCTCCATCATCTCAAGCATGGATATTACTGCCTTATGAGCACGCATATCTGGCTCAGATGATTGAGTCCAAGGAAGAAACCACCCTTGAAGAAATGCCTATTGTGAGGGAATTCGCTGAAGTATTTCCTGAGGAACTTCCTGGTCTTCCTCCAAGAAGAGATGTTGAGTTCTCAATCGAACTTATACCTGGGGCACTACCAATATCCAAGACTCCATATAGAATGGCTGTGGTTGAGCTTGAAGAACTGAAGAAACAACTACAGGAGAATCTGGATAAAGGGTTTATACGCCCAAGTGCATCACCATGGGGTGCACCAGTCCTCTTCGTCAAGAAGAAGGATGGGTCAATGCGGCTTTGCATAGATTATCGTGAACTTAACAAAATCACGATAAAGAACAAGTATCCTCTCCCAAGAATCGATGACTTGTTTGATCAGCTGCGTGGAGCACAATACTTCTCCAAGGTCGACTTGCGGTCGGGATATTATCAAGTAAGGGTGAAGAAGGAAGATATCCCCAAGACTGCTTTTCGTACAAGGTAGGGGCACTATGAATTCATAGTAATGCCTTTTGGACTCACCAATGCTCCAGCAATATTCATGGACTTGATGAATAGAGTCTTTAGAGATTACCTAGATAAATTTGTGGTAGTCTTTATAGATGATATTTTAATATACTCCAAAACCAAGGAGGACCATGAGGAGCATTTAAGAACTGTACTGGAGACTTTGCGCAAGGAGAAGCTCTATGCCAAGTACAGCAAGTGTGAGTTCTGGTTGAAGGAGGTCTCATTCTTGGGCCATATCATCACAAGCAATGGGATATCTGTGGACCCCTCCAAAACAGATGCAATTGAGGGATGGCCGAGGCCAACATCGGTAACTGATATCCGTAGTTTCTTGGGGTTAGCTGGATATTATCGACGATTTGTGAGAAACTTCTCACGATTGTCCAACCCTCTTACCAAGCTAACTCGAAAGGGAGTAAAGTTTTCTTGGAGTGATGAATGCGAAGAAAGCTTCAAGGAGTTGAAAAGGAGGCTTATCACTGCACCTGTGCTCACTTTACCCACAAGTGGGGAGCTTTTTGTGGTATTCAGTGATGCTTCGAAGAAGGGCTTAGGATGTGTGCTGATGCAGAATGATAAAGTGATATCCTATGCCTCAAGACAGTTGAAAATCCATGAGCGAAACTATCCAACACATGATCTGGAGTTGGCGGCGGTGATCTTTGCCTTGAAAATCTGGCGGCATTATCTCTATGGAGAGAAATGTGAGATATATACTGACCACAAGAGTCTTAAATATATATTCACACAGAAAGAGCTTAATATGCGCCAGAGAAGATGGATAGAGCTCATAAAGGATTATGACTGTTCAATACATTACCACCCTGGGAAGGCGAACAAGGTGGCGGATGCCCTAAGTAGAAAGGATCCAGCAATTCTATCAATGATGAGAATTGAGAAGGATCCAATCTTCTTAGACTTGATGAAGATGGACGTGGGAATCATAAAGGAGGGAACATCATCAATCCTTTCACAAATGATTGCTCAACCATCTCTTTTGGAAAGGTTAAAGGATGCTCAAAAGGATGATGCGAGAATCCAAGAAAAAGTGGAAGCTATCAAAAATGGAAAATCCTCAGAGTTTAATGTTAATGAAGAAGGAATTGTGCGGTTTGGGAAAAGACTATGTGTCCCATCAAGTTCGGAGCTGAAGAAGGAACTTTTGGATGATGCACATAGTTCAAATTTCTCTATTCACCCAGGGAGCACAAAGATGTATCGAGATCTCCGAGAAAACTTTTGGTGGGATAATATGAAGAAGGAGATCGCCGGATATACATCAAAGTGCCTGGTGTGTCAGCAAGTGAAGGCAGAGAGGCAGAAGTCTAAGGGGATGATGCAACCATTGCCCATACCAGAATGGAAATGGGAGAACATCACCATGGACTTCGTCACTGGACTTCCAAGGACATCCAAAAGCAACAATGCAATCTGGGTTATTGTGGATCGTCTTACAAAGACTGCACACTTCATTGCTATTCGAGAGGATTTCTCTTTGGATCAACTGGCACGGATATATATCAGGGAAGTGGTACTGTTGCATGGAGTACCACTATCTATTGTGTCGGACCGAGATCCAAGATTTACCTCTAAGTTTTGGAAGAGTCTTCAACATGCTCTGAATACTGAACTGAACTTCAGTACGGCCTATCATCCTCAAACTGATGGCCAATCCGAGCGGACTATCCAAACACTTGAGGATATGTTGAGAGCGTGCTCAATGGACTTTAAAGGAGGATGGGATCAACATCTTCCTCTAGTTGAGTTCTCTTATAATAATAGTTTCCACTCAAGCATCCAAATGGCACCATATGAAGCCCTGTATGGGAAAAGGTGTAGAACACCGGCATGTTGGGATGAGGTCGGTGAACGTAAGCTGCTTGGACCAGAAATGGTCGAAGAAATGGTGGAGAAGGTGAAAACCATTCAGCAGCATATCAAGGCAGCCCAAAGTCGACAGAAGAGTTATGCAGATAATCGTCGACGAGACCTTGAGTTTAAAGTCGGAGACATGGTGTTTTTACGCATATCTCCGTGGAAGAAGGTCATAAGGTTTGGAAAGAAAGGGAAGTTAAGTCCAAGGTACATCGGCCCATTCGAGATTCTTGATCGTGTTGGGGTTGTGGCCTATCGACTAGCACTTCCACCTACTATGGCCAAGGTGCATGATGTCTTCCATGTATCCCTCTTAAGGAAGTACATACCAGACCCTTCACATGTACTCTCTTCCGAGGTGGTACAATTAGAAGACGATCTTTCTTATGAGGAGCAACCAGTGAAGATCTTAGATCGTAGAGAAAAAGTTCTACGAAATAAGACAATGCCCCTCATCAAGGTGTTGTGGAGAAACCACAAGTTTGAAGAAGCAACTTGGGAGTCGGAGGATATGATGAAGCTAAGTTACCCACATTTGTTTTAGTGTGGGAAAAGGAAAATTTCGAGGGCGAAATTTCTTAAGGGGGGAATGTTGTAACGACCCAAAGTTTCATTAATGGAAAATCCCTCTTGATCCAGTTAAATGTTTCTTTATAAAAAATGTTTTTATAAGATGTCAACTTCTTTAAGTTTTACGTTAAGATTTGTGACCGTTACTTTTATAGCCGTTGAACAGTGATCATCTGGGTAGTTTAAATATAAGGCTTTAACGAAACCATTTTTACTCAGACAAAGGAAGTGATGGCCTCATCCAGTAGAATTGCCCCTTACGAAGCCCATTTGTCGGAGCTCGGAAAGGAGGTGGCGTCTTTGGGCTTTGCCCTTGACCAAGCCCAAGCTGAGCTTCATCAAGTCAAGCTCGAACGTGATCGTCTACGGGAAAAATGGAAGTTGATAGAGATCACCACTCGAGCGATGTTATCCGAGCAACCCCAAGAGTCTGTCACCATCGCACACCTTACCCTTAGGTCTTATGCGGCTATTTTAAGGGGTTATGTAACAAATAAGTAGCACCATGTTCATGTACATTATTTTTTGTATATAATAATAAATATAATTTCTAGTCATTTTTGATGCATTGTAATTAGTTTTTAAAGTACAAATGATGTTTTTAGTTATTATTTAATTAAGAATTATATTTTATTAAATTAAAGGATTTTTGAATTAAATAATATTTTAATAAAATATTATTATTAATATTAAATTATTTTTTATTAAATATAAATGACCTTATAATTTTATGAATGCAATTAAAATTTTTATTAAGGTTTGAAAGCCATTTCTGTCAAAACCCATGAATTTTTTATAAATGTCGGTTTTTATTTTAAAAGTGAAAATTCACATATTTAGAAAAGTATTTAGATAAAATAAATATTATTTTTGGAATCAGGACGTCGAAATTATCCAACGGTGAATTTTTCATAATTTTCTGAGACAGTCAAATTTTTGGGTAAAAATTAAATACCATTTAAATATATAATGTGTTTTATGACATCATAATGACCCAATGGTGATGTAATAAAATACCATAATCCTTACGTTTGGCCAATATGTGTTTTATAATTAAAATAATGAGGTTTTGGGTTTGTTTGACTCACTTTTCAAAGCATTAATGGAGCCCTCAAGACTTATTCAACACTTTGCCTTTTTAAATTAATTTCCATGGGAGTGTGACTCACCTCCACATAAGCAACCCTAATTTTTTAATAAGTTTGGACCTTGGACTTGTAAAATATTGTTTTCCTCTTTCCTTTTCCAGAAACCATGGGCAAATACCATGGGATGGTTTGTGGTTTGGATTATTTTAATATAAGTGGTCCCAAACCTAAATAATAAAGAATTATCTCACCTTTCCTATATAAACCCACCCAAGATCCCACTTCCTCCTCACTCAAAGCCATTGAAGTTCGTCCAACCTCTGCCCTACTCTCTCTAGAATCCTCTCAAGGTGCCCCAAGCTCCCAAGAAGCCTCTCACAAGCCTCTCTCTAGCCTTTGGAAGCACACTTCCAAGTAAGGGTTTTTCTTCCTTTCTCTTTTTTGTCAATTTTCTTTAAGTTGTATTGCCCTTTTAATTTCATTTATGAATGTTGGGGTATGGTTTCGCACCTCTCCCATACTGCCCTATTATTGTTTGAATGATGGGAGACCCCTTTCTCTCTCATTAAATGCCTCCCATGTACACCCGTTACTATGCCGAAATTCCGAAAGGAACCTTTTTCTCCTCTTTATATTCAAGCAATACTTTTGTATCATGAATCTAAATTCCTTTTCAATTGTTGGGACATGTATCTATATGACCTTATTACTGTCCATTACATGTAAATATGATGAGGAACCCCTTTCTCTCTCATCAGCCTTTTTATGAATTCTTATGTCACGCCGTTACGCTGCCGAAATCACACCGATTTTCTAAGCCAATATCATTGTGTAGTGAATACCATGCCCATTTCTCCATCAAGGGTATTCACCTTTATGCACGTTTACTTATTGATTGTAAAGTTTCATGTATGAATTCCACATTCCTTTATCGTGGAATAAATTATTATGTTTTATGAATCCATGTTTTATGATCCATGTGGCACACTTATGCATGAAATGAAATGTTTAAGAAGGGTGCGCCCTTTATAGCGCTCCAATGCATTGGGTAAAGTATAGTATCATGATACGACATGTGCAATGAGTGTTGACTCATGCTAATTCAAGTGCAACGAGGGTTTACTCGTGCTTCAAGTGCAATGAGGGTTTACTCATGCTCCATGTGCAATGAGCCTTGGCTCATGCTAATTCAATGTTAAGTGTTGTTGCCACATTTCCATGTTATGATTATCATGCTTTATCATGCCTTTATGTTCATGTCTCTCTTATGCTCTATTGATATTCCTATTGCCTAACATGTATTGTACTCCTCATGTTATTCATTGTGTACTCCCTTACTGGGCTTTATAGCTCACCCTTTTCTTATGCATGTCCTCAGGTTATCCCATGCAATGCTAAGTATGAAGGAATGTAGTGGTCATGTAAAGGAAGTTTTCAATAAGGATGTTGTATTTCATGTTTAAAGTTTTTATGTAATGATCCTAAGCCCCAAAGACACTAAACCTCTCGATCTTCTTTGTTGTATCAAGTGAAGTTTTATGTAATAAAGCATGTTTAAGTTGTAATAAAAAGCAGGGTTGTCATATTATTAGTCAATGATAATTAGCAAATTATTAATTAATAACATTTTATAAAATATTTTAAATCCATTTTCACTAAATTTCCTATATATTAAATGTAATAGTCTATTTATACTTATCTAAGACATATTTAAAAAATATATATTATATTTATATCAATATAAAATATATTATTTTTCATGATTTTTTTTGAAATATACACTTTATCAGCACTAGGAAAAAACACTGATAAAGCCCCCCCTTTATCAGCGCTACTAAAAAAACACTCATAAATGGGGGGTCCTTTAACAGCGCTAAAAAAAGCACTGATAAAGGGGGTGCCTTTATCAGCGCTAAAAAAGCGCTGATAACTAGTCACTTTAAACAGCGTTTTTTAGCACTGTTAAAAGTGCCCTTTATCAACGCTTTTTATTAGTGCTGATAAAGACACCCTCTTTATCAGTGCTTTTAAAAGGTGGCACTGAGGAAACCCTGTTTTGTGGTAGTGTGTGTTTATTTTTGAAATATTTTAGAGAACAACAATTTTAGAATTACCATTCAACTTATTAAAATTTATTCTTGAAGTAACTCTTTCATTGATTCCATATAATTTTATTACACATTTTTTTTGGTGTGGAATAAATTTTAAATTTTTATTTATGGAATTCAATGAAAATATTATAATGGATTTTTTAATTTTCATTTTTAATTAATAATTCTCACTGAATACTAGATTTTTTTTGTTTTAGGACATGGTGTGAAGAATGGTCATGGGATCACTTAACTGACAACATATGGGAAAATTTGGAAATGGACGGAGTGGCTACAAGAAGGGTGTGGAGTTGCCACAGTCACTTATCCAACCACAAGACAAAATTCAAACCAACCATGAGAACACTGCCATGGTTAATATACTGACCACATGAGAAAGTCTCATGTTACCATTCCAGTTAAAAAAAAAATGGAAAGGACCCAACTGACGACCTAATGGGAGCACAAGTTACCGCATAAGGCTGGAGTCACCACTTGGAGAAGAAAATAACAAGTGACTGTGGAGATGCTAAAATTTGGAAATTTATCATTCAACTTACCATTCCCTCTGATCGTACCACAATTCACTGTTTTATTTCACCCTCATACCAATGTATTAAATTGGGTTTGTATTGAAAATTAAAAGTATAATAAAAAATTTTACTCCATTTTTTATTCAATTATTTTGTGTTTAACACTTTTAAAAAGGGTAATGCTACTTGTTTTGATAATTACATTGTAGGTGGAGGTGATTTGGAGGACCCATGATGAAGTCTAAGAAAAATGGGCCAATCTGCACAGGATCTAAGCACATCAATGAACTAAACTGCATACTTGTACTAAAACGTGCATCCAAATGAGATGAAAATTTTTGGGATGGTCCAAAATTTAATGAGATACATTTCATCTGAAGGAACTGAAACCCAATTCGTTCATTAAGAGGCCCATACGAACTGCTCTTTCCATCAAAATGAATCTGCACGGGGTCAAAACTTTGCCTCTGTATTTTGGCAATATCTCTTATTATATACCAGATCTGGCCGCAAAATTGGACATGGAGGTAGAAATGGTATCTTCCAACAACTTTATAGTTTTTTTCAAAGTGATTTAAGACTATCTAACTAGCCAAAACCATGGACCAAGCGGATTCTAGAAATCAGGGTGCCCGAAACCACTTCCCACTTTACCTATAAATTGGCACCTTGGGCACCCCATTTTGAAGCATGACCGGGAGGCAAGGTTCTACCATTTTGGAGTCTCAAAGGAGTTCTCTCATCATCCCTAGACATTCTGGAGGCTATGATAAGTGCTACTAAAACATCTTCTTCTTCCTCCCCTCCCATGGATTTATAAACCCCTTGTGATCACCCGAGGAGGAACGTGATGTAATCCCGAGCATCATGTTTGTATTATTTTGAATGATATTTTTAATTCTAGGTTATATGTTGTTTTTATTCATCCTCTCTTTTAATTTAATCGAGTTATATACTGGTATGTTATACTCAAACTCAAATGATGATGTTTGGGGGTACCCTTTCATGTGATGCTTCACACACCGTTCATCCCCTTTTCTTCCCTCATTTAATTGTGGTGTTTGTGTAGTTTATATTGGTCAATTGAACTCACATAAGCACTGTTAAGTCCATGTAAATTTATTTCATGGTATCACAAAGATATAATATACAAACATGGACAACACATCGAGTTCTTTGTGTGTTGCCTTGGTGAGTTTCAGTTATGAAGTCGAACACAAATCACCCAATCATCGGCGGTGTCCGGTGAATCATTGTGTGTTTTCAACTAAACCCTAGGAGGTATCTTAGCATAAAATCAGTAAAAATATGGTACTAGTTTTTACAAACCAGGGATTAAAATATCTATACCCTTTCTCTTGAAGTGATGAAGGATGAGCATCCCGAGACTTCTCTGGGTTGATCACGTTTAATTAATCTTATTTATTTATAATTTGTTTTATTGCTTTCGTTTTCTATTGTCATATTTAATCATAAAACCCCATGTTTTCTCAAATATTATTCTCCTATTTTTATAATCAAACCCCTCCTTTTAAATTAACGATCCAAGGCTTTGTCGAGAAACGACATAGGGTTGCTGCTATACTGCATAAATTCTAGTAAAAATTAAACAACTAATTTGACGTGCTTGACAACGCAATCAAATTTTGGTGTCTTTTATGGGTATACAAGATAATTTTTTTTTCTTTATTTACTTTTATTTAATTATTTTACTTCTTAATTAGTACTCCTTTCAATATATCACCCCCCATTTGATTATTTTTGTTTTGGTTTTTTGTCATTATTTGTGTTTGTTTTTGTGTGTTTTTTTTCTCTCTCTCTCTCTAATTATGTAGTATAAAATTCTCTTTTATTTCCTCCCTTTATCCCTTAAGTGTTTTTATTTCATTAATCTTCCATAAAAAAACAACAATAAAAAATCAATCAATTAAACTGGACATCATTGTTGCATGACAATATCTGGTAAAGAAACACTACTTGAATTTGACCCTGAAATTGAAAAATCACTTCACTCACAAATCAATGAATCTAGAGAAGGTAAATCAGGTAACATTGAGGAACCCCTTGTGGAACCTCATGTGATCCTAAACCAATAAAAAATTGAACCCAATCAATCCCAATAAAACATGGGTGCAAATAACCGAACCTTAAAAGAACTGACCACCCCAGATGTGGAGTACCAAATTGCATACATCCAATATCCCGAGGAAGCAACCAATTTTGAGATGAGATCGGGCCTCATCCACATACTTCCTAAATTCCATGGTTTTCCTAGTGAGGACCCTCATAAATACCTTAAGGAGTTTCACATAGTGTGCTCTACCATGAAACCCCAAAATGTTTCTGAGGACTTAATTAAGTTTAGGGCCTTCCCTTTCTCCCTTGATAGTGTAGCCAAAAATTGGATCTACTATCTGCCTACCATAATTTGGGGTTTAAATGACCTTAAACGAATCTTTCTAGATAAGTTCTTTCCTGCCTCTCAAATTTCATCAAATAGAAAAGAAATATGTAGAATTAGGAAATCACAATGAGAGACCCTTCATGAATATTGGGAGAGATTCAAAAGACTTTGCTCAAGTTTCCCCCACAACCAATTTAGTGAACACTTTATAATTCAATACTTATATGAGGGACTTGTCCCCATGGATTGTGGAATGGTAGATACTGCAGTTGGTGGTGCCCTTGTTGATAAAAATTCTTCAATTGATTGTGACTTAATAGCCAACATGGCTCAAAATGCACAAAAATTTGGTACACGAGAAATTGAACCAACCCGGGGAGTTCATGAGGTAAGTCATTCAACCCTAGAACAAAAGGTAGATAATACAATTGATGAGATGCATACCCATCTATGGCAATTATCTCAAGCACAAGGTAACTCACACACCACTTCTATTCCATTATATTGTGGTATTAGTTATGATAACACTCATTTTTATGACCAGTTCCCACAAATTTAGGATTCATTTGAGTCTTGTGCAGAAGTATTCCCAGGGCGTCCTTTTCAGTAAGAACCACCCTTCAAGAAAGAACCATTTAGACCAAATCCAAACCCCGGGTGGAAAGCACAACCACAATACTAACAAGGCGGAAACCTGATCTACCCCCCAAAAAATTGGTATCAACAAGGACAAGGTATGAAATCTTCTTATCCTTCAACTTCTCAGAAGAATCCTCCTCCTCCTCCTCCCAAATGTGAACCAAGCCTTGAGGACATAGTGAAGAAAATGGCATCCCAAAACCTCCAGTTTCAATAGACCACATAATTGGTTATTCAAGACCTATTAACTCAAGTGGGACAATTAGAATACACTATAGGTGAGATCAAGATTCAAGGTTCTGGAAAAATACCATCCCAACCCATTGCTAATTCGAAGGACAAAGGTAATGTATGTGCAATTACACTTCGTAGTGGTAAATAAGTTTCTCCTTCTACTGATTCTACACAACAGGTATGTCCCCCTCTTGAAAAAAATATTTTTTGACCCATAAATGACTCTAGTGAAGAAAAAAAACAAAAGGCTAAACCAATTATCATTGAGGATTCCCATGAACAATCCATTCCTCTTCCTTTCCCCCATAGACTCTCAAAATCTAAGAAGAATTTTGATAATGACATTGATAAAGAAATAATGGATACATTTAAAAAGGTTCAAGTTAACATTCCTTTATTGGATGCATTTAAACAAATCCATTGATATGCCAAATTCCTTAAAGAACTTTTCACCCATAGAAGGATACTGAAGGGTAATGGTAGAGTCAATCTGGGATGGAATGTCTCATCCTTGATTCAATCGGTAATGCCAACCAAGTGCAAGGATCCAAGAACTTTCAAAATACCTTTCACCATAGGGGATACATTCTTTTCTGATGTTATGCTAGATTTAGGTGCTTCAATTAATGTTATGCCTTACTCTGTGTACAATTCTCTTTAGGTTGGAGAGCTTAAATTGACAGGAATCATAGTGCAACTTGCCAACCGGAGCACAACACACCCATCAGGAGTGGTCGAGGATGTCCTTATAAAAGTGAAGAATCTCATCTTCCCCACCGACTTCTATATTCTTGAGATGGAGGATACCCGAACTCAAGGACATGCCCCTATCATACTTGAGAGGCCATTCCTCAAAACAGTAAAGACGGTCATCAATGTTCACAATGGTACATTTTCTATGGAGTTCAGTGGAAAAAAGATAAGTTTTAACATTCTTGAGGCTATGAAACACTCTATTGAAGATAACTCCACACTTCTTGTCTATTCGATGGAAGTGCTCTCAAACAATGCACACACACAATTCTCTCCTCAACCCATACATTGATTCATTTTCCTCTTCTTAAACCTTGGATGATTTGAGTTTTGATTCATGTTTTGAGTGTTGTGTGGGTTCTAAAAAATGTAAATTTTGTGCTTTTATTGATGAGTGTGTTCATTTTAAGGTACCCATGACCGTCAATGATTATGAAAATCTCATTTACCTAGATTATCTTTCATTAGATAATAAACATGAGCAGATAGATAGTTTCATGGACCTCACTCCCCCTAAATCCCCTCCCTCAATTTAAAAACCTCTGGTGTTGGAATTAAAACCAATTCCATCTAATTTAAAATATGCCTATCTTGAGGGTATTGACCAATTGCTTGTTATTATTTCAAATAACCTCTATCAACAGAAGGAGTAAAAACTACTTGATCTTTTGAGAGAGTGTAAAAAGCCGATAGGATGGACATTGGCCGATATTCCTGGGATTATCCCATCTATTTTCATGCACCATATAATTTTGGATGATGTGGCTAAGCCTGTAAGACAATATCAACGCCGGTTGAATCCCACTCTCCTTGAAGTGGTAAAATTGGAAGTCAGTAAATTACTTGTTGTAGAGATATTTATCCTATATCTGATAGTAAATGGGTTAGTCTAGTAAAAATTATAACTAAAAACAGTAATAATAGTTGTTTCAAATGAAATGAATGAATTGGTTCCAACACGTGTGAAAAACAGTTGGTGAGTCTGTATTGACTACTGCCGACTGAATCAAGCCACGCGGAAGGACCACTTTTCTTTACCTTTCATTGACCAAATCTTATAAATATTGGTGGGTAAGTCCCATTATTTTTTCCTTGATGGATATTTGGGTTATTTTCAAATCCATATAGACCCTGATGATCAAGAAAAGACAACATTTACCTGTCCATTTGGCACATTTGCATAAAGAAGAATGCCATTTGGTCTATGTAATGATCCTAGTAATTTTCAATGTTGTATTTTGAGTATATTTTCTGAGTACCTTGAAAATTTTATGGAAGTCTTTATGGATGATTTCATGGTTTATGTCACTTCCTTTGATGATTGTTTGTCATACCCAGGTTTTGTCCTCCATCGTTGCATTGAAAAAGATCTCGTATTAAATTATGAGAAATGTCATTTCATGGTTGAGAAGGGGATAATACTTGGTAATGTTATTTCAAATGATGAAATTCAAGTGGATAAATAAAAAATTGAATTAATTTCAACCCTTCCATATCCCAAATATTTTCATGAGGTGATATCTTTCTTGAGTTATGCTGGTTTTTATCGCCGATTCATTAAAGACTTTAGTAAGATCTCACTTCCCCTTTCTCGATTGTTGCAAAGGGATTCTGAATTTGTTTTTGATAAAAAATGTAAGGATGCTTTGAATTCACTAAAAATGAGTCTCACATCACCTTCCATCATCTAACCACCAAGGTGGGATCTACCCTTCGAACTTATGTGTGATGCCTCTAACATTGTAGTTGGGGTAGTTTTATCATAAAGGGTTGAGAAGGCTCCTCATGTCATTGTATATGCCTCACATACCCTTGACCCGGCCCAGGCGAACTACACAACCACTAAAAAAGAACTTCTTTCTATTTTGTTTACCTTGGAAAAATTCCGTTCATATCTTATTGGGTTAAAAATCGTTGTTTTTTCTAATCATGCTGCCCTTCATTTCCTCCTAAAGAAACCTGAAGAAAATCCATACCTCATTCGGTGGATAATCCTCCTCCAAGAGTTTGACCTTGAGATTAGAGATAAGAGAGGAGTGGAAAATGTGGTATCTAACCACATTAGTAGGATTTCCCCATCACTGGACCATCATGTTGACTCACCCCTCACCATTGGAGAATTCTTCCCCCATGAGAACCTTTGTGATGTTGTAGACCTTACCCCCTAGTATGCGGACATTGTGAAATTTATAGCAACATCTAGGGTCCCCACTAATTCCAGCACTTCACAATCCCAGATACTTAAGCATGATTCTCTGTGGTACATTTGGGATGAACCATATTTGTGGAGAATTTTTAGTGACCAAGTTGTTCGTCGGTGTGTCCCTGACCATGAGTTCACCTCTGTTTTGACCTTCTTCCACACTCTGGCATGTGGGGGCCACTTTGGATTTCAACATACAACTCAAAAGGTCCTTGACTCAGGTATTTATTGGCCAAAATTGTATAGAGATGACCATCGGTTTTGTAAGTCACACACTAGATGTCAATTCATAGGGAATATCTCCAAGAGGAATGAAATGCCCCAACAACCCATGTTATTTTGTGAGATCTTTGATGCATGGGGCATTAACTTCATGGGGACTTTTCTAAATTAATTTGGATTTATGTACATCTTATTGGCTGTGGACTATGTCTCTAAATGGGTGGAAGAAAAGGCCACCAGGACCAATGACTCTTGAGTTTTTGTTGATTTTGTGAGGTCCTAGATATTTAGTAGGTTTTTCTTGCCAAGATTCATCATTAGTGACCAAGGTTCGCATTTTTTCAATCACAACATGAAAGATTTTCTTCGTAAGTTTGGGGTTTTTCATAAAGTATCCACTGCATATCACCCCCAAATTAACGAACAAGAAGAAATCTCAAATCAGGATGTTCAGAGAATCTTGGAAAAATGGTATAACCCAATAAGAAATATTGGAGTTTGCACTTGGATGATGCACTTTGGGCATACCATATATCTTTCAGAATGTTACCACACAAGATTGTGTTTGGAAAGGCTTTTCACCTCTCAGTGGAGGTAGAACACCATTCATATTGGGCTATTAAACAATGTAGTATGAATCTCTCAGATTAAGGTGAGCATAGAAATTTGTAGATTCAAGAGTTGGAAGAAATTTGACATGATGCATATGAGAACTCTTGAATCTATAAAGAGAAAAAAAGGCAATCCATGATGGGATGATTCATCAGCAGAAGTTTCATATTGGTGAGAAGGTTCTCATGTATAATTCCAGGATAAAGCTCTACCTAGGTAAGCTTTGTTCCCAATGGCTTGGTCCTTATACTGTTACTGATGTTTACCCTTTTGGTGCTATATAGGTTTTGCATGAGAAGAGTGGATAGAGGATTACTGTCAATGGGGATAGGCTCAAACAGTTATATGAGGATTTTCCAAAGCATTTCGTGGAGGAAATCCAACTGATAGATGCCACATATGACACCACATAGCAGGTTATCCCTTCTCCCTACCTTTATTTACTTGTCTATTTATTTAAAATACATTTATTGAGGACAATGTAACTTTTAAGTTTGGGGGAGGTGACATTTCATAGTTAAGATTAAACAAAAAAAGCAAAAAAAAAAAAAAAAAAATTAAAAAAGAAAAATGTGTTTTCATTTTTGATTTCTTTTTCCTTATTTTGTGTTTTTAGATAAAAATTGATTTTAAAAAGAATATCCAAATTCATTTTTCATGATTGAGTCGATTGTGTGTAAAATTTCATTGTTTTTGGAATTTTTGTTTTTCAAATGAATGTTAATATGGAATCTTTTTCTAGAATTTTTATTTTCAAATAATTCTTAGGTGTTTAATGGATTTTTGAATCCCATGACTCATTAGCACTAACCAATATTTTAATCCCTTACCTGAGAGACATTCTAAGACCTTTATTGCATATTATTCCCTTTAATCACTTTCTTGAGAGTCTTGGGCTATGTAGAGAAACTAAAACTTGCCTTGATTTTTTTTGAAGCCATAAGATTCAAGTATGCTACATTCATGATAGAGGAAATCGTTCATTGAAAATACCTTTGTACAATTTCCCTCTATTTTCAGCCGCCTTTACATTTTGTCATTCTTAAGCCTTAGAGACCATGAAATTCCTATTAGGTAGCCACATTAAAAGCTAATTTACCCCTACCTACCCATCCCTTGTGTATATTATTGTTTTATTTTTTTCAAGTGTGGGAGAAAGGGTGTTTCCATGGAATTTTGGGAAGAGAATCATTGTTATGGGTTGATATAAAGGGTGCCTGAATTTTTCTTAGGTAATGGGTTTACAAGACATATTACATCATTATTTTGAACTTGTTTCCCTATTTATCTCCAAAAAAACTACACATTAAAAAAATAGTTCTGTACATTGAAAAAAAGAGAAAAAGAATAAAATAGAGAAAAGAGGATGTTTACTTATTATTATTCACTACTTGGTTGTGACCCGCACAAATGGAAAATGGGGATAGTGAGTTGGAGGTAATACACTTTGCGAGGGGTTGAGTGTGTATATTAATTGTGAAAAATTTCTGAATTTTTACATGTTTTTTACATAAGAGATTAAACACTCCTCTTCTGCCTCATATTTTTAAACATTAAATCTTACCACCCCTGGAACCTTAGAACAACCTGTTGGAATTCCTCTTGAGTAGCACACTAGTTTCTTCCGGTAGGGAACTTAGAATATTGGAAATAATATGGTAATATCACATGAACTTTGGGAAAAGAAAATAACTCTACTTTCATATGTTCCTTGAGTGAACAAGGAAAATTTCTAGGTTATGTAGGTTGCGACATGTTTCATGGGTGAACAAATGAAGTTCAACAAATTTGAATGTGAGAAAAGAAAAATGATAGGAAAATTGATTCCATAAATGAGACATGATGAATTTAATTTAAAAAGAATATTGTATGTTTTTACACCATTGATTTATGAATTAGATATGATTAGGATATTATATTAATCCTAGGAGTGAAAATGTTTAGGTGTGGGGGTGTAATCGTACCACGATTCAATGTTTTATTTCACCCTTATACCAATGTATTAAACTGGTTTTGTATTGAAAATTAAAAGTATAATAACAAATTTCACCCTATTTTTTATTAAATTATTTTTTGTTTAACAATTTTAAAAAAGAAAATGTTACTTTTTTGATAATTACATTGTAGGTGGTGGTGATTTGGAGGACCCATGATGAAGTCCAAGAAAAATGGACCAATCTGCACAGGATCCAAGCACACTAGTGGACTAAAACACATATCTGTACTACACCGTGCATCCAAATGGGATGAAACTTTGTGGGAGGGTACAAAATTTATTGAAATACATTTCATCTGAAGGAACCAAATCCCAATTAGTTCATTAAGAGTCCCATACAGACTGATCTGTCCCTCAAAACGAATGTGCACGGGGTCAAAACGTTTCCTATGTATTTTGGAAATATCTATTATTATATACCAGATCTGGCCGCCAAATTTTACATGGAGGTAGAAAAGGTTTCTACCAACAACTATATAGTTTTTTCCAAAGTTATTTAAGACTGTATGACTAGCCAAAACCATGTACCAAGAAGTTTCTTGAAATCAGGGTGCCCAAAACCACTTCCCACTTTGCCTATAAATTGGCACCTTGGGCACCCCATTTTTGAGTTCAAACTGGAGGCATGGTGCTACCATTTTGGAGTCTCAAAGGAGTTCTCTCATCATCCCTAGACGTTCTTGAGTCTATGGGAAGTTCTACTACAACATCTTCTTCTTCCCCCCTCCCATGGATTTCTAAACCCCTTGTGATCACCTGGGGAGGAACGTGATGTAATCCCGAGCTTCATGTTTGTATTATTTTGAATGATATTTTTAATTCTAGGTTGTATGTTGTTTTTATTAATCCTATATTTTAATTTAATTGATTTATATACTGGTATGTTATACTCAAACTCAAATGATCATGTTTGGGGGTACCCTTTCATGTGATTTTTTACACACCATTTATCCATTTTTCTTCCCTCATTCAATTATGGTGTTTATGTAGTTCATATTGGTAAATTTATCTCATATAAGAAATATTAAGGTCATATAAATTTATGTCATGGAATCATAAATAAATAATATACAAACCTGGGCAACACATTGAGTTCTTCGTGTGTTACCTTGGTGAGTTTCAGTTATGAAGTTGAACACAAATCACCCAA
Source organism: Viscum album (assembly GCA_963277665.1). Classification (NCBI taxonomy): domain Eukaryota; kingdom Viridiplantae; phylum Streptophyta; class Magnoliopsida; order Santalales; family Viscaceae; genus Viscum; species Viscum album. The sequence goes on from OY728148.1 coordinate 2,134,283,126, forward strand.
TCATCAGTGGTGTTTGGTGAATCATTGTGTGTTTTATACTAAACCCTATGAGGTATCCTATAATAAAATCAGTTACAATATGGTACTAGTTATTAAAAACCATGGATTAAAAGATCTATACCCTTTCTCTTGAAGCGATGAAGGATGAGCATCACGAGACTTCCTTGAGTTGATCACATTTAATTAATCTTGTTCATTTCTACTTTATTTTATTTATTTCGTTTTCTATTTTCATATTTAATCATAAAACCCCATGTTTTAAAAAATATTATTCTCCTTATATTTTCATAATCAACCCCATATTTTTAAATTAATGATCTAAGGCTCCGTCGAGAGACGACCTTGGGTTGCTGCTATACTACAAAAATTCTAGTAAAAATTAAACAACTAATTTGACGTGCTCGACAACATGATCACCCTACTAATACAATAGTATAAGAAAATTAATCCCAACATACCATGAATGGAGAAAAAAATACCTCATTCTTGAAGAAGAAGATACTGGAAAAACACTTCCTGCATACCGTGACTGTAAGTGAACCTACCACACAGAAGATCACTGAGGTACCATCTGAGAGGCAATTGGAATCGAATCCTCAAGATACCATGGTGAACAATATCAAAATAATTAATTAGATAAACCATCAATGACTTCCAATAAAAATCAATTTGAACTCAAACAAGAGTAGTCATTCCAGAGTTGTATGAGGATTTCTAGCCTGAATCAATTGTTGAAGAAGACAAATCCGATGCTAATTTTTGTTATGCCGATCCTGGATAAATCTTACATGGTATGAGGCTGATGTGCAATCAAAATTGGATGAATTATGGTGAGTTGGGGTTTGTATATGTGTGTGATGGCTCAAAACAAGGAAGTCGATATCGACCTTGTTTTAAGATGAAACAAAGCCCACAATTGTCACAAGTTACGAAGACCCACTACCAAAGATCACAACTGTAAGAGAGGGAGATAAACTAGGTGTCTAAGAAGATGATACCAAGACTTATAATTAACATATTTCAAATTTGAGTACCACTCTTGATGACATAAAGGCTGCATCGATGCACCAAATGAAGAATAAAAGTCAATTTTTTTTGATATTAGTGCCATTTGACCTAAGCTCTATGAACAATTGATGGTCGAAGGTAGAATGAAGAATTCATTTGGGTGGTGAACAAAAATAAAGATTCAAATATCATAAATACATATTTTTTAAACTTCAACCTAATAGAATAAGAAGAGGGATCAACATTTCCCCAATGTTGCGATTTCAGGTTCATTGGAAGATGCATATGAGATGTTCGACAAAATGTCCAAAGGGAGATCCAAGACCAATTGAAGAATAAAACCCAACTATATCTGAGAAATCAGTTTGTGAGCTCTATTTAAAGGGAAATATAGGGGTTATGCTCTATCTAATGTTGCTTCTAGATTGAATATTGATAGCAATAAAGAAATCAGGGACACCGATGATGGTTGAACGAGATGCGTGGAGACATTACCCAACATAACATGATTCTATAAAATATGGAAGTAATTGAAAATGAATTTCTGAAGAAAATATAGGACGAAACTCAATGGATGATGAATTTTAGACAATGATAATTATGTAAAATTATACAAAAATGTATTTGGGCTACATTACAGAATCCCACTAAAGGCCCAACTTTCCACAAGTCCCAGGAATTTAATTTAATCTTAAAAATTACAAAAATTTAGGAATGAAGAAAATCAAATTAAAAAAGAAGTGGGTATTGAAGAAAAAATATTATGGAGACTAATGAAGAATTTGAGGCATGCCCACGTGTATAGGCTCACATTATGTTGTGAATGATTTGTTTTTGTGACCTATGTAGAAGATGAGCAATGAAGGGCAAGACATGTGGAATCCAGGGAGATGTGATTGTGGGATAGTGGCGGTGATTGGCGTGAAATTTGATGATTAATTGATGAATAGAAATCATAAGATAGTGGAATAATTATCAGTATTCACTATCTAGGGAAATTAATAGTAGGATTAAGAGAGGGAAGTACATTCTAGAAAAGCCTATGGAACACAACATAGATCATAGTGAGTAGGAATCAATGCTTCTCAACAGAGTATATCTTCAACTTTTCTTATTTTTTATATTTCAATGAATAATAGATTCTTCTATAATGAAATTTATGAATATTGATTCTATAAACATGATCAGATAAATTTTCTCTGGCGAATAATATTTTACCGGCAACTATTATTACTTCAATAAATCTAGTTTTGTGGGATATTGCTCTATCAATAATTTTTTTGTTAAAATAATTTTACCAAAGATAGAAAGTCAATGAAAATTGGCCTCAATCAAATTTAATAAAATCAATGATGTCATCCTTGAGATCAATCTTTTGAGGATCCCACTTTGTTTAATAAAAAATATATTTATTGAATGTTGATTAATTATATTGAGATCAAGTGAGTTCTATAGTTGAAGAACTATAGGATTTACTAAGTCATAGATTGACCTTCCAATAAAGTCAGTTATACAATTTCAATTGGTCTAATAATATTAATTGAGAAGCATGAAAAAAGAAAAATATATTTAAAACTAAACAATAAAATTCCCATATCGCATTAACTAAACAATCATACTTATTCCTTGATATGTTTTCTCTCCATCAATTGTTCATCAGTTTTATTTCTATCATACACTCTTGTCACTTGAGCTCCTACAACTGCATCACCACCATCACATGATTCCAAACCTATTCCACTATACCATTATATTTAATAGTTTTATTTTTTCTCTTGGTCACATATAAACACATACTGTAACCCATTTCCTTTAGATCGACCCCTTCTCACCAAAAAACATGTCTTAAGTAGGATTATAAATAGTTAATATTTCCCTATCTAAGCCAGTTTCTTAGATTTTGGGAATTTGGTCCTTATACTTTGAGATTATTAATAATGTATATCACGAGTCACAATCTTTGATATATTTATGAATACCATGATGACATATTCTCATGGTGATGTGGGACATGTTAGGAGAATCATGTGGCATATTGTATTAAAGAATAATGTGAAAAATGATTTGTTTGTTCAGTTATATAATAGAAGTTGATATATTTGGACCTTTGGTGGGAATAAAACTATATAATTAATTCAATGGGTTTGGTGTTCGGTTTTCATGTTTATTTGTGAAAAGTCAAAGAAACAGACATCAATAACATAGGTTGATGATGCTAGTATACAACCTGCTAGATTAGAGAGACCAAGATAAAAGAATTCTTTTACATTGTGTATGTTCATATGTGGATATTTTCATTGTGATATTTAAAAAACTTCTCTATGTGTGATTTTGATGGTTCAGTAAATATCAGAAGCGCCTATTGAGCTAATGGCCAACTCAATTTTTTTTGGATTCAAAATAAAATCACAATGTATATGATGATGAATGTCATGACCAATGAATTTTTTCCAAAGAATACAGAAAATTATTTTTACTAGAACCATGATAGGGGATATTGTTCACACTAAATAAAAATTAATTTAATAACAAGATGAAATACCTCAGTCATGAGTTATTTCTTCCATGTAGCTGATGATCATCTAAATGTCATTTGGTTTCATTTTCATTATGTTGACAAGGACCCAATGTAGATCCCCTTTATATGTGATCAACACGTGATCCTTTGATATTGGAACACCACTGATCATACTTCAAGTGCTAGTGGGGAAATCCAGATCAAATTTTATTTCTCCCTAAATCACTAGAACGATCCCTTCGGTCTGGAAGGATTATATATTGATTTCTACAGCTTGAGAGGAAGCAAAGTAGGAAGATAAAATATCTAGATCTTAAGAGAAAACAATAGATACGGACTGGCAGCGGCGGGCCTGGCATAACGGTGAGCCCGAAAGAAATAAAAAACAAGGATTCCATCCACAGGTACAGATTAGATGGGGTTCAGAGCTTCTTCTCCCTACTTGTAGGGTAATCATATTTGGACGTTTGAGAGGGTATGACTTCTGCCATCGGGACCAGGAACCATGCAATGCACGAGGCATTTCTTGCTATGTATCCTTAGCTAGTGTGGGAGCTTGAATATATATATATATATATATATATTCTAGGTGGGTCGCTCTTGTGGTGTCATTCTCTTGGCCCTTCAAGGGTTATGTACGAGGTTATATGAATTTGGGCCTAAAGGTCATGTAAGGTTCCCTATCAACCATTGAAAGAGGATTATCCAAAAATAATAAAAATGCACGGCCTTTGGGATTTAAAAAAAATACCAACCTCACACAATTATCATAATTTTATATTTTTTAACCTGGGGATAGAGTTCACATCAATTAATTTAGAAAAACCCTTAATACTATGTCAAACCCAAAATGATCCCCATTCCATGTAAAATAATAATATCATTATTTTATTCCATGGCATGACCTAACCCACACAATGATAAACATTATTTATATTCTGGTAAATAAATATTTATCATTGGAGCAATATTTGTGTCTGCTCATCCTCCTTGACACTTATTGAATTTATGAATAAATATTTAAATATAAAAAATATTATATTCATAGTTTAAAAAATAATAATAATCATTTTTAATATTCATGTAATTAAATAAATTATTTAGTAATAAAAAATACTTATTACCTTACGATAGAGAGATAAATATTTCATATTCAATAAATAAATAAATAATATATTTATATTCTAGTAAATAAAATATTTAATTTAATATTATATAAATAAATAAATTTTTAGTCATCAATGAATAATTAGTTATTACCTTGTTAATAAATACATAAATAAATATTATATTTATCTGTGTAATAAAACAATTACCTTGTGAATAAATATTTACTTAATATATGTGATCAATACATACTAAATAAAAATCACTAATCATACTAGAGAATAATATTTATTGAAAATATTAAATATAAATAATATTTAACCATGATAAATGGAAAAACTTTTTGTGTAACCTTCTAGGATTCTTCCTATTTAGAATTAGGTGGGATCACCTAAAATCTAATATTATTATCTATGAATGGGTCCAGACACCCATAGAGGAAGAAGATGTGGCACAACAATAATAACCACATACGAATGCTCATTGTGTAATATAATTCCTTTTTCATGGTATCTCATCAAGCATGATTCACACCCATTATCACACCCTGACTCTTGACACTCCTTTATTCTATATTTTTTTGGTCTTGAATTTTTTCGGTTGAGGTTCATATTGAGTCATGGGTGAAATTTTCGAATTTTAAAACTTTCGGGTGAGTTTTTGGCCTGTGCATGGTTGGCGCACAGTTTGGTAGACCGTTCATCCAAACATTGTGACATGCTCTATGTCTAAAAATAATAAAATTAGATGAAAAATAAAAATAAAATTAAAAGAGTGATTAACAATAATAGTAATGAAGATGAAAATATTATTATGATTATTGTTATTATTATGATTATGATTATGATGATGATTATTTTTATTTGTTTTTTATTAAGGAACCCTAGAGGGGTCACCCCCTTCTCTCCTTGTGCGGTGAAACCTGACCCCACCACCTACGCACCTTTCCTCCTTCGTTGCCTCCCCCTTCATCGTTGGCACCCCCTGCTCTCTCCCTCGCTGGTGGTATTCCCTCCATTGGTTGCTCCTCACTCTGGAAGTTCCCCGTGCATGGCTCCATCAACCCCTTCAGCTGAACCCCCTAGACACACGACCCTTCCCCCTATAGAGCATGAGCCCCTCACCTCGAATCCTCTCTGATCTGTCATTTAACCCGGATTTATTAGGGTTCTTCATCCGATCCATCACCATAAGCCTCCTTCCTCCTTCCTCTTCCATATTGCAGCTATTTTTTGGTCTCTCCACTATCTGGGGAGGTACGGTCAAACCTTTGGTTTGAAGGTTAATATGATTTTTAGTTTTATTATGGTATAGGGTTGTACGGATGGTCTTCTGAGACCTATTCTTTTGGATTTCGTCAACCGCCGCTGAAGACAAGGTGGTTCGGGTTGCTTTGGTTCACCACCACCATTTTAGGTGAGAAATTATTCTTCTTGATTGGTTTTTAACCATCCAATTTTAGGTCCTCAAGAAGATTATGGGTCCCTGGTAATTTATTTGAGGTGCGTTGAACCTTTCTTCTATGTTTTTGTAATTCCAGGATACGTTGTACTGAGTTTTGGTCAACGTTTGACGGCGCACACATATATACTTAAGGTATGTATATATATAATATATATATTTCCTCCATGTACATATTCCCTCATGGTTAGGGGAATATGTGAATTGAATTATGGATTTATATATATATATATATAGGTATGTGCGTGTGAGGGTGGGCCAGATTACAAGTGGTCGCCGCCTAATTTGTCAAGCATCAAAGTGTCTCGGCTTGGTCCGCTCTCTTGTTGATTTAGGTTTCCTATGCCCACACCTTTAATTTGAGCTCCTTTATTTCTTAGAATTTTAGAAGCATGTTTTTATATTTATGTGTTATTTATATATATATATATATATATATGTACATGCCTATGTGTTTTTGTCCATTTCTCTTCTGACACATTCCTTTAATTATTGAGCTTTCCTTCAATGATTTAGATATGATATAATATTATTGTGGTGTGTGAGTATAACTTTTAATGGTAATTTTATGATGTAAAATTGGTGTGAATTGGTTTTTCAAGGGATTTCTTAAATATTCCTATATATATGCATGCTAAGTGTTTGATGAAATTAAAATTGGCCTTTTAAAATGAATTTGGGTATTTTAATGGTTTGTTTGGATTTGGTTATGTAATAGTGGAATGGATAATTGTTATATGAGCCTTATGTGTGATTTGTGTGACTTAGATTCCTCTTTTTGGAATTATGATTTGTGGTAAAATGTTTTGGAATGATTTTCTTGGTTTTTAAATACAGGTTTATGCTTGGGTAATTATGTGGGATGGTTGGGTTTGGTTTAAAAGAAAGTGTTGATTTTGAAAATTGGTTTTGTGTGTTACCATGGATATTTAAAGTGTTTCATTGGATGAGGTAACATCCATGGGTGCACGAGGTGAAAACATGTATGGTCATTCAAATGAAGATGGCACTTAAAAATAATGTTTTACTTGAACCCTGGTTCTTAAATGGTTCCTCCTTTCTTTTCCATTCTCCTTTCAAAATTATTCCTTAATTTCTAAATGGTGTGTTGGTACTTTATGTGGCTTCAAATGTGGTTTTAAAGGTTCCATTTAAAACATGTACCATTTGGTATTTTGTAAAAGATGATTGGTTTCTAAATGACTTCAAAGGATGATTGGCACCTTTAAGTGTGTTGTGTTTCATCTTGGTTTTTGAAATAAATCTGGATTTGGATTAAAGGCCCATTTGGAATTTCATATTTAAAAATGGTGTTTTATATCTTCTTAAAAATTATCTTAGAAATATTGTGCGAGTGTACTTTAAATGGACTTGGTATGAGGCTTGTTTGACACTTCATTTTTTTTAGGGATGAAATGCGGTTTGACAAATGTGAATGCTCGATTGGAAACTTAAAGTATTTTATGAAATGATTTAAATTTTTTATGTGAAATGATAGCCAGATTGGAAATTTTCATTCTTTTAAAGAATGTGTAGAATGCTTAAGTGATATAACAGCCCGATTGGCATCTTCAATGATGTGAAACATGTATATGTATATAGTGGGAAACCCTATATAGGATTTATCTTTATGTGTTATCGTATAGGGGATGTTCGTGTTTGGGGTAGGAAAGTGTGGTGATTGAAGGTATGGTGAGTCACGTGTGTGAGGGACTCCTACTTATATAGTATATTATTACCATGGGTTTCCTGGGAATATTTTAGAGGGTCGAATGATGGTTACTGATCAACCCCGATTAGACGGGTTGGTACCCCCTTGATTTTATATTAGGCCAAGCGGTCTGTGCCACTTGATTGGTCAGTTGAGGGAGACCAGTTGGTTATATACTTAGGGGCTTCACTATACGCTGACAGGTGGTTCTGAACTAAGTAATTCTAGGGATCTCTATAGGTATGTTTAGGAAATTCCCATGGTTGCATACTTTCACGTTCTTGTTTCTTTTGTGTCATTTTTGGTTATTTGATTTTAGGTTATCTCTACTCATTTTTCATATTTAAAAAACTTGTCTCAGTACTAGTTTCCTTTTAAATTAATTTATGGAAATGACTTATATTCCTTGGAAATTATTTTGGAAAATAGAAATGGAAAGGGGTTTTTCTCAATTTTAGAAGCTTGTTACTTGTTTTGGTAAAAGAATGAAAACCCTATTTTTATATATCATATTTTCAAACTAGAAAGAATGGATTTCACTTTAATTTCAAGACATAGGGTGTGTTTTATCATTAGAATCCTTATTAGGCATATCGTTTCTCATGGCTACTCTATCTTTTAAGTTTCAGGTTCTCTTAGTTTTGGATCACTCTAGGAGTGAGTGCGGTTCCATGGTTGCTGGCGACCCATGAGGTCATATGGAGGTTTTTTTAGCCATTCAGTTTTATTCTCTTTCCACTGCTAGAGTTTAGTTTTATTGTTATATTTATTCTTGTTTATTTATTTATCATTTATGGGACAAATCATTCCCAATGTATTTATTTTGATGCTTGACACTAGTTTCCAGCCCGTGGGGATCAGGAACGCCCATCGAGCCTTGTCGCGGGCTGGATCGGGTGACCGGTTAGGGGTTGACCCTAGTTGGTTCATGAAACCCATGTTATCAACCTATATGCTTGATATTTATTTTTTATCTATATGAAATAACCTATCATTACACCATGGCCATGTAATTTAATGTGATGATTCAATTTCTATCAATGGGTCGATATATCAACATCCATAAATATAAAAGAGACAAATCCTTCCTCAACTTATTAATTAATAACATATCATTTGTGATACACCAAACATACCCAACTTATCTGTGAAGATATGTAATCATAGTTTATTATAATATATCAAAGTGAAAGATTCATGATAATAAGTAATAAAAATCATAAACTCTAAGGATTATTACACACACACAGATGGAAATATCCAACGACATGAAAATTTGTTGAATTCATACTAGAAGGTGTGTTATCACAATACCCCTACTTGAAGGTTAAAAAGTGTGAATATCATGTGAAAAAATCACATATTAATACGTGAAATCACACCCAAAAACCAAGATACTATGTTTCCCTTCATAGAATGTTTTCTGATCATAGAACTAAGTTCAATAATATCATCATTGTATATCAAGGTCCCTAATATAGTAGGGAACTACATATGACTTTCTCAACACAACACATATTCTAGGTCATTATATAACTAATGATGCATATTAGAATAACCAATATGTGATAAGGTATTTATTAATATTCAAATCTATGAGTATACAAGAAATACAAAGCTTAAAGTAGTTGGTTTTAGGGAACCAACTCAAAGTGACTCTCACTTAAACTTGATCCAACAACTAACGACTGATTAGTTTTCGCATTATTGACATTTTTTGTTGAGTATGGTTGTAACGCCCTGACCCCAGTTACCCAGAGTTGGTGCATTATTACATAACATTGGCATGATACAAGGAAATCATGTCCTGAAAGACCGATCATTTTAGTAGCCTTGGAAATACTAGATACATTCATAAGGTCAACATTATAACTTGAAAAGAAAAACAACACTAAATTATTCCATTGGAAACATCCAAGCTTCCTAGATTATGCCTGCAAGTCACTCATAACTAGCTTCTTCACATCCTGGGAAAAAATAAAACATAGAAAGGGGTGAGATCAAATGCTCAATAAGGATAACAATATAGCAGAAACTTTCACAAATAAGCATAAACATTTAAGGCAATGCATAACTAAAACAGAAGCCTTTTTAAACTTGAACTTCAGCATAATATGGAAAAAAAATGAAATAATGCCATTTAATTATTCACATGGATATTATACTAGTCGAATAATCACATGCAATATCAATGACCACTTTCATAATGATGGAATGCATAATTCCAGATTATCATATCCACATAGTCAAGGCCTTGTGCCAAGACTACAAATAATATTTTGTCAAGGCCTCGTGCCAAGACACTAGTTTTTCTCATGAGACCTTCCAATGCATCGAGGAGATATAGCGGGCTCCACTCATCACTTACTAAGTCCAATTAATTCCTAATATGAATATTTGAAACATAACATAAACATTCGTATTAAAACTAGCATATGAAATGTCAATACTTTACCCACAAAACATGAATGATATAAAAATAGCACATCCACAGTCAATCATAACTAATTCAATACAATATGAAAGATTTTATAGTAATAGATTAACCTCAATCGAGAATAATGAAGGATATTTACATAGATGAAAATAATCATCAAAACTATTTGAGAGAAATATCACCCTTTTTCTTGAAAACATTTAAAAGTCTCACTATTTATCAAGAAGCCATTTAAATTGTATTTTTAAATAAGTGTCCCATACCACTTTGAAAATTTGAAAATGAATTTTAATTTTAAAACATTAATGTCCATATAAATAAAGCATTAAAACCATTTTTAAAACATGGACATTAATGAGAAAGATTTAGAATAATAAATCTTTAAAACATTTTAAAATGATATTTAGTTAGAGTTACTAACCAAAAGAGAGACACTTGAATATAAATAATTGTGGTAATAAAAACATTGTAATATCTTGATAATAAAGGGATTCATGATATACTATGTCAAAGGACATTATATACACCATATAAAATTGATTTGGTGTATAACAACAAGCAAGTCTCAATGGAATGTAAATTGAGGTGAAATCTCTTATAAAGACAGTATCCTTAGGTTAAAGATAAATCAACGATATAATTATGTGTGAAAAATATAAATACAATCAATATGATTTGATATTCAGTGTAAATCAATCAGAGGACATTCACACATATTCTTGAAGAAACAACACCAATGAATTGGATGTTTATCTCAAAAAATGGAGATTGAGTTAAAATTACTCTTATCAAGTTCATACCGATGACTTGAGAATTTATCAATGGAGTGATTATGTGTATCAAAAGTATATCCAAAGAAAGGGGAGTGGAACTTACGACATAATAAAATGAATAGTGATTCCACACATAATCTTGGAGTAAAATAATCAATGAAGTATGCATAAATCTGAATAAGTGGAAATTGGAATTTCAAATTCCCTTATCGATTTGGTAACTTACAAAACGTACACCCATGAAAGAAGGATCATACAATGATTATTTAGATATCCATAAATTAAATTATATTTCACAATGAACACAATCATGGGAAGTACACACACCACATGCAATAAATAAGTGGTGAACAATGGAAATCTCACAGAATTAAAAGTGAAGAAAGAAACCCCTTACCTCAAGTCCGAATTGTCTTGTGTGTTCCTTGTTCTTATTGAATAATGAACTTAAGTTAATTTCTGATTGATTAAGAACACTTTTAAATTTTATTATTCCTTTTATATCACTTGTTACCTTTATATAATAATTAGTTAATTATTTGAGTTCATATTGGATATTTTATTGATGTTCAGAACTTGAGTAAAAAATGAACTTGTTATAATTACAATTTGTCCATGTGATCAAAATTACATTATCTCCAGAATGATATAAATGATTTAGATATAATATAAATATTATATATCAAGTATACATATGTATTTATAATAGTACATAACATTTGGATATAAGAAATAAAATGCACCTTTCATGGAGACGGTAAGCCGTACATACGCATGAACGCTACTTTCATTTCTATTTTTTATTTTAATGGAATTAAAACATAATTATACATAGGTATATTATAATTCCAGTATAATATCATATGATATATGTTTTACATAATTCAATTAACTCTATCTTTTATATGTTCCATGAATGTCATGAACGAATCATATCACCTAGAGGGGGCGGTAGTCCGCACTTCCTCAAATGAAATTATCGTGGTCACACATATTGGAAATCATATTGGTGTATTTTTAAATGAAAATTACAGAAGAATAGAGAAAACATAAACACAATATACATAATATATAAATACAGTGCTATCATAATGTCCAGAATAAGAGGCGGTGGGAAATAATCGAACAATCATCGTTTCGTGAGGCGTTAGTTTTCCATCCATAGAAACATTATGTTCTTCACCCATTAGATGGAGGTTTTTGTAAGTCTAGCTCAAATAATTCTTATAAAAACATCCTAGTATACTGAATATACTGGGTTTTTTACAAAATAAATGAATAAAAAGAGTTCATGGGGTTGGAGAAGTAAAATAAAAGAAATGAATTTAAGAGAAACCGTTACCTTTAATTTGGGTAACTACCTTTGGTTTGAACCAAAAATACTTCTTGAAGTGAAGACTGCCTAAGGTAAGGATTTTAGGTGGAGGATAGGGATGCAGGGAGCTTAATTGGGTAGAGGCTGGATGAGCCAAAAGGCTTGAGAGGTGTGAAGAATTGGTTGTAAGTGGTCTCTTTTTATAAGGGAGAGGAGGGACTCTTTAGGAAAGTGTAAAACTATTATTTTATTATAAACTTATCTTCAATTTCAAAAGGTCCAAAACACATTGATGATAATATGAATAATACTATAAATAAAATAATCCAATTAGAATTGGACATGTTTTGGATAATATTTTAATCATTATAATCTTATTTATTTAAATCATTTATTAATGACGTAAACACTGCATCATTATTGCGTTATAAATAATTTAATTTATTTGATGTCTAAAAATTATAAAAAAATACCATGATGTGGGAAATATTTTTATCTTTACAATGAATATTTATTGTTGAAAATTTAAATTATATAACCCCATGTAAAAATTAATTTACTAAAAGATATTTGTTTGTGTCATTTTTGTCTTTACTTTAAATTAATTAATCTAAAGAGTCATTATCACTCTCAAGTGGCTTCATGGGGTCCAAAAATAGACCCAATGATGCCAATGGTCGGCCATAACTCATCCAACAAGGTTAGGACAAGTGTTAAGGTGATTTTGTATTATTATAATATACTTTTTACCTTGAATTACCCTATTTACCTTTAACCGCGGTAAATAAAAGTCAAAAGTTACTATTCATCAAAAGTAATTTTCATCTTATTGAACCAAATTTTACTTCTTGATATTAACCGTATCTCTCATATTTTTGAAATTAAACTCACAGAAGTGATAAAATTTCATTTAAATTTAAAAGTCAGTTTTTTAACTACTACTAAGTGGTTTCACTATTCATCAAAAATTGAAGTTTTTCAGAAAAATACCCAAAATTCAGCCTAAGATTTATTTGATATTACAAATTAAAAAATGATATCTGTTTTTCCAAATTAAAAACATAAAAGTGGAATTAATTAATTTAAAATTAATTTCTGTTGTTAAAACAAATAGCGCAGTTTTAAGAAATAATAACTGTCAAAAGATTGACACTTGTTTATGTCCAATTTCAAAGTGAAATTAATTCCAATGACCGACATTGGATTAAATGGTAAAAATATATTCTAATTACACTTTAAAATAAATTAAAAATATAATATATCCATATAAATAAATTATATTAAAACACAGTTTTGAATTAAAATACAGTATTTTTCACTATTCATCAAAAAAATGAATTTTATCAGAAAAATACCAAAATTCTACCCAAAGTAGATTTTGATGTCCCGATTCTGAAGAATAATTTTATTTTGTAAAATATAACATATAAAAATTACCAAAACTATATTTAAAGAGGGTTCTCCATCAAAAGGCGGTAAATCGACCCTTTAATGAATATTAGAGTATTTATGCTTAAAATCGAATTCCTTTCTTATTTTAAGTCTCTAAATTTTATTGGATAAATGTAAAAACATTTAAAAAACATATATAATAATATTTTAGTTAGTTATATTCATTTCTACCAATACAATGGCTCAACGTTAAGTACCATTTAAAATAATAATATTATATTATTAGTGTGCAATGTAAGATTTCAAAGAAACCCGCTGTTGTGTATCGGGTAAGCCATCGAACATAGCATCCCCTTTAAATTAAAATTAACATTTAATTCACAAATATTAATAAATTTGAAAATGTATTATTCTTTATTTACCCAGGATGTTACATCCTTCCCCCCTTTTGGGAATTGCGTCCTCGCAATTTTTAAATTGGGCTCATAAACTTCATTGAAAGCCCCACATCGGAAAATGAGTCAATAAAACTATCACTTTCAAATAAATTAAGAGAAGTAAAAAAAGGTTACCTGAGACAATAGATACTAGAATTCCATGAAAACATGGATATGGAGAAGAAAACAAAGGGTCAAGTTCTGATGGATAGGGATATAAAACATGATTAGGAGAAAGTTAACAATAAGAAAATCACAAACTTATGATGGGATAAATGGTAATTAGTTTCCTAGTAGGAAAAGTAAACGGATAACGTTTGTTTTGTTTTAAGTTCCATTTAATAAAGTTGAGGAATTTATTTATGATATTGACTAAGAACATAAAGAGATATACTTACTTTTTAAGTAGAGTTTAATTCTTTAATAAATTTCTACCACCAACTCATCTTTTTTTTTCAAACGATGAGTATTCAAGATGACTTGGTGACACCAGAAGAGCTAGAATCAACTTCTAGAGAATCACATGATCCAAAAAATATTATCAATATATTTACCTTGTCTTTAGAGATTAACCACCACCAAAATGGTTAGTACAAGATCATATGATCCCCAAAAAGTATAATCCTTTAGAGAAAGAAATACTAATCATAATTTCTAAAATTAAACCAACAATACCAAAAGTTTAATAAATACCATTCAATAAAAAATTGTCCTTAAAATACATCAATATAATCTAAACTAATTTTGAAACCCAAAACATAGAAGAATTTGAGTACACAATCTTCCATGTTAAATTGTATCTCCAAATGACATCAACTACTCTTAAAGTCACATACTTAAAAGTAATTAACCTAATCACATATTCTCTATTATAGATTAATCATTTCCATAAATAACCCAAATCACTATAAATACACAATAAAAATATAGATAAAAATCCACCATTACTCCTCAAATAAAATCCCATAGTATTTTATTTTCCTTGGGCATATAGTGTTCCCAACAAAGCAAACGTCTTCCAGATAACATTTATCACTTAATCACCAAATCATTTTCTTATACTAAGGGTATTCATTTGATAAGACATAAGATCTCAAATCAACTTATTATTGATCAATAAAATAATTTAACTTAAAATAATTTGTCACGCTAACGAGAGACTTCAAGTAGTCCAGTGGTAGGCGATAAATCCCAATCGCACTCTGGTTGTGGGTTCGATTCCCACAGCTTTGTCCGGCGTGATGGGTTGTCACACAGTCTGCCTGTTGTCCTTTTTCAAAAATTATATTTTATAAAATTACCAAAATAAGATAAATTCCTCAAAATAACCATAACATAATTTAACCACAAATGTTATCTCATACCTTGAATTTTCATCCCAAAATATAATAACTTGTAATTGCCTCAAACCCAATGATCATATAAAACCAAATGGATATTTATAACTATATCCACAAGAGAAAAGATAATTCTTCCTCAAATATCATTTTCACATGACAAACTACAGGGTTACAAATACAAGAGAAATTTATTCCAAAGTAATCCCATCAACAAGGAGTACTAATACTTTTAAAAATTTCTCCAACCATATATTTCCACATAGCTTATTCTTTGACCAAGAAAATATCCTATAGAATAGGGCATTCACTCGGGTAATGTCCAGGTCCCCTATATTTATGGAAAATGACTGTAAATGGATTATTGGGACCATTTTTATTTTCTTCCATAATACTCTTTATTTTTCCTCGGAAATTCTTCACTTTATGTCCTTATTTCACACACATAAAGCATTTCTTTGTTCCATTGAGACACTTTCCTGGGTGCCTCCTTCCACATTTCCTGCATGATGGAAATTGAGGATTCTTTTCTCTATAGTCTCCACTGTTGGAGCTCTTATCATTCACCACCTTTCTCTTCTTTGTTGATTCTGGGATTTGGTTAATATATATGTTTTTGATCATATTTTTGGAAAAATGATTTGGCATGAACACGATATATTTTACGCCTATCAACATTCCATTTTTTTCTCAATTCCACCATCGTTCCCACCTTGTACATCATTCTCAAAGTTACTATGACTTCCTTGGAATCCATCCATTGAATAAAACCAGAAAACATTGTGTGAGTAAGAATAGTCATAAAATTATTTAGAAAATATCATCACACCTTATTTTCAATCAAAAACACCTTAGTATTAACCAATGTTATTTATTCTCATCTTATATTAAAATCATTCAAATTAGTTTGTAAAGAAATTTAAATTATCCTAAGCACATCCCCCGAGAGTGTTGTAACCAAGAGTGCAGCAAGACCCATTGTCGTGCACCAGTCCTCGTTCGAGTCTAGCTCAAAGCAGTGTTTTCAGGTTTTACCCCTAGGTACATCTGTGCCAGAGCCACCTCTACCTGCTCGTATCCAGACAGGGATGCATTTCTTGGAAAACTCAAAAAATCTCTACAATACCAATATTTTAGGAAGTTCTTCTATACTAATTATCAAATTCTATCTTAGGGCTATGTGATCTAATCAAAGTTTATCTAAATCTATCTTCTAAGGTTTGTACTTAAATTCCTCTGATACCAACTGTAACACCCCGACCCCAGTTACCCAGAGTCAGTGCATTATTACATAACATTGGAATGATACAAGGAAATCATGTCTCGAAAGACCAATCATTTTAGTAGCCTTGGAAATACTAGATACATTCATAAGGTCAACATTACAACTTGAAAAGAAAAACAACACTAAATTATTCCATTGGAAACATCCAAGCTTCCTAGATTATACCTGCAAGTCACTCATAACTAACTTCTTCACATCCTGGGAAAAATAAAACATAGAAAGGGGTGAGCTCAAATGCTCAGTAAGGATAACAATATAGCGGAAAACTTTCACAAATAAGCATAAAAATTTAAAGCAATGCATAACTAAAAAAAAGACTTTTTAAACTTGAACATCAGCATAATATGGAAAAGAAATAAAATAATGCCATTTAATTATTCACATGGATATTCTACTATTCGAATAATCACATGAAATATCAATAACCACTTTCATAATGATGGAATGCATAATTCCAGACGATCTTATCTGCATAGTCAAGGCCATGTGCCAAGACTACAAATAATATTTTGTCAAGGCCTTGTGCCAAGACACTAGTTTGTCTCATGAGACCTTCCAATGCATCGATGAGATATAGCAGGCTCCACCCGTCACTTACTAAATCCAATGCATTCCTCATATGAATAGTTGAAACATAACATAAACATTCGTATTAAAACTAGCATATGAAATGTCAATACATTACCCACAAACCATGAATGGTATAAAAATAGCACATCCACAGTCAATAATAACTAATTCAATACAATATAAAAGATTTTATAGTAATAGATTAACGTCAATCGAGAATAATGAAGTATACTGACATAGATGAAAATAATCATCAAAACTATTTGAGAGAAATATCACCCTTTTTCTTGAAAACATTTAAAAGTCTCACTCTTTATCAAGAAGCCATTTAAAAAATATTTTTGAATCAAAGTGTCCCATACCACTTTGAAACTTTGAAAATGAATTTTAATTTTAAAACATTAATTTCCATATAAATAAATCTTTAAAAACATTTTTAAAACATGGACATTAATGAGAAAGATTTAGAATAATAAATATTTAAAACATTTTAAAATGATATTTAGTTAGAGTTCCTAACCAAAAGAGAGACACTTGAATATAAATAATTGAGGTAATGAAAACATTGTAATATCATGATAATAAATGGATTCATGATATACTATGTCAAAGTACATCATATACACCATATAAAAGTGATTTGGTGTATAACAACAAGGAAGTCTCAATGGAATGTAAATTGAGGTGAAATCTCTTATAAAGACATCATCCTTAGGTTAAAGATAAATCAACGACATAATTATGTGTGACAAATATAAATACACTCAATGTGATTGGATATTTAGTGTAAATAAATCTGAGGACATTCACACATATTCTTTTAGAAACAACACCAATGAATTGGATGTTTAACTCAAAAAATGGAGATTGAGTTAAAATTACTCTTATCAAGTTCATACCGATGACTTGAGAATTTATCAATGAAGTGATTATGTGTATCAAAAGTATATCCACTAAAAGGGGAGTGGAAATTATGACATAATCAAATGAATAGTGATTCCACACATAATCTTGGAGTAAAATAATCAATGAAGTATGCATAAAGCCGAATAAGTGGAAATTGAAATTTCAAATTCCCTTATCGATTTGGTAACTTACAAAACATACACCCATTAAAGAAGGATCATACAATGATTATTTAGATATCCATAAATTAAATTATGTTTCACAATGAACACAATCATGGGAAGTATACACACCACATGCAATAAATAAGTGGTGAACAATGGAAATCTCACAGAATTAAAAGTGAGATAAGAAACCCCTTACCTCAAGTCCGAATTGTCTTGTGTGTTCCTTGTTCTTTCTGAATAATGAACTTAAGTTAATTTCTAATTGATTAAGAACAATTTTAAATTTTATTATTCCTTTTATATCACTTATTAACTTTCTATAATAATTAGTTAATTATTTGAGTTCATATTGGATATTTTATTGATGTTCGGAACTTGAGTAAAAAATGAACTTGTTATAATTACAATTTATCCATGTGGTAAAAAGTCAATTATCTCCAGAATGATATAAATGATTTAGATATCATATAAATATTATATATCAAGTATATATATGTATTTATAATAGTACATAACATTTGGAGATAAGAAATAAAATGCACCTTTCATGGAGATGGTAATCCGTACATACGCATGAACGCTACTTTCATTTCTATTTTTTATTTTAATGGAATTAAAACATAATGATACATAGGTATATTATAATTACAGTATAATATCATATGATATTTTTTTTACATAATTCAATTAACTCTATCCTTTATATGTTCCATGAATTTCATGAACGAATCATATCACCTTGAGGGGGCGGTAGTCCGCACTTCCTCAAATGAAATTATCGCGGTCACACATATTGGAAATCATATTGGTGTATCTTAAATGAAAATTACAGAAGCATAGAGAAAAAATAAACATAATATATATAATATATAAATACAGTGCCATCATAAAGGCCACCATAAGAGGCGGTAGGAGATAATCGAAGAATCATCATTTCGTGAGGCGTTAGTTTTCCATCCACAGAAACATTATGTTCTTCACCCATTAGATGGAGGTTTGTGTAAGTGTAGCTCAAATAATTCTTATAAAAACATCCTATTATATTGAATATACCGGTGTTGTTACCAAATAAATGAATAAAAAGAGTTCATGGGGTTGGAGAAGTAAAATAAAAGAAATGAATTTAAGAGAAACCATTACCTTTAATTTGGGTAACTCCCTTTGGTTTGAACCAAAATGACTTCTTGAAGTTCCTACTGCCTAAGGTAAGGATTTTAGGTGGAGGATAGGGATGTAGGGAGATTAATTGGGTAGATTTTGGATGATCCAAAAGGCTTGAGAGGTGTGAAGAATTGGTTGTAAGTGGTCTCTTTTTATAAGGGAGAGGAGGCGCTCTTTAGAAAAGTGTGGAACTATTATTTTATTATAAACTTTTCTTCGGTTTAAAAAGGTCCAAAACACATTAAAGTCGACGATAAGATGACTAATATTCTAAATAAAATCATCCAATCAGAATTGGACATGTTTTGGATAATAGTTTAATCATTATAATCTTATTTATTTAAATCATTTATTAATGAGGTAAACACTACATCATTATTGCGTTATAAATAATTTAATTTATTTGATGTCTAAAAATTATAAAAAAATACCATGATGTAGGAAATATTTTTATCTTTTAAATTAATATTTATTGTTGAAAATTTAAATTATATAACCCCATGTAAAAATTAATTTACTAAAAGATATTTGTTTGTGTCATTTTTGTCTTTACTTTAAATTAATTAATCTAAAGAGTCATTATCACTCTCAAGTGGCTTCATGGGGTCCCAAAATCAACCCAATGATGCCCATGGTCGGCCATAACTCATCCAATAAGTTTAGAACAAGTTTTAAGGTAATTTTGTATTATTATAATATACATTTTACCTTGAATTACCCTATTTACCTTTAATCGCGGTAAATAAAAGTGAAAAGTTACTATTCACCAAAAATTATTTTCATCTTATTGAACCACATTTTACTTCTTTATATAAACCATGTCTATCATATTTTTGAAATTCAACTCACAGAAGTGGTAAAATTTCATTTAAATGTAAAAGTCAGTTTTTTAACTACTACTAAGTGGTTTCACTATTCATCAAAAATTGAAGTTTTTCAGAAAAAAACCCAAAATTCATCCTAAGATTTAATTGATATTACAAATTAAAAAATGATGTGTATTTTTAAAAATTAAAAGCATAAAATTGGAATTAATTAATTTAAAATTAATTCCTGTTGTTAAAACAAATAGTGTGTTTTTAAGAAATAATAACTATCAAAAGATTGACACTTGTTTATGTCCAATTTCA
The DNA here is from genome assembly GCA_963277665.1 of Viscum album. NCBI lineage: Eukaryota > Viridiplantae > Streptophyta > Magnoliopsida > Santalales > Viscaceae > Viscum > Viscum album. The sequence goes on from OY728148.1 coordinate 2,134,303,841, forward strand.
AAGTGAAATTAATTCCAATGACCAAAATTGGATTAAATGGTAAAAATATATTCTAATTAAACTTTAAAACAAATTAAAAATATAATATATCCATATAAATAAATTATATTAAAACACAGTTTTGAATTAAAATACAGTATTTTTCACTATTCATCAAAAAAATGAATTTTATCAGAAAAATACCAAAATTTTACCCAAAGTAGATTTTGATGTCCCAATTCTGAAGAAGAATTTTATTTTGTAAAATATAACATATAAAAATTACCAAAACTATATTTAAAGAGGGTTCGCCATCAAAAGGCAGTAAATCGACCCTTTAATGAATATTAGAGTATTTATGCTTAAAATCGAATTCCTTTCTTATTTTAAGTCTCTAACTTTTATTGGATAATTGTAAAAACGTTTAACAAACATATATAATAATATTTTAGTTAGTTCTATTCATTTCCACCAATACAATGGATCAGTGTTAAGTACCATTTAAAATAATAACATTATATTATTAGTGTGCAACGTAAGATTTCAAAGAAACCTGTTGTTGTGTATCGGGTAAGCCATAGAAAATAGAATCACCTTTAAATTAAAATTAACATTTAATTCAAAAATATTAATAAATATGAAAATTTATTATTCTTTATTTACCCAGGATGTTACAATGGTTACATGGGATTACCATGTTACTATTTCTATGGTTTGTATACTTACATGACTATGTGGTGAATATGCTTAATGCATCATCAATACCATGAGAAAATCCCACAAGTAGTGATATTACCAAGTATCCTCCTCTTGTTCCATTATAAAAAATCTAAAAATTTGATTAAGTCCATAGTAAAATATTACCATAATAATGATAAAACTCTTACTATTGTTATAATAAAAAATAGGATTAAGACATTTCTAAACCATTTTTTTAGCAGCATCATAATCTGTAATGTATTTTAATATTGATGATATAGAATCCACTATGTAATAAGTTTTTATTGCGTGTTACCTTATCCATACTATGATTCTAGATCAAATTGAACTAAAAAGATAAAATCATTCAATTCCCATGATCAGTATAATTTCCACTTCAATAGACAATATAAACACATCCAATTTAACTTTTTCAAGTACTATAAGATAGTTCTAACAGTAGGTCAGAGATGATATATTTGATCTTTTTTATATTTATCTACTATGTATCATGCATTAATAATATCAAACATGTGTACATTCTAGGGAATATGAGATAAATTCCAATAACATAATCTTGTGAAATTATTTTATCTCAACAATCCATTCGTATGCCTATTCATGTTCTCGTAGAAAGATTATATGTCACCAACAATTCAATCATAAATTGTTCCAAATTGAATTTTTAATAATCTTTTAATATATTTACTATATTTAACAAACCCATAGATTTATCCTAAAAATATTTTTCCCTAGACCATGGTTTCTAATTTATGCCATTCAGGGAGAAATTAATTCCTTAGTCTTAAAAAAATATTAAGACATATCATTTGTTTTCCATATGTTATCAACATATATATCTTTAAAACTATATTTCACCAAGAAACTATTATAGACAAATGAAACTCCATTTAAAAGATTAATATTCTATAATCACTATATATGATTTATCTATAAATTAATCTATGTATGCTACATATCTTATTGGAAAATATTGATTTCACTAACCATTTAAATATATGAAATATAGAAATATAGAATATAGTCTCCATTTGATCACATCATATAAACATATTCTATATGGTTTCCCACAATGAAGTGGCCTTGACAATCAATAGTCCAAAATGATGATCATACAAGTATGATTTCACAACTAGAATTCAAAAATATTTTTTTCATAGTGATTGGTGTATTGGTTTTTTCATAGACTAAACCTTTAAAGAAATAAATCACGTTTTATTAGTTCCAACTTATACCATCCATGTCTAGTTTATCCTGAATACTCATCAGTGGTATAATGTCTTAGAAAAATCAAAATTTTGGAGTCCCAAAATCTTGATATATGGAATCAATTACTAAATTCATACATTATTTCCAATCATAGCGTGTTTTAATTTATTTACTTATTTATAGGAATAATTATTATTAAGGAATAACATGTATCACCCACCATGTTAAACATAAACCACCTCATTTATTAGGACTTCCTACACATTATGCATTTCTGTAACCACTCCTTCTAATTGTATTAGTGGATTCAAACATTATTATTCTAACTCATGGGCATCTAGAGCCTAAAATCATCGATGTTAAAAATTATCCCAATATCATCAAAGAGATTGGATTCCCTTATAGTAAGATAGTTAGACTTTACTAAACATTAATATCCTTCATGGATATATATTTATTAATGGAGATGCAATAATTGTTTGATGTTAATTTGTAGCTAAAAATCAATATTTATCAAATTATTTTAAACAAATTATTGATATTGTAACATAATGTATTATTATCATATCATAATGGATATGATATCCATTAGTTAATATAGTCTACACAGGGTTAGATGTTGCACTTCTATTTTCAAAACATTTCATGGAATAAATTATTGAAGATTTCCAATATATAGGACACATCATTGATCTTCATTTTACAACCATCTCTATATTGATGTATATAATTAATTTTAATATTGAAATACTTTTACTCCACATTAATTTGATAAATGATTACATGGATAATGTGTTCTTCAAAAATCTGTCTTAAAGGGTCCTATATCTTCACTAACTGAAATAATTTTCTTCACTGAGAATTTATAAAATTTATTAATGGTATCCCATAAAGTATATGAATTTAAGTCATGAATTAGTATAGTTTACATAGCCTTATTGGACTAACTCTAAAAAATATATAGTTTACCTTTATTTTTAAATGTTTCTTTTTCTAAAACATGACATGTATTTTGTTAGTATACCTTGTATCTTAGCTCAATTGAGACTAAAACACTTATCTAGATTTAAAAAAGTCATCTAATATCATTTTATTTTGGAAAATAATTATATTTCCACCATCACATAATAAATTCTTATATTATTTACCATTTATTTTTGGATTTATCTTTATTAATGTAAAATTAATAAACTATTAGTCTCGCATGAAAATATAAAATAATATATATTTAAAATATGATATAATGTCCCATTATGACCAAGATAGACACTAAGAATTTTTTTGTTAATACTCAATAAAAAATAATAGTTTAACTTGAATCATTAAACTTTGCAATCTAGAAGTTGTGCATTACTCTTGACTGATCTAGGAATCACCCTTATTCAGTTCCTTTTAGAATGCACCATAATTTTTAAATATTTATATACTTACTTGGACCATGTATTTTAAATACATTTATATTTTAAAACACATACCCAATAAGTATCTTAGAAAAATTATTTTTAATGATGAACATGTTTGATGAGGACTATTCTCATTACTGTTGGGCGAAGAAAAACGGGAAGGATGGCAAGAGGGGGGGTGAATTGCCTTTTAAAAAATAATTAACAAATTAAAATCAAAGTGAAATCAAAGTATGTGCAGCGGAAAATAAAAGAGGCAATCACACAAGAAATTGTTAACGGAGTTCGGCCAAAACCCGGCCTACGTCTCCGCTCCCAAATAAACCGTTGAGAGATTCCTACCGCTTTCTTTTCAATGGTTTTAGCAAGAAACCCACTAGGCTTTGAGGTAGCACTAGGACCTATTACAACTTGCTTTTATTGGTTGAGCAAGAACCCACTTACTTTTAATGGTTGAGTAAGAACCCACTAGCCTTTTTAACGGGTGAAGGCTAGCTCACCGGTGACTCAAGCCTTTTAAAAGGAAAGGCTTGACTAACCTCTTCACACCTTGAAGGTGGTGTGAGAACCCAAAGAAGGGAGGATGAGAGAATTGGGAGTTTGTAGACACAAACTCAAATTTAAGCTCAAAATGAATAAAACAATAAAAACCGTATTTGGAGAAGCCTTGGGCGCCAATGGATGATTGGAGTTGAAGACATGCACTCCCAAGATTCTTGAATGGAGCTCCTTGGATGTGGAAAAGTGTTGGAGCTATTGGGGTTCCCTTGGAGGAATGCGCCGGAGGTACGCCAAATGATCAACAAGGTGTCCGTGGGCTTCCGTATAGTTCCGGTTAGTGTCCGGGGCTTCCTCAGCCTTTATTTATAGGCATGGAACCCATTGGGGGCCTTCGGAGCCGTTGGAGAAGTCTTCGGAGCCGTTGGAGGCCAAAAGAGGGTTGACTGGTCAAAGCCAACGGCTAGTTTGACTGGGCTACCGGCTGGCCGGTGCAGGGCCACCGGCTGGCCGGTGCCTTGGATGTTGAGAAGGCCTTCTGCCCAGGCAGCACCGGCTGACCGGTGACAGAGCCACCGGCTGGCCGGTGACAGAGCCACCGGCTGACCGGTGGAACCTGGCAGTGGGCAATGCCTCTGCCAGGTCCACCGGCTGGCCGGTGCTATCACACCGGTTGGCCGGTAGACTGAATTTCAGTCCACTTCTTGTCCATTCTTGGGCCAACTTCTTGGCAACCTTGTGCCTATCATTCAAAAACACTTCAAACAAAATTAGACAAATAATAAGGTGATTGTGATCATGAAAATCAAACAACGCGGGGAATGAGAGGTACAACAATCTCCCCCTATTTTGATGATCACAATCACCAAAACAATCAAAGTAAAATACTGAAATTAAAGACATTCTTAAAGGATAATTTGAAAATAAATCAAAGCATGATAGAAAATACTCTCCCCCAATCAATCAAGAAATTTCTCCCCCTTTGTGATTATCAAAATAGCGTCGGGCATAAAAATTTGATTGAGGGAAAATTGAAAATCAAGATCAATTTGGAATTTTTGAGAATTGAATTGAAAAATTTGAAATGAAAGTTTGAATTGAAAGTTTTGAATAAAATTGAATAACAATTTGAATTGAAAGTTTTGAAAAGAAAATTGAATAACAGTTTGAAATTAAAAAAAATTTGAAACCAAGTGTTGAAATTGAAAGTTTGAATCGAAAATTTTGAAATTGAAATTAAAAGGGTTTAAATGATCCTAACTCCCCCTAAATAAAAACAACAAATCACCGGGGAGAGGTTTTTGAAACTGAGACAAATTTCGGTCCGGTGAGACTCGCTAGAAGGGATTTTTCAATCCACACTTGTCGTGTAGCGGGTCTTCTCCTATAGAATTCATCGGAAAAGAAAAAAGATTTGGGTTGACCGTACCGGGCATTTTTGAAATCACACTCATAAATGAGGTGCCCGGGTTTTTTACAATAATTGCAAAATTTAAAACTAGAGCTCCCCCTTACAAAAACAGTTGGAGCATGGGAGGAGGAAGCTATATTGGTGTAGCCAAGTCCATTGGTGGTTCTAGATACTCGTTGAGAACCTAAGAGTTTGGACAAATTTTGTTCACCTTGGGTGAACTTGGCTAAAGATTCCCTTAGGTCTTTAATGGTTGATTCCAAAGAATCAACATTGGGAAAATTTTGGATTTTAAGGGAGAGTTCCTCCTTCTCTTTGAGAAGTTGGTCTTTTTCGGAGGAAAGTTTTTTGAAATACTTTTTTAAAGCAACAAATTTTGACAATAAAGCATGAAAACCTTTTTCTAGTTGGTCTCTAGCGTGTGAGAGTTCTTCATAAGATAGATGATTAAATGAATTAGAAGAACTAGAGGAGGAAGAGGAGGAAGAGTCTACCTCATGTTTTGCCATTAGGCATTTGTTACCTTGGTCGCTCGAGGAGAAGGAGGAGAAGGAGGAGCTATCACTCCATGTTGCCTTTGAAGCCTTCTTCTTTTTCTTCTTCTTGGCCCTTTTCTTGTGAAGTGGGCAAGCGGGTACGGATTTTGCATCGGGTTCTTGCTTTTGAGCGGGTTCTTGCTTTTGAGCCATGCTAGTACCTTCATGGGTTAGCTCTAAATATTTCCAAATATCATGTGAAGTAGAGCAAGTAGAAATGCAATTAAAAACATTACGGTCAAGACCACAATGAAGAGAGTTCATGGCTTGCCATCAAGCTCAAAATAAGCAATGTCATTGGGGGTCCATTTAGACTCATCGGGAGAAGAGAGCGTAAAACCATGCATAACAATTCTAAAAATAGGATAGCTAATGCTTTTAAGAAAAGTTGACATGCGGGTTTTACAAAAACTATAATCGGTTCCATCAAAGAATGGAGCACGATCCAAAGAAAAGCCTTCGGGGGCGTAAGAGGTTGAAGCGGTAGAAGCCATAAAAAAGGATCTTTAATTTGAAACCGGTTAGGGAATTATTCAAATACTCGCTCTGATACCAATTTTTGGGCGGAGAAAAACGGGAAGGATGGCAAAAGGGGGGGTGAATTGCCTTTTAAAAAATAATTAACAAATTAAAATCAAAGTGAAATCAAAGTATGTGCAGCGGAAAATAAAAGAGGCAATCACACAAGAAATTGTTAACGGAGTTCGGCCAAAACCCGGCCTACGTCTCCGCTCCCAACTAAACCGTTGAGAGATTCCTACCGCTTGATTTTCAATGGTTTTAGCAAGAAACCCACTAGGCTTTGAGGTAGCACTAGGACCTATTACAGCTTGCTTTTATTGGTTGAGCAAGAACCCACTTACTTTTAATGGTTGAGTAAGAACCCACTAGCCTTTTTAACGGGTGAAGGCTAGCTCACCGGTGACTCAAGCCTTTTAAAAGGAAAGGCTTGACTAACCTCTTCACACCTTGAAGGTGGTGTGAGAACCCAAATAAGGGAGGATGAGAGAATTGGGAGTTTGTAGACACAAACTCAAATTTAAGCTCAAAATGAATAAAACAATAAAAACCGTATTTGGAGAAGCCTTGGGCGCCAATGGATGATTGGAGTTGAAGACGTGAACTCCCAAGCTTCTTGAATGGAGCTCCTTGGATGTGGAAAAGTGTTGGAGCTATTGGGGTTCCCTTGGAGGAATGCGCCGGAGGTACGCCAAATGATCAACAAGGTGTCCGTGGGCTTCCGTATAGTTCCGGTTAGTGTCCGAGGCTTCCTCAGCCTTTATTTATAGGCATGGAACCCATTGGGGGCCTTCGGAGCCGTTGGAGAAGTCTTCGGAGCCGTTGGAGGCCAAAAGAGGGTTGACTGGTCAAAGCCAACGGCTAGTTTGACTGGGCTACCGGCGGGCCGGTGTAGGGCCACCAGCTGGCCGGTGCCTTGGATGTTGAGAAGGCCTTCTGCCCAGGCAGCACCGGCTGACCGGTGACAGAGCCACCGGCTGGCCGGTGGTGAGGCAGTAGCCATCACTGTTGCATCAGGTTGCCACCGGCTGGCCGGTGCTATCACACCGGTTGGCCGGTGGACTGAATTTCAGTCCACTTCTTGTCTATTCTTGGGACAACTTCTTGGCAACCTTGTGCCTATCATTCAAAAACACTTCAAACAAAATTAGACAAATAATAAGGTGATTGTGATCATGAAAATCAAACAACGAGGGGAACGAGAGGTACAACAATTACTTCTTCTATAATTCATCATAATTATTCTTCCAATAACCTTTCTTTCCACATGATAATTAAGTAGCCTCCTATTTATTGATTTCTCATTTAATCTTTTGTATCTTTAAATGAAATCATAAAGGAACCATTTAATCTAAAATGATTTTATTCCTTTAGAACTTCTTCATTATTTAATAATAAATAAGGAAACACATTCCATCAAATTTTTATTCATCCAACAATGAAAATTCAAAATATTCCCAAGTAATTTTTCCACACTTTCCATCTATATTGGAATGAAAAAATAAAAAATTAATAGTGAGTATTATAATATGAGAATAATTGATACTTTACTATCTAGATGGATTCCTTATCTTGCTAGTAGACCAATGTACTCTAACATTTTGATGACTTGATCAGTAGCTAATTGGCCTTATTTCAGTTTACACTGATGAAGTACGGTGAAAATATCATCTATCCAAAGTCTCTCCTTTTATCTTTTTATATTAAAGAGACAAAACTACATTCTTTAATTATTCATGTCCTTATATTGAATCACCATATCTTTAAACAAAACTGATATTATGATACAATGAATATAAGAATCATCCTCCATGAATATGATATAGACACCCCTCTCACCATCGCACACTTACTAATGTTTAGGATTGAGAAAATGGATTCCAACATATAGTACAAAGTCTTTAATAGTAAATTAGTGAAAAACATCTATGATACTTTAGAAAGCCAATTCCTATGAGGACATGCTTTGATTTTATGTAATGGTCATAGTTTTTTCTATGGTATCACTTGGTTTTTTTAAAATAATTAGAATATATATGATAGTTGTAACGCCCCGACCCTAGTTTCCTAGAGTCGGTGCATTATTACATAACATTGGCATGATCACAAGAAAGATCAAATCTCGAAAGACCGATTGGTTTAGTAGCCTTGGAAACACTAGATATATTCATAAGTTTTACATTACATCATAAAATCAAAAACTACTACAACAACATAATGTTTCCACAGTCCACACTACAATCCCCTCATAATATCCCTGCAGGTCATTCATAACTTACATCTTCACCTCCTGGGAAAAATAAAACATAGAAAAGGGGTGAGCTCAAATGCCCAGTAAGGATAACAATATAGCGGAAACTTTCATCAATAAGAATAAACATTTAAGGCAATGTATAACTAAAACAAAAGCCTTTTAAACATGAACTTTCAACATGGTATGGCATAAATAAAATGAAATAATGCCATTTACTTATTCACATGGATATTCCACTAATCGAATAATCACATGCAAAAATAAATAACCACTTTCATAATGTTGGAATGCATAATGCCAGACTATCATAACCACATAGCCAAGGCCTCGTGCCAAGACTACAAATAAGATTTTGTCAAGGCCTTGTGCCAAGACACTAGTTTGTCTCATGAGACCTACCGATGCATCGAGGAGCTATAGCGGGCTCCACCCGTCACTTATTAAGTCCAATGCATTCCCATATGAAAAGGTTTAAACATAACATAAACATTCGTATTAAAACTAGCATACGAAATGTCAATACTTTCACAATAAACTATGAATGGTATAAAAATAGCACATCCACAGTCAAACATATCACAAAACCTTCAATACAATATAGAAGTTTTGTATCATAATAAATCAACTTCAAATAATCTTAAAATCCATCAAAGGATGTTGACATAGATGAAATCAAAATTCTTTTTAAAGAAATATCTCCTTTTATTTTGAAATCATTTAAGATCCATATAAAATAAAACATTTTCTTTGAAAATATTCTTATAAGCTTGTAAGGAAAGCTTTGAAGATTTTATAACGGCGTAAAATAACCGCACCCGCCGTATAAGTTAAAAAAAACATTCTTACCTCAATTCTGTCGAAAAGGTTAAAAAGGACCTTGTTTTGAAAACGACGGAAAGATTCATTTATAAACCTCTTATAAAAAGTCAAAAAAAGGTATAAATGACTTTAACCCATATTCTTGTAAATAGTAAAAATGTTTTGAAATACATTTTTAAGAAACATGGATGTGGATGATAAAGAGATCCCAGTAGATTATTACATATAAACAACCTCGGATAATGAAGAGATTGTGAAATAACCCTTACCTTGTACTTTTCCTTGGTTGGGGTAGGTTAACCTCCTGTATAATGGTGAAATAGTTGTTATTAAATTATACAAGAATCATATATATTAATATGATATCATATATGATCTTTTAACATTGATTTGTTAATAATATCTTAGAATTATCGTCGTTTCGGGAGTTAACTTACTCATTTTCTTTTATATGTTTTGTTACATAAGCCATGGTTGTTGTATCTTATTCATATCCAGAATGATATACAGTCCTTAAACATCATTTTTAAATCATCAAATGATAATTATACTTGAATGGATACGATGGAGAATGAATCTCATCGCGTTCGTGGAGACGGTAGTCCGTACGTACGCACGAGCGACAATATCATTCTTTTGATATTAAAATAATATATAAATGGATGGTATATCATATATACAGAATCATTAACATGTTATATTTATTATTTACATGAGTTACACATCATTATTATACCCATCCAAATAATATTATATTGAATAACAATTACACCACGACGTGGAGACGGTAAGCCGTACGTACGCACGTATGGTGACATGTTATTCAAAGGGTGGATAGAATACTGAATATGATTGTACCATATTTATAATAACATCACAGTATATGTGAGATACTGGAGTTATTATTTCAGAATGGTAAGAACAAAGGAAGAAGAAGTGGAAGAAGAAATGAACTGAGAAAAGGGTGGTGAAATCATTACCTCTTCTTCGGGTTCTTCCTTTTGATTTGATCAAAAGGGCTCCTTAGGTTGGCTTTCTGATCAAACTAAGGCCTCTAGGTTGTATTTAGGGATGTTGGGAGAGTATTTGGGCAGAGTTTGGCCGAACCAAAAGGCTTTGAAGGTGTGAAGAAATGAGAAGGAGGAGTGCCCTTTTATAAGAGGGGTGAGGGGCACCTTTGGAAAAGTTAGAAATATTAATTTATAATAAATTCATATTCGGTTTACAAAGGCTCCAAAGTTGACTATTAAAAGTATGAGGTGTGGATAGGTCGAAAACAACTCATCCAATAGAATTTAGACAGGTTTGGGTACTTATATTAACCTTATCTTTAAGTATTAACTCTAAGTTAATTAGTTTCACTTTTACAATGTCTCTTTGTATTTTTGATTAATAAACTTACTATATACATCCAAGCGACCCCCAAGTGGTCCATTAATGAGGAACCTATCATAATATAAGTCTCTTGGCCGAACCTTAGATTTTTAGGAATTTAATATCAATTAATAATATAATATTTGTTTTAAGAACTCTTTTATGTCAATTTTGACACTATTCAATAGTTGATTTTTGTGAAACTCCTAACAGATTGATTACTTCGAACAAAGTCAATTAAATCAATCCTAATATATCATATTATCATATAAAATTAGTTTAATTCATTAAAAGTTTCATATTATAATTATTTGGGTATTTATAAGATCAATTATTTTTATTTTTCACTATTTTAGTAATTACTGCATCATCATTGTGTCATAAATAAAATAAATTATATAATGTCTAAAAATTATAAATAAAATATCATTATGTAGGAAAACTTTTTAGCTTTCTAATGAATATTTATAATCGAAAATCCAACATGTATAACCCTATGTAAAAATTGTTCTTCTAAAAGATGTAAGCTTATGCCATTTTTATTTTTATTTTAACTTTATTAATATAAAGTGTCCCTACCACATACAAGTGGCTCCAAGGGGTCCCCAAATTGACCAAAGGATGCCCATGGTCGGGTATGTGTCCACCAATAAGGTTAGGACACGTTTTAGGGTAATTTTGTATTATTATAATATTATTTTTTTAACCCTTATTTACCGGATTTACCCTTTAACCATGGTAAATAAAATATTTACCACAGTAACTATTCAAAATGTCTAAAAATAAAAGTTACCTATTTACACAATTTGAACATCCTGATTCCAAATATGGAATCCATTTTCCTAAATTCAAAACACAGAAGTGGCAGAAATTAATTTAAAATTAATTCCCGCTGTCAAAACAAAAAGCGTGTTTTTAAGAGATAATAACTATCAAAAGATTGACACTTGTTTATGTTCGGTTTAATTGTAAAATTATGTCCAATGATAAACATTAAATTGAATGGTAAAAATATATTCTAAATATACTTTAAAACCACTCAAATTCATAATTTATCACTATTAATTATTTTGATTAAAAAAGTTGTTTTTAATTAAAATTTAGAAATTTTCACTATTCATCAAAATATGAAAGTTATCCGAAATGTACCAAAATTTCACCCTAGGCTAATTTTGATATTCCGAATCCAAAAATGAAGTCCATTTTGAAATATAGAATATATATGATTTCAAAAAGTAGGTATTACTATTCACAACAGCTAGTTTAATTAGTTGTGGTGTGTGTTAGAACTCGAGGTTGCGTACAACACACGCTATCGCATTATTCGAAGGGAAACGTACCGTAGAAGCTTGGGGTGTTACAATAGTACGTTATAAGATCACCAAAATTAGTGAGATAAAACAATTTAATGTATTTATTAATTCTCTCACTATTTTATCATGCCCCAATGAACCTCACCATTGAACACAGAATGTCCCATCACTTGGAAATTCTAGTGGAAAGGGTCTATATTTCACTCTTTATAATCTAGAATATGGCCATTAAAACCATAAGAAGGTTATTATGTAGGTTTTCACACCAACTGTGGGCTTGTGGTTCCTTGTTCTATTGAGTGGAAACTCAAATCCTTAAATCTTGACTCAAATTTCATAAACTCATGTTTGAATATTTGTATTTAACAAAATATGACCATTAAATTCAATATGAGTGTGGATAAGTTAATCAAAAACCCTTATAAAAATTTCTGGATAAAATTTTCCTCCCAACTATGGCTGTCTAAACACTAAGTTATATGGTTGAATTTGTAATCAAGTAATTAATGTCTTAGTCTAACATCATATATTATTGATTTTTTTTTCTACACAAAAAAATTCATTTATTATCATTTCACATGCCTTTATAAAATTACATGGAAGTTATATATGTGATTAACCATGTTCCAATAAAAATATTTACACATAATACTTTTATTTAAATTTCACTTTTTCATGTTAATAAATTTATTTATGTGTTTTTTATATGGAATCCATATAATGAATCATGAATCAGAATGAACTAAAATAAATAAAGCATGGAATGATCATAATTTTTAACTAGAGGTTTGTTTATTGAGCCTATAATAAAAAAACATTGAACCTAAGTGAAATAAAACTCCATGAGTTGGTCTAGGATCAAGTTGCGACATTCCACCTCTATCCTATGTATATTATTGGTTTGGTTCCACCTCAGGCCAATCTTGAAACAACTCTATACACATGTAAGATACATCCTTATAATTTATTTACTTCACAAGAATGTGAAGGTATTAAAAAGGGGGTTTTATATAAATGAAAACATGGGCACACATGATCTGTAAATAATAAAAAGTGAGGGATGATTTACATGCCATCAGCTTAATTTATTAATAATTATTACAAACCTCATGTAATAATGTAATTAAAATAAAACAAAAAAATACATAGGTTAGTCAAGGCTCATGATCATCCACTCGTGTGACAAATAAACATTTAAAATATCTATATAAAATTCATTTTGATTAATTCCTTTATTAAATTAAAATATGCATGAATTTATACAATTAATTATTTGATCAATCAATCAATTAATTTATCTTTATCTCCATCCAATCTTTCATGAAGATACCCATCCAGTATGATTTTATGTAAATTAATATTATTTAAATTTTAATAAAATAAGTATATAGCATGTACTTGGAGAGTAACTATTTGAACTAATTATAATATATTGAGATCACATAAAATCCACTCTTGTAGAATATGACATACATGTTTTTTATGAAAATACATTGCATGTACGAATCAATAAATGAAACATGGAATGAATGATAATTAATGAAGTGTGTACTAATTTTAATGTGTGTATAGTGGTCTATATATTATGACTGTAACGACCCAAAGTTTCATTAATGGAAAATCCCTCTTGATCCAGTTAAATGTTTCTTTATGAAAAATGTTTTTATAAGATGTCAACTTCTTTAAGTTTTACGTTAAGATTTGTGACCATTACTTTTATAGCCGTTGAACAGTGATCATCTGGGTAGTTTAAATATAAGGCTTTAACGAACCAATTTTCTACTCAGACAAAGGAAGCGATGGCCTCATCCAGTAGAATTGCCCCTTACGAAGCCCATTTGTCGGAGCTCGGAAAGGAGGTGGCGTCTTTGGGCTTTTCCCTTGACCAAGCCCAAGCCGAGCTTCATCAAGTCAAGCTCGAACGTGATCGTCTACGGGAAAAATGGAAGTTGATAGAGATCACCACTCGAGCGATGTTATCCGAGCAACCCCAAGAGTCTGTCACCATCGCACACCTTACCCTTAGGTCTTATGCGGCTATTTTAAGGGGTTATGTAACAAATAAGTAGCACCATGTTCATGTACATTATTTTTGTATATAATAATGAATATAATTTCTAGTCATTTTTGATACATTGTAATTAGTTTTTAAAGTACAAACGGTGTTTTTAGTTATTACTTAATTAAGAATTATATTTTATTAAATTAAAGGATTTTTGAATTAAATAATATTTTAATAAAATATTATTATTAATATTAAATTAATTTTTATTAAATATAAATGATCTTATAATTTTATGAATGCAATTAAAATTTTTATTAAGGTTTGAAAGCCATTTCTGTCAAAACCCGTGAAATTTTTATAAATGTCGGTTTTTATTTTAAAAGTGAAAATTCACATATTTAGAAAATTATTTAGATAAAATAAATATTATTTTTGGAATCAGGACGTCGAAATTATCCAACGGTGAATTTTTCATAATTTTCTGAGACAGTCAAATTTTTGGGTAAAAATTAAATACCATTTAAATATATAATGTGTTTTATGACATCATAATGACCCAATGGTGATGTAATAAAATACCATAATCCCTATGTTCTTCCAATATGTGTTTTATCATTAAAATAATGAGGTTTTGGGTTTGTTTGAATCACTTTTCAAAGCATTAATGGAGCCCTCAAGACTTATTCAACACTTTGCCTTTTTAAATTAATTTCCATGGGAGTGTGACTCACCTCCACATAAGCAACCCTAATTTTTTAATACGTTCGGACCTTGGCCTTGTAAAATATTGTTTTCCTATTTCCCTTTCCAGAAACCATGGGCTAATACCATGGGATGGTTTGTGGTTTGGATTATTTTAATATAAGGGGTCCCAAACCTAAATAATAAAGAATTCTCTCACCTTTCCTATATAAACCCACCCAAGCTCCCACTTCCTCCTCACTCAAAGCCCTTGAAGTTCGTCCAACCTCTGCCCTAATCTCTCTAGAATCCTCTCAAGGTGCCCCAAGCTCCCAAGAAGCCTCTCACAAGCCTCTCTCTAGCCTTTGGAAGCACACTTCCAAGTAAGGGTTTTTCTTCCTTTCTCATTTTTGTCAATTTTCTTTAAGTTGTATTGCCCTTTTAATTTCATTTATGAATGTTGGGGTATGGTTTCGCACCTCTCCCATACTGCCCTCTTATTGTTTGAATGATGGAGACCCCTTTCTCTCTCATTAAATGCCTCCCATGTACACCCGTTACTATGCCGAAATTCCGAAAGGAACCTTTTTTCTCCTCTTTTATATTCAAGCAATACTTTTGTATCATGAATCTAAATTCCTTTTCAATTGTTGGGACATGTATCTATATGACCTTCTTACTGTCCATCACATGTAAATATGATGAGGATCCCTTTCTCTCTCATCATCCTTTTTTATGAATTCTTATGTCACGCCGTTACGCTGCCGAAATCACACCGATTTTCTAAGCCAATATCATTGTGTAGTGAATACCATGCCCATTTCTCCATCAAGTGTATTCACCTTTATGAACATTTACTTATTGATTGTAAAGTTTCATGTATGAATTCCACATTCCTTTATCATGGAATAAATGATTATGTTTCATGAATCCATGTTTTGTGATCCATGTGGCACACTTATGCATGAAATGAAATGTTTAAGAAGGGTGCACCCTGATAGCGCTCTAATGCATTGGGTAAAGTATAGTATCATGATACGTCATGTGCAATGAGTGTTGACTCATGCTAATTCAAGTGCAACGAGGGTTTACTCGTGCTTCAAGTGCAATGAGGGTTTACTCATGCTCCATGTGCAATGAGCCTTGGCTCATGCTAATTCAATGTTAAGTGTTGTTGCCACATTTCCATGTTATGATTATCATGCTTTATCATGCCTTTATGTTCATGTCTCTCTTATTCTCTATTGATATTCCTATTGCCTAACATGTATTGTACTCCTCATGTTATTCATTATGTACTCCCTTACTGGGCTTTATAGCTCACCCTTTTCTTATGCATGTCCTCAGGTTATCTCATGTAAAGGAAGTTTTCAATAAGGATATTGTATTTCAAGTTTAAAGTTTTTATGTAATGATCCTAAGCCCCAAAGACACTAAACCTCTCGATCTTCTTTGTTGTATCAAGTGAAGTTTTATGTAATAAAGCATGTTTGAGTTGTAATAAAAAGCAGGGTTGTTATAGTTGGTATCAGAGGATAGGTTTAGTTATTTTTGGGATTAGGAAACCCTAGTAAAGCCTTAGATACAAGACTAAGCATAATAAAAACATCCCTAAATTTTGGTAAATACTAAGTAAGTGTTTTATCAAACAAATACATCCCTGTCTGGATACGAGCAGGTAGAGGCGGCTCTGGCACAGATGTATCCTAGGGGTAAAACCCGAAAACACCGCTTTGAGCTAGACTCGAACGGGAACTGGTGCACGACAACGGGCCTTGCTGCACTCTTGGTTACGACACTCCCGGGGGATATGTTTTGATAAATTCACAATCTTAGTATGAACCCTTATTAAGGGAAAAATGCCCCTAAGAATATATGTTAGAAGGAAGATCATGAAAATCTTGGATTGAATCCTATAGACTCATTAGTTAAAGAGATTAAAGTTTATTTATAAGTCATCAACTTTTGTCTTTGGATTACCCTCTATGTGTTACCCCTAACTTTCCTTTTATTCCAGCCAATGGCCGGTAATAGGAGAACCCGGGCTAACAACCGTTGTGAAGATCAGTGTGATGATTGTACCAATGAGATGCCCAATCCAATGGGACCGGGAATCGCGAACTTTGTCACGCTTCTCTCTCAGCTAACTCAAGTTTTGAATAGAAACACTGGTCAAGAGGAACGTTCAACCCCCCCTAGGAAAGAACAAGTCGCTATTGAAAGCTTCATGAGACAAAGGCCTCCTACTTTTAGTGGATCATCCGATCCCACGATTGCTGAACAATGGATCAACTCCATTGAAAAGATATTCTCCATCCTCCAATGATCTGAAAAAGAGAAGGTTCTCCTGGCAGCTTATCGTATGGAGGGTGAAGCTGATCAATGGTGGACGTTGATCAAAAATACGAAGCCTGAGGAGGAGATCGAGGCTTTGGAATGGAAGGTATTCCGGAAGATGTTTTTCGATAAATATTTTCCACGCACCATCCGTCTTAAGATGGAAATGGACTTCCTTTCCCTCAAGCAGAAAGATGAGGAATCTGTGGGAGCGTACGAGGCAAACTTCACAAGGCTTGCACGATACGCTTCCGGCTTTGTCGTTACCCCCGAATGCAAGGTTGACCGCTTCTTTGGTGGGCTGAAGCCTAGCTTGCGGAAAGCATTAGCGATCCGTGACTTCGACAGCTATGAGGAAATTGTCTGATGTGCCCTCAAGGTTGAAATGGAGATCAGAGAATCACAGGGGTATCATGGGGACAAGAAGCGGAAGGTGGACTTCAATGCTGGTGGTCCGATGGATAAATCCAACGGCGCTAAGAAATTCCAGCACCCCACTTGCCAAAAGTGTGGAAAGAAGCACCCTGGAAATTGCCTTAGGGGGACAAGAAAATGCTTCAAGTGTGGAAGAGAAGGGAACCTAGCTGTTAACTGTCAGCAAGAAGGACCCGCGGCTGCGAAGGAGGGGAGGAATGCTCCGTTCGAACCTCAACGCGTTGTTCAATGCTTCAAATGCAAAGAACTGGGTCATTTTCCGAATCAGTGCCCTAATCCAAGGGTTATCGGAGGCAATCAACAACCTCCAAGACAGCAAGGAAGAGCTTTTGCCATCACCTCTGCCGAAGTGAACCCCGACAACGAAGTGGTGACAGGTACGCTAGTTATTCATTCAAGAATAGCGAACGTACTTTTTGATTCAGGTTCTACGCATTCTTTTATATCTCAAAAGTTTAGTAGAATAATCCCTGCACCACCACAAATCATGGAAGTAAAGATGTCGGTGAGTACGGCAAATGGGGAAATCATTGCATCCCATGAGTATAAGTCCTCCCCTGTTATAATCTGTGGATTGAATTTCCCAGCGAACCTCGTCATACTCCCTTTGGTGGAATTTGATGCAATTCTTGGCATGGATTGGCTTTCCTTATATAGAGCCAACATAAATTGTCGGGAGAGGGAAATCACACTCCATATGGAGAATCGACCCCCGATTCTTTACAAGTGTCAGGAGGAAGATGAATCTCCTTTAGCTCCATCATCTCAAGCATGGATATTACTGCCTTATGAGCACGCATATCTGGCTCAGATGATTGAGTCCAAGGAAGAAACCACCCTTGAAAAAATTCCTATTGTGAGGGAATTCACTAAAGTATTTCCCGAGGAACTTCCTGGTCTTCCTCCAAGAAGAGATGTTGAGTTCTCAATTGAACTTATACCTGGGGCGCTACCAATATCCAAGACTCCATATAGAATGGCTGTGGTTGAGCTTGAAGAACTGAAGAAACAACTACAGGAGAATCTGGATAAAGGGTTTATACGCCCAAGTGCATCACCATGGGGTGCACCAGTCCTCTTCGTCAAGAAGAAGGATGAGTCAGTGCGGCTTTGCATCGATTATCGTGAACTTAACAAAATCACGATAAAGAACAAGTATCCTCTCCCAAGAATCGATGACTTGTTTGATCAGCTGCGTGGAGCTCAATACTTCTCCAAGGTCGACTTGCGGTCGGGATATTATCAAGTAAGGGTGAAGAAGGAAGATATCCCCAAGATTGCTTTTCGTACAAGGTACGGGCACTATGAATTCATAGTAATGCCTTTTGGACTCACCAATGCTCCAGAAAAATTCATGGACTTGATGAATAGAGTCTTTAGAGATTACCTAGATAAATTTGTGGTAGTCTTTATAGATGATATTCTGATATACTCCAAAACCAAGGAGGACCATGAGGAGCATTTAAGAACTGTACTGGAGACTTTGCGCAAGGAGAAGCTCTATGCCTAGTATAGCAAGTGTGAGTTCTGGTTGAAGGAGGTCTCATTCTTGGGCCATATCATCACAAGCAATGGGATATCTATGGACCCCTCCAAAACAGATGCAATTGAGGGATGGCCGAGGCCAACATCGGTAACTGATATCCGTAGCTTCTTGGGGTTAGCTGGATATTATCGACGATTTGTGAGAAACTTCTCACGATTTTCCAACCCTCTTACCAAGCTAACTCGAAAGGGAGTAAAGTTTACTTGGAGTGATGAATGCGAAGAAAGCTTCAAGGAGTTGAAAAGGAGGCTTATCACTGCACCTGTGCTCACTTTACCCACAAGTGGGGAACTTTTTGTGGTATTCAGTGATGCTTCGAAGAAGGGCTTAGGATGTGTGCTGATGCAGAATGATAAAGTGATATCCTATGCCTCAAGACAGTTGAAAATCCATGAGCGAAACTATCCAACGCATGATCTGGAGTTGGCGGCGGTGATCTTTGCCTTGAAAATCTGGCGGCATTATCTCTATGGAGAGAAATGTGAGATATATACTGACCACAAGAGTCTTAAATATATATTCACACAGAAAGAGCTTAATATGCGCCAGAGAAGATGGATAGAGCTCATAAAGGATTATGACTGTTCAATACATTACCACCCTGGGAAGGTGAACAAGGTGGCAGATGCCCTAAGTAGAAAGGATCCAGCAATTCTATCAATGATGAGAATTGAGAAGGATCCAATCTTCTTAGACTTGATGAAGATGGACGTGGGAATCATAAAGAAGGGAACATCATCAATCCTTTCACAAATGATTGCTCAACCATCTCTTTTGGAAAGGTTAAAGGATGCTCAAAAGGATGATGCGAGAATCCAAGAAAAAGTGGAAGCTATCAAAAAGGGAAAATCCTCAGAGTTTAATGTTAATGAAGAAGGAATTGTGCGGTTTGGGAAAAGACTATGTGTCCCATCAAGTTCGGAGCTGAAGAAGGAACTTTTGGATGATGCACATAGTTAAAATTTCTCTATTCACCCAGGGAGCACAAAGATGTATCGAGATCTCCGAGAAAACTTTTGGTGGGATAATATGAAGAAGGAGATCGCCGAATATACATCAAAGTGCCTGGTGTGTCAGCAAGTGAAGGCAGAGAGGCAGAAGTCTAAGGGGATGATGCAACCATTGTCCATACCAGAATGGAAATGGGAGAACATCACCATGGACTTCGTCATTGGACTTCCAAGGACATCCAAAAGCAACAATGCAATCTGGGTTATTGTGGATCGTCTTACAAAGACTGCACACTTCATTGCTATTCGAGAGGATTTCTCTTTGGATCAACTGGAACAGATATATATCAGGGAAGTGGTACGGTTGCATGGAGTACCACTATCTATTGTGTCTGACCGAGATCCAAGATTTACCTCTAAGTTTTGGAAGAGTCTTCAACATACTCTGAATACTGAACTAAACTTCAGTACGGCCTATCATCCTCAAACTGATGGCCAATCCGAGCGGACTATCCAAACACTTGAGGATATGTTGAGAGCGTGCTCAATGGACTTTAAAGGAGGATGGGATCAACATCTTCCTCTAGTTGAGTTCTCTTATAATAATAGTTTCCACTCGAGCATCCAAATGGCACCATATGAAGCCCTGTATGGGAAAAGGTGTAGAACACCGGCATGTTGGGATGAGGTCGGTGAACGTAAGCTGCTTGGACCAGAAATGGTCGAAGAAATGGTGGAGAAGGTGAAAACCATTCAGCAGCATATCAAGGCAGCCCAAAGTCGACAGAAGAGTTATGCAGATAATCATCGATGAGACCTTGAGTTTAAAGTCGGAGACATGGTGTTTTTACGCATATCTCCGTGGAAGAAGGTCATGAGGTTTGGAAAGAAAGGGAAGTTAAGTCCAAGGTACATCGGCCCATTCGAGATTCTTGATCGTGTGGGGGTTGTGGCCTATCGAATAGCACTTCCACCTACTATGGCCAAGGTGCATGATGTCTTCCATGTATCCCTCTTAAGGAAGTACATACCAGACCCTTCACATGTACTCTCTTCCGAGGTGGTACAATTAGAAGACGATCTTTCTTATGAGGAGCAACTAGTGAAGATCTTAGATCGTAGAGAAAAAGTTCTACGAAATAAGACAATGCCCCTCGTCAAGGTGTTGTGGAGAAACCACAAGTTTGAAGAAGCAACTTGGGAGTCGGAGGATATGATGAAGCTAAGTTACCCACATTTGTTTTAGTGTGGGAAAATGAAAATTTCGAGGGCGAAATTTCTTAAGGGGGGAATGTTGTAACGACCCAAAGTTTCATTAATGGAAAATCCCTCTTGATCCAGTTAAATGTTTCTTTATGAAAAATGTTTTTATAAGATGTCAACTTCTTTAAGTTTTACGTTAAGATTTGTGACCGTTACTTTTATAGCCGTTGAACAGTGATTATCCGGGTAGTTTAAATATAAGGCTTTAACGAAGCAATTTTCTACTCAGACAAAGGAAGCGATGGCCTCATCCAGTAGAATTGCCCCTTACGAAGCCCATTTGTCGGAGCTCGGAAAGGAGGTGGCGTCTTTGGGCTTTTCCCTTGACCAAGCCCAAGCTGAGCTTCATCAAGTCAAGCTCGAACGTGATCGTCTACGGGAAAAATGGAAGTTGATAGAGATCACCACTCGAGCGATGTTATCCGAGCAACCCCAAGAGTCTGTCACCATCGCACACCTTACCCTTAGGTCTTATGCGGCTATTTTAAGGGGTTATGTAACAAATAAGTAGCACCATGTTCATGTACATTATTTTTGTATATAATAATGAATATAATTTCTAGTCATTTTTGATACATTGTAATTAGTTTTTAAAGTACAAACGGTGTTTTTAGTTATTACTTAATTAAGAATTATATTTTATTAAATTAAAGGATTTTTGAATTAAATAATATTTTAATAAAATATTATTATTAATATTAAATTAATTTTTATTAAATATAAATGATCTTATAATTTTATGAATGCAATTAAAATTTTTATTAAGGTTTGAAAGCCATTTCTGTCAAAACCTGTGAAATTTTTATAAATGTCGGTTTTTATTTTAAAAGTGAAAATTCACATATTTAGAAAATTATTTAGATAAAATAAATATTATTTTTGGAATCAGGACGTCGAAATTATCCAACGGTGAATTTTTCATAATTTTCTGAGACAGTCAAATTTTTGGGTAAAAATTAAATACCATTTAAATATATAATGTGTTTTATGACATCATAATGACCCAATGGTGATGTAATAAAATACCATAATCCCTATGTTCGGCCAATATGTGTTTTATCATTAAAATAATTAGGTTTTGGGTTTGTTTGAATCACTTTTCAAAGCATTAATGGAGCCCTCAAGACTTATTCAACACTTTGCCTTTTTAAATTAATTTCCATGGGAGTGTGACTCACCTCCACATAAGCAACCCTAATTTTTTAATAAGTTCGGACCTTGGCCTTGTAAAATATTGTTTTCCTATTTCCTTTTCCAGAAACCATGGGCTAATACCATGGGATGGTTTGTGGTTTGGATTATTTTAATATAAGGGGTCCCAAACCTAAATAATAAAGAATTCTCTCACC
Organism: Viscum album; assembly: GCA_963277665.1. Lineage (NCBI taxonomy): Eukaryota > Viridiplantae > Streptophyta > Magnoliopsida > Santalales > Viscaceae > Viscum > Viscum album. The sequence continues at coordinate 2,134,326,442 of OY728148.1, forward strand.
TTTCCTATATAAACCCACCCAAGCTCCCACTTCCTCCTCACTCAAAGCCCTTGAAGTTCGTCCAACCTCTGCCCTACTCTCTCTAGAATCCTCTCAAGGTGCCCCAAGCTCCCAAGAAGCCTCTCACAAGCCTCTCTCTAGCCTTTGGAAGCACACTTCCAAGTAAGGGTTTTTATTCCTTTCTCATTTTTGTCAATTTTCTTTAAGTTGTATTGCCCTTTTAATTTCATTTATGAATGTTGGGGTATGGTTTCGCACCTCTCCCATACTGACCTCTTATTGTTTGAATGATGGAGACCCCTTTCTATCTCATTAAATGCCTCCCATGTACACCCGTTACTATGCCGAAATTCCGAAAGGAACCTTTTTTCTCCTCTTTTATATTCAAGCAATACTTTTGTATCATGAATCTAAATTCCTTTTCAATTGTTGGGACATGTATCTATATGACCTTCTTACTGTCCATCACATGTAAATATGATGAGGAACCCTTTCTCTCTCATCAGCCTTTTTTATGAATTCTTATGTCACGCCGTTACGCTGCCGAAATCACACCGATTTTCTAAGCCAATATCATTGTGTAGTGAATACCATGCCCATTTCTCCATCAAGTGTATTCACCTTTATGCACATTTACTTATTGATTGTAAAGTTTCATGTATGAATTCTACATTCCTTTATCGTGGAATAAATGATTATGTTTCATGAATCCATGTTTTATGATCCATGTGGCACACTTATGCATGAAATGAAATGTTTAAGAAGGGTGCGCCCTGATAGCGCTCCAATGCATTGGGTAAAGTATAGTATCATGATACGTCATGTGCAATGAGTGTTGACTCATGCTAATTCAAGTGCAACGAGGGTTTACTCGTGCTTCAAGTGCAATGAGGGTTTACTCATGCTCCATGTGCAATGAGCCTTGGCTCATGCTAATTCAATGTTAAGTGTTGTTGCCACATTTCCATGTTATGATTATCATGCTTTATCATGCCTTTATGTTCATGTCTCTCTTATGCTCTATTGATATGCCTATTTCCTAACATGTATTTTACTCCTCATGTTATTCATTATGTACTCCCTTACTGGGCTTTATAGCTCACCCTTTTCTTATGCATGTCCTCAGGTTATCCCATGCAATGCTAAGTACGAAGGAATGTAGTGGTCATGTAAAGGAAGTTTTCAATAAGGATGTTGTATTTCAAGTTTAAAGTTTTTATGTAATGATCCTAAGCCCCAAATACACTAAACCTCTCGATCTTCTTTGTTGTATCAAGTGAAGGTTTATGTAATAAAGCATGTTTGAGTTGTAATAAAAAGAAGGGTTGTTATAATGACTATTCATGGTGGGTAGTTCATAATTTTATAAAGATATTAATTAATCATTTAATATCATATAAAACCTATCGTATGGTATATATGAGTCAATAAATAACACCCAAAACATATAATGGTGAGGTGTATGGGGTAATACATTATTTTTTAATTTTCTATGTAAACTTGTTGAGAACATGATGTAAACATCTAGCTATACATCATGTACCATACACTTCGTATGTCTATGATACACATATAGGGACTGGGCATGAATTTTTTCTTGGAAATCTCTGAGGCACAAATTATGTATAAATGGTACACACCATATAACCTCCTGTTACAATATTTTAACTCCTTAGATATCATGAAATGAATAAATCATGAATATTTTACTACAAGTTTTCCACCATGAAAATGAATAGAATACATAGAGGTTAACCTAGTTACATGACTTTTAGTCTAGAATGACATGTGCCAACCTATTTTGGTCAATACCTAGAGTGTATTTAATTCATCTACATTTTATTATTCCATGATGACATATGGATACCACGGTCAATCCCAGAGAAATGTACTAGGATACTCAGCGTCCACCATCAGGATACACAATGTGTAATCTTGTATTATTTATCCAAAATCACCAACACCTTTGGACGAGTTATTAAAATGTTATTTCTTAAATATTAACAGGATATTGGTTATATGATTGGGAAATAAAGACGATAAGAATAAATATTGAAAATTATATTATATGAAATGAGAAAAAAAAACAAAAAACAAAAATCTATTACTAATTAGTAAAAAAGTATAAATTAAATGTGATGATTTTGATAATAGTTGATGGTTTCAGATGTAGTAGAAGTGACTATTGGGCCTATTACCAACTAAGTTTTTTATTGAATTTATATTAATCAATGTACATGATGATGAATTTCATGATTCATGAAATTTTTTCAATGAATATTAACAAATGTTTTCACCAAAATCAAGAAAGAGGATCTCTTTGTGTAAATTTTTAATTAATTTAATACAAATAATAAATATAGTGGTCTTGAATTATTTATTTGATGTGGTTTTTGATCATCCAAATATCATTCAACTATATTTTCACAGTGTTTATGAGGAACCAATATAGATCCCCACTAGTGGTGATCCACACATGGTCCATTGTTCTCAAAATTTCACTGATAGGGATCTGGGTGATAGTATGAAGGTACTCATCATCTTGCATCTCTCAGCTAACCACTACTATGACCCCTTTTCCCTAGAAGGAATTCCTCCCCATCTCTCCATCTTGAAAGAAAGGGGAGGAAGATATAATCTCTTGAGTTTGAGAGAAAACCCTATAAACATTCTTCATCGAGGGAGATTTCTATAGAGAGGACAATGTTGTGAAAATGACCAACCTATACCAGTTCTCATAATTGTATATTTATTGACCCAGGGTTCAGATCTCACATTGATTAATTTCACAAAATTCCCTTAATAATATATTGAACTCATAATGATCCTCATTCCATGTCAAATAAAAATAATATTATTTTATTCTATGGCATGTACTAACCCATGCAATGATAAACATTATTTATTCCCTAGTAAATAAATATTTATCACATGAACAATTACTAGTTTGGTTCGTTCTCCATGAAATTTATTGAATAAATAAATAAATATGTAAATATCATAAATATTATATTCACTATCTAGAAAATAAAAATATTAATTTATTATTAAGGTAATTTAATAAATCATTAAATAATAAATAATTACTTACTACCATGTGAATAACATGAGACAAATATTATATATTCTATAAATAAATAAATAAAAAATAGTATATCCACAATATGTAAATAAAAAATTTATTTTAATATTTTCATAATTAAATACAGTATTCATCAATAAAAAATTATTTTATACCTTATAAATAACAAGAGATAAATAAATATTCCATTTATCCATGTAATCAAACAATTACCTTAATAATAAATATTTATTTAATATTTGAAATCAATAAATACTGAATATATATCACTTCACAGTATGAAGAGTAGTATTTATTTCAACTATTAAATATAAATAATATTTAAATGAAATTATTGGAAACACTTTGTGTGTGACATTATATTCTTCTTCATAATTAGTATTAGGAAGTCTTACCTAAACTCCATTACTACTATCTAGTAACAAGGGAACCCACATAGGAAGAAGATATGATGCACTGAAAAAAACAACATAAAAACACTCATTGTTTAATATAATCTCTTTATCATGATATATCGTGAAGCAAGATCTGTGTCCATGAAATAAACCAATATGCTTGATACGTCTTTCATTGACTATCTGAAATAAACTTTTTGTTACACCATTTCCATTAAATTTATTATGAATGTTCCATTTTAATCAAAGGGATGATATATCAACTTCAATAAAGATATAATGGAAATATCCTATCATGTCTTATTCATTAATAATATATCATTCATGATGCACCCAAGATATCCAATTTTTCCATGAACACATGTCTTCACGCTTTATAAAAATAAATCAGAGTGAATGAGTCATCAGTTGTATTAATAATAATATTATAGTCTATATATCATTAAAAATGGTCACAAACAAGAATATCCAATGACATAAGAACATGTGGTATTATTACTGGTGGGTATGTTCTCATAATATCCCTTCTAGAAGATTTCCAACTGCGAACTTCTTGAGATGAATTCCTATTCACTTATCAGTACTTGCACTTTATAATCAACATAATATGTGCCCCATCATATAATGTTATCTGATCATAAAATTATGATCAATAATTTCTTCATTTAATATCAAGGATCTCATTATAATAGGGAACAACATATGAAATTTTCAATGCAACATATATTCAAGGCCATTATCACAATAATGTCACATATTTTAACAATAAATATGTGATACAGTATTTATTAATATATAAATACATAAATATATAATAAATCTAATGAAAAAATATTTTTTTTCTAGGGAACCAACTCCAACATACCCCTACATGCACTAGAGCTAACTACTAATGACTGGTTAGTTATCACATGTTAAACATTCTTCTTTTGAGTATGGATACAGTTGCTGGGCCTACCTTGTTTTTGTGGATAAGGTTGGTATGGCCACATGACTATGTGGTGAATATACTTACCGTGACATAAATACCTTTAGAAAACCCCTAAGGTAGGATATTATAAAGTATCAACCTATTGGTACCTTGTTAAAAACTTGATATTTTGATTATAAACACTGTAAAATCATATCATAATATTGATAAAACTCATTCTATATAATGAAAAATAGTAAGAGGGAATTTATAAACCACTTCATAAGAAATATCAAAAGGAACAAATTATTTGGGAATTTTAGATTTTTCAACCACTAGATCTAATAATTTTGTATTACATATTACCTTATCCTTACTATGATACTAGAAAATATTGATCTAAATGAAGATAATTGCTAAATTCCCTTAATCACAAGAATTCTTACATGTCCAGCCACCATGAACTCAGCCAGTTCTACTCTGATGTGTACTATATGATAGTTCTAAATAAATGTTGGTATAGTTATGTTAGATATTTATGATATTCACCTATAATGAATCATGAATTAGTAATAAAAAACATCACTAAATATCATGACATATGAGATATATTTGAAGCACATATTCTTGGTAAATTAATTTATCTCAATAACCATTTCCTATGACTATAAATTTTCCACTAGAAAGGTCACATGCCACTAGAAATTCCATCTTGAATTTTTCAAACTTGTATTTTTCAATAAATTGTCAATATATGTACTATGATTATATTTATAAAATACATGGATAGATTTTAAAGATATTGTTCCCTACAACATTATTTCTACGTTAAGTCATTATTGTAGAAAATCATTCCTTACTCCTAAAAAAATGGTAAGACATAATATTTGTTTTCCAAATGTTATCAACATATCTATCCTGAAAAAATATAGTTCTCTCACTAACCTATTAGTTTCCCATGGAACTCTGTTTATAAATTAATATTCTATTACCACTATACATGATTTATCCCTAAATGAATATATTTAGTTTTCATATTTTATTATAATTTTTTGATTTCGCTGAACCTTTTAATTTATTCCATATAGAAATATACCAAATTTTCTCCTTTTGGTTATTTCATATTGACATCATACATAAGGTTTAATCTAAATGAGGTAGCCTTGAAAATAAATAGCCCAATATGACGATCATGGATGTATGATTTAATAAGTATAAATAAAAATAAATTTATTCCTGATGATTGGTGTATAGGTTTTATCATAAAATGAACATTTAAAAAATCAATCATGATTTTTTGGTGCCGTATTGCACCATCAATGTCTAGTTTCTCTTGAATACTCACTATGAGTATTAAGTATTATGGACATAAAAAACATAGAGTCCCTAAATATTGATACATGTAATACCATTAATAAATTCATAAAAACATTTCAATATTAGCATGTTTCCATTTACCACCTCTTTGTAGGAATAATTATTTTGAAGGAATAATATATGTATCACCTACCACAGTGAACATAAACCACCTTTTAGTTTATGATTTCCTACATATTATGTTTTTTAAACTACTTTGATTGCGATTAGCGAATTCAAACATTCTTATGAAAAATCATGTGCATATAGAGCCTTAACAAATAGATGTTAAGTATTATCCCATTAAATTTAAAGAGTTTTGTTTCCCTTATAGACTCAAACTTGAGTAGACTTCCATACATTTAGTGTCTATATGACTATTAACTGAGATACACTAAGTGTTTGATGTTCATTTATAGCTAAAAACTAGATTTTAACCAATGGTTTTCAATAAAAAACCATGGTTTTGACCAAATATATTATTATAATATCACTATTGACATGTAATCCATTAGTTAATATAGTTTTCATATTGATATTTTTTTCATTGGTATTTTAAAAACATGTCATGAAGGAAATTGTGGAATATTTGAAATATATAAGAATCCTCATTGATCTTCATTTTACTACCACCACTATGTTGATGTATATAATGAAGTGTGAGCTTTAAAATACATTTACTTCACATGTATATGATAAATGATTATACGGATATGATTTTATAACATCATGTTACCTTATTTCTAGAATTTATTAAACCTAATTTTGATATAAAGTTCAGGGATGTATGTTTTTTTTAATAGAGTTTGGATATAATGTGTCAAAGGTTTTAGAGGGTTCTCTTTGGGATCAGTTTGAGTTGGATTATTTTTATGAGTTTTGTTTCATGAATTATCCATGTACTATATTTGGGATAGATTCATGCCGTGAATGTATTTCATGAAGTGATTCCAAAACTTGACAGAAGACATGAAACAATTTCATGATGTGAATGATATTCAACCTATGAATTATTTTCATGATGTGAGTTGTTTGGTATTGTGATTTTTAACCCAAGGAGGCACCTTTTTCGGTGTATACACCACTCATGATATTCACATTGTGAATAGAGTATTTGTGATGTGAATTCCTCATTCCCATCTAGTTTTTATGTGCTACTTTTAGAAACCATTTCTTTTTATGCAACCTCTTCCATAGAACCCCTAGGGATACACTAGGAAATTTTTGGCTAATTCCTTCCTTCCTAGATGTCTCAATTTGGTATTTGATCTCTGGTGAGTTTCTTCGCTATGGTTTTCTCCTTCTCTCCTCTACCATTCTTTGAAAGTAGTGTGATATCATATTAACTAATTAAATCTGAGTTTGATTTTTTTATTTGTGATATAGGATCCGCCTTTTGATATCATACACCTTAATTATTCATTATTGTTTCTTGTTACTAGTGTTTATTTGAGCACTGATTAAATGTAGGTGGTTCAATATGATTTTACCTTACAATGGAATCCTTAAATTACATTATTAATTTAAAATTAGATTATAAATTATTTAAAATTATGGATTTGAAATAATGGATGTTTGATTTTCTCATGTCCCAACCTAGGAGCCACTAAAATGGTACCCCAAGATGGTTCTCCATAAGGCCTAAATCATGCCTCTTTGTACGTTGGAAGCTCATGACTAGAAGTGAGGGTATGAAAGTGGTAAAATAGTAAGAATATACCCACATATCAGAGTAAGAAATATAAAAAAATACAAAAAATCATCCATATTAATAAAATACACAGAGTGTAGAAGTAGTAAATATATAGAGTGTAGTATAAGTAAATATAAACAAGTCTATAATAATGAATGAAATATAGTAAGGTCTTAAATGACCATGTCATACATATCACCAATCACCCATTGGGATGATCACGCATACATGAGTAAATAAAAGAAAAAAATGTATAGGGATCTAGTACCATCTTCGAGCCGAACCACATAACCAAAATCCATAAACATATCTGAGCCATCCTACTCGATTAATCCTTGGTCTTAGACCAATATATTATTACAATAATGTGAACATCTTCTCGGGTACCCCAATGTAATGGTGACCTGAGAAGGGTGTGAGTAAAAAACTTAGTAGGGAACCACCAACACAGTCTCATACATAGCTAGTAAATGTAGTTCATGTTTATGTTATCTACTCATTATAATATCAGTAATAATAATAATAAGTAACTAATGAAAATAACTAAAAAATAAAAGTTATAGAAGGCATGATTAATGAAATGTTCTCAGCCTAGCCAAGAGACATCTTAAAATAAAGAATAAAATAATGAAATAAAATAAATAAAACCATTTTCAATAATTGGGTCTGTGAACTTGATCCCATGGATATCCTATGAAAATAGAATTGATCTGGATGCTATACCACTCAAGCCACATATAATCCTATCGATCCTGGGGTTCGTGATCCCAATCAATGATACCTTCTTCATAGAACACTAGAAATGTCTCTAATAAATCTATTGTTAGGTCCTAGTACATTTGAAGATTTACTAGTGAATGGGGGGGGGGGGGGGGGTGAATATTCCTTTTAAAAACATTTAATCAAAAATTATTATCAGAGTGATTAACAGTGTTAAATATGCAGCATAAATGAAAAAAATTACATATGTTGTTATTATAGTGGTTTAGACCACCAATATCCCAGTCCACTCTTCGATATTTTATACTTAGTGTGAAGATCAATATTAAATAACACCTTAATAGTAACATACATACCTTTTTCTCACCTAATTATAGAAATACATACCTTTTTCTCACATGGTGGTATAAACCCTACTTGGATTTTGAAGGAGTCACAACCCACCTAAATTGTTTTTGGGAGTCACAACCCGACCATCCTTTTATATGGGAGGAATAAACCATTTAGATTTATTTTTTATGGGGAAACAAATAAGGAAACTCTATACTAAAAATAGAGTGTTGAAGAAATAAAACAATGAAAAAATCAGATATAATTTTGAACAGTCCAGAAGATAATAATGAAAGATGATACAACTCAAGAAATTAGATCACTTAAGTATTGGGTGATCAACATGATAAAGTCCTTTATTATTGAATAAATGGAAAAAAGTCATAGAATAAATTCATCACTTCATAATTATGGAATAAACATTGTATTTTTATCTCGCATGATCATATGAATTGTCATTGTCAATATCTGAATGAACTTTATCCAGTTTATATTATCTCATTATTTGATTTCATTATAATGGATAATTTCATGTCATTAAATCCAAATATCTTAGATAATCACATTGGATAATCACAGAAAGTCATATTACATAACATCCCGATCTGAATTCCACTAAACAGTGCCTTGGGCCGGTGGGTCACATAGCCTCAAGCGCATCTCCCCAAATGCCAGAGGCTGCCAACTAGTAGTGAGGGCATAGGGAATGTCTATAGTGAGAATATTCCCTCATATTAGAGCGTAAAACAGTGGTAGTAATCATAAAAACAATAGCAGAAGAATATATAATAATTTAAATCATATGGAAGATTAACATCCAAAGGAAAATAATATATAATAATGATATAATAATCTAACATACAATGATGATCATTTCATGTATCTACAAAGAAACCAAAATAGGTATACTAGTATCTATAAAAATAGATGTATCAAAATACCAAAAAGATAAAAATAAACATTCCTAGTTATCATCATGAGCATCGGCTCAGTCCTATGCTCCCGTAATCATAATTATAACACAAATCAAGCATCATATAGTGGGTGATTTCCCTGGTCCCTATCTGAATCCATGTAGTCTGTTAGGGTACCCAATGGTGGCTCAAATAGGGTGTGAGATAACACTCATTATGCCACCACCAATAACTTTTATAACATATCCAAGCCATGAAATATAAGCTATGTAGTGTAAAATGTATATCAAAGGTACAAAAATACAAAAAAAGTGCCCAAGGAAAACGTGATACAAGTAAAGTGAAATTTTCAAGACAAACAAGGCTCCCTGAAAAAAATAGCCAGACTACCATAAACAAGGGTAGTGGTAAAATATAAATATACAAGTGACACTATCCATTTTACCAACTAGAGTCAAATACCCATACTAGGTCTATATGTAAGCATGGAAAACTATATCCATCACTACCACACCATAAAACCAAGTGTAAACCACTACCAAGACCATGTCATACAATCAAGTATATAACATGCATCATGAACCTGTCATATAATCAAGTCATCCACAATGTTAATTCCATGTAATCAAAAACATCAGAACATGAAGGGATGGATTCAAGGTATAGAAGACCAAGGAATCCTCATCGAGTCCTGAGAGCATCTTTATGGAAACACAGTAAAGACCAGGGTGAAATACATGGATCATGTCAACCACACATGTCCATTGAAAGTCTAATTAATCCAAATATAAGGGGTATCAAGTCTAAAGGCATCCTACATAATCAAGAGACAAAGAGGAAACAAGTCCAAGGCATCCACTACCACAAATAAGATCCACAGGAGAAACGTCCATGCCATCTAATGGAATCAGGATCCATGGTATACCAACCAAGGCATCCACTATCATTTTAATTCATCACATTCATTCATCAGTTCACTTTTCATTAGTTTACCCACTCATATAAAAATTCACATTTAAGCAGTTAAAAAATTAACATCATGTATAACATGGAAAATATGTAATCCATTCCCTAATATCTCAATTCAACTCATTTCAATTATTAATGGGATTCCTCTAACTAGGTAAGCACACACACACACACACCCCATGAGTGGTAAAACAATAGGAAAACACAAAGGTACACCCCATGGGTGGCCTAGATTGGGGAAAAAACCTCCAAAAAACTCAAGGTAGTCAAGTGAAACCTAAACAGATCCCAAAATGTCCAATTCAAGCATTTAATCAATTTAAGGGGCACCACCAGAAAGTCCGACACATGAAAAAACTACTGTTATTCTTATATTCAGTCGAAAATAAGACTAGATACCTTGAGGGGGGGGGGGGGTGAATCAAGGTATGTATATTCTTTTCAAAATTCTTCCTGACCCACAGGATCTTGACCTCTTTATTATAAGGTTCACTTTTTTTTTTCTCTTTAGTGTTTATATTAATCTTATCATTTCCAACTTTATCTAATGATGATGCATATAAAGTAAAGTAATAAATAAAACACAATGACACTCTGATTTTTTACTTGGCTCACCCTCACTGGGCTACATCCAAGGAGCATACAATGAAAATGTGTTAATGTACCAAATCCACTAAGGCTTACTAAAAAATGCAAGGTTCATGCTAGATCACTTCTATGCCGAGGCTCACTGCCTTTACAATGTTTTGGGTAAGCTCACTACTTTCCCAAGGGTCACTCCATAACTCTCTTTCGACAAACCACTATTGGTGGAAAGGATTATCATATTCCTCTTCCTTTTCTCACTAATCTAGAGAGGATACACATACAGTTTATAGACATGTAGGCCCCTCATAGTTTATGGAAATATAGTTCATGTCATTAGATATAATGAATACATCCTTAGTTGTAGATAGATGCTCTGTTGAAGTTTAACTTTTATCCACTTCACGAATACTAATTTATAATATATTTACTGGTAAATCTTTTTAAATACTTTTTCTATGCTCATTTCTTTCACGAAGCTCACAGAGCATCCATGAATCTTCCCAATTCTTCATAAGTATAAAATTTCTTAACAAATACCAAAACTTTTTCAAATATCACCAATTTTACAAAGCTCATTTAGCCTTTGAGAAAATCACCACTTTTATTAAGATTTTGTAACCTTCAAAAACATTATTTCTTTGTAAACTTTTTTGCAGGAACTACCTTTGAGAACCACCTTCGCGAATTCGGAGCCTTAGAATCTTCATTGAGTCTTGATCTCTATGTTTTTATTAAGGGGGTAAAGGCCTATTTATAGGCATTTCCAATGATTCCGGAAGAATCCATCCATGTTATCACCATTTTTTTAATCTCTCCTATCTCATTCATGATTCTCCTTGTCTTCATGAAGAACCAAGTAAATTTCTCATTCGCGAAGATTCTCATAGTCACAGGGATTACAGTCAATCCTTCACACATTCGCAACGCTCATTCATGATGATCCACATCTTTGAAAAACACCCTTCACAGAACCATTATTCATGAAACTCATTCCTTTACCGTATTTTTATAAGGCATTGAAGGAAATCAAACTTTTGTGATGATAGACATCCTCCAAATTTTGGACCCCACAAATTTGGAAAACACTAGGAAACGACATCACCTTGGGTGTGAAATTTTCTATACCACATTCATGGAATCCATTCCTTTGTATTGGATGTTTTTCAACTTACCATGTAAAAAATATCTTTGGAACTCCACAACTGATCATGGAAACCCTCTTTGTCAACAAACACAATAAAACCAAAAATACTGGAATGTTTTCATGAGGGGTTTTTTCCCAAAAACTTATAAAACACCAAACTCCAAGGGAAATGTATAGACCACATAATATATGTCTGTAGTAGAGAAATAATCCAGTATAAACTTTTGATTCAATACAGATCAAAAGAAAAATGAATAATGGATAAAGAACCTAGAAATAGGGCATATTAGCTTGAACCTAAAAATATATATCGATACCATGGTAGATGAAGAATGGAAAAAAGGAATTAATAACTCATCATCACGAATCTAATGATAATGAATACATTTGAATCCAAGTTTGGATGGAGAAATAGGATCAAAATATATGATTTGGATTTCAAAGGAGAGTTACTATGTGAGTTATATCCATTGGAGGGGAAAAGAGAAATATATTTATGTTTTAAATATTTTTAAGTGGAATTTTATAATTTCCTTAAAAATTACCAAGCTGCATGGTTTGGCCAAACCGTGTGCCAACAGTGAACCCTTCATTGTGTTAAGGGGGAACCTCATATGGTTCATGCACACGGTTTGACTAATCGTACACAAACCATGCTTCTAGCCATTGCCTAAGGTTTGCATCATTTCACATGGGTGTGAACCTCCTTCCACGTGGTTTCTTCAAACCATACGGGCTCCTGAATCCCACTATCTAGGCCTTGCATGGTTAGAAGTACTATGTGTCCTTCCCCACATGGTTTCTACTAATCATGTGACAAGCCCTGTTTCTTCATAAAGTAGGGCTATGGGATATGAAATCCCTAGACACCCTCGATACTCCTAGGACCACATTAGGAACCCTTAATAGGTCATAAAAAAGCATTTAAACTAAAAAAGGATATTCACCTATTATGAAAAATTGAGATCTTACAATCTTACCTACTTATAGCAATTCATCCCCAAATTGCCCTCTCAAGGGTGGTCAGGAATCATCTGAGAATAACTCAGGACACTAAGCATATACGTTGGCCTCCTACTCCCAATTATCATCCAGAAAATGTTCATGCTTCTATATCACCTATACTAGAGGATCTGACTAGCCTCATAGAACTTTTGTGCTGCTATCAACGATAAAAATTGGATTCTCCTCAAAGGATGGATCATCCTATAACACCTCATCATCTGTATATTGAGTGTGATATGGGTCTGAGTGATAATGGTGCAACAAAGATACATAGAGGAAATTGTACATGGATCAATTCTTATGAGGAAACTACAATCAATAAGCTACTAGCCTGACTCTCCAGAATCTTGAACAAACTGACATATCGTGGTGAAATATTACTTTGTATCTTAATCGATCTATGTCCTATCCTCAGTGAGATACGTAAAAAGACCCAATGTCCAACAACAAACTATAGAGTTATTCTATAGAGATCAATGTAAGATTTATATCAAGACTATACATTATCCATCTACTTTCTGATCAACTAGACATGTTCAGAAGTCTCATACATGAGACACAGTCCTAGTAAAGCTACCTCAAATATATCTAACCAGATCATGGGCGATCAAAAAAACCTACCATACTAAAACTCATAAGGTTCCATCTATATAGTGTTATGATAACTATTATTATAGGTGAAATTAACTAAGGGAATATGCCTCTCCCAAGAGCCCCCAAAATCTTGGATGCATGCAATCAACAAGTCCTCAAGCACCTGAATCACACGCTCTAGCTGGACATCAATCTAAGGGTGGTATTCCATGCCTTGAAGCATCTGTGTACCCAACACCCTCTATAAACACTACCATAAATGAGGTGTAAATTGGGTGTACCTATATAAAACAATTGTATAAGGTACCCCATGAATTCGTACTATCTCAAGGATATACAACATACCAAGATCATCTACACTAAAGGTCTCCTTGATCAGTAGGAAATGATAAAACTTTGTGAGCCTATCCACAAAAACACACAAAACATTACTAACTCGAGGGGACCTCAACAACCTAGTTATGAAATCCATCATGACATCATCCCATTTCCACCCAAGAATGGGTAACTACTATAAATGTATGGATGATCGTTTATGTTCTGCCTTCACCTTCTGACAGGTGGAACACCTCATTGTAAAACCAGATACCTCACATTTCATACTCGACCACCAATACTTATGGTGTAAGTCACGGTACATCTTGGTGACGTCTGGGTGCAATGCCCAAACCAAGGCATGAAACTCTCACATCAGATCCTCGCATATGTATAATGGAACTTAAACACAACCATGTATACATAGAATCTCATCCTTTCCCACAGTCCAATAAGGAGGCGGGTCCTCACCTACCAAACTCTTCTATAGGAATAGGCCCTCATAATCTAATAGGTTCCTCATCCTCACTCTATCCATAAGGTTATAGGACCCCACTAAGGATGAAATAAAAGTATTCTCTTTAATATCCTACACCTCCATGTGCATCTATGAAAACAAACCCATCTGATACCACTCATTGCTAGCCTCCTAAACTACATATATCTGAGTCCTCTTGCTTAGTACATCGGCTACTATATTTTCTTTTCCAATAGTATAGGAAATATTTAATTCAAAATATTGTAGGTACTCAAACCACCTTCACTACCTCAAATTTAGATCACGTTTTGTAAATATATACTTTAGAATTTTTTGGTCTGTGTACACCACAAAATGATCTCATAGTAAGTAATGTCTCCAATAGTGAAAAGCATGAACAACTAAAACCAACTCAAGATCATGCCTCAGGTAATTACTCTTGTGTAGCCTCAATTGATGAGACCCGTATGCCACAACTATATCTCCTTGCATAAGAGCTACTCCTAGACCAATACCTGATGTACTGCAATACACAATGTAGATCATGAAAAACATTGGAAGAATCTGGACTGGCAATGAAGTTAGTCTCCCTTTTAGCACCTGAAAGTATTTCTCATTGGTATCCATCCATATAAACTTCACACCCTTCTTAGTCAATCATGTTAACATTGATGCTTTTCATGAGAAGTTCTATATGAAATGCCTGTAATATTTGAATATCCATAATAAAATCCATATGTAAAAGAAGTTTTCAGGATGCTCCTGGGAAACTACAACTCTCACATTCTATGGGTCAACTGATACTCCTATATTTGAGATAATATAACCTAGTAAGTAAATTTTATCCATTCATAAGTGGAACTTTTTGAGATCATGCTCTCTCATTATATCCAAAATGATCTCAAGATGTTTGGAATGGTCATGTCGACTATGAGAATACACCAAGTCATCATCCACAAAAACTACCATAAATGAATCCAAATAAGGATAGATAACATGGTTCATCATCTCCATGAAAACTGTTGGCACATTTTTGAGACCAAATGGCATAACCATATACTCATATAGACCATACATGCTAGGAAAATATGTATGTGGTATGTCTCCAGGTCAAAAATGCACCTGATAGTATCCAGATCATAAATCAATCTTTGAGAATACCTGATCTCCTCAGAGCTGATAAAAAATTTCATATATCTGTGGTAAAGGATACCAGTTCTTAATTGTCAATTGGTTCAATTTCTGAAAATCCACACATAGACTAAGGTTACCATTCACATTTTTCAAAAAAAGGACTGAATAACCCCATGGAGAAGTACAAGTTTGTATAAACCCCCCTCTCTCTTTGTCCTCTAGCTGCCTCTTAAGATCTTTCTTTCTTTCATAGGCATCCTATAAGGAGGAATGGATACTGGTTTATCTCCTAGAACTATGTTGATGGATAACTCCACATCTCTCTTATGACGTAAAAAAGACAAGTCATCCTGGAAAATGTCCCTAAAATGATCAACCACTAGAGGAAAGTCTTCCCAACATGATCCCTGATCATTTAGATACAAACTATCAATATGGGAAGTTATCCCACCCATCCCATGATACTCAAGCCTATCTTGTTTTTCCTGAATATCTCATTCAACCATGTTCATAAAACCTCCTCCCTATGGTGATGTGAAATTCACCCTCCAACGATAGCAATCAATGTAGGATAAATAATAAACCATCCATTCCATCCTAAGTATGATGTCAAACTTTTTCATCTCTAGGATAAAAAAGATCCCATATGAAGTGACACCCACCTATATAAAGGGGGAACTCCCTACACTGGTGTGCACCCTTTGTTCTAATCCCGAATAGAGTTCGAAAAATCATAACACCATCAGAAAATTATATAACAATCTTAACTCCCTCCACAATAGGTATAAATATGAAACTATATGATGCACCTATGTCAAAAAGAGTAGATACAAGAGTAGAGGCTACTAAGATCATACCTCCAACTGTAAATGACTACATGCTCTACTCCTTAGGGGTAGGTTGTACACAATATATCTAAATTGAACCACGACCCTATGACATAGCCTCACTACCCAAAGTAGGACCACTCTACGGTCAACGTACAACTGGTGTCTGGCTACCTCAGCCACAGCCACCACCTCGACATGAACGATTGTCATTACTCCATCTCCCAGCATGATATGGAGCTATAGAACCCACTTATGAACTTGGAGTCAGAGATGATACCCTTCCACTAACATATGGAGGGAAGTTCCTTAAAAAACAATATATGTGGACATCCTACTGTAATATCATCACTTGACTAGGTCCTAATCACACATATTCCTCATATGTACCCATCTTCCACACCGATGATAGAAAACTAAGGTACCGACACTAACATACTAGCTGGTACTCATCTCAAAGGAAGCTTTAAAACATCACTTCCTATCATTGGAAGTTGAACCACTATTTCAAGAGGCTGAAATTCCTTCCTCTACACCCCAGACCCCCTTAGGTTTCACTCTACAATCAAAGCTTGATTAACACATTTAGTAATAAAGTTAAACACAAACACATTGAACTATGATCAAACGACATGTATGAGACCTTCCTCGAAGCGTATCTCCCTCGATGCCTTATCAAAAAAGATATATTAGTGAAAAACGTTGTAGATATATAAATCATTCTAAATATTCCATAATAGTAATCGTACCCTATAGTATATGCATGAACTCATCGGCCCATACCACTCACAAAATCTCAAGGAAAAAGTAATCATAAAATGTCATTTGGAAATCCCTCCAAACCATCTCTCACAGCCTGTCACCTAGGTTCAAAACATCCCACCAACACCTTGCTTCTCCTAGAAGAATATTTCATGAGATTCAATATTATCTCATTAGGTATAACCAGATTCTCAAATATCGAAAGAGTATTCAAAATCTGTAGATCAACACCCTGTGGACCACCATCCCCTAAAAATGTGAGATTTTGTTACTACTGGAACACACGTGTCAACTCTTCCATTGATAAGTCATGCGATGGTGCTTCCTAAAAAGTTTTCATATAGCATAAAAACCCCACATAAAACTATGCCTCTACAGCTATGTCCCATAAAACTACCAGTTCCTTGGCTGGAACTACATGAGGATGTACTAGTAGCCCATGTTCCACCACCTTCGGAGCACGATCATCAACACCCTCATAGTGTATGAATAGAGGTCATTATGGAGGCATGTATTTACAATGATAAACACAAGCCTCAGAAAATATCGATAATAAAAGTTCACAAATAAAAGAGTAGGACAGTTCAAAACCTTCTTATAAACAACTCATGCCCATCTTCCTGCTCCTAAATCTAGGTCTGGGTAAAAAGAAATGGATGTAACATCATTAGAGACACTATTTAATTTCCACTCAAAATCCAGATCAAGGTCCATTTTTCTATTTCACAAATTAAATTTCCATTTAAATTCATATTTATTTCAAATTTCTCTTTAAATGGTTTAACCAAATGGTTCACCACTTCTAAACCATAAGGTCCCATACACCTCATGAACTGTAATATGACATCCACTTAATACACACCATAACATGCTCCAGTCCTTGCAAACAATGGTCTAGGAATCAACGTTCCATAGTTGACTTCATAGAGTGTATTCTATAGCCTAATTAGTGGAAAATTGTTTAGATTCCATGTTCAAGTCATCTATCACAATAACAAGTATATCACATAAGGAACACATCACAAAGTCATGCAGTCAGATAATTCATCTTATATGGCATGGCATAATGCATGCCATAAGAAATCTAGTATGTGAATAAAATGATGCATGAGATGCATACCCTCATATCATTAGGAAATATTAAAATTAATCCCCAATCATATCAATAATAACATCATAATTTAAGTTCATCACCCAATGGTGGAATCAAATCAACTATAATATCAAAAAATTTAGAAAACAGTAATTTCATATGTGGTAATTTGGATTTTTCCTATATGCGGGTTAGCTACTCCCATGCATAGATCATTAACAAATTCCAATACCTTCCTATGCCCTATCTATTCTCACAAAATAGTAAAATAAAAATGAAAAATATTCTGATACCACTTTGTAACATCCTGACTTGGATGCCACTAAGTGGCGCCTTGATCTAGTGGGTCATATGGTCTCAAGTGCATCTCCCTGAATGCTAGAGGATTTTAACTACTAGTTAGTTCCTAGGGTGCATCCACAGGGAGACTATTTCCTTATACCAGAGTGTAACATAGTAGTATTAAACATACAAATAAATTTCAGAATCAAATATAATAACTGAAAAATAGATATAAGATGTGTTAGAGTTGGTGTCCTAGAACCAACTGGTTGTACTTTGATTACATAGATATTTAATGAATTTAAATATTAAACATCTTATTACATATTGTTCATTGTTCTGCATGACTATTATGTAATAATGTCCTAGAGTATTTGTTGCATTGATAAGTTCATGGAAGTTACCCACTATGATGATAACCTTGAAATGATATAAGTATATTCTTAAATATAGTTCTATGGCTGGATGACATACTATGATGGGACACATAGCATGCATGCTGTTAGGTCTGAGTACTCATAAGTATATGAGACTTCCTCTCATGAAGTTTGCACTTGGTAATCTCCAAGATAAGAGATTGTGAGAACAAACCCGCCAGTAGGAATTCCACATGTTTTGCTGTCATCAGATATTTCTATCTGCGAGCATGTGTGATGGTCCTTAGACTTTAATAGTATCATTAATACGTGTCATGATTCGTGCACTTTGATTTACTGACGAAAACCGTCATGTAGAAAATTGGTGGGAAGTAGGGTATGTTGGGTGCGTCACGAGTGTCATGTTATTAATGGATAAGTCGAGGAAGGATTTGTCCCTTCCATTTATGGAAGTTGATATCTTATCCCTTTGATTGAAATAAAAACATCACACGAAATTCCATGACCATGGTGTAACGATAATTTTATTTTAGGTAGTCAAAGAACGACGTATCAAACATAAAAGTTGATGAAACTATCACGAAACCTACTTGATGAGATATTGTGACAAAGGGATTATATTACACAGTGAGCGTTCGTATGTGGATGTCATTGTTGTGACTTTACGTTCTTTCTCTTGGGCTCTTTGAGCCGTTTCTAGACAGTACTCTTGGACTTTAGGTAGGCCCGACTAATGCCAACGATAAAGAATCCTAGAGGGTCACACACTATGTGTTTTTGGTGGTCTCAGTTAAATTCTATTTGAATTTAATTAATGAAATAAATATTATTCTCAAGACCGTGGAATAATTTTATTCAAGTTGAAATTATTTCATAAATTAAATTAAATATATTTATTTATTTTATTGAATATTTAATAAATATTTATTTACTAGTTTGTAAATAAAATATTTATTTAAGGGAATAAATTATTTATTTATTTATTCGGGTGTTCAATAAATGGGAGTGGAGTTCTAGTGGACCAAGGCGGGTCCGATAGTAAAATAATTATTTGCAAGATGATAAATAATTATTTAACTAGTTGGCACAAGTTAAAATAATAATTACGTTGCTATTATTTTGTGACGCAGAATTTTATTTATAATTTCATTTTACTCAAGTTGGTGCACCATAAATGAAAACGTGGTAATATTATTATGAGCATGGGTTTTCTCTAATTTCATGAATGTATTTAATTTCTATTATGAAATTAAATATTATAACTAAAGTTCCATGCATATAAAGAGACAAGTACACCTATTGTGCCTAAGACCAGACCACACAGCTGGTGAATTGAGAATTGTTGAGCCACACAATTTCTCTCTCAAATCCTCTTCTCTCCCCTCTCAAGAACGAGAGATATTCTTCAAGAGAAAAGTACAAGCGATCAAGAATGACCGACACAAGACACTCGCTTCGCTGTGATAGAACCTAGATAATGAGCTGTGTCGATCGGAGGCCATCAGAGCACATGTGGATCACCACTAGAGGGATTCTAGTTTGGATCCTTGAAAGCACAACAAGATAATCTAGAAGGGTAATTCCGAATGATCAACATCATTAATAAAGAAAATACCGAAGATCCAGGTATTATTTTCTTTATAAAATTAATTAAATTAGTTATAAACATGATGTGCAGGATCCTCTCTAAAGGTTTCAGGGCTCTTTAGTCTTTATCTAAATATTTGATTATATTCCATGGAGATTGGCATTCATCATCGTATTGATACCAAATTAATCATTGATCATGGTAAAAATCAAAGTTGGGTCCCATTCCAACCATGCTTACACTGTGCCTGGAACCTTCAAGTGGTATCAGAACAATTACATCATAGTTTATAATTATTTAATTATTTCTTTGATGATTTACGCATTTAATAATTTAGCTGTTTCAATTCAAGTTAATTGTTCTACAAATCTAAATCTCAAGATCTGTTCCTCTTCTTTCATTTCTCTTTTACCTTACAGAAACAATATTTTCTTTTAATTTTGATTAAAATAAAACAGAGGATCTCATTTGGAGGTTCCAAAGGGTTATAGCCGTACCACACCAGAATACACATCATGTATTCGGTAGTACACGTCGTGTAGTAAAGGTTCAATGCATCAGGTCTGGTCTGCCAAACCAAGCCATGTTATTGGAGTTTGTATAAGTCTTAATGACTCCGTGTGTTGAACAATAATATGTGGCACATGGTTTTCAGATTACACGTTGTGTGGACCAATGGACACGACATGTAGTCCCTTCGGGTTAGGGTTGGACCATTTACCCCGTACATGGCTTGCCTAGCTGGAGACTATGTAATGAGGAACTACATGGCATGTGGCCTACTAGACATGCCGTGTACTCTGAAGATTTCCGAAGTACACTCACACACCATTTCCTCGGGTATGTACTTCAGACGGATGGTAAAAAATGGTACACGCTGTGTACTCATCCAAATTATGCAGATTTATTAAAATTTATTATTATATTATACAAACCCTTGAGATGTGTCCCATCATGCAGGCATAAAGCTGAGGCACAATACGTGATAGGTGTTTTATATATATGTGTTTAATTTAACATCTGTGTAATGTTCATTTAAACTCATTGGGTAGTTATGAATAGGAATTCACCGGGTTACCTCCAAGGTACAAGTTACACACAAAGATAATTTTAAATCAATTTATTTTTTTAAAATTATCATGGATGAGAATATCAAGGAAATTCAGAAAAGGTTTTAAGATAAAAGGATTGATTAATTAAAGATGATAATTAATTGATTTGAGCGTGATTTGTCTTAAACAAGAATGATTAAAGAATCGAATACTCGTTTTATTTATGCATAAATATCATTGTATGTATGGATGATCATGAGCTAGACCAAGACCTTTTTATGTGGATGGTTTCTTTTAATTTATTTATTTTAATTAAATTTGTTGGCCTGCGAGCCTTCTCCTCATTAATATGTAGGGCCTGCATGACCAATGTTTATTTTATGTAAAACCCCATTTTACCCCTCACCCACATATGAGTTAAAAAAAAGAATATGTAATGGATGGAACTACCAAGATAGTGGAGGTGGTTCAAGCTAGATCCGAGACGAAGCCAATCCTTGAAGATAAAGAGGTGGACAGGTGGAATCTGTAAACATGAACTCAAAAGGTTCAAGGTGTTTCTCCCCTAGGTCAGGGTTATTTTATCAACAACTAGATAAACTAAACATTATAAAAGCTCATGATCATGCCATTTACTTTATTTTATTTCTTTCAGTTTCATGGTTTATCGTTATGGATGTGTTGTCACGATCACATAATTGATAAATTAAACAAGCATGCAAGATAGAACTAAAATTAACCTAAAGTATGCGTAAATATTATCAAGACATGTTTAATCACTTAAGTAAGTTCCCCTTAATATTAACATGCATGTGATACTGATAATAATAATTTGACGCATAAGAGATAAAAATACCTCAAATAAAATATTCAGTCAGTCCAAGACTTTCGTTACTTGATTAAGGGAAATACTCAATAAAACTATGTGTTTGACCAACCCTTGTTGGGACACATAATTTTATACAGGAATCCATTATTAAAGGTTTCGGGTTGACTTAACCATATTACATCAAGAGGAGTATCCCTTGCTATACTTGGTGTAATATTGGAGGCAAGAGTTGAGGAAATCCAAAGTCATGATTTTAGGAGTGGGGAGTCCACTCAACAGATCAAGGAGCTACAAGCCCGTAGTTGGAAATGACCTGCCTACCTAAATACCTTATAATATCTTGACCAACCCTTGTTGGGGTTATGAGAAGGGGAATATGGATCCTTTCCACTATAATTTCATGGAAACTGGACATTCCGAGTTCAATGGTGAGGCCCATTGGGACTTGATAAAATAGTGGGAGACTTAATAAAAATTTATTATTTCTCATAAAATGTAATCAAGAAAGTACTAATGATATGATCTTTTAAATTATAGAATAAAAATGAAAATCTATTCAACCACACTATCCCTACGATCAATTTTGGATAAAGACAAAATCCTCACTGATAGTAACTTCCAGGAATGGTTTAGATGCCTTCGGATTATCCTATGCCATGAATAGAAGTCTTACATGCGAGAGTCAGCATTAACTAATATAACTACCAAAGAAGCTAGTGATGATGATTTACTAGTCTATGAGAAACATATGAATGATGCGGTCGATGTTCAATGTTTGATATTATCATCAATGTCTAGTGATCTCATGAAGTCTCATGAAAACATGGATGCTTACATGCTCGAGAACCTTTGTAGTCTTCACCAGGAGAGATCAAGATAGAAATGGTTTGATATCTCTAAGGAACTCTTTCAGAGTAACCTTAGAGAAGGTGCCCCAGATGGGCCTCATGTAGTCAAACTCATTGGCTACATTGAGCGTCTGGCAGTTCTAGGGTTTAAACTCCATGAAGAACTGGGCATCGATCTCATTCTCGCATCACTCCCTTAGAGCTTCTCTAACTTTTTTTTTCAATTTCAATATGACCAACCTTGAGAAGTCTTTATCTGATCTTCTTATCCTCATTAACCAAGGGGACAAAGATATAAAGTGTGAAAAGAATTTTGTACTTATGGTGAATAAGAGGAAAGGGAAAGTGTAGAGCTTTAATCCCAAAGCTTCTTCATGGCCTTCCAAGAAAAGGAAAATAAAAGGGGAGGCAAGGGAACATGAGGCTAGTTATTTTACATGTGGAAAGAAGGGACACTGGAAGAAGAACTGCACCCAGCCTAAGAAGCAAAGGGAAGCTTCAGGTGTGTTTGTTATCAAATTCAATCAATCTATTTCTACAAATTGGGTATTAGATACAGCTTATGGTGCTCACACATGTATCCAAATATAGGAACCAAGTAGATTCAGGAAGATTGATCAAGGTGAGGTAGATCTACGAGAATCCAATGAAACCAGACTTACTATTGTAGCTGTCAGGGACTACCACCTCACATTGCAAACTAGGATGATCTTGGTGTTAAAGGGTTGTTTTTATGTGCCTTCTGTAACCAAAAACATAATTTCTATATCCAGACTAGATATATATGGATTTTTTTTTCAGGTTTGGAAATTAATGTTGATTCTTTTATAAATAAAGCATTTGTTTTGGTAGGGAACATTTATACAACGGTCATTATGTGTTGGATTACAAGAACTAAGTAATGTAAATCGATGAAAAAGATACTTCACATGACTCATACCACACCCAACATTGGAATCACCGGCTTGGTCATGTAAATGAGAAATGCTTGAAAAAGTTACATCAAGAAGGATATTTAGATTCTTTTGAACTAAAATCACTTGGAGTATGTCATGCATGTTTACAAGGAAAAATGACCAAACCCCATTTGGTGGGAATAATTACAGGGCTAAAGAGATTCTTGAATTGGTTCATACCAATGTGTGTAGACCATTTCCAGTTGAAGCAAGGGGTGGGTACTCATACTTAATAACTTTTACTGATTATTTTAGTAGATATGGATATATCTACTTAATGAGGTATAGGTCAGATTATTTTGATAAGTTCAAGGAATACAAGAATGAAGTTGAGAACCATCTTGGTAAGAAGATTAAGAAAATCGGCTCAGACCGAGGTGGGGAATATCTTAATTAGGAATTAATTGATTACTTACGAGAGTTTAGGATCCTATCCCAACTCACTCCTCCTTACACACCTTAATGGAATGGTGTAAGTGAAAGGAGGAACCACACCTTGTTGAACATAGTGAGATTGATGATGAGTCATGCAAGTCTTCCATTATCCTTTCGGGGGTATGCGTTACAAACAACGACACACATACTAAACCAAGTACCAACTAAATCAATAAATGGTAATCCATATGAGTTCTGGAGTGGAAGAAAATCCATGTTATCGCATTTACATGTGTGGGGTAGAGAAGCGTTTGTTAAGGCCTCTTCAAGTAACAAACTCACACCCCGAGGCACAAATTGTACCTTTATAGGATACCCCAAGGAAACAAGGGAACATTACCTATACAACCCATCAGATAAAAAGGTTATAGAGGCAAGAAATTCCATATTCCTTGAGATAGAGAACATCTCCAAAAGAGATAGTGGGAGTGAGATAGACTTCGATGAAGTAGAGGCTCAAGGTATATGGCATCCTACATTTTTATTATATAACTTTTCATTACATTTTACAAACAAAGGATCTTTGAAGTCTAGTGTCTTAGAAACCAGGAACATAATACAAGAAAACAACATAAAACATTCTTCTAAACCACTCATAAGGCTTCATATTATGTAAAATTACTGAATCTCATATCCTAGATACATACATCAAATAAAAGGGTGAGCAGAAGGCTCAGTATGGAAAACAAGTGAAACAATTGACATTGGATCTTGAGAAATATTAATAAGAACATGATAAAAGTCATAAAAGCATGAGAAATGGAAGAATAGGAATATCATGATAAAAAGAACATGAATCATAACTTGAATATGTGGATACAACATTTCATTTAGACATTCATGAACATATTACCAAGGTTTATCCCTGTGGTTTCATAAAAATTACCAAGGTTATTCACCAAGCACTACTAGAATTTTTGGCTTTCGAGGCGGGGGACTTATAGCGGCTGCCATTTGGCGGCTGCTAATACTATCAACAGCGGCCACCAAATGGAGGCCGCTGCACTTTAGTATTGAAAAAACCTAATTTCCCCTCCCCGACCCCGCGAACCACCCCTCCCCAACCCCGCGACCCCGACCCCCGGCGACCCCGACCCCTCAACCCGACGACCCCAACCCCCGGCGATCCCAACCCCCGACGACCCCTCCTCGACCCCCGGTGACCCCGACCCCTGACCTTCAAAGACCCTGGCGACCCCGAACCCCGGTTACCCCGACCCCCAACCCCCGAACCCAGACCTCCCGGTGACCCTGACAACTCCCGGCGACCCCGAACCCCGACGACCTCAACCCTCGGCGACCCCCACCCCCTTTCCTCTGTGCAGCGCCACCCGCAACCCCGGCGACCCCCACCGCCTTGCCTCCGTGCTGCGCCCCCGTGACCCCGTGACCCCGCCACCCCCGTGACCCGACAACCCCCACCCCCTACCTCCGCGCTGCACCTTTGAAAAGTCCCACCGCCACCATCCCCTCCCGACCCTGTTGCATCCCTCCGGCAAGTCCTCCTACCTCTGTTGGACCCTCCCAGTCTATTGTGCCCTGCTGTATAGAACCCTACCACACTTTGGCCAACAGTTCCGCTCCTTTCGAGTCCGGCCGTCGAACCCCTGTCGTCAAGTCACTGCGCCGTCATGGATCCGCAATCGAGTCACACCCCGTTACCCGCGGTCGAGTCCTCCACAGGTAATGTTTTTTATCCTTCAAATTTGGTTTTAAAATTTTAATGATATGTGTTTTTTTATAATTTAAATAAGATATTTCAATTTTGATTTCTATTAAATACAGATATGTATAGGAGCTGGATTGATATGCAAGATAGATTTTCAGCTGAATATTATGAGGGGATTAAGTGATTTATGGATTTCACCAACAAATTTCCAAGCGATATGATTAGTTGTCCATGAAGAAAATGTGAAAATAGATATCTCTTCAAATGAGATAGTGTTAGAGAACATTTGTTCTTGAATGGATTTTTGAAAAACTATAAGACATGGACACGTCATGGAGAAGATTTTGTTTCATTTCATCGCTCAGAAAGTATTCATATGAATGTTGATTAGAGAATAGTTGATCCGATGAACATAATGCTCAATGATATGATGCGTCAGTTTCAATCTGAAGATAGTAATGTCGTAAATGACGACATTGGATTGAGTAATCCCCATTCTTCTTCAGATGGAGAAGCATTGAAATTATTTGAAATTCTTGATGATACGCGTACTGAATTATATCCTGGATGCATTAAATTTAGTAAAATACCGTTCATCATTGAATTGTTACACCTGAAGGCCTTGAACTAGTGGTCAGACACCTCATTTGACATGTTGTTGGTATTATTGAAGAAGGTACTCCCTACTGGAGAGAAGATTCTAAATTCATTCTATCAAGCTCACAAGTTGACTGATGATCTTGGTTTTACATATAATACAATTGATGCGTGTCGCAATAAATGTATGTTGTTTAGAAAAGAGAATGCACAATTAAATAATTTTACTGTTTGCTATACATCTAGGTGGAAGACCAATGAGATTAATCAAGGTAGTCAGATTCTTCCTGGGAGAGTCTTGAATCAAGGGAAACAAGTTGCCGCTAAACAGATGCATTATTTTCCACTAAACCAAGATTGAAGAGATTCTTCTTGTCCACTAAAATTCCTAAATTGATGACTTGGAATTTAGAGAGAAATAAAGAGGTTGATAAATTAACTCACCTGGCAGATTCTTTGGCATGAAAAGAGTTTGATCAAAGACACCCAGACTTTTCCCGAGATGATCGTAATATTCGACTGGGTTTGGCAGCAGATGGTTTTTACCCATTTAGGTCCATGGTTGGTGCAACACATAGTACATGGCCAGTGGTATTGGTTCCATACAACATTACCCCATGGGTATGTATGAAGCAACCTTTTTTGTTACTGTCAATTCTAATTGATGGACCGAGAGGACCTGGTGATAAAATCGATGTTTATATGAAACCTTTGATTGATGAGCTGTAAGAATTTTGGGCTGATTGTGTAATGAATTTTGACTCGGCAGCTAATGAAATGTTTAGACTTCGGGCCGCTTTGTTATGGACAATTAATGATTTTCCAGCGTATGCTAACTTATCAGGTTGGAGTAAAAAAAGAGAATTTGCTTTCCCTTGTTGTAATAAGAGTAAGAAATCTATATGGATTAAGAACTATAGAAAGTGGGAATATCTTTGTCATATATGCTTTCTTCCTCCATTGCACAGGTTTCGAAAATACCGTGTATCGTTTGATGGTAATAGAGAGTATGACCCATCACCACAAATACTGTCTGGGGTTGAAATTTGTGCACAAATTGATCAAGAAAACATCCGTATAATGTATGATTTTCAAGATTTATTGGTTCCTGCATTGCCTTCTATTCCTGCTGCAAATAGACAGTAAAGTCATAATTGGAAGAAACGCAGTATTTTTTTTGAACTTCTTTATTGGAAATATAATATTTTAAGACATAATTTGGATATGATGAACATTGAAAAAAATGTATGTGATAATATTCTGTGCACTATTTTAGGCGTCAAGGGGAAATCAGAGGACAATGCTAATGCTCGATGTGATTTGCAAGAAATGGGATTGAGAAAACGTTTACATTTACAGCTGGGTGAAGGTAATCAGGAATACATTCCTGCTGCACAGTACACAATGAGTAAAAAAGAGAAACAAACATTTTTATCAATTTTGAAGACCGTTAAGGTGACAGATGGTCATTTCTCTAATATTTCGAAGCATGTGAATATGACGAGTATGATATTACAGGGTTTGAAAAGTCATGATAATCATATTCTGCTTCAACGGTTAATTCCTATAACAATTCGTGATTGCTTACCTTCCCAAGTTCTTGAGCCATTGATTAGAGTTTCTAATTTTTTCAGATTGCTCTGTTCCAGGAATCATCGCATGAGTGATTTGAAAAAGCTACAGGATAAGATTTTACTTGCACTATGTCACCTCGAAAAACTCTTTCTGCCATCTTTTTTTGATGTCATGGTTCACTTGACCATGAATTTAACTGTTGAAGTCATTGCTGGAGGTCCCATGCAATTCAAGTGGACGTATCCAATAGAGCGATACTTAAATACATTGAAATGGTATGTGCACAACAAAGCTCGTCCAGAAGCCTCAATTTTCAAGATATATTTAATGGATGAGGGTACTAATTTCTGTGCTTCATATATTGATGAGGTTGAAACAAAGATAGATAAACCGTCCTAGAATGACGAGGGTCCAATTGGAGAAGGAATAACATTTGATATGCAGAAGGGCGAGTGGGTTAAAGCTCATCGATATGTGTTGTTCAACACTCCATCAGTTATGCCATTGATACAGTAAGTTTCATAGTTGATGTGTATTTTGTTTCTATATTTATTTTATTGCTTACCTTATATTGTGTTGTGATTTAGGATGCATATCGCTGAGTTGAAACGTGAAAGGCCCCGTGAAAATGACTATCAAATCCAAAAACATCATTTCAACACATTTCATGAGTGGTTCAAGACTCATGTATATATAATTGATTTATTATTTTTATAGTGCAACTTAGTTTTATTTTCACAATCCTTTATCTATTAAACTATATATGTGAAATTTTTAGATTCAAAAGTTACGTGATTTAACCCAGCATGTGAGCGAAGAACTCAACCAACTAGCTGATGGTCCATTTATTACAGCTCGTCGCTTCAAGTCTTTGGATGCTAATGGATTCCAATTTCGTATTAGCGATGTTGACATGAACCGAGCCACAAAAAATAGTGGTGTTGGTTGTTCTTTTGTTGGTGCAGGTTATTATTATGGATTGTTGAGAGATATTATTGAGGTTATTTATGGTCTTGGATTAAAACACATATTGTTAAGGTGTGATTGGGTCGATCCAGTTTGTGGAACGAAAGTTGATAACTTCCAATTTACATTAGTAAACTTTAACAATATGATATATAAAGATGACCGAGTTAGCAATGAGCCCTTCATACTGACATCGCAAGCAGAACAAGTTTACTTTGTCGACATTGATTCTGATTGGAAAGTTATGGCAAAAATGTCTAGAAGAGGGGTTTTTCTGATTGACCAAGAGGAACCTGAAGTTGTCGCATTTCATGATCAAACACTTGACTAAACAATAGTAGCTGTACGCGATGAAGATATACAATGGGCTAGAGAGACAGTTGAATGAGATACGATAGAATTTCATGATTAGTGAAAATTGTAATTATATCCCTAGTTATTATTTGTAAAAATATTCATGAGTTATATATGTATAAAAATTTCTTGATTTAACTATAATTTCTTTTAATGTAGGTATGTCACAGGGTGGTCACAGTGGTTCACCTGATGTTGTCGGTATGTATGTTTTCATTTTTATAAATTAATTGATTGTAATTTTCTGTGTATATTTCCCTAACTATTTATAATCATTAATTTATATTGTAATTGAATTATGAATTTATGTTTATCAGGATCTAGTGCTTCTTCTAGCAGATGCAGGGGTCCTGGTAGAGGGGTTCGATCCTGGAACTCTGGAGACCGATTGGATGTGTTATTTGATGACACATTTCATCCAGTTAGAGATGGTGCTACTGCATTGAGTCTTCAGTTTGGGCATATGATATGAGACTCACACATATTCCCTATGAGAATCATTACTGGAGTTCTTTCCCCCAGCATACGATGGACAGATTCTGGAGGGAGGTTTAGGTAAATTCAATGTTTAATTTTTTATGATATTGTTATTATTATTGTCCCATCTACTGACAATTTTTTTTAATAGGATAATTTGACATCTTGTCCAGATGAGTTTTGGGCTGTATGTATGTCCAAATGCCAAAAATTATGGAAGGATTACATGTCAAGGGTGAAGAGAGATCACTGAACACCATTTTCGGGTGTGCCAGACATTCTACAACGAGTCCCTCCAGGCATTCTTCCTGCGCAGTGGCAGGATTTGGTTTTGTTTTGGTCGAGTGAGTTAGAAATGGTAAGATTTATTACTTTTAATCTATAAATGACTAATTTTTCAAATTTCTATTAAGTAAATACGTTGAATGTAGACCGAGTCTGCTCGTCATTCACATAATCGGGTGATGCATGGCACGCCTTCCAGACTTAGCACTCGACATGTGTCACAGCTCAGACATGATGTAAGTTTAGAATTCACTATTTCATTAATATTTTAAAAATATTGTAGTATAACATGGTGAACCCCTTTATTATAGTTACACCAACGTGGCGAGCCAATCGATCAGATGTCCATATGGATGAGGACTCGTAGGGCGGGTGATCCCGATGTTGTCGGTGTTATAGTAAGAAAATTATTTAATAATAAATGTATTTTTATTTTATATAAATTATTCATATTTGTTCATTGATTCATTATATGCTACATGCCCAGTTTGACTCTCAGTTAAGAGAGTTTTTAGAGGAGCAACGTCATAGTAATGTGCGTAGAGATGAAATATTTCACCGTGTCGTGGGGCGTGACAGTCATGGTTATTCTTTGACTTATGGCGGTGGTGTCCCACGACGTGCAGTTGTTAGAGCAGATGTGATGGGTGCATGTAGAGAGTCAGGGATGCGCACACAGGCTGAGATATATGCTTCCATGCAAGATATGCAGCGCAATTTTGATGCACAGTTTCAGCAGTTACGTGCAGAGTATGAGGAGAGGTTGTCACAGATGTCATCACGTATCGATGAAATGACGACACAACAAGTGGCGCCACAGGTAAACAATAAAACAAACCATACTCAGATTGAATTTCATTGATATGTTTAAGATACATAATATTGATATATATTGTAGGCCCCGAATACAGGTGGTGGATATCGCAGTGATATTGGTGATCCAGATGAGAATGAACCCTATGCATGAGGTAATTTCATTTGTGTTGATGAATTCTCAAGAAGTTTTTATATCCTTGATGAATATAATTTTCCTTTTTTACATAGATTAGTTTTTTTAGTATTTTTGGATGACATCTTCGTACAACAATCTAATTATTATTTGTGACGTGTACGCACAGACGACACGTCAATCAGACGTGCGGTTTGCGCGATACAACTCAATATGTGTTTTTTAAGTGTTGCGCACGCTTCATAAATGCACGTGTGTGGGGGGGGGGGGGTCAAAATGGACCGAAAGAATTTGGAATGGACTGAAATCAGACGAAAAATATGGGTGAGTAAATTTTGAAGTGTTCGAGAAGACGACACGTCAATCGGACGTGCCGTGTGCCCACGGTGACCGAGAACGCAGTTCTGGTGTCATAAACGGCCAAAACGGGCGTCTAACGGTCAAATTCATAGCATACAACATCATATTGACCTTATATCACATGGAAACAATCTAATTATTATTAGTGATGTGTACGCGTAGACAACACGTCAATCGGTCATGCAGTTTGCGCGGTATGACTTAATATGCGTTTTTAAGTGTTGCGCGCGCTTCATAAACGCGTGTGTGTGTGTGTGTGTGGGGGGGGGGGGGGGGTCTAAATGGGCCAAAAAAAGTCAGAATGGAATAAAATCAGATGAAAAATATGGGTGAGTTAATTTTGAAGTGGTCGAGCAGACGACACGTCAATCGGACGTGCTGTGTACCCGTGGTGACTGAGAACGCAGTTCTGGTGTCATAAATGGCCAAAATGGGCGTCTAACGGTCAAATTCATAGAGGGCGACATAGGATTTACCTGAAATCACAGGAAAAAAATCTAAGTATTATTTGTGACGTGTACGCATAGATGGAACGTCAATCAGACGTGCGGTTTTCATGGTACAGCTCAATATGCGTTTTTTAAGTGTTGTGCGCGCTTCATAAATGTGCGTGGGGGGTCCAAACGGGCCGAACGAAGTCGAAATGGCCTGAAATCAGACAAAAAATATGGGTGTGTGAATTGTGAAGTGGTCGAGCATACGTCATGTCAATCGGACGTGCCGTGTGCCCGCGGTGACCGAGAACGTAGTTCTGGTGTCATAAACGGCCAAAATGGGCGTCTAACGGTAAAATTCATAGAAGATGACATCATATTGAACTGAAATCATAGGGAAACAATATAATTATTATTTTTGATGTGTACACGTAGACAGAACACCAATCGGTCATGCGGTTTGTGTGGTACGACTCAATATGCGTTTTTTAAGTGTTGCGCTCGCTTCATAAATGCGCGTGGGGGGGGGGGGGGTCCAAATGGGCTGAATGAAGTCAGAATGGCCTTAAATCATACTAAAAATAAGTGTGAGTGAATTGTGAAGTGGTCGAGCAGACGAAACGTCAATCGGACGTGCCGTGTGCCCGCGGTGACCGAGAACGTAGTTCTGGTGTCACAAACAGCCAAAACGGGCATCTAATGGTCAAATTCATAGCAGACGACATCGAATTGACCTGAAATCATAGATCATAAATATAATTATTATTCGTGACCTGTATGCATAGACGAAACATCAATCGGTCGTGTGGTTTGCGCGGTACGACTCAATATGTGTTTTTTAATTGTTGCGCGCGCTTCATAAACGTGCGTGGGGGGGTCCAAATAGGCCGAACAAAGTCGGAATGGAATGAAATTAGAAGAAATTAATAGGTGAGTTAATTTTGATGTGGTCGAGTAGATGACACATCAATCGGATGGTCCGTGTGCCCGCAGTGACCGAGAACGCAGTTCTGGTGTCATAAACGGCCAAAACGGGTGTCTAATGGTCAAATTCATAGCGGACAATATCAGATTGACCTGAAATCACAGGTAAACAATCTAATTATTATTCATGATGTTTGCGCGCAGACGGAACATTAATCAGATGTGCGGTTTTCATGGTACGGCTCAATATGCATTTTTTAAGTGTTGCGCGCGCTTCATAAACGCGCGTGGGGGGGGTCCAAATGGGCCGAACGATGTCAGAATGGCTTGAAATCAGATGAAAAATATGGGTGAGTGAATTTTGAAGTGTTCGAGTGGAAGGAATGTCAATCATACGTGCAGTGTTCCTACGGTGACCAAGAACGTAGTTCTGGTGTCATAAACGGCCAAAACGGGCGTCTAACAGTCAAATTCATAGCGGACGACATCAGATTGACCTAAAATCATGAGGAAACAATCTAATCGGAACCTTAGAATTAATGATTTTAAAATTTTAAAATGGTAATCAAAATTATGAATATATTTTGAAAATCAAATACTTTAGATCTATTACAGTAGGTTTGAATTGAAATATGTTAATTTGTTTCAATTATTTGTTTTCTAGGTTTTTTTTCGGTACTAATTTTGTTATTAAATTTTGTTATACAATTATATTTGATGATGGATGTGGAGCTTGGAATATGACCGATGATATTTATTTGGGCATATATTATTGTGTCATTGATTTTTTTAAAAAAAATAAAAAATCTATAGCCGCCGCCATTTTGCGGCCACTAGAGGTGTTTCCATCGCCACCTATAGCAGCCGCCATTCGGCGGCTGCTAGAGGTCTGGGCTACAGTGGCTGCCAAATGGCGGCCGCTCAAGCCTATCCCGGCTTGCCTACGGCGTCTGCCAAGTGGAAGTCGCTAATACAAACAACGACGGACCAAAAGTGATCGCTATTGGCGGACGCTAGGCAGCCGCTATATACCTTTAGCGACGGCTTTTGGCTGCCGCTAAAGGTCATGATTGTACTAGTGAAGGTATCGTGAAACTTGTCATCTCTAGAGATTAATTCTTTACCCAATGCATTGGAGAGCTATCAGGGCACACCCTTAATATTTCTTTACTTTCATGTGATCCACATAGATCATAATCAAACATTTCATAAATAACCCATAAAGAATAAAAGAAATGGGTTTCATTTCAAAATTGTGAAGTTTTAAAAGTTCTTAAAAATAAAATCATTATATCATTTATAACCCATGGAAAGGGAGTGAGGGATATATGTATGTCCATTTCAAAATAAAATACATCCTTTTTATATATTTATGAACACCCATAGAAACTAAATAGGTCTGGGTATTCACATAAATAAACAAGATAATTTCTTGAGAGAAAGAGATAGAAATTTTTAGATGAAATTTCTGCAGCATAATGACTATATAACATGGTTTTAGAAAATAATAAAAAGAGAGGGTACAAGGGTAATCCACTCATAAATAACTCATATTACAATATAAATACATAATAACATGGAGTTAATAAAATGGTATGGATATTTTAATGACATACCACAAGAAAAGGAAACTTGAAAGGTAGGAGAAGATGCAATTTCTTTTACGAGAAATTTGGAAGCCTAACGACGTCACTTAAAAATTTAGAAAACAAATTGATGAGAGTGGAAAGGGTCTCTAAAAAATTAGACATGAAATGGGCAGTAATTAGAACATATAAGAACATACCATCAAAATAAATAGATGGAAACTAGAAGACACAACATAAAGGAATTCATGACTTAAAAGAGGAGGGTGAAAGAATCCCTTACCTTGAAGAGTAACTTGGAAATCTTGAAGGTCGGGACCTTGGGAGTCTTGAGGGAACCTTTGGAGGACTCTTTGGGAGGTAAGGAGACCATAAATTCTTTGAGGATGATTTTGGAATGAAATGAATGAGGGAAATGGCTTGGTATTTATAGGGAAAGTGAGTGAATAAATTATTAATTTCCAAGGGACACCTCATCGGTGGTATTCGCAAAACCCTGGGCTTTCCCATGGTATTTTCCCATGGTATTGGTCGCTTCAGACACCTAATAGAATATATCACTATTCATAAGTCTACCAGAAATCTTACATCATTGTTACATCATTAATGATGTCATTAAACACCCGAAACTCAAAACTGCATTTTTACTATTCACTGAAAATTGAACTGTTTCAGAAAAAACCCAAAAAATCACCCTAACCTAATATCGATGCTCTGAAATCAAAAATAAAGTCCATTTTAGGAAAATAATTTTCTAAATATTTTTAATTTAATTTTTAAATAAAATCATTATTTATTCCAAAAATACAACTTTAAAACCATAACTCATTTTGTAACACCTTAAAAAAGCAATCAAGGTCCCATAAAATTATCATATAAACATAAGAAAATAAAGTAACAATTTATGATTAAATTTTATAAAGATAAATTTCCATTTTAAATTATTAAATTAATTATAAAATTTTAAATAAAATATTTGTGGCGTACAAAAATACCAAAACTTAAACTATGACTGTTTTTTCACTTTTAAGATGTCTAAAATGTATTTATTCATTCATGGGTGAAGTTTCTATTTTTTTTGGTCAAATTACTATTCGTTACTATTAATATGGGTATGTTACTATTCCTACTTTACTATTCACTAAAAAACAAGTTGATCTTATTAGACTCTAAATTTCTCACTACTCACAACTATAGAAGACCATTTTTTGAGAATCATTTCACATTATTAATTATTTAATGAATACAAAAATATTTTAAAATACCCCTTTTTTCATAAATTCATCAATAATACACATCCTATATTTATCCAGATATTTAAAATTCACAAACTTTTCCATAAGAATAAATAACAATTTTATTTATATAAAAAGATTACAAAAAGCAGTTACAGTCACATTACATATCCCCTTATTACACCAGCATAGGACCTAAGTGTTAGGTGTGTTATGGCGATAGAATCTTGGGGTGGCTCGAACAACATTGCCCGAGTGGTGATTTCTATCAGCTTGAACTTCTACCTTAGGTGATTCTGTTCAAAATTCGTACGTTGAAGTTCGGCTTGGGCTTGGTCCAAAAAAAAAATCCCAGTGATGCTTCCTTCTTCCCAAGCTCCGACAGATGGGCTTCATATAGCTCGAGTCTACTGGATGAGGCCACTCAATCTTCTTTCTATATTAATTAACGAAGATAACTGTATTTATAAAAACACAATGTTAAGATTATAGTTTCCAATGGTCATATTGACCAACAGTCATATAACAGTCGAAACACAATAGTCACATTTTAATTATACCCACAAAATTAGGAAACAAATATAATTAAAAAGTTTAGGGTCATTACATTATTCCCCCCTTAAGAAATTTCATCCCTGAAATTTTATCTCATACCCTCTGATGGGAAATGGTGTGGGTACTTCTGTCTCATGGACTCCTTCGGTTCCCACGTGGCTTCTTCACATTTGTGGTTCCTCCAAAACACCTTAACAAGGTGGGTAGTCTTGTTGCGTAGAACCTTGTCTCTACGATCCAAGATCTCCACCAGGTACTCCTCATTAGAGAGGTCATGTTCCAGTTGTTCCACCTCTAGATTTAGTACATGTGAAGGGTCAGGTATGTACTTCCTCAAGAGGGATACGTGGAAGACATCATGAACTTGGGCTAGATTTAGAGGAAGTTCAAGCGGATAGGCCACTACTCCCGCACGATCAAGGATTTCATAGGGGCCAATGTACCTAGGGCTGAGCTTCCCTTTATTCCCAAACCCCATGACTCTCTTCCAAGGTGAAATCCGAAGAAATAATTTGTCACCAACATCAAACTCCAAGTACCTTCGACAGTTGTCGGAATAACTCTTTTTCCAACTCTGAGCATCCTTTAATGTGTTGTTGGATGTCATGGACATTTTTTGTCATCTCTTGCACAAGATCAGGCCCAAGAAGCTTTCTCTCACCAGCTTCATCCCAACAAGTAGGAGTTCTACATCGCTTCCCATATAGAGCTTTATAGGGTTCCATTTGAATGCTCAAGTGGAACCTGTTGTTGTAAGAGAACTCAACTAAAGAGATATGTTGATCCCATCCACCTTTAAATTCCATTGATCAAGTTCTCAGAATATCCTCAAGTGTTTGAATAGTCTTTTCAGATTGGCCATCATTTTGGGGGTGATAGGCCATACTGAAATTAAATTCAGTGCTCAGAGATCGTTGAATAATTCTCCAGAATTTTGATGTGAACCTTGGATCACAATCAGATACGATAGAAAGTGGAACTCCATGCATCCTTACCACTTCCTTCACACAAATCCTGGAAAGTTGATCAAGAGATAAATCTTCCCGAATGGAGATAAAATGGGAAGTCTTGGTGAGACAGTCCACAATAACTCATATCGCATTATTTCCTTCGGAAGTTCTTGGGAGATCAGATACGAAGTCCATAGTGATATTTTCCCACTTCCATGCTGGTATGGGTAGTGGTTGCAATACCCCTTTAGGAAGTTGTCACTCTGCCTTCACTTGCTGACATACTAGGCACCTTTAAGTGTATTCAGCAATCTCACTTATAATATTATCCCACCAATAATGATCATGAAGGTCCCTATACATTTTTTTGCTACCAGGATGTATAGAGAAAGTAGAGCTATGAGATTCATCCATCAGCTCCTTCTTTATTTCAGGAATATATGGAACACATAGTCTTGTACGAAATTTCAGTACACCTTCTTGATCAGTATTGAACTCAGGAAACTTCCCATCCTTCACAGCCTCACACTTATTCTGTAACAAAGGATCTTCTTTCTGAGATTTCTTGATCTTCTCTAGTAGCGAAAATTGAGAAATCATTTGGGTTAGGGTTAATGATGTCCCTTCCTTTATAATTCCCATGTCCAGTTTTACTAGGTATTTGATCAAAGGATCTCTTTGAATCCTCATAATGGATAGAACAAATGGGTATTTCTTGCTTAATGCATCAACGACTTTGTTTTCTCTTCCGGGATGATAATGAATCGAACAATCATAGTATTTAAGGAGTTCCAACCATCTCCTTTGTCTCATGTTCAATTACCTTTGTGTGAAAATATACTTCAAACTTTAATGGTCTGTGTATATATCACATTTCTCCCCATAAAGATAGTGCCTCCATATATTCAGAGAAAAAATGACCGCAGCCAGCTCCAGATCATGCATAGGATAATTATGATCATGAGTCTTCAACTGTCGAGATGCATAAGCAATGACCTTGACATTTTGCATGAGGACACACCCAATCCCTTTCAGAGATGCATCGCTAAAAATAATTAATCCTTCTCCACTTGAGGGAAGAGTTAACACAGGTGTAGTAACCAATCTCTTCTTCAGCTCTTGGAAACTTTCCTCACACTCCTTTGTCCAGATGAACTTGACCCCTTTTTGAGTTAACTTGGTTAATAGATTAGAAAGTCATGAAAAGTTTTTCACAAACCTCCTATAATATCCCGCTAATCCAAAGAAAATATGAATCTTAGATATTGTTGTAGGATGAGGCCACTCCTCTACAACTTTTGTCTTTGTAGGGTCAACTATGATTCATTCATTGGTAACAATGTTCCCCAAGAAAGAAACTTCTTGTAACCAAAATTCACATTTAATGAACTTTCCAAAAAGTCTCTCCTTCCGTAGAGTTTTCAAAATAACCCTTAGACGATGCTCATGCTCCTCATGACTTTTGGAATATATCATAATATCATAAATAAAAACTACCACAAAGTTATCAAGGTAGTCTTTGAAGACTCTATTCATCAGATCCATAAAAATAGAAGGTGAAATAGTCAATCCAAAAGGCATAAAAACAAACTCATAATGCCCATATCTTGATCATAAGATAGTTTTTGGAATATATTCTTTATTCACCCTCAATTGATGATAACCAGATCGAAGATCAATCTTAGAGAAGAATTGATCCCCATGAAGTTGGTCAAATAAGTCATCAATTCTTAGAAGAGGGTATTTGTTCTTTACTATGATTCCATTCAGTTCTCTATAGTCAATGCATAGCTGCATCGATCCATCCTTCTTTTTTACAAAGAGAATAGGTGCTCCCCAAGGAGACACACTCGGTCAGATAAACCCTCTATCCAAAAGATCTTGGAGTTGTTTATTTAATTCCTCTAGCTCCATATTTTCTATCCTATATGGGGTCTTTGATATTAGATGAAATCCAAGTATGAGTTCAATGGAGAACTATACCTCTCTTTTTGGGGGAGGTCCAGGAAACTCCTTAGGAAATA
Source organism: Viscum album (assembly GCA_963277665.1). Taxonomy (NCBI): domain Eukaryota; kingdom Viridiplantae; phylum Streptophyta; class Magnoliopsida; order Santalales; family Viscaceae; genus Viscum; species Viscum album. The sequence goes on from OY728148.1 coordinate 2,134,366,058, forward strand.
CATCAATGTATTCCTGGATGATGGGTACATTTCCTATCCTCAAACTCTAAATTCTTTCTTCTTTTTCACTGATCAATTCCATAAAAAAGGATATAGGAGGTTCTTCTAGATAAATATCAGGTTGAGATATCTCTCCTTGGAAGATAACTGTAGGTTTTCCATTCAAGACTACTGAGATTTCCTTACTTCTGCATTTGATCTTAGAATTATACTTTGAGAGCCAGTCAATCCCTAGTATAATGTCGAATTCCAGCATGGGAGTGACTACTAGATTTGCGATAAGATATTGATCACCAAAGTAAATACTAGAGTTTCTAAACACTGATGATGCTTGGATAATCCCACCAAGAGTCTTGACTGATAAATCTACTTTTAGAAAGTCAGGGGTTGATTCTAAATTCTTTAAAAACTTGGAGGAAATAAAGGAATGCATAAAACCAGAATCAAACAAAGTACTTGATAGCTTTGAGAGAAAAACAAGAGTACCTACTACCACATCACTTGGAGATTCAACTTTAGCTGTCGTGAAAGAAAAATCACGACCCTGCTCCCTTTTCCTTTGCTGAGGCTGATGATGGTTCCCCTCCACTGCCCTCAGATTTGGACAATTATTAGAAAAGTGCCCAAGTTTTCCACTCTTAAAGAACTGGACATCAGGTAGGGCCTGCACCATCTTCCCCTTGCCTTTAGTGTTTTTAAGTTGAGGTTTCACCTCACTACGACCGTTCCTCACAATATGGCCATCTCTTCCACACTTGTAGCATTTCCCGCTCTCGAGAAGGTAGTTCCCCTAATGATTCTTCACACATTTATTACATGTGGGATGTTTAACTTACTTGCCTCATATTCCCTAATCAAAGGTCCTCCCTAAGCTGGGCTCCATTAATCTCTTTTTTTCGCTTGATTTATGAGACCATTGCATCTCACCAAACTCCAGTTCGACTTTCATCGCACTCCGCACGATCTCCTCGTAGCTATCATAGTCTCAGTTGGATAGATTTTTCCACAGATTAGGTCTTAGTCCACCGAAGAATATATCAACCTTACCATTTGGATACATGAAAAATCTAGAGGTATATTGTGAAAGTTAGGTGAAGTTCATCTCACAGCTTCTGACAGATTTGTTCTCCTTCTACTTTAGCTCAAGAAACTCCTTCTCCATTCTTGTTCTCATGGATCAAGGGAAATACTTACCGAATAAAATCCCTCTGAACTCTTCCCACTCCATAGCTTCAACCTCCACTCTTTGACTCATGTTTTTAATCAGATCCCACCACTGACCAGCTTCTCCTTCTAAGAAATAGACAGCCAGGGTGACCTTCTCTTGCTCTGAACAACGGAGCACAGAAAATATATTCTCGATAGAGCTGATCCACTGCTCAGAAATCAATGGGTTAGTAAACCCACTAAAGTTTTGTGGTCTTTGATGCATAAAGGACTCAACAGAATGTTGTTCCCTTCATGGTGAGATCATTCTCTCAGCTTGATTCAAGTTATTTCCCATAACTTGAGTCAGTTGGTTCATCATTCGCATGAATGTTTCCATTCCGGCTTCCATCAGAGGGCTGTCAGCGCATGGACCATTGCGGTCACCATTTGCACGGTTCCTCCTATTGACCGCCATTTCTAAAAGAATAAAACCTTAATGAGAAACTTATTTCATTTATTAATCTTTTAACTATAAAGTATTTATGTCTTAAAACTTCTTTAAACAATTAAATTTCTCTATAAATCCTTTATAATGATTTATAAAAATATTATGATTAACCAAACATATCCCCTAGGAGTATCATAACCAAGAGTTCAGCAAGGCTCATTGTCGTGCACCGGTTCTCATTCGAGTCTAGCTCAAAGCAGTGTTTTTTGGGTTTTACCCCTATGTACATCTGTTCCAGAGAAACCTCTACCTGCTCGTATCCAGACATGGACATATTTGTTTGACAAACCACTTACTCAATATTCACCAAAATACCAGGAAGTTTTCCTATATTTAAACTTTTCTATAGAGTTATTCCTAAATATTTCATAGCCTAATTTCCATAAATAACTATACTATCCTTTGATAACAACTATGGCATCCCGCCTGTTATTACATAACTTTTCATTACATTTTACAAACAGAGGATATTTAAAGTCTAGTGTCTTAAAAATCAGGAACATAATACATGAAAACAACATAAAATATTATTATAAACCACTCGTAAGGCTTCATCTTATGTACAATTACTGCATCTCATATCCTGGAGACATACATCAAAGAAAAGGGTGAGCATAAGGCTCAGTAAGGAAAACAAGTGAAACAATTGACATGTGATCTTGAGCAACATTAATAAGAACATGATAAAAGTCATGAAGGAATGAGGAATGGAAGAATAGGAATATCATGATAAAAATAACATGAATCATAACTTGAATATGTGGCTACAACATTTAATTTAGACATTCATGAACATATCAACAAGGTTTATCCATGAGGTGTCATAAAAATTACCAAGGTTATTCACCAAGGTATCGTGAAACTTGTCATCTCTAGAGATTAATTATTTACCCAATGCATTGGAGTGCTATCAGGGAACACCCTTAATATTACTTTACTTTCATGTGATCCACATAGATCATAATCAAACATTTCATAAATAACCCGTAGAGAATAAAAGAAATGGGTTTCATTTCAAAATTGTGACGTTTTAAAAGTTCTTAAAAATAAGATCCTTATATCATTTATAACCCATGGAAAGGGAGTGAGGGTTATATGTATGTCCATTCCTGAATAAAATATATCCTTTTTATATATTTATGAACACCCATAGAAACTAAATAGGTCTGGGTATTCACATAAATAAACAAGATAATTTTTTTGAGAGAAAGAGATAGAAAATTTGAGACGAAATTTCTGCAGCATAACGGCTATATAACATGGTTTTAGAAAATAATAAAAATAGAGGGTACAAGGGTAACCCACTCATAAATAACTCATATTACAATATAAATACAGAATAACATGTATATAAAAAAATGGTATGGATATTTTAATGATATACCACAAGAAAAGGAAACTTGAAAGGTACAAGAAGATGTGATTTCTTTTACGAGACATTTGGTAGCCTAACATCGTCACTTAAAAATTCAGAAAACAAATTGATGAGAGCAGAAAGGGTCTCTCAAAAATTATACATGAAATGGAAAGTAATGAGAACATATAATAACATACCCTCAACATGAAGAGATGGAAAATAAAAGACACAACATAAAGGAATTCATGACTTAAAAGAGGAGACTGAAAGAATCCCTTACCTTGAAGAGTAATTTGGAAATCTTGAAGGTCGGGACCTTGGGAGGCTTTAGAGAACCTTTGGAGGACACCTTGGGAGGTAAGGAGACCAGAAATTCATTGAGGATGATTTTGGAATGAAATGAATGAGGTAAATGGCTTGGTATTTATAGGGAAAGTGAGTGAATAAATTATTAATTTCCAAGGGACACCTCATCGGTGGTATTTGCAAAACCATGGGCTTGCCCATGGTATTTTCCCATGGTATTTTATACTTGGAACACCTCATAGCATATCTCACTATTAATAAGTCGACTAGAAATCTTAAATCATTGTTACATCATTAATTATGTCATTAAACACCCAAAACTCAAAACTACATTTTTACTATTCACCGAAAATTCAACTTTTTCAGAAAAAACCCAATAATTCACCCTAAACTAATATCGATGCTCTGAAATCAAAAATGAAGTCCATTTTATGAAAATAATTTTCTACATATTTTTAATTTAATTTTTAAATAAAATCATTATTTATTTCAAAAATACAACTTTAAAACCATAACTCATTTTGTAACACCATAAAAAAGTAATCAAGGTCCCATAAAATTATCATATAACCATAAGACAATAAACTAACAATTTATGATTAAATTTTATGAAGATAAATTTACATTTTAAATTATGAAATTAATTATAAAATTTTAAATATAATATTTATGGCATACAAAAATACCAAAACTTAAACTATGATCGTTTTTTAACTTTTAAGATGTCTAAAATGTATTTATACATTCATGGATGAAGTTTCTATTTTTTTGGTCAAATTACTATTCATTACTATTCATATGGCTATGTTACTATTAATACTTTACTATTCACTAAAAACTAAGTTGATCTTATTAGAATCTAAATTTCTCACTGTAACACCCCGAGCTTCCACGATACGCTTCTCTTTCAATAATGCAATAGCTTGCATTGTACGCAAGTTCGAGATTCTAACACACCGCGACCAATCAAAATAGCCATTACGAATAGTAATACCCACTTTTTAAAATTATATATATTTTATATTTCAAAATGGACTTCATTTTTGGATTTTTAATATCGAAATTAGCCTATGTTGAATTTTTGGTATTTTTCTGAGAACTTCCAATTTTTTATGAATAGTGAAAAATACTTAAAAACAACTTTTTTAATAAAAATAATTTATAGTGATAAATTATATTATTGAGTGGTTTTAAAGTATAATTAGAATATATTTTTACCATTTTATCCAATGGTGGTCATTAGAATTAATTTCACTTTGAAATTCGACATAAACAATTGTCAATCTTTTGATATATATTGTTTCTTAAAAACACGCTATTTGTTGTGACAACGAGAATTAATTATAAAATTAATTAATGAAACTTATATGTTTGGAATTTTTTAATATCTACATCATTTTTTAATTAGGAATATCAATTATAGCTTAGGGTGAAATTTTGGCATTGTTATGAAAAACTTCAATTTTTGATGAATAGTGAAACCACTAAGTGGTAGTTAAAAAACTGATTTTTCGTTTAAATGAAACATTACCACTTCTGTGATTTTATTTTCAAAAATACAACATACATGGTTTTAATTATTAAGTAAAATGTGTTTCAATGGGATTAAAATAATTTTTTGGTGAATAGTAACTTTTAAGTTTAATTAATCACGATTAAAGGTAATTAGTGTAATTTAAGGTAAAGATAATGTTATAATAATATGAAATGACCTTGAAACAAGTACTACCCCTATTGGATGAGTCATGGCCGACCAAGACAATACATGGGTCAACTTGGGGACCCCATGGAGCCACTTTGGTAGGAAAATGACATTAAAAACTTTTTATTTAATGTAAAAATAAAAATGTCACAAACATGAGTTGTTTTACTAAAACAATTTTTAAATGGGGTTATACAAGTCATATTTTTGACTATAAATATTAATTAGAAATATAAAACGATTTCCTACATCATGATATTTTTTTTTATAATTTTTAGACATTAAATATATTAAATTATTTATGACACCATGATGATGCAGCGATTACCTCATTAATTAACGATTTAAATAAAATGAAAAGATAATGTACAATCTAAGACTTACACTGGTCAAAAACCTAATAGATGAGTATATTTAGAACCCTTATCACATTATCCTCTAAATATATAAGTGTGGGACCTTTAAAATCCGAAACTTATTATATAATAAAGTAACATTTCATGACTTTCCAAGAGTGCCCCTCCTCTCCTCTTATAAAAGGCCCCCACCACTACCACCTTATTCACACCTTCAAATCATTTTGGATTGAAAAACCTCTGTACAAATACTCTCTCAACTTCCCTCTCTTACTCCTAGAAGCCCCAGTTTGGGCAGAAGTCTTCCCAAGGAATCCTTTTAGCTCAAATCAAAAAGAGTTACCCGTTTTAAAGGTAGTGTTTTCTATTGTGTTCTTATGTTTTATTTTGATTCTTCAACCCCCTAAACTATTTTTATTCATTTATTTTGTAAAAACACCAGTATAATCAATATTCTAGGATGTTGTTATAAGAAGTATTCGAGCTACACTTACACACACATACATCTAATGGTTAAAGAACATACTGTTTCTGTGGATGGAGAATTTGTGCCTCACGAAACGATGATTGTTCAATATAACACCTCAAAAGGTGGCCATTAAGATGTCAATATATTTATATATGATATATAATATTTTTATGTTTTACTTAAGCTTCTGTATTTTTTATTTATGACATACCTTTATAGTTTCCATTATGGGTTAAGGCGATATCTTCATTTTAAGAAGTGCGGACTACCGCCCCCTCAAAGTGATTTGAATCGTTAATGACATATGTGGGATGTATAAAGGATGGATTAAATGGTATTATAAATTATATTATACTGGAATTGTATTATACCTTTATATAAATATAATTTCATTCCATTAAATACGAAATAGAAATGAAATTAGCGTTCATGCGTACGTACAGATTACCGTCTCCATGAACGGTGCATTTCATTTCTTACCTCTAAATGTTATGTAATATTATAAATGCATGTATATACTGGATATATATGATATATATGATACCTAAATTATGAATATAATTCTGGATATAATGGATATTTCACCACATGAACAACTTGTAATTATAAGAAGTTTATTTTTGACTCAAGTACCAAAGATTGACAAAATGACTGTTATTAACTTAAATAATTACATAATGTTCATAACATGGTAATAAGTGATAAAAAAGGAATAATTAACATGGAAAAGGTTCTTAATCAAATAGATATTAACTCTAGTTTATTATTCAGGAGGTTAAAGAATGATCGAGTCAAGTCGGACACGAGGTAAGAGAACTTCTTAACCCAATTTCTATTCTTTGGGTTAATCTCCTACTTTCAAATTATGTCATGATATTATTATCTCCTATCTTTTATTTTTACTTTATTTATGTGTAATTATAGTGAATACACATAATAGATTTATTTTATTTAAAAAAAATGATCTTTGTAAGGGACTTCGTCTCAATCTCCTTTCATTGAAGAGTATTTTGTTTTATAAAAAAATTTATTTTATACGGTGTATAAACCCCTTTGACTTTTACGTTTATTCAAAAGGAATCTTTTTTATACAAAGAATTTTACTAAACGAAAAAAGGTAATGTTTTTTTTGTCATACGTATGCGGCGACAACAACTTCTCCACCGCCGTGACCATTATTTGAGTTTTGGCTTCCTCTACAAGCTATAAACTTTTTTTTAAATGAAAAATAATTACAAAGTTTTAATTTTCTTTTATTTTGGAATTGAAAATGGTTTTGAAAGTGTTTTTTTATATCAATGTGTTGTATTGATATCTTGTGATTGAAATGTGGAATTGTTATGTTTCCTTTATGCATGTTTTATGTTATACGATTATGTTATGGTTTATGATATGTTTAAAACAGTTCATATGAGGAATGCATTGGAATTAATAAGTGACGGGTGGAGCCCGCTATAGCTCCTCGATGCATCGGCAGGTATCATGTGAAAAACTAGTGTCTTGGCACGAGGCCTTGACAAAATCTTATTTGTAGTCTTGGCACGAGGCCTTGGATACGTGGTTATGATAGTATGGAATTATGCAATCCATCATTATGAAAGTGGTTATTGATATTGCATGTGATTATTCGACTAGTAGAATATCCATGTGAATAAGTAAATGACATTATTTCATTTTATTTTTTCCATATTATGCTGAAGTTCAAGTTCAAAAGGCTTTTGTTTTAGTTATACATTGCCTTAAATGTTAATGTTTATTTATGAAAGCTTCCGCTATATTGTTATCCTTACTGAGCATTTGAGCTCACCCCTTTCAATGTTTTAATTTTTCCAAGATGTGAAGAAGTATTTTAGGAATGACCTGCAGGGATAGTCTAAAGGGGATACGAGTGTGGAAAATGGAGACTATGTTATTGTAGTTTTTCACTTTATGATGTAATGTAACATTTATGAATGTATATAGTGTTTCCAAGGCTACTAAACTAATCGATCTTTCGAGACTTGATCTTTTGTGATCATGCCAATGTTACGCAATAATGCACCGACTTTGGGTAACTGGGGTCGGGGTGTTACAGTTGGTATCAGAGGTAGTTTAGTACAAACCTTGGAAGCTATATTTAGATAAACTCTGATTAGAGAACATAGCCCTAAGATAGACTTTGAGGATTAGTATAGAAGAACTTCCTAGAATTTTGGTATTATAGAGATTTTTTGAGTTTTTCGAGCAATACATCCCTGTCTGGATACGAGCATGTAGAGGCGGATCTGGCATAGATGTGCCTAGGGGTAAAACCCAAAAACACCGCTTTGAGCTAGACTCGAATGAGAACTGGTGCATGACAACGGGCCTTGCTGCACTCTTGGTTACGACACTCTCAGGGGATATGATTACGATAATTATCATTTTCTTTACAAACCATTATGAAGGGCTTATGAGTATATACCTCCTCAACAAAAACATTTTTATGATTATGGATTATATCCATATACCGTTCAATTTAAATTAAGTATTTTACAAGTTTGGAATTATTCATTGTAATTCATAAATTAACTTAGTTTATGCCATTGTATAGACATGGCGCACAATAGAAGGAATGTGAACTCCACTAATACGTATGATCCAAAGAGTAAGAAGGATTATATCTTTCACGGTATTAAGCCAACATTTAGAAGGGAAATAGTCTCCCATGTGTTCTCAACATATGAAGAAATAGTATCATGTGTTAATAACATAAGTAAATAATTCTCTGAGTCTTATGGATTTGGAGGGAAGAAAGATAAGAAAAGGATGGAGGAGAGAATGATGGATAAAGGGACGAGGGAAAAGAAGAATTTTCCAATATGTGATAACTGTGGGAAGAAACACCTTGGAACTTGCCTGAAGGGAATGGGAGTTTGTTATAAGTGAGGAGAAAAGGGACACAAAGTGCGTGACTGCAAGGGTAAGAAAAAGGTTTCAAATGTACAATGCTTCATCTGCAGGGAGTGGGGACACTACGCAAACCAATGTCCAAATCATCAGAGTATGCCCCAAATGATGTTATTGGATAATAATCAAGTTATGATACTACCACAAATGAGGAGGAATGATTATAGTTCTTATATTGTTATTAAATAATTTTGTCATTTGAGTGTTGTATCAATGATGTACTGGTTATAATAATTATGGAGTATATAAGGATTGTACTGCAGTACTATTTCATCAAGGACTTGTGATTTTGTGTAACCAAGAAAAGTGACTCCACAGTAGGTTAAATTTTTGGAAAATATATGGTTGAGAGAAAGATAAACCATAATATGGTTTTGATACCGAGATAGTTATTTTGGAATAATACATGATTGATTTGGATAAATTATATTGGATATTCTTAACTTCCTTGAAATTGATTAATGATTTGTTTACATTTTTGGATAGAAGGAGTATATCTAGTATTCTATAAGGAATAAGGGATCATGAATGTAATCAATAAGGATTTATGGTAATTCAGTATGTTGTAGTGTTTTAAAAGAATACATGATGTAGGTGTTCACATGTTGTTACGCGGAAAAAAGGATCTTCATTATGTTTACCTTCCTTATAAAATTTGGACTGTGAGTTGGACAGAAGTATTTTGGATAACTATAAAGGTTGGAATGGATTAAGTTGAACTTTGGATAGTTTTGTTTAAGGTTAAAACATTTATGAAGATTACTTTTGGAATATTATAATACTATATTTTTAGGAAAAGGACAACCTGCAGGCCGGGGGATAACCCGTCGTGTCGGACAAAGCTGCAGGAATCGAACCCACAACCATAGTGCGACATGCCTTTATTACCTACCACTAGCCAAAAGGAAGTCCCTGGTTATTACAAATTTTTTTTCCTAATCTAAATGGTATGTGTTAATATTTGGAACCTTATACAATTATGATAAATAGAATATTTTTGAGTTCTATTACCTTTTAGAGTGAAAGATGGGTTTGTGGTAAAAATTTATTAAAGAATGAAAGTCTACATGACAAGTATGTATATTACCTTACGTTCTTAGTAAATATTCTAAATAAATTCCTCAACTTTATAAAAGGTAACTTAAAACAAAAACGTTGCCGGTTAAATTTTCAAATTGGGGATTCAATGACCGTTTAACCAATCACAAGTTTGTGATTTTCTTGTTGTTAACTTTATCCTAATCATGTTTTCTACAACTCTCCATCAGACCTTGATGGTTTGTTTTTCTTCCATATCCATATTTTCATATAATCCTTGTATGGGCTATCTCGGGTGACCTTTGTACTTATCTTTCTTTATTTTAAAGTTATATTTTTATTAACCTTATTTACGATGTGGGTTTTCCACAAAGGTATTTTCTATTTTCAACCTTTTATTTTCGAAGAAAAATTTCAAATTGCGAGGACGCAATTTATTAAAGTAGGGGAGAATGTAACACCCCAAGCTTCCACGATACGGTTCTCTTTCAATAATGCAATAGCTTTCATTGTACGCAAGTTCGAGATTCTAACACACCGCGACCAATCAAAATAGCCATTATGAATAGTAATAACCACTTTTTAAAATTATATATATTTTATATTTCAAAATGGACTTCATTTTTGGATTCCTAATATCTAAATTAGCCTATGTTGAATTTTTGGTATTTTTCTGAGAACTTCCAATTTTTTATGAATAGTGAAAAATACTTAAAAACAACTTTTTTAATAAAAATAATTTATAGTGATAAATTATACTATTGAGTGGTTTTAAAGTATAATTATAATATATTTTTAACATTTTATCCAATGGTGGTCATTAGAATTAATTTCACTTTGAAATTGGACATAAACAATTGTCAATCTTTTGATATATATTGTTTCTTAAAAACACGCTATTTGTTGTGACAATGGGAATTAATTATAAAATTAATTAATGCAACTTATATGTTTTTAATTTTGTAAAATAGACATCATTTTTGAATTTGGAACATCAATTATAGCTTAGGGTGAAATTTTGGCATTGTTCTGAAAAACTTCAATTTTTGATGAATAGTGAAACCACTAAGTGGTAGTTAAAAAATTGATTTTTCATCTAAATGAAACATTAACACTTCTGTGATTTTATTTTCAAAAATCTGACATACATGGTTGTCATTAGGAAGTAAAATGTGGTTCAATGGGATTAAAATAATTTTTTTGGTGAATAGTAACTTTTAAGTTTAATTAATCGCGATTAAAGGTAATTAGTGTAATTTAAGGTAAAGATAATGTTATAATAATATGAAATGACCTTGAAACATGTCCTACCTCTATTGGATGAGTCATGGCTGACCCAGAAAATTCACGAGTCAACTTGGGGTCCCCATGGAGCCACTTTGGTAGGAAAATGACATTAAAAACTTTTTATTTAATGCTAAAATAAAAATGTCACAAACATGCGTTGTTTTACTAAAACAATTTTTAAATGGGGTTATACAAGTCATATTTTTGACTATAATTATTAATTAGAAAGATAAAATTATTTCCTACATCATGATATTTTTTTTATAATTTTTAGACATTAAATAAATTAAATTATTTATGACACCATGATGATGCAGCGATTAACTCATTAATTAACGATTTAAATAAAATGAAAAGATAATGTAAAATATAAGACTTAAACTTGTCAAAAACCTATTGGATGAGTATATTTCGAACCCTTATCACCTTATCCTCTAAATATATAAGTGTGGGACCTTTAAAATCCGAAACTCATTATATAATAAAGTTACATTTCATGACTTTCCAAGAGTGACCCTCCTCTCCTCTTATAAAAGGCCCCCACCACTGCCACCTTATTCACACCTTCAAAGCCTTTTGGATCGGCCAAAATCTGCCCAAATACTCTCTAAACTTCCCTCTATTACTCCTATAAGCCTCAATTTGGGCATAAGTCTTCCCAAGGAAGCCTTTGAGCTCAAATCAAAAAGAGTTACCCGTTTTAAAGGTAGTGTTTTCTCTTGTGTTCTTATGTTTTATTTTGTTTCTCCAACCCCCTAAACTATTTTTATTCATTTCTTTTGTAACAACAAAAGTATCCTCAATATACTAGGATGTTTTTATAAGAAGTATTCGAGCTACACTTACACACACTTACATCTAATGGTTAAAGAACATACTGTTTCTGTGGATGGAGAATTTCTGCCTCACGAAACGATGATTGTTCAACACTCATATAACACCTTCAAAGGTGGCCATTAAGATGTAAATATATTTATATATGATATATAATATGTTTATGTTTTACTTAAGCTTCTTTATTTTTCATTTATGGTATACCTTTATGGTTTCCATTATGGGTAAACGCGATATCTTCATTTTAGGAAGTGCGAACTACCGCCCCCTCAAAGTGATTTGAATCGTTAATTCCATATGTGGGATGTATAAAGGATGGAGTAAACGGTATTATACATTATATTATACTGGATTTATAGTATATATTTATATAATTATAATTTCATTCCATTAAATACTAAATAGAAATGAAAGTAGCATTCATGCGTACGTACGGCTTACCGTCTCCATGAACGGTGCATTTCATTTCTTACCTCTAAATGTTATATAATATTATAAATGCATGTATATACTGGATATATATGATATATATGATTCCTAAATTATGAATATAATTCTGGATATAATGGATATTTCACTACATGAACAACTTGTAATTATAAGAAGTTTATTTTTGACTCAAGTACCAAAGATCGACAAAATGACCATTATTAACTTAAATAATTACATAATGTTCATAACATGGTAATAAGTGATAGAAAAGGAATAATGAACATGGAAAATGTTCTTAAGCAAATAGATATTAACTCTAGTTTATTATTCAGGAGGTTAAAGAACAATCGAGTCAAGTCGGACACGAGGTAAGGTAACTTGTTAACCCAATTTCTATTCTTTGGGTTAATCTCCTACTTTCAAATTATGTCATGATATTATTATCTCCTATCTTGTATTTGTACTTTCTTTATGTGTACTTATAGTGAATACCCATAATATATTTATTTTATTTAAAAAAATGATCTTTGTAAGGGACTTCATCTCAATCTCCTTTCAATGAGGTATATTTTGTTTTATACACAACTTTCTTTTATACGGTGTATAAACCCCTTTGACTTTTACGTTTATTCAAAAGGAATATTTTTTATACGAAGCATTTTACTAAATGAAAAAAGGTAATTTTTTTGTCATATGTATGCGGCGACAACGACTTCTCCACCACCGTGACCATTATTTGAGTTTCGGCTTCCTCTACAAGCTATGACCGTTTTTTTAAATGAAAAATAATTAAAAAGTTTTTATTTTCTTTTATTTTGGAATTGAAAATGGTTTTGAAAGTGTTTTTTATATCAATGTGTTGTATTGATATCTTGTGATTGAAATTTGGAATTTTTATGTTTCCTTTATGAATGTTTTATGTTATACGATTATGTTATGGTTTATGATATGTTTAAACCTGTTCATATGAGGAATGCATTGGACTTAATGAGTGACGGGTGGAGCCCGATATAGCTCCTCGATGTATCAACATGTCTAATGAGACAAACTAGTGTCTTGGCACGAGGCCTTGACAAAATCTTATTTGTAGTCTTGGCATGAGGCCTTGGCTACGTGGTTATGATAGTCTGACATTATGAAATCCATCATTATGAAAGTGGTTATTGATATTGCATGTGATTATTCGACTAGTAGAATATCTATGTGAATAAGTAAATGACATTATTTCATTTTATTTTTGCCATATTATGCTAAATTTCAAGTTTAAAAGGCTTTTGTTTTAGTTATACATTGCCTTAAATGTTAATGTTTATTTATGAAAGCTTCCGCTATATTGTTATCCTTACTGATCATCTGAGCTCACCCCTTTCAATGTTTTAATTTTTCCAGGATGTGAAGAAGTATTTTAGGAATGACCTGCAGGGATAGTCTGAAGGGGATACGAGTGTGGAAAATGGAGACTATGTTATTTTAGTTTTTCACTTTATGATGTAATGTTACATTTATGAATGTATCTAGTGTTTCCAAGGCTACTAAACTAATCGGTCTTTCGAGACTTGATCTTTTGTGATCATGCCAATGTTACGCAATAATGCACCGACTCTGGGTAACTGGGGTCGGGGCGTTACACTCACTGCTCACAACTGTAGAATATAATTTTTTGAAAATCATTTCACATTATTAATTATTTAATTAATACATAAATATTTTAAAATGCCAATTTTTTCCTAAATTCATCAATAATACACATCCTATATTTATTCGGATATTTGAAATTCAAAAACTTTTCCATAAGAAGAAATAAAATTTTTATTTATATAAAAAGATTACACAAAGCAGCTACGGTCACGTTACATAGCCCCTTATTACACCATCATAGGACCTAAGTGTTAGGTGAGCTATGGTGATAGAATCTTGGGGTGGATTGGAAAACATTGCCCGAGTGGCGATTTCTATCAGCTTGAACTTCTCCCTTAGGAAATTCCATTCAAGCTTCATACGTTGAAGTTTGGTTTGGGATTGGTCCAGATCAAAGCCAAGTGATGCTACCTCCTTCCCAAGCTCCGACAGATGAGCTTCATATGGCTCGAGTCTACTGGATGAGGCCATTAAATCTTTATTATGTATTAATTAACCAAGATAACTGTATTTATAAAAACACAATGTTATGATTATAGTTTCCAACGGTCATATTGACCAACGATCATATAACAGTTGAAACAAAATGGTCACATTTTAATTATACCCAAAAGATTAGAAAAAATATATAATTAAGAAGTTCGGGTTGTTACAAGGTACACAAGAGTTGGTACAAGAACAAATTCCAAAATTCCCCATGGAATAAGAATATGTTCCAAAGACACAAGTACCACGTAGGAGTACAAGAGATGTTAGAGAACCAGAATGGTAAAATTTTCTAGTTACTGAGGATGGTGACTCATTATTAGCTGATAATGGTGATCCTCTAACCTAAAAGGAATTAGTAAGTGGAATAGATGTTGCTAAGTGGAAAGAAGCCATGAATTATTAAATGGATTCCATATACCAAAAAAAAGTCTAGATTTTGGTAGATACTTTAGTTGATGTAAATCCTGTTGGTTGAAAATGGGTATTCAAAAAGAAAATGGACATGGAAGGACAAGTCAGTACCTATAAGGCATGACTGGTTGCAAAAGCATTTAAACAGCATCAAGGAATTGACTATGATGAAACCTTTTCATCAGTTGCAATGCTGAAATCCATCAGAATTCTACTTTCCATTGTGGCTTACCATGACTATGAGATTTGGAAAATGGATGTCAAAACAACATTACTTAATGATAACCTTCAGGAAGATGTCTACATGACACAACTAGTAGGGTTTGTGACTCCAAAGGATGCCAATAAGGTATGCAAGTTACAGAAATCCATTTATAGATTAAAGAAAGCATCCAAGTCATGGAACATTTTTTTTGATGAAGCCATAATAGAATTTGGTTTTATCAAGAATGAATGTGAGACTTGTGTCTAAAAACGATTTAGTGGGAGTTCAATCATTTTCCTAAGAGTATATGTTGATGACATATTACTTATTGGAAATGAGATACCAGTTTTATAGTCTATTAAGGCATGGTTGAATCAATGCTTCTCCATGAAGGACTTGGGAGAGGCATCATATATTCTTGGGATCAATATTCATCATGATAGATATCATACTGACCCAGGTGACTACCATTGGATGGAAGTAAAGACTATCCTAAAGTATATGAGGCATACTAAGTATATGTTTCTGGTTTATGGAGGAGATGAGGAACTAGTCATCATAGGATATTCATATGCTAGTTTCCAAACTAATCAAGATGACATGAAGTCATAAACAGGATACATCTTCACTTTGAATAGAGGTGCAGTGAGATGTAAGAGCTCAAAGTAGAGTGTGGTCACATATTATACACTAGAGTCTGAATATATCGTAGATTCTGAGGAAGATAAAAAAGAAGTTTGGATGCGAAGCTTCATCCAGGTTCTGGATGTGATACCTAATAGTAAAGATCCCATCACACTGTACTGTGATAATACTACAGCGGTGGCTCTCGTAAAAGAGCCAAGGTCACATCAGTGGACGAAGCACATACTTCAGAAGTATCATCTCTTGAGGGATTTTTCTCATATAGGTGAAGTTTCAGTGAGTAGTATTTCCACAAAAGACAACATGGTGGACCCCTTGACTAAATCCTTGACTCAGAAAAAACATGATCATCATGTGAGGTCTAGCAGACTGAAAGTCATAGGCAGTTGGCTCTAGTCCAAGTGGGAGTTTGTAAGAGTTGGTGTCCTAGAACCAACTAGTTTTACTTTTATTACATGGATATTTATTGAATTTAAATATTAAAAATCTTATTATATATTGTTCATTGTTATTCATGACTATTATGTAATAATGTCCTAGAGTATTTGTTGCATTGATAAGGCCATGGAAGTTCCCCGCTATGATGAGAACCTTGAAATGCTATAACAATATTCTTAAATATAGTTCTATAGTTGGATGAAATTCTATTATGGGATACATAGCATGCAAACCGTTATGTGTGAGTACTCGTAAGTAGATGAGACTTCCTCTCATGAAGTTCACACTTGGTAATCTCTAAGACAAGAGATTATGAGAACAGACCTGCCAGTAGGAATTCCACATGTTTTGGTGTCATCAGATATTTCTATCTATGATCATGTGTAATGATCCTTAGTCTTTAAGATTATCATTAATACGTGTCATGATTTTTCCACTTTGATTTACTAACAAAAACTGTCAAACAGATAGTTGGCGGGAAGTAGGGTACGTTGGGTGCGTCATGAGTGTCATGTTATTAATGGATAAGTTGAGGAAGGATTTTTCCCTTCCATTTATGGAAGTTGATATCTCATCCATTTGATTGAAATAGAACAGTCACACAAAATTCCATGGCCATGGTGTAACAATGAGTTTATTTTAGGTAGTCAAAGAATGACATATCAAACATAAAGGTTGATGACACTATCATGAAACCTTATTCATGAGATATTGCGAAAAATGGATTATATTACACAATGAGCATTCATTTGTGGATGTCGTTTTTGCAACTTTATGTTCTTTATATTGGGTGCCTTGAACCATTGCTAGAAAATACTCTTGGAATTTAGGCAAGCCTGCCTAATGCCAATGAGAAAGAATCCTAGAGGGCCACACACTAAGTGTTTTTGGTGGTCTCTATTAAATTCTATTTGAATTTAATTAATGAAATAAAAATTATTCTCAAGATAGTGGAATAATTTTATTCATGTTAAAATTATCGCATAAATTAAATAAAATATATTTATTTTTTTATTGAACATTTAATAAATATTTATTTACTAGTTTGTAAATAAAATATTTATTTAAGAGAATAAATTATTTATTTATTTATTCGGGTGTTGAATAAATGGAAGCGGAGTTCGAGTGGACCAAGGCCAGTACGGTAGTAAAATAATTATTTGTAAGATGGTAAATAATTATTTAATTAGTTGGCACAAGTTAAAATAATAATGATACTGCTATTATTTTGTGATGAAAAATTTAATTTATAATTCTGTTTTTCACAAGTTGGCGCACCATAAATAATAACGCGGTATTATTTTTATGAGCATGGTTTTTCTCTAAGTTTATGAATGCATTTAATTACTGTTATGAAATTAAATATTGTAACTAAAGTTCCATGTATATAAATAGATAAGTATGCCTATTGTGCCTAAGACCAGAACACACGCCTGGTGAATTGAGAATTGTTGAGCCAAACAATTTCTCTCTCGAATCATCTTCTCTCCCCTCTCAATAATGAGAGACATTATTCAAGGCCGAAGAACAAGCGATCAAGAATAGCTGACGCAAGACACCCACTTCACCGTGCTAGCACCCAGAGAATGAGTGATGTCGATCAGAGGCCATCAGAGCATGTGTGGATCATAGCTAGAGGGATTCTAGTTTAGATCCTTGCAAGTGAAACAAGATAATATGAAAGGGTAATTCTGAATAATCAACATCATCAACAAAGAAAATACCAAAGATCCATGTATTATTTTCTCTATGAAATTAATTAAATTAATTATAAACATGATGTGCAAGATCCTCTCTAAAGGTTTTGGGCCACTTCCTTATTTATCTAAATATTTTATTATATTTTGTGGAGACTGGTGTTCATCGTTGTATTAATCTTGGAATAACCATTGATCATGGTAAAAATCAAAGTTGGGTCCCATCCCAACCATTCTTCCACTGTGCCCAGAACCATCAATATGAATATCCAAAGGAGAACAATATATACAAAATACATAAGTAGTATTATATATAATGATGATCATGTCATGTCTCCACAAAGTATCCAAAATATATATACCATCATCTATGCAATACATGTATCAAAATACCAAAAATACCAAAAATAACTATCCCTACAAGTATCACGAGCCTCAACAAGGTCTTGTGCTTAAATTTTCATAAGAATAGAAAAAATCAAGCATTGTACTATGGGTGCTTTCCCTAATCCCTAACTACATCTATATAGTCTGTTTAGGTATGCAAATATAGATTAAATAGGGCGTGAGATAACACTCATTAGGCCACCACCAACGGTGTCTATAACTTATCCAGGCAGTTCAATACAAGCTAAGCAGTGTGCAATGTATATCACATGTACAATAACATAAAAATATGTTCCCACAAAAAATATAATACAGGTAAAGTGAAACTGCCTGTCCAAACAAGGCTCCCGGAAAAAAATATCCAGGCTCCCATAAAAAAGGGTAGTGGTAAAATATAAATAAACAGGTGATACTATCCAGTCTACCTACTATAGTCAAATAATCATAATAGGGCCATCTACAAGCATGGAAAAATATATATACCCTGGATATTCCGTACAAAAAAGTTTATACCAATACAATTCCCATGCCATATAATCCAGTATATAACATGCATCATGACCTCAATGTATAATCAAGTCATCCACAATAGTCGTGCCGTGTAATCAAAAGTGTCAGACCATGAAGCCCTGGATCCTAGGTATAAAATAGAAATGCATCTTCATTGAGTTCCAGGATAATCTTGATGGAAAATCAGTAAATACCATGGTGGATTCTAGGAGAAAGTCAATAGAACTTTTCAAATTTGTGTCTAAGAAATCCACATCCAAGGGTTAACAAGGCCCAAGGCATCCTACAGAATCAAGACCCAAGGAGGAAACTCTTGGAGTTAGTGGTCTAGAACCAACTACTTTGTACTTTATTCATTAATAAAATCCTTATCACATATTTATTGTTCTTATACGTGACAATGCATGTGATAATGTCCTAAGGACAGCTGTTGCATTAAAGGGTCATAGCGGATCCCTACTATGATGAGAACCCAAAAGTGCCATAACAATGTTCTTGAATATATGTTCTATGGTCGGATGATATTATTTTAGGGACACAAATAATACAGGTCATTAGGGGTGAGGACTCATAAAACTTTGAGGCACCTTCTCATGGTGTGCGCCCTTGGTAATATCCAGGAGGATATTATGAGAACGAGACCCGCTAGTAGGAAATCCACATTTCATAGTGTCATTGGATGTTCCTATATGCGGACGTGTTTATTGGTCCTTAGACTATAAGATTATTATTAATGGGTATTACAACTCACACACTTAGATGTATTGAAGAAAACTGTGATGACACACTGTTCGCAGTGAGGTAGGATACGTTGGGTTCGTCCCGAGTAATACTACATTAATAGATAATGCGAGAAAGGATTTTTCCCTTCTGTTCCATAATAGAAGTAGATATCTCAGGACCTTTGATGGAATTTATATAGCCTAAATAAATCCATGGCCATGGTAAGGTATGGGCGAGTTCAATCCCAGGAATTCAAAGAAAGAATAATCGAGCACATGGGTTGATGGCACTAGCATGCAACCCGCTTTATTAGAGATATCAAGACAAAGGAATTATATTACACGGTAAGCATTCGTAGGAGGTGACACGTCATTGCAGCATTAAATTCTTTATCTATAGGTGACTTGGCGTGTTGCTAGACGCTAACCTTGGACATTAGGCAGGCTCTGCATAATGCTACTGAGAAAGAGGCCTAGTGGGTCACACACTAAGTGTGTCCATGTATCTGAGTTAAATATTAATTTAACAAGTTAAATAAATATTATTCCCAACTGTGGTTTAATAATTATTTATGGATTCCTGATTGCATTTATTTCGACACTAGTTATTCGAGAGAATATATTGTGGGAGAAATAATATATCTGTTAGCGAGTAATGCAGTTACATTTATTTAAGAAATAAATAGACATTACTCAAGGTCTAATAAATGTGGTGGAGAAAAATGAAAAAATAAAATTACACACCATGTATACTAAATGTACACGCCGTGTAGTTTTATGGAAGACAAGTACACGCCATGTATTAATTATTACACGCCGTGTAGTTTTCCATTCAGGATTTTTGAGGATAAAATATTGTTTATTTAATTAAATGATATTAAATTTAATACGCTGGGCACATGTCAAGTAATAATTATAGTCAACTATCATTATTATGACATGGAGTATTGTTAAGAATTAAATGAAATTATTAAATACTTTTGGGTAATTAATTCATTTTATTATTCTAAGTATTATAAGTCCCTATTACATTATTCTCATGAGATCTAGCCATTGTTGCGAACAAATGTTTTTGGAAATACTCTCAAGACAAGAGATAATTCCCTTTCCACCAAGAATGCTTTCAAGTTACGAGAGCGAGATCCTCCACCGGATCAAGGCGGTTGAAGGCGGACATCGCAAGCGAAGGTTATTCCACGCTAGCACCCGGAGATCCCTTCGACGATGTCCATAGATACATGGAGCACGTGTGGATCACCACTAGAGGAATCTTATACTTGGATTCTACGATGCAACAACGGATCACATGATCGTGACCGGAGACTCCAACGAAGAAAGAATTCCACAGAGGTAATTCTTATGAATTAATTAAATTAATTATAACCAACATATGATGATCCTATATCAATGGTTCCGGGACACTTCTTTTATTTTCCATTCATCGTTATATTTCGAAGATCCGGTGTTTTATATCATGACGGATCTCGGATTGAACGTTTTTTAACGCTAAAATTAAAGTTGGGATAACCCAACAACGTGCTTCTTCTGTGTCTGGAACCTACAAGTGGTATCATAGGGAGGTTATATCGTTGATTATAATTATTTAGTTTTTCATTTGTGATTTACGCAATTATTAATTTAGTTATTTCAATTCATGTTTAATCGTTCTGGAAATATGAATGTCGAGATCTGTTCCGCCTCCCTCGTTTCTCGTTCACCTCATAGAAACAAATTTTTTCTTTTAATTTTTATTAAAATAAAATAGAGGAACTCATCCGGAGGAGCCAAAAATTTTTGTCCGTACAACACCAGAATACACGGAGTGTATTCAGAAGTACATGCTGTGTATTCTAGGTTCAATGCATTGATCGATATGCCAAATCAGGCCATGTATTGAAGTCATTTATGACACCATGTGTTGACCAGAAACAGGTGGCACACCGTTTCTGGAGTACACGCCGTGTGGTCCAATGAACATGGCGTGTAGTCCCTTCGGGTTCGGGTTGGACCGTGTACCCCGTACACGGCTTGCCCGGTTGGAAACCGTGTAACACGAAAACTACACGACATGTGTCCAAAAGAACACGCTGTGTACTCCGAAAATTTCTGAAGTACATTGACATGCCATGTCCCCGGGCGTGTAATTCAGAAGGACGGTGAAGAAAAGTACACGCCGTGTAGTCGGAACTACACGCCTTGTACTCACCCAAATTACGCAGATTTATTAAAATTTATTATTATATTATACAAACCCTTGAGATGTGTACCATAGTGCAGGAGTAAAGCTGAGGCACACCACATGATAGGTGTTTTATATATATGTGTTTAATTTAACATCTACGTAATGAATGAGAATTCACCGGGTTACCTCCATGGTACAAGTTACGTACAAGGATAATTTTAAATGAATTTATTTGTTTAAAATTATGATGGATGAGAATCTCAAGGAAATTCAGAAAAAGGGTTTAAGATAAAAGTATTGATTAATTAAAGATAATTAATTAATTCAAGCGTGATTTATCTTAAAAAATAACGATTAAAGAATTGAATGCTAGTTTTATTTATGCGTAAATATTGTTGCATGTATGGATGATCATGAGCTAGACCGAGACCTTTGTATGTGAATGGTTTCTTTTAATTTATTTATTTAAATTAATTTTTTTGGCCTGCGAGCCATATCCTCATTAATATGTAGGGCCTGCGTGCCCAAGGATTCTTTTATGTAAAAACCCCTTTTTACCCCTCACCTGCATGTGAGATAAATGCATATCTAATGGATGGAGATCCCAAGATAGTGGAGACGGCTCAAGTTAGGAGCCAAGGTGAAACCAATCCAAGGAGATACAAAGGTGGACGGGTGGGAAGCTATAAACACGAACCCGAACGGTTCAAGGTGTTTCTCCCCTAGGTCTTGGGTTAGTTTATCAACCGCTAGATAAAATAACCAATAGAAAAGCTCATGACCATACCATTTATTTTATTTCTATCAGTTGCATGATTTATTTATTGTGGGTGTGTTGTCACGATCACATAATTAATGAATTAAATGAGCATGCAAGATGGAACTAAAATAAAACTGGCTTATATGTAAATATTATCTTAGACATAGTTAATCACATAAGTATATCCCACTTAATATTAACAATCATGTAATCAAAGATAATAAAATGGAAATTTACATATAAGAATAAAATCCCTCAAAAGAAATATTAAGTCGGTATAGCCTTCCATAATCTTGGTTAGAATCGAACCATAGTTCAAAGTGCTTGACCAACCCTAGTTGGGGTGCTTTCAATTATTAGGAAATTCTAATTCAAGGTTTTGGGTTGACTTGACTTGGTTCACATCAAGGATTTACTGCCACAGCAGGACTTGGTGTGACCAAGAGGTAAAGGTTGAGGAAATCCAAAATAAAAGGATTTCAGGATTGGGGAGTCCACTCAGTGGATCAAGGAGCTGCAAGTTAATGTAGTTGTCATTTGGAATGCCTACCTAAAACCCTTCAAGTTTCTTGACCAACCCTAGTTGGGGTAATGCGAAGGGAAATATGGATCCTTACCACTAGAATATTCAGGCAATAAAATATTCTGAAATCAATGGTGAAGGCTATTGGATTTCGATAAAATAGTGAGAGAGAAATAAGTATTAATTTATTTATTTGTCTCAATTTTTGTAATAAAGTAAAAAACCTTTTCTCATCTTAATTTGTAGAAACGGAAAGAAAATTACTTCAAACTTATCATTGCGCACCATACTCGAGAAGGAAAACCTTCTCACCGACACCAATTTCCAAGAGTGGCAGAGGCGTTTACGCATATTCCTTTGCCACGAAAGGAAATTGTATGTGCTGGAAGAGCCTATTCCAATTGCGCCTGGGAAAGAGGCTAGTGATGAGGAATTATATCTCTATATGAAACACATGGATGATGCCATAGATGTCCAGTGTTTCATGCTATCGTCCATGTCTAATGAGCTCTTGAAGCAACATGAAAACATGGACACATATAGAATGATGTCTCACCTTAAAGATCCCTACCAAGAGAAGGTGATACAGGAGAGGTATGAGATCTCCAATTCTTTGTTTACCACAAAGCTTGGAGATTCTGTGCCATCTAGGCCTCATGTAGTCAGTCTTATTGGCTACATTGAATGCCTGGACATCTTAGGGATTAAATTCCCAGATGAGTTGCGTACATATATCATCCCATCATCACTTCCCAAGACCTTCTCTAGCTTCATTGTCAACTATAACATGAGAGGCAATGAGAAGAGTCTATCAGAGCTTCTGACCTTGATTCGCCAGGTTTACAAGGACATGGGGTGTGACAAACCCACAGTCCTTATGGTGATCAAGAAAAGGAAGGACAAGGAAAAGGGGCCAAAGACTTATAAACGGTCTGAAGCCCCTGAGCACCGTCCCTCCAAGAAGGGGAAGATCCAGAGGCAGGGCAAGGAACGGGAGGCAGTGTGTTTTTCATGTGGCAAGCAGGGACACTAGAAGAGGAACTGCACCCAGAAGCATGAGGATGCTAAAGGTGCATTCGTTATCGAGTGAAATCTTTCTATTTCTACACATTGGGTATTAGATACAGCTTGTGGGGCTCACATATGTATTCAAATGCAGGAACCAAGTAGATTTATAAAGATCACCAGAGGAGAGGTGGATCTTCGAGCTGCCAATGGCACAAGGATGGCTGCGTTGGCTATTGGCGACTACCACCTCTCATTGCCGACTGGGATGATTTTGGTTTTATATAACTGTTATTTTGTGCCTAGTGTTACCAAGAACATAATTTCTGTATCTTGTTTGGATATGGATGGATTTGTTTTCAAGTTCAGAAATAAGGGTTGTCTCTTTTATAAGAACAACGTATGTTATGATATGGAACATTTGAATAATGGTTTGTATGTATTAAATTACGAAAACCAAGTGTTGGCAATTGATAACGAAACAAACTCACATGACTCATACATCACCCAGTTGTGTCATCACCACCTTGGTCATGTAAATGAGAAGCACTTTACAAAGCTCTGTCAAGATGGCTATTTAGACTCTACTGAGCTAAAACCACTTGATAGATGTCACACATGTTTACAAGGTAAAATGACAAAGCCGCCTTTTGGTGGACAGGGTGAGAGGGCCACATAACTTCTAGGATTGGTACACACGGATGTATGTGGACCATTTCCAGTAGAAGCTAGAGGTGGATATTCTTACTTCATTACTTTTACTGATGATTTGAGTAAATAAAGATTTGTATACTTAATGAGGTATAAGTTAGAAGCCTTAGAAAAATTTAAGGAATTCAAGAATGAAGTAGATAATCAACTTGGTGAGAAGATAAAGAAGCTTCGATCGGATTGAGGTGGAGAATATCTAAACCAAGAGTTCATTGATCTACTACGGGAGTCTGGGATTCTATCTCAACTCACTCCTCCTTATACACCAGAGTGGAATAGTGTTAGTGAAAGAAGGAACCACACCTTGTTGGACATGGTGAGGTCAATGATGAGTTATGCAGATATTCCGTTATCCTTTTGGGGATATGAATTACAAACTGCATCATACACATTAAACCGAGTACCAAATAAGGCGGAAAATGGAATTCCCTCTGAGTTATGAAATGGAAAGAGACCCATTTTTTTGCATACACGTGTATGGGGATGCGAGGCATTTGTTAAGGCCTTCTCAGGAAACAAACTAGCACCCCGGGGCACGGAGTGTATCTTTATAGGACATACTAAGGAAATGAAAGGATATTACCTATATAAACCTCAAGACAAGAAAGTGACTGTCGCTAGACAAGCCGTATTTCTTGAGAGGGATCACATCCTCAAAAAGGATAGTGGGAGAAAGATTGACTTCGACAAAGTTGATGCTCAAGATACACAGGATTTGGTACAGGAATAAGTTCCACAGGTCTCCATGGAAGAGATTCCAGAAACACAAGCACTGCTTAGGAGATCAAGAGAGGTAAGGGAATCAGAGAGATTTGGTTTCCTAGTAACCGAGGATGGTGAATCATTATTATTGGACAATGATGAACCTCTCTCCTACAAGGAAGCAATAGAAAGCTCAGAAGCTGCGAGATGGCTATAAGCTATGAATTATGAGATGTATTCCATGAATCAGAACAAAGTCTGGGTTCTGGTCGATAAGCTAGTTGATGTAAATCCTATTAGATGCAAATGGGTATTCAAGAGAAATCTGGACATGGAAGGTCAAGTTAGAACCTATAAAGCAAGGCTAGTGGCTAAAGGATTCAGACAGCGTCAAGGAATTGACTATGATGAAACATTCTCACTGATTACCATGTTTAAATCCATAATAATCATACTTGCCATAGCATCTTACCATGACTACGATATTTGGAAAATGGAAGTCAAAACAACAATCCTTAATGGGAACCTTCAGGAAGATTTCTATATGACACAACCAGAAGGGTTTGTGACACCAGGTGAAGCCAAACTGGTTTTCAAGTTGCAAAAATCCATTTATGGATTGAATCAAGCATCCAGGTCATGTAACATTTTATTCGATGAAGCCATAAAGAAATTTGGTTTCATTAAGAACGAATGTGAGCCATGTGTTTATAAGCGGTTTAATGGGAATGCGGTCGTTATCCTAGTAGTATATGTTGATGACATATTGCTTATTGGAAATGACGTACCAGCCTTACAGTTAGATAAGGACTGGTTGAACAAGTGTTTCTCCATGAAGGACTTGGGAGAAGCAGCCTACATTCTAGGGATCAAGATCATTCGTGATAGATCCAAGAGGCTGCTTGGACTAAGTCAGGGTACATACATTGACTAGATACTGAAGAGATTTAGTATGGAACAATCCAATAGAGGATTGGTTCCAGTGTCACATGGCCTACATATTTCTAAGAAAGTTTGTCCTTAGACACAACAAGAGAAAGATATAATGAGAAAGATCCCATACGCTTTGGCTATAGGATACATCATGTATTCCATGTTATGTACCAGTCTTGATGTTGCCTATGCACTGAGCATGGTAGGCAGATATCAAGAAGATCTAGGAGAATAGAATTGGACTGCTGTTAAGACTATCCTTAAGTATCTGAGAAGAACTAAGGATATGTTCCTGGTGTATGGAGGAGATGAGGAGCTTGTCATCAGAGGTTATGATGATGATGGTTTTCAGACAGATCAAAATGATCTGAAGTCGCAATCTGGATATTTTTTCTGTCTCAATGGAGGAGCTGTGAGCTGGAAGAGTTCAAAGCAGCCAGTTGTCGCCGATTCTACAGTGGAGTCCGAATATATAGCAGCTTCTGACATAGCCAAGGAAGCCGTCTGGATTCGAAACTTTGTCCAGGAACTTGATGTGGTGCCTAGCAGTAAAGATCCCATTACATTGTATTGTGATAATTCTGCAGTGGTGGCTCTTGAAAAAGAACCAAGGTCACATCAATGAACAAAGCACATACTCCGGAAGTACCACCTCTTGAGGGATTTCTATCAGAGGGGTGAAGTTGCAGTGAGCAGAGTGTCCATGAAAGAGAACGTGGTGGACCCCATGACTAAATGTCTATCTCAGCAGAAGCATGAATATAATGTGAGAGCTAGCGAGTTAAAGGTTGTTAGCAGTTGGCTCTAGTCCAAGTGGGAGTCTGTTGGAGTTGATGGTCTAGAACCAACTACTTTGTACTTTATTCATTAATAAAAGCCTTATCACATCTTGATTGTTCTTCTGCATGACAATGAATGTGATAATGTCCTAAGGACAACTGTTGCATTAAAGGGTCACAGCGGATCCCTACTATGATGAGAACCCATAAGTTCCATAACACTGTTCTTGAATATATGTTCTTTGGTCGGATGATATTATTTTAGGGACACAAATAATACAGGTCATTAGGGGTGAGGACTCATAAAACTTTGAGGCACCTTCTCATGGTGTGCGCCCTTGGTAATATCCAGGAGGATATTATGATAACGAGACCCTCCGGTAGGAAATCCATATTTCATAGTGTCATTGGATGTTCTTATCTGCGGACATGTGTATTAGTCCTTAGACTTTAAGATTATTATTAATGGGTATTACAACTCGTGCACTTAGATGTATTGATGAAAACTGTGATGACACACTGTTCGCAGTGAGGTAGGATACGTTGGGTGCGTCACGAGTAATACTGCATTAATAGATAATGCGAGAAAGGATTTTTCCTTTTTGTTCCATAACGGAAGTAGATATCTCATGCCCTTTTATGAAATTGATATAGCCTAAATAAATCCATGGCCATGGTAAGGTATGGGTGAGTTCAATTCCGGGAAGTCAAAGAAAGAATAATTGAGCACATGGGTTGATGGCACTAGCATGCAACCCGCTTGATTAGAGATATCGAGACAAAGGGATTATATTACACGGTAAGCGTTCGTAGGAGGTGACACATCATTGCGGCATTAACTTCTTTCTTTATGGGTGCCTTGGCGTGTTACTAGACGCTAACCTTGGACTTTAGGCAGGCTCCTCCTAATGCCACTGAGAAAGAGGCCTAGAGGGTCACACACTAAGTGTGTCCATGCATCTCAGTTAAATATTAATTTAAAAAGTTAAATAAATATTATTACTGAATGTGGTTTAATAATTATTTAAGGATTCCTGATTTAATTTATTTTGACAATAGTTATTCGAGATAATATATTGGGGGTGAAATAATATATTTGTTAGTGAGTAATGCAGTTACATTTATTTAAGAAATAAATAGACATTACTCAAGGTCTAATAAATGGGGTGGAGAAAAATGGAAAAATAAAAGTACATACCGTGTATATTAAATGTACACGCCGTGTAGTTTTATGGAAGACAAGTACACGTCATGTATTAATTATTACACGCCGTGTAGTTTTCCAGTCGGGATTTTTGAGGATAAAATATTGTTTATTTAATTAAATGATATTAAATGTAATACGCTGGGAGCATGTCAAGTAATAATGATAGTCAACTATCATTATTATGACATGGGGTATTGTTAAGAATTAAATGAAATGATTAAATACTTTTGGGTAATTAATTCATTTTATTATTCTAAGTATTATAAATCCCTATTACATTATTCTCATGAGATCTAGCCATTGTTGTGCACAACGGTTTTTGGAAATACTCTCAAGCCAAGAGAGAATTCCCTTTCCACCAAGAATACTTTCAAGTTACAAGAGCAAGATCCTCCACTGGATCAAGGCGGTCGAAGGCGGACATCACAAGCGAAGGTTCTTCCATGCTAGCACCTGGAGATCCCTTTGGTGATGTCCAGAGATACGTGGATCACGTGTGGATCACCGCTAGAGGAATCTTATAATTGGATTATACGATGCAACGACGGATCACAAGATCGTGGCCAGAGACTCCAATGAAGAACGAATTCCACCAAGGTAATTATTATGAATTAATTAAATTAATTATTACCAACATATGACGATCCTATCTCAATGGTTCTGGTAATCTTCTTTTATTTTTCATTATTCATTCTATTTCGAAGATCTGGAGTTTTATATCGTGACAGATCTTGGATTGAAAGTCATTTAACGCTAAAATTAAAGTTGGGCTAACCCAACAACACACTTCCGCTGCGCTCGGAACCTACAAAAACAAGTACAAGGAATCCACTACTGTAAACAAGATCTATGGGAGAAACATCCCTAGAATCTAATAGAATCAAAATCCATGGTATACCAATAAAGGTGTCCACTAACATTTAAATTCATCACATTCATTCATTAGTTCAAATTTGATGAGTTTACCCACTCATATAACAATTATCATTTAATAAGTTAAGCAATTCACATAGTGAATAACATGGAAAAGGAGGAAAACCATCCCCTAATATCTCAATTTAATTAATTTCAATTATATAAGGGCTTCCTCTCACTAGTCAAGGGAACTCACACCCCATGGGTGGTAAAAAAATAGGAAAACACAGAGGAACACCCCATGGGTGGCCTAGGTTAAGGAAACAACCTCCAAAAAACTCAAAGGTACTCAAGGGAAACCTCAACAGGTTCCAAAATTTTTAATTCAAGCATTTAATAAATTTTAGGGGAGCTTCTAGAAAGTACAATGTGTGACACAATGGAAGATATGCATAAAAAACACCAAAACCTAAGTGAATAGTATGAACCACCTACCGTAGGTCCGTAGTAGATTACTCGTCCAATATCAACTTCTAATTAGATCTAGATCGGAAGAAAAATGAATAATAGAAGGAGAACCTAGGAATATGGAATATTATCTTACTCCTAAATAACTCCTTTTCTACCATAATAGATGAATAATCACACAAAAGTAATTAAGAAACCACCGACATGAATCCGATGAGACCAACAGAGTTCGAATATGAGTTTGGATGGAGAAACAAGATAAAAATATTTTCTAAGGATTTCAAAGGAGATATCCCACATGATTTATATCCACTAGAGGATAAAAAATAAATATATATAGGTTTTAATAAATTTTATATTCAAAATTTTAATTTCCAAAAAAATTACTAGGTCGTATGGTTTGGATGAATGGTTGGAAAAACTGTGCGCTAACCATGAACCCTTCAATGTGTTAAGGGGGAACTTCACATGGTATATGCACACTATTTGACTAACCATGCACAAACCATTCCATAAAAAATTTCCCAAGGTATATAGAATTTCACACGGGCATGAACCTCCTTCTACATGATTTCCTCAAACCGTGATGGATCTTGAGTCCCACTATCCAGGCCTCACACGATTAGAAAAACTGTGCGGCCTTCCCCACAAGGATTCTACTAACCATGTAACCTACCCTATTTCTCCAAAAATCCAAACTCCAGGCTATGAAAAAGCCCCATAAATTGTCAATACATCCATGAATTCATTAGTAATCCTTAATAGTTTATAAAAAAGTATTTAAATTGAAAAAAAAGATATTTACCACATAGAAAAACCTGGGATTTTACACATTAGAGAAATAATAAGTTCACAAAATAATATCGTTACTTGAATTTTTAATTAATGTAATGAGTCTTCATATTCTTTAAATTATGTGTCAATTAAATTCAATGAACTTTGAAAAATTATCATTAAGATAAATGATAATTATTCAAATGAAGAAAACATTGAAAAACATTTTTACAAGCTTGAAACAATTTGATATTATAAATGATACAAACAAATAGGGTATGAAATAATTATTATGAAAATAATTATTCCCAAAATTATTTACAAAAAATATGTTTCACATTGTATTTATAATATATATTTAATTTTAAAGGAAAAATAATGTTAAAAATCAATCTTATAAACATGAAGTAATTTAAAAAATCGAAACCACATTAAAACTGTGTATTGAAAAATATATGTTTTCTCAGATGAAGCAAAGTAATATACTGATCATGCAATGAATTAGTCATGTGGTATATATATGGACTATCTGATGTATTTTTCATGAATTCAATATACTAATTGTGTCATTACGTGTGGTCGGTATACTGACCGTGTGACTAATTTGGTCATGTGGTCGATATGATTACCATGAATGCACACTTAAAATAATTTATTAGGTAAGTTAAAAAATCAATTCATGTAATAAAATACATGTAGTATTTTTTTAAAATAACTTTATGGAAAATTTAAAAATTAAATTATAAAGTTTGAAAAATAATTAATGTACCTGTATGGTCAATTGAATTTACCCACATTAACTTGATTGAAGGTTCACAATATGTAGATTGTATTATATACATGGTAGGTTACAAAATAAAATTCACTTTAGGTTCACTTGATGCTTTCATTGTATGTACAAAAGTAACTCATGGCAGTTTATCAATTAACTTCACAGTAGGTAGGCATAAAAATCACATTAATCTTCATGGTAACTTCTCCTTGCTTACAGTAAGTTTAAATAAGATTATGGTAAATTCACTGGAAAAACCAAAATAATTTGTTGTCATGCTAATGATTTTCTTCCAGTGTATCACTGAACCAGCCAGTGTTTAATGTCATGCTGCCTAAAGATTGGTTGGGGTAGATGGTACAGTGGATTATCGACCTAGTGTCGTGTTGTAATCCAGTTTAAGACAAGACACTGGAATATGGTTAAAATTAAATACTATTTTCACATGCACTATAGAATCGTAACACATATGTATGAAGTTATAGAAGCCAGTGGATGGGTGTCTCCAATGCTATTCGAGCTACTGTGAAGGTATCGAGCACACAGTAGAAGCACCCAAAATGAAAATTTAAAATTTTTAAATGATACACATCGTGAACTCAACAATGTTAGTGAATTTCTGTACAATTCAAGCTTGAGGATCTTGTGTGAATAGTTTTAATCAAAAAAATAAAAATGAAAAATACTTGGTTTAGATCTGAAGCAGCGCACAATGTCTTATGATCGTTGGAAATCACTGCTTGAATAATCTGAAGCTGAATTCATCTAGATCATCTACACGTTCTTTAAAAATCTATGGGAGTTCCTATCATGTAAATCTAGGTGCTAGTGATGAGTTTTGACGATGCCTTTGATACTCTGACGATCACTGCATCACCTTGTTTACGATGCCTGAGAGAGAGCTTGATCTGTGCTCCAAGATCCAGAGCCTCTATCCCTAGAACACATGAGAGAGGAGAAGGGAGAGAAATCCCATGAACTATTCTTAGTGAATTCCTCTCTTCTTCTATTTATAGAGTGTTTATTAATTACCCAAAATTGCCTCCCGACCCCCGAATAATTAACATGATATAGAGGACATGATATGACTACTAAACCAAGTCATAAATATTATTTTCAGTTTCTTGTAATATAATAAATATATTATATGATAATAAATGAGTCATTAACTTGATTCATCATTCCCAAAAATATTAATTGAACCTTGAATATTTTTAATATTTGTTCAAATAATATTTTTCATGTATTTACATAAAACTTCCAAATAAATTAAATAAATAAATTCAATGCTCATTATTCTTAACATGAGTAATATGAATTTATTTATTTCATTGGTGATCGTATATCCTTGGAAAAATCCTAGACCCCAGTGGTGGATCCCACCATAGTCTATATACCCATTCAACTAAACAAGGTAGATTATTGAAAACAATAATGTGTGTGACCCTCTAGGCCCTTATCTCGATAGTAGTGAATTCTATTCATAGACCAATAGAAGGATCTTGAAACACATCATGGACCCTAAATAGATAAGGATTGTCATAGCTGTGATAACCAACCTAGGATCACATACTGTGTAATATAATCTCTTTGTCTTTATATATCTCATAAATAAGGACTCACACCTATACCATTGTCCTTTAATGCTTTATCATTTTTATCTAACTAGATAGATTTACCATCGACTGACATGGAAATGGTCTTATGAATGTACTACCATCCCGATCAACATGGCCCAAAATATATTACTTCTTAAAATTAGAAGCGAAAAATAATTTCTCGACCATTCAACCAATGTCATGCCACCAATGACTCACCTAACAGAAACTACCTCACCATGATTTCAATAGCGTGGTTTTTATCTTGCATCTGAGTATGTGATTAACTAGAATACATTGTAAATGATCTCAAGTCAGGAGACCATTACACATGATCATTTATAAGAACATCCAATGTAACCAAAAAAATGTGGTGTTCCTATTGGCTGACCAGTCCTCATGATCTCACTATTAGGTATCACCAGGTGAAAACTTTATAAGAATAAGTCTCAATGATTATGATCCCTCAACACTAAATAGTCAAACATCTACTATGTCTAATCAATAAGATGTATCTAGACAAAATAAACTTTCTTTAAGATTAATGTCATAGTATCTTGAGGTTCTCATTATAGCCTGGTATCTACTATAACCTTTTGATACTATAATTAGTCTCTAAACATTACCATTAAATAGTGGACACATAAAATTATACACTATAATGGTAAGAAATACATCATGTATATCAAACTGTATACACAATATGGTAATCAAAATCACTGCATAGTTGGTTCTAGGGAACCCACTTTTTAAATACTCCCACTTGCACTAGAGCTAACTTTCTAATCAAACTTGGTAGCACTCACATGATCAAAATCATGTTTTTTCTGAGTCATGACTTTAGCTTCTGGGCCTGCCATGATTTCGCCGCATGGCAATTTTTCTATTTTTAACCTCACCTACTTGAGTAAAAATTCTCAAGAGATGTAATCCCCGAGTATATCCCTCTTGTACATTATCATAACTTGACATCTTGGCTAGTAATAATATCATAATTTACATTATGATAATACTTTACTTACTAGGTGCGATTCCAAGAACTTGAAAAAATCACTACATAGAACTACTTCTTTGCTGCCTCAGAAGCAGCAACATACTTGGTAATTGTATGTATAGATACCAATGGATTATATCAACTTGTCTCGCTCAACACCTTATCCTAGATTTGATACTAGATCACATGGATCTAAATAAGAATAGTTTATGTCCCCTGATAACTAGTATACTTCTTTTCCACATACCAAGTACATGTCATTTATACCTTCTCAAGTACAATATGATAGTTTTGACTACTTGACTTATAGTTCTCATGGATATAATTTATATCTTCCTACTATAAAGTATATCCAGAAAATATCAATTTTTGTTCATATCATGTCATATGTGATTGATCCATCATTTAAGCATATTAATTTGAAATCACCATGTCTAATCTCTTCCCATGTTCCGAACATGTCAACCTGGAGAGATTATGTCATGCGACATTGGAAACAATTCTTTACTTGAATTGTTCCAACTTGTATTTTTAAATACCATGTCAGTATATGTATGATTTACTAGGTCTAATAAAGAATTAGATCTACCTCAATAGATCTTATTCCCTAGAACTTAGGTTGCTAATTTAATTCAACCAATGGAGAATTAATTTGAACCTGGTTTTATCTAACTACAAGACCAATATCTATTTTCCATATGTTACCAAACATATTTCTCTTGGAAAACTATGGAGCTCCCACTAACCTTTGGTATACACATAGAAAATATTAATTCTAAATGAATGTTATAAGATCTTGTTGATTACTTTAATAGTAAATTGGATTTTAGTAATTTTCAACCCTTATTGGCATCTAATGGTGTCATCATCCCTTTTTGGTTGCGTCTTATAGACACCTTCCATGAAATTTGATCTTGAAATCCAATGGCTAATTTAATGATCTTAGAATTTATCTATGAAAAGTAAAATTCTAATGGATTTAGTCATAATGGCTTGGTATTACCAATCGAGACATATTGGCATAACACTTGTACAATCCATGTATCAACTCACTCGAATACCCAATATAGTATTCAAATTAATAAGCCCCTTTAAATTTTAATACAAACAACCCATTTTTGAATTTTAGAACCTTAGCATATATTTGTACACTGCTTGTAGGATATATTATTCACAATGAATAATAGACCACCGACCATAGTGAATCCAAAAAACATCACCATGGTTTTATCTTTCCTATGCAGTATGTGTCTTTGGAATATTCTTGTTCAGCATGCATTAGTGGAACTAGTTCCTATGCCAACTACATGTGAATCTATAATATTGCCTAAACCCAAGTCAATCTGGCTCCCACTATCTCAAAATATATGTGCACCCTTTTATAGAAATGTATCCTATCACATGACTACTATTTTTTCTATCTTAAGGATTTACATGATATCCTAAGAGACCGTTAGGATGATTATAATAGATTCACAATGTGTCTATGCTTGATGCAACTTTGTTTATGTCCTAACAAAATCATTGCATCTAAACACATGTTTTTATGAAATAATGGATTTCCATCATACTATGACTCATATGATATAAATTTATCATTATAGTTGTCATATGGCTATTAGATATAGCCATTATTTTAAAAATCATGTCATGAAATATAATGGAATTTTCTACAACTAGAAACATTGATTCTACTTACATCATAACTTTGATGTATAAACTGTGCATTTAGGAATTACTCCATGCTAGATTTTTTTGATCAATGATAACATGTGAGCCTTTATCATAGATCCTCCTTATTAACATCAATTCCATGATATGGATAAGGTAATGTTCATTTAGGAATTACTTCATGCTACATTATCATGATCAAAAAATGCTTGGTCAAGATATTCTTTGGTATGCCGTCCCGAAGAAAATCATATCTTCTGACTACACATATATCATAATTCACTTTACCATTCTTTAACGACTTACAAGAATCTTATGGAGTATATATATACCTTTATCTTACCCTTGGAATAGTTCATTCCATCTAGCTAAACTAATTATAAAAGCTCTATGGAATACCTTTATTTCTAAAGGTTTCTTTGTCCAAAAAAAGATGTTGATAATACCAAAGGTGATTAGATTTACTGAGCCTAAATACCTAACTTGGTATATACTTGAAATCAAATTTTAGTCCCTTGACAAAGAATTATCTTCCCACAACTAGTTGTAAGAGTCTTACATTATATATTCATTAGATATTTACTATAAGTAAAGTATTACTAAACTATTGGTTGATTATTAAATACCAAAAACAACATTAATTACAGAACCTTAAATAATGTCTCCTTGTGTCCAGAAGGACACATGAGATGAATGTTTTAGTTATACTCAATAATAGTTCTACAAGAATCTTTCACTTGGAAATAAATAAGTTGTGTACTTCTCACCACTGGCATATGTATCACCCTTTATCATCCACTTGGATAATACTCCTCACTTATAGTAATATTTCTATACTTACTTGATTTCTATATATCAATAAACATATGTG
This sequence comes from Viscum album, assembly GCA_963277665.1. Taxonomy (NCBI): domain Eukaryota; kingdom Viridiplantae; phylum Streptophyta; class Magnoliopsida; order Santalales; family Viscaceae; genus Viscum; species Viscum album. The sequence goes on from OY728148.1 coordinate 2,134,402,371, forward strand.
ATAATGATATTGTATTGAATACCCAAAAAGTAAAACCGAAACATTACATTGATGAATATTCCTAAAGAAGAATCAATAACTTTCATCTTTAATTCAATTTATTAAGATTTAATTTCCATAGTTTCATTTCAATAAATGAAATGAAAACAACCTCCTATTAATACCTCTTACTTTAAAGGATGTTGAAAATGTGCCATTGGAATTACTTTCCTTTGTAAATTTCACCTTGTCTTTTAATTTTTCCACCATAAGAATTAAAGATTAATCTATCTTTTATATTCTTATTTACTTGGTAATCATTACCTAAACTGGTAGTGAAGAGTTTACTCAGTACTTGTTCATTTTGTAACTTAAAATGAGACTTGATTAAAGGGTTGAAAGTGATGTTAAAATCAAATGTATTGAAAGATCCTAACCGACATTTCAATTTATATAGATCCCGTGTAACCATAACCTCTTCATATTATTGATCTACATTCTACTTAAAAATCTCTCAGAGATGAGACTAATTATTATTCCATCGATGTTCAATGCAGTGACCACAACTAAAATCAGATGTTGATTTATCATAATGAGAGAACCAAAATATGAAATGTACATTAGTATCCTATAAGCAATTTCACCCTCTATTCCTGAGGTATTTTAACAAGTGTTGGGGATACTGGCACCTTCAGTTTCCCATATCATAGTACTATGTTCAAGCACCCATAATATTCTTGGATACTCGTTTGAGGGAGGACATTTAATTTTCCCATTATTTATTGTAGTTTATTTAATAATGTATAAATTTCCATTTTCTAGAAAATTAAATTTTAGAAAATTAGTACTTTTATCACGATTACCGGTTTAGAAATTTTGATTAACTAATTGAATCATTAAATATCTCCCACCATTTTTATTGAATTCTAGGAAACCTCTATACTAAAATCAGAATACTTTATCGCTTGAGTATTCTAGTGGCAAGGATCACTGAACCTCTCTCCATAGTCTATAAGATATTGCTACGCCATTACTTGGAGGGTTCAAGGTAGGCATTAGGCTAACCAAACGCATTGACTCGCGATTCCTTAATTTATTGAGTGAAGTCCTAGCTTCGTAAATCATTATTTGATTTACTCAATGCTTTCCTATAAAATGATAGCAAGTTAGCTATGTATAATCCTTACTACCACTTTAGTTAATTCAACCCACCACACTTATAAGAACTCCCCAGTAGTATGAGTAACCCTTCACTAGGGCATGACCAACACCCTAAAAACTATGTTTTGTCTAAATTAGAATGATGGAAAATAAATCATTTTCTATTTTTATTAGCACGTGCTCTGTGATCACACTCACAACTGACCAAACTAGAAATAGAAAAATCCATTGCATTACATGTTCATTTTATCTATGCATGCTTGTTTATTATTCTATGTGATCGCACTTAAACTACAAATTAACAAAATAATAAACCATGTAAAAAAATGATGAACTGATCATGATCTGATTCTAATGGTTGATCAATTGAGTGAATAATGGATCAACCTAGTCCCTAGGGGATATACCTTGAGTCGTTATTGTTTCATAGTTCCTTGAAACACATGTTCTAGATTTAAGAATCACTGTTTCCAAGCGGTTACCATTGGATTTATTCATGGAACCTGAAACTTCCAACAGTTCTTTATCCAAAGAGGAATTTATTTCCAAAGGAATGCGTTTGTTAAGTTTTGAACTTTACGATACTTAAGAACGTGTATTGGTCGAGAGGATGGGAGGTTGAACTCATCACACCCTTTTTGGGGGAATTATTGTCTTCTCCAGGGCTCTCTTAGTAAAATTAAAATATTTTCATGAATCCTTATTAATTCACCATGTATATCATAAGTATCCCTTGGAATTTATAATCACTTATTAACATGTGTAAAACTTTAGAATCATTAGTATGTATTCAAGGTTCTTCATTAATGGAAATATCTGTATGTATTCTAGGTTTTACATCAATGGTATCCTCTAATATACTGATTATAGATTCTTTTAATCATTGTTGTGATGATACTGGTTTTTAAGCCACTCAGTGGGGAACTATGGAATTTATTTTCATATAGGTAGATGAAGGTTTGTTTTTATCTTGGGATCGTGACCGTAAAATGGGCTACCTATGTATCCTTGTGAAAGAAATCAAAACCCTCATAGTTCGGTGTCGCTTAATAGGACACATCATACCTTTTAAGGTCATGTAATAAGGACCTCTAAGCAGAAGGTTCTTAGTTGAAACATAGTGTGGGACTTATGCTGAAGCAGCCCAAGGAACTTGGAAGGGATATGGGTTTCCTTGTAAGATCAGACCCTATTGGGAATATGGACCAAAGAAAATAGGGTTGATTTGAAATGTTGGGTTTGAACCTTAAGGAGTATTCCTACATATCCCATATGGATGGGAATCAAAGCCCACATAGTTCGATAAATATAATAGGAGAGTATGGTCCTCTGAGAAATATGAGTTTGGTCTTACTTCCTAAAAAGGATGCCTTGATGATTTGAGGATTGAATTTAGGGCTTATTTCTTAAGGAGGATTCCCAAATTGGGAGAATTAGGGTTGGATTCTTGAGGGGGATATCCAATGAGATCGGGCTCTGAAAGAGCTTCCTACATATCCTAGTTTGAACATGAATCAGAGTTCTCATAGTTTCTTCCAATGAGTGTTTGTGCACATGTTGCAACCATCACGTATCTCTAAGTCCACACGAGTCATTATCGGTGTGAGAAGCAAGAGGATGTAAAAGATTCATCAATGACACTTCAAACTTTCAAAATCTTCCTCCATGCTGATGGAAGAGGGTGCGTCGGCCGTGGAAGAGGGCGAGGCGATGAACCTTCCATCTGTTCTATTTACATTGGACAAGGGTCCAATGTAAGGAAGAAGGGGTGAAGGTGAGGGGATTATACCAGGATGGCTGCCTTGAAATTGGTCCTGGTAGGGGAGGGATACTTCTCCTATGCTTGCGTGGAAAAGAAATAGGTGAACCATACCTTCCCTCCCAGAAACCTTGAGATCTTGGGTCGTCTCTTTGAGAAGGGAGAGTCCAGGACCCAACCCTTCCCCCAAACCGAGAACTTCCCAACACTGTTTTTGGGAGAAAGTCCATGTGTCCATGTGACTGTGGATATAAAAACCCCCAAACATCCCATGAATCCTAACCCCATTCTGAAACAAATGTGGGAGACCTCTGACTATGGAAATACAAACCCAAATAAGAGACATGCTGGTGTGCCTTTCCCAAATCTTTGAGAAGTCAAGAGGTTTTGGTGGAGGCTTCAACTAAGCCCCTTTCAAATAAGGGAACCAAGGAAGAAGATAACCTGCCATGAATGGATTTTAAAAGAGGGTACTTGATCTGGTCGCGTAGGTACCTCATGCAAGTTTTCCACGTAGGTACCCCATGTTGTTGTATCGTGCAGGTACACTGTGTAGGTATGGCAGGCAAGTATACCATGCAGGTATGTCATGCAAGTATAATGCGCAGGTATGGCGCGCAAGTATACCATGCAAGTATGGCACGGAAGTGTACCGTGCAGTTATGGATGATGACTGAAGAATGTAAAGAACTTCAAAACAAGCCTATCCCATTTAATTATCTCTTTTATCTTGGTTTAGAGAGCTACCTGAGACAATTTGAGGGATCTAGGAGAAATAGCTATGCAATGGGAGCTTCATAGAGTCTTTCAACTTTTTTTTTTCAGTTTCAAAATGGGGAGACCAAGGGCTCTATTTATAGGCATGGATGGGCCTAGTCTAAGAGATGTTTTCTGCGTAGGTATTTCGCACAGCTGCACCGCGAAGGTATTCCATATAGGTGCACCAAGCATCTTCTGGCGCGGAGGTCTGACATGTGGCTCCTCCGTGTAGTTAAGTAGCGTAGCTCCACCACACAGGTACTCCGCGTAGGTGCATAAAAAATATTTTGGCACAAAGATCTTCCACAGAGGTCAACCGTGTAGGCTGTTCATGTAGGTTGGACGCGTGGGTCAGCCATGCAATTTTGTGAAGCTACTCCTTCGTGAAGCTCTTTTGGAGTATTGTTGATTTTCTTTTGTACTTTTTGAACCTTTATTTGGGATCTGAAAGATCAAGAGTTATCTTCATAGTCCTTTCGGTTAATTTCTCAATTAGTGTCAAACCCCCCCCCTTAGTATTGGATCCGAAACATACAAAGAGTGTAGAGTCTTGAGGTGAAAGTTTCCAAACAATGCAGGTTTACCGCACAGCGACTTCGCGGAGGTACGACGCGAAGAGGTTGTGCGTAGTCCGGATGCACAGGTCTTCAGTTTCCTATAAACAGGTCTCACCTTTCATGATTTTTTCTTCATCTATGCTTTCTACAAAATTTTTAAGCTCTCGTTGCGTAGCTCGTTCACCAAGCTCTTATTGTGTTGTGCTCTCGCGTAATTTCTTTGAAACTTTTTCAAGGTAAAATTAATTATACGATGGAGCTACACCAAAGGACATCATTGATGGGGTTGTTCTAGGATCCTTGGATAAGGACCTATGCGATGGACCTCATCGAAGGACCTACACGACATGCCTCATCGAAGGACCTATGCAACATGCCTCGTTGAAGGACCTACGCGACAATGTCCTTTGCCATTTTTTTTGATTTCCTCTTTAAAATTCTGACCTGGAAGTTTGGAAATTCTTTTGCAGGAAAGAATGACTCATTTGATGACTCATACTGAAGAAGCTAAGGCTCGCCAAAATGAAATGATAAAGATCATCAGACCATATTATTATGACATTGTTGAGAGAACTCTTCCTGGGCTATGGAAGGGTCTAATTCCGTACCAACCTGACTATGCACAAATTCCTTAATTACCCTTATATGGGCATGGTATTTTTCAAGATTCTCATGTTCCATATGTTAAGAAGTACATTCCAAATAATTAGTTCTTCAATATTCGAACTGTAAATGCATGAATATTATTGCAAGGGGGGTTCCAATACAAGAAGGAACAATCCCTATTAGTTCCATCCTTCATCATAGTGGTTGCACTCCCGATATGAAATATCATGTTGTAGAGACAATACCACATTATTATGATGAGATTCTAAAATAGATCAATATAATGGTTGGAAATGATATTGGGACCTTCGTTTCGGAGGGGGTGTAAAATCTGAGTGGATGTGGGAATTCTGGGTACATTGGATCTGTGCAGAATTCAAAAAAGAGTTATCAGAAGTTCATATCTACGAAGCTATCTGGATGGGTAAAACTTATGTTTATAAAAAATGAATTTATTCCTGAATTACTGAGCCGATGGAGTCCACAAACAAATTCCATTCATTTGACACACGGTGAAGTTGATATTAGTCTCTGGGACATTTACCAAAAAGCCGGAGTTCCCATTCTTGGGGAAATGTATGATGAATTCATTCCGCCTACTAAAAAATGGGGTAATGCTTCTAGAAAACCACCACTAGATCATGAATTATTTAATATAGAGAATAATTTACCTAAGGAAAATAAATATATTCATGCTAGAGTGTTGATGGAAGCCTTCATAGAACCAACAATAGAGGAAAGTCCAACCTGTGGATGTCCTACTGTTGGTCCTTCTGCAGATAACCGAGGTAGTTTAGGCACATATTAGCCTACACTAGAAAGAGGTGATTATAAAAACCGAGGCTATAAAGTCAAACCTGATATAGATGCAAAGTACACTTAGCTTCCTTCCTTGCTATGTGGCTAAGTGTTTATTTGCTTCCAGTCCATGAATCCAGAGATGGTGTAAGATCAGGGAATTTCATTATTGTAGCTAAATTGGTAGAGGGGAAGTATATTGGGATATAATCCCCTGTATTAGCAAGAATTTACCATCTCCTACTGCATTTATAAAATGGGAGGACTACATTTAGGATTTCAGGGCCATTCCAAGTGTTTTGGGGCTGGATTGTAGCATATTTTTCATCATACTCAGTGTTGAATTCAGTCAGAGTTCCCAATGGTCGATTCACCCCATTTTTATAGAAAGTTTCTAGTATTAACCCTATGAACTTGATACCTGATGAGGTGATGAAGGTATTGAATGTCTTAGGAGAATTCAGCTTCTTTCCTTTTGGTAACCCACCGGTTGGAACATTTATTGATGATGGTAAAGAAAAGAATTATGAGATGAGATCTTATATGATGGAATTCAGGGATGACATATTATCAACTAGGATTGATGGTGAAATTATCTGTGAGGATTATGTTCCCTATAGGTTTACTCGTCAATTAAGATGCATTCAATAATCAAACACTTTTCAACCTACGTATGTCAGACAGGAGAAACACCCAATGGTTGCATGACAATTATGGATCCTAACGGCTTTAGAGGTATCCAAATTTTCAATTACGCTACCTCCACCAGATGCATCGATTGGATTGGAAGTTGGGTATGCTAAATATTGGGCCTCTTCATCTCCTCAAGGGGCTTTGACGAAAGGAATATATCGAGTGGTGGAAACAACAACTGTTTCACGTGGAAATCGTGGTAAAAAGTCCAAGTCCAGAGATGATACAGAAGTTTCGAAGGTTTCAGAGCCCTCAAAACATTTTCACAGGAAGTATACCATGAAGACCAGGGATAGAGAATAAAAACATCCAACACCAAGCCAATCCAGTCACCACCATAAAATAGAGATTCCTATTCCATCTGTTGAATTTTCTGAAGAAAGGAGGCTGGAAGAAGTTCATCAATCAGAAGGTGTTGAATCTCATCCACAATCAACCATACCAAGATTAAATTATGTGCGAACTTTATCCATTCATCATTAGGAGAGTGTAACCTGTGATCTTAGGGATGCCTGGGCATTTCTCTAGCATCGAATACCAGATATTGGTAACATCAAGGAACCTTCTGATTTCAATCTGGAAAATAACTTGGCTGAAGTATAGAAGTATATTGCGGAGTTGGAGGTTTTTATATATGCAACTAATGAACAAATCCCAGCCTCTAAATGAGTATCTCATATGCTGGACTTAGGAGTCTGTGAAGGGGTAATTATCGACACTGAGGAGGAGTGGTATATTTATGTTAATACTGAGAATGTATTTCCTTTTTTCTTTTGTATCAACTATTATTTACCATTTATCATCATTAATCTTGATGAAAATATATTTATGCAGCTTGAATGTAGAGAAGGAAGATCCAGACCAATTCTCGAATCACCTCAGTATAGTCCTGCAGGCTCTCCTATCGATGCAACAAATGATCCTCCCAGGTCACCAGAACATTCTTCAAGATCAAGAATCATGACTGGGGTAATGGCGACAGATAATCCTCAACCATTACAACAAGTTTCCCCTGCTAAGAGGAGTGTTTCAATCTCTCCCCAAGCTTTTGAACAAAAATGCAAGAGATCAATGAGATTGAATCAAAGCGTTCGCTGAAGAAGTAAGTATTTATACGATCCTTAGGTCATACAACTTTCTCAATATATTCTGGTAACCACATTTTATCCTCTTATAGGATTTATGTCTCTCTCCTATCTCAATGGATTAAGATACGATTCTTCAAGACCAAAAAAAGAATCCCCAGGGGAAACCCAGGTTTATGCTGACGAATATGCAATTTTAGTAGATAAATCATCAAAATATTCAGCTATACCTGCTCCTGGATCTATTGAGAGAGAGGAAAGTCATGGTAAGATTAAATACATTCCTCAGTTTCTTTTTTCAAAGTATCCTGAAATAATCAAAACTGATATTCCTATTACTTCAGAAGAATGGAATGAAGATCTAGGGAAATCTAAGACCAATGCTGATGTTGAACCAAACCTAGAAAGACCTGATGTTGGCATACCAATTGAAAATACAATGGAACAAAATGTCAGAGAATCCAATTTAGGCATCAACCAACATTTTTTGGATACCTGAAATAGTGAGGATGCTATAACATTTTAGGTCGTATACACTAAAATGATGGACACCCTTAATCCAAATATTGATATTCCAGGTTCCATAAAGGATTTTGTGGATTTTCATGAATAATTTAAAGGATGTAAGTCCATATTATTGTATTTTTTTCATACATAATTTCTCTTCAACTTGATTCTTTACATCAAAGTTCACCTTATGCAGCTTTATCTGCAGAAAATGTTGTAAAGGCTCTTCAGGAATAGGGTGTTCCACTTTATCCTTCCACTGGGGATGGACAAATATCTACAGAGGATTCTTTATCAAGATATGTTCCAGATCCTTCAAATGTTATAACTAAAAAAATTCAAGGAAATTCCCCTTCTCAAGAAACATGTACTCAAAAAACTAAGGTTGAGAATACAGGGAATGAATCCAATCAAGTAGCTAACTTATTATTGGGTAAATATAATCAGCTATTTGAATCATATTTGTTTCCTCCATTTGAAACTAATAATGACCTTGATTTTATCATTTAGGGTTATCAGTTCCCAGATTAGAAGGTGAATCTTCTATTGTCCCAAGAGAAGTAGAACAAGACAGCTCTTTAGGCAACCTATTTCGAGAGTACATTTTACCTCAAGGTAGTGACTCAGATTTAGACTTAGAGATGTAATATGCTCTTGGTATGGCACGTAAGAAGACATGGAGGCATATGTGAAATATAATTGAAGAAAAACCTTTATATGAATTGTTGTCCCATTTTTCAAAACTCCCAGCATTATTATTCATATTGGGATTTGTTGGATTTAATTATTGGCCAGTCTATGATGCCATGAAAAAGACTATTCACAGATGGGAGCAGGAGCATAATCTGCAACAAGATTTTGAAGAGGCTAAACAAAATATAAATATTAAGGGCTTTCAAGATGCAATAATTGAGGAGAAGAAAAATCATAATAAGAAATCACTTGATATTAGCCAAAAAAATCAAAGAAACCATGAAGGAGTTGTTATACCTTCAACAACTGGATTCTGTTCATAACAAGCTTGAGTAGTTTAATCAGACATTAGGAGAAACCCAATTAGATGGGATAACTTCCATTTCAACTACTAAGGAATCACTTCGTCAGGTAGAGGAGGCTGGAGTTGCTCAACTATCTCAACTTCAATAGGAAACTAATAAATCTTATGAAGTTGTCCAAAAAATGAAAATTCATGTTGAGAGTTTATTCTAAAACATAATAGAGAGGCTCCATTTTGTGTATGGCCCTCTATTTTCATATAAATGAAAGAAATTTTTTTATGAATCATAAAAATATTCATTCTTGTTTTTCGTTATTGCAATATGAAAAGTAAATTATGATAATTATTCCTTTATGTAAAACAATCATTATTGAAATAATAAGAATGAAGTGCTCAACATTTTCTTATTAATCCGAGGGACCTAATGAGAATAATTTGACTGTTTTTAGGGTTATATGGATAAACCCACAAATTTTGTATCTTTTGACCTCTTTTTTCTATTTCTCAATATTACCTAAATCATACATAAATGTATGTTTAGTGAGCTAGGACTCAACTTTTGTTTATAGTTCCCTTCATGGGTTCTCAATATAATGAGTACCAAGTATTTTGTTACTAGTAGTTTAGAGTCATGAATGTTGGACTATAAAGGGCTAATATTTTGTGTTTAATATCTTTGACCATAAATTTTGAATTATATTCCAAACAAGAATCAATGGATAAGAATTTCTTTAATATTCTTTAAACATTTTTAAGGGGAATCATGAGTCATTATTTTTATGGTCACTAAATCTAAAACCTGTATCAACATAAGGGGTGTCTTTTCCTGGAACGAAGTTACCATTATTTAACAAACTCATTATGGGGGTGGTATTATGCAGGGCCAACTGGGGCATATGCTACATAGCCAGATAGTGGTATCTTTTGAATGAAATGCCTGTTATGTAGGAAACTTATGCAAGGCTGACTAAGGGAACGTGCTACATAGTCAAGAAAAAGAGTTCTTTAAGAATTTAACATTTTCTACCAATAGATTGGGGGAAATAAGATTTGGGTGACTCAAGACCATAGTAGATGGTATTTCCAAGGAAATGAATTTTAAAAATGAGACCAACATAAGTCATGAACAAGAAAATCATTTTTATATAAATTTGGTGTATGAGAAATGGAAAAAAATTTATCAGAAAAAAGGAAATTTTTGATATCATACTGTTCAGTTTTAAGTCATGCAGTGAGGACATTGGTACTATGCATTTTTAAGTCATGCAGTGAGGACATTGGTACTTTGGAGTTTTAAGTCATGCAGTGAGGACATTGTGAGACTTTAATTTAAAGTATTTATCTTTGACTAAAGGTATGATAAAACTCTCCCAATTTCTTGATAATTTGTTTGGAAACATACTATCATATTCAGGTATGGAAGGGAAAACTGTAAACTATGAATTAGGAATTTTTGGAACGGAAGAATGATATGGGAAAAGAGCTAAAAGAATCATAGGAAGTCTTTTCTAAGAACGAAGTTACCATTACTTGAAAAACCTGTTATGGGGGATGTATTATGCAAGGACAACTGAGGAACATGATGCATATCCAAATAGCGAAATCTTTTGACTGACAGGACTGTTATGTAGGAAACTTATACAAGGCCACCTAAGGGCACGTGATGTATAGTCAGAAAAAAGTGCCCTCAGAAGTTTGACGTTCTATTTCTAAAAGTCGAAAAAAGTTTATGGAGATTCATATTTTTTGAAGCATAGAGTTTGGTTTATAAAGAAAGGTACCTGAATATGGAAAGGGTATTTCCAATCAAGATATCCAAAGAATCGAAGGAATATAACTTTTATGAAAGTCTTAGCCAAATGTAAAAGATATGGTGTCCATAGTTTTAGGTCTTACAACTAGGACCAGAAATAGAAACAATATATAACATGTGGCCAAGTGATTTCAAGGTTATTCCCTAGTGCATCATACACATGGTGAAGGAAATGTGTAAACCATGGTCTTGAATATTTTCAGATTGTGAGAAAGATAATGCGACAAATATACTTGAATGACTGTTTTAAAATACAGATTCGTGTATATTGTCATCAATGTTTAAAGTGTTTAAAGATACTATAACCAAGAAAGAAATTACCATTATTTGAAAAACCCATTATGGGGGCTATATTATATAGGTCCAACTGAGGAATATGCTTCATAGCCAAATAAAGGCATATTTTGGCTGACAGGCCTGTTATGAAGGTAAATTATGCAAGGCCGCCTAAGGGCACATGTTGCATAGTCAGGAAAAGAGCTTTTAAATATTATCAAATCTATCAACATAAACCGTAAGGAATATTATGAGAATCAGGAAATATTCAAGATTAAGAGTTTGAAATGTGGAAGGAGGTATTTCTTAACACACATGAGAAAAGTTTGAATCAATATTGTTCACGAGTTTGATATCCTTTACATAAATATATATCATATGTAAAATGGAGACTTTATTTGTTTCCTTTGAAGGAATATGATGATGTGCAGTTTTAAGTCATGAAATAAAGACATTATACTATGCAGTTTTGAGTCATGAAGTGAGGAAATTGATAACCCCATAAGAAATTGAAAACACTTTATTTATGTAAAGAATCCATTTACCCAATTCCTAAGCCCATGTGAGATATGATCGGTGTGAGAAATAAGGAGAAGTAAGGGTTTCTTTTACAATATAAAGGTGACCTAACTGAGGAATAGGGGTGTTAAATTTCCATGCAGTTTAATGTCATGCGGTAAGGATGACAATGAAATGATGTAAAAATAAAGACATATTGTGACTGGATTAAGGGATAAAAAAACTTAAGTGTTACTATGTGTCTTTCCGGGGAATGAATCAAGTCATACATAGTTCTTAAAACATTCCCTATGCAGACTTGATTTTTAAACAAGAAATAAAAGGGGATTTTTTTTGTGCAGTTGGGCCCAAGATTGGAGATCTAGGCATCTCTACATATCTCATTAAAAATGAGAATCAAGCCATTTTTAGTTCTTGAAACAATCATTCCTCATGCTAATAGAGTTTGACATGAAAAATGGGTGCTTTTTTTTACACGTTCTGAGAGAACAATAAATCTTAAAATATAAAATGGTATAAGGAACAAAAAATATGTCTTAAGGAAATGCTCTCTATATATATGATTCATATACAGGAGGAGAAAAAGAAAATAAGAATATTTTGTGATTCTGGTTGGGCCCAGAATTGGATATTCAGGTGTCTCTACACATCTCTTTGAAAATGAGAATCAAGCCATACGTAGTTCTTGAAATGTGGTCTCTATGCAGATCTAACTCCGACATAAGAAAGAGAGGGACTCATGTACAACTAAGGAGTAGTGATAACATCAATGACATTTGCTTATGGAAGATTCTAACGTCAAATAGAGAAAACATTAGTTGTACATATGATTTCATGCAATTTAATGTCATCCGATAAGGATGAAGATGCTACACACTTTAACGTCATGCAGCATGGACGCTTATGGTTGTTATGCAGTTTAATATCTTTCAAATAGGACATGGGGGCTGTTCAGTTTTAAGTCTTGCAGTAAGGACATGGTACTGTGTAGTTTAAAGTCATGTAGTGAAGACTATGGCGGTTGTTATGTAGTTTAATGTCTTACTACTAGGACATGGGGGCTGTGCAGTTTTAAGTCTTGTAGCAAGGACATGGTATTGTGCAGTTTAAAGTCTTGCAGTGAGGACTATGGTACTGTGCAATTTAAAGTCTTGTAGTGAGGACTATGGTGTATAATTACACAAAGTATTTCTTCAAAAATCTCGCATTGGTTGGAGATGTAATGAACTCTATATCCATTAAGATTAAAGCATAGGCTTCATTTGAATAGAACTTATGTATGGAATAAGTTCCTTCCCACTTTGGTTCAAGTTTTGGAGGTTTCATTACTGGTATCATTGGTTTACTAAGGACCAATACCAATTCTCCTTGAAGGAATGAACAAAGGCAAACTTTCTTATTAGAAGCTCACACTATTCTATTCTGATAGACTTCTAGATGATGCAAAGTATGCAATATTTTATCATCTAATTGTTCCAACTCATTGAACCATTTTTGAGATCTTTCATATATAGACAATTGATCACATATTTCAACTATAAGTGAAGCAAATTGTATTTCAATTGGAAAAACTGCTTTAGTTTCATATACCAATGAATAAGGAGTTGCTTGGGTAGCATTATGGGTAGTTGTCTGATAATCCCATAAGAAAATTCAAAAGTTTATCAGGCCATGATTTATTATCTTTATCCACTATTTTTTGGAGTATATTTGATAGAGTTTTATTGAAGGCCTCTATTTGTCCATTGGCCACTTTATGATAGCGAGATGAGTGGTTGGACTTGATATTATGTTCCTGATATAACTTTTTTACTTTATTAAAACAAAAACTTGGTGCCATTTTCCATAAAAATAGTACGAGGGACACCAAATCTGGTGATTATATTAGTTTTTACAAAACTAAAAATGATTTTGGATCCGACTTCCTTGAGAGGTATTGCCTCATCCCATTCATAGAAGAAGTCAGTAGCAGTGAGAATATACTTGAACTGCTTAAACGTGGCTAGAGGATAAGGCCCTACTACATCTATTCCCCATGTGGAAAATGACCAAGAGTATTTATCTATATGTAGAAACTCTGGGGGTTGATGAATGAAGTTGGCATGTACTTGGCAGGGATGCCATTTTTTAGTGAAATTGGTACAATCCTGCATCATTGAAGGCCAAAAGTATCCAAGCCTTCAGATCGGCTCAGAGAGTCTGTGCCCATATTAGTGGGAACCACATGCCCCTAAATGTACTTCTTTCATGACAGCTGCAGTCTCTTCTCCATCAATACATCTAAATAGAATTCCATCAAATCCTTTCTTGTAAAGGATCTTTTGGTGGTCTAGACTATCATAAAGAGTAAAGTTAGCTTCTCATTGCCGAATCTGTTCTTTCTCAAACCTGTCTAGTGGAAGTACTCCATTTTGAAGATATTCCATGATGGATGTTCTCCATCCTTTGGTATGACCATATGGTTCATAAATAGGGAAAATTTCATTAATTTCTTCCATTATGGTTTGAACAAAAGGTAATACCACATGGTGATAGGTTATACTGACAACTGTCTCATCCTGATTTGGATCTTCCAAGGCTATAGCTACATTAGCCTGTATATCTGCTTGGGCATTTTGTGATCGCGGGACATAGGACAATGTTGGATCTAAAGGAAATTCAGCCATTAACTCTCTGATGTAATCACACAAAGGGATTAAATCTTATTTTCGGATAGAATATTCCCCATTTATTTGTTTTATTACCAATTCTAAATCAACTTTTACCTTTAAATAATCCATTTGAACCTAAAAGGCCAATTCTAAACCTGCGATGAGATCTTGATACTCTGCTTCATTTTTGGTACCACCTTCTGATAATAGGAAAGAATAAAGCAATACTGCCTTTTCTAGGGAAATAAGTACAATTCCTAATCCAACCTTGTTGAGTTTAGGGTTTTCCAGTCTCTTCCCTGTTGGACTTCTGGAAGCACCATCAAAATACATTTCCAATGTTTGGGAATTATCTTGAATAAAGAAGACCTCTTCATTAGGAAGTTCAGTATTAAATGATGTATCCTCCACAGGTGGGTGCTCAGTAATAAAATCAGTGAGATCTTGGCCCTTTACTACATTTTGAGGCACAAACCACATATCAACCTGCTGTAGAATAACCGCCCACCGTACTAGACGTCCTATAAGCATAGGACGTTTGAGGATAAATTTTAGCGGGTTATTATGAGATACCAATTAAACCTCATGATGTTGCAGGTAGTGCCTCAATTTCTAAACTACAAAGATTAATGCCAGGTAGAACTTATAAATACTTGAATACCGAGTTTCCACATTAAGCATAGTGCGACTGAGATAATAAAGGTTGTTTTCATTCCCAACATCATTCTTTTGGGCGAGGAAGGCACCTAGTGATCACTCTAAAGATGTCAGATAGAGTATGAGTGGTCTTCCTTCAACATGCGGAATCAATACTGGTGGAATCAAGAGATATTTATTGAGGGTATCAAATGCTTCTTGGTACTCTTTAGTCCATTGGTAGTTAACTCCCTTCTTCATTAATATGGTGATGGGTAAACACTTGCCTGCCAAATTGGCGATAAAGTGCCAAATATAGGCCAAGTGTTCTTGAAGTCCTCTTAATTCTTTAAAATTTTTAGGAGGTAACATACCAAGGATTGATTGTTTTTTTCTCGGGATCAACTTTGATACCACGATGACATACAAAGAAGCCAAGAAACTTTCCTAAGGTTACCCCAAAAGCACATTTTAAGGGGTTCATCTTCAAATTATGTTGTTGAAGTTTGTGAAATATGGTCTCCAAATCAGCCAAGTGATTGAAACATTGTCTTTATTTGACAACAAAATCATCCACATAACATTCAACAAATTCCCCTAAGAATGGTTTAAAGATATGGTGCATGGCATGTTGGTATGTTGCGCCTGTATTCTTTAAACCAAAGGGCATTATCCTATAGAAAAACACACCTTGAGGGGATCTAAAGGATGTAGATTCTTCTTCCTCTAGGGACATATGGATTTGATTATACCCATAGTATCCATACATGGAGGAAATAGCTTCATAACCAGTCATTTCATCAATTATAAGTTCTATAATCGGGACCGGAAAACCATCTTTAGGGAAATACCGGTTAAGATATCTGAAATCAATGCAGAACCTAATTTTCTCATTATTCATTTTCACTGGGACAATATTGGCCAGCCATTTTGGATACTTAACTTCCCTGAAAAAGTTATCTTTTATAATCTTATCAACTTCAACTTCAATTTTAGAGGCATGAGTTGGGTGTGTTCTCCTTGGTGCTTGCTTGAATCCACGATGTTCTTCTGGAAAACCCAAATTATGGGTGGATACATCAGGATTAAGACCTGTCATTTCTGTATAATTAGAAGAAAATATATCTCTATGTTGCTTTATAAAGGAAGTATACACCTCTTTCTCTTTAGATTTCATGACCACACTAATTAAAGTGGGGAGTGGATCTTCTTCTGTACCCAGATTTATTTCTATGAGTTCATCCATGGTGGTAGAGACACCTTCTTCAAATGATGTAGAAGCATCCCCAAGATCTTCCTCTTCTTCCTCATTATGTGTTACCTCTTATGTTTCCATTTTCATAGTAGATGACAAGGCAATACTCTCAGAGTTAGGGGAGGAGTTAGTATTTGAACATCCCGAAAAAGAATCCACCATATCTGACCCTAATGATGAAGAAGGGTATTCCTGTGGTAAAGATGGATTGATGGATTGAGAATAAACATCTTTTTATTCCTCTAACATTTCAACAATTTATTCTATTCTGATTGATGAAGTAGAGGCTCATTGTAGTTTAGCAGATTAAATGAAAACATCTCCATTAAAGATTCCATCATTGCTTGGTGTATCAATAATTTCTCCCATATTATCAGGCACAATTGCTGCAATTGACATTATGAAAATTGCTGGATGAGTGCATGGATTTGGTTTTACCCTTTCAATTTGATTAATGGGTATCACATAATGTATACTCAAATGTATGAATGTATTTTCTGGGATCTTTTCCAGTCCATTTAAAGCATTAACTCTAGTTATCTCCTTGGTCATGGGCATCATTACTTTTGTGTTATAAAACTCTACCTCAATGTATCGAGATTCACATGTTTTGAAAAGAGCCTTATCACTATACAATGTCCCAATTTGACCATTGAAATAGTATTTCAGACATTGGTGGTATGAAGAAGGTATGACTGCATGTTGATGCAACCAAGGCCTTCCAAGAAAAATATTGAAGGCTGTGTTCTGACGAACAACCCTGAAATCTAAATTAGACACAAGATCTCCAAACTGAGTTCTGAGTGTAATTTCACCTAGAGGTTCTAGTTCATTCTGGTCATATCCTTGCAACATTAAATTTGAATGAGATAAGTTAGATTTAGTCAGGCCCAATCGATGAAGTGTGTGAACGGGAATGAGGTTGACCCTGGAGCCATAATCAATGAAGGCTCATTAGATATCTATGTCATTGACCTTTTCAAAAAGATACAACGGTATGATATGCCCATGTATTACATGGTATTCATCTTCATCCATAAAAGATATGACTGCATGACATTTTGTAGAATAATTCTCCATACGGTAAGCCTCAACATCAACAACTTCGGTTTCAAACTCTTGAGGACTTGACAAAGCCTCAATGAGTGCCTCTAGAAGATATTTTGATATATTTAAAGCATCCATAATTGAAAACTTGGAAGGTACTTGGGCCAATTGTTTCAAAACATCATAATTTTGATCCAAAGGTTTGAGTTTCCCAGCATGGAGATGTGGTTTTGTAGGTGCTTTGGAAGTTGATGCTTTTGTTGTTGATGTATTTTGTGTTGGAGCAGAAGATGGAAATACTAATGGCTTTGGTAAATAAGACTAACTAAGTCTATTCGTTTGCAGAGAAGAAGATGGTGTGGCTTCTAATCGGTCCTCCAAAATAATTGTGCCAGAACTAGACTTGTTTTGCATGAAAGAAACTCCTTATTCTTGTTGAGACCACAAAAGGTCTCTTCCACGAGTTTCTGTTGCATATATGGTTTGAGCAGGGGTAGAGTTAAAATAGTTATTTCTAGAATTATCACATCTTTCACTGTATCCTTAACCTTGACCTCTTCCTCTAGTTATCCAATTAGTTACAGGGAATTCTGGCCCATTATAATCAGAATCACCATTGGCATAAGGATCTGTTAAATGGATAACATTAATATAAACAAAGATTAATTCTTCATATGATAAATATTCTTCTTGACAGGTTACTTCTGGTTGTGCCGTTTAGTGGGGCAGTGCTCGTGATTTTGAAACAGATGGTATAAAATATGCCAGGGTCAATGAAAACTTTGGCCTAGACACGAGCTTGTCTTTTTTCTGATTTCTCTTTATCCTTATGACCAATTTTTTTCTTTGATTAATGACCTTTTAATGAAGATGGTTTTACTATGGTAGGAGTGGTAGAAGACACAATTGGTTGTTTCAATTGTGCTCGTAAAATAGCATGATTCTGGTTGATTGTTTTCCTAATCATCCAATCAAAATATTTTTGCACACTTTTACTTTTAACCTCTTCCCATTCTCCTTCTTCCTCTGGATTGGTAGCAGTAACACATGCTACTTGAGTTAATGAACTTTTCAATTTAACTTGTCTAGAGTCTACCATCTTTCGTAGAAGGTCTTTGAAAACAAATCACTTATGAATGGGGTGTCTCAACATCTGATGAAAGGGACAATAATTCGGATGATCTTAATCTTCGTCTTTATTAGGATTCTTCAGCCTTGTCAACCGAGCCAAATTGTTTTCTAAGACTGAGATGACGTATCCAGGAACTTTCTCATTCCCGAAAGAATAAACATTATTCTTTAATTCCTAAAACTATTTCTTCCTTTGATCTCTTTGATCATCTTTACGAGGCGGTCATTGCTGTTGATATTTATGAGGTGGAGCCCTTCGGTATGATGAAGGTATTGAAGTAGAAGTAGGTACAAGTGCCTGTTTGAGTGTGATTGTAGTAGCTTATGGCTTTCCTATCCTCCTTTATGGAGATGATGGAGTTACACAAGTTTTAGCCTTAACTTCTATAATAGAGTCTTATATCTGCTGAGCGATTGAACTAATGTCTCGAAACCCTCATGTGTATTTCATAGGGATCAATGGTGTGCGTAATTCATCAATCATATTTGCTACATAGATTGGAAGAAACTCTTCTTGAGGGAGTTCTAAACTTAAGGAATATGTTAATCCCTTCCATCAAGCAATGAAATCTGAAACTCTTTCATTCTCCCTTTGTTTACAATTGGTAAGATCAAAAACTGCCATCTTTGGTAGTGTGGAGCTAAATTGAAGAAGGAATTTATGACAAATATCTTCCCATCCAGTAATTGATTTTGATTGAAAACTTATATACCAAACAAAATTTGATCCTTGTAACGACTACAAAAAACACCTAAGCTTAACTGCTTCTTGTTGTTGAGAAGTTCCCATCATAGGATCACAATAAGAAAAAAAAACGTGTTAACTGTTTTTCGGATCTCCTGAACCATTAAAGATTGAGAATGTGGTATTAAAAAAATTTGGTGGGGGAGGAAATTCATCTACCCATTTAGGGTAAGCTCTCTTTTCTGGCTAAACTGGTGCACATCATTCCTCCATAGCTTCCAACCAATTCGTTAATGACTTAATTGTGTTCATAAGCATTTGGGGAATATCCGGATGAGCTGGATTCTGTGCAGGTATAGAAACTGGAGCTTGATATAGTGAAAAGACCAGTAAGACCACTGATGGTGGTACTGATATCTACCTTGGATAACCCATGGGAATAGGTCTATCAGAATGTATATGATCCTACCTTGATTGTGTACCCAATGGAGGTAATTCATTATCCGCATCTATAGTTACTACAAATCCCCTTTGATAAAGAGATCCTATAGGATTTTCAAGTTGATGATTTGTCTAGGGAGTATATCTAGAAAAAATGTTGTTTTGAAGAAACTCAGTATTGAGTCTTTTCAAATCCTTAATTTCCTCTTCTTGCTATGAAAATATCTCTTCAATTGAAATAGATTGAGCTTCTCCAGTGGAAAAGTGAGATGCAATCTAAATTTTTTCCTTTCCCCTTGTTAGATGCCTTTTGGAAAGGGGGAAGTTGGTTATTTGAAGGCATACCTCGATTCTGGGTAAGCCTTTGATTTAGGGTAAAAATACCTTCTTCATTTTCCTCGGTGTGTACCGTATTATGGAAAAGAACTTCATCTTCTGATTCCCCTAAATTTGACTTTTTTTCTGGAGGATCCTCTGCAATGGTATTGATAACATTCACTGACACATAATGCATTGATGGCATTCTGTCAGTGTTTCTGCAAGATCGCCTCCCTTTTTGTCTTTCAAAAGACTCTGTTCTTCTATATGAAGAATTCCCTGGAACTGTTTGGCGGCCTGTAACATGAAGGGAATCATTGGACAGTTTAGTTGTACACATTCCTTGTAGATTCTTCCCTAATCAGGAGAAAACTGACTTTCGTTGAGGAGGGGATTGTAGATGTAAAAAGCCCCCATCATTGTAGGCTAGGGTTGATCTTTTTCTTCTTCTTCTTCAAATCTTTGAACATTGTTTAATGAATTTGAATGTTGAATTAAATGAGCCCCCATCCTGGAAAGCTAGGGTAATTCTTGAATTGCTATAGCTGAAATTCGTGCAAATGCTCTTATGATTTTTCAGATTTTGGTTTGAACATTTTCTGGGTGAATTATCTGACAATCACTCAAATCACCCATTTTAAAAGATTGATGTGCTATTTCAGACATTTGAATCCTCTGACACCTGAAATCCTCTAAATGGGATGCCTGTTCAAGATTCTCAGATGCTCGATGTAAAAGTAGCTCAACAACTTCTTTTATTTGGGCCTAATTCTGATGAGAACTAGTTGAGGTCTGTTCTTGAGCGTACATTTGATTACATACAAAACCTATTGATTTGGGATAGCCATGGGAAATAACATTGAATGAAACCAATTTTGGCGGACTTTGCGGATTTTGGAGTGCAGTGAAATGCAATTCTCCATATGCACCCCATCCTATGATGCGAACATTAAATGGGGAATCATAAATTAACTAGAATAGTCTCTTTAGAGCATTGAGACATGCATAATGAAGGGTTCTCTACTGTTTTTCCACCTTTGGATGTTGGGAAACTGAGAGAGATGCCAAGTCAATTTGGCGCTGCAACCCTTATATTACCTTTACATGATTTTGATATTGATCATATGGTAATACTTTGGTTTTCAAATGACGAAGAGTTTTTAATATGTTGAGATTAATTTCATGAATGTAATCTTCTGTTATCAATTTTGGAATATAATACTGAGAATTTTCCAAAGGTCAGAACATGACTGGTATTTCTCCTTTAGCTAATTGTTTCCTCATGTTTAACACATATTCTTCATCTTTCACAAGAGGTTTCTCCACTTGATCTAACCAGAGTGGATCTTCTGTATTAGAAGACAAATGACCTACAGGAGGTTCAGAGAATGATTTTTCCCTTAATTCATCTTCTGGTTGATAAAGTGATTCACTCATAAATGACAAGGCATCAGACATGACTGGCCTTCTGTTTGCAAGTGCCTCAATGTAGGAGGGATTTCTTGTTGCTACATTGTCAATTATGGAACTGTTTTGACAATGCGGAATACTACTAAGGAGAGTACATTCACAGTGAATTCCATCATGAGGAGGATCACCATGGTGGATTACAGCAAGGGATAAATCTTCTTGCTTCTTGGTCTTCTGTCCACACAGAGGGTTTCTATGGCTCTCATCTAAAGATAAGAACTCTAGATTGACTGAAGTTTCATGAATAAAGCCTTCAGGATGAAGTGTCTGATGAGAAACTTGAGAATTACACCTACCAATCCCAAAATTTGGTAATGAGAGGGTAGGATCTTGAGCAGCAACAAATAAATGTATGAGGGCTTCAAGAACTCCAGTGTTAAGAGGAGCTAAATCACAGCTTGACTCATGATTTGCCAACGATGTTTGGTGAGAATTATTTTTGGTTTTCTCTTATACTTATTTGGGGACACCTGCTAGGAGAAGTGGTTATAATGGGCAGGTTTATGTGACTACCTTAGAGAAGTTACCAGAACGGACTGATTAAATCCAATTGGAAAGGGTGTATATTCCTGATCCTGTTGTCTACATGATATGGGGGAATATTCCCCATGACCCTACTGGATTGGAACAGAGGTGTGTATTTGCTCTAGGATGGCATGACGATGTGTCATACCATGTTTGGGGTCATATTTATATGTCTTTTCCACTGATATTGCTAAAGTAGTTGTTAAAATATCCTGGTAGGCTTCCAAAATATGGGAAGGGATATGTGTATGCCCTTTCACCATTGATAAGATGTGTTAGGTGACTTCAGTGGCCGAAACGGGAATATACATTCATTCCGTATCAGGAGTAGGTGTATGTGCTTGCACCTATCCTTATTTTACTATCAATGGGTATTGATAGTACACATGCATGGGGGCAGAGAATTGGGTCTGCCTTGAATTTTTCATCAGAGCTTTCTGACTGACTTCTCTGGGTGCTACCAAACAAAACTGTTGGCAGACATAATGAAAATTGGCAGGTTCATGAGCCTTCTAGTTTTCTACCATCATGTATGGATGATGGATTTCCTTCCATACTAGCAGACGAGACTACTGAAATAATTGGTGATTGTAAACATGTGTATGTTCTTGTTTACCATTTACCACCATATTAGATTGGCAGGCTTCTTTAAATGATGTCAGACGAGCCTGCTGACTGGTAGATAACTTGTAAGTAGGTGTATGTGCCTATTCACAATACTCCACCAGGTTTATCTGGTGGGATTGGTGAGTTGCTGTCAGACGAGCCTGCAGAGCAACAAAATTAGGAGGGATGAGTGTATGTACACACTCGTTGTTTTCCATCAAGTTAGGTCGATGGACTTCTACGAAAGGGGTAGAGGTAAGAACTTTCCCCTGTTGACCAGATTTTTTCCCTGGTGGTTCGTCTTGCGTGCCTGAGTTTGAGAGACCTAATCTAAAAATCCATAGGAAACACCCCCATCATGTTGGGGGTTCACTACCGCATGATTATGGCAGTGATTTCTGGTGGGATTCCTTAGGAAGGACTCCTGCATTCTTGAATTGAGGCCTTGAGTGACCTATTGATCCATCTCCCTTTAGTACAGGAGGGACTGGTTGTTGCATTTTGGGGATGAGGACCCGAAACAGTGGGAGATGGTGGTCGGCACCTTCTGCTTCTTTATCATTGGTCATCGTTGGCTAGATGATCGAGGATTGTTGTTGACCTGGAGGGCCTGTCGAGCAGCCTCCAAAGTTGGGATTGTACCTTATTGGTGATATTACTTCACCATCACATTATAGACCCAACTTTTGAGACACTGTGCAGGTGATAACATCCTTCCTGTGGATGGAGATATAGCTTGAGAAGCATTCGAGAAGTTTACATATGTTGTCTTAGAGAAATCCATTCTTCGGATTGAAGGGAGTTCTGTGGAAAACTGATATAAAAACAAGCTCTGTTAAAGAAATATTTTTCCATATGGATACATGCATGATTAATTCCTTTTTGTAGCCTTCCTTTATCAATTTATAGGGTCCTAACATGTGGGTAACATTATTAACTTGGTTAAGTATTCACATCGGGATCACCATTTTTGTTTAGAAGTTCCTTGAAATGTGTGTTCTAGATTTAAGAATCACTGTTTCCAGGTGGTTTCCATTGGATTTATTCATGGAACCGGAAACTTCAAATAGTTTTTTATCCAAAGAGGACCTTCTTTCCAAAGGCATGAATTCATTAAGTTTTGAACTTTATGATACTTAAGAACGTGCATTAGTCCAGTGGATGGGAGGTCAGACTCATCACACCCTTTTGGGGGGAATTATTGTCTACTCCAGGACTCTCTTTGTAAAATTAAAATATTTTCATGAATCCTTATTAATTCACCAAGTATATCATAAGTATCCCTTGGAATTTATAATCACTTATTAACATGTGTAAAACTTTAGAATCATCAGTATGTATTAAAGGTTCTTCATTAATGGAAATATCCATATGTATTCAAGGTTTTCCATTAATGGTATCCTCTAATATATTGATTACTGATTCTTTTAATCATATTTGTGATGATAGTAGTTTTTAAGCCACTCAGTGGGGCACTCAGGGATTTATTGTCATCCAGGACGACGGAGGTTTGTTTTGATCTTGGGATTGTGCCCGTAAAATGGGATACCTACATATCCTTGTGAAAGGAATCAGAACCCTCGTAGTTCAGTGTCGCTTAATAGGACACATAATTCTTTTTAAGGTCATGTGATAAGGACCTCTAAGTGGAAGGTGCTTAGTTGAAACTTAGTGTGGGACTTATGCTAAAGCAGCCCAAGGAACTTGTAAGGGATATGGGTTTCCAAGTAAGATCAGACCCTGATGGGAATATGGACCAAAGAGAATAGGGTTGATTTGAAATTTTGGGTTTGAACCTCAAGGAGGCTTCCTACGTATCCCATATGGATGGGAATCAAAGCCTACTTAGTTCGATAAATCTCATAGGAGAGTATGGTCCTCTGAGAAATATGAGTTTGGGCTTACTTCCTAAAAAGGATGCCTTGATGATTTTAGGATTGAATTTGGGGATTATTTCCTAAGGAGGATGCCCAAATTAGGGGAATTATGGTTGGATTCCTGAGGAGGATATCCAGTGATATCGGGATCTGAAAGAGCTTCCTATGTATCCTAGTTTGAACAGAAATCAGAGTTCTCGTAGTTCCTTAAATAAGTGTTTGCGTGCATGTTGCAACTGTCAGGTATCTCTAAGCCCACATGAGTCATGATCGGTGTGAGAAACAAGAGGATATAAAAGGTTCAACAATGACACATCACACTTTCAAAACATTCCTCTATGCTGATGGAAGATGGTGCATCGACCGTGGAAGAGGATGAGGCGACGAACCTTCCCTCTGTTCTATTTACATTGGAAAAGGGTCCAATATAAGGAAGAAGGGGTGAAGGTGATGGGCTTATACCAGGATGGCTACCCTGAAATTGGTCTTGGTAGGGGAGGGAGACTTCTTCAATGATTGTGTGGAAAAGCAATAGGTGAACCGTACCTTCCCTTCCAGAAATCTTGAGATCCCGGGTCATCTATTTGAGAAGGGAGAGGCCAGGACCCAACCCTTTCCCCAAATTGAGAACATCCCAACACTGTTTCTGGGAGAAAAGTCTATGTGACTGTGGATATAAAAACCCAAAAACATCCCATGAATCCTAACCCCATTGTGAGTTATGAAAATGTGGGAAACCTCTGACTGTGGAAATACAAACCCAAATAGGAGACACCCTGATGTGTCTTTTCCAAAGGTTTGAGAATTCAGGAGGTTTTGGTGGAGGCTACAAATTATCCCCTTTCAGATAAGGAAACTATGGAAGGAGATACCCTACCATGAATGGATTTTAAAAGAGGGTACTTGATCTAGTTTCATAGGTACCTCGTGCAAGTATGCCGCGTAGGTACCCCACATTACTGTATCGCACAGGTACACCATGCATGTATGGAGCGCAAGTACACCGCGCAGGTATAGTGTGTAAGTATACCATGTAGGTTTGGTGCGCAAGTATACCAAACAGGTATGGAATTCAAGTATACTACACAGGTATGGTGCGCAAGTGTACCACACATGTATGGATGATGACTGAAGAATGTGAATAACATCAAAACATGCCTATCCCATTTAATTATCTATTCTATCGTGGTTTAGAGTGCTACCTGAGAAAATTTGAGGGATCTAGGTGAAAGTGATATGCAATGAGATCTTCAGAGAGTATTTCAACCTTTTTTCAGTTTCGAAATGGGGATACCAAGGTCCCTATTTATAGGCACAAATGGGCCTGGTCAAAGAGATGTTTCCCGTGTAGGTATTTCATGCAGCTGCGTTGCTGAGGTATTCCACGTAGGTGCACCAAGCATCTTATGGCGCAGAGGTCTGGTGCGTGGCTCCTCTATGTAGGTAAGTCGCGTAACTCTACTGAGCTGGTGCTCTACGTAGGAACATAAAAAATCTTCTGGTGTGGAGATCTGGCCCGGAGGTCAGCCGCGTAGGTCGGCTGTGTAGGTCGGCCGCGTAGGTCGGCCGCGTAGGTCGGCCGCGTAGGTAAGCCACGTAGTTCTGTGAATCTACTCCGTCATGAATCTCTTTGGGAGTATTGTTGATTTTCCTTTGTACTTTTCAAACCTTGCTTTGGGATCTGAAATATCTGGAGTTCTCTTCATAGTCTTTTCGGTTAATTTCTGGTGTGTGGATCCTCCACGTAGGTAAGTCGCGTAGCTCTTCTGAGCAGGTGCTTTGCGTAGGAACATAAAAA
Organism: Viscum album; assembly: GCA_963277665.1. Classification (NCBI taxonomy): domain Eukaryota; kingdom Viridiplantae; phylum Streptophyta; class Magnoliopsida; order Santalales; family Viscaceae; genus Viscum; species Viscum album. Next base: position 2,134,428,320 of record OY728148.1, read on the forward strand.
ATCTTCTGGTGTGGAGATCTGGGTCGGAGGTCAGCCGCGTAGGTCGGCCGTGTAGGTCATCCGCGTAGGTCGGCCGCATAGGTCATCCACGTAGTTCCGTGAATCTACTCCATCATGAATCTATTTGGGAGTATTGTTGATTTTCCTTTGTACTTTTCAAACCTTTCTTTGGGATCTGAAAGATCTAGAGTTCTCTTCATAGTCCTTTCGGTTAATTTCTGAAGTAGTGTCAACAATGTTTCTTCTGACTCGAGTTGCAGTACCTTCCCATCTAATGCATCCAACTTATGTATGGTGCTTCTCCATCACATGGCATGAAGTGTGACTCTACTCGTCTCATCATTATACAAAATTACTTGCTCGCAAGAGAGGGGGTATCAAGGTATAAAATAAAACTATGAGAATGGGCATTCATACCCTTATACATATAATTACTTTAACAAGACACACAGATCACCTTTTATTTAACTACATATTACAAAACCTATGAGATAATAAATTAAATAAATTAAATATGCCCCAAACATACATTAGACAGTCTCAAGCTCATTATCAATCAATACACATTAACTTTTATATTTGTAAATAAATTCATAATAAAATTAACCTTGATTTAAAATAAACTCAAGGGAATTTAATTGAATTAAAAATTTACTCATATTTTTAATGCAATATTTACTTCATTCGGTCCCGATTAATTAATTTAAATTTAAGACTAAAAATTAAATTAATTAATTAATTTAATTAAATTCCAAATTAAATTAATTTACACCACAATTAAAAATTTATTTTTTAACCAAAAACTAAAAATTGATATATAATTAATTTAATTTAAAAATGAAATTATATTAATTAATTTTTTATCATATTAAAATTAATGAGGTCTTAAAAACCTCGGCCAAGGCCTTTGTGGGTCAGGGTGAACCTGCGGAGGCCCAGTCTAGGCTGTATCGACCCCATGCATGGGTTTTATGAGTCAAGTAGGTCTTCCCAAGCCCATTCCAGTTTGGGTATACCTGCTTGGACAACTTTCTAGGAAATTCATTTTGCCCCTACCCAAAAGGGTTAACCTCAAATAGAATCTTCCCACTGTCTGAACTGCTAAGAAACATATTAGACATCCGGGAGGCTGGATGGAGGTAGGCCACTACCTTGGGGTGGCCAAGGGGAAAATCACAAGGGAGCGTAGAAAGTTGGAGGCTAGCTGTCCGGGGCGGAAGCTCCAGAGAAGACTGGACAGGGCGGGCCACAAGTCACCAGAAGAAGGCGGCTTAGCCAGAATCCGACGGTCCGGGAGGGGCCGAGGCAACCAGTGACCGACGTAGAGAGGAGCCGACAACCGGTCGGTATTCCACCTGGTAATGACTAGACGTCTGGAAGATGGGAGATCTAACCGGGACAGAACCGAGGGATGCCATAGAGGCGGCTCAGGTGTGCCATGAACCTGATCGGTGGGTTTATTGGGGAGCGAAGACTATGGGAGAGTGGAGGCGTGCTGCTGTCTTATATGGGGTGGAATATCCAGTGGCCGGGGGGGGGGGGGGGAGGGGGAGGAATTTAGGTGGGTCACGATCTGAGGATAGTATGGAGAGAAGATTGCTGGTGTTGCTGGTGTACACGAATTGGGGTGACAGTCGGCGCTGCTTGTATCGATGTAGGGTGGTGTGAGGGAGGGCCAACTAGTGGGTGGCTAGCCATAGTGGAGCCTCTCTAGGGGGTGGCAGCCTAGTAAGGCTTCCATGTGATAAAGAATAAGGGTGGGAAACTTTTTTCTAATTTTAACTTTTTATCTTGTTATTTTCCACACCTCAGAGGGTGTGTTTTTTCCAGAGCCCCCCCTTTTTTTTGTTTTTAAAGGTATTTTACAAATTGAGTCCAAAACAAATCCACCGGCCCACCATTTTTAAAACATAATTTTTAAAAAAAATTTCTAAGCCTATCATTATAGAATAGAAATTTTTTAAAAAAGTTATAATAATAAAATTATTATTATAATATATGATTATTGTTAAACTCATTGATGGAAAAATCCAGTGGCCAGAATTAACTATTCCAGTTATCGAAAAAATACTGGCGATCATGTTTTATTTCCACCACTAATATTTGGGCATAAAATTAACATATAAATAAATATGTGTTCATAATTTTAATACTTACAATTGAGAATTTCAATCCATATTAAAACTTCAGATGACTATAAATTGACCATTCGATGTCAGATTTAAGATCCATCTGTGGGGATGGGACCGTTAAAATTCATTGAATAAAAATTAATAAAAATTTAATTTAATTTTATCTTAAAATCATCATGCAATTGCTCTGATACCAATTTAAGGTAATTGGAACGCAACAAAATCCCCAAAAATGGGTTTTTAAAATTTTTCATTGATGTATGAAATGAACCCGATGACGTTGGCGAATCACTAATAGGTTCGATTTGGGGATATCATGTGAAGAGTTTTAAGCACAAAAATAAAACTGAAAATACTTGGTTTAGATCTGAAGCAGAACACGACGTTTGCTCATCGTGGGTGATCGCTTCTCTAAGAATCTTAATCTGAATTCCTCTAGATCTTCCACACATTCTTCAAAAATCTGTAGGAGCACCATTTGTTGAAATCCAAGTGCTAGTGTGGAGTTTTGAAGATACCTTCGACCCTCTGATGATCACTTCATCGCCTTGGTTGCGATGCTTGAGAGAGAGCTCGATCCGAGCTCATAGATCCAAACCTCTCTCTCTAGAACACGGAAGATAGGAGGACAGAGATAAATCCCATGAATAGTTATCAATGAATTCCTCTCTTATTCTATTTATAGATTTTTTATTAATTACCCAGAATTTCCTCCCAACCCCTGAATAATTAACATGCTATAGATGACATGATATGACTTCTAAACTGAGTCATAAATATTATTATAATTTTCCTGTAATAAAATGAATATATTACATGATAATAAATGAGTCATTAAATCGACTCATTGTTCCCAAAAATATTAATTGAACCTTGAATATTTTTAATATTCATTCAAATAATATTTTTCATGCATTTACTTAAAACATGTAAATACATTTTATAAATAAATTCAATTATCATTATTATTAACTTAAATAATATGAATTTATTTATTTCATTGATGATTTTATCTCCTTGAAAAAATCCTGAACCCTAGTGGTGGGGCCCACCATGTCCAATATACATATTCAACTGAATTGGGAAGATTCTTGAAAACACTATTTTGTGCGACCCTCTAGGCCCTTATCTCGATAGTAGTGAATACTATTCATAGACCAAGAGTGGGAGGAGGTAAGGATTGTCATAGTAGCGGCAACCAACCTACGATCACGTACTGTGTAATATAATCTCTTTGTCTTTAAATATCTCATAAAGCAGGATGAACACCCAAGTCATCTCCCTTTTCTTACTTTATCATTTATTGATCTAACTGGATGGATTTTCCCTTGACTGCGATGAACAAAGTCTTATGAAGGTACTACCATCCTAATCAACATGGCCCGAGATATATTACTTTCTAAACCTAGAAGAGATAAACACTTTCTTGATCATTCAACTAATGTCATGCCACCAATGATACACCCAACACAAACTACCTCACAATGATTTCAATATCATGGATTTCATCTTGCATTAAAGTACGTGATAAAATGGCATACATTGACAATGATCTCATGTTAGGAGACCATTACACATGATCGTAGATAGGAACATCCAATGAAACCAAAAACATGTGGTGTTCCTATTGGCGGGTTAGTCCTCATGATCTCACTACTAGAGATCACCAAGCGAAAACTTCATGAGGAGAAGTCTCAATGCTTATGATCCTCCAACACCGGATAGTAAAATGTATACTGTGTCTAATCAATAAGATTTATCTTGACCACAATACCTTTGTTTAATATTAATTTCATAGTCTCTTGAGGTTCTCATTATAGTATGGGATCTACTACAACCTTTTGATATGACAATTAGTCTATGTACATTACCATTATATAGTGGATGCAGAAAAGTCTACACTATAATGGTAAGAAATACATCATGTATATCAAACTGTATACATGATATGGTAATCAAAAGAACCACATAGTTGGATCTAGGGAACCTACTATTTCAACATGCCGTGTGTCGATGTTGTTGGTTGATTGGTTACTGGGAGTAGTTACAGAAAGAGCATGGTCAAACAAAGGTGTAGTATAACTATTCATAAACAAATGAGCTACAGGCATGGTGGTGCTACTAGAAAGAAATCTTGAAGGACAACATTGTGAGTCGAGATAATATGGATATACAATTAAGGTGGGAACTTAAATCCATGGAGGTTACATGTAAAGAGGTGTGGCGAATAATATATAAAGTATAAATAATATGTGTATATATATGTAAATAAGTATATGAATTTATTTTCAAAAAAAATATTGTTAAAAAAATGTTTCAAATACATATATTAGTTTAATATATATATATAAAAGTAATGATATATAATTATATATAATTATATATTTATTTATGTACTGGAATCTACACACATATACCAAATAATCAAAAAAATATATAACATTTGTGAATAAAAATTATAATTATAATTAAACACATGTAACATTGAATACATGTAAAAAATATTTTTTATATATGTGATAAATTATTAAAACTATAATTTTATATTTAATAAAATTAGTAAATTTAAATATCCGTAATGTAATATCAAAATATTTCAAATAATAATATTAAACTAAAATAATAAAATAAAATAATTTCAGTAATGATTGTAAAAGAGGGGATTTAAATTTAAAAAATCAATAAAACAAATAAACACATAAACTCTCAGATAAAACATTCTCCCCATTTTTGTAAATTGAAAAACCAAAAAAAAAATTTTAATTAAAAAATAATCCCAAATTTTCTTCCCAACTGTTATGTCACTATAAGGGGATACATTTCCTAGCATTGGGATCACCTATACTTTCCTCTAATAACTAAGATGAAGGATTCTAGATATGAACTGAATATCGCAAAAATATGACATCAAGCTAGATGTCATAATACTCATGCCATGAGTAATCTAGTCCGATGTATGAGTCCCAAGACCCAGTCTATTGGAATTCATGACATCGTAACTCAGATAATCTCTAAAGGGGATGAACCTTAGTCAATCTATAAGGAATTCTATCTCGATCCAAGATAAAACTCGAAATCCATTCAATAAATGGATCAACAACCTCACCCCTGACCAATTATGGGTTGTACTATAATTTTAGTTACTATTTTATCCCCTTGTAATACCTTGGAATATTTCTAGGAATATTATCAAAGCTATGTGTTGATATGTTATATGATTCTAAGTCCCTGTGATCCTAGAATTAATTTTATAAAAATATTAAAAATATTTTATATCACATGTATATAGTGTTTTATAAATAATGGAATATCTTTTTAACGAAATCTTAGTTTATAAATTTGAGATCATAGTTGAGTATGGAATGTGTGTTTTACCCTAGGTGCGACCTAAGATTGGTCAGCACCGGACGTCCTATTAAGGAAGTTGTTGGTAGGTACGTTTAATAAAAATAAATAAATAAATAAATAATTTATTTTATTAAATTTCCTAATTAAAATCCTCTATAAAAACCCTCTTATGATGTTTTACAAGGGTTATACATAAAATCATTAATATATCTAATAGCAGTATTAGAGTGTTCTTCATTGGAAGATTGATATCAGAGAATGGTAGACGATTAGATCGAGGATAACCGTGAGACGAACAACGAATGCAATGAGATTACCACCTTCATCACTAAAGGATTAATTCTTCACCAATGATCAATACATAATTGAGGTAGGTCTCTTCAATTATGGTTTTTGGACTTTTGATTAAATCTTTTAGAATTCATTCACATATTCTTTTATTGATTTGTGACTACCCCCCTTTCACATGAGCTCATTCAATAATTTGATTTGTTTAAATAAATTATTTATTTTTTATACCATTCTATCACCCATGTTTTTTCACCTATCGATCATTGGTTGGGATCACATTGGCCAACAATGATTATCACCTTTGTATCTTGTGTCTTTATCCCACTATTCTTTCCATTCTTCATTAGTAATTAGTTGACTAATGGTTTGATGATATCCAAGAATATCAACCATTGTTTGTTCATTCTTCGACATAAAGGATCATGATCATGAGTTTGGATTTTGATTCTCGAGACACTATGGAGGCATGATGACTAAAATAGGAACCCAACTTTGTATCAGATATTAGTGGTTTCTGAATCATGTTGATCAGTTCTCTTCAGAGGTGCAATAATTGATGTTTACGAGAAAGGGTGGAAAGAATCTGTCTACCGATGATGATGAATTTTGGTGTTGGTATGTATGGAAGGGTACCCATGAACCTGTATGTGTAGTTTCTATGGATAAAAAATGATGGACATTTTCCGATGAAGAATGGATGGAATCCGATTTCGGAACAGCCGTGGACGGGTGGTGTGTGTGTTATTATTTTTAATAATAACAACATGTCTGAGTTATTATTATTTTTAATAATAATAACTTGTGACAGATATTATTATTTTTAATATTAATAAATTATTTTATTTATTTATTATTATTAAAAATAATAATAAACAAATAAAAATAGAAACAGAATTTAAATAAAATGGAGGGGGACCTCCTGAATGGTTTCACCATGTAAGGAGAAGGGGAGGCACCTTATGTTGGGTGTGTGAGAAGATGTTTGTGATGTTTATATATGTATATATTAATTATAATGATATATTATTATTTATATAAATGATGGAGATAGGAAATGGTTTTGGGTACTTTCTATTGGTACACATGAGAAGGGGGAGGCTTTGAGCATGTCCTCTCCCATAAATGATGTTAAACAAATATAAAATAATATTTTTTTGGAAACCTTGATTTGGCCATGGAATTTTCATGTGACATAGGATTGGAAATATGTTTCTATAATTGTATCACGGTATTGAGATAGATGATTCAAGACGCATGTTGAATACCTTTTTTCGAACAGTGGCTCAGGTCCATGAAACACTAATAATAATAATAATAATAATAATAATAATAATAGTATTATTATTATTGTCATATAATATAGTATCTGATGTATCTTTTCCATACAACATCGGTATAAGGAACCATATAAGGCATTGCAGCCTTGATATTGATGAGAAAATTACAAGACTAATATTAGACACTTAATTCTGGTTCGTGGATTGGGACCATGAAACACTGTTTGTGCGTGTCATAAACCAATCTAGGATCCAACCCAATAACCAACCTGGTCCGTGGCATGGCCCAAAAGGCATTCCTGATCCCCACAAGATGGAAAATATTGTCAGATATCAAATACAATCCAAAGGGAATGATTTCAGCCCAATAAACCAAGATTAAATAAACAAAATAAAAAAACTGAGCATGCATCAACGACCAATAATAGAATCTCAATCAAATATAATAAAACTATTCAGTTACAAGATATAACTGAACAAACAAGAAACTAAAACAAAGACCAAACTGCTGCCGAAATGATCTCTATGTTACCTCAATGTCACCACCACCCACTACCCAACATGCTCTCATAACAAGCACACAAACCCTGGACCAGAATAAGAAGGAGGACCTAAAAAATATTTCAGGTCTACCAACACTAAATGGTACAAATAAGGTGTGAGATAAATAGACCAGTAAGAAACCACCAAAGATTCCATACCTTTCCTTTTTTGAAAACAGTCCATAAACACTAGTTCCAAATACAGATATATAAAAATAAGTTTTTCAAATTTTAATAGATAAACACATATTTTTCCTTTTTTAAAATATAACAAAACACTCTTTATTTTCAAAGATGCTATCCTTTTAGAGACAAAAAACCAAACCAAAAACCCAAGTAGACAATACCAGGTTGGGCTAAAAATAAACAAACAGTGCAATATGGGAAAAAAATATAATAGAAAGTAAATAAGAAAAAAATTAGTAACCATGGGAATCTTTTAAACATAACTAGAGAGATCCATGGACATACTTGGTTTGTAACCACCTAATGGTGTATGTTTAATCCCCATAGTCAATAAACAACTGCCACCCAAACTGATTAATCCAGTAGAACATCTGACCTAGACTCTCAGCTAATCCAGGGGGTACCAACCCATCTAATTGTGGATGATCAATAACCATCACTTGACCCTCTAAAAGACGTCTAAAAACCCATGGTAAAATTATACTCTTTCATTAGGAGGATATTGTACGCATGACTCACCTTACCTGACATCACCTCACTTGCCTACCCAAAAAAAATGGACACCAGCGATACAATAACCCATATAGGTAAATCCCTCTATAGGATTCCCATCATACAATAATCCATTAAAATTTCCAACCAATCCATCACATCACATGATCTTATAAAACATTATTAAAAACATTAAAATATTCCAACCGGGCATTTACACTTTAAAAATAACATTTCATTTCTAAAATGAAAGAAGGTTCCAACCTAGCCTTTAATGATATCAACTCTAATATATAACAAAAATACTCAAACCACTTTCAAAAAATTCTTATGAAATTCTTTCACGTGGAAGTCCAAATGGGACCTCACTCTCTAAAACCGATTTCGTTCCCAAAACCATTTCTAAAACCAAGAAGAATATATATAAAATACCCAAAGGTTCCAAACCGGCTCTCATAACATTTATAAACAAAATATTTCTCAAGGGTATATGTAGGCCATACATTTAAATATAATTTAAGAACCACTTTTATGTCATTTGGGAATCATGGAACCATTTTATAAAAAGGGGGAGGAATAGAAGATGGGAAACCTTTTTAGAAAACCAAATTTCAAGGAGAAAACCACTTTTAATGCCACCATCATTTGACAGCTCATACATGTGTGCAATGTGTACACTAATAGATGTACCAAAATCCAATAGAACACTCCATATTTCCATGAAACCCTTTAGAAATAATTTTCAAGAATATCAATTTCTCTAAACAAAACCCAAAATTTTTACATAATTGAAAGATTATAAATAATCCTTTTATGAACTATGATAATCCTTCCAAAACATTTCACCTTAACCATCAAGCCATATAAATTACTGATTCACACAAACAATGTAAAATCCACAATTGAACCACTTTAATAAAATATTCCTAATGGAAAAAAACCACCCAAATCAACCAATTTTACGATTAAAACTTAAATGACATTTTATCAAACACACTTGATATATGCATACGTGGGTATAATTGAAGAATCAATTCAAAATATATTTTTAACAAATTCTACAATCATGAAAACACTACAATAAATTAACCAAGTGCCTCACCAGCAAGCAGGTCATGTTTAAGAATTAATTGAAAGCACCCAAGCATTAATGGATTTCATTGGAAAGGAAATAGATGGAAATGCCTGCCTTAGTGGTGTGAAAATGCAATGAAACTTCAATAGGAGGAATAATCAAGCCCGAGAAAATATACTCACACCCAAACTTCCAAGAAAATCGAACCAAACATCAACCCTAGCCAGTAAGGTTCAACCAAGAGAGGAAACCCCCTATGGAAAAACCTAGAAATAGAGAGAGAAGGGACAGGGGAGGGAAAAAATGGACAAAACCCTAAAAACATACCTTTAGAACTTAGATATACAATCATAGAGGAGGATCCAAGGACAAGGGGGTTTGGGACCCCTTCGTTCACCAAAACCGACCAAGTGGGAGGGGTTTTAATTTTGGGGTAAAAGGGAGGAGTGTAGAATAGGGTTTTTAATATTTTAAAGATTTTTTCTGATCACATGGTTTTCCCACATGGTTTACCAAACTATGCGATAATCGTATGGTAGCCACTGCCCAAGAAGGAACTGAGTACACAACCAACCCACATGATTTGAATGAATGTGATCAAACTGTGTGATAGCTTTTATCAAAATCCAACACCTTCTACACAGTTACCTGGGTTGGGCTTCACCGTTTACAAGCCATGTGCAGGCCAAAAGACCACCCAGACTTCCAAAAATTCAAAAAAGTTAACCTAGGATCAACTCGAACCTCAACCAAAAAGATCCAAGATCAAGAAAAATATAAAATAAAGGAGTATCCATGGTTGGGTTTGATAATTATCCCCACAATAGACACTTTATTCCCCTAGAAAGTTATCCAGCTGAAAGACAATCAAAACTCGAATCCATGCATGGTCAAAACCAAGATAAACAACAAACCTTAGGGTAACCTTTCTCTCCACAATTCACACCCGACTGATTCTAGAGAAAACTGAGGCACAAATTTTAATGGGAGAAAATGATAGGGTCCTATCTACCATAATAAATAAACTAATATAAACAACATTTAAACCTCCAACATGACAACACCTACATGGGAACTTTATAAAATCCCAACACCACTGGGACCGAGAACTCCCAATGCGAACTACTATAACTTCCTTAGCATGAGAGAAATGATACTACTACCATAACTATAAATCTACCACACATTATAGAACCCCCGAAACTCAAAAAAATTCCTTAGATCTAGAACCAGACAATGAACCCAGACACATGCTATAACTCAACACTCTGCATGGCTCAAAATTTCCAAACAAGCAGAGCTGCAAACTATGACCCGAACTAACCCGCATAAGAGTTAAACACACTCAAAGAAGAAAGTATGATTTAAAGATCCAAATTTAGATAAACATAACCACTTAGATCATAAAATAATGAGTCCATCACACTTTTAAAAGAAAATTATGAACTTACAACAACATAAAAAACTATAACAAGGAAACTTTAAACATCCCCACCCCAACACGGGGAAAAAAACGAGGCCAAGGTTTCACACACCCCTGAAAACCATTGACTATTCCTAAGATTCACTCTGTGGCATGTCGTTGGAGCCCTGATGACAGAATAATCTCCTGTCTCACAGTCAAGAACTAACATCCTCCAATTATAATGTCTTCTTTGGGTGATGCTTCCTAGAAAACTTATCTAGATGACCCAGGCAGTGACAATGATGGCACGTCTTCGGAGGGATGCATCATAATAGCTTTGGGAGTTCCCAAAAATCTGAGGACATACTCTACTTCCAAAATACCATCCACTTACTCTAACAAATCTCAACCACTATGAATAATAGGAAATAATCAAGAAGTATTAGAAAATAGGCATGAATCATTAAAAACTTTGGGGACCATTTTAGGCGGCATTTTCTGAACAATATGATAAAAACAAGACCAAAATCAACATCAACCCAAAACACGATTGGAAAGAACATATCAATCCAAAAAATTGGCTCACAATCCAATCAAATACAAAAAAACAAAAAATCCTCACTTCATAAACCACGAATTTCATTTGAATTTCAAAACCACATAATTCTAAGGCCACATTCTGAATACAAAATCCATTTTTCACAAAAAAACCCACATTCTAAAATAAAAACCAATTTCTAGAATCATTTTCCTCTTTCAAGACCACTTTTAAAAAATAATTCCAAGACTTTGAGTTCAATCACCCACCCATGGAATCCCATGAACTATCACATATGTGTCTATCTAATTCCATCCACACATTCCAACTTGCACTTTCCACACATACCCACACATAGGTAAATGTTCATAAGGAAAATTGAGGGTTACACTTACCATTTTATATTTAAATCCCAAGAATTCAACAGATTTTCAATCCAAAAAAATTTACTTTTAAACTCATTTTACCAATTTGAAAAACACTTGAATGAAATCATTTTTAAATTAAAAAATAGTTTTTATTTTATAAACTTACTCACATCATCCAAGACCGAGATGAAGCATGACTCACACCATTCCACCAGAATGAGTAACTAGTGTCTATGCCTAACTTGGAAACATGGTAGTGAGACATTACTCAGGTAAGAAATAACCCTAAGAGGACATTGAACCTCACACCCAGACTCCACATGGGTTACTACTCTGTGTGAGGTCACAACATGACACCATCTTTCCTCCATTAGCATTCCTCAATCCAAAACAATCCAAAAAACAAAGCAAGGACTCAAAACCTGTACTAACCCTCGTAACTCAGGTCTCTTCATGAGTAGTGGTGATCAGAAACCAACCCATAACCTACTTCCTGAGCCCAAAAAATCCTAATATCTAACTACTTTAAACCCCAAATAACAAGGTCCTCATTTGATACCATTTTGTCATGAATTAAGCTTGGATGCCATCCAACCCAACACCTGACCTGGTTTGCAGCATGTTCCGAAGGGTGTTCCCGATCCCCACGGGATGGAAACATGTGCCGAGCATCAAATACAATCCAAAGGGAATGATTTCATCCAAATAAACTAGGATAAAGGAAAAAAATAAACCAAATGATTATGCAACAATGACCAAAAGCAGAATCTCAAAAAAATATAATAAAATGATTTAGTTACAAGACACAACTGAACCAACTAGAAACAAAAAAAAAGACTAAACCGATGAAAAATTGATCTCAATGTGACCCCAAGGTCACTATCATACACCACCCAACCTGCTACAACAATGAGCACATGAAACAAGAACCCAAACAAGAAGGAGGACCAACAAAATAGTTCGGGTCTACCGACACTGAACGATACAAGTAGGGCGTGAGATAAAAATATATATAGGAAACCACCAAAGAATCCATTCCTTTCCTTTCCTGAAAAAAGTCTATAAATAGAATTTTGAAATAAAAATATATAAAAATAGGGTTTTTACATTTTAATAGATAAACACATATTTCCCCCTTTTTAAAACAGAACACATCACTCTTTATTTTCAAAGAGGCTATCCTTTTAGAAACCAAAACCCAAACCAAAAACCTAAGAAAAAATACCAGGTTGTAATGAAGATAAAAAAATAGTGTAATATGGGAAAAAATATAATATAAAGTAAAAAAGCACAAAAAATTTAGTAACCATGAGAATCTCCTAAACATCCCTAGAGTGATCCCTATACATACTCAATTCGGAACCACCTGTCAGTGTATGAAGAAGTCCCATAGTCAATAACCAATTGGCCTCCCTAAACTGACCAATCCAGTGGAACATCCCACCTAGACCTTAATCTAATAAAGAAGGTACTAGATCATCTAATTGGGGTTGATCAGCAACCGTCACTCTAGCCTCTCTAATATTCCAAAGAAACTCATGGTAAAATTATACTGTGTAAGTAGGAGGCTGTCACACTCTTGACTCACCTTACCTTTCATCACCGCATTTGCCTACCCCAAACATGGACACCACCTATACGAAAACCCATATAATTAAATCTCTCTATAGGATTCCCATCATACAATAATTCATTTAAAGTTCCAACTAGGCCGTCACATCACATGATCTTATAAAATATTATTCAAAACATTCAAAGATTACAACCGAGTATTTTCACTTTCAATATAACATTTCATTTCCAAAATGAAATAATAATCCAATTGCGACTTCAATTATATCAAATAAAATATATAAAAATAATAATTAAACCATTTTCAAAACATTCTTAATAACTTCTTTCACACGTGGAAGGACAAACAAGCCCTCACTTTCCAAATCCAATTTTGTTCCCAACAAAATTTCGAAAACCAAGAATAAAACATATAAAATATTTAAAGGTACCAAATAGTCTCTCATAACAATTAGAAACTAAACATTTCTCAAAGGGATATGAAGACCATACTTTCAAATAAAATTTAAGAATCACTTTTATGTCATTCGGGAAGAATTGAACCATTTTATAAAAAGGGGGAGGAAGAGAAGATGGGAAACCTTTTTAGAAAACCAATGTTCAAGGAGAGAACCACTTTCAATGCCATCATTATTTGAAAGCTCATCCATGTGTACACTCCATACACCCATGGATGTTCTAACATCTAATGACATAATCTTTATGTCCATGAAACCCTTTAGAAATAATTTTATAGAACATCACTTTCTATAAACCAAACCCAATAATTTTAAATAATTTAAGGAGTATAAATAATCCTTTTAAAAACTACGATAAACCTTCCAAAATATTTCACCACAACCATCAAGCCATATAAATTACCAATTCACAAAAACAATGCCAAATTCGTAATCCAACCAATTCAATAAAATATTCCTAAGGGAAAACACCACCAAAATCATCCAATTTTACTATTAAAAATCAAATGAAATTTTATTAAACATATTTTGTTTATGAGTACATGGGAATAATTGAAGAATCACTTTGAAGACTATTTTTAAAAAATTCTAATATCATGAAAACACCACAATAAATTAATTAATTGCCTCAGAATCATGCATATAATGTTTAAGAATTAATTGAAACCACCCAATAATTAATGGATTTAATCATAAAGGAAATGGATGGAAACACCTATCTCAATGGTGTGTAGATGCAACAAAACTTCAAGAGGGGGAAGAACCGAGCCTGAGACAAATTATGCACACCCTAAAATTCAAGAAAATCGAACAAAACATCAACCCTAGCCATTAGGATTATTCCAAGATAGGATAACCCATAAAGAAAACCCTATAAATATAGAGAGAAGGGAGAAGGGAGGGAAAATATGGACAAAAACCCTAAAAACCTACCTTAGGAACATGGAGATCCAACACTGGAAGAAGAGGATCCAAGGAGAAGGGGGGTTTGGGACCCCTTCAGGCACAAAAACTATCTAAGAGGGAGGGGGTCTGATTTTGGGGTAAAAATACAGGAGGATAGAGTATAATTTTTGATATTTTAAATATCTAGACTAATCACATGGTTAAGATTCACGTTTACCAAACCGTATGCCAACCATATGGAATCCATTACCCAAGGAAGAATCGACCGCATGAACAACCCACACAGTTTGACTAACTGTGCTCAAACCATGCAATATCTTCTTTCTGAATCTAGCTACTGCTGCATGGTTACCTAGGTTGGGCCGCACAGTTTACAAAACGTACACCAAAATCGCGCAGAGTCCAAAAGACCACTTGGACTTCCAAAAATTCAAAAAAATTAATTGGGGATCAACCCGAACCTCAACCAAGAAGATACAAGATCCTGAAAAGAATAAAATAAAGGAGTATCCATGGTTGGGGTGTGACAATGTGTTATATGGTGAAATATGTTTTTCTCACAAGGTGTTTGTTTTGGGCATGTAAATAGCCTATCCTAAGTTTTTTTTCACGTGGATTGCAATGGTGTGATCCTGTTGTCCATACATGACCATTTTTAGTGAAATATTAGTGTAATTAGATTTTAGATAGATGGATTGACGACAAGCCTCATGTGTTTGTCAAGATTTTGGTCAGACACATCGTGTACTTTTGGAGTACATGAGAACACCTAGGGGTACACATGCATAGCATAGTACCCAGTCATGGCTAGGTACATGGACAAGTATGAGGCAAGGTCACATGCTATGTGGACCCCCATAAAGACTGAGTATTCCATCCAAAACTTCTTTATCTCGTATATCTTTTTTCTAGACCTAAATTTTGGACCATGAGAACATATCTTGAGTGTTTTTCTACGTAGAACGTAATAATGTCCTTCATTGTTCCTTTTGAGATACAATTCCAGATTTTTCAAGTGTGACAATTCTCTAGGTAGTGTTCGATGATGATAATGATCAAGCAAGATCATCAGATAAATTTATGACAAAGGTAGCACTCCCCTATCATACTAGGGATTGAGTCCACTATCCAAGGAGACGGTACTCCCCTATTGCACTTAGGCATGAGTCCATACTCATTATAAAGATATAGAGGTGTCACTACCCTATCCTACCAGGGTATGAGTCCTCTATCTATAGAAATGGTACTCCATTGTCACACTATGTCATGGGTACTCCATAATGATTATACAAATATAGATGCGACACTCCCCTATCACACAAGGGTGAAAGTTCTCTATCCAGGGAGACAATACTCCCCTATCGCACCAGGTCAATGTTCCTTCATACACATTGTATAGATACAAAGGTGGCACTACCACATCATACCAGGGTGGGGGTCCTCTATCCATAGAGATGGTACCCCCCTGTCGCAACATGGTGCATATCCTCCATACTCATTATATAGATACAGAGGTAGCACTCTCATGTCATATCAGGGTGCATGTCCTCTATCCATGGAGATGGTATTCCCATATCGCACCAGGGTGAAGGTCCTCCATAATCATTTTATAGATATAGAGGTGGCACTCCCCTATCATACTAGGGTGTTGTTCCTCTATCCATGGAGATAGTACTTCCCTATCACATCGGGGTGAAGTTCATCTATACTAATTATATAGATTCAAAGGCAACAATACCTTATCGTACTGGGGTGTAGTTCCTATATCCATAGAGAGGATACTCCCCTATCACACCAGTACACATGTCCTCTATATTTTGTGCATATATTTAGAGTTGGTACTTCCCTGTTATATTAGAGCATGGTTCATCTATATTTTGGAGATTTAACCCCTTAACTGTGCAACATTGTGGTGAGGTGTGGGTCAACCCCATGGTTACATCGATAGTTACCTGAGATGTCAGGCATCAAATATTGTCCCTTTTTAGAGAAGCGGGTATAATCAATGTACTTAGTTGGGCCGTGATATGTGGATCTTTGTTCTCTCTCATAGAGGTTTATTTTATGAATATATACGTATATATGTGTATTGGATTTCATTCCTCTATTGCTATAATCTGAGTTTTATACTTCTATCATGTCTATTATTTATACCCCTCTAGTTTTTGGGGGTGTCCCACTGGGTATGTATATACTCTCTCATGCATGGGCTTTTCCCACATGTTTAGTATCTTATAAAGATGATGGATATGTTGATGATGATTTCATAAGATCATAGGGATACCCAGGTGCATCTAATAGCTATGGTTGTTGGGTCTTGGAGATCTGGAGTAGGGATCTATTAGTATATAATTTTATACTTATTTTTAGGTTGGTACAACTTTTCTGGTTGGGAATGTATTTTTCCCCTTTAAATTTAGGATTACACTATCGTACAATATTGTACTCCCTAGAGGTTCTTACTTACATGAGTTTTACTCTTGATGTTACTGTATTTTATTTTTATTTATCTAATATTCTATATAGATATGGTTGGGTGATTTTGTACATATACTTAGGAAAAGGCCTCTCATATTAGTTATTCCTTTCAGCACCTGTTTCCATCCCTTGACCTATGGATCCAGTCTTGGGGTAATCGATGATTGTCCTTCTGCTATCCAGGTAGGCCTCAGTGGGTTGTGTCATAATAATAATGGTGCATCCACTTGATCCTTGAGAATACTAGGCTTCAAATGAGAAGACCAAGTTAATCTTTAGATATCTCATTAGTATCCCACTACTTCAAGGAAGTGTTCCCACCAGACAACCTTTAGCATCCCCTGGGTGCTAGTGGGATGTCCATCCTTGGAGAAACCCAGTATAATAGGGGTTTTGAGATACACTTAGTGACCAACCTCTGTAATTAACATATAGAGAGGAATCTCAGTGACAATAGAAATTACGGTAATAATAGAATAACCATTAAATCAATAGGGTTCATAATCCAGATCCCATGAACTATATATGAACGTCCTATAATGATATATGATCTTCTTAGTCCCATTGGAAAAGTATCAAGAAGTTCCTCTAGAAAACATAACTATATGAAGATTAACCCTGCGAAAGTATAAGAAAATATTGAGGGTGGTAAAATGCCTAAACCCACCACTACTACAACACCCACTCAGGATCACAGGTTTGGTACATGTTCTAAGGTGACAACCTCTACCATCTCTAAAAAAATCCATAACACACTAGGTCAGAGTAAGAAAAACCTTGGTTCACCCACAAGGTCCCCTAGGTTATTACTCAAGAGAGGCATCCTACTTGGGATCCTTGAGGTTCACCCACAAGTAGAGTTTTCCCTCTTGGGATCCCTAAATCCATCACATGAGCAGAGGAATCCCTCTTATGATCCTCAAAAACAATTTGCAAATGGAGGCATCCTATTTGGGATCCTCTAATTTAGATCATAGGTGGAGGTATCCCACATGGGATTCTCGGTCATAGTCATAGTATCAAGTAGGTATAATTTAAAGACCCCAAACCTAATACCCTAAAGTTAGTGGATAATTTATTTCATTGGATCCAGATACAAGGTATCACATCCCAAAGGAACAAATAGATTACTATTCTTATTAAACTTGATAAATACTTTAAATACACATTATAATTCCAAACATAAAATAAACAAATTTTTTTATTTGATAAAAACATATTTCCCCTTAGAATATCCCTGTATATCAACCACAAAGCACTTCCTAGTATCTTGGGTAAAAAATATAAGAAAGGGGTGAGCTCATATACTCAGTAAGGGTAAGTTTACAACATAAGCTATGAATAAATATTTCATAATCAATATATAAAGTCAAATTAATAAAACCATGCAATTTAATCAATAACTTTATCATAATATGGAATAAATAAATAATTGTCAAATAATTCCATATACATAATCACATGAGCTTAAAACTTTTCCATGGATATTATAACTAATAAAATAATCATATGGACATAAATGAATAATCTCACGATGAGGGAATGCATAATTTTATAAATTTAAAATATTCTATTAATACATTTTAAAATATAGTTTAAAACTATAGGTAAATACCCATTTAATTTTTCAAATAAATTTGTCTCATGAGACATGTCGATGCATTGAGGGTATATCTATAACTGGGCCTCACCCATCACAAATAAAGTCCAATAAATTCCTTATATGAAAGGTTTGAAACATAATCAACATAGACATTAGTATTGAAAAACTAACATATGAACTGTTAATACTTACCCCAATCAAATAAATATAATCATAAACCATCCTAAAGAATATGGTAATTGGTAATAAAATTTTACATCCTCTATCAAGCTGATCATAACCCATCCAAATAACTAATAAGGGTGACATAAATACAATATATCCATATTTTATCATAAGTAAAATAAAGGTTTTATGTCATTTATGAAAATAAATACCACAATAATGTCATTAAAAATATATTTTAGGAAAATAACCTTTTCACTTTGAAAATATGTTTTTAAAACTAAAATTTTAAAAAATATTTTAAAAATAAATTTATTTAAAAATATAATTTTAAAATTATAAAGTAATATTCAAAAAAATTATTTTTCATGATGGCTATAAATTCCATTCATGTCGTACATGTTAAGAAAATATTCCTTTAACATTTTCTGTAAAAGACAAATGGGCCTTGTTTAAAAAAAGAATATTCCTTTAATTTTTTTAAAAAATATAAAAATGGAATATATTTAAAAAATAATTTTTAAAATATTGAAAATATATTTAAATATTTTTTTGAAAACATTGATTTTGATGAAAATTGATTTTTGACCGAAGAGATAAATAAAGTAACATTTTTGTAAAAACATTTTCTCAATCAATTTAAGTACCAAAGAGTGAAAAAATGGAAAATTTACTTTAAATGTTCATTAATAACTATTTTATAATGAATTATATTTTTTGTATGATATAAATACTAAAATAAATCTCCCCATGGGAGACTTAAATAATAAAAATCCCAAAAAATGATGAGATTGGGAAATAAACCCTTACCACTTTGGTCACTTTTTTAATCTTAATACACATAAAATATATAACATCAAATGAAACTTTAAATACCATGAATAGAAATATATTCATGATATAACATACACCACACAATGGAATATGTGGTGAATATGGCATATGTATCACAAAAGTAAAAGTGAGATATGAAACCCTTACCTCATGTTTAATTTCCTTTTTTATGTATATGAAACTCATGTATAATAAATAGAGGTTTATTATAAATAAACTAAAGAACCATAATCATATATTTTATACCATATATTTTTTACTTATAGTATTTTATCACCTGTTTATTAATATTTATTTGTTAAAATCACTGTTTCGGGTAATAGTTGTTACATTTTTTATGTATGTTTTGGTTAAGTAATTTTAGTAATTTTACATTTATCTTTGTTCCATAATCTAAAAAATGTTAAAAATGAATTAAATATCATAAATATTCATTATAAATTAAACTATGGTAATCTATAAAAGGTATATATAGAAAATGGATTACACCGTTCATGTAAATGTTAAGTTGTATGTTCCCAAGAACACTATTTCCATTTTTATCGATAGATGGAATAAAAGGAAAATCAATGTTAATTAATCTATAAAAAATAATTATTATGTTATATATTTAATTTATATTAATCAAATTAATCCTTATTACTATACATATAAAAATAAAATTTAAAACATTTTAGGTTGCTACGTGGAGGTGGTAGTCTACACGTACGTACGAGCGATATTGTTTTTTTTAACGGATTAGATTGTAAGAAGTTAGATGTTATATTTTATTTACATAAGTATATTTAGTTCATAAATATAACATATATTCATTAAAATTATCCTTACTAACTTTCATGTAAATCATAAGTGAAAAATGAATCCCATCACTTTGTGAGGTGGTAGTCCGTCGTACACATGAGCGACATTATTGTATCCTTACATGGAATGTTAAGTAAGAAGGTATATGAGATATCATAGTTAAAAATTTATAATAATTTCATAAATATAATAAAAACATTTTAAATCCATCATTATATCCATCATTGAACGTTGGGGATGGAAAACGAATTACAACGGTTCACAAGGTGGTAATCCTCCGTACACACGAACAATGGTTTCATTTCCCTTTTAATGGAAGTGGAGATCGATATGGGTTATAAAATTAAATTAATAAAAAATAAGTATATATTTAATAATTTTTTTATTATATTATCATATTTTATAATTATTTGAAGGAGGCGTGAGATGAAATAACATAAATACACATGTTTAATAATTTTACCTCTTCTTTGGAGAACCTCTTTAGGTTTATACCTAAAGCCTTCTTATAAGAGATTACTAATAGAAATAAGTCTTCTAGGATGTGGGAATGGAATTATGGAAGATATTTGGTTTGTTATTTTTTGAAACAAATATTTTTTTTGTAAGTGTGAAGAGGGAAATAGATTAGGTGGCCTCTTATAAGAGGGGTAGAGGACACATATGAAATTATTGAAAAGATAAAGTGACTCAAAGATGTTTATCATTACAAAAGCCTCAAAAATGGGTCATTATAAAAAATTATAGGTTATAAGGTCTAAATAAGATCATAAAAGGGGTTTTTATATGTTTTAGGTCATTTTTAACCCTTATCTTTATAGTTTAACCCCCCTGTAAGCCCATTTTTACCTTAATTGCAAAAACTAATTTTTAATTTTTTCACTATTCGTTATGGTAAAAAATTAATTTGAAAATATATGATAATGTAAATTATTATTATTATGAATATTTAATTCATTTTTAAAAATTAAATTCATATAAATGATGTAATTGGATTTAAAATTAAACCTGTAGGTGCGTCGAAAAAATGATTTTTACAGAGAAAAACTTTGAAAAGATTAAAATGTTTTTATATCATAATTCCATATGAAATTGATTAAAATGACCTAAATTAGTTATATTTTAATATAATTTATCTAAATTTACTTTAAAACAAATTTAAAATTTAATTTAACATTGTAAATAATTTAAATGAAAAGGTAGTTTTCATAAAAAATCAGTATTTTCACTATTCATCAAAAAAATTAATATTTTCAAAGAAAATCTCAAAAATTCACCCAAAGATAATTTTTACATATATATTTAAAAAATTAATTTTATTTCTTAAAATAAATTTTTTAAAAGTTGTAAAAATTAATTTTAATTTATGTCCGCAAAGTGTAACTAATTAACCTTTCATAAAAATTCAATTTTTCAGAATTCATTTCTTTATCTTCAAAATGGTTCTTATTTTATTTCTAATAAATGGATAACGATTGAATTTATTTTATACATGTGTAAAATTTATAATATTTATAATTTATTTATTCCTATTCACACCCACAAACTTAATGGTTTTGTTATAATGGTAATTCTTAAATAAAAATATTTTCATAGTATTGCATTTCATTTAAAACATGTTTTGCATATATCAAAAGATATCAAAGAGATTAAATTAATATGTCACAAAGTCTCGGTGTGTTAAATTCTCATCTAATATTTTTGTTTCATTTCATATATTATATAAAATATTATGTTCCTCTATTAAAATCTCAGTGTGTTACATTCTCCTCACCTTAAATAAATTGTATCATCTCAATTGTAAATTTGTCTTAGTAATAAAGTGTTTAAATATAACGACCCTATCCTTTTACACATTTAATTACTTTATTGTAAGAATAATTATCCTTCAAATAAAAACTAAGGATCATAAAGTCTCGTGTCTTTTAAAGACTAGATACATAATTCAAAATCCTGAAACCAAAATAAAAACAACTTTTATTTAATCTTCATAATGAGCTCATAACACCCTTTTAGACCTTAAATCTGCATAGGATAAGCTAGGGAATATATGAAAAAAGGGATGATATAAAAATACTTGTAAGAGAATCAAAATAAGAATAAATCATAGTACATGGGTTAGAAGTCATAACATGATGACATAAAAATACATGGAAAACGAATGTATATATGGATTCATAACATATAGAACATGGGATCATGTAATCCTGGAATCATAGTAATGTAGAAGAAACATAAAACATAACATAATCATGATTTGAGGCTCATTTCACATAGAGTAACATGATTCAAGGATAACCACCAATACTGTTGTACATGGAGCATGAGTCAAGGCTAACCAACATGATCACTGCACATGACATCTCATTAAACTAAAAATTACCCAATACATTGGAGATCTATCTGTGTGCACCCATCATAACATGTTTGTAACATCCTGGACCTGGTATCCACTCAACAGTGCCTCGAGCCTGGTTGGTCACAAGGCCTCAAGCACATCTCCCCAAATGCCATAGGATATTGACTAATAGTGAGGGACTAGGTGTTTCAATAAGGAGACTGTGACCTCATCACCTGAGTATATCATAATGTAAGTCAATAAAATATAGATAAAAAAGCAGATACAACAAGAATATAATATATAGATAAATAATATAGGAGTATAAAACAAGCCAGAAGTGTAGAATATTCAATCATGAAAATGTTACATGTCATATGTTTACGAAAATAGCCAAAACAAGTACACAACAGTATGTTACAATGCATGTATCCAAAAACCAAAAAGAACAAAAGTGCTATCTTTAAATAGCATCACAAGCCTCAGCTTAGTACCATGCTCCCCTTCTCCAAAGAAATAATCAACAACCTATGTTAGACCACTTTCCCCTACCATCTCCTACAACTGGGTCTCCAAGGAGGCCCAAACATGGTGTGAGATAACATGCCTATAGGTAACCACCCAGAAGAATATACATTTCAGTTGTGCAATATAAACTATGCAGTGTTAGTAAAGTAGGTAAGCATGTGCCAAAAGTAATGTTCCCATGGAACGTAAACCACTAAAATAAATAAATACCAAATAGCCTCTCAAGTCTTCATGCATAAAAAATGTCAAGCTTCTAAGAAAGAAGATACAAGTAATATAAATAAACAACATGTCCTCACTGTAATCCCATACATATCCTATCCACATGGGCTTTCTGTATAATGAAGTGAATTGCATTTCCATGGTTGGGCTCTATGTTAAAGTCTTAGAAAATGAAGGTCTAGATCCTAGGCTTCAAGAACTAAGGAATCCTCGTTGAGTCCCAGGATCATCTCGGTGGAAAATTGATGTAGGCACTGGTTGGAGTCCTTGGAGTGTGTCACAATGGACTTGACCTATGCGAGTTAAAGCATGCCAGATCGAAGGGGTAGGAAATTCCAAGGAATCCTATGGAATCAGGAACCATGAATCATCACTACTCAAGGTGTCCACTACCATGTTCAAGATCCATGGAGAGCTATATATAGCATATATACAACCATCTATATATTTCATACCATTTAATAATTCAATTCCATATGAGTCTACCTACTCAAATAAACAATTTCATTCAATTCCATTCAATTAGTAAAGCTACTCATATAATCAATTACATCTCATGAGTATACCCACTAATTTACTTCATTCTCATTTAATCAAGTCACATGGGTATACCCACCCATTAATCATAATCACTATTAAACAAGCCACATGGGTATACCCACCCATTTATCAAAATTGCAAAAAAATCCATTTAAGCAATTTAATCAAGTTAGGAATGGAATATTATGATAACATAAGGAAAGGATGTATAAAATATCCTAAGAATATAATTAAATCCCATTTAATTATTATTGATCTCATTAAACTAGGAAAACTCAAGGACACACCCCTTGAGTGGTTCATCAAAGGTCAAAACCAAAGAAAAGGCATGTCTCACCCCATGGGTGGCCTTGAGTTGAGGAGAAACCCACCAACACATCTCAAGGAACTAATGAGAATCCCTAATATGACCTATTTCATTTAATTCAATTATCTAATTCAATTTTTGGGTCTTGCCGAAAAGTTCGGCGGTCAACATAATGGTCAATAGCGCTATAAATTATCAAAACCAAAATAAAATTATAGACCACCTACCTTAGCCTGGTAGTGGAGTTCTCATCCAGTATCAAGTCCTTATTTGACTCATATTAGGAGAAATATGAAGAATAGATGAAGAACGATAAATTAGGGCATATATGCCTAAATCCAAATAGTGCATTTGATAGCCAAAATAATTGATAAAGGTTAAAAAAGAATTTATATCTTACCATTTTGGATCCTAGGAGACAAACTATGCTCGAAATGTAGATCGAATGGTGAACATAACTCAAATCCAAGATTAGGTGAGAGAGGGAGCTCTCAAAAGTCACCTTTGTAGTACGTGGGGTGAAATAGGATTTTAGGTTTATAAAAAAAATAATTTAACTAAAAATTAATAAAAAAAATATATCTCGGGCATCATGGTTTAAGTTCACATTTTGAAAAACCATGCGCTAACCATGCATAGATTCATATAGGCCAATGGTACCCAAATGGTTTCCTCGAACTATTTACAAACCATGTGGAAACTATGAGAAAAACCATTGTTAAGATCTTCTAAAACTATAGACCAGTCCACAAGGCTATGCACCTTTCCTTGTAGGGTTTCCTTAAACCGTGTAGTCTGTACACCCCATCTATCCAGCCTCACGTGGTTTTTAAAAATCATGCAGCCTTCCCCACATGGTTTTTACTAACCATGCGCCTGGCTAAAAACATCTCAAAATTGTTTTCTAGGATCCGAATAGGCCCCGAACACCCCTGAAACCTCCTTGAAATCAAAGGGTATTCACATTAGAACACATTTAATCATTTAAACTAAAAAAAGAAGGGATTAATACCTCATATGAAAACTTGGGTTCTTACAATATTCCCCCTTAAAGAAAAATTTCCCTGAATTTCACAATGAAGGGTGGTCAAGATTTTTCTAAGAAAAAATCTAGAAACTGTTTGTATACGTCGGCCTCCCACTCCCAAGTTTCATCCTCTAAATGGTCTTGCTTCCATATCACACATACTAGAGGAACTACCCAACCTCAAATAACCTTTGTTCTCTTATCAATGATACAAATCAGATGCTCCTTAGAGGATACATCAACCTATAACTCAACCTCCTTAGGATGAAAAGCATGAGATGGGTCTGAATGATAGTAGAGTAGCTGAGATATGTGGAAGAAGTCATTCATGGCTCTGTACCTTTTTGGTAACTGCAACCGATAGGCTACCAACCCAACTCTGTCCATAATCTTGAACGTCCCAACATATCGCGGTGAAAGATTACCCTGTCTCCTAATTCTCCCATGTCCCTGACTTAGTGAAACATGCAAGAAAACCTAATCCCAAACCTTAAACTCTAACAGTAGTCTGTAGAGAATGAAATATGATTTATATCAAGAATTTATAGTATCCATCTACTTCTAAATCAACTGAACCTACTCATAAGTCTCATACACGAGATGTATTCCTAGTAAAGCTACCTCATTTAACTCCGGCTAGAACAAGGGAAATCCGTATAACCTACCATACAAATCCTCATAAGGTGAAATCAATATAGTTTACCGGTAACTATTATTGTAGGTGAACTCAAAAAAGGGTATATGATTCTCCTAAGATCCCCCAAAATCAAGGACACATGCTCTCAATAGGTCATCCGACACCTATATCATACATTATGACTGGAAATTAGTCTAAGGGTGGTATGTGGTGCTTAAAAGAACCTATGTACCTAACACCATCTAAAAACTCTACCAGAAACAAGTCATAATGCAGGAATACCTTTCTAAAACGATAGAGCATGGGACCCCATGAAGTCTTACTATCTCACAGATGTAAAACCTTCCAAGCTCATCAACACTAAAGGTATCCTTTCACTAATACAAAACAAGCCTTTAAAAGCACCAGAATTGGCCTTTACTAGTAGTAGAAAAGCACTGAATACCTTAGCATGGATAAAAGTCCATGGATTTTATCAGTTCTAAAAGGCAATGAAAAAGGGTAGATTTATTAGTTCAAATAAAAGCACTTATAAATCATACATTTATCAGTTCTTTTAAAAGAGCTGATTAAATACCCCATTTATCAGCACTTTTATTTAGTGCTGATAAATATACCCTTTATCAGTGCTTTTATTTGCACTGATAAAAGTACAATTTATAAGCGATTTATAAATAGTTAATAAAGGGAAGATTTATAAGCACCTCAAAAGCACTGATAAATCATACTTTTATCAACAAATTTATTAGAGCTGATAAAGGTAAAAATTACAGTGCAATGTTTCAGCACACCTCATCACCAGCAACAGGTGTGGTGTGCTGCAAAAACACACTGTATTAGTAGAAAAAACAACAAAAATTAATAAAATAAGATAAAAATACTAAATTTAAATGGAATAAAATTTCTAGCACAAACACAAGAAAAATCAAACACTATTACATAGTATGCAAGTTTCTTTTTACTAAAATTAATGTAAATTTTGAATAAAAAGGTGCACTTGGAGTCATACTGGTCATAACATGAGTAAAATCAAGGTGTGAATGATTCCTACACATCAAAAATTACTTATGTATTTTTTCCTAATGTAATGAAACAATCAGAATGCATTATCTCAGTTTTGAGCATGTCAATTGTTTTTTTGATTTAAATTAATGTTAGTTTTAAATACAAAGACGCACTTGGACTCATAACAGTCACACCGTGCATCAAATTGTGGTTCAGTTGATCCCAATACACCACAAGTGACGTATGAATCATTTTACTAATGTAAAAAAACAATCTGAATGCATTTTCACATTTTTTAGTATGTGAGTTGTTTTTTTCACTAAAATTAATGTCAGTTTTGAATAAAAAGACACACTTGGAGACATAATGATCATAATGTGAATTTTATTGAGGCACATATGAATGATACACATAAAAAATGAAACATGGATCATTTTACTAAAGTATCAAAATAATAAGAATGTGTTTCCTTGGTTTTGAGTATGCTATGTGTGTTTTTTTACTAAAATGTCATTTTAAACTAGAAACACACACTTTGAGCCATACAGGTGGCATCGTTTGTGGGTTTGACATGAGACTTATTCATATACATCACAAATGAATTATTAAACATTTTACAAAATTATTAAGACAATCCAAGTGCATTTTCTTGATTTTTAGTGATTGATTTTTTTTATTAAAATGTCAATTTTAAATTGATAATAGACACTTAGAGTCATAACTGTCACACCATGCATCAGATTGACGTGAATAATATCCCTACACAACAGAAATGGAATATGGATCATTTTATTAAAGGATCAAAAAAATCTGAATGTGTTTTCTCATATTTGAGTATGGAAATTTTTTTTGATTAAAATTAATGTCATTTTTGAATAAAAATATGCACTTAGAGTCATACCAGTCACACCGTGCATCGGATTGAGGTGCGACTGATCCCTAAAAATCAAAAGTTATGTATGGATCATTTTTCTAAATTAAAAAAACAATATGAACGCATTTTCTTGGTTTTGAGTACACCGCATGTCATTTTTACTAAAATTACATTTTTAACTGGAAACAAGATCTTTGATCCATACATGTGGTATCATGTATCAGTTTGATATGAGACTGATTTATACAAGTCACAATTGAATTATGAATCATTTTCACAAATTATCAAGACAATTCGAGCATGTTTTCTTGGTTTTTAGTGAGTGACACTTTTTTGTATTAAAATGTCAATTTTAAACTGATAAGAGAAACTATGAGTCATACCAGTCACACCGTGCATCATATTGAGGTGCGGTTGATCCCTATACGTCGAAAATTATGTATGGATCAGTGTTCTAAAGTACCAAAATAATCGTAATGCATTTTCTCAGTTTTGAGTACGCCACATATGTTTTTTACTAAAATGTAATTTTAAAATGGAATGATGCAAAATGACTCTTATATTAAGTGACAAGTGTTGTGTGAACTTTTAAACAATTTTCATAAAAAAAAATCATGGTATGATCTTTATTCGACTTCATTGCCCAATAATTTTATTATTTGTAAGCCAACGCTTCTTATCCTCCTCTACCTCATTCTCCACCTCACTCTTTACCTCTGACTCCTCCTCCATGTTGGTCTCTAACTCTGACTCTGCCTCTGCCTTCACCTCTACCTCCACATTTGTATTTGACTCCAACTACATGATTTCTGAATAATTTTATTTTTTGCAGGTCAACGCTTATAAACAAATTGATTTCTTCCATTAGTCTTCTCCTTGAGAATGAGATTGAAAATAATATATAATCATTCTAACACTAATACTTTACACCCCAAATATATTTGGAAGGTAATTACTCATACTAGATCACAAATATATTAAGTAATCACCTAAATTTCTTTTCATCGTATATTATGACAAAAGGTACACTACAGACTCATCACTAGACAAATTGATTTCTTCTTTTGAGTAACTCTATTGTCAGCAATCTTGATAATACTGAGAAAAAATATAGACAAACAAATTATTATGAAATATATTTATGGAAATTATAATTACCTTCATAAATTACCAGTTGGGGGATGCTAGTATTTTCATGCTTTATGATTTCTCTTATAAAATTTCAAACATAATATCCACAATCGATATCATTATCTTATTTTAGACACCACAGAAAAATTGACCAAAATAAGTAAACTTTTTTCAAATATTTTTATAGTTAAATATTTATATATATACCTTAATTTGTTTCTAGTTGTAGTAATCCATAGGATTTTACTTTTTAGAAATCAACTTTATTCCATGATCTTGCATGTATTGAGTGACTGCCCTATTATAACAAAATTCTAATTAAAATACATATTGAACATATAATTTTAAGTTTATCTATATGATTTTGATTATACTGCATTAAATATTCACAATACACATCATGTGTGGTCGGTTGGTTGGAAATACATGTACTGAATCCAAAAAATAAATATTTGGGGTGTCTATGTTGACTGCTATGAGCATCCAGTATTGCCTAAAAGAACAAAAAACAATTAAGTAATGAAAAAATAAAAAATATATTTTATGTGATTAGATCATAGAGTTTTAAATTTTTGTTTTAGGTATCAAAAAGTGTCTGTCATCTGATGTTTTTTTTATTAAACACTTTGAGTAACTAGCCTTTTTTCTTCTCTATTTCTTCCTTATCC
The DNA here is from genome assembly GCA_963277665.1 of Viscum album. NCBI lineage: Eukaryota > Viridiplantae > Streptophyta > Magnoliopsida > Santalales > Viscaceae > Viscum > Viscum album. Next base: position 2,134,458,068 of record OY728148.1, read on the forward strand.
AAAGTAAATTTTGGTGTATAAATGATACATGGATTAATGATTACAAATTGTTCTTTGAATGTTATTCCATTTATATAGTTGTAAAATAAATTCTTGTACAAAATATAAATAGTTATTAACTGTAATAAACATATTTATCTCATTATTTGGACAGAAGTATTATGAAAATGAACCTTATTTATGTATTCTTGATAGATACACCCAACCATTCATGCTTGAGAATATCAGTTAGAGTCTCAAGACCAATTATGTCTTTAAAGGATTCTACATATATGTTTTCTTCATATTGAATGTAAGACATAGTTTTATATTTAAATGTGGTCTCTATATTAATTTTTATTGATAATAAATATTGCTTTGAAACTGGCAGGGAGAAGGTACTCTCGGATGATTGTTTTTTTTCTTGGTCGATTCACTAGATTTTCTTGATTCAACCTTTCGTTTATCCACCACTTTATTAATCTGTAATATCATAACTCACTTAAAACATTTATCATTAACTATTACATGTTTTTATATGATTTTTTAAAGATGTACCTCATGTATCTTTATAGGATTAGATGACCAAGATATGAAAGATCCAATGACAACTTTAACCATTGTAATATCCAGATTATCAAGTGGAACACACAACTCAGAAGTCAGATCATAATCTACCTTAATAACCACTCTCAGGTGATTTTTTGGGATTGGTTGATTGTGTAGTTGGTATCCTAGGATATTATACACTGTATCCATCACAACACGGTGATACATGGGTGTTGATTAATAAAAATCACATACAACTGTACCCTATAGAATTTTAGTAATATAAAGTTATCAGAAGTTGTTTGATTCACATTTAGAAGAATGAGTAATGAAAAAATTTGATTACCTTGGGTAAGGTATGAAATTAATGGGGGAATGACTAACCTCAAATCTAGTGGGATCATTTTTTTCATATGAATATCTTCGCTCCACCACCTGTTCGCTTTGATCCTTTGTTATAGATTAGTCTACTAAACCAGATTGTAAAATAATATATTTTAGTGAGTCTATTTTTTCCTGTATTCATCTCACCATATTATATATATCTTCATGTGGTTTTATATTATTGAAATATGTTTTAGGAGAGACTCCAAAACATAATCCTCTAACGTGGCCATATTGTTTAATCCACTTCAAATCTACTAAAGGTTGCTTTTCTTCTGGTATGGTCATTGCTGATTATTATGTCTAAACCATATAAAAAAAATATATAAATATTTATTTTTATGTAATATTGTTATAAATTATAATTAATTACAATTATTTCATAATTAAAAATTCCTACCATTCTTATTTTTTATTTTCATCAGATAATATACCATCCTTATTTAAACGAGCCTCCTTCCATAGCACATGACATGGGATTTAAGTGCCTTTAGATTTTGATTCATCAATATGAATATAAAAAAAGGAAAATATGTTGTTTCATATCACATTATTAAACTTTTATTGCTGATTTAAAATACATACAAAATTATTCTCTAATGAAGCGTACCCCATCCTTCCTTTGCGATGGGGGTACGTTGGTTCTGATGAACGTTCTTTATTTTTAGTACACTTTTTCTGTTTCATAAATTAATTTTTTTAATCAAGTTAAATAAATTAAGTAATGTCAAATAATATATTGTCAATAACAATGCATATGAAATGATTTCTCATTGTGATGATTACCAAAAGCAGTCCATGTTTTCTACTTTATAATGTGTGCATAACTATTTGGGGGGTGGGGATTTATTTTTCCCTCAGAATCCCAAAGGTGTAACTTCATTAGAAGAGTCTAGAAGGCTCTATGGGATTTTACAACAACCATTAAGACAAATTTATTATGAAAATATTCTAAAATAAAATAAGTCTATAAGGAATAATAAAAACTAAATCAACATTTCATTATATAATTTTTCAGTAATATAGAGAAACTATATTGTAACATTACTGTTATATATTTCTAAAGGATTTACTTTATTACAGGTTAGATGCGGTGCCATGAGTCAATATCAATCAACACATTCATCCTCATTTTGACCCAAAGAAATCTAATTAATGTTGTCATGTTGGGGTCAATAGGTTGGCCGTATTGATTCAAACCAACATTAAATTTTATACCCTCACTTATTGCCTTGACAATTTTATTCAAAACTGTGATGTTTCACCATTCTTGTTTTTTTTTTATTTTTTGAATCAACATGTTGTTGATCCCCTAATAATTCCATAGTTTCATCATCAATAGTCTATTCTTTCTCAGGATTGAAAATATCATCATGTTTAGAAGACATTTTCTGCACGAGTAATCAAACATTTAATTTGTCTTGAATGAAAACAATTCAATACAATTCATGCATAAAAGTTCACAATTGCATCCATATTTCATAAAAATTGTTACCGTCTTGAATAAATATACAATACATAAATACAATAGTACAACTAACCTTCACTACTATTATTTAATCCATCCTTAGATGGTTGATTGCCTTCCATCTCTTGATAATGGGTGGAAGGCTAGTTTGAAAGGGGGAGTCCAATCCAACATCAAGAGATGGAAGACAATCAAGTGTCTAAGGATTAAAGAGTCCTAGGAACCTACACTAATGGAATCATTAAAAAAGTCTCCCAAATTTAAGAGGAATTAGAATTCTTCCACTCTAATAGTTTTGAAGAAATGAATCTCACCCCACATACATTGGACATCACTTTTGTATACTCAAGGATTCATCACCTTCCAATTTTGGATATTTTTTTAATCCACCATATGATCCCTCCAATAACATACATTCTTTTAAAGGGTGATTTTTTAAACTTACGCTCAATATTGATCTAGAATTTTTTTACTCCTATAAATGAAATGAATCTATTCGATGCAATCCTAAATTTATTATTATGATATACTGCCAAAAAATCTTAGAGGAACCATAAATACTTACCATCATTGAAAATTATACCACATAGCTTGAAGTAGATCTAAAATTACCTCTAAGAATATCCTACTTTACGGCTGATAGTGATATCATTTATTGTAAAATATAATATTGGAGTGAGGTATTCCTGCAACTCAATCATATTCTATGATGAAACTTTAATCATACGCCACGACTACTCTCGCCAAATATTATAGGAGATATCATATTTATTTTATCATATTTAATAATTGAGGTGATATTGTATTTGTGATTTTACCCTCTATTTTTCACAGAAACCATGGATAGAGTCATATTTTATGATATCATAAATTTTATGATAAAATGTAGTTCAAATCCTTAGATTTTTTATATTTTATACCATATGATATATAATATCCATATGCTATGGATGAACAAAGAAATACTTTATACCATATTATATGATATTGACATAATACAATATGAAATTTATTTTTTCAAAAAACTAATAGATTAATACATTGTGTCCTTGAAGAAAAAAGTCTCTGATACCACTTATGAGTTTCAGGTTATCATCCAATGATCACGGAAGGAGTGCTAACGCCTTAACATAGTAATAAACAATGATCAAAGAAGAAGATAGGTTTGTCTATGGAATGAAATAATATGTTAATTACAATAGGGGGATCATATCTCTATTTTGTTCATTTTGGACATGGATAAAAAATTACATGACTTATAATACATAAAGATCCAACCATCAAAAGTATATTTTAATCATTTTTTCATCTCTACAGTTATTCACTATGTTAGATGGATTTTAAAATTATTTTTTATCATATAATTTTTTATATCTCTATCTTTATTATTAAATATATTAATATATCACATATCATAGTTTTATTGATCAATTATCCAACCATCGATAACTCACTTACTTTTGGGAAATACACTCTTTATATGTTGTTGTGTATTTCTAAGTCCATTTACCCAATGATTTCTCAACTCTATCCAATCTGTGAAATTTTTAAATAATTTATTGGGAATACTCATCTCAACGAAGAAATTCCCCATCACTCGTTATAACCCACAATTAAAGTTTAATATTAATCTTGAATTAAGTAAAAAACAAAACTCCCAAAACATGCATCATTATTTTTTTGGAACATGACTAATTAATTAAATATTTTTTTTGAATTCAATAAAAAAATTATTCATCAAAATCATAAATCTAAATAACCAATTTCATGGTTTAACAATTTACATGAATTAAAAAAATCTACAAAACATGTTATAATGATTTTAAACTTACCTTAGTCCCTATATGTTCATCACCCATAAATAAGTTCTACAACTAGGTATCCCTTAATCCTTAAAAACCCTTATATTTAAGCCTTTAGAATCTATAATATGTTGTATAAGATGAATTAAATTTTAGAAACTACCTAGATTTTGGAACCCTATATTATTCAAATGAAGAGAAAACCAAGGGGGATGAGAGGTCTTCTTGTTAATTTCGAGAGTAGAGTAAACTATCTATGCGTGTCTCTAGGAAAAAACGAGCTAGAAACTCAAATAAATATTAAAGGAGAATAATAAATAGAACCACAATCATTGTATTTCAGTAACGATGAGAAGAAATTTAGGGTTCATCATGTTTAAGAACATCGTAAAAATGAAAAACACAGAATCCAAAACATCAAAAAATGATAGAGGAAGAGTATAAAATGACATACATTGGATTATAGACTTTATTAATCCAAGAAAACCTAGAGGAGTCATGCCATTAGTAGAGGATTTTTGTGAGAGCTTGAGAATCATGAGTGACTGAGTCGTGGTTAGGGTTTTTTTAAATAGACCAAGGAAACTTTTAATAGCATTGTAAAAAGTGAACTGATAAAGATCCCTTTTATCAGTGCTGATAAAAGGAGTATTTATCATTTTTTTAGCATTAATAAATATCGATCTTTATCAGCACTAAAAAAACACTGATAAAAGACATAATTAACAGCACTAGCATTTTAGCACTGATAAAAATTTTATAATTATAACAATTTAAATAACTTCATTATAATTTTATAATTATTTAAATAAATTTATTATAATTTTATAATTATTTAAATATATATAATTATTTATTTATAATTATATAAATACTTATTTTAAAAGTAATAATTATTTATTTATAATAATTATAAATATAATAAATATACATTTATAGATGTATTTATTTATAAATATTTATTTACAAATATAATTTTAACATTATTAATGGATATATAATCTTAAAAACAAGTATTTTAAAAATGAGTGAAATTGAATAATTCAAAATGAGTACAGTTTAAAAATATTAAAAAAATAGATTATTTTTATTAATTAAATAATAGTTATTAAAAAAATCGATATATATATATATATATATTGAAGTGGATGAAGACATATTAAAAACACTAAAACATAGTAAATAAATAAATATATATATAAATAAATAATAGAAAATTCTCAAATTAAAAAACAAAATAAATAAAACATTAGAAAGAAAATTTTACTATTGAAAACAAATAAATAAAATCAACTGATTAAAAATATAATATATATTAAATGTTTCATTTTATAATGAAATTCTAAAATATACTAAAATTTTAATAAATTACATAAATATTAGGTGTATGTGTTTCTATATATTGTGTAAATATATTGGTGTGTGTTTTCATATACAAATACATTAACATATATATACGTGAAAAAAATTCAACACATGATGTTTGGCATAAGTTAAATTGAAAAATCAAACAACATTAGAAATAAATAAGACATTAATATGTTTTTAATTAAAATTATATATGTATATATATATATATTATAATTATTCATTTTATATATCTATATTTAATATATACTATTTATTTATATTTATAATATATTTATATATATATATATTAAATTTATTCATTTTTTCAAAAATTACTTAATTAATAAAATATTTCATATTTTTCTTAATTTACTCATTTTATTTTTATTTGTTTATATTTTCATTTTATTCTGAACCTTTATCAGTGCTAAAAATAAAGTGGTAATAAATTTTTCTTTTATCAGCACTAAAATAAAGCGCTGATAATGGTTACCATTTATGAGCACTAAAAAAAGCACTGATAAATGATGCCCTTTTCAGTGCTATTTTTAGCACTTATAAATAGATTCTTTTATCAGCACTTAGTTTAGCGCTGATATAGATAGAATTTATCAATGAATATTTCTTGAATTGATAAATTATAGTGCTGTTAAACATGTGTTTTTTATAGTGTTGATAGGCAAGAAATGAGAAACCTTTATGATATTTTCAACAATAACCCACATAGTATCATTACCTCAAGATGACCTCACTAAACTGGTCATGAAATCCATCACAACATCATCCCATTTTTACTCCGAAATAGGTAACTGCTGTAAAATTATGTCTGGTCATTAATGTACCGCCTTAACCTATTGACAGTTGGAACACCTTGTAACTAAACCAGCTACCTCTCTCTTTATACCTGGCCACCAATATTAAAGGTGTATGTCACGGTACATCTTGGAGACCCCAGGATGAACTGCCCAAGATAAAGCATGAAACTGTTACATTAAATCCTTGGGTATGTACCCTGGAACCCAAACATGACCATGGATATGAATAATCTCATCTTCTCATACTGTCCAACTAGGAGGTGGATCCTCACCTGCCACACTCTACTGCAGGACTGTGCCCTCAGATCCGATAACTGTCTCATCCTCACTCTATCTAGTAGGGCAGTGGTCATAGCTAAGGATGATAGATATGTCTATCCCTGAATATCATGAACCTCTAATTTCATCTCAAATAACAATGCCATAAGCTTCAACTTGCTACTGCCCTGCTGAACTGCATGTATTCGAGTCCTCCTTCTCAGTGCATTGGCCATTGATTTTCCTTTACCTAGTGTATAGGCAAGATCAATGTTGAAGGAATGAATGTACTTCACACATCTTCACTGCCTCAAATTCACACCACTCTGAGTAAATATGTACTTGAGGCTTTTGTGGTATCTGTGTACCCGAAAATGTCTCCCAGTAAGTAATGTCTCCAATATTGCAAAACATGAATAACTATATCTAACTTGAGATCGTGTTTCAGGTAATTCCTCTCATGTGGCCTTAACTACTGAGACCTTTATGCCATGACTCTATCCCCCCTGCATCACCACTTCTCCCATCCTATTACCTGATTATTTACAATACACAGTATATCTCTTTCCATGTTCCGAATGTTTCAAGACTGGTGCTGATGTTAACCTCCATTTCAACTCCTGAAAGGATGTCTCATAAGAATTTAACTGTACAAACTTCACACACTTCTTATTCAATACTTTCAAAGGTTCCGCTAAGCAAGATAAGTATTTTATAAAATGCCTATAGTAACCAACTATCCCCAAGAAACTCCATATGTCAAAAACATTCATGGTCTATTACCAAGAAACCACAACTCTCACCATCTATGGGTCCACTGATACTCCTGTCTCCGATATGATAAGACCGATGAAGTGAATCTGATTCATCCAAAAGTATAACTTTGTGATATTAACATTTAACTAATTATCTCTCATTATATTCAAAACAATCTCAAAGTTTTTGGAATGTTCATGTCATTTGTAAGAATACACTAAGATACCATCCACGAAAACCACCATAAAAGAATCCATGTATGTATGGAACACTTGGTTTATTAGTGAGATCAAAACTGTTGGTGTGTTCATGAGACTGAATGACATAACTAGATACTCATATAGATCATAACTACTATGAAAGTCTATATGAGGTATGTCTTTAGGTAGAACACATACCTGATGATATCCTGATCTCAAGTCGATTTTCGAGAACACTCGGGCTCCTCAAAGTCGATAAAATTGGTCATGTGTCTGTGGTAAAGGATATTTATTTTTAACCATCAGCGGGTTCAATTTATGATAGACTACACATAGATTGAGAGTTCAGTACACCTTTTTTAAAATATGTACTAGTGAACCCCATTGATAATTACTGGGTTGAATAAACCCTTTCACCTCCAAATCCTCTGGCTACCTCTTGAGCTCTTGCAACTTTGTCATAGCCATCCTGTAAGGAAAAATGGATACCGGTGAAACTCTTGGAACTATCTCGATGGAGAATTACACCTCTCTCTCAGGAGGTAAACCAGAAAATTCCTTGAGAAAGACATACCTAAAGAATTCAAACACTAGAGGAAGGTTCACCTGACTCACATCCTAATCATCTATATAAAGATTAGCAATCTGGGCTATCATTCCACATAACTCAAGATACTGTGGTCTAGCTCGGCTCACCTGGACTTCCCATTCACCCTAGTGAGTATACACTACACCCTATGGTGATGTGAAGGTCACCCTATAGTGATAGAAGCCAACATAATATTGATAAGATACTAGCCAATCCATCTCAAGGATGACGTCAGACCCTGTCATCTCATGTACATACAAATTCTAGACAAAGTGACATCCACCAAACTCAAGGAGAAATCCCTAACCTAGTGTACATAGTCTATTCTGATTACCAACGATGTTTCTATTATCATAATTCCCTCATAAATAAAAACAAAAATCCCAAGGATTTTTACCACCGGTGTAGATATAAAAATATGTGATGCACCTATATCAAAAAGATAAGATGTAATAGTAGAGGCTATTAAGAATTTACCTATCACCGTAGATAGTCTGAAACCCTTATCCTTGGGGGTAGTTCGTATAGAATAGATCTATCCTACACCATAACCCTATGATACAACCTCACTACCCAAAGTAGGCCCACTCTGATGTCTCGGTGTAAATGGTGTATAGATCCCATGACCATGACCACCAGTACCTTAGCCTGATCGGAAAACACTACTCTAGCTCCCTGCCCGATGCAGAGCTGAGGAAACTTCTCCTGAACTTGGTGCCAGAGATGAACCCCTACCACTCAAAATTTGTGGAAATTTCCTACAAAAATGATACATATGGCCCATCCTGCCGCAAGATCGACACTCAACTTGGTCACATTCACATTGAATCTTCACATGGACTCACCTTCCACACTGGTGAAAAAACACTAACATTCCAACACTCACGTCCTGAATGAAACTCATCATAAAGGAAGCCTCAAAATGGATCTTCCTTCTAGAATATGTAGAACTACTGGTTTGAGAAACAACACTTCCCTGCACTGCACCCCCAACTTCTATCAGGTTCTGATATGTAATCAGTGTTTGATTCACAATTTCAGTGATATAGGTCACCCTGAACACATTGACCTGAGATCCGATAGCATGCTAAAGACCTTCCTTGAAGCTCCTCACAATAGATATCTCATCAGTATGGTATGTCGGTGCAAAATGCTACAACTCTATAAAGTGTGCTGAGTAGTCCATAACAGTTATAGCGCCCTACTCCAGACACATGAACTCACTGGCCCAATCTGCTCGGAGAGTCATGGGGTAGAAATAGTCATAGAAGCAGGTTTGAAAATCCATCCATCCCATATCTTGTAGCCCATTATCCCAGTTTAGAACATCCCACCAGGGATTTGCTGCTCCACATATCATATATTTGGTGAGCTTGAACCTCCTCTCAAGAGGTGTCTCAATATGATCGAATATAGATAGTGTGGTCTCAAGACACAACTTAGTATCCTGTGGACTTCTATCCACAAAAAACATAGGATGCTATTGCTGCTAGAACACCCATGTTTTCTCAGACATATATAAGGCAAGACGCGATGATCCCTAAAAAGTCTTCATGTAGCAGAAGAAACCCTTTGAGAAATATGCCTCAGCACATGTGTTCGAAATTGAAGTTGGTGCCACATCTAGCACAAAAGGAGGATCAACCAGTAGCCCATTTCCCACCACCTTCATAGTTTTATCATCACCTCCCTCCTAGTGTATTACTGGAGGTCTTCATGGTGTCATGCCTCTAAAATTAAAAATCCATGCCTAAGAAAAGAACAAGATCAATGTTCACAACTAAAAAGTGTAACACATGTCAAAACCCTGCAAAAACAAGTCATACCCCACAACCAAATCCTAAATCTAGTACTATAAAAAAGAACAGTCACAACACAACTAGAAACACTGCCTCTTTCCCACTCAAAAGATGGGTCTTGGTCATGTTTCTGTTTATCATCTCAAGTTTTCATTTCATTTCCATTTGAATTCATATCCATTTTATATTCCATTTCCAAAATTCAATTATTGAAGAGGTTCAACCAATGTTTCACCAATTCAAAATCCATGAAGGCCCATAAAACCTCATGTACCCAAAATTTAGTTCCCATTTAATCCATACATATCAAATTGACTTTAACAACTAAATTTAAAAAGGTGCGTCACTTCCTATTCCATAATGTACCATGCACCTAAATAACTAAAATATGGCGTCAATTCTCTATTAAATATAAAAATTCCATCACAAATAGAAAATATAGCAATCAAATCACCTATCACAACAACACACATAAAGTAATATATCTTAAATGGCATGTCATAATGCATGACATGTGATTCTAGCAAGTGACTATATGACGCATGAGATGTAATACCCTCATTTAATTGGGTTGGAATAGAAATAGAACCCACAATTATATCATTAGTAACATCATAATCCAAGTGCATCACCCAATGGTGAAATAAAAATAACCACAATATCCAAAATCTAGAAAATTAGAATTCTATTCAAGGTAATTTGGATTTTCCTAGTACACGAGGTAGCTACTCCAAGGTAGATCTCATTACCAAGTTCTATTTTTCTTCCTATCCTAGTATATTGTCTCCAAATATTAAGTAAAATAAGGAAATTCACTATGATACCACTTTGTAACATCCTAGACTCGGTATCCACTTAATAATTCCCTAAGCCCGGTTGGTCACAAGGCCTCAAGCTCATCTCCCAAAACTCCAGAGGCTACCAACTAGTAGGGAGGGCCAAGGTGTGTTAGTGGGGAGACTATTCCCTCATCACTATAGTATATCACATTGAAAGTTAATAACATGTAGATAGTAGAAGTAAATACAAAAAGTAGACATCAGATAGATAAACACGACATGAATATAAAACAAAACAGAAGTGTAGCATATTAAATCATGAAAATGTTACATGTCATATGACTTGGAAAACAACCAATATAGATACACAGTATTATGTTATAATACATGTATCCAAAAACCAAAAAGAACAATAGTTTTATCTCTAAATAGCATCACAATCCACATATTGGTCCCATGATCCCCTACTCCAAAGCAACAATCAATAACCTATATTAAGGCACTTTCCCCTACCATCCCCTATAACCATCTAATATCTTTGGGTCCCAAAGGATTCCCAAAAAATGTGTGAGATAACAACCCGGTAGTTAACCACCCAAAAGTCTATATATTTTTTGTACGTAATATAAAATATGCAGTGTCAGTAATGTAGGTAAGCATGTGCCAAATGTAATGTTATCATGGAAAAAAAACCATTACAAGTAAGAAATACCAAATAGTATCTTGAGGCTCCATTCATAACAGATGTAAATCTCTTAATATGGAAACTACAAGTAATATATATAAATAGAATGACATTTTTTTACACCCACACATATCCTAGCCACATGGCCTTGCCATTTAATAAAGTGAATTTCTTTTCCATGGCCATGATGTATGTCAAAGTCTCATACCACGAAGGGCTGGATCCAAGGTGTCAAGAACAAAGTAATCCTCATTGAGTCCCAAGGTAATCTCAGTGGAAAATCAGTGTAGGCACTGGTTGGAGTCCTAGGAGTGTGTAATGTCAGACACATCCTACACGATTCCAAGAATTCCAGACCCAAGGGGTAGAAAAGCTAAGGCATCCCATGGAATAAAGACCCAAGAAGCATTACTACTCAAGGTATCCACTACCATGTTCAAGATCCATGGAGATCCATCCATGGAATATATAAAACTATTCATCCATTTCATACTATTTAATAATTCAATTCCATAAGATTCTACCCACTCATATAAACAATTTCATATTCAATTTTATTCAATGACTATACCCATGTATATAATCAATTAAATATCATGATTATACCCACTCATGTACTCTATTATCAATTAATCAAGTCACATGGGAATACCCACCCATTTACCACAATTTTCCATTAAACACATCACATGGATATACCCAACCATTAACCACAATCCACTATTAGAAAATCCACATGGGTATACCCACCCATTTATCATAATTGCTAACAAACCCATTTAAACAATTAAATAAAGTAAATAATTAAATATTATGATAACATGAGACAAGGAGGTATAATATCTACTATGCATGTAATTCAATCACATTTAATTATAACTGATCTCGTTAAACTAGGAAAATTCAAGGACACACCCCTTGGGTGCTTCATCGATGGTAAAAACCAAAGAAAATATAGGGACCCAAGCCTTTTACAAATAACATTTCATGATTTTAAACATAATTAATCATCATAGTACAAGACAAGGATCGTTAAGTCTAGTGTCTTGGAAGACTAGGTACATATAACATAAAACATGGGGCTAAAAAACACTTCTTTATTTAATCTCCATTAAGATCTCTTAACTTCCTTTATGAACTTACATCTGCATAGGGTACTTTGGGGAACACATGAACAAAGGGATAAGCTAAAAATACCAGTAATATCATATAAGCATGGGAAAATATAAACATGGAATCATATAAATGTGGTATAATCATAAAACATTTCTTTATTATGGGTCGATGCTAACTGCCAATCCCATTTCCCATTTTAGTACGGGTCAAGGCTAACCGCCAATCCCATTTCATATTGCATCTCATGAGACTTAAGTTTACCCAATGCATTGGAGCGCTATATAGGCGCACCCATCTCAAAATTTTCATGAATATTATTTCCACATAAAAATTATTACCACATAAATAATCATACATAATCAACCATACATAAACATTAGGGTACCCATAGAAAGAAGTGGGTACCACAATCATGACATAAAGCATAATCAATAGGCGTATCATTAAAGTGTACATGAAATTAAGGGATCAACACATACAAGGACATTCATAAGGTAAAATAGGAATATAAAATGGTAAGGGATGTCAAACAGAAGTGAAAACATATAAGGAATGTATTTGAGAAACATTAACATTAAAACATTTTTGTGTGATTTTAAAGAAAATACTATAGAGATTTTAAATTAGAAAAGAGGAAAATATTTTATATAAAACTAGAATTGAACCAAAAAGGTTTTAATAATAAATATAGTGATTTTATAAAGATAATGGTCCCTTAAAACAGAAAAATATAGTGCACTTGAAATTGGGTAAAAATTCGGGAAGTTCCTTTAAAATGAGTGTGCTTATTGGGAAGTATCGAGGAGGGATTCACTTAAAAGCAAGTATATCCTTGAAAGATAATGAGAGATGGATATTGGAACATGAGTTTGGATAATATAAACAAAATTTATAAGTTTTACATAAAAATAAAGGACAACTAAATTTTGGTAAAAAGAAAGTTAGAGAAGCCCGAAGGAATAAAGGAAGTTCGGGTAAAATTTATTAAGATTTATTGGCATGGTATCAGGTGTAACTAAGAGGGATTGATGATAGAGATAAGGGGTTTATAATAACTTATAAAACATTAGGATAGTATGGGGTAGGTTCAAAAACATACCCCATCATTTGGGATTACACATAAAAACCATATCATAGAGGAAAATCTTGATTAAGAGAGAAATGGAGAGGATCCCTTACCTTAAATCCGTTAGTGTTCTCCAATTGTTATTAATGAACTGAATAAAAAAATTTGGATTAATAATTAATAAGTCTATAACCTATTCTATATTTAATTGATTTATTATAATACCTTTTAGTTCATTCAAGGCCTTCTTTATTAGTTATAACGTTCAATTTCATTGTTCGGGCTCGTTTGTTAACTTGGTGTTAAAAGATCAGTTCACTTATATTCAAGTTCTAACAAACATAAAAGATGAAATTGGTTGTCCATAAATGAAGTTATATGATATTAGTTAACATCTAGAAGATTAAATGGATTTAAATTTAATTTGGTTAATTATATTGAAGTCTAATTATTATATAAAACCATAGTCACAACCATTTTTGTTAATCGGTGGGTTCAATTACAAAGAACTTGTTTTGATTTATAACTTAATACCATTTGTACAAAAGGATTACAGAAATAAAAATAAGATATATTACATATATAATAATCTAGTTCAACTAAAAAAATGGTTTCATGATCATAATTAAATATTATAATAGAAATTGACAAACCTTTGTCCTTGAATGTGTTGAATTAGCACATCTCAAATGGTGCTTTCATTTCTCTCAAATAAAATGTGGGGAAAGGAGATAAGATAATGAAATATCCCATTAGCATGATAAAATTCCGGTACATTTATGTCACTGGATTTATCATACTATTTTGTTTAAGGAATGTGAGGAAAGGAACAAAAACAAAATAACTTAAAAGAAATGAAGGAATTGGAAAGAGGAATTTACCTCTTGAGACTTCCTCCTTTTAAAACCTCTCAAGGGGAGAGGTTTTGGTATTTTAAAGAGTCTAGGAGATTTTGTACGTGGGGGAGGATATTGGGGAGATATTTGGGCAGAATATTGGAAAGGAAAATGGTTTTAGAGGAGCGAAGAGAAGAATAAGTGATGGGGGTTTTTATAGTGGAAAAGAGAGGGGATTTCTCAATATAAAATTCATTAATTTATTATTTCCACACAAGACAAGGAATGGTAAGTCTTACTTGACCAAGAATAGTAATTTTATCATGTGATCCCAAAAAAAGTGGTCTTAAATCAGCAGAACATCATACATGACTCTATAATTAGCTTATTTAGCTTATTTTATAAATTATGATATTTCACTATTCCTAAAAAATTCAAGTATTTTAGAAAAATCCCAAAAATTCAACCTAACCATTTTTCTATGTGTAGAATCTACAAATGAAGTCCATTTTTCAAAAATAATTTTCTAAATATTATTATTTTAAAATTTAATTAAAATCATAATTTATTATCAAAAACCAGTTTTAAAACATTTATTTACTTATTCTAAAATATAGGTACATCATACTTTAACTTGAATAATATTTATATATTATCATAGGTAAGGTTACTATTTATTAGGGTATATCACTATTCATAAGGGTATGTTACTTTTCATAAGTGTAGGTTACTATTCACCAAAAATTAAGTTTTTCTTATCGGACTCCTAATAACTTACTGATTGCAATCGTGTATGTCAGATTTTCAAAATTCCAAACACAGAAGTGACAAAATTATCTTTAAAAGTCACTTAGCACTTTCTAGTTCATTATGTTGTGTTTTCATGTGATTTTATGACATATTTATAAGAAGGTATTTTCCATTTACAAACATTAGGTCGTTACATTCTTCCCCCCTTAAGAAATTTCACCCTCGAAATTTCATTTTACATTCTAGGCTAAAAATAGGTGGGGGTAATTTTCCTTCATTTCTTCCTCCAGTTCCCATGTCTCCACTTCGTACTTATGGTTTCACCATTGTACCTTGACCAGATGAGTAGTCTTGTTGCGTAGAACTTTGTCTCTATGATCCAAGATCTTCACTGGATGCTCCTCGTAAGAGAGATCATCCTCCAAATGTACCACCTCTGAAGAGAGTACGTGTGAAGGTTATGATATGTACTTACTTAAAAGGGATAAATGAAAGACATCATATACTTTTGACATGGTAGGTGGAAGTGCCAGTCGATAGGCCACAACTCTGACTCGATCACGGATCTCAAAGGTGCCGATGTACCTGGGACTTATCTTTACTTTCTTCCCAAACCTCAAGACCTTCTTCCATAGAGATATCTGTAAAAATACCATGTCTCTAACTTTGAACTCAAGGTCTTGTCAATAGTTATTTTCATAACTCTTTTGTCGACTCTAGGCTGCCTTGATATGCTGCTGAATGATTTTCACCTTCTCCAACATTTCTTCGACCATTTTAGGTTCTAGAAGCTTATGCTCACTGACTTCATCCCAACACGCCAGTGTTCTGCACCTTTTCCTATAAAGGGCTTCATATGGTGCCATTCAGATGCTCTAGTGGAAACTTTTTGTAGGATATTTTGACCAGTAGAAGATGTTGGTCCCATCCTCCATTTAATTCCATAGAACACGCACTCAACATGTCTTCCTGTGTATAAATAGTTCGCTCAGATTGTCTACTATTTTGAGGATGATAGGCCATACTGAAGTTCAGTTCAGTGCTTAGAGCGTGTTGAGGACTTTTCCAGAACTCCGAGTTGAATCTCGGATCACGATCGGATAAAATAAATAGTGGTAATCCATGTATCCTTACCACTTCTTTGTTGTAAATCCATGCAAGTTTATCCAATGATAAGTCCTCTCGAATCGCGATAAAGTGAGCTGTCTTTATAAGATGATCCACAATGACCCATATAGAATTGTTTCCTCTGGATGTCCTTGGAATTCCAGTGACAAAGTCCATGGTAATGTTCTCCCACTTCCATGCTGATATGGTTAGTGGTTTCATAATCCCCTTAGACTTCGGCCTCTCAACTTTCACTTGCTGACATACCATGCACTTTGATGTATATTCAGAAATCTCTCTTTTCATATTGTCCTAACAAAAGTTTTCCCGGAGATCTTGACACATCTTTGTGCTCCCTGGGTGGATAGAAAAGGTTGAGATATGTAAATCACCCAATAGCTCATTCTTTATCTCTGGATCGGATGGTACACATAATCATGTCCCAAACCTTAAAACTCCTTCCTCATCAATTTTGAAATCAGTGGATTTCCCATTTCTAACAGCATCCACACTTTTTTGAATTTCCACATCTTTTCTTTGAGCATCTATTATTTTCTCCAAGAGGGATGATTGATCAATCATTTGAGAAAGGATTTATGATGTTCCTAACTTAATTATTCCCATGTCCATCCTTTGTAAATCTAAGAAGACCGGATTCTTTTCAATTCTCATCATTGATAAAGATGTAGGATCCTTTCTACTTAGAGCATTCACCACCTTGTTTTCCTTACAGGGATGGTAGCAGATTAAGCAGTCATAATCCTTGATGAGATCTATCCATATTCATTGGCAAATATTAAGCTATTTATTTGTGAATATATATTTTAGACTATTGTGGTAAGTATATATCACACACTTCTCCCCATAGAGATAATGCCACCAGATTTTCAAGGCAAAGATCACAGCCGCCAACTTCAGATCATGCATTGGATAGTTTTTCTCATGGATTTTCAGTTTCCTTGAGGCATAGGCTATCACTTTATTAGTTTGCATCAAGACATAGCCTAATACCTTCTTATAAGCATCACTATACACCACAAAGAGTTCTCCACTTGTAGAGAGTGCGAGTACTGGCACAATGATAAGCCTCTTTTTCAACTCCTTGAAATAATCTTTACATTCCTATGTCCAGGAAAACTTTACTCTTTTCTATGTCAACATGATCATTGGGTTTGAAAATCATGAGAAGTTCTTCAAAAATCATCTATAATACCTAGATAGACTCAAAAAGCTATGGATATCTGTTATAGAAGTTGGCCTGAGCCACTCTTCAATTGACTTTGTCTTGGAAGGGTCCATGAATATCCCTTTGCTGGTGATAACATTCCCCAAGAATGATACTTCCTCCATCCATAACTCACATTTACTGTACTTTTCATACAACTTATCCCTTCAGAAAGTCTTTAACACAATTTTCTAATGCTCCTCATGTTCCTCCTTGCTATTGAGTATATCAAAATATCATCAATGAATACTACCAAAAATTTGTCAAGGTAATCTCTAAAGACTCTATTCATTAAATCCATGAAAATTGATGGAGCATTAGTGATTCTAAAGGGCATCACTATGAACTCATAGTGTCCATACCTCGTTCGAAAGGCATTCTTGGGAATATATTCCTTCCTCAACTTTAGTTAGTGATATACTGACCGAAGGTCCACCTTAGAGAAAAAACTAGCCCCACAAAGCTGATCAAACAAGTCATCTATCCATGAAAGGAGATACTTGTTCTTTATCATGATTTTATTGAGCTCACGGTAATCAATGCAGAGGTGCATTGATTCTTCCTTCTTCTTGACAAAGAGGACTGGCGCACCCCATAGTGAAGAACTCAGGCGTATAAAACCATTCTCCATATTCTTCTGTAATTGCATCTTCAGCTATTCTAGCTCTATGGTGTCTATTATGTAAGGTTTCTTTGAGATAAGCTGATATCCATGGATAATTTCAATTGATAACTCAAACTCTAGGTTAGGAGGAAGACAAAGAAACTATTCAGGGAATACATCAGTGTAATCCCCCACAATGGGAATGTCTTCAAGCATGATTCTCTCCTTTGTCTCAATCATTTGAGCTAGATATGCCTGCTGATAAGAAAAAAATATCCACACTTGAGATGAATATTCTAAAGGAGATTCATCTTCTTCCTTACACTTGTAAAGAATTAGAGGATTCTTTGGGATGTGAAAAGTGATCTACCTTTCCCAACAGTTGATGTTGGCTCTGTATAAAGATATCCAATCCATGCCCAAGATAGCATTGAACTCTACTAAAGGAAGTATGAAAAGATTTGATGAGAGGTTCAGTCCACAAACATTAACCAGGATAGAATTATAAAGCATAGATGCAACTATTTCCCCATTTGTTGTTCTAACAGATAACTTTTCCTCCGAATATTGAGGCGGTGTTTGAATAGTTCTACTAAACATGCAAGATATGAAAGAATGCATTGAACCAGAATCAAATAGTACGTTCACTATTCTTGAATGAATAACCAGTGTACCTGTCACCACATCATTGTATGTATCCACCTTAGCAGTAATTATAGCATAAGCCCTTCCTTGTTCCCTTGGATGCTGTTGTTGATTGCCTCCAAAAAACCTCAACTTAGGGAAATTGTTCGCATAATTCCCATTCTCCTTGCAGTTTTAACACTACACTGTAGGCTAAGTGTTGACTTGAACCTTCCTTTCTTATTATAAATTGGTGGGATTCTTCATATCTAGGTGATAGTTCTTGGCCAGATGACCAAAATTTCGACAATTTAAGTGATTCTTTGTTCCCTTTAGACAGTTACCAGGATGCTTCTTCTCACAATTTTTTCAAGGGAAAAATTCAGTCTTCTTTATATCATTGGATTTTTTTAATGAACCACCCATGTGGTTCTCCATTTTTCTCTTCTTGTCACTGGGCCCATGAGACCACTGAGAGTCTCCAATCTCCATTTCAACCTCCAGGGGACAAAAGACAATCTTCTCGTAACTGTCGAAGTCTTGAATCGCCAAAGATTTTTGTATACTCGGCTTTAGTCCGCTAAAGAAGCGATCCACCTTGCTTTCAGTGTTCATGACAAAGCCAGAGGAGTACCTTTAAAGCCTTGTAAAGTTTACTTCATACACCCTGATGGACTTATCTTCCTTCTACATGAGTCTGAGGAACTTTCTTTCCATCTAGATATGGAGGGTTTGAGGAAAATATTTTTTGAAAAACATCCTCTTGAATTCCTCCCAATCCATGGAATCAATTTCCTCTTGGGACTTTGTATTCTTGATCAGTGTCCACTACTGATCATCTTCCCCATCAAAATGATAGACTGCCAGTATGACCTTATGCTCTTCAGAGAACTGGAGGACATAAAATATCTTTTTAATGGAGATAATCCATTGTTCAGCAAGGAGGGTATCATAAGATCTGATAAACATGGGAGGCTTTTTACACATGAAGGATTCCACGAAAACTTTCTATTTCCTTGGAGAAGGAGGGTGTTCCTCTTGATTCAAGTTATTATTCATAACTCGATCCAGTTGAGGAAGTACTATCCTGAAGTTTTGAGAACCCACTCCCATCATATCAGGCATATCATTAGGGCAATATTCACATTTACTATCATATTGGTTGTTGGAATGTGTTATTCTATTTCCCGCCATTAACTAAGAAAAAGAACGTATAATTAGAGGTCTTGAATACTTAGCTATTGATTATAATAAGAAAACTTTGAACATAAAAGAATAAACTTATAAAGAATAATTACACCCTAACTTGTGATTCCTTAAGTTTAAATCTAGGTTATCCTTGATCTATTTCTTAACTTATATTCTTATGGTATTTTTTATCCCTTAATAATGTTTTTTACAAATCTTGTGAATCTACCAAAACATATCCCTTGGGGGTGTCGTAACCAAGAGTGCAGTAAGACCCATTGTCGTCACCATTTCCCATTCAAGTCTAGCTTAAAGCGGTGTTTTCAGGTTTTACCCCTAGATGCATCTATTGCAGAGGTACCTCTACCTGCTTGTATCCAGACAAGGATGTATTTTCTTGATAAACCACTTACTCAATACTTACCAAAATTCAAGAATGTTTTCTTATACTTAGTCTAATCCTTAAGGTTCTCACTAAAGTGATATATTGATAATCTCCAAAAATAACTAGACCATCCTCTGATACTAACTATAGTGACCCAATACTTTTACATATAACATTTCACGATTTTAAGCATAATTAATTATCAGAGTACAAACCAAGGATCATTAAGTCTAGTGTCTTGGAAGACTAGGTACATATAACATAAAACATAGGGCTAAAAAACACTTCTTTATTTAATCTCCATTAAGTTATCTTAACTTTTTTTGATCCCTTACATCTACATAGGGTACCTTGGGGGAACACATGAACAAAGGGATGAGGTAAAAAGCCTAGTAAAGGAATGAACATAATGAAACATCTTAAGAACAAGAGTTAGGAGGCATGACATAATGATATCCAAAGCATGGAACATATGAAATCATATCGTATAAGAATGGTATGGTATAAACATAGAATCATATAAATGTGGAAAAATCATAAAACATTTCTTTAGTACGGTTTAAGGCTAACCGCCAATCCTGTTTTCCATTTTAGTACGGGTCAAGGCTAACCACCAATCCCGTTTCACATTGTATCTCTTGAGACTTAACTTTACCCAATGTATTGGATAGCTATCTAGGTGAAACCATCTCAAAATTTTCATGAATATTATTTCCACATAAATATTCTTACCATATAAATAATCATACATAATCAACCATACATAAACATTAGGGTACCCATAGAAAGAAGTGGGTACCACAATCATGACATAAAGCATAACCAATGGGCGTATCATGAAAGTGTCTATGAAAAAAAGGGATTATCACATACATGGACGTTCATAATATTAAATAGGAATATAACATGGAAAGGGATGTCAAACAGAAGTGAAAACATATAAGGAATGTTTTTGAGAAACATTATAATTAAACCATTTTTTTTCGGTTTTAAGGAAAATAGTATAGAGCTTTTAAAATAGAAAAGAGGAAAATATTTTATATAAAACCAGAATTGAACCAAGAATGTTTTCATAATAATATTCTGATTTTATAGAGACAATGGTTCCTTAAAATAGAGGATATAGTTCACTTGAAATTGGGTAAAAATTTGGGAAGTTCCTTTAAAACGAGTGAGCTTAATGGGAAGTATCGAGGAGGGATTCACTTAAAATAATGTATATCACTAAAAGAGAATGAGATATGGATATGGGAAAATGAGTTTGGAGCATATGAACAGAATGTAGATGTTTTAAAAAAAATAAAATACAACTACATTTTGGTAAAAATAAAGATAGAGCAACCTAAAGGAATAAAGGAAGTTCGGGTAGAATTCATTACAATTTATTGGTATGGTATCAGGTGTAACTAAGAGGGAATGATGAGAGATATAAGGGATTTACCATCACTTATAAAAAGTAGGGTAGTACGATGGAGGTACAAAAACATACCCCATCATTTGGGATTACACATAAAAATCATAGGATAGAGGAAAATCTTTATTAAGAGAGAAATAGAGAGGATCTTCATTACCTTAAATCTGTTGGTGTTATCTACATGTTATTAAAGACATGAATAAAAAAATTAGTCTTAATAATTAATAAGTCCAGAACCTATTATATATGTAATTTATTTATTATAACCCCCTTTAGTTCATTCAAGGCCTTCTTGATTATTTATAAGGTTTAGTTTCATTGTTCAGGCTCCTTTGTTTATCAGTTCACTTATATTCAAGTTCAGATAAACATGAAGGATGAAAGTGGTTGTCCCGAAATGAAGTTATATTCTATAGGGAATATCCAGGAGATTACGTGGTTTTAAATTTAATTTTTTTACTTATATTTAAGTCAAACTATTATATAAAACCATAGTGACATCAATTTTTGTTAATCGGTGGGTTTGATTACAAAGAACATGTTTTTCTTAATAAATTAATACCATTTGTACAAAAGGATTAAAAAACTAAAAATAAGATATATTAAAAATATAATAATCTGGTTTAACCATAACCCAAATGATTTCATGACCAGAATTAAAGATTATAATAGAAATTGATAAACCATTGTCCTTGAATGTGCTAAATTAGCACATCTCAAATAGTGCTTTCATTTCTTTCAAATAAAAGGCGGGGAAAAGAGAGAAGATAATGAAATATCCCATTATCATGAAAAATTTCCAGAACATGTATGTTACTAGATTTATCAAACTATTTTGGTTAAGGGAGGTGAAGAAAGAAACAAAAAGAAAAGAACTTAAAAGAAATGAAGGAATTGGAAAGAGGAATTTACCTCTTGAGAATTCTTCCTTTGAGAACCTCTTATGAAGAGAGGTTTTGGTATTTTGAAGAGACTAGGAGCTTTTGGATGTGGGGGAGGATCTTGGGGAGAGATTTGGGTAGAATATTGTCAGGGAATAAGGCTTGAGAGGAGTGAAGAGAAGAGGGAGTGAGGTGGGGTTTTATAGTGGAAGAGAGAGGGGATTTCTCAATATAAAATTCATTAATTTATCATTTTCACAAAATACAAGGAATATTAAGTCTTCATTGACCAAGAATAGTAAATTTATCATGTGATCCCAAACCAAGTGGGCTTACATCAGTAGAACATCATACATGACTCTATAATTAGCTTATTTAGCTTATTTTGTAAATTATGGCATTCTACTATTCATAAAAAATTCAAGTATTTTAGAAAAATAACAAAAAATCAACCTTGACCATTTTTCAACGTTTAGAATCACAAAATTAAGTCCATTTTTCAAAAATATTTGTTTTAATATTATTATTTTAATATTTAATTAAAATCATAATTTATTATCAAAAACCAGTTTTAAAACATTCATTTACTTATTCTAAAATATAGGTACATCATACTTTAACTAGAATAATATTTAAATATTATCATAGGTAAAGTTACTATTAATTAGGGTATATCACTATTCATAAGGGTATGTTACTATTCATAAGGGTATGTTACTATTCACCAAAAATTAATTTTTTCCTTATCGTACTCCAAATAACTTACTAATTGCAACCGTGTATGACAGATTTTCGAAATTCCAAACACATAAGTGACAAAATTATGTTTAAAAGTCACTTATAACTTAGTAGTTCATTATGTTGTGTTTTCATGTGATTCTATGACAAATTTATAAGAAGGTAATTTCCATTAAAAAACATTGGGTCATTACAAAAAAGGTATGGTGCACCTCATGGGTGGAATTGGGTTGTGGAAATAACCAAAAAATCATATAAAAGAAACTATGAGAATACCTAATAGGTATTATTTCATTGAATTTAATTAAATAGTTCAATTTTGGGGCTGCACCAAAACATATGGCATGTGGAAAAATAGATGGTAGCTCTATAAAGCATCAAAATATTAAATAAAATAATATAAAACCAAAATTATCCCGATAGTGGAGTTCTCTTCCAATATCAAGTCCTAATTATACTTGGATTAGGAGAAATCTGTAGAACTAATGAAGAATAAGAAATTAGATCATTTGAGCCTAAATCCAAATAGAATAGTTGATAGCTAAAAGAATATAGAAAGGTTTAAAAGGAATTTAGATCTTACCATTTTGGATCTGATGATACAAAACACACTCAAAATGGAGATCAGATGGAAACGATACCTCAAATCCAAGCTTAGGTGAGAGAGGGAGCTCTCAAAATTCACCTTTGTTGTACATGGGGTGAAATATGATTTTTGGTTTATAAAAACAAAATAATTTAATTAAAAATTAATAAAAACCAAAAATATTTGGAGCTACATGGTTTAAGAACACAGTTTTGAAAGCCATATTCCAACCATGTACATATTTCTACAGGCCAAGGTCACCTACATGGTTTCCTCACACAATTTACAAATTGTGTGACAACCTTGCAAAAAGGCACTGTCAAGATATTATAAAACTATAGACCAAGCCTCATGGTCGTGTGCCTTTCCTTACATGATTTAATGAAATCACATGGCCTTTACACCCCTCTATCCAGTCTCACATAGTTTGTAAAAACCTTTTGGACTACCCCACACAGTTTGTACTAACCGCGTGCATGGCTAAAAACACCCCAAAATTGGGTTCTAGACTCTGAACAAGCCTCGAAGACCCCCAAAACCTCTGTGACCTCAACGTGTATTCACATTTGGCCATATTTAATAATTCGAACTAAAAAATAAGGGACCCATACCTCCAAATAAAACCCAATTTCTTACAATGTTCATGTATATGTGTGCCACATAAAGAATCATACATAAGGAATCAAACACAAACATAAGGGTTACCCATGGAAAGAATTGGGTATCATAATCATATCCAAACATATATCAAAAGGGAATATCATAATAGTGTATAATAAAGAATGGTTTTGAATCATACATGGACATTTATAAGGGAAAATAGGTATAGACTATGATTTTTTATAAAAAACTGAAGTGAAAACATGTAAAAAGAGTGTTTAAGAAACTTTAGAAATAAAACATTTTAGTGTGGTTTAAGGGAAAATTTTCACGATTCTTTAAAAAGGAAAAGGAATAATTGTTTTTATAAAACAATAAATTAACCAATATATTTTTTTCTTTATAAAATGAGTGATTTTAGAAAAATAATGGTTGATTAAAACAGATTATGTAGTGCACTTGAAAATGGATAAGAAATTGGGAAGTTCCCTTTAATCAGGCTTGTTTATCAGGATGAATTAAGAAGGGAACCTTTTTAAAACTTGTATATCTTTGAAAAAGAAGGATTAAATGATTTGGACACATTATTTTGGATCATATATAGCAAATTTATAATAATTTTATAAAAATTACATAGAATTACTTTCGTGTAAAGAGAGAGAAAATGAGACCTGAAGGAAAAATGGAGGTTTGGAAAGAATCCCTTACCTTATGTCCAAAAGTGTTATGCACTTGAACTTAATGTACTTGATAATCAAATTAAATCCATTAATTAATTAATTAAGAAAATTTTTTATATTTATTTTATTTATTATAATTTTATTAAGTATATTTATGTTTTTTTGATGAGTTACAAGATATAATTCCATCATTTGGGAGTGTTTATTTCCTTGATTTTAATGATCAGTTCATTTGTATACATGTATGAAAGATCATGTAGAATGGGACTAGTTATCCAAAATTGAAGTTATGTGTTATTAATAAACTTAAACATGTTTATTTTTTCATATATATAATTTATTTATATGGTATGGGTGTGAATCTTTAGATAAAATGTTAATGAAAACCGTTTGGATTAATTTGGTGGTATCTCGATCATCACAAACTAGTTTTCTTATATTATTTAATATTATGTATATATACTAGTTCCAGAACATGAAATATGATGTAATACATATATTATAATCTGTTTTAACCATAAAAAATGGTTTTATGACCAGACTTGAAGGCATTAAAAAAATTTAAAACTCGTCTTCCTTAAATGCGATAAATTAAAACATCAGATATGATGTTTTAATTTTTAGAAAAAAAGTGGAGGGGATAGAAATGATGATGGATTATCACACTAAAATAATAAAATTATATTATATGTGAGATAATTCAGTTACCATTCTACTTGGATAAGGGGAGTTTAGGAGAGAATAAGAAAAGAAAATAAATTAGAAATAAATTAAAAGAAAAGGAAGAAGGTTTTTTATCTCTTGAATTCTTCTCCTTGAGAACCTCTTTGAGGAACCTGAGTTATTTTTTTGAGAAAAAAAAATATTTTTTACATGGGGGAGAGAATTGGTAAGATTAATTGGTATAAATTTTACTAGCTTCAGGGATTAATATGTGTGAGGAGAAGAGGTGATGAGGGGTGGTATTTATAGTGGAGGAGAGATGTGTTTTTTGATTGACTTAATAATTAGTTTATTATTTTGGCTCAAGAAAAGAAATAGTGATGATTACATGACTAAATAAATTAAATATAGAATTATAGTTTGATATTATAGTGCTTACAACAACGATGACCCATGTAACATTTTATTTAACTTATAATGTATATATACCTTAAATTACCGTATTTTACCATTCAAAAAAAATTCCAACTATTTTAGAAAAATACCAAAAATTCACCCATTTTTTAAATGTTTATAATTAAAAAATGAACCCCATTTTAAGAAATTAATTTTCTAAATATATGAAATTTAATTTTTAATTAAAATCAATAATTATGAAAAATTCCAATTTTAAAATTTATAACTGATTTTATAACACTTTGAAAAATATTTAAACTCTCACAAAAGTATACTATAATCATAAGAAATAATTATATTAATTTATGAGTTTATTTTATGAAAATATATTTTCTTTTAAATCATTATATTAATTATATAATTTTAATTAAATATTTATGACTTACAAAATTTCACACACTTAATTTATCAATTTTAAAACATTTATTTACTTAAACCAAGATGTAAATATATCATATTTTTATTTATAAGATACCCAAATTTTATTTATACTTTTACAGGTGAGGTTACTAGTCTATTGGCCAGTTTACTATTCATAAGGGTCATATTACTATTCCAAAGGTCATGTTACTATTCAGTTGGTTTGGGTTCCTTAATTTCTATAAATACAACTTATTTCAAACAATAATTATTTATAATGTTTATATTGTGTTCTATATGTGATTTTATATGATTTATGTTTTATTACATATTTATATGAAGGGAATTTCCATTGATAAAATTTAGGGTTGTTACATTCTTCCCCCTTATGAAATATCACTCTCAAAATTCTGTTGTTACATACAAAGGTAAAAATTAGTTGGGGTACTTCTCCTTAATCACTTCCTCTAGTTTTCATGTTTCCTCTTCATACTTATGGTCCCACCATAGTACTTTGACCAAGTGAGTTGTCTTATTGTGTAAAACATTATCTCTATAGTCCAAGATCTTCAATGGCTACTCCTCGTAAGAGAGATCATTTTACAACTGTACCACCTTTTATTTAAGTACATATGTGGGATACAGTATGTACTTACTCAAGAGGGATATGTGAAATACATCATGTATTTGAGGCATAGTTGGTGGAAGTGCTTGTCAATAGGTCACAACTCCAACACTATGAAGAATCTTAAAGGAGATGATATACCTAGGACTTAGCTTTCACTTCTTCCTAAATCTCACGATCCTCTTCCATAGAGATATACTGAGGAATATCATGTCTCCAACCTTAAAATATAGGCCCCACTGATGATTTTCTGCATAACTCTTATGTCAACTTTGGGATTCCCATATACATTGTTAAATGGTTTTCACATTTTCTACCATTTCTTCAACCATTTTAGGTCATATCTACTTACATTCACCAAATTCATCCCAGCATGCTGGTGTTCTATATCCTTTCCCATAAATGGATTCATATGGAACCATTTGGATGATCTAGTAAAAACTATTATTGTAGGAGAAATCATCTAGAGGAAGATTCTGGTCCCATCCCCATTTTAATCCCATATAACACTCTCTCAACATGTATTCTAGTGTCTGAATAGTCTATTTAGTCTGGAGATTAGTTCGAGTATGATAAGACATACTAATTTTCAGCTTAGTGCTTATAGAATGTTGGGGGGTTTTCTATAACTTCGAGGTGAATCTCGAATACCGATTAAATACAATCGATAGTGGTAATCCATAAAGCCTTACCACTTCTTTGGTGTATATCTATAAAAGTTGACCCAATGATATGTCCCATAAAATTGCAATAAAGTGATATATATTTGTAAGGAAATCCACAACAACCCATATTGAATTGTTTTCTCTGGATGTCTTCAGAATTATAGTGATGAAGTCCATGGTAATGTTCTACCACTTCCATATGGGCATGAATAATAGTTTCATTATCCCTTTAGAATTTTTCCTTTCATAATTCACTTGATAACATACCTAAAATTTTTATTTATATTCAACATTCTCCTTATTAATATTGTACCACTAATAGTTTTCTTGAAGAATTCGATATATCTTTGTTCTCCCTATATAAATAGAGTAGGTTGAG
The DNA here is from genome assembly GCA_963277665.1 of Viscum album. Taxonomy (NCBI): domain Eukaryota; kingdom Viridiplantae; phylum Streptophyta; class Magnoliopsida; order Santalales; family Viscaceae; genus Viscum; species Viscum album. Next base: position 2,134,486,429 of record OY728148.1, read on the forward strand.
CTATCTGCATCATTCAGAAGATCATTATTTATCTATATATTGGATGGTACACATGTTCATGACCCAAATCTCATGATTACTTCCTCATAAATTTTGAACTCTATGTAATTCCCATTTCCCATGGATTCCACCTTGTTCTGAATATCCACATCTTTTCTTTGAGCATCCTTTATTTTCTTCATGAGGGATGGTTCAGTAATCATTTGAGAAATGATTGATTATATTCCTTCCTTACTAATTCCAATTTCCATACTTTTCAAATATAATAATATTGGATCCTTCTCAATTCTCATCATTGATAAAGATGCAAGATCCTTTCTACTTAGAGAAGCTGCCACCTTGTTTTCTTTACCAGGAAGGTAGTGGATTAAGCAGTCATAATACTTAATGATCTCTAACTATATTCGATAGATAATATTAAGTTTATTTTATGTGAATATATATTTTAGGATCTTATAATCAGTATATATCTCACAATTTTTCCCATAGATATAATGCCATCAGATTTTCAACGCAAGGATCACAGCCACCAACTCCAGATCATGCATGAAATTGTTTTTCTCATGAATTTTCAACTGACGTGAGGCGCATTATATCAATTTATCATTTTTAATTATTACACAACCTACAAACTTATTTGAATAATTGTTTTACACCACAGAGAGTTCCTTAATTATTTGTAGTGTGAGCATTGGTGCAGTGATAATCCTCTTTTTTAGATCTTTAAAGTAGTCTTCATATTCACTAGTCCAAAAAAACTTTTCTGTCTTCTGAGTAATCTTGGTTAGTGAGTTTTAAAATTGTGATAAGTTCTTAAAAAATCTCTGGTAATACCCATATAAACCAAGAAAATTATATATCTCTGTTAAAGATGTTGTCTTGGGCCACTCTTTGATTACCTTCGTCATAGAAGGGTCCACAGATATCCTTTTACTGGTGATTACATACACCAAGAAAGATACTTCCTCTATCTAAAACTCACATTTACTATACTTTTCGTAAATTTTCTCCCTTAAAAAACTCTTTAAAAAAGTATTCAAATTCTCATCATATCCCTCATTTCCCTTGGAGTATTATCAGAATATCATCAATAAAGACTACCAAAATTTTTTTGAGGTAATATCTAAAGACTCTATTCATTGCATCCATGAAAATTTCTGGATAATTAGTGAGTCTAAAGGGAATCACTATGAAATCATAGTGTATATACCTCATTCAAAAGGTATTATTGGGAATATCTTCCTTTCAAACATTTAATTGATGATATCTTGAACGAAGGTTCACCTTATAGAAATAATTGTCCCCACATACTTGATAAAACAAGTCACCTATCTGTGGAAGGGGATAATTGTTATTTATTTTTATTTTTGGCTCACTATAATCAATACATAGGCGCATAAATCCATTATTCTTCTTGGTGAAGAGGACTAACACATCCTATGGTGAATCACTTAGGCGTATACATCCCTTATCCAGATTCTCCTGTAACTAATCCTCTAGTTCCTTGAACTCAATGGTATCCATTCTATAAATTGTATTTGATATAGGTAGAGATATATGTATATGTTTAATTGAGAACCCAACTTATCAATTAATAGGAAGACCAAAAAACTCTTCAGGGAACAAATCAGTGTAGTTCCTCACAATCGGCATGTCTTCAATAATGATCCTCTCTATTGTCTCAATCATTTGAGCTTGATATGCTTTCTAAAAATACAATAATATCCACAATTGAAACAATTATTCTAATGTATATTAATCCTCCTCCCTACACTAATACATAATTAGAGGATACCTCTGAATGTGAAGAGTTATCTCTCATTCTGAATATCTGATGTAGGATTTGTATAAACATATCCAATCCATACCCAATATAGCATAAAACTCTACCAAAGGAATTAAAACAATATTTTATGGGAGGTTTAGTCTACAAAAATTAACTTGGGAGGATTTATATATATATATTTGCAATAATTTACCCATTTTCTATTCTCATAGATAACTCAACCTCCATATTTTGAGGTGGAGTTTGAATAATATTACTAAACTTTCAAGATATAAAAGAATACTCAGAATGAAAATCAAATATTATATTCACTATTCTTGAATAAATAACTAGAGTACCTTTAACCACATCATTTTTGGGGTCCACCTTAGAATTATTAATAGAATATGACTTTCTTTTATTCCTTGGAGGTTATTGTTATTAATTATTTCCTCCAAAAACCCTTGTATTAGGGAAATGGTTCACATAATTCCTATGTTCCTTGTAGTTGAAACACTACACTATGGGCCAAGTATTGATCTGAACCTTCCCTGCTTCTTCTACATTAGTGGGATTATTCATATCCCTTTGGAAGTTATTATTTATATTCACCATTCTTCCATATATAAAGTATTTCCTAGTTCCCATTAGATAGTTCCCATCATGATTATTCCCACAATTTTAACATGTGGGATATTGGGTTTTTTTCTATCAAGGTATTTATCTATTAATCTACCCATATTAAACACAATTTTCCTATTTTTATCTATGGGCCCACAATACCACTGAGAGTCTCTAATATTCATTTCAAACTTAAGGTCACAATATACAATATCCTCATAGATGTAAAAGTCTGGAATCACCATTGCTTTTCATAGACTCATCTTTAGTCTACTAAAGAAGCGATCCACCTTTCTTTCGGTGTTCATAAAAAATCTAGAGGCATATTGTTTATGATTTGTGGAGTTTTCCTCGTACACACCGATAGACTCATCTTCCTTCTACTACAATCTGAGGAATTCCCTTTCTATCTTGATATGGAGGGTTTAAAGAATATATTTACTGTAAAATATTTTATTTAGTTCCTCTGAATTAATGGAATCAATTTAATCTATTGACTTCATGTTCTTGATTAGTTTCCACCACCGATCAACTTTCCCTTAAAAAATATATACCACCATCCCAAATGATTCTTTTTCTGAGAACTGGAGGACATAAAAAATCTTCTCAATAGAGTTAATACACTATTCTATAAGGTGGGTATCAGTAGATCCACCAATTATGGGAGGCCTTAATCACATGAAGGATTCGAAGACAACTTTATCTTTGAAGGAGAATAAGGGTGTTCCTCATGATTCAAATTATTATTCATAAATTGATCCAGTTGATCAAGTACTACCTTGATGTTTTGAGCACCCATTCCCATCATATTTGGCATATCATTATTGAAATCATCACATTTCCTATCACATTGATTGTTGGAACAAGTTCTTCTATTTCCATCCATTAACTAAGAAAAATAAAGTATAATTAGCAGAGATTGAATACTTAGATAATTAGAATAAAAAAACATTGATCGTAGAAGGAAACACTTGTAAATAAAAAGTATATCCTAACTTGTGATACCCTAATTTTCAATCTAGGTTATCCATGGTGATAAGATTATCCTTAGGGTTCTTTACTAAAGTTCTAAATTCTTAATATTAAAAAATAACTAGACTATGCTATGCTACCAACTATATTGACCATAGCCTTTTAAAAATTTTATTATATAATTTTAAGCTTAATTAGAGTTCAAATACAAACCAAGGATAAAAAAGTCTAGTGTATTTGGAATAATAGATACATAATTACAAAGCATGAAACCAAAATAAAAACATATTTTATTTAATCTTCATAATGAGATCCTATCACCATTTGAGACCTTAAATCTATATAGGATAACCTAGGTAATACATGAATAAAGGGATGAGGTAAAAATACTAACAAGGGAATAAACATAATGATAAAAAAACCCATGGGTTAAAAGGAATAACATGATGACATACAAAGGCATGGAACATGAATAAACATATAAAATAATAACATATAGAATTTGGGATAATGTCATAATGGAATCATATTAATGTGGAAGAAACATAAAAAATGACATAATCATGAGTCAAGGATCATTTAACATGGATGATAACATGTTAAGGATAACCAACAAGACCATTTCACATGGAGAATGAGTTAAGGATAACCGTAAAGACTCTTGCACATGACATATCATGAGACTAAAAATTACGCAATGCATTGGAGTGTTATATGGGTGAACGCATCATAAAATGTTCATGAATATGTGTTTAATATAAAGAATCATACATAATGAATAAAATATAAACATAAGGGTTTCTTACGGAAAGAATTGGGTATTATAATCATGTAAAAAGACACATAAAAAGGGAATATCATAATAGTGAATATAAAAGAATAGATTAAAATAATACATGGAATTTAATAAGGTAAAATAGGCATAGAAAATGATAAGTTATTTCAAACTAAAGTGAAAACATGTAAAAATAGTGTTTAAGAATCTTTATAAATAAAACATTTTAGTGCATCTTAAGGGAAAAATTTCAAGATTCTTTAAAATAAAAAAAAGCATAATTGTTTTCATAAAACTAGAAATGAAACAACATAATTTTTTTCATGATAAAATGAGTGATTTTAAAAAAATAATGTTTTCTTAAAATATATTATGGAGTTCACTTCAAAATGGGTAAGAAATCGGGACGTTCCCTTTAATCAGGCTTACTTATTGGGAAGAATCGAGAAAGGAACCTTTTAAAACATGTATATCCCAAAAAAAGAAGGATGGAATGATATGGATACATTATTTTGGATTATATACATAGAATTTATAAAAATTATATAAAAATTAAAAAGAACTACATTGGGTTAAATAGATAGAAAATGAGACCCAAAGGAGAAATGAAGGTTTACAAAGAATATCTTACCTTATGTATAAAAGTGTTCTACACTCGAAATTAATTTCCTGGATAATCAAATTAAATTATTAAATTAATTAATTTTGAACCATTTATACATATATTTTATCTATTATAATTTTATTAATTTCATTTATGAAATTTTTGATGAGTTAAAAGATACAATTTCATTGTTCTGGAGTATTCATTTCCTTGGTTTTTAGGATCGGTTCATTTGTATAAATGTATGAAAGATGATGTAGAATGGGATTTATTGTACAAAATTAAAATTATATGTTATTAAAGAAATTTAATTAGTTTATTTTTTTCTTATATATCATTTGTTTATATGGTTTGAGGATGAATCATTAGATAAAATGTTAATGATAATCGTTTCAATTAATTTCGTGGTTTCTCGATCATCATGAACAAGATTTGTTCTATTATTCAATATTATGTGTATATAATAGTTATATAACATTAAATATTCTATAATAAATATATTATAATAAATATTAATGATAAAAATTGTTTTATGACCATCCTTGAAGGCAGTAAAAAAATTGAAAACTCATTGTCCTTGAATATGATAAATTAACACATCATACACGATGTTTTAATTTTTAGAACAAAAATGGGAGGGAAACGAAATGATGATAGATTATTAAATTAAAATAATAAAATTATATTATTTTTTAGATACTTCAGTTACTATGCCACTTGGATAATTTAAGGTGAGTATAGAATAAAAAAAAGAAATTTGAGAAAAATTAAATGAAAAGGAAAGAGGTTTTTACCTCTTACATTATTCTCCATGAGAAATAATATAGATAAAATTTTATTCATTTTTATATGTATTTAAATGATTTAATCTCTAAAAATTTATCATTCTGAGTGTATTATCATGAATTTTGTATTTTCGGTTTGTTTTGGGCGAAAATGTGAAAATTACTTAATTCTGGAATTTCAACAGATTTTAATCACAAGGGTATTTTGGGCATAACATTGAAAATATTATTCCAATTTGAGTGATTATTTTTTCTGGTATTCCTTGATTTATGGGATTCAACTGTTTCTTCTAGAATATGAGCTTATTCAAGTATCTAGAGGCCCAAAAAAATCAATCAAGTTGAATTTTTTTGGGTGGATAGAGTGGACCCCACCTTTGGAAATAAGGCATAACTTGGCCTACAAACCACCAATTGAGGCGATTAAATATGGAATTGAAATTATAATAAAAATTTCATTTTAATAATAAATTCCATGGAGTTATACAATCATTAATGAGTCCATTGGATGATAAACATTGAATAGAGATTTCTAGAATTCTCAGAAAAAAGTCATACTCATTAATAATTCCATATATTACTCTATACATGTAAAATTAAAGTGAAATTTGGATGAGAGAAACGAAATTAAATTTGGAACTACCTATAATAAGAGAATTTGTGGTGATTATATGATATAATGTTCTGAAAAGGAGAAAATGTTCGGAGTATATATTCTACCGAACACATTTTCTGCATTTCTTTTCTTTCGTAGTTTTGTAATTCATTCTTCTTCCCCATTCATCTTGATTACACTTAAAATGGTGGGGATAAAATTTTTACTTTTTTATAAAGATCTGGTTTTATATTTTTTAATTATTTAGTTCTTAGATGTAATTGAATGAAATCTCTTTCTCTCTTATGTGATGTTGTTTTCAATATCATATAGAGGTTTTTATTATCAAGTACGATCATATTTGGATTTTGATCATGTTATTGATTTTTTATTTAGTCAATGGTCATTATCTCTATCCCCTAGGTTTTGGATTATATACTATGTAATATTACAGGTCTTAGTGGTGAATTTCTCGATGATCGTCTCAATGTGTGAAAGGGGTAGTGGATGTTATTGATTATTTGGGATAAACAAGACCTGATCGGGTATTTCCTAAGTTAATTGAGGATATTCATTGAAACTATTTTGAAAAAGTAAAGATATTTGACAAAAACAATATATCGGTAAGTTTTTCTCTCACCATCACCATTTGACTAAGGGATTGATAAGAAACAATTAGGGAATCTTACTTTAATCAACTTAGTAGAAGAGGATTTAATTAAATAGAACATGGATAGTATTGAAATTTGAAAACTGACCCCGACCTGATAACCCTTCTCATATCATATTTTTAAATAACTTGAGTTTACAATTTCATTTAAATCATTTTACTAATTGAATTCATTTATTTTATTTCCATTAAAAACCAAAAAATTCTAAGAAGAATAAATTTTTCTTCTAATTAAAAAGTGATAAACTGTTTCACGTGAAATATTCTTCGAGAGAAAACCTTGGGTTAATCACTATAATATAAATAGGTAACAAAAAAATTGTTTTTCCATGACCCACGATAGGAATGCATTAAACTTGGAACCATTTCTAGAGAGTTAGTGCAACTTAACAAAAAAAATATTTTTTTTAAACTGAATGACCCAAAGTTCATCTGTCTATTTAAATAAATTTGATCCTAAAATGGAAAGAACACTAACTAAACTAAGAAAACAAAGTTTTAAAACCAATTTTGAGTAAATAAACCTCTATGATTCAAGTTCCACTCTTATTGTTCACTCTGAACCCGAAATCATGGATGATAATCCCTACCAAACCTTGTACAATCTGTGTGCACCTCAATTTTCTATTAAAAAATAACCAAAAAATTACACCTACTACACCGAATGATTTTGAATTTCATGTAAATATGATTTATATTATTTTGAAGTTTCATGGTCTTATAGGAGAAGACCCAAATCTACACATGCAAGAATTCAGTTTCACTTGCTCAAGCTTTGAGCCAAGAGGAGCACCTGAAGACCAATTTTTAGTGGAGGGAATTCCCCTTCCCACTTAAATGAGTAGATAAAGAATGTTTTATAATCTATAAACATGGGATATTAGTGATAAGTAGGATTTAAAAGTATTCTTCATGCATATATTCCTCCCCACATCCAAGAGAAATTTCATAAAAAAAGAGATTTACATCATACAACAATCAACTAGAGAGATCCTCTATGAGTACTAGGAGCATTTAAAAAAGATATATGCCAGATGACCACATCAAGAAATGGAGGAACACAAATTATTTGTGTTCTTCTACCAAGGACTTATCAACAATGAATTAAATATACTATATGACTCATTTTTAGGAGGCCTAATCAAAAAGTCACCTATAGATGTTAGAGGTATAATTGAGAATATTTCTCAGAAATTGCATCAATTTAGAACAAAATGTTTGGGCATATTGGGAATCCATGAGGTGAGAAAAACTGATTTGACAGATTTAATAATAAGCTAAATGGGTAAACTCACTAGGTTAGTATGAAAATTTTCTATGAACCACGTGAAGGAACAAAAATTCCCAAATCTAGTATGTGGTTTATACTCTTTTACTTATCATTACACTGATAAATGTCCTGAAGTGCAGGGGACTAAAAGTTGTGCTACATTATTTCAGGAAAGGTAATTTCAAAGAAATCATCCACGTCAACCCGAAACCCATCCTAGATATGGATTTTTATAGAACTAGTACAAACCTTCTTTTCAATAACAATACCATAACCCACCGCCATTCCAGCAAGCCTATCAACCATCTCCCTTCGAATGAAAGACTTATGAGAATCCTTCCCCAAATGAATCAAAAAATAAAGAGAAGTAGTTAATGACCAAAATTGTAATATTGGAAGATAAAATTGATAAGATAACCGATAAATTTTAAAGTTTCATGGACAATCTGACCAAGAATCAAGGAAAAATCCCAACACAATCATTTCCAAATTTGAAGGAGAATGTCAGTAAAATCACTATAAGAAGCGGATATGAGCTCCAATCCCTTGAAAAAAGTGTGGATAATGATTCTGAGAAACCTTATGAAGCTCAAACCATCCACCCAAATGATGAAAAATAGAACCATGAAATAAAAAGGATGAGTTTTAGAAATAAATGTCCAGAAATACCCATACAATTACATATGGGGGAAAAGAAGAAAAATTAGGCTCCATTACCTTCGGATTTAATTCAATCATCAATGTTTGTTGATTACCATCTACAAAAAGAAATTAGAGAGACCTTTCATAAAGTTGAGATAAAAATACCTTTCTTAGAAGAAATCTGAAAAATCCCAAAATATTCAAAATTTATGAAGGAATTGTGCACTAAAAGAAAAAGACAAGATTGAAATGAGAGAATAATCTTGGGAATAAGTGTCTCAATTCACATCACAACACCAATTCGACAAAAATTTAAAGATCTAGGGACATTATCTATTCCTTGTACTATTAGATCCTTAAATTTCACTGATGCTTTATGTGATTTAGGTTCTTCAATAAACATATTTCGTCACTCTGTATTTACATATTTTTGGATTAGAAAATTAAAGCCTACTAGAGTGGTGTTCCAGCTCATAACCTGATCCACCATTTTCCCAACAGGTGTTTTAGAATATGTTCTTGCGAAATTCAAATATATACTGTCCCCATCTTACTTTTATATACTAATAATGGAAGAATATAAAAGTTCATCATTATCACCCATTGTCATGAGGAGACCGTTATTAAAGATATTAAATAATATCATCAATGTTCATGAGGGAACACTTTCAAGGGATCTCAAAGATAGTCAAGTGCACTTCAATATACCCAACTCCATGAATAATATTTCAAGTGGTCATTCACTAAATTCAATATCCCATAATGAATGTATAGAACCAACTGAAAAATTAGAATAGACATCATAAGAATTCTTGAATAGTTTGTTAGAAGAGGATGGAGAATTAAAATTAGGGGAATATGTTGAGATCAAGAAGTATAAACTCAAAGAGGCAGAACATGAGAAGATTATCACAAGTCTCTAGAATGAAATTTCTATGAAGAAAGAATAACTGGATGAGATGCATTCCATATGTCTCACTACACAACTCAAATTGATCAAGGTCATAGAAAATTCCATTAAATATTTAAAGGTAAGTGGAATATCTTTTCAAACTGATGAGAAGAGTGGATCATAAGAAAAGGTAAATATGTGATTAATAAATTTCAAAATAGACCTATTTTACCTAATACTGCAGATATAAAATCCAAAACCAAGGTCATGTGGGTCAAGAAAATTGAGGTGAAATTTATAATGGAAGGGAAGAATATTCCGAATAGACCACAAATATTTATGAAAGGAGAGAATTGGACTACAATAAGACATCAAAAACTATCCATAAAGATAAGAAACCAACCTAGAAGAACAAAATTTCAAGAGTTTTGCTGGTGTTGTGGTAAGCATGGTCATAAAGCCTATTCTTGCTAGTTTAACATGTTTTTTTCTAGGAACAAGGGAAGAACTAAGGGGTAATTTAGTGAGGTATGCATAGAAAGGTTGGAATGATATGTTCCCTATACTATAAAAGAAAATAAGTCCCAAAAGGAATCCAGTGTTAAGAATGTCCATAAAGAGTTCCTATTAGTTTGGACACATCAATTGTAATTGAACAAAAAAATAGAGGAATTTGAAGATTGTTTAAGAACCAGTGGCAGATATTGTGATTTTATAACCTGGTTATCAATGATGACCCACCAAGTCAACTCATTCCTTTACACTTTATTAAAATAATTAATTCCATTTTTTTATAAACTTACATGAAAAATCAATTTAATTGAATTGATAACATTTCATCAATTAATTTTGTGGGAGGAAATCTTGCAGTATATGTTTTATTATAAAAATTCATTTTTTGAGTCAAGATAACTACATTAAACAAAAACGCTTTTTGGAGGAAACCCAAATTTTTTCCCTTAGTACACTCTTCCCATCAGTTAGATTCTAACATGATTAAATAAGCCCGAACAATGTTTTTTTATTCTAATATTTCAAGTCCACTAATAAAGATTATTCTAGGCTAAAAAATGGAAAAAATAAATAGAACACACATTCTGAATGTGCTAAAAAACATAACTGAAAGAATATGACTCACACCACCAGACTAAAGCATCATTTTTAAAGGGAGTATTCTTTTACATTCAATATCTTTTGAATTATATATATATATTTTGAAAATATGTTCTTGAACATTCAAATAAAATTTCATGCCCACACTTGAATTTATTCTTTATTTTACCTATCTATGAGTATTATTTTCTTAGAAATATTGTGATGTCATTATTTATATTTCAATGTTAATGAAATTGAATGAGTAAAATGGAGAACTGAATTATTAATTTGAATAATGGATATTAAAATGAGGAATCATGATTTAAGAAAATTAATTTATTATTTATAAATGAAAATTTTCTATAATTTTTCGTGCTTTCAATTTTTGAAATTCATGTGAATTGATTTTTTATTATTAATCAAGCCTTGAGTGATTGTTTGATAGCATATTTCCCATTCTTGAGAGGATTTATAGACCAAATAATTCCTATTTTTATTGAGAATATTTTTCAGTTATCTTAGGACATTCCACCTACTAGAAATTGTATTTGAACTTTTAAAAAACTATGAATATGAAAAAACACATTTAAAATGATTGAGGAATCTTTTGATAAACCAAATATCGTTAAAAGAAAACCTTTACATCAATCCTTCTTTAGTCTATAAGGACAGTGAATGACTATTATAAGGATGGGCTATGTATCAATCAAATTTTATCCATTCCTACCCTACTATTGGTATTTTCTTAATATTTTAAAGTTGAAGTGTGGGAGAGAATGAGATCTTGGAGTAAGGGATGATTTAAATTTCAATGAAAAAGTGTGGGGGTGTTTTTTGTGGGAATAAATTATGGTTTTTGATCTATTCATGATATTTCATTGTTTTCCCTATGGAATTTAAAAAAATGGAAAATAATAAAAACAACCAAGAAAATGATAAAAATGGGTTGTGATTTTAGAATACCAAAAATCACCATTACTAGAACTATGATTTTTATCATACATGGTTAGGTGGTGGATCTGAGGCTTATTCTAAGAATAAATTTTGAAAAAAATAAGAAAATAATGAAAAGGTTCCCAAAAAATCAATTATAAAAGTAGAAAAAATAATATTATAGTGGGTTCAAAAATCATTCATTATTCTCTATTTGATCATCACCTTACTTTGAGTTTTAGGAGAAATTGGAGTTATAATTTAAAGGGGAGAATTTTCATGAGTTGTTAATTTTGATATCATGCACTTTACTTTAGATATAAACCTCCTTATTGAGATTTAACTTTTAATTACCACAAACCTTAAGCATTAAAGTAATTTGAACAAATAATAAAAGACCTCATGATTTTATGTGACTTTTTTCCTTTTTAAAGTAGAGAAATTTGTTCATTTACAGCCCTAGGGATATGGGGCATGTTCTCATGATATGAGCATAACTCCACATGAATTGTAACATGAGAGATGAGAGAAAATATTAAATTGAGGTAAGTCATGATTTGGAATATTTAATAATAATGAATTAAGGATCTTGAATGATTAAAAGGATAAGTTTAATCATTTTCAAATGGAAAAAAGTAAAATACATGAGTTGATTATTTCTTTGAAAATTGAGAAATTAAATTTATATTTTATATGGATTTTTAAAAATTTAGATTTACTTTGAAAACTGTTTTACTTTTTCACTTTAGAATTTTAATACTACTAACATTGGTGCCCTTTGAATTCCATGTTGAGATTTTATGCTTGAGTGCAAGCATGGTTTAAGTGTGGGGTAATTGATATAGCTAATATTTTCATTATTTGTTTTTATGTTTTTCAATGATTTAATCTTTACCAATTTATCTTTTGAGTGTATTTGCATGAATTTTGGAATTTTGGTGTGTTTTTGGATAAAATGTGAAATTTGATTAATTCTATAATTTTAACATATTATAAGCACAAGTGTATTTGGGAATAAATTTTAAAATATTATTCCAATTTGAGTGCTTTTTTTAGGATTATATGATTTATAGGATTCAACTTTTTCTTCTGGACCAAAAGTAGATTCAAACATTTAGAGGCCTGAAAAAATCAATCAATTTGAAAAATTGTTTGGTTGAAAAGAGTAGACCCACCTTTTAAAATGTGGAATAACTCAGGATACACACCTCCAATTAGCATTGTTCATGCCTCCACATCCCATGATCACTATAGATCACTTATTTGGTGCAAGAAACAACCGTCCATGTTTAATTTTCTCCTTTAGAGAATTCTCAATGCCACCATCCCCATTGATGAATAGATTAGGCCCAAGGGAATTCCAGCTATCACCAAGTGTGACTGCTATAGGATCCCTCATGAAGAGTCTGCCGCCCATCAGTTCTTTGAAGGTGACTGGGCAACTCACCTTTGGAAGACCCTGGGGGAATTTACTGGAATTATGAATACTAATTGGAATGAAGGGTTCTTCCTCCTGCTATGGTTTACTGGAATCTTCGAGTGTTGTCCTGAGCATCAGGCAAGAGTACTCCTCATGATTTCCGGTTTCTAGTGCTAATGGGATGCACAGAATATGGCTTGAAATAAGGGGAATGTGGCATCCAATAGGGTGGTGGTATCCAGAGCTTGAATTCTAGCATATGATCTTGTGGATCTTCGTAACAGAATATATTCGGCTCCCTCTCTACAGATTATCAGGAAAGTGGGATCTACTTCCTCTAGCAGACAGGGGGTGCCCCCTCAAGGGTGCTGGATTCGATGGAAGCCCCCACCTAGCGGGATCAAGCTGAATGTCGATAGGTCGTGATGTAATGGTACCATGCATAGAGAAGGGTTGGTTTATGATCCATAGGGTTCATTTATCATTTATATTACTTTATATTACCATTTGGGTGAATCTTTAATGGTAGAGGCTTACACTATGAGGGATGGGTTGGAGTTGTGCTGTAGAAGCAACATTTATCTGTCCTACGTGGAGACTGATTCAGTGGTTCTTCTTCACTCTGTTCATGGACAGATCAAGGTGACCTAGACGGTAATTTACTATATTCTATAATGCAAGGATCATGTTGATGACTCCACTAATTTTCTTCATTCTTGGTATGATGGGAATTAGACGACATATTTTTTGGCCTCAAGATTCAACATGGAATGTCCTTTCATCTGTTTCCCAACCCCCGACTCCCTTCCACCTGGTTGTACTTCTATTTTCCGAGGTGAGGCCCTTGGGATTCACCATTTTAGGCCTCCTTGACCTACTCTAATATGGTATTGTCCCCTTTAAATTGAAATTTTAACTTTCAATTAATGGGAAGGATTAAGGTTTTCACCTCTTGAATAATTATCCTTGAGAACCTCCTTAATGGACATGGGTTTGGTCTTTTATTGAGACCAAAGGCCCATAGACATGAGAGATAAAATTGGAAAGAGTATTAAGAAGAAATTAGACAATATTCAAGGATTTTCCTGTGTGAGGAGAAGATATGGTGAGGGGTGGTATTTATTGTGGAGGAGAGTAGTGTTTTTTGATTATTATATTCATTATTTTATTATTTTGGCTCAAGACAAGAAAAGGTGATGATTATTATGACTAAATAAATTAACTAGTGCATTTTAGTTCAAAACAATGGTTCCTACATCAGACATACACAATATGTTACTCAATAATTCATGTATTTAACTTATACCGTAAATTACTGTATTTCACTATTCACAAAAAGATCATCTATTTTAGAAAAATCCCAAAAATTCACCCAAACCATTTTCCATTTGTATAATCCAAAAATTAACTCCATTTTATGAAAATAATTTTCTAAATTTTACAAATTTAATTTTTAATTAATATCAACATTTTCTAAAAAAATACCTATTTTAAAATTATAATCGATTTTATAACACTTTGAAAAATTAATTAATGTCCAATAAAATGATATTATAATCATAAGACCAAAAAATATTAATTTATGATTCTATTTTGTGAAAATAAATTTTCTTTTAAATAATTATATTAATTATAAAATTGTAAATAAACATTTATGTTTCACAAAAATACCAACACTAATTCATCATTTTTAAAATATTTATTTACTTATTCCATGATATAAATATACCATACATTGTTTTATAATATACCTAAATTTTATTTAAACTTTAATAGGTGAGGATACTATTAAAATCTTATATATATCATTAATATAATGAAAATGATAGTATAACGACCCAAATTTTTCTTAAATTACTGTTACACCATTTCAAAGATAAACAACATAATAGTATTACACATAGAGGATACAAAGGTTTAGTGTCTTGGGAAAAATAGGACCACACATAACAAATACAGCATCAAGCATAAACATTTATTTAATTTCTTCTTCTCTAGCTTATTATTGGAACTTGTCCTCTCCTTAGTACATGTAGCCACCTGAGGATATACATCAAAAGGGGTGAGATAGAAGCCCAGTAAGAGGATATATAAGAAAAATATAGCATGGGGTGATCATAATCATAACATGGGAAAAAGATAATGAACATGATAGGAAGCATAAATATAAGACTTGGAATGTGGCAATGCATAAAAATGAAATATCATGTCTTAGTGGTTAACTACCACACATAATTGTGAACCAAGATAGCATCTTGTTAACACATCATTTCACATTTATTCATGAGATTCATCACTTTACCCAATGCATTAGAGCGCTGTATAATTCTGGGTGCACCCGTCACTTTGAAACATTCATATTGCGCTATATAATTCCGGGAGCACCCGTCACATCATAACATTATCATTATCATGATTTACACATAAAACACATATAAAAAATGAACATAACTAACCCATGGAAATTAATGGGTTTATCTCATAAGAACATATTCAAAAACCTAGGGTTCCCAAAATAAAGAGGGAATAACATACATGTTTCACGAACCGTTCACTTTGAGGGAGAAGTAAAGGGTGTGTTCTTGAAAGAAGTGTTCTTTTGAAAAAACATTTTGTTTAAAATAAAAACCAGTGACAAAAATGTATATCCTATAAAAGGAAATACAATGATGAACAAATTATCTTTATGGAGTAACCATATCAAAAATAATGGAGTGAAAGAAGGATAACCCTAAGGATGAAAGTCGGGTTCAAGAATTTCCCCTTACCTTGTACCCGGATGCTTCTTTCTCTTTAATGTTATATATAATGACATTATATTCATTAATTAGAAATCCAAAACCTTGTGTACATTAATATGGTTCATTATGGTTTCATTAAGTGAATTTATGTGCCTTTTTATGAGTTATAGAATTTAAAAAGATTATTTTGGAATGTTTGTTTTTAGGGTTTTCTTGAGTGGTTCACTTGTATTCTTAAATTGAAGTTTGGGTAGAAGATGGGTAATCACCCAGAACTGATATTAAATGTTATTAATGATAATATAGGAGTTTTGATGATCTTATAATGAATCAAATTAGATACATGTGGATGAATCATTAGATAAGAATTAAATGATGATTATTTGGGTTAGTTTGGGCGGTTTTTCGATCATAAAGAACTTGTTTTATTTTATCACTTAGAAATATGATCATAAGTTAGTTACAGATCTTTAAATAGGATATAATACAAATACAATTTTCTGGTTCAACCATAAAAATGGTTTAATGACCAGATCTGAAGGTAGAAATGGAAGAAGAAAGCATGTCGTTCTTGAAGGTGAAAAATTAACACCTCACGAACAACGTTCTCTTTAATAAAATAAAAGGAAGAGGGAAAGGGGGTTAGATGATATAATATACCATTAGAATAATAACATTAAATTAGATGTATAATAATGGATTTACAATACAATTTATATGAACATTGGTGGGGAGAGATCAACAAATGAACTTGAACTTGAAAGGAAATTAAAGGAGAAGAGGGAGAGAAATTACCTCTTGAATCCTTCTCTCGAGAACCTCCTTAAGGGCCTAAGCTTGGTCTTTTGATGAGACCAGAAGCTCTTGGAAATGGGGTATGGGATAGGGAAGGTTTTTGGGTAGAGTTTAGAGAAGTCTTGGAGCTTGAGAGGTGTGAGGAAATGAGGGTGTGAAGGGTGGCTTTTATAGTGGAGGGGAGAGGGGTTTCTTTAATATAAAACTCATTAGTTTATTAATTACCCCTAAAACAAGGAATAGTGAGTCTTGGATGAACAAGAATAGTAATTTTGTCATGTGATCCCGAACCAACTGGTCTTACATCAGTAGAGCATTATTGATGACTCAATTAATCCATTATTTAGCATTTATTGTAAATTATCGGATTCTACTATTCATCAAAAATTCAAGTATCTTAGAAAAATCCCAAAAATTTACCCCAACCATTTTTCGACATGTAGAATACAAAAATGAAGTCCATTTTTCGAAAATAATTTTTTAAATATTATTAATTTAATATTTAATTAAAATCATAATTTACTTAAAAAAACAGATTTTAAAAATAAAACTTATTTTATAGTGCTTTCAAAAATTACATAGGGTCTTATAAAATTATCTAAAAACTATAAAATAATGAATAAATTCTACGAAAATAAATTTTCCTTTAAATTAATTAATTAGTTATAATTAATTATTTATGACTTACAAAATTTCAAAACGTTTACTATGGTCAAATTGTCACTTTCTAAGATGTATAAATTTTATTTAATTTTTCATGGGTAAGGTTACTCTTATTTTGGATGATTTACTATTCATGATGATCATATTACTATTCATAAGGATATGTTACTATTCCTAAGGGTACGTTAATATTCACCAAAAATTATTTTTTTTCATTAGACTCCAAAAATCATCTTGAGCACAACCGTGTATGTCGGATTTTTAAAATTTCAAACACAAAAGTGAAAAACTTATGTTTAAAGGTCACATATCACTTAGTAGTTCATTATGTTGTGTTTTCATGTTATTTTATGACAAAAATATAAGAAGGGAATTTCCATTGAAAAACATTGGGTCATAACATTCTTCCCCCCTTAAGAAATTTCGCCCCCGAAATTTCACTTTTCACAAACAGGTGGGGGTACTTCTCCTTCATTGCCTCTTCTGGTTCCCAAGATGCTTCCTAAAACTTATGGTTCCTCTACAACACTTTGAAAAGATGGGTTTTCTTGTTGCGTAGAACCTTATCACTTCGGTCCAGAATCTTTATTAGCTCATCCTCATAGGAGATATCATCTTCCAGCTGCCCCACCTATGAGTTTAGTGCGTGTGAGGGGTCTGGTATGTACTTCCTCAGTAGTGATACATGAAACACATCATGAACTTGATCCATATTTGGTGGAAGTGCAAGACGATAGTCCACAGCTCTTATACAGTCAAGGATCTCAAAGGGGACAATATACCTTGGGCTTAGCTTCCCTTTCTTCCCGAATCGCATAAATCTCTTCCATGGAGATATTAGATGGAAGACTTTATCTCCAACGTCGAACTCCAAGTCCCCTCGACGATTGTTAGCATAGATCTTTTGCTGACTTTGAGCAAATTTGATGTGTTTCTGGATGACTTGAACCTTCTCTATCATCTCTTGAACAAGATCAGGTCCAAGTAGCTTTCTTTCTCCAACTTCATCCCAACAGGTTGGACTTCTACATCGCATTCCATACAGAGCTTAATATGGTGCCATATGAATACTCGAGTGGAAGATACTGTTGTATGAGAATGCAACCAATGGGAGATGCTGATCCCAACCACCTTTTTATTCAAGAGAGCAGACTCTTAGTATATCTTCAAGCGTCTGAATAGTCCTTTCAGACTGGCCATCAGTTTGGGGGTGATAGGCCGTGCTGAAATTTAATTCAGTACTCAAAGCATGTTGATGGCTCCTCTAGAACTTAGATGTGAACCTTGGATCATGGTCAGAGAAAATTGAGAGTGGAACACCATACAGTCTCACCACTTCCTTCAAATATATCTTTGCAATTTTTTCAAGCGAGAGATCTTCCCGAATAGCAATAAAATGGGAAGTCTTGGTGAGTCGATCAACCACAAACTATATCACATTATTTCCCTTTGACGTCTTCGGGAGACCCATGATAAAGTCATTAGTAACAATTTCCCATTTCTACATGGGTATAGGCAATGGTTACAACATACCCTTGGACTTTTTTTGCTCAACTTTAACTTGCTAACACACCAAGAACCTCACAATCTCCTTCTTCATTTTATCCCACAAGAAGTGTTCTCGGAGATCACGATACATCTTGGTACTCCCAGGATGGATAGAGAAAGTTGAGATATGTGCATTATCCAATAGCTCCTTATTTTTCCTGGGTGATGAAGGTACACAAATCCGTGTTCCAAACCGAATCACACCATCATCATCGATATGGAACTCTTGCAACTTACCTTCCTTTACTACATTCACCCACTTTTGTATCTCCACATCATCCCTTTGTGCTTCCTTAATCTTATCCTAGATGGATGGTTGCGTAATAATTTGGGAAAGGTAGGATGTATCCCCTACCATTATGATTTCCAAATCCATCCTTTGCATATCTAAGAAGATAGGGTCTTTCTCAATCCACAACATGGATAGAGTCGCATGTTCTTTTTTGTTTAGAGCATCAGCTACCTTGTTCGCCTTTCCAAGATGATAGTGAATAGAAAAATCGTAATCCTTGATTAGCTCTAACCATCTCCTTTGATGCATGTTGAGATACTTTTGTGTGAATATATAGTTTAGGCTCCTGTGGTCAGTGTATATGTCACACTTCTCTCCATAAAGGTAGTGTTGCCAGATTTTCAAGGTAGAAATCACGGCTGCCAGCTCTAGATCATGCGTCGGGTAGTTCTGCTCGTGGATCTTCAACTGTTGTGAGGCGTAGGCTATCATATAATCATTTTTCATGAGTACACAACCCAATCCTTTCTTTAAAGCATCACTTTATATCACAAAACATTCTCCACTTTTTGGTAGTGTGAGTACAGGTGCAGTGATCAGCCTTCTCTATAGCTCCTTGAAGCTTCCCTCACATTCTTCCTTCCAGACACACTTTACCCCTTTTCGTGTTATTTTAGTTTGCGGGATTGACAATCATGAGAAGTTTCTCAAAAAAACATCAGTAGTACCCAGCTAATCCAAGAAAACTATGGATTTCTGTGACACTAGAGGGCCTGTGCCATTCCTCAATCGCCTTTGTCTTTTAAGGATCCACAAAAATTCCCTCATTTGTGATCACATGCCCCAAGAACGTGACTTACTTCATCCAAAAGTCACACTTGATGAACTTCGCGTACAACTTCTACTTTCTTAATGTCGCCAACACAAGTCTTAGATGTTCTTCATGTTCCTCCTTTCTCTTGGAGTAGATGAGAATATCATCGATAAACACTACCACAAATTTGTCCAGGTAATATCTAAAGACTCTATTCATCAAATCCATGAAGATTTCAGGGGAATTAGTAAGTCCGAAGGGCATCACCAAAAACTCATAGTGCCCATACCTTATACGAAATATAGGCTTCTGAATATCTTCCTTCTTCACCTTTACCAGATGATATACAGAACTAATATCCACCTTTGAGAAGTATTGAGCTCCTCTTAACTAATCAAACAAGTCATCAATCATTGTAAGAGGATACTTTTTCTTTATGTTGATCTTGTTGAGTTCTCGATAATCGATACACAACCACATTGTTCCATCCTTATTCTACACAAAGATCACTAGTGCACCCCAAGGTGATGTACTAGGGCGTATGAACCCTTTGTCTAGATGCTCTTGAAGCTGCTTCTTTAACTCCTCCAGTTTGATAGGATCCATCCTATAGGGACACTTCAAGATTGGAGTAGCTCTGGGCATGAGTTCAATTGAGAACTCTACCTCACGATCTGGGGGAATTCCGGGAAACTCTTCGGGAAATACATCACCTTATTACCTCATGATGGGCGTTTCCTCAAGGTTGGCACTTTCATTCGACTCAACCATTTGGGCGAGGTATGCTTCTTCATAGGGAATCAACACCCACACCATTAAAGGATTTCTCAAAGGAGATTCAAGAACTTCCTTGAATTTTTAGATGATCATGGGATGGTTCGGAATATGAAAAGATATATCTTTTTCTCGACAGTTGACATGTTCTCTATATACCAATTCATTCCCATTATAGCGTTGAATTCCACCAAGGTAAGTATTACAAGATTTTTTGGAAGAATATTCCCACGTACGCCAACGGGAGAAGAATCAAACACTTGGGTTGCAATGATTGCACCACTCGATGTTTTTATAGATATCTCTACTTCAAGGTTTCAGGGCTTCGATTCTATAGTTCTCGCAAACTTTCTTGATATAAAGGAATGCATAAAATGAGAATCAAATAAGACTTTTTCCATTATTGAGTGAATAGGAAGTGTACCTTATACGACTTCATTATCATGCTCCACCTCTACAGTAGTGATGGAATAAGCCTTCACTTGTTCCTTTGACTTTGGTGGCTGCTGACACTAATTACCCTCGAGAGCTTGAGGTTTAGTGCACTGGTTTTCATAGTGACCTAGCTCTTTATAGTTGTAGCATTGAACCATGAGTGGTTCTCTCCTTTCATCATCTACATTATCCTTCCTTTTCATGTCTTTTCGACACTCTTAAGCATAGTGTCCTTATTTCCCACAGTTGAAGCATTTACCCATCCCTTTGAGGTAGTTCCCATGGTGCAACTTCCCTCCTTTTTGGCATGTGGGTCGTTGATTTTTCTTCCCGAATTTGTCATTAGATCCACCAGCTTGAAACTCCATCTTTCTTTTATTATCACTATATCCATGAGACCATTCTCCAAACTCCATATCCACTTTGAGATAACACCGAAAAACTTCTTCATAACTCCCAAAGTCTCAAATTTCAATATCCTTTTGAAGGTGTGGTTTTAATCCACTAAAGAATCTATCAATTTTTCTATCATTTTTGATAACAAAACCTGAAGAGTACCTTGTGAGCCTTGTGAAATTTGCTTCATAGGTTGTGACAGATTCTCCTTCTTTTTTCTTGATCTCTATAAATTCTCTCTCCATATTTGTGCGAAGAGTTCGTGGGAAGTACTTATTAAGAAACATTATCTTAAAGTCTTCCCATTCCATATCTTCAATTTCCTCCCTTGGCTTGGTGTTCTTAATCAAATCCCACCATTGATAGGCTTATCCATCTAGACGATAAACGACTAGGGTCACCTTCTCCATCTCAGAACAGCGAATAACAGAAAAGACCTTTTTCATGGAGTTGACCCACTATTCTGTAACTAGTGGAATGGAAGATCCACTAAATGTCAGTGGTTGTTTCCACATAAAACATTCAATTTCCAGTTTCTCCCTATTTAGTGAAGGAGGACATTCCCCATTATTATGGTTATTATTCATAACCTGAGATAATTGGGTAAGCATCGCCATGAAGTTTTGAACTCCACCTCCCAAATCATTGGAGATGTCGTTCATGCAATCATTGCATTGGCCCTCGCAAGAGTTGTTGGCCTGATTTCTCCGGGTTCCCACCATTTTATAAAATAGAAAATGTTAGAAAAAAACATAAGTAAACATATCATGAATACATAAATTATTCATCTGAACAATTTATACTAAAATCATAACATATGGGATCCCTATGTAAATACTATTGTGTGCATATTTGTACTCAATCTCATACTAGAGGTTTTCTCTAGGGTTCACTAATCCTAATTCCCAAATTAACTAAACCTTGCCTCTGATACCAACTATATCGACCCATCCTATTATTACATTACGATTACATAATTTAAAAGATAAACAACATAATAGTATTACACATAGAGGATACAAAGGTTTAGTGTCTTGGGTAAACTAGGACCACACACAACAAATACTACATAAGCATAAACATTTATTTAATTTATTCTTCTCTAGATTCTTATTGGCACTTATCCTCTCCGTAGTACATGTATCCACCTGAGGATATAAATAAAAAAGGGTGATCTAGAAGACTAGTAAGAGGATAGATAAGAAAAATATAGCATGGGGTGATCATAATCTTAACATGGGAAAAAGATAATGAACATTAGAGGAATCATAAATATAAGACTTGGAATGTGGCAATGCATAAAAATGAAACATCATGTCTTAGTGGTTAACTACCACACATACTTGTAAACCAAGATAGAATCTTGTTCACACATAATTTCACATTTACTAATGAGATTCATCACTTTAACCAATGAATTGGAGTGCTGTATAATTCCGGGTGCACCAGTCACTTTCAAACATTCATATTGCGCTATATAATTCCAGGCGTACCCGTCACATCAAAACATTATCATTATCATGATTTCCACATAAACACATATAAAAAATGAGCATAACTAATCCATGTAATGTAATGGGTTTCATCTCATAAGAACACATTCATAGACTTTGGGTTCCCAAAATAAAGATGGAATAACATACATGTTTCAAGAACCGTTCACTTTGAGGGAGAAGTAAAAGGTGTGTTCTTAAAAGAAGAGTTCTTTTGAAAAAAAATTTTGTTTGACATAAAAACCAGTGAAAAACAAGTATATCCTACAAAAGTAAAGACAATGATGAACATATGATATTTATGGAGTAATAAATATCAAAAATAATGGAGTGAAAGAGGTATCACCCGAAGGATGAAAGTTGGGTTCAAGAATTTCCCCTTACCTTGTACCCGAATGCTTCCTTCTCTTTAATGTTCTGTATAATGACATTATATTCATTAATTATAAATCCAGAACCTTGTGTCCATTAATATGGTTCATTATGGTTTCTTTAATTGAATTTATGTGCCTTTGTATGAGTTATAGTGTTTAAAAACATTATTTGGGAATGCTTGTTTTTATGGTTTTCTTGAGTGCTTCACTTGTATTCTTAAATTAATGTTTGGGTAGAACATGGGTAAACATCCAGAAATTATATTACATGTTATTAATGATATTAAATGAGTTTTTATGATCTTATAATTAATCAAATTAGATCCACGTGGATGAATCATTAGATAAGAATTAAATGGTGATTATTTGGCTTAGTTTGGGTGGTTTTTCGATCATAATGAACTTGTTTTATTTTATCACATAGAAATATGATCATAAGTTAGTTCCAGATCTTTAAATAGGATATAAAAAATATAACATGTTCTGATTCAACCATAAAAATGGTTTCATGACCAGATCTGATGGTAGAAATGGAAGAAGAAAGCATGTTGTTCTTGAAGGTGAAAAATTAACACCTCATGAACAACGTTCTCTTTAATAAAATAAAAGGAAGAGGGAAAGGAGGTTGGATGATATAATATCCCATTATCATAATAAAATTACATTATATGTATAATAATTGAGTAAAAATACAATTCAGATGAAGATAGGTGGGGAGAGATCAAGAAATGAACTTGAACTTGAAAGGAAATTAAAGGAGAAGAGGGAGAGAAATTATCTCTTGAATCCTTCTCTTGAGAACCTCCTTAAGGGCCTAAGATTGGTATTTTGATGAGAACAGAAGCTCTTGGAAGTGGGAGAGGGTCTAGGGAAGGTGTTTGGGTAGAGTTTAGAGAAGGCTTGGAACTTGAGAGGTGTGAGTAAATGCGGGTCTGAAGGGTGACTTTTATAGTGGAGGGGAGAGGGGTTTCCTTAATATAAAATTCATTAGTTTATTAATTTCCCCTAAAACAAAGAATAATGAGTCTTGGATGAACAAGAATAGTAATTGTATCATGTGATCCTGAACCAAGTGGTCTTATATCAGCAGACCATCATCGATGACTCAATTAATCCATTATTTAGCATTTATTGTAAATTATCGGATTCTACTATTCACAAAAAATTCAAGTATCTCAGGAAAATCCCAAATATTTACCCCAACCATTTTTCGACATGTAGAATCCAAAAAGGAAGTAAATTTTTCAAAAATAATTTTCTAAATATTATTAATTTAAAATTTAATTAAAATCACAATTTACTTAAAAACCAGTTTTTTAAAATTAAAACTGATTTTACAGTGCTTTCAAAAATTACGTAGGGTCTTATAAAAATTTCTAAAAACTATAAAATAATGAATAAATTCGAATAAAATAAATTTTCCTTTAAATTAAATAATTAGTTATAATTAATTATTTATGACTTAAAAAATTCTAAAACGCTTACTAAGGTCAAATTGTCACTTTCTAAGATGTATAAATTTTATTTACTTATTCATGGGTAAGGTTACTCTTATGTTGGATGATTTAATATTAATGAGGATCATATTACTATTCATAATGGTATGTTACTATTCCTAAGGGTACGTTACTATGCACTGAAAATTATTATTTTTTCATTAGAATCCAAAAATCATCTTGAGCACAACTATATATGTCGAATTTTTAAAATTCCAAACACAAAAGTGACAAAATTATGTTTAAAGGTCACTTATCACTTAGTAGTTCATTAGGTTGTGTTTTCATGTTATTTTATTTCAAAAATATAAGAAGGTAATTTCCATTGAAAAACATTGGGTTTTTAAAGATAGTTTTACAGAAATGAGGATTTTTCACTATTCTTTGTAAAATAATTTTTTTTCAGAAAAATACCAAAATTTCACCCTAAGATAATTTTTACATATCCATTTAAAAAATGAAGTTTATTTTGTTTAAAATAATTTTTAAAAGTATCAAAATTTATTTTTAAAACATGTGCACCATTAAAAGGTGGTAAAACTGCCATTAGAAAAATATCATCTTTTAATGCATAATAATGGATTCATTATTATCTTATTCCTATAAAATAATTTGGATGCATATAAAAACATTTTATTAAGTATATAATATATAAAATTTGTTAATACTATTATTCCCACCAATTTTACATCTGAGTTATAACATTCATTTTAAAACAATGATATTTAATTGTATATCATCACACGTTTAAGCTTGGTGCTATGAGAAACCTATGATTTAAAATAAATTAAATTCAAAAGGATATATAACATAAAATCATTGGGTGTTACATTCTCCCCTCCTTAAATAAATTCCATCCTCTCTATTTGAAATTATACTTCAAAAAATATAAGGTTGATACTTCAAAATTCCATTATGGGAACCCCACATTGAAAGTAGGGTTAACAAAATATCCTATTAATAAGATGGAATGGGAAATGAAAATGTTATAAAAAAACTAGGTATTAAAATAGGATAAAATTAATGTTAAGTGAAGATATAGACAAGAAATAATAATCTAACCATTAAGTTATGATGGAGAGTGATAGAGAACATGATAATTAGAAAGTTAACCATCACAATGACATAAATTTGTGACTAGTTAAAAGACCATTGATTTCTCAGAAAGAAAAGTAAACAGGTAATGTTTTTATTAAATTGTTTTTCCTAAAGTTGAGGGATTCTTTTAATATTCATATAAGAACCTGATAAGACAAACTTACTTGATTAATTTCAATGTCATAATCATAATTTCATCCTTTGTTTGTGCTTTGATCTATTTTCACATCATCCCTTACATCTATAAATGAATGTTCAAGATGAATTTTTCATGACTGAATCACTTTTAGCGAATCATATGGTCCTTAAGTCATTACTTAAAACTTTAGATGTTTACTAAAACCATGAAGGTTAATATATGTTATTAATGAATAATAATTTACAAAGTTTAACTTGATCCATTCCATGAGTAGTTAATCTTAATACTCTTATAAAACATGTATGTCCACATTCAATGACCAACATTTTAGAAGAATGGTCACTAAATTTACAAAATCAACTTAACGTAAGATTAAACAAATAATGTAGCTTTTATTATCACATACTAAACATATTAATACCATAATATACTTTAAAACTTTATGAAACTTGCATGATTCCAACAGTAAAATCTCATGTTATTGAATATATTCTTTAAATCCAAACATAAAATAATTCCATCACATTGTAAACAATAAAATCACTAACCAACTTCATGGTCATCAATACTATCACATAACCATTTATTAATTACTATCTCAACATCAATAACATATTAAGGGTTATTTATCCCAAGTCATGTTTTTTCAAGAAGATCAAATTACAGTAGAATCACTTCTCTTGATTACTAGTGTTATTCATCACATTATTCAAATTCTTTAACAAATATGTACTTTAGTAAAATCCTTATATATGTTATGAATCTTATAACCAAATCATTATTGATAAAATTCTCAAATAACATAATTCTTGAATCCAAACACAAGAATATTAATCACTACTTTTCATCAATGGTATTAGCATAAGCTTGACCATGATCCATTATACTATTTTTGTGTATATTACTTTGATTCTTGAGACATTGATTTGTGCAGTGTCTCATCTCTTTTAAGTTGAAGCATTGTACATTGGGAATTTTTTTATTACCCTTGAAATTTATTCGCACTCTAAGTATTGATTTACATTCTCCAAACATGTAAGTTCTTAATTTCCAAAATAATTTTATTAAGATCACTAAGAACATAAAATTTTAGTCGAAATAAACTCATACCTTCATCCAGGTCTAAAGTGTTAACATCTCTCATGAAGATCATGGGAACAAGAAAGCTAGTGGTACTTCAGGGCATACTTTAAGTACTCTACCTCTTCTTTCCAAATGAAACTTGTACAATTTTAATGGACATGATGAGGACATTGATAAGTATTTAAAAAGGTTTTATTTTCAATATACAATTTTTTAACATCTGCATGAACCTAAAATTTATAAAATAATCATATTGTGTTGTCCTCAAAGGTCTCAAAATTATCTTTAATACTTTCAAAGATATAAAAATTTAAAATTTGATACATCTAAGATACTTTGAGATCTACATATTCTACGGATCTATCAATATTGATGATATATTTGTATGTTTTAGTTTGGGATAAGAATTCAAAAACACCCTTGTAATACCTTTTCTGCCTGCCATAGTGGGAAATCTGTGAATACATGATTTTTTTGTACAAAAACCATGATCCTCAAAATAAATGGGGAATAATTAAGATATAATATTCATTATAAAGTTTCTTTAATGTATATTTGATGTTGATAGAGGTTTCAAAATCATCTGGTCATGATTTTAGGATTATCCTTGAAATTAAATCCATTTGAAGAGAGAGAAGGGTTTTTTTGTGATCTTTCTCCTTCAATTTTGAGGTTTTTTCTTCAACTAAAAATAATATTTAAGGAATAAAGGTTTTACTAAAATAATATACTTATAAAATTTAATCAATTCTTAACCAAGTGTCCTTATGATTTCCATTTCTAAAAAATGGCATATATTCGATTAGCCCTTAAAATCATGAATCATAATGTATAATTTTGAACTAGAAAATGACTCAACATAAATTAAAAATTTATGCATAGATAATATCATAATCATAAACATGGTTTTTTTGGGACATATATAATTTTAAATCCTTATACTGGTTTATAAAGAGAATGAGAATTATCCTAAGCATATCCCCTAGGAGTGTCAAACTAGGTGCATAGTAAGGTCTGTTGTCATGTACTGGGTTACACTGAGTTAGGCCTGATGCACCTCGTCAGAGTTGTTACCCCTAGGTACATCTGTCCCAAAACCAAGTACACTTATAGTATCCTGATAGGGACGTATTTCTAAGAATACCCACATAATATCTACCTTACCAAAATTCTAGGATGTTATTATATTCTTATCCTCAAAGTATATCTTAGGGTTATGTTACATAAACTATGTTCCTTATATCTAGTTCCTAAGGTTTCTATAAAACTTTATCTGAAACCAACTATAACAACCCCAACCCCAGTGTCCCAGATTCGGTGGTCATTTTATTATAATTCCACAGATACAAGTGATCACATCACCAAGGATCAATCAGTTTAGTATTTTTAAAGAAACTAGATATATAAATTGTTCCATTATTGCATTAGTAATTGAACATAGAACATATAAAAACAAAATAAATAAATTACTTTACATTTATTAAAAGGTTTCATCTTCAAAGCTTGAGGAAGGAAAAAATGAAAGGGTTGATACCAAACACTCAGTAAGGGTTACATGAATCAATAATAAGTAAAACCAAGTTAATAAGGCATAATGGAAAGGTAAATAACTGAAAATATTATTTCATCAAGAAAATGAGAATTAAAATGCATCCATATATTTTATCCAACTGTTTTTATATCATGAGACTACCAATGCATCGAGGGGTTATCTATAATCGGGCCCCACCTATTAAACTTTCATTAACTAATGCCCAACCCGTAGGGATTACATTAAACGGTCCCCAACATATGTTATACCAATCCAAATATTTCCTCATATATTGATATAGTTTATAAATAATGTGCATTATATTTTAATATCTATATTAAATAAAATATATATATTTATCAATATTTCCCCATATAATCAGATAACTATCAAGAGTAATATGGTGACTGTTATCAAGATTGAACATCCCCAGTCAAAATAAAAATAAAACATTCAATAAATTATGGTAAATGGTAATGTAAAGGATCAATAATAAGATTCAACAGAGGGTGTAGAAACAGATGAAAATACTATTACAAAATCATTGTGAAAATCTTGAGTGAAGTACATTTTTTTACTTTAGAAAGAAGAGTTATTTTGGAAAATCATTTGTATTTGTCATAAAATAATATTGTAAACATGTATATCTGAGAAAAGAAATGGGAAGGACAATGAAATTATATTTAAGGCATAAATTATTTCCAAATGAATTTAAAACATATAATTTGTTTTTACGAAACTTTATAAATATGCCACTTTAGTACGGTTTGATGGAAAATATAAAAGAGTCTTTGAAGCGGACAAAGGATAAACTGTTGACATAAAACCAAAAAATAGATAAGATAGTTATGAATGATAAAAATAGTGATTTTAGAAAAATATTAGTGTCTTAAAATAGATTATGGATGGTACATTAAAATGGGTAAGAATTTGGGAATTACCCTTTAATCAGGCTTACTTATCAAGAGGAATTGAAAATGAATCCTTATTAAACATGTATTTACCATAAAATAAAGAATAATTGAGATAGGTAAATATATTTTGAACATAAAAAAATAATTTATTAATATTACATAATAATAATTAAGAATTACATTGGGGTAAAGAGTGAGAAATAGTAACTCGAAGAAAAAAATGGAAGTTTGGGGAGATTCCCTTACCACTTTATAATCGACTGAATCGTTTGAGAAAAAATTAATAATAATAAAATGAATCATTTAATACAATGAAGATAAAGAGATTAATGATATTATATATCCAATGTATGTATTGATACACTATTCATAATAAATAAGTGGTGAATAAAGGAAATCTCACAAAAATAAACGTGAGATGAGAAAACCCTTACCTCATGTTCGAATGTGTTTTGAACTTGATCTTAATATTCTAGATAATAAGATTAAATACATTTTTTAATTAAATAACAAAATTTTATACATGTATTTGATTTATTATAATTTTATTAATTTCATTTATTGTGTTTTTTATGAGTTATAAGACACATTTTTATCATTTTGGAGAGTTCGTTTCCTTAGTTTTCATGATCGGTTTACTTGTATACATGTATGAAAAATAATGTAAATTGAGAATAGTTTTATAGAATTGAAATTATATGTTATTAATTAACTTAAATAATATTAAATGGTTATATATTTCATTATTTTATATGTTATGAGGATGAATCATTAGATAAAATGATAGTGATAATCATTTAGAATATTTTGACATTATTTTTTCATTGAGAACTAGTTTTGTTTTATTAATTAATATTATGTATATATAATGGTTAAAAAACTTAAAATAATATGTAATAAATATATTATAATCTGGTTTATCCATAAAATGGTTTTATGATCATAATTGATTGAAGAATTTAAAAACGAAAACATGTCATCCATGAAGGCATTCAATCGTCACCTCACAGAAAATATTTTCATTTTTAGAATAAAAGGAAGAGGAGAAGAGACTTGATGGTGAATTTTCTATTGAGATAATAAAATTAAACTATATATATATAATATAATTGATTTATCATGAATTTTTGGATATAGCAGGTGAGGTAATGATAATAAAATAAAAGAAAATAAAAGAAAATGAAATAGAAGGATTAAGGGGTTTACCTCTTAAATTATTCTCCTTGAGAACATCCTTAAGTGACTTCGGTTTGGTCTTTTATTAAGACCAAAGGATCTTGAACATGGGGGAGATACTTGGGACGATTATTGGGTAGAAATTGGACAAACTTCAAGGCTTTTTTGGAGTGAGGAGAGGGGGTGGTGATGGGTAGTATTTATAGTGGAGGAGAGAAGATTTTTTTGATTATTCTATTCATTATTTTATTATTTGGATCAAGAAAAGCAATAGTGATAATTATTTTTATGAAATAAAATAACCAATGAATTTTAATTGTAACTAATGGTGCTCAAAACAATGATACATCATATATTATGCAATAATTCATGTATTTTTCTTATATTGTAAATTACCGTATTTCAGTATTTACAAAAAAATTATCTATTTTAGAAAAATACAAAAAAATCACCCTAATAATTTTTCAACATTAAGAATTCCAAAATGAAATCTATTTTATTAGAATAATTTAATAAATTTTAGATATTTAATTTCTAATTAAAATCATCATTTACTTTAAAAATAACAATTTTAAAATTATAACTGATTTTATAACACTTAGAAAAATTAACTAAGGTCTCATAAAATTTTCATATAATCATAATAAAACAAAATATTAATTCATTATTCTATTTCATGAAAATAAATTTTATTTTAAATAATTATATTAATTAAAAAACTGTAAATAAACTTTTAGATTTCAAAAATATACCAACACATAATTTTGTATTTTTAAAACGTCGATTTACTTATTACTTGATATAAATATACGATATTTTAATTTATAAGATAAATAAATTTTATTTAAACTTTCATATATGAGGATACTATTAAAATCCTATATACACTATTGATATAAAGAAAATGATTGTTTTATTGAAATCAGGATGTTTCACTATTCACTTGAAAATAAATATTTTCAAAAAAATACAGAAATTTTTCCCTAATATAATTTTGATATCACACTTTAAAAAATGAAGTTTATTTTGTTCAAAATATTTTTAAAAGTGTCAAAATTTATTTTTAAAACTAGTGTTCTATTAAAAGGCAGTAAACTGCCTTTAGAAAAATATAACCTTTTTAATGTGTAAAAATGGATTCATTATTATCTTATACATATAAATTCTTTTTGACGAATGTAATTTTTTTTAAATATATATTATATAAATTTTATTAATACTATTCATTCCCTCAAATTTAACATCTATGTTATAATGATCATTTTTAAATAATGATATTTAATTATATATCATTGTTCATTTAAGATTGGTGTTGTATGAAAGCTATGTTGTCAAAGAAATTAAATTAAAAAATATAGATACCATAAAATCTTGGGGTTTAACATTTTATCCTCCTTTAATAAATAGTTTCCTCACAATGTACTTCATAAAATAAAAGGTTGATACTTCAAAATTAAGTTTTGGGAAACCCACATCAGATGTAGGGTTAATTAAATATCCTTTAAATAAGTGGGAAAGGAAAATGAAAAGGTTACCCAAAAACTACGTATTCAAATAGGATAACATTAGAGAGAAGTAAAAATATGGACATGGAATAATTATCTAACCATAATGTTCTGATGGATAGTGATATAGAAAATTTTTATTAGAAAGTTAACCATCACAAAACTGTAAATTTGTGGTCATTTAAAAGACCATTGATTTATTAAAAAGAAAATTAAAAATATATTTTTTTGTTAAAAGATAGTTTTATTAGAGTTGTGGTATTCTTTTAATATTCATATAATCACTGAATAAAATAAAATTACTTTATTACTTTACATTTCATAAGAATAATCACATCCTTTGGTTTTTCTTTGATCCATTTTAACTTCACCCCTTACACCTAAAAATTGAATGTTCAAGATGAGTTTTTCATAACTGAAGAACATTTAATAAATCATATGGTCTTTAAGTCATTCATTAAAAAATTATGTTTTTACTAAAACCACAAAGGTTAGTATATGTTATTAATGAAAAATAATTTCCAACATTTTACTCGATCCATTCCACAAGAATTTAATCTTAAGACTCTTCTAAAACATGTCTTTCCACATTCGATGACTAACAATTTAGAAGGAAGATTACTAAATTTACAAAACCTTCTTAACATAAAGTTCCCCAAATATTTTAGCTCTTAGTGTCAAATAATAATTATATAAATACCTTAATCTTCTTTATACATTTATTAAACAGACATGATTAAAAAAGTAAAATCTCAGGTTGTTGAATATATTCCTTAAATCCTAACATCTAATAATTACAATATAATATAAACCATCAAATCACTAACCACCTGCATGGTCACTGATAATATACCATAACCATATATTTATTATTATATCAAAAATAAATAACATATTTAGGGTTATCTTTCCTAAGTCACGTGTTTTCAAGAAGTTCAACTGACAACATTTTCACTTCTCTTGATTACTGGTGCTATTCATCCCATGCTTTAATTTTTTTAAAGAATAAGTACTACAGTAAAATCCATATATATCTTGTGATTATTATAAACAAGGAATTATTGATAAAATACTCAAATAACATAATTCTTGTGTCTAAATACAAGTATATTAATATTTACTCTTAATCTATGGTAGTAGCATAAGCTTGACCATGATCTATTATCCTCTTTTTGTGTATATTCCTTTGATGCTTGAGAGATTGATTTTCTTAGTTACCGGTCACCTTGCAGTTGAATCATTGTTCATTGGAAAATTTTTTCTTACCCTTTCAATTATTTCAAAATATAAGTGTTGGTTTCCATGCTCCAAACATGGAACTTCTTCATTTCAAAGATAATTTTAATAGGATCACTAAACATATAAAATTTTATTCAAAAGAAAATCATAAATTCGTCTAGGACATTAGTGTTGGCATCTATAATGAAGATAATGGTCCCAAGAATGATATTGGAACTTCATGTCATGCTCTAAATACTCTACATACTATTTTAAAATAAAAATTTCATAGTTTGGATGGACACGATGAAAACATTGATAAGTCTTTATAAAGGTTTTATTTTCAATATACAATTTTTGAACATCTATGTGAACCTTAACTTTATAAAATATTATTATTATTTTGTCTTAAAAGGTCTTAAAATTATGTGTAATAATTAAAAAGATATAAAAATTTAAAATTTTGTACATGTAAGCTTCTCAGAGGTCACCCTCTTCTGCATCTTCTTTGAGATTGTTGAGAGCTTTGTATAGTTTAATTAGGTTGAAGAATTAAAAAAATACATTGGTAATACCTTCCATTCCTATAATAGAAGAAAATGTAATAATGCATGATTTCTTTGTATACAAACCATGATCCTTGGAATAAATGGGGAATAATAGAGGTGTGATATGCCTTGTATATTTTCTTGCAAGTAAATTTGATTTTGATAATGGGTTCAAAATCAAATGAGCATGATTTAAGGATTATCCTAGAAATTAAATCACATTGAATATATATAAGATTTATTCATGATATTTCTCCTTCCATTTTGAGAATGTTTCTCCAATGAATATAAAATTTAAGGAATAATATTTTTACTGAATGAATATACTTAAAAAATTAAATCTATTCTTAACCAAATGTTCTTTTATGCGATATTTCTAAATAATGGAATGTACTAGATTAATTTATAAAATCATGAACCATAATTTATAATTTTGAACTACAAAACCACTCAACATAAATTGAAAATTTATTTATAGCTAATATAATAATCATAAACATGGTTTCTTTGGGGGAATATTTACTTTTAAATCCATCATAATGGTTTTTAAAGATAATTTTAATTATCCAAAACATATCCACTGGGAGTCTCAAACAAGGTGTACAGTAAGGACTGTTGTCATGTACTAGGTTCAGCCAAGCTAGGCTCGATGCCCCTTGTCGAAGTTGTTACACCTAGGTATATTTGTTCTAGAACCACATCCACTTGTAGTATCTAGATAAATATGTATTTCTAAGAGGAACCACATAATATATACCTTAAGAAAACTCTAGGATGTTATTCGTTACTTATCATAAAATTATATCTTAGGGTTATGTTCTCTAAAATATCTTTTCTAAATCTATTTCCCAAGGTTTCTACTAAACTCACTCTGATACCAACTACAACATCCCTAACCCCAATAGCCCAGAGTTGGTGGTAATTTTATTACAATGGAATAGATACAAGAGATCAAATTACAAAGGATTGGTCAGTTTGTTAGTCTTAGAGATTCAATATACATACATGGTTACCTTATTACATTGGTAATATAACATAGAACAATAAAAAAATAAAATAAATATCTTCCTCAACATTTATTCAAATGTTTCATCTTAAGACCTTAGGGAAGAAAAAAAATGAAATGGGTGATCTCAAACACTTATTAAGGATTACATGAATCAATAACAAGTGAAACAAAGTCAATAGGTCAAAATTTAAAGGCAAATAATTGAAAATCCTATTCCATCAATAAATTGAGAATGAAAATTCATTAATAGATTTTGTCATAGTGAAAATATAAGGGAAAGAAAAAAGGAAATACTGAATGGAAAGGATATTTAATCATTAGACATCATGTATCTGAAACATGAACCATAATACCATTAAGATGGTTTAATTATATGGGTTTAAACCTATATGATTATACTTGTAAAGAAACTTAAAGGGGTTTTCTCAAACATTTTTCATCTCATGAGACTAACAATACATCTTGGGGCTATCTATAAATTGTCCCCACCCATAGGGCTTGCATTAAGCAGTCCCCAACCTGCAAGACTTTCATTAAACAGTCCCCAACCCATGTAATACCAATCCAAAAACATTCCTCATATATTAGTTTAGTTTATAAATAATGCACCTTATTATAAAATATCCGTATTAAATAAAATATATAGATTTATCAATATTTCCTCAGATAATAAAATAACTATCAAGAGTAATATGGAGAATGGTATCAAGATAGAACATCCCCAGAAAAAATAATCATAAAGCCTTCAATACAATTTTATAGATATTAACATAAGGTATCAATCATAATATTCAATATAGGGTGTATAAATAGATGAAAATACTATAATAAAATCATTGAGAAATTAGTGAGAGAAATACATTTTTATAACATTGAAAAGAAGAGTTCTTTTGGAATATAATTTGTATCTATCATAAAATAATATTACAAACATGTATATACTAGAAAAGAAAAGGGTAGGAAAATGAAATTATGTTTTAGGCATAAATGATGTCCAAATGAAGTGGAAACATGTAAAAAAGTGTTTTTATTAATATTTTGAAATGGGCCACTTCAGGGCGGTTTGAGGGAAAATATAGAAGAGTATTGAAAGTGGAAAAGGATTAATTTTTTATATAAAAATGATATAATATAGTATTTCATGTAAAAAATAGCGATTTTATTAAAATATTGGTTCCTTAAAAAAGATTATGGAAGGTACTTGAAAATGAGTATGAAATTGGGAAGTAGCCTTTAATCAGGCTTGCTTATCGAGAAGAATTGAAAAGAAGTCCTTATAAAACATTTATTTCCAATCAAAGAAATAAGAATTGAGATAGGTAAATATATTTTGAAAATAAAAACCGAATTTAAGAAGATTAAATAAGAATAATTAAGAATTACATTGGGGGTAAAGAGAGAGAAAGAGTAACCCGAAAGAAAAAATGGAAGCTGGGAAGATTCCCTTAACACTTTGTAATTGATCAAATCATATGAAAAAAACTAATAATAATAAAATGAATTATAATACCATTAAGATAAATATACTTGTGATATTATATATCATATGGATGTATATATACACCACACATAATAAATAAATTGAAAATAATGGAAATCTAACAGAAATAAAAGTGAGATGAGAAAACCCTTACCTTATGCCCGAATGTGTTCTGTACTTGATCTTAATGTCATAGATAATCAGATTAAATCTATTAATTAATTAATTAATAAACTTATATACTTTTATTTTATTATAATGATTTTATTTAGTTTATTTATATCCTTTTTATGAGTTATAAGGTACAATTTTATCGTTCGAGAGCATTCTTTTCCTTGGTTTTCATGATCAATTTACTTGTATACATGCATGGAAAATCATGTAAAATGAGAATATTTTTCCATAATTAAAAATATATGTTATTAATGAACTTACAAAATATTAAATATTTATATATTTCAATAGATTATATGGTATGAGGATGAATCATTAGATAAAATTCTATTTATAATAATTTAGATTATTATTTTTTGTTTTTTTATCATCACAAACTAGAGTTGTTTTATTTATTAATATTATGTATATATACTGGTTATGGAACATTAAATAAGCTATATTAAATATATTATAATCTTTTTTAACCATAAAAATGGTTTTATGTCCATCCTTAAAAATGAAAACACATCGTCCATGAATGCGGTAAATAGATACCTCACAGACGATGTTGTCTTTTTTATAATAAAAGGAGGAGGTGAAGAGACTTGATTGTGGATTTTTTATTCACATAATAAAATTAAACTATATATAATATACTAAAGTTATCATGAATTTTTGGATATAGTAGGTGAGGTAATGATAATTATTGAAAATAAAATAAAAGAAAATGAAAAGGAAGGATTAAGGGTTTTACCTCTTGAATTCTTCATTTTGAGAACCTCATTAAGGGACTTGGGTTTGGTATTTTATTGATAACAAATAATCCAAGACATTTTGGAGATGCTTTGGAAGATTTTTGGGTAGAAATTGGTCAATATTCAAGGATTTGGTGGTGTGAGGAGAAGAGGTGGTGAGGGGTGGTATTTATAGTGGAGGAGAGGGGTATTTTTTATTATTCAATTCATTATTTTACTTTTTTGACTCAAGAAAAGATATAACAATGATTCTTGTAACTAAATATAGAATCCAGTTCATGTGAGTTTAAACCAATGTTTCTTACATCATTCATACATCATCTATAACTCAATAATTCATGTATTTAGCATATGCCGTAAATTACCGTATTTCACTAACTATTTTATAAAAAACGTAAAAATTCACCCTATAATGTTATCAAAACATAGAAATAAAAAGTTAACTCAATTTTATGAAAATAATTTTCTAAATATGAGAAATTTAAAGTTTAATTAAAAGCATCATCTACTTGAAAAATACAAAGTTTAAAATTACAACTCATTTTGTAACACTTTAAAAAATTAACTAAGGTCTGATAAAATTTTCTTATAATCATAATAAAACAAAATATTAATTTATGTTTTAATTTTATGAAATAAATTTTCTTTTAAATTATTATATTAATTATAAAATTTTAAATAAAAATTTATGTTTCACAAAAATACCAAGACTTAATTTATTATTTTTTTAAAACATTTATTTACTTATTCCCTGATATAAATATACCATATTTTCATTAATAAGATACATAAATTTTATTTCCACTTTAATAGGTGATTATAATATTAAAATCCTAAATATAATATTAATATAATTAAAATGACAGTTTTATAGAAATCAAGATTTTTCACTATTCAGTGTAAAAAAATATTTTCAGAAAAATACCATAATTTCAACCTAAGCTAATTTTTAGATTAATATTTAAAAAATTAAGATTATTTTATTAATTTTTTTAGAAATTTAAAAATTTTGTTTTAAAATAAGTACCCCATTAAAAGGTGGTAAAACTACATTTATAAAATATAGCCTTTTAATACATAAAAATGGATTCATTCTTATATTATGTAACAAAATAGTTATTTATAAAATAAATTTTTTCATTAATATTAATATTTATGAATAATATATTAATTTTACATGAAAGGGGACACTTTTTCTAATAGTTTACTCGACGCACAACAACGTGTTGCTTCAAAATCGTACATTGCACACAACATTGAATTATACAAAAAAATAATACAGTAATAACAATATTTTTTTAAATTGTAGTTAATACCTATAAATTGGGATATAGGGAATGAATAATATCATCTGAATTATGAAAATATGGTTTAAAAATGTTTAAATAATGATTCATTGGTTACCAATTTTTTTATAAATGGAAATAAAACCAATTGAATATAAAGGATGTGTTTTTATAAAAACCTATTTAAAAAGAGAATAATTGTGTTTATAAAACCATATCACTCTTGATGGATTTATTTAATGAAAAATATATGTTATATATTCAGTGAAATGTTTTAAATTCATCATATATGTTTTCTATAAATTATATAAGAACAAATTCAATTTTTCTGATAAAAGAAGTATTTTTCTAAAAATGTAGTTTTACCACATTTTTATGGAGAATAATTTTTAAATTTATTTTATGACACCTTTATATCTTATATTTGATAAAATAGACATCTTATTTAGAAGTGGGATATTTAAATTTACTTAAATTATTTTTTGATATTTTCTGATAACTATCATGTTTTGTTGAATAATAAAAATACGCTAAATTTCAATTAAAAATAAATATTTCCATAAAGATAATTTATATGGTTGAATAATATTATTTAATAGTTTTAAAGTATAAATTGAATATATTTTTATAATTTAATTGAATTTTTCCCATTGGATGTAATTTCACTTTGAAATTAGAAATAAACACATGTCAATCTTTTGGTAGTTTTTACTTCTTAAAAACCAATTTTCTGGTTTTCATAACGGGAATTAATTTTAAATTAATTTCTTCCAATTACATGTTTTTAATTTAGAGAAATAGATTTCATATTTGGAATCATAAGGTAAAAATTGTGTTAATTGGTACCTTTTATTTTTTGGACATTATGAATAGTAACTTCAGTAATTGTTTTATTTACTATAGTTAAAGGGTAAATCTGGTAAATAAGGGTAAAAAATAATATTATATTAATATTAAACTACCCTAAAATGTGTCCTAGTCATATTTTATGAGATATATATGACCATGGGAATCCTTGGGTCAATTTGGAGACCCCATGGGGCCACTTGGATGTGAAAATGAAATTTTATTAGAATTAATTTAAAGTAAAGAGAAATATAACACAAACATGTATCCTTTACTAATTTTTTTTAAATATGGAGTTATATAACTGATATATTTGACTATAAATAGTAATTATAAATATACAAATGACTTACTACATCATGTTATTTTATTTATAATTTTTAGAAATTAAATAATTAAATTTAATTATGACACAACGATGATGCAATGATTGATTCATTAATAAAGGATTCAAATAAATGATATTATAACTATTAAAATAAATTCAATTTTATTGTTTAATGAAATCCATGAATTTTATGTAATATATTGACATATTATATTTGATTTAATTCTTTTTTTGGATGGAATAATGTTGTTATGAATTTTTAAAAAAGTTAAGTATGAATAGTTTCCAAAATTGACTTAATTCATAACTTGAAACATTAAAATAGTTTATTAAATGATATTAAACTACCAAAAATATATAATGAGTTAAAAGGGTTAATAAAATTCCAATTTTTTTATAAATAATTTATTTTGGGTCTTTTGACATGATATGGTAATTACATTAACCCACAATTTGTATATAGCATGATATCACTCTAAGATTAAAAAGGGTAAAATAAGGGTTAAACCAAAAAGATAAGGATAAGGAAATATTCAAAACATATCTAAAAATTATTGTATGATGGGTATTATAACCAAACTTATCTTATCTTCTAATTTAATGATTTTTGGACCATTTTTAATTTAAATTAAATTTATAATAAATTAATATTTCTAGACTTTCCTAAAGCGCCCTTCCTCCCTCTTATAAAAGCCCACCACCTCTACCCACACAACTCACACCTCTAAAACCCTTTGGATCATACAAATTATTCCTAAATAATCTCCCAACATCCCTCCCTTCCTCCTAGAATACTTAACTTAGGCAGAATGAAATTCAAGAAAGCTATTTGGTTCAAATCAAAAGAAGTTACCTGATTGAGAGGTAACATATTCTCTCAAGTTATTTTCTTTTATTTTACTTCTACACTCTCTATGATCTTATTATTATTTTACTAAATAAAAAAACAGTATCCTAAATATACTAGTATTTTTTTATGATAAGTATTCTATCTAAACTTACACACACCTCAATCTAATGGATACAAACATATTGTTTCTTTGTACGACAAACTACTGCCTCACGAAACGATGATTATTAAATTTTCTCATACCACCTATCATGATGAAAATTATTATGGAACTATACTTATATATGATATATATTATATTTATATTGTTTCTATGATTCTATGATTTTTATTTACAACATACTTTTATGATTTCTGTAATATGTAAATTTGATAATTTCATTCGAGGAAGTGCAGACTACCTCCCCCTCAAAGTGATATGACTCATTCATTCCATACATGGAATATATAAAGTGTGGAGTTAATGAAATTATATAACATATATAACATATATATTATATTTTAATTATAATATACCTACGTATCATTTAGTTTTCACTCATTTAATATAACAATGAAATGAAAGTAGCGTTCATGCGTACGTACAAATTACCATCTTCTTGAACGGTGAATTTCATTTGTTATCTCAAAATGTTTTGGAATATTATAAATAAATAAATAATAAATATATATGATATTTAAATGATGAATAATATTTTTTAGATGATTTAATTTTGACCACACGGACAATTTACATCAAACAAGTCCATTTTCGACTCAAGAACTGAATATCAATAAAACAACCGATATTTACTTAAATAACTATGTAATTGTTATAAAACGGTAATAAGTTATAAGAATAATAAAATTTAAAAAGTTTCTCAATAAAGTATAAATTAACCTAATTTTATTATTCAGGAACATAATGATTGTACATGATGAGTTGGATCAAGGTAAGAAAACTTCTTAACCTAATTTCCATTATTTGGGTTAATATTATAATTATTGATTATTTCGTGCTATGATTATGTGAGAAATAAATTTTTATATCATATCATGTATTTATAATTTATTTATTTGAATTTATAGTTAATACACACTATTTATCTATTTTCTTAAAAAAATGATTTTTGTAAGGGTAATATTAACTCAATCTCATTTCAATGAGTCAAATATCCATGTTATTGGTTTTGTGTTTCCAAGAATATGTGTGAATATTCTATGATTGTTTTAAACTAAATATAAACTTATATTGAGTGTATTTATGTTTTCACACATAATTATTTCATTGATTTATCTTTAATCTAATGATACAATCTTTGTAAGGGACATCATCTCAATATCCTTTCATTGAGCCATATTTTAGTTTATACACAACCTACTGTTATGCGGTGTACAATTTTATCCATTTTATTTCGATTTAATTCAATGGTTTTCAAAAGGAATATTTTTTATGAAGTGTTACTAAATTAAAAAAGGAATGTTTCTTTTTAATGTACGCAGTGACAACGAACTTTCTTCCGCCACATGCATTATTTGATATTTGGCTTCCTTAATAAGACACAATGTTTTTAAAAGGAAAATAAATACCATATAAACATTTGAAGTATTTTTTTATTGAAAATGGTTTTGATAAAGCATTGATTATGTCAATATATTGAAATGATATATTGTTATTTCAATGTGGAAATTTTATATTTTTATTATGCTTGTTTTATGTGTTAGGATTATGTTATGGTTCTTGGAAAATGTTTACGTATATGGGTGGTTTTGTGATAATAAGAGGGTAGGTGAGCCCATGATAGCTCTCCAATGAATTGGGTAGTGTGAAAAATGTAAAAAATAAAGTTCCTCCTAAGAGATTTAGGGAATATATTGTGATGGGTATTCCAAACGTAACCTTGACAGGTACTCCCTATATAGATTTTAAAGCTACAATGTAAGTATGTTACGAATTCCACAAGTTACCTTTATGATTTATAATTTCTATAAGTTTATTTAAGAATATTATGATTTCATAAGGAATGTTTAAGATTTTATGTTTTAAGGGTGAAAAGTATGATTTTGTGAAAAAAATTTCATTAGTTTTAAATATTCATAGACTAATGGTTTTATTACTTATTTAATATTCCTTATTGATCTCTTAATGATCATCCCATGTTTTTAACTTTTCTTCACATGGTATAAGGAAGGAAAATATAAAGTAATAAGTGAAGAATATTTTTATCAATAAAATAATTCATTTTTTATTTAAGGAGTTTTATTATTGTGAAAAAAATGGGTAGAGTAGAAGTGTCTACTTTGTAGTTTTTGAGATGTAATGTAATAATTATGACCTAATTATCTACAAATATAAACCTTAAAAGAACATCAATGTGAAATAAAGTAAATTCTTGACCAAAAATCAATATTATATAAGGTTTTTGGCTGACACCTTTTATATTATTCCATTAAAATCATTTGAATGAATGCCAAAACATTTGATTAAACATATAATATATAAATTTCATTAATTCTATTCATTCTTTCCAATTAAAATCTTAGGTTATAATGGTCATTTTAAAATAATGATATTTAATTGTATATCGTTAGTCATTTAAGATTGGTGTTGTGTGAAACCTATGCTGTCGAAGAAATTAAATTCAAAAATATGCATACAATAAAATCATAGGGTGTTACACATAATGGTCATATTACTATTCCAAAGGTCATGTTACTATTATATTGGTTTACATTCCTTAATTTCTATAAATACCACATATTTATTTCATTAATTATTTACAAAGTTAGTATTGTGTTCTCAAGGTGATTTTTTGTGATTTATAATATATTATTGTTGGGGAAAATATCCCTCAAGGTATCATTGAAGAATTTTTGAGGTGATTGTGTTTGTTGCAAAAGAGGGCTTCCATGTTTAGTTATGGAGTTACAAATATACTTTTGATGACCTATGTTGAAATAGAACCATGATAAAGGAATGGATGATTTGGAGGTGGTATGAAAAGGACGAATAGATTCTAGTACCACTTTCCAGTGTGTTCCAAAATTTTGTGTAAAAAAATTAGGGAATGAAGATAAGTGTTTTTGGAAAAGGGACTTTCATGCATATGTCTTGGAGGCATAGAAAGTTACACACCAAATTTTTTTCAATATCAGGACATCAAAATATGGAAAAGTAAAGAAGGGCGTGTAAATTTTGGAGTTATTCATACAAGGTGACTTGGGTGACATAGGCTTCGGAGAATGGACTAGCATGCTTGGAGGAAAGTTGCATGCATCAATTAGGGTGGAAAAAATTGTTATAAATAGATGGTACCCCTCTCATTTAAGATGAATCTCAAAACTTTTAGAAAATAAGAGCTCTAGTTGTGTATGTTGTGAGGGTGTGAAAGTACATAGTTATTCAGAAGTTTCCCACCAGTTGGTAGTTGCACACCAATATTGGTTTGGGAGTAAAAGGGTCTATTTCACCCATGTTTTGAGTTTAATAAGGGAGTTTCATGCAAGTTTTTGGGTGAAACTTTCATGCCAAACAAAAATAATCATGCAATAAATCCTAGGGTTACGTGAATGTTGGAAGTTTCCCAGTACACCTATGGTAAATTTGTATTCATTTGTATAAGAAAGTGAAACTTCAATAGAGCATCTTACTAGAAGTGAGGATATATGTTTTCCTGAAAA
This sequence comes from Viscum album, assembly GCA_963277665.1. NCBI lineage: Eukaryota > Viridiplantae > Streptophyta > Magnoliopsida > Santalales > Viscaceae > Viscum > Viscum album. The sequence goes on from OY728148.1 coordinate 2,134,530,811, forward strand.
TTAATGGACCTAAAATTTCATAAACTGTGAGTGTATCCCTTCCAAGAGCAATGAGTGATAGAAGAGGGAGATGGTGATCCTTCCCAGCAGTAGTGAGCCAGAGGAAGAGACATAGGGAGTGACCCTTGAGAATGTAGTGAACAAACCCTAAGAAAGTAGAAAGTGATAGTGACTATTGATCATAATAAAGTGGGTGATCTAGAGAAGGTTAATGAATAAAATCCATAAATATTAAAAGTGTGAAAATGCCACAGGTTTATCCAAAATGAAGGTATTAGGATTGAATTTTTTTTCACGATCCTTTTCCTAGAGTTGTGAAATTATTTTACTATTCAATAACATAAGGAAATTTAATTACATGATATATTTCTATTTCATAAGAACAATTATAACAATAGGCTGTGTTTTGATAAATTTACACTTAATCTCTTACTCCAAGAAAAGAAGATCCAAAAATAAATTTTTATGTTTGAAGCACTAATATTAACTTTTAATGGATCATAAGATCCATAAAAGAGTAAAAATTTATTCCTCTAATATTTAATAGAAAAAATGGATATAAAAATTTATCTAATATAGAAAATTAATATCTAATATCTGAATAGTAATACTTAAAATTAAACTTAATCCATGTCATAAATGGTTACCCTTAAGACCAAACTAAAATATGTTTGACCATATTCTCTGTCCAAAAAATTTAGAAGTATGGTCATTAAATCATCATTATATTACACATAAAATATAAAGTATCTCTTAATGTCACATTTAAAATATTTTAATACATTGATATCCATAAGATATTAATGAAGACATGCATACCTTAAAAATAAAATGTCCAATTGTTGAATATATTCCAGTAAAGATAACATAAACCATCAATTCACTAACCAGTTTCAATGCCACCAATAAAATCCCATAAACATATCTTTATCATTATTATATCAAAATTTAGCACATATTATGGTCTATATCACCTCGATAATGATTTTTTCAAAAAAATCAACCATTGGAATTGCTTTTCTTAATCATCAGTACCATTCAACATATGCTCTAAAATACTTAAAGAAAAAGAACAGTAGTACATTCATTATACATATCATAATTATTATAATCATAATATCATTGATAAAATACTTATATAACATAAGTTATGAATCCAAACACAAGAAAATTAATAATTCCACTTTATCTATATTAATAGCATAAAATTGAAATTGATTTCTTAGATCCTTTTGAGGTTTATTCCCTTGATTCTTGGGTAATTTATTTATGTAGTGACCTATCTCCTTATATATGAATCATTGCAAATTTTCATATTTTTAAATTCCCTTTAAATCATGATCATAATGCCCGTTCTCTCCAAACATGTATAAAACTCTCATTCCTTTCAAGAAAGTATCAAAGTGATTCTTCTTACAATTATTACATATGGTCAAATTCTTTTTTTCCTTATTCCACTTATAAGTTTTTTCTCTTACATCCACTTATTCTCTTTATAACCTTTGAATCTATAATATATAGTGAGTTCTTTCTATGTATTTATAGCACATGATATTATTTTGTCATATGAAGATAATGTTATGGAGACTAGTTCCCTCCAAAATATTGGCTTAATACCATAAAATAAATGATCATTATTACTCTATAGATTATGTGCATTGATACAGTCCCCATTCCTTCCATTTGTTTCCTTTTATAAATAATGAAATACACTAGATTAGATCACAACATCATGAAACATAATATACAATCCCAAAACTAGTGAAACAATTAACATAAATTGAAAAATTTATGCATGCATTATCTTATAATCATAAACATGGTTTCATTGGGATTGTTTTAATTTCATAAATTTTTTTTAAAATACTATATAATGGTTTGTAAAAAAATTGTGAATTATCATATGAATATCCCTCAGTAGTGTCAAACCAGGCGCATAGTATGGCCCATTGTTTTGTACTAGGTAATGCTCGAGTCATGAATGGCAGTCCTTTTTCAAAATTATTACCCCTAGGTTCATTTTTTTCAGATCTGCATCCACTTTTAATAACCATAAATGGATTTATTTCATGTAAAAACCACACAATATTTACCTTACTAAAACATTATGATGTTCTTCTATACTTATCCTTAATGTCTATAATAGTATAATGTTCCCTAATCTATATTTTTCTAAATCTAGTTCTCAATGTTTATACTAAACTTCCTTTAATACCAAATATAAAGATACCAATTCTAGTAGCCTAGAGTCAATTATTACTTTATAACATTGGAACATGATACAATGTATCACATCTTAAAAGATTAAATAGTTTATTAGTCATGGTAAACTATATGCATGCTTGAAATTCAAATTAAAACTCAAAACATGAAATAGACAATGTTTTATTTGATAATTCCATATTTATCTTTAGCACATCCTTGCATATTAATCACCAAACACCTACTGGTATCCTAATGAAATTAAAAATAAGAAATGATTTAGATCAGATTCTCATTAAGGGTAAAAATAGAGTTACATATATGAATAAATAAATCATAAACAATATGGAAAGGTAAATAATTGAAATATAAGAAATTTAATTGATAACCTGAGCATAATTTGGTAGAGATAAGTACTGATCAAATAATTCCATATATAAAATCAAATGAGCTTGAATCCTTTCCATGGATATTATAACTAAATGAATAATCACATTGAAATCAACGACTAATCTTATTATGAGGGAATGTATAATTACAACAATCTAAAACATACTATCAAAACCATTCAAAATACAATTTATAAATAGGGGTAAGAACCCATTTAATTTGGCCAACTGATTTATCCCATGAGACCTATCCATGCATCGAGGGAATATTTATAATTGGGACCAATAGTAACTTACTAAGTTAAATAAATTACTCATATGAAATGGGTGAAACATACTCAACATAAATATTTGTATTGAAAACCTAACATATGAAATGGTAATACTTACCCCAATCATATAAACATAATCATAAAGCATTATGAGTAATATGGTGCATGGTAATAAAATTGTACATGCTTAGTCAAACATATCATAGAACATAAAAAAAATAAGGATGATATCAATACAACATATCCAAATTTGATCTTAATTACAGAAAAAGTTTGATATCATTGATGAATAGAAATAAAATAATAATGTTATTAAAAACAATTTTTTTTAAATTGATGTTTTCACTTTGAAAATATATTTTTTAAAACTAAATGTTCAAAATATATTTTTAAGAAACTTTTATTTGAAAATAACGTTTGAAACATAAAATTTAATGTTTAAAACATTGAGTGGTAATTACGGTAGAGAATTTCATTCATACCGTACATGATAAAACAAAGATTACATTCACATTTTTTGTAAAATACCAATGTCACTTGTTTTAAAATTGATATGATGGTTCCTTTCAATACATTTTTTTAACAGAAAAAAATTGTTTAAAATTTATTTAATAAATCATTTGTAAAAGGTTAAAAAAATTTAAAACATTCTTAGAAAACATGGATTTTGATGAAAAATTATTTTTGACTGAAGATAGAAATAAAGTTATATTTTTTTTAAAAAAAATTATCAATCATTTTAAGTACAAAAGACAGGTAAATTTTATGACTCGACCCATGCCAGGGCTCGAGCTGCAACTACCCCGAGCTCACCTCTATATTCCAGGGGTGGAGAAAAGTGTCTAAGGCACAACTAAACTCTGGTAGGACTTTAACTAATCATATGTATTCAAAAACATAGTCAAATCAATGAAAAAGTATTGAGGGAAAGGGTAAAAGATGAAAAACTGCTATAAAATAAACAAAGAATGCATGAGACTCTAGACAATACAAAATTAAGGTAGTGTAAATTGAAATTATAGGGGAAAATATAGGCCCAACTAGAAATATGTTCCAACTTTAAAAAACTAGAAAAGAGAAACAGGTGATAGAGCCTATATCCTATACCCCAAGTTATGACCGTCGTACACAGTCCAAGCACCCAGTATCCATAAGCTCCTTTGAATTCCGAGTCGACCTATCTATTGTCTGCAAAAGACATGACACATGTGGGAAAATCTCTTATAGGGGTGAGTATATGCATAAATAGTAAAACTCATCAAAAGAGGTGAAGGAGGAGTAGTAAGAGATACAACTAAAGAGGGAAGCAATAGATAGAACAATTTAAAGTGAACGATTATAGTTCAACCCAATAAGAGAGTGAAAGTAAGATCAGACAATCACAAGGGTCTAAAGACGGTGAGTAAATGAACTTCCCATCAATACTTATCCACTTATAGAAGGAAAGTGAACCCATAAAACGATGATAAGCTAGACATAGAAAGCACAAGGAATGCCCCATGCACCTTCACCTCTTTTGGAAAGAGAGTTTCTAAATAAAAAGTGTGAATCAAGAAGAAAGAAAATATATATTCTCATTCATAATATCCTAAATGATAGAGTAGGTGGATCTCCATCTCATAGATCATCCCAATAAGAAGAGTATTGAATAGTTTTAAAATATATCCATCAATAATGAAAAATATCTCACATGCCTTCCCTATTCCCATATGCTCAAGATAATCAATCACCACACCTTGATACTATCCACTTTAGGTGTAACTGACTCACCCACATGGTTTTAAGCTGCATCACAAGAACGCATCTCAGTGAAGAAAACATCCATCTTCCCTATGAGTCCAAAGCTATGTCAAACAATGTATCATCACTATGCCACATAGTTGAGGGGTCATAAATACTAGGTAAGGATCTCATGAACTGGTATAACAGGAGGGTAATACTATGATAGTCACCAAATAACTCTATTACATAGTCCTACTAGAGGGTACCACTCAAGAAGGTTACCAAAAAACTCCACTTCCCAGTCCTACTAGAGGGTAAGCCCAATAAGGTCGTTGGGGAACTCCAATGTCCTGCCTCGGAATATCAAGGAACTACACTCTCAAGACATGATAGAGGGTAAATCAGAAAGATCATCAAGGAATTCCACTTCTATCCCTGCTATAGGGTAATGTAGAATCTTCAAGGAACTCTACTACCTAGCCCTACTTAAGGGTAACTCAGAATGATCATCGATGAATGCCACCACCTAACCCTAATAGAGGGTAAGTCCAGAAAGTTATGGTGATTCTGTATGATAGATGCCATCCTTGGGTATCTTCTTAGTGCTTCATGATTGTAATGTCTCACATCATATCTCAAAATCCAAAATGGAGGGAACCATCATGTTCTATAATTAGAAACACTCAAGATAGGCTATTCAATTTCCTCAATCGGACACCTAGTGAAAAATTTTAATTTCACTACATCATGCTCGAATGGTGTCTTGTGGAACTGAGCCATGGGTACAAATTAAATACCTGATATTGATCTTGAAATTAAACGTAAATTTCAAGGTTTCATCATCGAATACGGTTTGTCATTCTGACACTGTATTGGGAAGATATGTTCGATACAAGATTTTATAATAATAATAATTTTATTATTATTGGGTGTTTCATTGACCCAAGGCACAAGTCCAAAAAAGGTATCCAACATCGGTCTTAAAATTAATGTCTCAATTCTAGGATCACATTTTCACTGATGGTTTAACAAACAAGTGCCTCAGTTAAAAGATATTACCAATATAAGATTATTTATCCATGATTTATATCTCATATCTCATATCTTGTATCTTATATCTTATATCTCATATCTCATATCTCATATCTCATATCTTATATCTCATATCTCATATATCATATCTTGTATCTTATATCTTATATCTTATATACCAAATATTATATCTCATATCTCATATCTCATATCATATATCTTATATCTAAAACCAACAGATTGAGTATCCATGTTCCGCAATGATTCCAGATCTATTCTTTTCTCTCCAAACCATTGTCACATCGTCAATATACCGTTAATATGGGGTCTCAATCAAGATCAATGTTGCCAAAAAATGTTTATCTGGGACTGTGGGGATCTAACTGGTGAATAACACAAATAATTGATGGAGAAAATCACCATAACCAAAGTTTTAAACATCATCAGTGAAGCGTTCTTTTCCAGCAATCAAGAATGGGGAATCGAGGTTAGAACATTGATTAAATAATATAAAATTCGGTACTTGGTCTCATGAAAAGTCCATAAAAATATGCAGATCATAGAAGGAATAATGATATACTCAATCTTTTATTCCAAAAGAATAAAAACTCCAGAAGTCAAGTTATACCTCTATTTTGGATTGATCATTGTCAAAGAATGTTCCCACACAATGATTGGAAGAATATGATGCATTCATTGTGTCTTGATCCGATCTTATCTTATGTTCCATTATCATTCATTCCAATTCTCAAAAGGGAGAAGGGATGAACTCTCACTGGTGGAATCCAGAAATTGTGAGGGAAACATTGGAAAATTTACTTTAAAAATATATTTATAAACATCATTTTAGGTTAAATGAATTTAACTAATTAATTTATTTTATTAAATGAATCCACTTAACGCACCGAAAATGAGTGAGGGGTATGAACGTCCCACACCAACTCATTTTATGTTAGGTATAGGGAAAACACCATGTTATGGAACCAACTATGGTCTTCGATTTTTGATTCAATAAACCATTTAAGTGTTATACTATTTTCATTAACTAAATTCATGTGCGTAGGATAAAATATATTTCATATTTTTTTTGTAAATTCAATTCTGGGCACACTGGGCCTCATAATTACATGCGGCCTCAGTGCCTAGCTCTAGAAATATATATGTAAATATTTCTAAGTCCTACAAAGTAAAAAATAGGTATGTAAATCATTACATCCTTCAATATTTTCATCCTCGAAAAGTAAAACTAGGAAAAACGTAGGATACTGAGCCCACACTTGGATCTCCCACTCCCAGGAACTCTCATAAACATTCACATACTCCCACAACACGTGAACCAAAGGTATGATCTATCCATATAGGGTCCACTCCTACCGGTCCATGGTCACCATCGGGTTTCCCGTAAAGGTGGCTCTATCCTCGATGTCCAGCTCTTCCCAGTCGATAATGTGCATAGGATCATGCACGTATCTTCTCAAATAAAACATGTGGAAAACATCATGCACCCACTCTAGCTGTGGGGTCAGGGGAGACATGGTAGGAAACCTCACCAACCCTCTGCATGATCTCGAACGTCACGATAAACCTCAGGGAGAGCTTGCCTCCCTGTCCAAACATCTGCATTCCAAAAAACGAGGAGACTCATAAGAAAATGTGGCCTCACTGGTCAAACTCTAAGGGAATATGATGAAAATCAGTGTAAGACTCATGTTTACTATGGGATAGCCTCATCCGATTGAGGATGACCTAAACTTTCTCTATGGTCGTCTGCACCAAATCTAGACCCATAAGAGATGAGTCACCAATCTCTTTCCAGCATAAGGTTGACCTACAGGGTCTCCCATACGTGGCCTAAAAATGTGCCATAACAGAGTTAGATTTGTATCTACAATGGTTATGTGATCCACCTAGCTTTACATGAAGTCTGACATGAAAGATCTCAACATATCCTCTAGCACCTATATTGCATTCTCGGTTTGCCTGTGGGTCTGGGGGTGAAAGGACGTACTCATCCTAAATTGGGTCCTGAATGACTCTTGTAGAGCTTTCCACAATCATTACATAATCCACACATCATGATCAAAGACAATCATAAATGGAAACCCTCGAAGGAAAATGATATACCGTATATAAAACTTCCCCAAAGTCTCCACTGAGCTCTGCTACCTGATGGAAAGAAAGTGGATCGAATTCATGAGTAAGTCAACTATGACAAATATGTCATCATGACCCTTCAATATGTGTGGAATCACTATAAAAAAGTTTATGGATATGACATCTTAAATCAACTATGGGATCTCAAGGGTTTGCAAAAAACCTAATGAAACTTGGTGCTTTACCTTCACTAGCTGATAGGTGAGGCACTGAGAGAAGAAATCAGCTACAATTTATCTCATGTCGAACCACCAAAATGACCACTGGAGTTCTTTGTACATATTCCCAGCATTGGGATGCTCATATAGGGGAGAAGTGTGGAACTCCCACATCACCTCCTCCTGCATCATGAATGGAACCATTGTTCACCCCTGTAATAAGATAACATGGTTCCATCCTTCAAAATATCAATCTGGTGCATCAATTATAGATATCTGATCACATAATACCTTGATGTAGATGTCTCCCAGCTGGGAATCTCTCTCACACTCAATGAGAAGAGGATTCAAAACCATTTATAGAAGAAAAACTATACCCTCCAACTCAACCATGGCCAGCTATAGTGAGGCTAACTACTCCAAAATTTTCTACACTAAATTATCCTTGGAATTACTGCTAATGGAATATACTATACTATAGAAGTTATCTAGATTATAGTCTATCTTGAAGTTATATTCCTATAGGAGAAATAAATAGTATCGCTGTCTCAAGGTCTGGTCTCTATGAGTGATGATGTACCTAAGACTCTAGTAGTCTAAGCAAACCATAAAGAAATCTCCCAGAAGATAGCGTCTCCACATCCTTAGGGAAAGGACTACCACTTCCAGTTTGTGGTCATAAGTTTCATAGTTCTACTCATGGGATCTCAATGGCATTGACCTATTTGTGATAACTACCTATTGCTGCATCAACATGCAACTGAGACCAGCTCTTGTGGTATCACAATACACAACAAACTCCATGCCCTCCTTTGGTTGTATCAACACTGGATCACTCATCATCCTCAAACTCAACTCCTAAAAGGCCCTACGGTACTGCTCAGACAAGGTAAATAGCTACCCTTTCCGCATTATGGAATAAGTCTACTACAAACCTCCTATAGTACCCTTTCAATCCATTAAATTTTTGTACTTCCTAAACATTCTTGGGTGGATCCCAAATAATCACTGCTTCAATATTTGAATAAACCATGGATAAAACTTGTTCAGAAATGACATTCCCCAAAAAGTGAACTTCATGTATCCATAACTGGAACTTTGAGATCTTTTTGTAAATCTGGTTCCCTCATAGATTGTATAGGACCATCCTCAATGATTTTCATGTTCCACCTTTATTATAGAGTAGAAGAGTATGTCATTGATGAATACAATAACAAACTAGTACAAGTATGGATGGAATACATAGTTCATCAAAGCCATAAATATGGTGGAATCATTGATCTCACAAAATGTAATATCTAGAAACTCATAGTGTTCGTAGAAACACCAGAATGCTATCTTTGGAATGTCAGCCTCACGAACCCTCAGCTGGTGGTAGCTGGATCTAAGATAAATCATCCAAAACCATCTCACACCTAACAACTAATCAAAGATATCATCAAATATCGGCAAGGGGTAATTTTTCTATATCATGGTCTGGTTTAGGTGACTAAAATCCATGCAATGTCATAAGCTTCATTCCTCCTTTTTCACAAACAACACTAGAGCTACCTAGGGGGACACACTGGGTCTAATGAAACCTTTATAATGAAGGACCACCAATTGAAACTGTAGCTCCAAAAACATAGTAGTTTCCATATAATATGAAACAAAATATATATTAGCAATCCTAGGATGAAAGTTAATGGAAACATTCATCTCCCGCCTCAGATGTAGTCTCAGAATGTCTTCGGAGAAGATACACATATAATCCTACACAACTGAAGGAACCCAAATTTATGAAGAGCCTACTGCACCAAGGGATAGACTTACGAAATAATGGGTGATAATCTAAAACCTCTTGCTCTTAAAATTCACTTGTCCTACAAGGAGAACTCTCTTTTCAGAAAAGAGAATCTGGTTCCATCAATGTAGAGGCATCTGACTTATTTGCGGTGACAATAAATCTGGTCTTAGGACATGGAAAGCCAATCCATATGCTGGATGATTTCATAGGGTTCCATTTTTATGACCAAGTGGTACCATGTTAACCTCTTTTCTCCAAGATATATATCATACTTCCAATAGATGAAAGATACAAAAGAAGTGTTCCCTATAGGAACTTCAAGATGATGCTATTTTGCTAGCGCCTCTACTAGGATCTTTAGCTCTCGCACCAGGAGTATCAAGATAAAAAATGACTAAAAACTATGTATACTAACATTTAATCAAGAGTAGAAAACACATAGATCATACCATGAATAATCTCATTTGCTATAGGATTGTAGAAATCCATAGCATGCAGTTTTCCGCGACCCCAACCGCTAACTCCCAGAGCCTGATATGGGCTGCCTGGTGGTGGTGGTGGTAGAAGGATCTTATATTGAATTCCACCAACCATAGCTCCTACTCCATTTCAAACTCTAGCTATCTGGAATCCATCTCAGAAAAATCTCTCTATCACCAGTTCCCACTCATGCACCCCAACATAGATGGGGATGCATAAGGGAACAATACTGGCTCAAATATCTTGGTGGAGTCCCTACTCAAAAATATGTGCTCAGAAGTAGAAATCATAGATAATGTTAAGGGAGAAACACATAGGGTCATTTAACTTCTCTACGTACTCAGCTACCATCATCCCTCTCTGTTGAAGCTCTAGTAGCTCATAGATCTAGACTGAACGTAAGGAGGAGGGGTAGTAATCCTCATAGAAAAAACCCTAGAAGTCATCCTAAGAGAGTGTAAACTTATCAAACATATATGTAATGAGGATCCATCAATTCAAAACTACTCTATAGAAAAAGGATGGCTTCCAAATCCACCACCTAATATGTTGGGGTCTAAACAAGTCTGAAGATATGGACCTCTGACTCTAGCCCATCCTTTGCTGCCTAGGGATCTGGCTCATTGTGGAACCTCAACAATCTCTAATGCTGGAACTCATGGAGTGTTCTAATACTATAAACATCCTCATACTCATATACTGGGATGATATAATTCTCAATAGGTGGATGTGATTCAAGCTTCGCACTTGAAGGAAGGGGATTGTGGGATGGATGCTAAAATGAGGCCCTGTCGCTCATAAGATTGTTATCACAAAATGGAGCTGGTATACTGGCTGGCTATTTTGGAAGATTCATCCATAAATTTATCAAGGAGTACCAAAAATAGATGAGCATATATATATATCAAAAAATGGGGATCTGACTCAGGATGTAAAGTCAAAGACTCAATACTATATGATTCAGGTTCCATTGATCCCTACAATAGATGTTTTGGTATTCCAAGTTGACTATAAAGTAGTCACGATCCTGGTTAATGGATATGTCACCTACCCATACCACCACTAGACTCCCTGGAATGAGAGTCTCACTCAATATACTTTGAAATTGTTACCCTAAACCCAACCAATCATTTTAAGGGGATAAACCCAAAAAACATGACAAGGAAATAACTTTTTTTAATACCAATCTGTCATGACCTGACCCGTGATAAGGCTAAATCCAAAACTATTCCAATACCACCTTCATAGGCTAGGGGGTGGTGAAAAGCATCGATGGAACAACTAAAATTGGGGAGGCATTTTCCTAAGTACATGTACACACATAAAACCAACTCAATTCAAAAGTGTAGAGGGAAAGGGGAAAATATCCAACACTACTATAAAATAAACTAAGAATGCATAAAACTCTATATAGTGTAAAATTACGGTAGTGTAAACTGAATGTAAAGGGTAAAAATACATTTCCAACTAGAAATATTTCCCAGCCTAAAAAAACAATAAAAAAGTAAATAACTGAGATAGCCCAGATCTTGCATACCAAGATACAGCCACCGCATAGGTTCCATGAACACAATATCCCTAAACTCCTCTAAAGTCACAACCAAACTATCCATTATTTTCAAAAGACACAGCACATGTGGGAAAATCACATGCCGGGGAGAGTATGTACATACCAAGAATAATTCCCCAAAAGGGGTGAAGGGGAATCAGTAAGAGATACAACCGAAGAGGGAAGCAGAAGATAGAACATGGTACAATGAATGAGTATAGCTCAACCCAACAAGAGAGTGATGGTAATCTCATCCAATCACAAGGGGCTAAACAGGGTGAGAAGATGAAATTCCTTTTGAGACTTCTCCACCTATAGTAGGAGAGTATACTCATCCAACCATGAGAATATAGACATAGGAAGCATGTATCATACCCCATGCGTATTCGCCTCTCCTAGAAGGAGAGTATCCAAATCGAATATAGAATCCATAATAAATAATATATATATATATATATATATATATATATATATATTCTCAGTTAAAGACTATAAAATGAGAGAGTAAGGGGATCTTCATCTCACAACTCATCCAAAGAAGAGTATCCAACAATTCCAAAATAAGTCCATCAATGATGTCTATCATCTCATGTGCATGCCCTGAACACATAAGTTGAAGGGACTAAATCACCACACCTTGATACTCTCCACTTTTGGTGTCACTGACTCTCCCACACAGTTTTAGGCCACATCCTAGAAACATGTCTTGTTGGGGAAAGAATCCCTCTTCATTGTGAGTCCAAAGCTACATCAAACCACATATTTTCACTATGTCACACCATGAAAATAGGTAAGGATCCCATGCCCTGGTATGACATGATGGTCCTACTCTGATATCACAGAGGAACTCCACTACCCAGTCTTAATGGGAGGTACCACTTGGGAAGGTTATCAGGGAACTCCACTACCCAGTCCAATTTGAGGATAAGCTTGGTAAGGTCGTCTGGGAACTCCACTGCCCAACCCTGTAGGTTGGTAATCCTAGAACATTGAGGAACTCCACTACCCATCCCTGATAAATGGTAACCCAGAAAGATCAGCGGGGAACTTCACTGCCCATCCCAACTGGAACATAGTCTCAGAATGTCAAGGAACTCCACCACCCACCCCTACTAGAGGGTAACTCAGAAAGATCATCTAGGAATACCATTGCCCAGCCCTACTAGAGGGTGATTTTTGAAAGCTCTAGTGATCCTGTCTGATCATTTCTGTCATCAGTGTCACCTCACCACATCATGATTGGAACACCTCACGTCATATATCAGAATACTTAACAGAGGGAACCATTGTGTTCTATATGAAAAAACAGTTGAGATAGGTTATTAATTTTCCTTAACTAAACACATGATGAAACAATCACATTTCACCGCATCATGCTTGAATGGGGTCTCATGGGCATGAGAAACAAGTACAAATTAAATACATGATATTGATCTTGAAATCATACTTAAATTTTAGGTTTGTAGGGTCACATATGTTTCATCATTCCAACACTGTATGAGGGAGATATGTTGGATTCAGTATTGTGCAATAATAATAATTTTATTATTATTGGGTGTTTCATTGACCCAAGGCATGAGTCTAAAAAAGGTATCCAACATCGGTCTTAAAATGATCATCTTAATTCCTGGATCATGTTGTTGCTGACGGTTCATCAAACGGACACCTCGGTTAAAAGATATATTAGATATAAGAATATTTTACCAAGATTTATATCTCATATCTTGTATCTTAAGTCTCATATCTCATATCTCATATCTTATATATTATATCTCATATCTCATATCTTGTATCTTATATCTTATATCTTATATTTTATATATTATATCATATATCTCATATCTCATTTCTTATATCTTATAACTTATATATCAAACCAATATATTAAGAATCCCTATACTGCAATGATTCTAGATATATGATTAAATCCCCAAACTATTGTTACATCATCGATCCACCACAAATTCGGGGGACAGATCAAGCTCGGTACTGCCTGTGAATGTCAACTCAGGGCTGTAGGGATCCAACCAGTGAAGAACACAGATAACTGAGGGATAAAATAACTATAAAACAAAGTTTTAAACATCACAAACCAAGTGTTCTTGGATAGAAATAATGAATGTAGAACCATGGTTAGAACATTGATTATACAATATTAAATATGGTACTTGGGATTTTACAAATGCCATAACAATATTCTGATCGAAAAAGTAATAACGATCTAATCAATATTTTAATCCAAAGGAATAAAACACCAAAAGATGATTCATACCTATATCTTGGATTGATCATTGGTGAAGAACATTATCACACACTGGTTTGAAGAAGATTATGCATTCATTTCATCTTGATCTGATCTAATTTGATGCTCCTTCATCGTTCATCTTGATTTGCCAAAGGGAGGAGGATAGATCTCTCATTGGTGGATTTCTGAAATTGTGAGGCCAACCCTGAAAAACTTCCTTTAATGATATATTTATAAACATTTTTTTAGGTCAAATGAATTTAATTAATTAATTAATTTAATTAAACAAATTCACTTAATAAACTTCCAATGAGTGAGGTGTCCAAATGTTCCGCACCGAAAAAATTTATGTCGTGCCTAGGGAAAAAACCTCGTTCTGAACCAAACCATGGTCTGAAATTTCAAATCCAATCAAATATTTAAGAATTATCCCATTTTATTAACTAATTGTGTTCACTCAGTGTTAAATATATTTAATATTTTCATATAATAAATTTTGGGCACACCAAGTCTCGAAATCTCACGCCGTCTCAATGCCTAGCTCTAGAAAGATATATAGAAATATTTCAAAAACATACATGGAAAAAATCCAGTCTCTATAGAAAAATCATACCATTTGTTTAAAATTTCATGAATAACTATATTATAAGTAAATTTATTGGTTGTATTATAGAAGTAAAAATCAATTATTCTACTGGAGACTTAAAAAAATCATAAATAATGATGAGATTGTGAAATAAACCCTTATCTTCATGGTAAATTTTGAATCATATGCCCCATAAAATAAATAAATTAAAATGAAATATTAAATACAATTAATAGAAATATATTCATGTTATAAAATATAAAAATGGGAAGTATATACACTACACAAAGAAATAAGTGGTGAATATAGCATATGTCTCAAGGAAGTTAAAGTGGGACATGAAACCCTTACCTCATGTCTGATTTACTTCGTACGCGTTCAAACCTCATGTATAATAAATATAGGTTTATTATACATATATTAATAAACAAAATTCATATATTTCATACCTTATATGATTTAATTATAGTATTTCGTGACTCTTTTAGTAACACTTATTTGTTAAAATCACTGTTTTAGGTGATATTTACTTCGTTTTTCATGTATATTTTGGTTCGGTAATTTTGGTTATTTTACTTTGATCATGGTTCCATAATCTCCAGAATGTTAAACATGATGTAAATATCATATATATTCATTATATATGTTATTATATAAATATATAAAATTTATATATAGAAAATGGATTACACTGTTCATGGAGATGGTACGTCGTACTTACATGTAAACATTGTTTCCATTTTTATCGATAGATGAAATAAATAGAAAATAAATGTTAATTAATATTTAAAAAATAATTATTAAAATATATATATCATTTATATTAATAAAATCAATCCTTATCATCATCATCAATGTAAACATAAAATGAAAAATATTCACATTGCTACGTAGAGGCTGTAGTCCACCCACACATACAAGCGATATTATTGTTTTCTAACAGATTTGAAGGTAATAATTTAGATGTGATATTATATTACTAGAGGTATAGTTAGTTAATCAACATAAAATATATTCATTAACTTTATCCTTACTACCTTCCATGTAAAGCATAATCAAAAAACAAATCACATCGCTTCGTGAGGTAGTAGTCTGCAGTACACACGCGCAACGTTATTGTATCCAACCACATAATAGTAAGTAATATGGTACATGTGAATAATTACATAAGTATAATAATTTCCTAAATATCATAAAAATATGTTAAATACATCATTATATCCATCCTTGAAAAATTGTGATGGAAAATGAATTAAATTGGTTCACAAGGTGATAATTGTACGTACACACGATTGTGGGTTTTGTTTGTCATTTTGAAGAGGTGGAGATATATATGGGTCATTAAATTAAAATAATATCATATAATCATATATATAATAATTTTATTATTATATTAGCACAATTTAATATGTTTTTAATAATTTTAAAGAATAAATAAAACAAATATGCATGTTTAATAATTTTACCTCTTCTTCGGAAAACCTATTTAGGTTTATGCCAAAAGGATTATTAGGAGTGATTAATAATAAAAATAATTATAATAGTATGTTTATATATAATTATAGAATATATTTGGGAAATTATTTTCTGAAAAAAGGGTTTTGGAAGTGTAAAGTGGGGAGGATAGGGGGTGGACTTTTATATGTAGCGGAGAGGGAACACATTGAAATTTTAAAAAGAAAAAGTGATTACCACATTTGTATCATGAAAGAAGACTCCAAAATGGTTAATTATAAAACCCTAATAATAATATGGTATAATTATGTATATAAAATGTGTTTTGGACAAGTTTTAAGGCTTCTTATAACTATATCTTCTTAGTTTAACCCCCCTTAAATCTATTTTTACCTTAAACGTGGTAATTAATTTTTAATGTTTTCATTATTCATCATGGAAAAAAATAATTTAAACTTATAAAAAATATAAATTATTATGATTCCAAATATTGAATTAATTTTTCAAAATTCAATTTATAGAAGTTTCATAATTCAATTTAAAATGAAACCTACTGGTATATTGAAAAAAAGTTTTTCTAAAGAAAAACATTCAAAAGTAAAAATATTTTTATATAATAATTACTTATGAAATTGAATAAAATTACCTATATATTTTAAATTTTAATAATATTTAACTAATTTTAAATTAAAAACATCTTAAAATATAATGTAACCTTGTAAATAATATAAATAAAAAAGTAATTTTCATTAAAAAAGAGTAATTTTCACCATTCATCAAAAAAATTAATATTTTCATAAATTTATCAAAAATTAACCCAAAGATAATTTTGACATGTATATTTAATAATTAATTTCATTTTATGAAATAAATTTTATAAAATTAGTAAAAATTAATTTTACATGATGTGAACAATGTGTGACTAATATGCCTTTCAGAAAAATTATGTTTTTGAGAAAACATTTCTTTCTCTTTGAAGTGGTTCTTATTTTATTTATAATCAATATATAAAAATTAAATTTATTTTATAAATTTTTAAACAATATAATTTTCATAATTTAGTTAGTCCGACTCATACAGGCCAACATAATGGCTTGGTTATAATGATCATGTTTAAATAATAATATTTTAATAGAGTATTGTGTATTGTTTAAACCTGGTGTTTCATGCATCACAAGTTATCAAAAAAAAAATAGTATATCAAAAAGTATAGGTTTGTTACAATTTCTTATAATATCGTTGTTTCATGTCATGTACACCATTAAAGATGATGTACCTCTATTAAATTCTTTGGGTGTTACATATGAAGCCACTGTGCATGGTTTGTTAGTGACCCATGGTGTTCATCCGTTTAAACCAAAACAATTTAATTTTATTTTGTATCTCATTATAAAGAAACCCAATAGGGTTAATCACCCTCAACATAAACCCCAATCATACACATAAAAATCATAATCATACATCACTACCACATGGTAGGTTCAACATACCACCTACCATTATGAATATTTTAATTATCTCAACAAAACTCTTGGTAGCTCCGTCCAAGATCTCTATTGGTATTCCTAGACCAAAAATGTTTGAACTAATCCATATTATCTACCAATATACTACTTAATATTTTAAATATCAAGAAGATTCCACAAACATCAATTATAATATTAAAAAATTAAATATTAAATAAATTCCAAAAAGGCATAACATGTGTTATCTCACCGCACGCCTGTCGATCAATGAAAATATGAGAAACCATGTGTAGAAGGTTTACTAGATTCCCTTTGAACTACTTTTCAAAAAATCCCTTACTGAATACTAGAAAACAACCTTTAAAAAAATATTAATTTAATATTTAACACTTTATAAAATCATCACGGTGACATAACTCAATGAAATGACACACGAAGAAGTGAGTAAAACCTATGAATATATCCTCTTCATATGAGGAGAAAAATTCCCATAATCGGTATCCAATTATTCTATGATATGGTGGAATTTGGATCAAAATTTCTAACTTATGAATCCAATATTATTAAAGAAGAAATATAATTCAGTGGTGGATAATGAATTTGAATTTCCCTTCCATGGTTCCAATGCATTCTATGATGTTCGTTTTTGACAAAGATCGAGGGATAACTCGCATAGAGGAAGGTAGAAGGTTGATGGTGCATGCATGGGAGGAAAAGAAGAGAAAACAAGTTGATACCCTCTTAAAGATCATAATGTAAAAGGGTAATTTTACCACTTTTAATGGGCCAAAAGGTTTGGACACACAGTTGGCCAAACCTCTCCCCAACCATGAACCTCTACAGCCTAAGAGACACCCTCCCTCACATGAGAACGATGCACAATTTAATAGACCATAAACCAACCATGTTCCATTTTTGAAATAAAATATAGAAACTCACTTGGTTTACCCTAGCCTACCACATGGTTTCCTCATCCCGTATTTCTATACAAGCTATGACATATAGATTGGACGCATGGTTATCACTAACTGTGCACTGGTTGTGTGCCGTATGCTTTAATTTTTTAAAACTCTGGTTTTGAACCTTGAACTCCCAAAATTCTCACGAGACCACAATACTACTTTCTAAGCCTCAAACCATGACTAAAAATATCATTTAGAGGCATTAAGATCTTAAATTTTTTATTTTGAATATTTGATTAAGGTGTGACATATCCAATAATTGAAGATATAAATTCCTTCAAAAATTCCAAACTCTAAAAAAATCAGTATCTTACAAACTCCCCACATTAATTCTTCTCATCCCCAAAAAGTCTTGATGGACATAAAATGAAAACATTGACCTATATGGGTCATAAAATCCATTAAAATGATCACATTACAATTTTTAATGATCAGTTATCTTTCAAGGCCTTTTTAATAATATGGAACTTTAACCTCTAAAACCCAAGATAATGCTTGAAAATAATGATGAAACACTAAGACAATGATTTTTAGTCCCATCTAAACCAAGACACAATCACATCACCTTATCTTTCACCAATTTTTCTATGGTTCCTCATGCCATATGTTCTTTATTTTAATGAAAAATTCTAAACCATAGTACTTACACCAACAAAATTTCCAAGTGAAACATGTCACATAGAATCCTAATGATTCTATTAACATAATTCTCAATTTGATCAAAATGATCGAATCCAAATTGATCACACTGAACTGTTTGCACTATATTTTCATTGAAAATATTTAGCCGAACCTTAGAATGAACCCATATTATCCCAATAGTATTCCCTACATGGTTCCTCATGAACCACAACAAACTATACTAGAGAATTAAAGTTTAATAACCTCTTGATTAATATCCTAAAAAAGTTTGGATTCTACCACTGATGCATCATTAATACCTAATCTTGAGGGATTTATCTAAAGGCACATTGAGATCATTCTAATCACACTAACCAAAGCCCATAATTTTATTCCTATAATATCTTTTGAGAAAACCATCCTCTATCCAATTTATTTTCTTGACATAACACCAACATTGATATATTTTTGATCCAACCCCCATGGGTCGACATTGCTATCCCAATCCTCATGTCTGAACTTGGATCCACCCAAATCTATATTGAAACATGTAACTATAATTCACTGATGAATAAAATAGTAACTATTTTCATTTATCCAATTGTATCTAAAATCCAAAACAACCATCCAACAACCAGTCCTGATGTCCCATGACCCCTCTCACGTGAGGGTCACATAATAGAAATCAATGCCGCTCTCCCCACCTTTGGAGCATCCTTGTCATCACCCAAATGAAATAAATTTTCAATCACTATTGAACATTCTCATCCATTACTATACATAACAACTATAATGGATAATACCTCACTCAAACCCGATCATCAATGAAAATTTCACATATCACTCATTCCTGATACATGTTATTAATAACCATGAAAATGATAAATTTCAAAATGTAATGGGGGTTATCACCCTTAAATGCCCAAGGGTGCATGCCACACCACATGGATCTCCTTTTTACCACACCTTAAGAATAACTCCCAAATAGTCCCTCTATTAAATAAGAAAATCATTCAATTTATCTCATCATATAGAAGATTCTCTCTTAGTGTACTCATGGCGAAGTCAAGAGACCGAGCATGATCATATATAAACTAATAATAAACTATGATATCATCTTTAGGCTTGTATCTATCATTCAGAGCCTTGTTCACATCAAACCAATCTATAAATTCCTTTAACAAAGTCCTAATATAACAAAACTTCTCTTTATTACACACTTAAAAATGATTTATTACATAAAACCTTCACTTTATACAATATAGAAGATATAGAGGTCTAGTGTCTTTGGGGATTAAGAATATCACATAACATCTTAAAACATAAAACACAACATCTTTATTGAAAACTTCCTTTACATGACCACTACATTCCCTCGTACTTAGCATTGTATGGGATAACATGAGGACATACCTAAAAAGGGGTGAGCTATAAAGCCCAGTAAGGGAGTAAAATAGGAATAACATGAATAATACAATAAATGTCAGGAAATAGGAATAACAATGGATCATAAGAGAAATATGAACATAAAGGCATGATATAACATGGTTATCATAACATGGAAATGTGGACAAACCATTTAACATGATATTCACATGACCCAAGGCTCATTGCACATGGAGCATGAGTAAAACCTAATTTCACTTGAATTATCATTAGTAAAACCTCATTGAACTTGACATATCATGATACAAATCATTACCCAATGCATTGGAGTGCTATTAGGACACACCATTCTTAATCATTTAATTTCATGTATAAGTGTTCCACATGGTTCATATAACATGGATTCATTAAACATCATAATTTATCACACGATAAAGGAATTTGGAATTAATACATGAAACTATATAGTCATTAAGTAAATGTTTATAAAGGTGAATATCCTTTATAGAGAAATGGACATGGTATTCACTACACAATGACTTTGGCTTGGAAAATCATGGTGCAATTTCAGCAGCATAACGTCATGACATAAAGATTCATAAAAGTGGTTGATGAGAGAGAATGTGGTATATCATCATATGTACATGAAATGGACATTAAGGGGGTCATATATATATATGTTCCAACATAATTAATGGAATCTATATTAATAATAAAAAATAATTTCTTGAATGTAAATGAGGAGAGATAAATTCCTTACATAATTTCGCCATGGTAGCAGGTGTACATGAGAGGAATTAATGAAAGAAAAAGGGGCCTATAACCATTTAAACATAAATAGATAAGTATGTGGGAGGTTAAAAATCATATCCCAACATTTATAATTGAAATTTAAAAGGCATAAAAATATTAAGAAACTTGGATAAAATGAGGAAGGAAGGAATCCCTTACTTGGAAGTGTGATCCCAAAGGCTTGGGCGAGGCTTGATAGAGGCTTATTGGAAGATTAGAACACCTTGGGGGGATTCTAGAGAGAGGAGGTCAGGGGTTGGTCTATATGAAAAGGCTTTGAGTGAAGATGAATTGGGATCTTTGGTGGGTTTATATAGGAAAAGAGAAGGAATTATTTATTATTTAGGTTTTGGACCCTGCACCTTAATCTAATCAAAACCACAAACCATCCCATGGTTTTTACCCATGGTTTTTTAAAAAGGGAGTGGAAAAAAATATTTTATAAGTCCAATTTCCTAAATTATTAAAATATTAGGCTTTCTTATATATAGGTGAGTCACACTCTCAAGGAAATCATTTTAAAAAGATAAAATGTTTTATAAGTCTTGGAGGGTCCACTAAGGCTTTGTAAAATAAATCAAATAAACCTAAAATTACATTATTTTAATGGAAAAACATATATTTTCTGAACATATAATTTATAGTATTTTACTACATCACTATTGGGTCATTATGATGTCATAAAACCCATTATATAATTAAACATTATTTAATTTTAACCAAAAAATTCAACTATCTCAGAAAATTATGAAAAATTCACCATTGGATAATTTCAACATCCTGATTCAAAAAATAATATTCATTTTATCTAAATTATTTTCTAAATTTTTGAATTTTCACTTTTAAAATAAAAACATACATTTATAAAACATTCATGGGTTTTGGAAATAACAACTATCAAACCTTAAGAAAAATTAAAATTGTATTTATAAAAATTATATGATCATTTATATTTAAAAAGTAATTTAACAATAATAATATTTTATTAAAATATTATTTAATTCAAAAATCCAATAATTCATCAAAATTTATTTCTTAATTTAATATTAACTAAAATACTATTTGTGCTTTAAAGTCTATTTACAAGGTAACAATAATAAAATGAATGTATATTCTTTATGAAAAAACAATGTAAATAGTCATAGTGCCAGGGTTTTGTTACATAACCCCTTAAAGCACTCACATAAGAACTTAGGGTAAGGTGCATGATGGTAAAATACTCTTGGGGTGGCTCAGATAACATTTCACAGGTGGTAATCTCTATTAACTTCCACTTCTTCAGTAGGTGGTTCAGCTCAAGTTTAACGTGTTTAAGCTCGACTTGGGATTGGTCAAGAGTGAATCTCAATGAAGCCAACTCCTTTATAAGCTCTAACAAATGGGATTCATATGGATAAATTTTACTGTATGAGACCATCACTTCCTTTTTCTGAGTAAATTCAATTTGTTAAAGCCCTATATTTATACTAATCATGTGATCACTGTTCAATGGCTATATTATAAACAGTCACAATTCTTAATGGTATTTTAAAATCCAAAGACACAATACCAAGGAATTTAATATGTTTTACATAATCATTTTACATAATAATACATTTAAATAGATCAATAGTAATTTTCATTATTGAAAGTTTGGGTCGTTACAATCTTCCCCCCTTAAGAAAATTTTCCCTCAAAATTTCCTTTTTTCCACACTAAAACAAATGTGGGTAACTCTACCTCATCACTTCCTCTTATTCCCACATTAATTCTTCAAACTTTTGGTTACTCCACAACACATTCACGAGGGACATTGTCTTATTTTGTTTAACTTTTTCCCTATGATCTATGATCTTCACTGACTTCTTTTTATTAGAGAGGCCATTCTCCAATAGTACCACCTCTGGATTGAATACATGCAATGGGTCGTGTATGTACTTACTCAAGAGCGATACATGGAATACATCATGTACTTTAGATAGGTTTGGGGGGAGTTCTAGCCGATAGGCCACCACTCCAATGCAATCAAGGATCTCAAAAGGGCCTATGTACCTTGGACTAAGTTTTCCTTCATCCCAAATCTCATAAACCTCTTCCATGGTGATATTCAGAAGAATACCATGTCTCCAAAATCAAACTTTGGACCTTGTCGATGATTTTCAGCATAGATCTTTTATCGACTATTAGAAACGTTAATATGATGCTGGATGGTCTTAACCTTCTCCAAAATTTCCTTGACCATTTATGGACATAGAAGTTTTCTCTCCTCAACTTCATCCCAACATTCCAGTGTTCTTCACTTATTCCCATATAGGGCTTAATACGGTTCCATTTGGAGGCTTGAGTGGAAACTTTTGTTGAATGAGAACTCAACTAGAGGAATATGTTGATCCCATCCTCCTTTTAACTCCATTGAGAATGCTCTCAACATATCCTCTAGTGTTTGGATGATATACTCAGTTTGGACATGAGTTGGAGGATGATAAGTCATATCGAAGGACCCCATTATGGAAAAAAATACCTAACATACATTCGTACCCCAATGACCTAGGTTATGGCTACTCCAGCGCCTCCCCTCTGCGGACACCCCCAGCTGGGGGGGGGGGAGTCTTCCTATTCCTTTCATTCCCAATCATCCCTCAGTTTTCATTCCTTTATGGATCCCTCCTTGCTTCCCATTTTCCACTCTTTTCACATCAGCCCTAAAGTCTACTCGCTCATCGATGGAATCCCAATGGCTCTGATATCTTCTGTGGTGTTTAAAAATTCCTCTTCATTGACGAATTTTTATTTGTTCACTCATTTAGATAAGAGGAAACCTATATTTTATGCTTTTGACAGGTTTATCTCCAACAAGTGGTAGCTTCAAGACTGAGTGATTGTTGGGATCATGGATTTGAGACACCTCCAGATTCGCTTCTGATCGAAAGCTAATCTCATCTATTTTTGGGATAACACTCTACAAGTTTCCTTAGGTTTGTGATTCTTTATCTCTCAGTGGTCATTATATTTCCACCTAAAAATATACCATCCTATCATGGAGATTTAGCTCTCACTCCCTGATCTACCCCTACCATTTCAGAATCTAGCGATTATCTTCATGATTGGAAATCTATTGGGATGTTTTCTATGCACAAAACAACAGAAAAAAATCTTAATCCACTCAATCTCACTTAGAATCTACGTTGAAGTTGAAGTATATAAGGACCAATTGGATACCATTAGCATAGATATTGAATATTATCTTCGGTGGTATCAAAAGGTTGTCTATGAATCTTGGGTCCCCTTCTATTCATCATGCTTCCGTCTCAGCCATGATGTTTCTAGTTGCTGGAATTGGTCGACAGGGGTCTCTCAGGCGGCTTCAGATGAGGGTATTCTTTTACAGGACATGGGGGATAGTGTAAAGTCCAACTCGGTTACGGAATCTTTAGGTCACTACTTTGAGGAGGCCAACCCAGGAGGCGTGATCATGAATTTACCCTTGGTTACGACATAAGTATCATTAGAAGAGAGGTCTGAAGGATCTGACTTAGTTCTGGAGAAGGTTGTTCATCGTGAGGATTCAGAGAGAAATCCCATGGTATCTTATGTTTTCAATCATTTGAAGAGAGACTTGGGTATGCCCACTCCTATTGTGAAAATGGGAAAAGTGGAATCTAGTTCGGATTATCTCACTGCTACAGCTGTCCGGGCCGCTATAGATGGCTCTAACTCAACTATAGAAACTTGCATGGGCACTGAGGAAGGTCCAAAATTACCCAAGGAATCTTATTATATGGACGCTATGTTTGTAGGGCTTGAGAACAAGGGAGTTGTGGGTCCTTAGGGTGAGCCATATCCAGTGAACAGGTCATGCCTGAGGAGAGTGTTTCCACCTATTAAGCTGTGTAACCATTTTGGGAGCTTAGAGGATATAGGGCATGACCAGGAGGCTGACCGGACAAAAATTCGAAATGAGGAGTAGGGTATCCTACTGGAGGAGTCTGGTAATGACTATTCTAGCCAGCTATCAGGATTCAGTGCTCATGTATTCAATGGTAGTGACACTTGCGGTCCGAGGAGGAGGAAGGGATGACATGGCGAGAAGAATGGATGCAAGGATTATTCTTTCCCGTATTCACTAATAGATACCCACTCTTCCTAGAAGGTGAAGGCCCAAGTGAAGGAAGGTGTTATCAAGTTTAATGGAAAATAATTTCAAGCAGGGGATGCTGTCGCTATGGTTGATGGGGATGTTCCCATCAGGAATGTACTGAAAAATACATGTATGGATGCTAAGAAACCCATGAAGATTCTACTGCATTCTGGAGAAGAAATAAAGGAGGGATCTATTATGACTAGTGCTTCAACATATGGTGGTGATAAAATTATGGAAAGGACCACTCGGTTGGACACTAATAGAGAACAAAGGGACTAGATTGACAAGAATAATTGTATCCTAGTAATAGGTCTCAAGACGGGGGAAATCAACCAATTGGAATACATGCCAACATGGGATAGACTGGTGCATCGATTTGAAGACATCATAAAGGATGATCCATAAACATTGGTAAACTATTTTTTCTGAGAACTTCTTAAGGATAAAAATGTCAATAGGATTAAGTTTTCCTTTATCAACTATGTTTTTTCTTGGGGTTTCTTAATTTTTCCTTAATAGTGTTTTTGGTTTATAATAAAAAATTGAAGTTGGATAAGTCGTAATGAAGTTTAGATCAGTTTCCAGAGCATGTTGAAGACTCTTCCAAAACACAGAGGTGAATCTTATATCTCGATCAAATATAATAGATAGTGGCACTCTATGTAGCCTTACCACATCTGTGATGTATATCCGTACCAGTTGAACCAATGGGAAATCCTCCCAAATTACAATGAAGTGTGCAATATTTTTTAGATGATCCACAAAAATCTAGATAGCATTGTTTTCTTTGGATGTATTCAGAAGTATGGTGACAAATTCTATGGTGATGTTCTCCCATTTCCATGCTGGTATGGGTAATGGTTGCATCATCCCCTTAGGCTTCAGTCTCCCAGCCTTTACTTGCTGACATACTATGGACTTTGATGTATACTCAACAATATTATTCTTCATTTTAACCCACCAATAATGTTCTTAGAGATCTTGATACATCTTTGTGATTCCTGTGTGGATGGAGAAATTTGAACTATGTACATCATCCAAAATTTATTTCTTTAACTCTGTATTTTACAGAACACATAGTCTTGTCCAAAATCTCACAAATCCTTCTTCATTGAAATTTAACTCCGAGGATTTCCCTTTTATTATAGTTTCCACTTTCTTATGAATTACCACATCATCATTTTGAACATCCTTTATCCTTTAAAAAAGAGATGGTTGATCAATAATTTGTGAAAGTATTGATGATGTTCCATTCTTTATGATTCCCATGTCCATGATTATCAAAAATAAGAATATTGGATCCTTCTCAATTATCATGAATGATAGAATCGCTGGATCCTTTCTACTTAGATCATCCACCACCTTGTTCGCTTTCCCAGGGTGGTAATGGATTGAGCAGTTATAGTCTATGATCAGCTCTAACCATCTTCATCAGTGCATATTCAATTCTTTCTATTTGAATATATACTTGATGATTTTGTGATCTGTATATATTCTGAAATTCTCCCCAAATAGGTAATGCCACCAAATTTTCAAAGTGAATATTACTACAACAAACCCCAGATCATGTGTTGGACAATTTTTCTCATGAACGTTCAATTTCGTTCAAGCATAGGCAATGACTTTTTCATTTTTCATCAACACACATCCTATGACATTCTACAAATCATCACTGAATACCACAAAAAGTTCTCCACTTGTGGGTAATGTGAGAATGAGCTTAGTGATAAGAATCCTTTTCAACTCCTTGAAGCTCTCTTCAAATTCATCACTCCAAGAAAAATTTACTCCCTTTTGAGTAAGCTTTGTAAGAGGGTTGGAAAGTCATGTGAAATTTCTCACAAATCAGAGATAATATCCAGCTAACCTCAAGAATCTACAGATATACGTTACCGATGTTGGCCTCAACCATACCTCAGTTATAGCTTTCTTGGGGGAATCTTGAGATATCCCATTTCTTGTGATGATATGACCTAATAATGAGACCTACTTCAACTAGAACTCACACTTAATATACCTTGCATAGAGATTTTCCTTTTACAAGGTCTCTAGTACAGTACATAGATGCTCCTCACGCTCCTCCTTG
The DNA here is from genome assembly GCA_963277665.1 of Viscum album. NCBI lineage: Eukaryota > Viridiplantae > Streptophyta > Magnoliopsida > Santalales > Viscaceae > Viscum > Viscum album. The sequence continues at coordinate 2,134,558,274 of OY728148.1, forward strand.
GTTTTGGAGTATATTAGAATATCGTCTATAATGACTACCAAAAATTTGTCAAGGTAATATCCAAAGACTCTATTTATCAAGTCCATAAATATTGATGGGGAATTAGAGATTCTGAAAGGAATTACTATGAATTCATGGTGCCCATATCTTGTAAAAAAAGCAGTCTTGGGGATATCATCCTTATTCAACCTTACTTGATAATATCCCGACTGGAGATCCACCTTGGAGAAGTATTGTGATCCACGTAATTGATCAAAGAAGTCATCAATTCAGGTCATAGGATACTTGTTCTTTATCATGATTTTGTTGAGCTCATGATAATCAATGAAAAGGCACATTGACCCATACGTCTTCTTTACGAAGAGGATTGGTGCACCCCATGGTGAACCACTTGGGCATATAAAACCTTTATCCAAATTCTCTTGTAGTTGTTTTTTCAGCTCCTAAAGCTCCACAACATCCATTCTATACAGATTCTTGGATATTTGCAACACCCCAAGTATAAGATCAATTGAGAATTCAATATCTGTTCTCATAGGAAGACTAGGATATTTCGTGAGAAACACTTTAGTGAATTCCCTCACAATAAGCATGTCTTTAAGGATTTTTTCTTCCTTAGACTCAACCATATGATCCATAAACACATGATAATAAGGTAGTAATATAAAATCTTTAGATTATGGTGCCAAGGAAGATTCATCCTCCTACTTTCAATTGTACAAAATCGGGGGTTGATCTGCCGTATGGAGAGTGATTTCCCTCTCATGATAATTTATGTTGGCACTATATAAGGAAATCCAATAGAAGCCAACAATTGCTTAAAATTCCACTAGATGTAGTCTGAAAAAGGGTTCCTGGGAAGTTAAATCCACAAATTATGATAGGGGAGGAGTTATATTTATGAGACATAATGATTGCCCCATTTTTCGTAATCACTGAAATCTTTACTTCCATGATTTGTGGTGGTGTTAGGATTGTTCTACTAAACTTTCAATATACAAAAGAATGCATAGAACCAAAATCAAAAAGTACATTCACAATTCTTGAAAGAATAACTAGAGTACTTGTCTCCACTTCATTTTCGGGGTTCAATTTAGTGGTAGTGATGGAAAAATATTTCCCTTGCTTCCTTGGAGGTTGTCAGTTGCCTCCGAAAACCCTTGGATTAGGGAACTGGTTTTAAAAGTTCCTTGGAACTTAGTAGTTGAAGTAATGAACAATGTGTTGAGGGTTGAGTGGAGTGTTCCTCTCCTCTATCACAGTCATGAGTTTTTCTTTTCGATAGTTAATAGCCAGGTTCCCTTCTGTTCCACACTTAATGAATTTCCTTATCCCATTAATGAAATTTACGGGGTGCTTCTTTTCGTACCTTTGGAAAGTGGGGTGCTGGATTTTCATAGAACTATTTAATTTATCCAATGAAATATCAGAATTTAAGTCCAACTTATTCTTATTATCCCCATGATACCCCTAAGATTCACCCATCTTCATTTAGACTTTAAAGAAACATCGAACAATTTTCTCATATCTCTCTAAGTCACAGATCACTACGGATTTTCATAGGATAGGTTTTAGCTCACCAAAGAAGTAGTCAACCATGAATTCGGGGGTAACGACAAAGCCATAGGAATATTGTGTAATCCTTGTGAAGTTTTCCTCATACACTCTGATGGATTCATCATCCTTTTTCTTGAGGTCATGTAAGTCCCTTTCCATCTTAAGACATATGGTTCTTGGAAAATATTGATCGAAAAACATTTTCCAGAAATCCTTCCATTCCAATGCCTCAATCTCATCCTTAGGCTTTGTATTTTTGATCAATGTACACCATTGATCATCTTAACCCTCCATATGATAACAATCCATAATAACTTTCTCTTGTTCGGAACATTGAAGGATGGTGAATATCTTTTCCATGGAGTTGATCCATTGTTCGATAATTGAGAGATTGGATGATCAATTAAAATTAGGAGGCCATTGTCTCATGAAGCTCTCTATTTCATCTTGTTCTTTATTAGGGGGGTTGAACATTCCACTTGAACCATGATTATATTAAAAACATGAGTTGACTGAGAGAGTATCATGACAAAGTTCGTGATTACCACTACTATTGGATTGGGCATCTCATTAGAGTAATCATCACATTGATCTTCGCATCAGTTTTTAGACCGAGGCCTCCTATTACAATCCATTGTCTGGAATAAAAGAAAATTTAGGGGTAATACATAAATGGTAATCCAAAGACAAAAATAGATGACTTATAAATTACTTTTAATTCTTTAACATGTGAATTTTTTGGCTTCAATCTATGTTATTCATGATATACTTCCAAACATATATTATTAGGGGAATTTTTTATTCCCTTAATAATGGTTCATACTAAGCTTGTGAATTTACCAAATCAGATCCCTCAGGAGTGTTGTAACCAAGAGTGTAGAAAGGCCCATTGTCGTGTACTAGGATACCCTGGGTCAAGCCCGAAACTCCTTGTCGGAGTTTTCACCTCTAGGTACATATGTTTCAGAGCCACCTCTACATGATCATTTTCAGATAGGGATGAATATTCATGATAATACACTTACTAAATACTCACTAATTTTTTTGGATGTTATTATTATACATAGTCTTATCCCTATGGATTTTACTAGGTTTTTCTAATCATAATCCCAAAAATAACTAAACATATCTCCTAATACCAACTATAACAACCCTTCTCTTTATTATACACTTAAAAATGATTTATTACATAAATAATTCACTTGATACAATATATAAGATTGATATTTATAGTGTCTTTGTGGCTTAGGAACATTACATAACAACATAAAACATAAAATGGAACATCATTATTAAAAACTTCCTTTACATGACCACTATATTCCCTCATACTTAGCATTGTATGTGATAAACTGAGGACATGTATAAAAGGGGTGAGCTATAAAGCCCATTAAGGGATTAAAAAAGTCATAAAATGAATAATAAAATACATGTTAGGTAATAGGCAAAACAATGGATAATTAGATAAACATGAAAATAAAGGCATGGTATAGCATGGTTATCATAACATGGAAATGTGGAAACCACAATTAACATGATATTAGCATGAGCCAAGGAAAATTGTACATGGAGCATGTGTAAAACCTCATTGCACTAGAATTAGAATGATTAAAACCTAATTTCACTTAACACATCATGATACTAATCTTCACCCAATGCATTGAAGCGCTATTAAGGCGCACCCTTCTTAATCATTTCATTTAATGCATATGTGTGCCACATGGTTCATATGACATGGATTCATTAAACATCATCATTTATTACATGATAAAGGAATGTGGAATTCATACATGAAACTCTATTGTCAATAATTAAACATGCATTAAGGTGAATACCCTTGATAGAGAAATGGGCATGGTATTCACTACACAATGACTTTTACTTGGAAAATCACGGTGCAATTTCATCCGCATAATGAAGTGACATAAAAATTCATAAAAATGGTTTATGAGAGATAAAGTTGTATCAGATAATATTTACATGAAATGGATAGTAAGAAGTTCATATAGATATATGTCCCAAAATAATTAATGGAATTTATATTCATAATACAAAATAATTTCTTGAATGTAAATGAGGAGAGAGAAATTCCTTACAGAATTTCGGCATGGTAATGGGTGTACATGGGAGGAATTAATGAGAGATAGAGGGGTATATCATCATTAAAACATAAATATTTTAGTATTTTGGAGGTTCAAAATCATTCCCCAACATTTATAATTGAAATTAAAAGGGCATAACAATATTAAGAAACTTGGATAAAATGAGGAAGGAATCCCTTACTTGGAAGTGTAATCCCAAAGGCTTGGGAGAGGCTGGATAGAAGCTTATTGGGAGATTGGGAAACCATGGGGGATTATATAGAGATGATATTAGGGGTTGGTAGAGCTCCAAAGTATATTAGTGAAGAGGAAGTGGGATCTTGGGTGGGTCTATATAGGAAAATGGAGGGGATTCTTTATTATTTTGGTTTGGACCCTACACCTTAAACTAATCAAAATCAAAAACCATACCAGGGTTTTACACAAGGTATTTTCCAAAGGGGAGTGGAAAAAAATATTTTATAAGGAAAATGGCCGAAATTATTGAAATATTATGCTTGATTTTGTGGATGTGAGTCACACTCTCAAGAAAATCATTTTACAAAGATAAAATATTTTATAAGTCTTGGAGGGTCCACTAAGGCTATGTAAAATAAATAAAATAAACTTAAATTCACATTATTTTAAGGGTAAACCATATATTGGACGAAAATATCATTTATAGTATTTTATAACATCACTATTGGTCATTATGATGTCATAAAACACATTATATAATTAAATGGTCTTTAATTTTTACCCAAAAATTCAGCTGTCTCAGAAAATTTTGAAAAATTTACCATCGGATAATTTCGAGATCCTGATTCCAAAAATAATATTCATTTTATCTAAATAATTTTATAAATATGTGAATTTTTACTTTTAAAATAAAAACTGACATTTATAAAAAATTCATGGTTTTTGACAAAAATAATTTTCAAACCTTAATAAAAATTACAATTGTATTCATAAAAATTATATGATCATTTATATTTAAAAATTAATTTAATAATAATAAAATTTATTAAAATATTATTTAATTCAAAAAGTCTATTAATTCATCAAAATGTATTTCTTAAGTGAATATTAACTAAAATACTATTTGTGCTTTAAAGACAATTTAAAAGGTAACAATAATAAAATGAATGTATATTCTTTATAGAAAAGTAATGTACATAGTCAAAATTCTAGGGTCTTGTTACATAACCCCTTAAAACACCCTCATAATACCTTAGGGTAAGGTTCGCAATGGTAACCGACTCATGGGGTGTCTTGGATAACATTGCATGGGTGGTAATCTCTTTTAAATTACGATTCTCCCATAGGCGGTCCTGCTCAAGCTTAACGTGTTCAAGATCGGCTTGGGCTTGGTCAAGAGTAAATCCCAATGATGTCACCTCCTTTCTGAGATCTGAAAAATGGGGTTCATATGGAGAAATTCTACTAGATGAGGCCATCACTACCTTTTTCTAAGTAAATTGGATTTGTTAAAGACCTATATTTATACTAATCGTGTTATCACTATTCAATGTCTATATTAGCAATGGTCACAATTCTTAACAGTATTTTAAAATAAAAAAACATAAAAATAAGGAAGTTTATATGATTTACATAATAATTTTACATAATAATACATTTAAATAGATCAATAGGAATTTTCAGTATTGAAAGTTTGGGTTGTTACACCTCACACTACATCATCCAACAATTTATGTCTGTGTCCAGCCGCAAGTCAGCCATCTCATGACACCATGTCCATTATCGATGTCTCCTCTACCATGGAGGTACATTTATCATTTTATTACAACTCTTGAGAAAATATTCTTTAAAAATTTATTTAGAACCATTGGGCACCTGCTCACACATGTCCAATCATAGATTTTAGATTTAAATGGTACCACATGCAACCGACTTGAACTAAAATTTCCATACATAGTAGGTGTACATCCCATACCACCCAATTAAACACCCAAATCATGCTCCAATGAGTAATCCATCACATAAATAAGATGAATATTCCACATGGGATGTCATTTTGAACACAACAGGAGATCCCTTGGAACTCCTCCTAAAAATAAAGCACCTCTCTTATGCCATGATTTATTCCTTGACCACTCATCACAATATTTTATTTCTGAAATTAATTCATCAAATTCCCAACCACTAGTTAATATGGCTATGAACCCATACAATCATTCACATTAATCCAGTCTTGATACCAATAACCCATAATAATTTATCATTAACAAATTGAATCATCATTCTTATATCAGAAAACATGAGATCCTCCATGAATCAGTCTCAAAATGATCATATAACCATGTAAACTACCTAAAAAGAAGTCCTTATACCTCAGGATAGACATTTAACAGGTTTACCATGATCAAAATAAAGATCAACCTCTAAGGGTATGAGTCAAAACTAAGGGTATCTAGGTCTCCCAACTTGACCAACCAATAAAGCCTCATATCAGGGTCACTAGGTCCAACCACCTAGCCCAAAATCCAAACCACTCTCAAAGGTCACATATCATAGGGCATCATCCACACACCTATCTCAATACAAGGAACCTATAACACATATAAACCCTATCTAAGTGAGTTATGGATAACATTGACATATGATAGTAATAACATCTCAATCATTAGACTACCTAGGCCCATATCCTCTCTGAGAATCTACATTATGGACTAATCCCTAGAGTATAATGATATTAAGTATATGAGATAATGAATTGATCCTCACCGGTAATCCATACATGACAATACATCATCGAGTTCCTCATATAATATAAATTTTTTGGTACCTATCAACATCACACTAGAGGATCTAAATAGATAACCATTAATGAAGGTTGGTTAGGTAAAATATTATAGCAAGATATATGGTAAAACTCTTTATAGGTTGTTCCGAATCATTAGTTTATGACATCTGAGAAGGATACACCATCAAAGGGTCTACTGGAAGGCATCAACTATAAATGATAAACTACAAGGTTCAATAATACTCACATGATTTAGATAAGTATAATGTCTTTAAAATATATACAGAAAATACCATATATGTTTTTATGACACCTTAAATAACCAAACCTAAGAAAAAACACCCTACTAAGGGTCTAACACTAGGGAATCATGGGACCTATTGACCCACTAGGGTATCTTCACATCCCATGCATGAGGATTGAGTTATCATCCTCACTGTCAATGTTTCACTATAGATCCACATAACCTATCATCAGAAAGAAATATATATACAAGTGAGCCCAGTTGAGTATAATGTCACCAAGAAACTATATGGGAAAATACCATTTAAGTTTTTTCATAAAGTTTATAGAATTGGAATCTTTGTTAGTAAAATTACACACAATACATCCTATAACATATGAACCCTAAATTTCAAATTTGATTCAAGAGGCACATCTTGAATTTTTTATCCAAGAGTCAATATCAGTCACAAGGCTCTTTTAAATGAGACAAGAGACAAAAATCTATAATTAATCATAACCTTCGTAAAACATGTGTGTATATCAATGTGAAATTCATATATAACTGTAACATCATAGACCATAATAACAATACTTAATACTCGGAATCTAGGGATTGTTACCAAAAAAAACTATTCTTAATGCATCAGTCAGATCTCCATCATAGGCTCCAAAACATTCCTAATACTCCCATCACTACTAGAAAACCAAGCTATGACCATGGTTTATAACTATGGCTATAGACCCTAAACTCATGTCTATATGAAACAACCACATTTTCGGTGTCCATGGATCCTATTGGGCAGGAAATAGGTTGAAGGATATTTCCATGGATTGAAACCATGGATATTTTTTTTGTTTTGAACCGTGGAAATGGAGGTATATACATGGTTTCCATGGTGGATTTAATCCTCTTGCCACTATTAATGAATGTGGCTACCAATAATCCAATTAAAATCTATTTCCATGGTTTAAAGATGTAGATATATGTAAATAGAAATTATTACAAATTCTGTCTATAGTTTTGGTCACTCCTAGTATAAATCCATAGTTTATAGCCATGGATATATCTTTTAGATACAATAAAAAATATCCACCCTATTATGATAAAATACCTACCAAAAATACACTATATAAACAATCCTTTTGTATTTAAATGTAAACCCTTCCAGCATAACTCACACAGAACTCAAACCTTGTAGCTTACAAAAAAACAAGCTTGTAATATAAACAGAATTAAAACAAAATACAATATATATCACAAGAATTAAAACACTATAATAACTACTAAGAATACACTATACAATCCAACCAGCTACACATAAATCCCTACCTTACTAGTGATACCCAAACAGAACTCAAACCTTAAATCTTAAAATAGAATAAAAAACTAGCATAAAATATAAACATAACATAAGAAGAATAAAATATATATCAAAAGTATTAAAATTATCTCTAAAATGAACAATATAAAATTTCAATATCAATATCATAAGAATAAAAAAATATATGTGATAAAATTAAATGTTTAAACCAAGAATAAAATTAACATATGGAATTTACCTTAATATGAATATCACAAGAACCATCATGACCCTCATAATATCCTATAGAAACACTGGAATCATTATTTACTCTTATCAGACCAACAACATCATCATCATTATGAGAATCAACATCCTAATTGTCTTATGCACCTAAATCAGTGGTAAGTGTAGAAGAATTATCTTAAACCGAACACAAATAAATGATAACACATTAAAAAAATTAAAACATACAATGGTTAAACACATAAAGGTTATAAATATTTTTAATATAACATGTTTTTATTAACATTAACTATTATTAATACACATATTTGATATAATTTGTTTAAAATTAATCAAATATTCCCCCATGAATTTTCACAGGAAGTAGTATCAATGAATTTTTTATAGGAATTTTTTTTAAATATGGAATATTAAAACATATATAATTAATGTAAAGAATAATTGATTCATTTAATTTAATAGATGATGAATACACTATATTGTGAAAAAAATATGTATTTATAATTTTGAGTGGGAAAAAAATGGATACTACGAACATGCTGTGTGTCTATATTATTGTATGAAAACATTATTATAGTATTTCTAGGATAGGATGATACCGAAGATGAACTAGAAACTACATTCACTAGTTTCTTCACTAGTCCAAAGTATTCTCATTATTTATGGTTGATTATAATCTATTACATAATGAGAATTTATTGCTGATGGATTCTATGAATTATGGACTATTGGTGTAGTGTGATATTGGAACCAAGGTTTTTCACAGTGGGAAAAAATTTTATTTTTTTATTGTCAATATACACTGGGTTGATCAAGGAGTTGTAAGATAAGTGATATTATAGTTTAAGAGGCTACAGCATTTGAGGTGTCATAATTTCCCTTTATTTACCAAATGTTTTGTGCTCAAAATTTAAAGGAAGGAACATACTTCATGAAGAATATATTTACAAGACTAAATATTTAAAATAAAGAAAAGGCATGGATTTTATAAGATTTGGAGCTTCATGAATATGTGGAATATCGTGATGGAATTTGGATTCATGAAGGTCTGGCAGTTTAAAGGTTCAAGAATAAGGCTTCATGAATAATGGATGCGACATTATGTATAGACGATAAGTTATGTGACTACTAGAAGCATCACGAATGAAAAAATTTCACTAAGCTTCATAAAGAAATAGTGATTGGAGAACATAAATGAATAGGTTCAAGAAATGTTCATGGTAAAATTTAAATCTTCATGAAGGAGGAAATGTTTATAAATAAGATTCCTCTCCTCATATGAGCTAATGAGCGAGTTTTGAAAAAAGAAAATTTGATTTGATTTAATGATGGTATTACTAGAAGTTAATTATTCCATAACTCATGAACTCTACATGAACAAACGATTCATGGAAATAATGGTTAATAACTAATTGAAACTAAGGAATTTTAGAAAATAGAGATTCAAAAAGGATGATAGTTTTGAGATAGTTTGGAGTTATGAAAATTCTTTGAGTTCCACAAAATATGGATCTTTGTAAAAGTTTATAGTTTCATGAAAGCTAACAGATATTTGAAAAAAGTGGGTTTCAAAAAGGAGGGAGTATTGATGAATGTACCTTCATGAACATAAGGTTTTGAACTAATGGTTTGAGTGAATTGTGAATTCATGTGCATCAATTCAGAACTATTGTGTAAGCAGAGTCTCGTGATAATCAGAGACAAATACTTATTTTCCCAATCTATTAATGCGACCTTCATGTTGATAAACTAAGTAAGACTTCCCCCAAGGTAGTGAGAAAGTGGGAGTCGATATAAGTTATCCAAGGGAGGTAGTGTCTATCCCTAAAATTCCTGTAAATAAATATCTCCTGGCATGGAGTGTCCATGTTTGATCTTTTTCAATCCACAATATATAGTGATTCTTATTAGATTCAGGTGTGAATGAGACACTATTAGAGTTTACTCCTTGGACTATCCCTAAGTGTTAAACCATGTAAAACTAATGTGTTTTGTTTATATTTCTACATATGGGTCTTTAATAATTTCACTAGATAGGTTTAAGAAGTTCCTACCATCATGGGGACAAGATATGTCCAATTTAAAGAAAACATTTGACACCCTAATTCACCCCTCCCCTCTCAGGGTGTTCAAGGGTTCTACAAGTGGTATTAGAGGCATACAAGTTATAACTGTTAATTATGTCCTATTTTGTTTTTTTATCAATAATTCAGTGAGTGTTAGGGAAGTTCCCCTTTTTCATAGAAGAAACATATAGATTTGTAATAATAAAATGAGATATCATCTTTGATTTCATGGGATGGATGTTATCTAATTTATAGTTAAAGGGATTAATTTTAGTGATGCGACATGTCCTTTTAGGACTAAAAAATAAGAAAATTATTGATACAAATGCAAAAGCTCAAAATGATCTTACTGTAGCACAATTTGATCAAAAATATTTGATGGTGATAATTATCACTATAGCTAATTCCATATCAGAGAAACATGAAAATATATACAAAGGAGATAACAAAGTGAAGGATCCCAAAATTCACTATTTTCTTAATCATTTAGATGATATGAAAATGAAACCAGATGAAAATGTAGATAGTATTTTTAATCTTGTTACTAAATTTTTTGGAGATATGCTTTGACATAGGGAAGATATTAAGGATATTGACATTGTGAAGAAAATCCTGAGAAGGCTCCCATCTCTATAAAATTAATGAGCTTCATCCCTTGAGTGAAGAGATATATCTAAGCTTTCTATTGATAATATGATAAGTATTTTTGTGGCTTATGACCTTAAAGTAAAAATATAAGATAAATAAATTCTAGTAAGAAAGGAAATGGATTTCAAATCCCTAAAAAACATGAGATTTTTAATTATTGTGATGATGGAGATGATGTGAATTATGAACTTATTTCTATTTTTTTCTAAATAATTCAAGATTGGAAAAGGGATATTTAAAGGAAAGCTTCATTTGAATTATTTTCAGTGCGGTAAATTTGGGAACATTTCCACTTCATACTCAAACAGATTAAATGATGTATAAAGTGAAGAAAAAATTATATAGAGGCCACATATGAGGTTCCTATAAATAGTAGGATTCAAATAATGAAATAAAACATAGAGAAAGAGATTCGTCTAAAAAGAGAAATAGGATAATAATCACTGTTTAAGTATATTGAACTAGAATTTAAATATAATATTAAATATTCCATGATTGATACAGTTGAAAAGGTAGAACTTACAAAATATGAATACAATCACTTGAATGGAGTTGTAAATCTCACGATGGAACTTGAGGGTTATTTTGATGATATTTACATTCAAATAAATAAAAATAGAAAGATGGGTTATTTTTTGAAGCAATCATCATATTATTTTGATCATCTTTGAGCAGATATTGATTGACTACATGGAGAGGAAAAAGAACATTAGATATCTATTGAAATATAAAAATATGTTTTTTAGTTTAATATCAGGATTGAATATAATTAAAAATTTATCAATGAACTTACATCAATACTAGATAAAAAGTATCAGATAGTCAAGGTCCCTAAAGAAGTAGTCATTTCATTAAGAATTAAATTAAAAAATGAATCAAAATCAGGGGAAATGAAGAAAAAATTATATTTTGGAATGTTTTTAGATATAGTGATTTTGAAAATAGAAAAATGGTTCTTAAGGAGTAGAGAAATACTTGAATGATCAAAGATATAAATATATGGTAAAAAGTGGAATTGGTTATGATATAGAAACATCAAAGGCTAGAAATGAGATGAGCCAAAGTAAAGGGAAGTAGAAAGAGGGATATATCATAAAGGTGCATGATGTCCTAACAAATATAACTTCAAATAAAATAGGGAAGATAGTTAAAAATAATCCTCAATTATCTAGATAGGATCAATAGTCAAATACTTATAAAAAATAAGGGTAAATGTGGAGTAATGGAAGTGAGAATATATTTCCTATTATGAAATGTCCACTCTATGGATTTATGTCTATATCATGTCTAATATTGAATATGAAATGAAATATTTGAATGGGGAATCACTTAGAAGTAAAAAAAGGAGATTGAAACAATATCATTATTTATATTATAGTGACCCTATCCTTTTATACATATCATTAAATGATTTTAAGCATAGTTAAACATAAAAATACAATCCAAGGATTGTAAAGTCTACTGTCTTTGGAAGATAAGATACATAATTAAAAATCAAAAAATAAAATTTTATTTAATCTCTATATTGAGTTCCGAACTCCCATTGTGCTCATACATCTACATAGGATATCCTAAGGTTAACATGGACAATGGGATGAGATAAAAATACTATTAAGGGAATAAGCATAAGAATCAAGCTTAGCACATGGGTTAGATGACATAACATAATGATATAAAGAGGCATGGTACATGAATAAACATACAAAATCATAACATTTAAAACATTGGATCATATAATCATGGAATCATAGTAGTGTTGTGGAAACATAAAACATGACTTTAGCATGATCCAAGCTTGTTCCACATAGAGGAGCATAAGTCAATGTTAACCACTAAAACCGTTGCACATAACATCTATTGAGACTAAAATTTACCCAAATAATTGGATTTTTATCTTGGTTAACCCATAATAACATGTTCATGAATATGTTTTACACATAAATATTCATACATATCCAATCATACATAAACATATGGTTTACCCATGGTAGTGATTGGGTATCATAATCTTGTCCAAAGGCATAACCTAAGAGATTATCACAAAGGTGTACATGAAAGAAAGTATTTAAATGATAAATAGAAATTTATAAGATAAAATAGTCATATATCATAATATTTGATGAAAAATTTAAGTGAATACATGTAAAAAAGGGGTTTAAGAACCATTAGAAATAAAACATTTTGGTACGGTTTTAGGAAAATATCAAAGATCATTTAAAATAGAAAAGAGCATAATATTTTATATAAAACCATAAGTGAACCAAGAATGTTCTCATAATAAAATGAGTGTTTTGTTAAAAATAATTTTGTATTAATATAGATTATGGAGTGCACATGAAAATTGTTAAGATTTTGGGAAGTTCCCTAAAATCGGGCATGCTTATCAGGAAGAATTGAGATGCGAATGATTTAAAAACATGTTTAACCAAAAAAAATAAGGATGAATGGATCTAAATACATGAGTTTATAACATATAAATAGAATTTATAATATGTACATAAAAATAAAATAGAATTTAATTTGGGTAAAAATAGAGTAAGAATAACCTGAAGGAATAATGGAGGTTCGGGTAAAATCCCTTACCTTAAGTCTGAAGGTGTTCTTCCCTTGATTTTAATGTCATAGATAATAAAATCAGATTCATTAATTTATAATTAAAAACCTATTCTACATATAATTGATATATTATAACCTTATTAAGTTCATTATTGTCCTTTTTGATGGGTTAAGAGGTTCAATTTTATTGTTTTGGAGCATTTGTTTCCTTGGTTTTCATGATCGATTTACTTATATACATGTATGGATAAAACAGTAAGATGAGTATGGTTGTCCAGAATTAAAGCTATATGTTATTAGATAGAATAAAAAATATTAAATTGTTATAAAATTCATTTGGTTATTTGGAGTGAGGATGAATCATTATATAAAACTTTAATGATAACTGTTTGGGTTAATTGGCTGTTTTTTGATCACAACAAACTAATTTTGTTATATAAATTAATTATATTTGTAAAAAATGATTCCAGAACATCAAATATGATATATTACATAAATAATAATTTGTTTCAACTATAAAAAATGGTTTAATGACCATAACTTAATATGTTAATAGATATTAAAAACCCATTATCCTTGAATGTGATATATTAACACATCTTATATGGTGTTTCCATTTGTAGTATAAATGGAGGGGAAAGGAGAGATGATGATTACTTATTCCGTTAGAATTAAAAAATTATATTAAATGTAATGTAATAGAGTTATTAAACCATTTTGACGAGCATAAGTAAGTTTAGAAAAGAATACAAATAACATGAAAAGAAATTGAAAGAAAAAGGAAGAGGGTTTCACCTCTTGATTTCATCCTCTTGAGAACCTCCTTAGGGGAGATGTTTTGGTCTTTTTATGAGATCAAGAGCTCCTAGGAATGGTATAGGGTAATTGGGATAGAACTGAGTATAACGTTGTCAAGGAACAAGGCTTGTGAGGTGCGAGGAGAACTGGTAGTTGGGGGGTATTTTTAGTGGAGGAGGGGAGTGCTTTCTCAATATTTAATTCATTAGTTTATTATTTTGCTAAATAAAAGAAATAGTGATGATTATTGAGACTAAAAATAGTAATTATATCATGTGATTTTAAACAAAGGGTGATTAAATCAACCAAGACGCAATAAATAGTATATTTAACTTATAATGTATATATACTGTAAATTACTATATTTCATTATTCAAAAAAATCTAATTATTTAAAAAAAATCACAAAAATTTACCCAAGCCATTTTTAAACATTTAAAATCCCAAAAAAAACTCCATTCTATGAAAATAATTTTCCAAATATGATAAATTTAATTTTTAATTAAAACCATAATTTACTTGAAAAATACAAATTTTAAAATTAAAAATGATTTTCTAACACTTAAAAAAATTAATTAAGGTCTCAAAAAATTATCTTATAATCATAAGAAATCAAAATATTATTTTATTAATACATTTAATGAACATAAATTTTCTTTTAATTTATTAAATTAATCATAAAATTGTAAATAAATATACATGACTTAGAAAAATATTAACACTTAATTATTAATTTTTAAAATATTTATTTACTTATATTATGATATAATTAAATCATATTGACCCTTATAATATGGATAAAATTTGTTTATTATTTCATTAGTGAGGTTACTATTACATTGGCTTATTTACTATTCATAAGGGTCACATTACTATTCCACATGCCAGGTTACTATTTCATCGATATATATTCCTTAACTTATAGAGATACATTTTATTTCAATAATCCTTCATTTATAAGGTTTTTATTATGTTCTATATCTAATATTATATGATTATACTATAACAAATAATTATAATAAGGGATTTCCATTGATAAACATTGGTTCGTTACATTCTTCCCCCCTTATGAATTTTTTCTCTAGAAATTTTATTTTACATTCTAAGATGAAAATAGGTGTGGGTACTTATCCTTCATCACTTCCTCTAGTTCCTATGTTTCATATTCATACTTATGGTTCCATCATGTAACTTTGACAGGGCGAGTAGTCTTGTTGCATAGAAATTTATCTCCATGATCCAAGATCTCGACTGGATTCTCCTCGTAAGAAATATCTTTCTCCAATTGTACCACATCTAAGTACAGTACATGTGATGGATATGGTATGTACTTCTTTAATAGGGATTTGTGGAATACATCATGTACTTTAGACATGGTAGGTGGAATTTCTAGTCGATAGGACACAACTCCGACATGATCAAGAATCATGAAGGGGATAATGTACATGGTACTTAGCTTTCCTCTCTTCCCAAATCTCATAACCTTCTTCCATGAAGATATTTGGAGGAATAACATGTCTCCAACTTTAAACTCAAGGTGTTTTCGATGATTTTCTGTATACATCGTTTATCAAATTTGTGATGCCTTCATATGCTACTGAGTAGTTTTCTCCTTCTCCACCATTTCTTTAACTATTTCATGTCCTAGTAGCTTATGCTCATTGACTTCATCCCAGGACACCAATGTTCTACACCTTCTACCTATAAGTCTTTATATGGTTCCCTTCAGATGCTCGAGTGGAAACTATTGTTGTAAGAGAACTCATCCAGAGGTAGGTGTTGGTCCCATATTCCTTTGAAGTCCATAGAACATTATCTCAACATTTCTTCCAGTGTTTGAATAGTTCACTATGATTTTCCATCATTGTAAGGATGATAGGCCATACTAAATTTAAGCTTAGTGCTTAGAGAATGTTAGAGACTTTTCTAGATCATCGAGGAGAATCGTAAATCTCAATCAGATATAATCGATAGGGGTACTCCCTAAAGCCTTACCACTTATTTGATGTATATCCATGAAATTTGATTACAAGAGAATTCCTCTAAAATTGTGATAAAGTGAGATGTCTTTATATGAAAATCCACAATAACCCATATAACATTGTTTTATTTGGATGTCCTTGGAATACCAGTGATAAAGTCCATGGTGATGTTATCCCACTTCCATATTGGTATGGGTAGTGGTTGCATCATCCTCTTAGACTTTTTCCATTCAGCCTTCACTTACTAACATTCCAGGTATGTTGATGTATACACATGGATCTCCTTCTTCATATTGTCCCACCAATAGTTCTCTTGATGATCCCAATACATCTTGGTTCTCATGGGGTGAATAGATAAGGTTAAGATATGTGCATTATTTAGAAGCTCATTATTCATATCAGGATTGGATGGTACACATATCGTGATCTAAAACTTATGAATCCATCCTCATCAATCTTGAACTTAGAGGATTTCTTATTTCTGATAGCTTCAACACTTTTCTTAATTTCCAAATCATTTCATTGAGCGTCCTTTATTTTATTTATGAGGCATGGTTGAGAAATAATTTGAGAAAGTATTGATGTTGTTCCTCAATCAATGATCCCCATTTCCATCCTATGAAATTATAATAAGTTTGGATCCTTCTCAATTCTCATCAACAATAAAGGCGCATGATCCTTTTTACTTAGATCATCCGCTACCTTATTTTCTTTACCAGGATGGTAGTGGATTGATCAATCATAATCTTTGATGAGATCCAACCATATTCACTTGGCCATATTAAGCTCCTTCTATGTGAATATATATTTTAGACTCTTTGGATCAATATATATCTCACACTTCTCCCCATAGAGATAATTCCGCCAAATTTTCAATGCAAAGATCACATCTACTAACACTAGATAATGTGTGGGATAGTTTTTCTCATTTATTTTATACTCCCTTGAGGAATATGATATCACTTTATCATTATTAATTATCACACAACCAAATAAATTCTTTGAAGCATCACTGTACACCACAAATAGTTCTCCACTTGTTGGGAGTGTGAGTACCGGTGCAGTGATAAGCCTCTTTTTGAGCTCCTTATATCTTTCCTCACATTCTTGAGTCTTGAAAAAATATACTCCCTCATGTGATAGCTTGGTCATTGGGTTTTAAAATCATGATAAGTTCTTAAAAAATCGTCAGTAATACCCTCATAGGGCAAGGAACCTATGGATATCCATTACAAGTGTTTTTCTGGGCCAATCTTTGATTTCCTTTATCTTGGAAAGGTCCAAAAACATCCCTTTGCTGGTGATAATATTCCACAAGAATGACACTTCATCCATCCATAACTCACATTTACTGTACTTTTCATAAGTTTTCTCCCTTCTCAAAGTCTTCAACACAGTATTCAAATTCTCCTCACGTTTCTCCTTCCTCTTAGAGTATATCATAATATCATTGATAAATACTAGAACAAATTTTTAAAGGTAATCCCTAAAGGTTCTATTCATTAAATCCATGAAAATTTATATAGAATTATTGAGTCCAAATGGAATCACTATGAAATCATATTGCCCATACCTTGTTCTAATGGTAGTATTGGGAATATCTTCCTTCATCACCTTTAATTGGTGATATCCCAACCGAAGATCTATCTTAGAGAAATAACTAGCCCCACGAAGTTGATCAAACTAGTCATCTATTTGAGGTAA
Source organism: Viscum album (assembly GCA_963277665.1). NCBI lineage: Eukaryota > Viridiplantae > Streptophyta > Magnoliopsida > Santalales > Viscaceae > Viscum > Viscum album. The sequence goes on from OY728148.1 coordinate 2,134,576,201, forward strand.
GGGATACTTTTTATTTATCATGATTTTATTGATGTCACGACAATCATTTTAGAGGTGCTTGATCCATCCTTATTCTTAACAAATATGACTGGTGCACCCCATGGTGAAGCACTTAAGTATATAAAACCCTTCTCTGGATTCTCCTGTTACTTCTTCTTCTGCACTTCCAACTCAACAATGGCCATTTTATATGGTGTCTTTTATATAGGTAGAGATCTAGGAATATGTTCAATTGAGGTATCAACCTTCTTTTCAAGAAAAAGACCAATAAATTCTTTAGGGAATACATTTGTGTAATCTCTCAAAATGGGAATATCTTTGAGAATGATTCTATCCTTTTTCTCAATAATTTGGCCAGATATGCTTTCTCATAGGGAAATAATATCCACTCATGATACAATGATTATAAAGAAGATTTATATTCCTTCATACACTTGTATATAATTGGAGGATGCTTTGAGATGTGAAGAGTGATCTCCCTTTACCAAGAGTTAATGTTGGCTTTGTATAATGATAGACAACCCATGCCCAATATATCATCAAACTCTACTAAATGGAGTATGACAGTATTTTTTGAAGGTTCAGTCCAAAAAAATTAATGGGGGACGAGTTATAAGATTTTGATGCAGTAATTATCCCATTTTCTATTCTCAAAGATAACTAAATATCCAAATTTTGAGGTAGCTATTGAATAGTTATACTAAACTTGTGAGATATGAAAGATTTCATAGAACTAGAATCAAATAGTATGTTTACTATTATTGAATGAATAACTAGTGTACCTATCACCAAATCTTTTTCTAGCTCCACCTCAGAAGTAGTGATAGCATAATACCTTCCTTTTTTCCTTGGAAAGTTTTGTTTATTACCTCTAGAAACCCTTGGATTATGGAAATTGATCATTTAATTCCCATGTTTCTACAGTTGTAACATTACACTATAGGTTGAGTGTTTATATGAACCTTACATTCTTCTTACAAGTTAGTAGGATTATTCACATCCCTTCATCATTTCTTATCCATATTTCCCATTATTCCACATTTGAAGCAATTTCTAGTTCCTTTTAGATAGTTCCCACGTTGTTTCTTCCAACAGTTTTGACACATGGGATGTTTGGTCTTTTTTATATCATGGGATTTATTTTCCGAAACACCCATATTAGATTTAATTTTACTCTTTTTATCACTCGGCCCACGTGACCATTTAGAGCCTCCGATCTCCATCTCAACCTTGATGGCACAACAAATAGTCTCCTAATGACTGTCGAAATCATGAATCACCAATGCTTTTAATAGACCTGGCTTTAGTCTACTAAAGAAGTGATCCACCTTGACTTAGTGTTTAGGAAAAATCCAGAAGTGTATCTTGAAATCTGTGTAATTTTTGCTTTATACACCCTGATAGACTCATCTTCATTCTACTTAAGTCTGAGAAACTTTCTTTCCATCTTGATATGGCGGGCATGGGGAAAATATTTTTTGAAAAATATTTTCTTGAATTCCTCCCAATCCGTATAATAAATTTCCTCCTTGGACTTCGTATTTTTGATTAGTATCCACCACTGATAAACTTCCTTATCAAAATGATCGGCCGCCAGTATGAATTTCTATTCTTATGAGCACTATAGGACACATAATATAATTTCAATAAAGTTAATCTACTATTTTGAGAGGAAGGAATCATAATATCCACTAAACATGGGAGTGTTTTTTCATATGAAGAATTCGAAGACAACTTAATCTTTACTTGGAGGAGGAGGGAGTTCCACATTATTCATGTTATTATTCAAAACTTGAGCCAGCTGAGCAAGTACTATCATGATGTTTTTAGCACACATTCCCATAATATTTGGTATATCATTAAGGAAATATTCACATTCCCTTTAACATTTATTTTTGGCATGTGTTATTCTATTTCTTACCATTAACTAAGAAAGGAAAGTGAAATTAGGGGGCTTGAATACTTAGATAATAAGCATAAAAGGAAATTTGAACATAAAAGGATAAATTTTTAAAGGAAAAGTATATCCTAAATTTCAATTCCATAGGTTTGAATCTAGGTTCTCCTTGATCTGTTTCTTAACATATATTCTTATGGGATCTTTTTTCCCTTTAATAATGGTTTGTAATGAGATTATGAGTTTAACAAAGTATATCCCCTAGGAGTGTCAAACCAGGTGTGTAGTATGGCCCATTTTCATATACCGGGTTTCTCCGAGTTAGGCCTAGAAAACCTTATATGATTTTTCACCCCTAGGAACATCTATACTAGAACCACGTCAACTTGTATTATCTAGTCGTGGATGTATTTTATCGATATACCACTTACTCTATACTTACCAAAATTTAGCGGTTTTTTCTTACAATTAGTCTTGTACATAAGGTTCTTAATAAAGTTATATATTCCTAATATCCAAAAATAACTAGACCATCCTATAATACCAACTATAGAAACCATATCCTTTTACACATAACATTACATAATTTTAACAATATTTAAACATCAAAATACAAGACAAGGATCCTAAAGTATAGTGTCTTTGGAAGACTAGGTACATAATTAAACATCATAAAAGAAACTTTTATTTAATCTCCATATTAATCTCCTAACTACCATTGTGATCATAAATTTTAATGGGATAACCTGGGGATAACAAGGAAAAAGGGATTAGCTAAAAATCCCAGTAAGGGAATAAATATAAGAATAAATCTTATCACATGGGATAGAAGTCATAACATAATGATATTAAGAGGAATGGTACATGATTAAATATAGTGAATCATAACATTTATAACATGTGATTATATAATCATGGAATCATATTGATGTATCAGAAACATAAAACATGAATTTATCATGATCTAATCTAATTGCATGTAGAGGAGCACAAGTCATGGTTACGCACAAAGACTGTTACACATGGAGCATGAGTGAAGGCTAACCACCAAGACCGTTGCACATAACGTCTCATGAGAATAAAATTTTCCCAATGAATTAGAGTTATATCTAGTTTAAAACATAATAAAATGTTCTTGAATATGTTTTCCACATAAATAATCATAAATAATCAATCATAAATAAACATAAGGTTTACCCATGGTAGGGATTGGGTATCATAATCTTGTCAAAAGGAAAAATATAAGGAATTATAACAAAGGTATCCATTAAAGAAAGGATTTAAATAATACATGAACAAAAATTAGAGAAAACAGGAATATATAATGATAGGAAATGATGAACTGAAGTGAATACATATAAACAAAATGGGGTTTAAGAAACTTAAAAAATAAAACATTTTGGTGTGGTTTAGAGAAAATATGAAAGATCATTTTAAATAGATAAGAGAATAATATTTTATATAAAACCATAAGTTAACCAAGAAGTTTTTAATAATAAAATTTGTGATTTTATAAAAATAATGTGTCTTAAAATATATTATATAGAGAACATGAAAATGGGTAAGAGTTCGGGATGTTCCCTTAAATCGGGTTTTCTTATCAGGAAGAATTGAGTAGGGAATAATTTAAAAAAAAATTTATCCCTAAAAAATAAGGATGAATGGATATTAACACATGAGTTTGGAACATATAAACATAATTTAAAATATTTATATAAAAATAATAGAGAATTTCATTTGGGTAAAAAGATAGTAAGAATCACTCAAAGGAATAATGGAGGTTCAGGTAGAATCCCTTAACATAAGTCCAAAGGTGTTCTTCTCTTGATCTTAATATCCTAGAGAATCAAATAATATTCATTAATTAATAATAATAGAACCAATTATACATTTAATTGATTTATTAAAAGATTTTTAAGTTCATTCATGGTCTTTTCTATGGGTTAAGAGGTTCACTTTTTTTTTGTTTGAGGGTGTTTGTTTCCTTGGTTTTCATGATCGATTTACTTATATACATGTACGAATAATCATGTAAGATGAGGATGGTTATCCCGAATTGAAGTTATATGTTATTATATAACATCTAAGAACTTAAATGGTTATAAAATTCATTTGGGTTTTTGGAGTGAGGATGAATCATTATATTAAACATTAATGATAACCGTTTGTGTTAATTGGCCATTTTTTGATCACAACAAACTCATTTTGTTTTTTAAATTAACACAATTTGTAATAAATAATTCCAAAACATTACATAGGATATATTATATACATAATAATCTGGGTCAACCATAAAATATTTTCATGACCAGAATTAAAGATGGTAATAGATATTGAAAACACATCATCCTTGAATGTGATAAATTAACACATCTCAGATGGTGTATCCATTTATGGTATAAGAAGATGGGAAATGAGAGATGAAGATGAAATATTCAATTATCATAATAAAATTATATTTTTTATATTAATGGAGTTATATTACAATTTTTATGAGGATAAGTGAGGATAGAATAGAATATAAGGGAACATGAAAAGAAATTGAAAGAAAACAAAATAGGGTTTTACCTCTTGATTTGTTCCTCTTGAGAACATCCTTAGGAGAGATGTTTTGGTATTTTGATGAGAAAAAGAGCTCATATATGTGGGATAGGTCTTATGAATAGATTTTATAAGAATTTTTTCAAGGAAAGAGGCTCGTGAGGTCTGAGGAGAAGAGGTGGTGGGGCTAGTATTTATAATGGAGGAGGGGAGAATTTTCTCAATATTTAATTTATTAGTTTATTATTTTGATCAAGACAATAAATTGTGTGATTATTGAGAATAAAAATAGTAATTAGATCATGTGAGTTTGAACCAATGGTTCTTACATCATACATGACTCAATATATAGCGTATTTAACTTATAATTTATACATACAGTAAATTACCGTATTTCACTATTCACCAAAAATTCAAGTATTTTAGAAAAAACCCAAAAATTCAGTCAAAACATTTTTTGATGTATAGAATCTAAAAATTAACTCCATTTTATGAAAATAATTTTTTAAATATGAGAAATTTAATTTTTAATTAAAACAATAATTTAATTGAAAAATACAAATTGTAAAATTATAACTACTTTTCTAACAGTTTGAAAAATTATTGAAGGTCTCATTAAATTATATTATAATCATAAGAAATCAAAATATTATTTAATTAATACATTTTATGAAAATAAATTTTCTATTAATTTATTTAATTAATCATAAAATTGTAATTAAATATACACGACTTACAAAAATATCAACACATAATTATTGACTTTTAAAATATTTATTTATCTATACTATGATATAATTATATCATATTGACCATTATACTATTGATACATTTTATTTATTCTTTCATTGGTAAGGTTACTATTACATTGGTTGGTTTACTATTCATAATGATCACATTTCTATTCCAAATGTCAAGTTACTATTTCATTGGTATATGTTCCTTAACTTATAGAGATACCTTTTATTTCACTCATCCTTCATTTATAAGGTTTGTATTGTGTTCTATATCAAATATTATGTGATTATACTACAAGTCATAATTATAATAAGGGAATTCCAATGATAAAACATTGGGTAGTTACATATAATTTCTATGGATATTGTTTTCACTATTCTAACTTTGACCATAAATCTATTCCTTACAGGTAGAGGGAAGGTGGGAACAATAACTACAGAACTCCAAGACAAGTAAATACCAGTAAACCAAGAATAATTACCCTTAAAAATATGTAATCTCTACAAGAAGAAGAATATGAGTATGATTGAACCATGCATGCTGAAATGATAATGGAGAGGCCATATTTTTAATCTAATCAATTAGATATCTCATGGAAGGAAAAGAAAAATATTGATAAATCCAACATGGCAGAAATCAATATTAATGATGGAAAGAACATTAAAACCTAGATTTTTTATGGTGGGGGATCATTCCATAATAAATGGAATGATTTTTTTTGAAAAATGTTAAGAAATGGGTTGATGGAACAGTGATATTCAGCAATGATGGTTCCATAAAGATCGAAGGTAGTGAAAATAAAAAATTAGAAAATTATAAGCTAATGAAAAAAGAATTAAACTACATGTATAGTTTGTATAATAATCTCCAGAGTGTGACTCAAATCTAGTAATTAGGAATGGTTGGGACATTTTATACAGAGGGGTGCACTATGAAAGGGAAGATAAGTAATCCTCTCATGAAATTTTGTAGGAAAATTTGTAATTTATACTTAGTAGACAATAAAGACAACACTAATTTATTTATAATTAAAGAGGAAAACAACTTGTGGCACCAGAGGTTGGGTCACATTAATCAACATAGCATGGAAAACTTATCCAAAATAAAGTCTATTGTTGAAATTCCAAATTTGAAGAGTGATTTTGAAAAGATGTGTGATGCTTCCATGAAAGGAAATATGTCTGGGAATAATTATTTTCTAAGAAACAAAAGGTTATCAAATCTACTTGATATTATCCACAAAGATGGGTGTGGTCCAATGAATGTGGCTTGAATATATGGAGAGAGGTAATTCATTATTTTTATTGATTATTATATTAGAATGAAATTTATGGTGTTTATGTAGTGTAAATGGGAAGTGATTGACTACATGAAGAGATATCTCTAAATAGTTGAGAATGAAACTAATCATACAATCATGATATTATGATATGAAAATAGAAAAAAATACAGATCCATTGAAATTTAAAATGACCTAAAACAACATTGGATCTAGCATGTGCTCTATTAAATGAGAAAACCTCAAAAAAAAAATGGTGTTATTAAACCTATGAAAGGACAAGTGAATAATATGGACAAAATTATGTTGATATGAGTAAAGATTTATAAGAAAGTGTAAAAGGGACAAATTCAAATAAAAATATTATGGAAGGGTTGCCCAATATTTAGGTCTCTCAAAACGTTGATGATTCCAAATTAGTATCAGAGGAGGAAACCATTGATGAAGAAACTCCCCTAGAACATCATAAAATAAATATAAGAGCATAAGTTGATCAATCTATCATTTTTAGGGATTAGACTGCACCACCACATACAAGGAGAATAAGGGATTAAGAACATTCTACTCTCGAATCAATTGTGGAACCAACATCTTTTGAAGAATCATCAATGGATGAATCATGGGTTAGGTCCATGATTGAAGAATAGGATTAGATTGAAAAAATTTAGACACACGATCTTGTTAATAGTCCATAAAATCACAATGTGATTGGAAAATAGTGGCTATTCAAAAGAAATTAGATGAGTAAGGAAATGTGATCTGAAATAAGGCATTCTTGGGGTGTAAAGGATATACACATATTCGAGGAATTGATTTAGTAGAAACATTTTCTTCAGTAGATTAAATGGAGTCGATTAGGATCATTCTATAAATGATGATTCAAAAAGGGTACAAAGTTTATCATATGAATTTAAAAATAGAATTATTAAATGGTTTTCTTGAATAAAAAGTTTATATTGAAAAACCAATTGGAACTTTGATTAGAAATTATGAATCAAAGGTATATATATTAAGTAATTATATTTATGGTATAATGTAAGCACCATGTGCATGGTATTATCTATTTGATTCTTATATAAAGAAGAATCAATTTAAAAGAGGATGTGTTGACCACAATACACATGTGATGAATTCATAGTGAGATCAATTTATAGTGGTTGTGTATTTGGGTGATATTATATTTGAAAAAAGTAGGCATGGTTTAGTGGAAGAATTTTCTAATTCTATGAAATCATAATTTGAAATGTCCATGATTTGATAACTCACATACTTTTTGGGGATACACGGGATTATTAATAAGGAATACACCTTCGTTTATTAGTAAAATTATGTAAGAGATATTCTGAAGAAATTTAACATTAATGAATCCAAACCCATGTTGACTCTGATTTTGGTCGAGAAAAAATATGGAAAGAATGAGGATGATAAATATATTGACCCTATATTATTTGGGAGGATCAATGGATTTTTATTACATTTTAATAAAATATAACTGGATATCACCATTACAAAATTCTTAGCAGCTCGCTTCCAAAGTAATCTGAAGGAGGATCATTTTTCAGTAGTTAAAATATTCATGAGATATATTCAAGGTAGTCTCAAATTTGTCTTATAATTTATAGTATGAAGAGATAATGAATTATCATAATGTTGTGATTCTGAATGTGTTGGATATGTGGTTGATCAAAAGTAAAGAATGAGGGTATATTTTTATTAGAAAAAAATGTGTGGGCTGGTTGAGTAAGAAATAAGAATTCAATTCTCTTATTATGGTTCAAGAAGAGTATACATCTATAAAAAAAGGAATGTACTCATCTATTGTGGATGAAGAAATAAATTATTAATATTGGTTATGAGGTGAAACAAATGATGGAAATACATAGTGACAATAATAGTGAGATCAAGTGTAAAAATATTAGGTTGGGAACTCTCATTCCATACATATTGAGATCATATATCACTTCATTAAAGAAAAATTTTAGCAAGGTATGATTAAAATGGATCATTTTGGAACTAATGATCAAATGGATGACATCCTAGCTATGAATTTGGAAGCACTAATGTTCAAGTAACACTGACTGAACCTCGTTTTTCAACCACCTCTTATTGCATGATGATGTTATGGGTTTACCATCTCCCCATTTTTGTTAATTGTTTTAATATATTCATGGATTTGATTCAAGTCTATGGGGGAGATATGATCTGTGGGGAGGGTTATTTTTTGAATACTAAGATCCCAATATAGTTATTTTGGGTTTATTTCCAAAGGGGGATAATTAAATTCAATGAATTGGTTTGAATGATAGGTTGGTGGTCTCCCGAAGCATTGAAATATCCTTTTCCACTCTTGTTTTCTATAATTATATTTTCTAACAAATACTTAGAGTGATAGATGTGTTATTTCATTCCTATGGTGTTTTTGATCAAGAATAGTAATTTATTGAATTTATCTATAGATTTCCAACAAACCCAAAGGGAGATATTTTTAGGTTCAAAGTTTTTTATAGCTGGAAAAAAATTGTATTTTGATTTTTATTCAATCTACACTGGGATGATCAAGAAGTTTTATAGATAAGTTATCTTACAGTGTGTGTTAATTTAGTGATGAATGTGGAATCATTTCTAAATTTTTTACTAAATTTTTTTAGCTCAAAAACTAGAGTAAGGAATAAGCTTCATGAAGGATGGATTTCTAGGACCCAATCTTTAAAACATGTAAAAGTTAATGATTTTTTGAATATATTGAGATTTATTAATATATAGATATTTGTGAAGGATTGTGGTTTGAAGGAGGTTTTAAGGTTCATGAATGAGGTTTTTTGAAGAATTAACAAGGGGTGATGGAAATGTGGTAAGTTACATGACTATGAGAATATTTTCAAATGAAAAAATTTCAATAAAGCATCATAAAGAAAATTATATTCACGAACATAAATTAAGAGGTTTTCAAAAAGGCCATGGTTATCACGAAATCTCCCCAAAGGAGGTGATCTCTATAAATAGGAGTCCAATTCTCATATGATCTAATAAGAGAGTTTGAAAAACATAAATTTTCTTTTATTTCGAAATGGTTTTATAATAAGGTAATTATTTCATGAATTTGGAAGTCTTTGTGAACACAATCTTTGTGAAAAAAATGGTTATGAAATAATTGAAACTAAGGAATTTTTGAAGAAGGAGTTTAAAAAAGGATGATATTTTGATGATAGTTTGGAGTTATATGAATTCCTGGAGTTCCATAAAGGTTGGGATATTAAAGAATTTTTTTAGTTTACAAAAGTTTAAAGGTAATTGAAAAACAAAAGCGGGTTTCACAAAAGGTTCCTTTATGAATATAAGGTTTTGACCTTATGATTTGTGTGCACAGTGAATTCAAGTGCATAAATTCATCACTAGGGTGAAAGAAGAGTCTCATAATAACCAGGGAAAAAGACTTATGTGCCTAATATATTGATGTGTACTTCAATTCAATAAACTGATTAAGACTTCACCCAATACAGTGAGCAAGTGGGGTTCGATGGAAGTGATCCAAGGGAGGCAGTGTGTTATCCCAAAAATTATTATAAAGGAAGTGTGCTAAAATGGAGTGAACATATCCGATATTTTATAACTGAAAATATATAGTGAAGCTTAGTGGATTTAGTTATGAAAAAAAACTATTGGCGTATTCTTCTTAGACCAGCACTTAGTGGTGAACCAAGTGAAGATGCTATGTTGTGTTTCTATTTCAACATATAGGTGTTTAATAAATACACTGGAAAGGTTTAACAAGTTCTTACCAACATGGGGAAAAGATCCATCTCATTAAAATAAAATAGTCAACACCATGATTCACCCATCCCCTCTGACAATATTCTAGGGTTCTACATGTGATAAATTCAAGTCACTATAAATTAAATGGTTATTGAAGGAAAATGCTAGAAAATTTATTGGTAGGACATCTCCTTAATAATAAAAGGACACCATTCATATTATGGAGGTATGTCTAAACACTATAGTTTTTATGTTATCAAAAATATTGGGGATGATGGATTCATTTATTATGGTAAATGAGATATAAAAAAAATTCTTCCATTCGTCAAGATCTTAATGAGTCTTGTAAATCAGTTTTAGATGAAAAATAGATTCCATAAATTATAAAAGAAAAATGTCAATAATGATTAAGAGTTGCATTAAATTAAAAAATTTATTCATAAAATTTAGTACAACCTAGGAGTAAATTTAAATATTTTAAATAATTTTTTTATTAAATATGTCCCTGGTGAATTGAAAAAAACTAAATTTATAAATAAGATTATGTGCTGAAAAAATCATATTTTATAATAATAGGTCAATAATGAGTAATAGTTGTGATAAATATATAATTCCATGCTTGTAACATACCTAAAAAAATATGAATAACATGATTGACATGATAAAGATGCTATGAATAATTTTTTAAGTAAATGAATGAACTACAAATCCCAGGTGCACACCACATGGGTTCTATCCAGTCAAGATAACTGAATTCATGAATTCTAAAACTCCACTATTGTAAAATTATTTTACAATAAAATCATGAACCTAGTAATAATTAAAGTATACCATAAATATAATTATTATGGCTATATATTTTAAATATATATATAAATATTATTATAATTAAAAATAATACATATAAATATTCAAACAATTTCTAAAAGTCCATGACAGGTTATTGAATTTCATAAATGAACATAATTCCAAATGTATTTTATCAAAGTCTTGGTAGTGGTATAATATATTGTAATATGATATTTTTTCTTATTTTTTTGTCTTCAAAATATATAATTTTGGACAAAATATAAAACATGATGTCTTATGCATGATATAACACTGAAATTTATGAATGAGTTGTATGTAAGTCTGTATAATAAATAAATTTGAAATAACTAGATACCTAATGAATAAAATTCTATTTATCCATTGGAATTTTTTATACAAACTACATTACTTATATGTAAAAAAAATAACTGATATAATTCTACTATGATCTATCTCCATTAATTGCACTCGATATCTATAGAGAGAAAAAATAGTAATAAATCATTAAATATTTGGCAAAAAATTCTAGTTCATGGAAAGAGTTGAACTAATTAATGAATATACATGAGTTTTTTTTATTAATAAATATTAAAATTAAATTATAACTAGAGTAATTAATAAATGTGCAATACTTTATAAACATAAATGGAAAGATTTGTATTAATTTACACATATACATGAGTAATGTTGTATTAATAAATATGAAAGTAAAATTTCACATGGATTAATTAAAGAGTTTAATTTATTAATAATATTTGAATGAAATATGTTACTAAAAATAAATAAATGTATGATAATATGGGAGAACGATCAGAAAAGTGGGTTTGGTAGGAAGCAAAAACATTGAGGGGAAACCTGTAATGAGGATAGTGGTACGGGGATTGGGAGCCACCAATTTTAGTATGGATAATAGATTTTATGTAGAAACTTCATCATGTCACACTCCACCAATTTGATATGGAATATAAAATAGTAATAATGGGGTCATAGAAAAAGTCATTATGAGGAAAAACTTCTTAACATTGTTAATTTATAAGAAATTTGAAGTGGTATTTGAGACATCATCTTTATCATATATGTGGAAATTGAGGGTTGATGTCTAGTTATTATACTAGTATCAACTTAAATAAGATGGCCAATAATTTTAGTAATAGTCATTAAAAAATATTCAGTCACATTATGAATATGAATGTGGTTTAAATAAACCCATATACGAAAAATTGAAGATTCATTTATAGGAAGAAAATCTATGGATCAATTTAGTTACTTCATTAAATAACCTTTAATGGTCTAGTTTTTTTCTATCACTGATAATTTTAAAATGTAAAATCAAATTAATAATAAAACATAAATAATTGATCAATTTAATGGAAAAAATGACTAATTTAAAAAATTAAATTCTTTTCATGATGACTATAAGTTTATAGTGATAAATGTTAAACCGAACAACCACCACAAACCTAAATTTGATTCAAGTGATTATTTCTCATAATCATCAAAAGAAATAATGTTCAAACCCTTTAATAGAACATTATAAATAAAAATGATGTGGAATCCATTTTTATTCTAATATAATGTTTTATGATAAGAGAACTATGAATGTTTAAGACTTTCCTTAAAGATATTGAAAAATTTGAGTTGTGAATGTAAGGGATTCACCATCATCCAAAACAGAGGAATTAGTGATGAAGAGATTATGATATTTAAGGAAAATATTTAGTGGTTATTTTTTATTTGGATCCTACACAATCAAGTGAAAAGTTGTTGAACCCTATTAATTTTTATTATTTTCATTCTATGTTAGTGTGTGTGCATGTGTATATGTGTTTGGTGTGAAATCAGGGTAGGTGAACCAAAGAAGAGGTCATGGTGTCCAAATATTATGGCATTAATGGAGTAGTATGTTATGACATCAATTTTTTTATAAAATTTTAATTTTTTTAATGTATAAATGATTTATTAAACTATATACATAAGTTTAAAATTAAAGGTAAATTTAATAAATGATTTAATTATTTAATTTGTCTTTATTACATCTTAATAAATTATTTCATTATGTAAATTTAATGTTTATCCTTTGTTAGATATTCTTTAATAAATTACATCCCAATTTGGATTTATTTTAGGAAATTTTTTATATTCTAGGTATACATTGTATAAATATTATTGATTAGTTAATATGGTAATGAAATATTATTAAAATAATTATAGAATTGAGAAAATAATAATGAATTTCCTAGGTATAATTTGGTCTTAGATTTATAAAATTTATTTTGATATATTATTTTTATGGTTAGGATCTCATTGATTGAACATATTAAAAAATTAATGAAATTTTGATGATTGAATGAGGATATATATTTTAAAATAATGAATGAGTAAGAAACATTTGAAATACAGTAAATTAAGAAAAGATAATTGAAAAGTTCCTAGAAGTAGTTCAATTCATAGTTCAATCCCAAAGAAAATAATATATTCATTAGCTATAATTATTTTTCTCAAAATATTTCACTCACTATATAGCCTAAAACTATAATATACCACACTTATATGATTTTATAATTAGAAGAATGAAACTAAACTACAATGAAAGAACTCTATTTCCCATTGAGATATTATAAAAGTGTTTAGCTGCCTATAATTTAAAATATAAAGTCCATAGTAACTATAACTCTAAACTAAGTAATTGAAATTTAAATATAAAATTAATGCTGATTTAAAATTAAAATCATAGAAAAAACCCACACTCAACAGTTTATATTTTCTCATCATGTATGATTTATCTAGATATGGAGAAAATTAGTATTAGTTTTTTTAAATTTCTTATTATTTTTAGAAAAAATAAATAATAGTTTTGTTACCTAGTAGTAAAAAGGAAGATGTAACATTTCCCATTTCCTAGTTTGGATAATATCATTAAACATAAGTCATCACTCAGTAGCTTCAATGAATGTCACTTCCTTATCACTGTTGAGAATCATAAAATAATCCTAATATAGATGAACCAAAAAAGAATAATAAGATTTTAAAGCATAAATTTGTTCATTATGGGAAAGATCCCCAGAGTAAATGATCATACCTTTATCTTGGTGATGATTATGAAACATATATATTTTTATATTCAGAATGTTTTAGGAAATATTACCATTTAAGTTGAAATAATCCCATAAAATTAACATATAAACTCATATTTTCATGAACACATTTAAAATATAACAAATAAAAAACCAATAAATGAATAGATATATGAATTGGAAGTCATCTATTTGAATTAATTTTTAATATAGAAGTAAATGATAGAGGAAATAAATTATTACATACTGTTAGGTAGAATCTTCACTCTTACAAGAAGATCCTCAATATTATGATTTTGAAGGAAAGTAATTTATACTCAATCATGCACGAAAATCAAGAAAAATATTCATATAAAATAAAATAATAGGACTATTTTATATGAATTAACACTAAAGAATTAGAAAACCATGTAATTATTTTTTTACATAATGATACACTTATTTGGGAAAAGATTTGATGTTTTGTGAATCATTGATTCACTATTTGGAGGTAAGAGGCTCAAATTTGGGGTGTTATGAGATATTTTATTTCTAATGTATTTGAATAAAGAAGTGTTTAATCTATTTTTGTATTTTTCATCAATGCTAAAGTGGGGGTTTTTTGGAAAAAAATCCACTTATGAGTGGTCTTAATTTGTATTTGTTAACAAGTTTGGTGAAACAATTCCCAAAACAGATCACAATGGCTAGATAAAGTCATATAATGTGTGGTTAGTGGTGTGATGGAGAAATTATTGAGTATAATGGGAGATTTTAAGGATATATAGGTTTATGAATTTTTCCTATGTTTAAATCATAAGGTGCTTCCTAGATTTCATAATGTTGATTATATGATCAATCATCGTGTTCCATTGAATTCACACGGTTGATTTCAGAAATTGATAAGTTTCTTTTACCAAACATCATATGGTTGATTGGGGAATTTTCTTAGTTTCATTAAATAATTTTGTAAGGTTTATTAAGAAAATTCAGAAGGTTCATTTCCATTATGAAATATATAAGTCTAAAAAAACTTAGGGGAATATTTTTAGGGTTTATTATCTTAATATTTCTCGACATAAGATCGTACAGAGAAGTAGAAAATGATTTTATTAATCATCGAAAATTATTTATAGCGTTTTCAATTTTGTTAATAGAAAATATAGTTGAACAAGATGTAAGACTATGATGCAAGTTTATAGGTAATTTAAAGTATATATTTCTTGGTTTTGGAAATCACATAAATGCTCAGAACAACCTGCCACATTTCTATATGAATCGATACATTATCAATCAAAATATATAATTTATATCTCCAAAAAATATGAATTAATTAACTTGTATATGTTTTGGGGTGACATGAGGTGTGTATATTCCTTTGTGTGAGATTAAAATTTCACATGAGAACAGTCGAGAGATAGTCTGGTGAGCCACCGAGTGGGAGATAAGCTAGTTTAGAACAGAGACATCAACTGTTGGTGTATGAAATAAAAATTTACAAATAAATAAATTTAATAATTAATGGACATCATTTTAATGATGGAAGAGTTATTAAAAATTGTGATGTGTGAGATATTAGGTTTTCAGAGGAGTTGATACAATACAGTAATAACTAGAGAATTTCACGAATAATTAAGTTCAATATCATGGATGAGGAAAAAATCACATCATTCAGGTGATAAGCAGTGTTTATTAAGTGCATATAGGTAGGTGTTAGGTATTTTTGGTATTTCACTGGTTAGGATGTGGTTGAAACCTGAAATACCCATCGAGTGATTTAGAGTTTTTAATGTGCATATGATATCAGTAGATGAAATTGTTCAATGGATTTGTTTATGGAAACTTCTCAGCTATAAGAAGTATCTTGTTGGATAATTTTTGATAACAAATTTGAATTTACTATTAATTAAATGAAATCTTAGGATATTGTTCAAATACAAATTAAACATTTGAAAAATGAGATATGAAACAATAATATAAAGATAGTGGATCTAAATTAAACAGAACCTAATTTATACAATAGTTTCTTAAAAATAAAAATAAAGTTTATATGTAAAGAAATACCATTAGAATGATTTATTACTATAAGAACCTATTTTGGAATGAAAATACTAATGAGGTCAAATTTTTGTATATTTAATCAATGCTATTATATTCTCTTCCATATAATGAACTGCTACTATAATAACCTCTAGTGTAATGTTGGTAGTGTAAGGAGTGAAATTGTAATTATGCTAATTCTATTGTAATTTTTCATTAGAACATATTTTTTAAGCTAACCAATATATGAATGGTGGGATTGATCAACAATTTTATAGGATTAATACTAATACTAACAATAATAGAACCAATTTAAAATCTTATGAAAAATAGATATATGTTATGTGGTAAGATATTGAAATGTTAAATAGTGAAATCAGGATAATTAATAATTTCCTAATATTTTGTGTGTGATAAGATGCAACACCAATAAATTGTTTTAATCTAGTTCTTCAGCCAAAGTTATACTCATTTTTCATGTATTCATCCTAAAGAGTAAAATTAATCAAATCACCTATAAAAAAAATTAATAGTACATTTAAAAAATATGTATAAAATGAATTGAAATTAATTGAAACCTAAATATAATTTAAATTAAGAATAACATTTCATCCTGCATCACAATTTATATTTGACTACCTGAGTTTCCCCAAGTTCGCATTTGTTTATAATGTTTTTAATATCCAATAATAATTGTGGAATAAATTTAAAAACTTACATTTGACATAAATCATATTTTCTTATCAAGTGTATGCACAACATATACAAAATAGTTTGAAATAAAAAAATATGGATATTATGAGGATTTTTTATTTTCTAAAAATGAATGAAATATAATAGTTTTTAAATTGGTTAAGATGGAAGACATTAAATATTAATATTCATTATATAACTTAAATTAATAAAGTTAAATAGTTAGTATTATAAATGATGTTAAGTGAATGTAACTAATGATGTATGGGAAAAAATAGATGTATTTCTAAATAGTTCAAAATTTATTTTTCTAATTTTTAAAATTGAGTAACTCATAACTAAAATTTAATAGGGTATAACCATTGAGTTATATTCAAATATTTTCATTCCAAAGACACCTATTTGTTAATGTTTGTAAAGAAAATTAACAACTAGTAGTAAATTTCACAGAGTTAAGAATAATATTGTAGAAAGTATTGATTCATGAAAAAAGATAAATAAGTGACTGTTACTAACCTATAAAGTTGTCTTTAGGAAATCTATTGTAAATTATATCATCAAAATAAATGAAATCAAAACCAAACTATATAAATTGAACCCCACAAAGACATACATGGTTGATACAATTAAAAAATGGCCCACAATGATGCCTAGTTGCTAAAAATATTATACAATTAGATGTTATTTTAAAATTTAGTATAATATAGTATAATCCTTCATGAATATGTATATTGAACTTTTGAACTAATTATGAACCACTGATAGTTTTTGAAATCTTTATTTCCTAAAAAAGAAAATATATATTATAAAAACAATTATGTAGAAAAATATAATAATATTTAATTTCATTTTTAAGAGAATTAATAAATTTTATAATAGGTCCAAAGTAACCATTATAATATACAAATATATATTATATATAATATATAAATAAATATTATGATTTTTATTAGTTAAATGATATTTTTTAATAAGAGAAACAATACATACATTATTGTAAATTATAATTAAGTCTACAACAACTATGTCTATTGAATAGATTAAAGATTCAACAAACCACATAATGAGAATTTGAACTTGGACCCAGAGAGTATCATCATATTTAATTGTGATTTCATTCATTAGCTCCCAAATGGATAAAAATGTTACAAAGAAACACAAAAATTTAAGAGAGGGAAAAATAATTTAGTAATTCACATTAATGATGTCATACAAAAATAAAACCAAATAAATTTCATAAGAAACTAAAAACAATACATGTCACAAAGTGGAAGTTTTATATAACCAAAAATTAATTTTTTTATGAAAAAATACATGTGAAATTCAACCCATTAAGCTACCAATGAAATTTAATGGGAATTAAAATATATAATTGACGCATGATAATGATAAAAAACCATTTCTAATAAAACTAACATTTATATCTTTTTCATAGAAAATAAAACATATTTGAATTTATAAGGATATACCATAATGACTCCACAATACATAAAACCAATTGATGATGTGACGATTTACCTCTACTGGTGAGGGAATGGTTAATAATAGGAGTCAATTAATCCAGAAAACCTAATAAACACTTGAAATATATATTTAAGGATAGCCTAATTCTAGGAGATATATATCATGCATGTATCATGGTTTTAATGTCTATATAATTTCATTGATATAATATTGCATGTATGAATGTGTAAAGGAAATAAAAAATAGAGAATAATCAAGTTCAATTAATTTTATTAAAGCCTACCTCCACAAGATGTTGACTTGAGTACCCCAAAAAAAATTCTCGACACTACAACGATCGACTGGAATTGGAAAAATTAGAGTAGAACGGGAAAAAGATGAGAAATAGTTTAGAGGGAAACTATTTAACATAGTCATCATATAAAAATACAAAGAAAACTAGTTCATAAATTTATTAACAGAATAGGGATTATTAAAATTAGAGCATACCATAAGAAATTGATGAGATCCACCCAGCAGTTGTGAGGTTGAAAAATAGCAAGGTCCTAACAATATAGAAATTGATCGATTTAGTATAAATATTGAATGAAATCCTAGGATGGATATTTATAATATGATACACACTTAAGGAGAGTAAGAATTAATATTTTAACACAATAATAGAAAAACCAAAAAACATTCTAAAAACAACATTATTGGGTAAAGGTATTCTGGAGGTGTGACCAGCTGATATTTGTAAGGAGGAGGATGATCATGGGGATGTGGGGTGGATATATTGAAGGAGATTATGAGGAGGAGGTGGGGAGGGTACCTCACATCAGTATCTATGGTGAGGTGGTTTGGTTGTGCCAGAGGCGAGTTGGAGGAGGAGATGGGAAGGTCACCTCGATATAGCACTGGAGTGGAGGTGTGGTGGTCACATCAGAGGCATTCTGTCAAAGTAGGTCGGTGGCTGCATCAAAGGAGGAGGATTATGGGAGGTTGGTTAGTAGCATCGAGGGAGGAGGGTCATGGGGAGGATAGATCGTGAGGGTAAGGAAGAAATGAGAGAGTGATTGGGTCATATTTCCCCAGACTCGTGGAAATATTCTAGGGTATAGAAATGGTTTTTATAAACCTTGGATATATTTTTGAATTTATATCCTAGTTTACTAATAGTGTGCCTGCCATATCCCAAATATTAAAAAAATATAAAACCAATAGCTCTGATACCAATTTTTAACATTCCAGTTAGGGAGCCACTAAAACGCTTCCCCATACGGATTTTCCATATGACCTCAAGAGCACCTCCCCATACTCCAGAGGCTTTTGAATAGAAGATAGGTTATAAAGGTTGTATAGTAGGAAGATTATACCCTTAATATAGATTAATAAATAATGTAAATAACCAAACATCATTCATAGTAGTTATATACACATAGTTCATAAGCAATAAATATATAGTGTGCAAAAGAAGTAAAGATAAACAAGGTTTTAATAAATAATGGAATGGATTAGAGCCCCAAATGGACATGTCATACATATATCACTCACCTCACACTAGTTTGATCACATATTCAAGAGTAAATTAAAAAAAAGTATAGGGCTCAACTACTATCTACAAGAAAAATCACACACCCTTACTCCAGTAATATATCTGATCCATCCAGTTTGATCAATCTTAGGTCTCATACTAACAATTTTTTGCAATAAAAAAAACATCTTATTACGTACCCCAATGAAATGGCAGCCTAAGTAGGATGTGAGTATAAGAATTAGTAGGGAATCACCAATACAGTCTGGTACATAGCTATTAAATGTCGTTTTTTTGTATGTGAGATACTCATAATAATAAAATTAATAATAATAAGTAAATATTGAAAACAAATAAATAATAAAATTAGTACAAGGCATGCTCATTAGAATTTGATTATATTAGTTGAGACACAACTGGATATAAGGAATAAAATAATGAAATAAAATAAATTAAACCATATCTAATCCTTGGGTCCCTGAACATGATCACGTAGACACCCTTTGAAAATGGCATTGAGCTTGATGTCATACCACTCAATATCAATATAATCCTATCGATCCTAGGGTCTATGATCCTAATCAATGATACCTTCTTTATCTAGTGCAAGAAATATCTCTATAAAATATACATCACTATAGGGGGATAAATGTCCTATCCATGAAATCACCCTTACTTTCCTCCAATAACTATGATAAAGGTTTCCCAGTATCAAATGGATATCCCAAACAATAATACATCGACCTTGATGTCACACTAATTTCATTATGTTTAATCTTGTTTGATGTTTGAGTCTTAGATCCCATTCTATAGTCATTCATGATATCACACGTTGGATAATGCCTAAGTGTAATGACCATTAAGTGATCTGTAAGGAATTCCCTCCGAATCCAAGATAACACTTGGAATCCATTCAATAAATGACTCAACAACATCATCCCAAAAAAGTATGGGTTTCACTATAATGGTGCGTCCACCAAATCCAAGGGAGAATCCTATGAATCAAACAAGGATATCATCATCATCCGACGACTTGAGGGATGTGTGCCCACCCAAAAACCTTTAATATCCATTATGTGATAGTGGGATTTATATCCTCAGAGAAACCTAGTACAATATGGGATCTAAGACAATATTAGTGGCAAACATCTATAATTTCTATATAGGGAGTAACCTCAATGAAAATGGGAATTTTGATAATAGTATTAGTGACATTCAATCAACAGGTTTCATAAGTAAGATCCCATGAAGTACATATGGGCATCCCATAATGATATCTAATCTTCTCTAGAACATAGTCCATGAACCAAGAAGTACCTATAATAATCATATCCATGCCAATAGAAACCATGTTAAAATACAAGAAAAGAGTGAGGGTTTCTAAATGACTAAACTAACTACTGCTACAATATCCTCCCAAGATAAGAGGTTCGGTATGGGTTCTATGATGAAAACCACTACCATATCTACCCAAACCTGTGGCACACTATGTTAGGGTATGTCGAATATTGAGGCACCCAATACATCCCCTAAGTCAATACTCAAGATAGGCATCCTACTTGGGATCCTCAAGGATCACCCATAAATAGAGGCATCCATCTTCAGGTTCAAAAATTTTGTACATGAGTAGAGGAATACCTCTTGGAATCCTTAGAAATAGTATGAAAGTAGAGGCATACAACTTGGGATCATCAATGATGGACCATAGGTGGAGGTATCCCACATGTGATTCTCATTCATAGTCATAATCTCAAGTAGGTATAGAGCCATTGTGTGTCTAGGTGGGGGGGGGGGTGTTAGTGACACATGGAAGTCCTCCATTGAAACAAATACAAATTAATCTTATTTATTTGATCATTAGAAAGAACAACTATTGAAGACATCACCCTTAGGGAAAATCCCAATCAAACACCTAAAAATCATAAACATACATCACTACCATAGAGATGCTATGACAAACCACCTACCTTTTGGATGCTTTTAATCATCTAAACAATACTCTCAACATCTCTATCCAATCACGTAATGGGTCATCGAATCCCTATGATGTTGGTCCCAGATTAATTAGCCTCCAAGACACTACCTAGCATTGCATAGATCAATAATAGTAGATAAACATCAATTAGAGTAGTAATAAATTAAATATAAAGTAAAATTCAAAAAGGAATAATAGGTGATATCTCACTACAAGACTTTCTCTCGATGAAAATACTAGAAACCACATGAGGAAGGTTGTCTGAGTACCCATGAACCCATTATTGGAAAAATCTATAACAAAAAATTTCAAAAAAATAATTCAAAAATTTTAATTTAACACTTAAAGCTTTAGAAAATTACCATGACAACATACCTCAATGAAACGACACATGGTGAAGTGTGAACGACCACTCAAGACATCCTATTCCCTAAAAGCTAAAAATTTCCATCAATGGTATTATATAATGATCCAATATAATCAGGATCAAAATCCATAACCATAGAAGCTAATCATAGAGGGAGAAGGAAATGAATTCAATGGACTAGAAGAATCACCTATACAGTTCCAACATGTCAAAATATATCCTTTCCCAACCAAGATCGAGGTAGAAATCCCATGGAGGAAAAGAGAAGGAGGGTGGAATGCATGATGGAGGAAAGGGGGATTCCCTCTTGATGATCATATAATAATAAGGTTAATTTCAAATTTTTAATGGCCCACACCGTTGGTCACATGGTTAGTCAAACTGTGTGCCACCCATGCACCTCTACTGTCCAAGACACCCCGCTTTCATTGGAATAGAACATAGATTAATATACAATGATCCAACCATAAACCATGTCTGTAATAATCTATAGACACCCATATGGATTACCCTATCCAGTTGTAGAGTTTCCTCACCCTACATTCCAATGAAAATTGGGCTGCACTATTTGGTTGTATGGCTGTCACTAACCTCGAGCCCTATGATTTATTTTTCAAGAAATATTATTTCATGCCCTGAACTCCCAAGACAATCCCAAGACCTATAGACTACTTTCTAATCTTGAAACAGCATCTAAAAACATTATTTAAAGGATTTCTAATATTTAAATTTTCATTTTGAATCTATGATCAAGGTTTGACACATATAGTAATTAAAATATAATTACTATTGGAAATTCCAAACTCAAAAAAACATGGGATCTTATAGATTTGTATAAGGGTCTGGAAAATTTGAAAATAACCCCCAATTTAAAAGAAATTGAAATATTTAGGAGGATTTGAGAAAAATTGATGGCTTAATATTTAAAGTTATTTAATGACATGATTTGATGTCAATCCTTGAGATTAATGGATTAAATTGAAATATTATTTGAAAAGGCATGAATTGATGAAGGTATTGTAGATTTACGGTAGCAGTTAATGTAGAAGGTACCATGTGATACTGTAGTAGCTGGAACTATTCATCCGATTTGAGACTTCAAGCCACCGATTTGGGCCTATAGGTCTTAGGTCCTTTGGGCCACCAATGGACTTTATCCCACATGGACTTCAGGCCATTGGTCCTTCGATCCATAAATGACCAAGAAGCATCCCAAGTTGACCACACCGGAGCATTCCCCAATAGAGTATTCAGATCAAGTAGCATCCACCAGAGCGGAGCTAACCAGTTTGGATGAATGAGAGGGTATGGAAATTTCCATCAGCACCAGGAACCATGCATCTCTACATGGGAAAATTCTATATGATCATCCATGTGAGGTGGGAAGTTAGGAACCTCAAAGTATGCATATTCTGGTTAGGGGTAGTTCTAAAGTGTAGTTAGGTAATGGACCTTAAAATTTCATATACTGGGACTTGTACCGCTGGGCCATTGGGTCATGTATTGACCTTGGGTCTCTAAGACTAAGGGTAATGTAAGGTTTCCCCCTCAATCCTTAAAAGGGTTATCATCCAAAAATAAATAAAAAATCTAATACCTTCATGATTTTGGAATAAACAAGAAATGCATGTTTAAAACTAAAATTTGGTGAATTTTATTTTTAACTGATTTAAAATTATTTTTTAATAAAAGTGGTGACATGAATTGGTCACCCAATTCATTACATAAAGGAATTTATTAAAAAATGAAGTAGTAGTAAAAACACAAGGTTCAAAGAACATACACCAGTAGGGATTGAGAGAAGTAAAAACTAAAAAACACCATGGAAAAGCTAGCAAAATGTTGAGAAGAAAAAAATGATCGAAATAATATATTATCTACTATTACATGATATCAAAAAAGTGTCGTACTATCTATGGGGATGACAAAAATCCATTTGGTCTAAAGGGAATCCAATGCTTTAATTTTTTTTATTATCTATCAACTTGAGTTATGTCCTTTACACTACTATACAATTGTGATTGTAAAATGAAGGGATGAAATAAAACCAAAAAAAGACCTTAATATAATGAAACCACCATTTAGAAATGAAAACCAGTAAAATATTGTATCAATAACATGTTGATAATTAAGACTAAAATTGAAATGTCACCGAGAAGCACATGATGTAGTGCAAGATTCTAGCATAGGGAAAACCACGTGTAATATAAATAATTGAAAAAATTCTTTGCCAACAAGCTTCCATGCATCCATTTTTCATACAACACACCCCAATATAGTGAATGAGTTCCTAACTAGATCTCATCATAATGATCCTTAAGTCACCAATGGTGTTTGGGAAAAGTTTCATTGAGGATCCATTTGATCTATTTTCTTATCATTTTCTTTATTTTGACCTAAGTATATTGAAATCCAAATCTGGAATTCTTCATGATGGAGTTGATATTCCTGTAACTCTTTTTTGAGTAATTGATCTGGGTATCCTTACCGATGGTTTTAATGTTTTCTATTAATTTTCTATAGCATCATGCCTCGAAGGATACATTTGAATAGCCATAGGAGGAAGATGATAATGAACCACAAGAGTATAATACTGTGGTTGACTAGAATATTTTTCAGATAGTGCTGAATACAGTCCATGCTTTGGGGGTTGTTACAAACACCTATTTATATTCAGGCTCTGGTAGTGGATCCTTGAAGTTATAAATATATAGATCATGATCATATGTTTATTCATCAGAAACCACTATCTTTCCAAGGTTGGAATGATCCTTAAGAGGGTGAGGATAGGTTAAATTTAATTTTGAGTTCCTAGAAATAATTTACTTGGTTAATGTGAAAGGTTCTATATTCCAGCTTGAGAGGCCTAGTAGGAGATGGTGGGATTTGATGGCGATGATTAAGAAGCATGAGGTATTTAAGTGGAAGGTATTTAGAGTTAATTTCACTAATTAGTTCTATCCAAAATATATGATTTTGGAAAAGGCTATTGATTTTTCAAGATCTAGTAGGGTGATAAGACAATGAAATATTATGCAAACCATTTTTATGGAGATTGTCCAATATTTTCCTGTGGTTGTGTCTAATGATAAGATGATGGATCAATAGTTTTAGATGGTCAATAACCTGATATATGATCATAGGTTTTCTTGATGAAGCTCAGATATTATTTTGATGTAATGTATAGAGAATTGATAGTTGATCTTGACCAAGATGGTATGTCAGGGGTGACATGAGTTCCCTTTTCTTACAATGGCAGTTCTATGAGTTTTTATAAACGAAATAGAAATCATGATGAGTATCATTGTGGTTTTATATAGAAGGAATCCTACCAAACTACATAAGTTCTTGGAAAATTCCCTCAAACTTGATTTTAGTGTGGCATGGTTAGTCATTTGAAATAGGTTTCTACTCTGGCACTAATGATTTATTTTTATTTCAAATTCTCTAAACATTCACAGAAGTTCTGTCATATACATTCTTATCAGTGTAATGGAACATGATCATCAACACCAAAATGTATTTTAGTGTAATCATATACATCAAGAACTAAGCGGTTCTAGCGAAAGTCATAAAAAACAAAGCTTCTTCATGTAGATAATGTGTCTCCAAAGGAAGATAACACGATCCCCGTGACTGTGAGTGGTACCATCACTATAAATACATTTTTAATTACCACCTTATTTTATATTGTTTAATCTCACTTGTTTATATCAACTCATGTTATAAACTTGATAAACCTCACTATGAATATTCTTTCATATGTGATGGATTTTACTACACCCATCAGAATGAAGAGAGTGTAGGGTCGTTGATGTCCTTGTGTTTTTTTATCAGAGATTGATCTTAATTTGAGTATTCTGGTTCTCAACAGGAAACCACTTTACATTTTTTTAGAATGTATTGGATGATTTCTTATAAAGACTATATTTACTATTACCATTGGTGGGTCTCCTATACTGCACCTAATGGAATGTTCTACGTTTTAAGGGAGAATGGGACATACGGATAAGTAGATATAGATCTCATTTTCCAAATATAGTTAGGTCAATATTAGTGTTTAAATTCAACATGGACAATGAATATTTTAGTGATTATCTTCCTCCAGTTATTACTGGGTTTCTTGATGTTTTTCCTTATGATTTCTTTGGATTTACACTGGTAATAAAGGTGGAGTTTACTGTTGATTTAGTACTTGGTACTCTGATAAGGTATATTCCTTCTTTTTGCATGGAACTAGTGGAGTTGAAAGAGTTGATGACTTAATTAGATAATTTATTAGAAAAAGTTTTTATCTAACTGATTGTGTCACCTTGGGAAGAATCTATTCTCTTTATGAGAAAATATAATGGAGTACTTTTCCTATGTTTTGATTACCAAAAAATCAATCAAGTTATGGTGAAGAAAAAGTATATTTTACCACTTATTGATGATATGTTTAACCATTTGAATGAGAATAATTTGTTCTCAAAGATTGATATTTATTATGGTTATCACCAATTGATAATAAAAGAGTCTGACATTTAGAAGGCATCCTTTAGGAGTAGTAATGACCATTATGAGTATCTTTTTATTCCATTTTGTATAAAAAAGTTATCCTACAGTTTTTATGGATTTGATGAACATGTTATTTCATTAGTACCTTGGCTCATTCATGGTGGTATTTTTAGATGATATAAAAGTATACACTCTAACTTTTCAGGAACATATTCATTATTTAAGAGTATTTATGGAGATATTAAGAATACACTAACTTTATATGAATATTTAAAAATATGGTTTCTAGATCATGAGAGTTATTTTTTGGGATACATGACCTCATAACATGGTATCTCAGTGCTGGAGTTGGTTCCCTAGAACCAAATTCTTTTTAAATTATAAAAAACATGTATTCATGGTTTTGAATATTAATAAACTCTTTAGCACATGATGATTTTTATTCTTCGTAACATATCATGTGATAATGTCCTAAGAGTAGCTATCACACTAAAAGGTCATAGAATTTCCTCGTTGTGATGAGAACCTGTAAGTGCTAAAAGACTATTCTTGAATATATTTTCTATGTCTAAATGATATCATTTGAGGGAAACAAATGATACAAGCTATCAGGGGTGGAGACTCATAGAAATTTGAGGTACCTTCTCTTGGTGTACGCCCTTGGTAATGTCCAGTATGGATATTATGAGAATGAGACCTACCAGTAGGAAATCCACATTTATATTTATGATTGAATGTTCCAATCTATGAACATGTGTATTCTTCCTTAGACATTAATATTATTATTAACAAGTATTATGAGTCTCTTACTTTGATGTATTGATGAAAATCATGATGATAGATGTTCATGGTGAAGTATGATATGTTGGACGCATCACGAGTAATATTTCATTAATGAATAATGAGAGAAAGTATTTATCCCTTCTGTTCAGTAACAGATGTTAATATCTCAGGACCTTTGATGGAAATGATATATCCTAAATAAATCCATGGCCAGGGTGTTCCATAGGCAAGTTCTATTTCTAGAAAGTCAAAGAAAGTGATATCAAGCATATAGGTTGATGGAACTGGAATGAAACCTGATCAATTTAAGATATTTTGATAAAGGGATTAAATTACATGGTAAGAATTTTTATGAGGTGACATGTCATTACAACATTAATTTCTTTCTCTATGGGTACTTTGGCATGTTTCTAGATGCTAACCTTGGACATTAGGCTGCTTTGCCAAATGCCAAAGAGAAATAGGCCGAGAGGGTCACACACTAAGTGTATCCAAAATCTCATTTAAATGATTATTATTATTTATTATTTAATAGTTTGAATAAATATCATTCCCATACATGTTTTAATAATTATTCTTGTATTCTTGATCACATTTATTCCATCACTAGTTATTCTATAGAATATAATTTGAGTTGAATATTTAATAAATAAATATTTTTTATTTGGTGAATAAAATATTTATTTATTTATTAGTGAATAATTAAGTGATATTTATTTAGTAAAAAAATAGATATTATTCAAGGAATAATAAATATTTTGGAGGAATGGAGGACTAAGTTAAATAATCTGGTGAGAAATGATAATACTGAATATTATTTAATTAAATAATATTTAATTTTAATTTACAAGTTCTGCAGATGTCAGGAAATAAGAATATTACTATTATTATTTTACACAGGGGTTTTTCTAGGACTAAAAAAATAATAAGGGAACTTTTGTAATTACTTTATTTTTACCATATAATTATAAATACCCAATTATGTTAGTTTCTCATTAGCATATTTATTTGTGCAAAATAGAATTGGATAAAACCACTAAAGCATATAAATCTCTATTATCCAAGAATGCTATCAAGAACAGATAGAAATAATCCTCCAATAGATCAGGGATAACACTTTGGAAGCAGTTGTTGAGCTGATCAGAGGAGGATGATGCAAGCACAAGGATATTCCGTGCTAGCACCCAAAGAATCCTTCAGTGATGTCCAGAGATTAATGGAACACATGTGGATCACTTCTAGAGGAAATCTATCCTTGATTTCTATAATTCAAAAATTATGCAGTGAAGATCTATGCCCGATCACATTAGTGAAGAAAGAATAACCTTGGAGGTAATTATTATTTACTTAATTTAATTATAATCAATATTTGTTGATCCTTCTATCTCAATTCCGAAACAATTATTCTTTGTCTATTTATTTAATTCAATTCTGTGGATAATGACATTCAACATTGTATAAATCTAATATTAATCATTGATTCTGGAAAAAATTAAAGTTGGCCACCATCTATCACATTCTTATACAACACCCATAACCTACAAGTGGTATCAGAGGGGGTATATAATTACTTATAATTATTTAAGATCATTGGAGATTTAAGAATTTATAATTTAATTTTTAAATTAAATATCAATCATTATTTTAATTTTAATTGTGATATATATTTCTTCCTCTTTCTTTTCTCATATATCTAATCAAGACATTTAATTTTTTGATTAAAATAAAATTGAGGAACTCATCCAGATGAGCCAAGGATTCTTCCAAGATAACACAACAGTACAAGCTGTGTAATTGATGTTACACGCCATGTAGTTGTGTTCAATGCACCATGAGTTAATTCAATAATTACTCAACCCGTCTTCATTAATGAAACACAATGTAGTCAATTTTTACACCACATGTTGACCGGGACAGACTGGCACACAGTTAGCCGGACTACACACTTTGTGGCCCATTAGACATGGTGTATGGTCCCTTTTCATCAAAGAAGGGCCGTGTATTCAATACATGACCTACCTTATGGATGACCATGTAAAACGGAGTCAACACATCGTGTATCCCATTGGAAACACCATGTACTCCTATTTTTACAAGGTAAAAACTACACGACGAGTCCCTAGGTGTGTGTATTGGATAAACGGTGAGAGGTGTACACACCATGTTGATTAGATCTACACGCCATGTACTTATACCATGTTATGCATATTTAAAATTTGTTTATTTTACTATAAAAACCTTGATACATGTACTTTTTTATGGTCATAATGATAGGGCATACCATGTCATAGGTTTTAATATATATAAATCTTTAAATGTTTAATTAATATATGTGTAATGTTCAAGATATGAATATCATGTATGAGTCACATTACAAGTTGTTACTCTAGATACAATTAAGAATAACACATGACCAAAAAATAATGTAATTCGTGTAATCATATTTTAAGTACACGTCCTTAAAGTATGTGATAAGTCATGTGTCCCATATGTCAATCTGCTGCGTCCTTGGCTTCCTGATATTATCTCCGAAATCTAGACCGCCTTCGTGGCCAAGTGGCTAATTACTGATAATGAAATTGTGGCCCATGAAGTGTTCCACTATATGAAAACACACTCCACTGTGAAAAGAAGAACAATGGCCTGGAAACTATACTTGACCAAAGCTTATGATAAAGTGGAATGGCAGTTCCTTAGAGCTGTGATGCTGAGAATGGGCTTCTGCACTAAATGGACAGAAATTGTCATGGACTGAATCTCGACTGTCTCCCTCAGAATCAAGGTCAATGGGGAGCTCACCAGAGGATTTTCCCCATCCCGAGGCCTGCGCCAGGTAGATCCTCTCTCCCCTTTTCTCTTCATTTTTGTGGCTGATGTTTTCTCTAACCTTATTTATAGAGCTGTATCCTCTAAGTCTATTCATGGTGAAAAGGTATACCATGGGAGACCACAAGTGTCACATCTCTTCTTCACCAATGACTGCCTCCTTTTCTCTAGAGACACTATTAATGAATGTCGGGTGATCAGCCAAGTGATCCAGCAATATGAGCAGGTGTATGGACAGTCTATCAATCACAGAAAATCAGAAATCTCTTTCAGCGTAGGGGTGCCTCCTGCCAGGAGAGATGAGCTTTGTGCATCTGAAGGCTTTCATTTGGTCGATAAGAACCAGAAGTATCTCGGACTCCCCATGGTGATTGGTCGGTCCAAAAAAAATATTTGCAGCTCTGGTGGATAGGATTGAGATAAAAATCCAAGGCTGGACCCCAAAAATCATCTCCAAAGCTAGCAAAGGAACCCTCGTTAAATCGGTCATTCAGTCTATCGATATATACTTTATGTCGATGTTTAATCTCCCGGCAACCATCGTCAACCTGATCCATTAACATACTGCCAACTTCTGGTGGGGGGAAAATGATGGAAGAAATCGACCCCACTGGTTGGCCAGAGAGAAAGTCTGCAAACCCAAGTCGAAGGGTGGGATGGGATTACAGAATCTTCTATTGTTCAATGAATCACTGCTGGCCAAACAAGGATGGAGCCTTCTTAACCATCCATCATCTTTATGTGCGCGGGTATTCCGTGCCAAGTACTTTCCCCACACGGACTTCCGTGGTTCCTTTCTTGGCCCCCGCCCTAGCTTCCTCTGGATAAGTATTTGGGGGGCTCAAAATCTCTTGGAAAAAGGGCTGGGCTGGAGGATTGGAAATGTATCATCTGTCAACATCTGGACCGATCCCTGACTTATCAATAAGGATGGTTTGTGGGCCACATCCCCCGCCCAACCAGGTCTTGAAGATGCCACTGTCAACTGCCTCTTTTCAGACCAAGGCCCGGGATGGTGTGTGGAAAATATCTAGGAATGGTTTAATCAAAGAGACCAAATAATTATTTTGAGCATCCCTTGGGTCCCTAATGCAGGCCCCGACCATCTTTTTTGGACCAATGATTCTTCAGGTGAGTACACAGG
Organism: Viscum album; assembly: GCA_963277665.1. Classification (NCBI taxonomy): domain Eukaryota; kingdom Viridiplantae; phylum Streptophyta; class Magnoliopsida; order Santalales; family Viscaceae; genus Viscum; species Viscum album. The sequence continues at coordinate 2,134,607,574 of OY728148.1, forward strand.
GAGATCTAGGTACAGACTGGCTCCCGGCATTCACTCTCGCGGCTGTGATGAGGGACCATGGAAAGCGCTTTGGAATCTCAAGCATCCACCAAAAAATATTCCAATTTTGGTGGTAGGTGTGCACGGGCACCCTCCCTACCATGAGCCTCCTTGTTTACCGACATATGGCCAGTGCTGAATCCTGCCCTTTCTGCCCGAATATTCCTGAAACTCCTTGGCATGCCATCATTCACTGCCCAGGAGCCAAGGAAATTTGGAATAAATGGGGCATGACTTCAGATGATTCACTGGAAATTGCCTCTATCCTCCCCGATCTTCTGATGCACTAGTGTTCCTATCTTTCATCGTCTAATGAAATCTCTCATTTCACCCTGGCCTAGATAATTTGGGTTCGGCATAACGACTCGGTTTTCCACCAAGTTCATTAGCCTCCCAAGTTATGGATTGAACGATCCACTTCATGGATTGAGGGATGAAAGGACCATAAAGGACAATTTATGCCAGGCGTTACCCCCTCATGTTCCCCTCATTGGACCCCCCAAACAGGAGGGAGTCTTAAGCTTAATGTGGATTCTTATCTCCCCAAGGATGGGCCTGTTGCTCTCGGCCTCCTGGCTCAAAATCATCTGGGGCAGAACATTGCAGAAAAATACGAACCACATCATGCCTTCTGGGAACCTGCAGTTGCTGAGGCCTATGCCATACTTGCAGGGATGATGCTCGCTGTGAAACGTGGATGGGATGATATCATCATCGAGTCTAACTGCCTTTCTTTTATCAATGCTACTAACCACAATGACGCTGGACTCCAGGACTTTGGCTTCATCGTCAAAAGAATCTTCTCACTACGCCAAGGATTCTCTTGCTGCACCTTCTCCTTTACCAAAAAGGAAGGAAACAATGCGGCCCATCAGCTAGCGGCCTCAGGCCCCTTCGATGTCAACCTTATATGGGTGGAAAATTTCCCTTCTTCGCTCTACTTATGTATGACTGTTGGTATTCATCATTAATATTATATTTCCTTCAAAAAAGAAAAACTATCCAAATGTAGGAACCAAGTAGATTCCATAGGATTTACAGAGGAGAGCTGGATCTGAAGGCTACCAATGGTGCAAGGATGGATACTCTATCCATTGGTGACTACAACCTTTCCTTGACAATGTGAATGATTTTTGTTTTATGTGACTGTTATTATGTACCTACTATTACCAAAAACATAATTTCTATATTAATTTTAGATACAGATGGGTTTATTTTCATGTTTGGAATTAAAATTTGTTTCTTTTATGAGAAAAACATATCTTATGGTATGACAAATTTAAATAATGGTTTATATATATTAAATTATGAAGATAAAGTGTTTGAAATTGATAATGAATCAAGTTCACATGACTCATATAAATCCCGACTTTGGTATCACCTTATTGGTCATGAAAACGAGAATCATTTGAAAAAATATGTAAATATGGTTATTTATAATCTTCCAAGATCAAAACACTTGATAAATGTCATGTGTTTTCACAAGTAAAAATGACCAAACAACTATTTGGTGGATATGGTGAAAAGGCCACAAAGATTTTATGATTGGTATACACTTATGCGTGTAGATAATTTATAATAGGATACAGAGGTGGAGATTCTTACTTAATAACTATTACTGATGACTTTAGTATATATGGATATATCTACTTGATGAGCTATATGTCCATGTCCTTTTAGAAATTCATGGAATTAAATAATGAAGTTGTAAATAATCTTGGTATGAAGGTAAAGAAGATTTGACCAGATTGAGTTGGTGAATATCTTAACCAAGAGTTCATTGACTTTATATGGGAGTTTTTTATTCTATCTCAACTCACTCCAACTTATACACCATAGTTGAATGGTGTTAGTGAAAGGTGGAACTGTACCTTGTTGGATATGGTATGGTTAATGATGAGTCATGAAGATATTCCATTATCCTTATGGGGATATGTATTATAATCTACAACATACCAATTAAATCATGTACAAACTAATGTGGAAGATGTCATTCTCTTTGAGATATGTAGTGGAAAGAAACCCATTTTATCGCATACACATGTATAAGGTTGTGAGGTGTTTGTTAAGTCCTTATAATGAAACAAACTAGCACCCCAGGGAATGAAGTGTATCTTTATAAGGTATCCCAAGGAATAAAAGGGATAATACCTATACAAACCTTCAGAAAAAAAGTGATTGTCGCCAAACAAGATTAAATTTGATGAAGTTGAAGCTCAAGATACATCGGAGTAGGTACAATAGAATATTCCACAAGTCCCCATAGAAGAAGTAGCTCCTGAAACACAAGTACTATGTAAGAGAATAAGAGAGGTAAGAGAATAAGAGAGATGTGATTTTCTGGTCAATTAGGATGGTGAATCATTATTGGTTGATGATGATGATCCTCTATTATACAAGGAGGTAGTTGATAGCTTAGAATCTATAAAATGGATGTAAGATATGAATTTTGAAATGGATTCGATGTATCATAACCAAATGTGGGCAATGATTGATGTGCTAGTTGATGTAAAGCCTGTTGGATGAAAATGAGTATTCAAGAGAAAACTGGACATGGAAGGTAAAGTAAATACCCACAAAGTAAGGATAGTGGCTGAAGGGTTTAAACAATATCAAGGAATTGACAGTGATGTAACATTTTCCTGAGTTTCCATGTTTAAATCTATTAGAATCATACTTTCTATACCAGCTTACCATGAATATGATATTTGGTATATGGATGCCAAAACTACATTCCTTAATGGGAACCTTCAGGAAGATGTCTATATGAAACAACTAGAAGGGTTTGTGACTCCAGGTGATGCCAAAAATATTTTAAAGTTTGATAGATCCATTTATGGATTGATGAAAGCATCTAGGTCATGGACTATTCTATTAGATGAATCTATAAAAGAATTTGGTTCAATTAATAATGAATGTGATCCTTGTATTTACAAAAATGTTTAATGTTAATGTGTTCATTATCCTATGAGTATATGTTGATGACATATTACTTATTAGAAAGGAAATGTCCATCATACAATCTATTAAAGACTGCTTGAAAAAATTTTTATCTATGAAGAACTTAGGAGAAGCAGCATACATTCTAGGGATCAATATCATTCGTGATAGATCCAAGACCCTTCTTGGACTAATTCAAAGTACACATATTGACAAGATAATAAAAATATTTAGTATGGAACAATCCAATAGGGAATTGGTTACAGTTTCACATGGTTTACATCCTTAAAGGAAAATGTGTTCTCTAACACAACATGAGAAAAAGAGAATGGGTAAGATACCATATACATCCGTGATAGGATCAATCATGTATTCTATGTTATATACTATACTTGATGTTTTCTATGCACTGAACATGGTAGGAAGATACCAAGAACATCTAGGAGAACAACATTGGACTACTATTAAGTATATCCTTAAGTATCTGAAAAGAACTAAGGATATGTTCCTAGTGTATGGAGGAGATGATTAGTTGGGCATCTTGGATTATATAGATGTCGGTTTTTAGATAGATCAAAATGATCAAAAGTTATAATTAGGATATGTTTTTATCTCAACAGAGGAGCTGTGAGTTGGAAGAGTTCAAAGTAGAAAAGTTTTACTGATTCTAAAGTGGATTCCTTGTATATAGAGGCTTTTGATGAAGCCAAGGAATCCATTTATATTCAAAATTTTTTCTAGAAGCATGATGTTCTAGTTATAATTAAAGACCCTATCACATTGTATTGTCATAATATTGCAGTAGTTTATCTTTCAAAAGAGATTAGTTCACACTAATGGACTAAGTATATAATCTATAACCACCAAATCTTGTGGTATTTATATCATAGGGGTGAAGTTGAAGTAAGAAGAGTACCCAAGAAATAGAACTGGTTTAACCCCTTGACTAAATACATATCTTATCAGAGGAATGAGTATAATGTGAGATCTAGCAGATTGAAGGCTGTTAGCAGTTAGATCTAGTAAATGTGTGAGTTTTCCGGAGTTGGTGCCCAAGAACAAACATCCTTTTACTTTATGATAAAGTTGTATTAATGGTTTAGAATATAAATAAACTCTTTATCACATCATTATTGTTCATCTGCGTAGCATAGTAAGTGATAATTTCCTTAGAGTTGCCGTCGTACTAAAAGGTCATAGAAGTTCCCCGCTATTATGAGAACCAAGAAGTTCTATGACTATATTATTGAATATATTATCTATAGACATATGATATCATTTAAGGGACAAAAATGATACAAGCTATCAAGGGTGGATACTCATAGGAATTTGAGGCACCTTCTCATGGTGTAGTCCCTTGGTAATGTCTAGTATGGATATTAGGAGAATGAGACCCATGAGAAGGAAATCCACATTTCTATGTGTCATTGGATCTTCCTATTTGTAGACATGTGTATTTGTCCTTATAATTTAATATTATTATTAATGAGTATTATAAATCACACACTTATATGTATTGATGAAAACCATGGTGACAAATGTTCACGATGATGTAGGATATATTGGTAGCTTCATGAGTAATATTACAATAATGAATAACATAAGAAAGGACTTATCCCTTCTATTCATTAACAAAATTAAATATCTCATTCCCTTTGAATGAAATGATATAGCCTAAATAAATCCATGTCCATGGTGTTCCATAGGAAAGTTTTATTTTCGAAAAGTCAAGGAAAGAGATATCGAGCACATATGTTGATGGCACTGGTATGAAACCTACTTGATTAGAGATATTATGATAAAGAGATTATATTACATAGTAAGTGTTCATATGAAGTGACATGTAGTTGCAGTGCTAACTTCTTTCTCTATGGGAACCTTGACGTGTTGCTAGACACTAACCTTGGAGTTTAGGTTGTTTTTCCTAATTCCACTGAGAAAGAGGCCTAAAGGGTCACACACTAAGTGTATCTGAAATCTCAGTTAAATAATATATTATTATTTGTTATTTAACAGGTTGAATAAATATCATTTCCATAAGTGGTTTAATAATAATTATTACATTCTTGATCGCATTTATTCCGTCACTAGTTATTTGGGATAATATATTGTGTGTGTAATATTTAATTAATATTTATTTTCTATTTAGTGAATATAATATTTATTTATTTATTGAAAAATTATGCAAATATATTTTTTTAATAAATATATAGACATTATTCAAGGCCCGATAAATATTTTGGAGGAATGGAAGACTGATTTTAATGGTTTAATGAAAAATGATAATATTTAATAATATTTAATTAAATAATATTTAATTTTAATTCACATGTTCAGTGCATGTCCAAAAATAATAGAATTACAATTATTATTTAACATGGGGTTTTTCTAGGATTAAATAAAAAATAAGGGAACTTGTGCAATTATTTTATTTTAACCCTATTAATACAAATACCCAATTATGTTATTTTCTCATCAGTTATTCACAAAGGATTTAGAGAAAACCTATCAAGACTAGAGATCTCTATTCTCTAAGAACACTCTCAAAAATGAAGAGAATTACTCCTCCACCAGATCAAGAAGAATGCCTTGGAAGTGGTTATTGAGGTGATCAGAGGAGGAGGATGCACGAATAAGGATATTCCATGATAGCACTTTGAGACTTCTTCACTGACGTCCAGAGATTCATGGAACACATGTGGATCATTACTAGAGTAAATCTACCCTTGATTTCTACAATGTAACGATAGTTTACTATAGATCTGTGGCTGAATGCATCAAGGAATAAAGAATAACCTTGGAGATAATTCTTATTTAATTAAATTAATTATAAGAAATATATGTTGATCCTTCTCTCTTGATTCTGGCACAATTATTATTTTTCTATTTCTTTGACTCATTCCCATGGATCTCAACATTAAGTTTTGTATAGATCTCGGATTGATCATTCATTATGGATAGAATTAAAGTTTGGAACCACCCATCACACACTTATGCTACACCCAAAACCTACACTAAGTTGATTATGAGAAGGTGAAAAAAATTATGAAATGGGAAAAAATATTTAATGTCTTCAAGATACAAAAATTCATGGATTTGGAAGGATATTATCAAAGATTCATCAGAGAATACTCGAAGTAGGAATCTCTGAAGACCACTCTTACTCAAAAAAGTGAATTTTGTTTGGGATGAGGAATTTCTGAGTTATTTTGTTGATCTAAACTGAATTTTTTATTTTTTCACTAGTGTTGAATCTTATAGAGGATAGGAATGGATATGTGGTCTTTTTTGATGCATTGGGTTTGGTTTTGGGTTGTGTCCTTATGTAGTGTGATCAAATGGTGGCATATGGTTCCCGAAATCTTTAGTTACATGACAATAATTATACAACCCATTATCTTGATCTTGAAACTATGATTCATACTCCTAAGGGTTAGCAACATTACCTATTTAGTGAAAGTTTTATCATTTATTCTAACAAAAAAAATTTAATTTATATCTACTCTTAAAAATATTTGAACCTCCAATAGAGGTTTTCAGTAGATTACCTATAGAATTTTGATTTAAAAATTACTTACACCCCTGGTATGGGGAATTAAACTACTAATTCTTTGATTATGAAACTTATGACCTATTCCATGAAAGAACCATCAGAATAGTGGAATCTTTTAGCCCTCTTTTCTCTGCTTCATTTGGGACTCTAAGATAATGAGCCTAAGGTTGTTTTGATGAGAATTCATTTTACCAACTCTTTTCTTTAGATAATTATTCAGAAGTAATAGTTTGATTAAGAATACTATATAATTTGGAACTCTATTTATAGATGTGATACCTTTGGTGAGTGGTAGTTCTCTTTGGTGGGTATCCTATGTTTTGAAAACCAGTGTATTATAGATTTTCCTATGAGAAAGGACATTAGGTGGGATTTCCAAAATTTATAGTGGGATGTGTACCCTAGGAGAAAATTTATGTCCTTTTATATGAATCAATTATTCTAGTGGATAGGTATGAGATGATACATTTATAACATTGTTTGTCATTGTTTTACAAACAAATAGGTCAAATCTAGGAACCAAAGACCATAGATATTTCTTCAGCTGCTTCCAATGCTGACTTGGAAATCAACAAATATTTCTTTGGACGTTGTGGTTGGGTTGCTGTATTAACCTAAAGGAAAGAATGTGATATAGACTACCATTAATTATCTTATGATAATAGAAAACTTTATACCCAATCAAGATACAACCAATGTTGATCACATGGGATGTTTCAATGTGTAGTAGATTTTCATATTTCATTCAGATCCATCTTCTATAATCTTTGATAGGGATCCCTATATCACTTATTGATTTTGGAGAGGCCTCTATGTGGTACTTGGATCTATGATACATTTGATAATGGTATATCATCCATAGATATATGCCCAAATAGAGTGATATATACAGATTTATGATGATATTCTGTGTGCTTGAGTTATTAATTTTAGTGGGAATTATGATTAACATATAGAAATGTTTGTGTTTTTCTACAATAATTGTTACCATTCCACTATAAGAATATACCCTTTTTTGGCCTTGTATGTTTGACCTTTATGATCTAAATTATGTTGGTTGGTTATTTGTGATTGTTCTTTGGTTATACTGAGTTTATATTAATAGAAGACGATGAAGTTTCAGTTGAATCATTAAGGAATAATGAAGGTAAAGATCTAGTATAAAACCTATGACGATCATTTGTGATGATCGTAAGAGATTTCTATTTGTGATAATGTGTTTTTTAGTGTTTCACCTTGGTTGGGTCATGGAAATATTCAAATATTGTGAAACATTTCATCGATATTTGTGGGCCCTTTTTAGGTTGTTGAGAAAGTGGGGAATAAGATTACCATTTGGAACCTCTACTATAGATGAATTTGACTAACAACTTGTTTCATGTATATAAAATTTAAATGTATCTTTTTTCTCCTTCTCATATTTTTACCCATTAAGAGCTTGATATTGAATGTGATTTATCTATGACTGAGAATATATTTAGGACTGTTTATTCTAAGAAAATGGGTCTTTAAGGGAAGATAATAACATTGGTATGTGTGCTATGATATCATGGTTATAATTCTCATGAGACTTGGGAGAGTGAGGAAATGATGGGATAAAAGTGGCCTCATATATTTTATATAGAATATTCAGGATAGGATTTTTCAGGATAAGAAGTGTTTATGGTGGAGATATTGTAACATACCATTACCCTCTTTCAGGTATTTATTGATCCATTTTTATCTAATGTTTGGTGATGTATATTTTTTTATAAGGACCCAGCCTTATTACATACATAATCTTGAGCTTAGTCATGAAAACACTTCCTTTTACATTGACGATCTTTTAAAGTTTATAGCTTTAGATAATTATGAACATACATAACATTACACATTGTCATAGAGTGGATACCATAAAAACAGTTTCCATTTTTTTTTCAAAATATAAAACATTAAAACTTAAAACAAGACTCCTTGACAATTCTTCAACATTTAACATGTATTATTTCCTTGTATTAAACATCCATTAACCTGTGAAAAATCATTTAAAAACTTGGTATGAGCACAAAATCTCAGTAAGAGATGAAAAAGTAAGGAAATAGCACATTAGTCCATGAATACTTGTAACGTATAAAAACATTTTCAGAAGACATGCTTGTCACTCATATATAATTAGTTTGTGTAACATGATATTGAAAAAATATCCAAGAAAAAAATTATAACATAAATATAATCATAGAGGTATCTTGGGGCATTAATTACATAATCTTGTAACCATTCTTGGCCACCTTATAATCTGTAACTCTCACGGCTACCTTACTTTGTGTTACCATCACAGTTACACTTGGAGTAACCATACGACCAACCTCCAACATACACATACCCATGAATTGGATGGAAGTATAGGTCCCACCATTCATTATAAATAATTACCAAGAACCAAACATAATCATACAACATGAATAATTCCATAAAAATATTACTTTGGAATTTCGTAAAACCGAATTTAAAAAGAGGATTTTTAAAGAAAAGCCCCTTATAAATATCATACAATTGAAGAGAGACTTAATAGAGTGGATGGAGTATGTATATATACTATAAATACACATAATTAAACATAATATAAACAGAACCTATCACACAAAAAATATAAATAGCACATAAATAATGAAGTAGAAGGTAAACCCAAAGAATGGAAATCGGGCTAAGAATTCCCTTACCTCGGGTTTTTATTACATAAAACATGCTTAAAAGTCCTGTATAATGGTTAAAATAGTGTTATTAATATTTTACAGAAACATTTTCATGTTTATAACATATTATATGATCATTTCATAACATCATTTCACCCTTAATTGTTAGTATTTTTCCCTTTGCACTGTTTTTGGATGAGTTCTTAACATAATTCCATGATTGGTTCATGATGGACATTCTTGTCGATTGGAAGTGAAACTACAAAATTGGAATGGAGTATTATTTACATATATCCAGTAACATAAATTATTCCATTCATCATTTTTAATTCTTACATTAGGACGATTCCTAAGTTAGAACATTAATGATGTTCCTTTAGATCATTTTAGTGGTTATTTTATAATAACAACCTTGCTTTGTATTATAAATTAGAAACATGATTAAAAAATAATTACAGAACCATGGGTGAGTAATAAAACATATATAATAACCTGGTTCAACCATATAAATGGTTTCATGAATATAATTGAAAGAATTAATGGATTTTGAAAACACGTCGTCCACGATGTCAGTAATTCGACACAAACAGAAAATGTTTTTATTCTTTAAATAAGTGGGAGAGGAGAAGAATAATGATGAGTAATTTTTCATAAACATGATAAAATCCAGAGTATACATGATTTTTGGAGATTTCATGCCTCTTGGGTAAGGAGATATGAAGAAATAATAAGGAAGGAACTCAAAATAAAAGAAAAAGTGAGAAATCTCTTACAAATATTCGACAGCCTAACGGCTACACAACATGGTTTTAGAAAATATTAAAAAGATAGGGGAAAAGGTTCACCCATACATAAATTAATAATAATATAGAGAATATCAATAATAATATTGAAATAAGAACATGGTATGGAATCTTGAAAATTATACCACATAAAAGAGAATTTGAAAGGAAAAAGAAAGAAATTGAGAATTTTATTACCTTGTAGAGTAACCCTTAGAACTTGATGGTTGGGACCTTGGGGCTTGAGGAAACCTTGGGAGGACTAATATGAAGGTAAGGAGTCCAGATCAGCATTGAGGGATAATTGAGAATGAATTCAATGAAGGGAAGAGTTGGTATTTATAGGAAACGAGAGGGATTATTTTAATAATTTTCAAGGGACACCTCATGAGTGGTATTTACAAAACCATGGGCTTTCCCATGGTATTTTCCCATGGTATAAGACATTTGAGACACCTCCAATATTATTTAACTATAAAAAAGTTGACCAGATTTATGACATCATTATTATATCATTAATGATGTCATTAATACACCGAAACTAAAAACTGCATTTTTTACTATTCCCCAAAAAATCAACTGTTGCAGAAAAATTCCCAAAATTCACTCTAACCATTTATCGACGTGTAGATTTCAAAAATGAAGTCCATTTTTTGAAAATAATTTTCTAAATATTTTTAATTTAATTTTTTAATAAAATCATACTTAATTCAAAAATTAACAATTCTAATTCTGTAACTGCTTATATATCACAATGAAAAACTAACCTAGATGCTATTATCTTAAATACTTAATAAAATAAAATAATAATAAAATATTATATTCATTAGGGTCATATCACTATTCATATTACTATTCATAAGGTTATGTTACTATTCACCAAAAAAACAAGTTGGTTCCAATAGACTCCAAATAACATACTGAACACAAATATAGATGACTGTTTCTTGAAATTAAAAACATAGAAGTAGAAAAGTTATGTTTTAAAGGTTAAATAAAAATACCTATTTAAAACAAAGGTTTATGAAATTATATTTATTTTTAGAAAAACATTGGTGTTACATTATCCCCACCTTCTTGAAATGCTTCCTCACAATTTTATTTACTTATTAAACAACTGAGGGTATTTTTCCCTCATATAATTTTCAGACTCCCATGTTTCTTCTTCAAACATGTGCTTTCTCCACAGAACCTTTACCTGGCGGATTACCTTATTCCGCAATACATGTTCTTTTCGATTAAGAATCTGAATCAGTTTCTCTTTTTAAAAAAGGTTCTCTTCCAGCTAAACTGTTTTGGGCTCAAGACATGTGATGAATCTAGCACATACTTTCTCAACATTGAAACATGAAAAACATTGTGTACCAGAAACAAACTCGGAGGCAAAGCTACGCGGTATGCAACTGTTCAAACTTTCTCTAAGATTTAAAAAGGAAATATGAACCATGGACTTAGCTTCCCTTTCGTACCGAAACGCATCACACTTTACCAATGAGAGACTTTAAGGAAAATATGGTCACCTATCTCAAAAAATATGTCTTTCCTTCTGTTATCTGCATAACATTTCTACCTGCTCTGAGCTGTCCTCATGTGCTGCTGGATCATCCTCACTTTCTCAGCCACTTCTTCAACTAATTCTGGCCCTATCAACTTTCTTTCACCGAATTCATCCCAAAACGTTGGAGTCTGACACCGCTTTCTGTACAAGGCCTCAAAAGGTTCCATCTGAATACTGGAATGAAAACTGTTATTATAAGAAAACTCAACTAATGAAAGATGTTGATCCCAACATCCCTGATAGTCCATTGAAAAAGCTCGAACCATATCCTCCAAAGTTCGAATCGTTCATTCTGACTTCCCAAATGATTGAGAATGAAAAGTTGTACTGAAATTGAACTCTGTGCCCAACGAATTCTGAAGTCCCTTCCAAAAGTTATAAGTGAACCTTGGATCTCGGTCAGATACAATGGAAGAGGAACTCCATGTAACCTGACAATCTTTTTGAGGTACAATCGAGAAAGATGATCCAAAGTCATTGTATCTCGAATAGAAAGAAAATGTGCAGACTTTGTTAGCCGATCAATAATAACCCAAATAATATTGTTACCTCGAGAAGTCTTTGGTAGTCCCACCAAAAAGTCTATGAATACATTCTCCCATTTCCACTATGTCACTAGAAAAGGCTGAACCATCCCCTTCGATAACTTCCTCTATGCTTTAACCTATTGACACGTCAAACATTTCATGGAAAAATCAGAAATATCTCTTTTCATTCCATCCCACCAACAATACTTCCAAAGGTCTCTGTACATCTTAGTACCTCCAGGATGAATAGAAAATGGAGAACTATGAGCTTCGCACAACAAATATTTCTTTAACTGAGAATCACTAGGCACACACAACCTTTTTCCAAATCTTAAAACACAATCTTTATCAAGATTAAATTCTGGAAACTTACCCAATTTAACCAATTATACCTTTTTCTCTAGCTCATGGTCTTCATTCTGCGCTTTCTTAATTCTGTCTGACAATGAAGATTGCATTGAAACCTGAAACAAAACTGATTTATTCCCTGAACCAACAACTTCTAATCCAAAATTCATCAAATCATTAATCAAGGGATCATGTTCCAAATGTAGCATGATTAATGATGCATGATGTTTCCGACTTAAGGCATACAATACTTTGTTTTCTTTTCTAGGATGGTAATTGATCATGCAGTCATAATCCTTTATCAGTTCTAGCCAGATTCTTTGCCTCATGTTTAATTCCTTCTGAGAGAATATATACATTAGAATTTTATGGTCATTATATATTTGGTATTTGGTTCCGTATAGATGATGTTTTTATATTTTCAAAGAAAAAACCACAGCTTCCAATTCCAAATCATGTGTGGGATAATTTAGCTCATGAGGTTTAAGTTGTATCGAAGCATAGGAAATTACCTGATCATTCTGCATCAAAACACAACCAAGTCCCTTCAGAGAAGCACCATTGTAGATGAAAAACTCACCATTCCGGGAAGGTAAGGCCAAAACTAGAGAATTCTCCAATCTATTCTTTAGTTCCGGAAAACAAACCTCACATTCCTCTATCCAAACAAATTTAACCCCTTTCCGTGTTAACTTAGTTATCGGGATAGATAACCATGAAAATTTATTAACAAACCATCGATAATAACTTACTAAGCACAAAAAACTATGAATCTCTGTAACATTTGTGGGTCTTGGCCAATCATCAACTTCTTCTGTTTTGGCAGGATCAACTGTTATTCCATCCTTATTTACAATGTTCCCAAGAAAAGAAATTTGTTGCAACCAAAAATCACACTTGCTGAATTTTCCATATAGTTTCTTTTCTTTTAATGTTTGTAAAACAACCCTTAAGTGTTTTTCATGCTCCTCTTTATTTTTAGAAAATACCATAATGTCATCAATAAATACAACCAAAAACTTATCCAAGAACTCATGAAATACTCTATTCATAAGATTCATGAATATAGCAGGTGCATTAGTTAATACAAACGGAATAACAACAAATTCATAATGCCCATATCTAGTACGAAAGGCTGTTTTCGGGATGTCATCTTCCTTCACCTTCAACTGATGGTATCCAGATATCAAGTCAATCTTGGAAAAGTATTGAGATCCCTGGAGCTGATCAAAAAAGTCATCAATATGAGGAAAATGATACTTGTTTTTAATAGTGATGTTATTCAAATATCTGTAATAAATGCAAAGTCTAATGGAGACATCTTTATTTTTAACAAATAAAATAGGGGCTCCCCATGGTGAAGTACTAGGACGAATGAATCCTTTTTCAAACAAATCTTGCAACCGTTTTTTCAATTCAAGAAGTTCTATTGGATCCATATGATATGGGGGTTTTGACATTGGCTTAACATCAGGAACTATGTCAATTGTGAATTCGACTTCTCGATCAGGTATAAAACCAGGTAACTCATCAGGAAAAACTTCAAGGTGTTCATTTACCACTGGCACATCATTAATTTGAATAGTTACCTTGTTTTCAACAATATGAGCAAGATAACTTTCATTTCCATATTTCAATAGTTTCTCAGCTTCCTGATATGTTATCAATTTTATGGGTTCATTATTGTATAAAAACTGAATCTCTTTATGAAAAACAATTTCTTTATCTCTACAGTCAATATTAGCATGATAATCAGAAATCCAGTCCATCCCCAAAATAACATCAAACTCGAATAAGGGTAAAACAATGAGTTTTTTAGGTAAAGTCATTCCACATACTACAATAGAAATATTCTTATAATTCATCTTTTCTATAACATTTTCCCCTGGTGTTTTAACAACAAGTTTGGGTCTCACTTTTTGAGGTGATATTTCCAATTTACCAGAAAATTTCTCAGAGATGAAGGAATGTGTAGACCTCGTATCAAACAAAACTTTAACAAAATACGAGTGAACAAACAAAGTACCTGATACAACTTCATTGGATGGCCCGGCATCTGCTGACCTAGTCACAAAGGATCTCACTACACCTTTCTTCTTGTAGTTTGGCTTCTTTGAATCATTCAGATCTCTCTTTGGGCATACATTTGCATAATGTCCCATCTCACCACATTTAAAACACTTTACAGTATACTTATCAGGATTAGTCTTTGGATAATTTTTATTATAATCTCGGGACATATGTCTAAACTTAACCCATTTAAAACACTTCCCAGTTTTTCTAAGACATTCCCTAGGGTGTTTCTTTCCACACTTTTCACAAACTGAAAATTGGATTTTCTTACCATTAGATTTATTTGGTTGATTATTACCCATTGCTTTCCAACTAGACCTCTTCTTCTCTTTGTTTCCAGAATGCATGTGATCATCAGAAAACTCCACCTCTACCCTCTCAGAACATCGGGAAAGTTTCTCATAACTTTTGAATTCACGAGAGGCCAATTCCCTTCCATAACTTGGCTTCAATCCTAAGTAAAATCGGTTGATTTTTCTATCAGGATCCGGAATAAGATCTAGAGAATACCTCTCTAGTTGGGTGAAGTTCACTTCATACACAGCCACTGAGTCTTCCTCATTCTGTTTCAATTCAAGGAATTGCATCTCCATTCTATGTCGCACCACCTTAGAAAAATATTTTTCCAGGAAAAAGACTTTTAAATTCATCCCACTCTAAGGTATCAATTTCCTCTCTACCCATGATATTCATTACTATTTACCACCACTTATCAGCTTCCCCTTCAAAACAATAAATGGAAAGACTTACCTTTTGATTGTATGATCATCCCATAACATTGAATATCTTTTCGAAGACTTTGATCCATCCTTCAACTACTACTCGGTCAGAAGATCCACTGAATGAAGAAGTATGTTGTCTCATAAAATGTTCCAGTACTGTCATGTTCCATTGTGGTACCTCTACTGGTCCTCTTTCATGGATGCCACCACCATTTATTTCCTGTGTTAGCTGAGCCATTACTGTTACAAACTGCTTGGTTCCAATCCCTACCGTTCCGAGATATTGTTCTGGAAGGATGTTATTCTGTCGGTGCCTCCCCTCTTCAACATCCCTATTCCTTCTCCATACAACCATTCTGAACAAACATATCTTAAATGAAGCAACTTGGTAATATTTAAATTCTATAAAAAATTAAACATAGAGTGAAAATCA
The DNA here is from genome assembly GCA_963277665.1 of Viscum album. Classification (NCBI taxonomy): domain Eukaryota; kingdom Viridiplantae; phylum Streptophyta; class Magnoliopsida; order Santalales; family Viscaceae; genus Viscum; species Viscum album. The sequence goes on from OY728148.1 coordinate 2,134,623,221, forward strand.
TTTATGGTATTCTATTAACATCACCCTAACCCCTAAAGTTATCTAAACCATCATATGATACCAAATATAAGGACCCAGCCTTATTACATACATAATATTGAGCATTGTCAAGAAAACACTTCCTTTTACATTGAGGATCTTTTAAAGTTTAGAGCTTCATATAATTAGGATAAAACATACATAACATTACACATTGTCACAGAGTGGATACTATAAAAATAGTTTCCATTTTTTTCACAACATAAAACATTAAAACTTAAAACAAGACTCCTTAAAAATTCTTCAACATTTAACGTGTCTTCCTTCCTTGTATTACACATACATTAACCTATGAAAAATCATTTAAAAACTTGGTATGAGCACAAAATCTCATTAAGATATGTAAAATGAAGGAAAGAGCATATTAGTCCATGAATACTCGTAACGTATGAAAACATTTTCAGAAGACATGCTTGTCACTCATACATACTTAATTTGTGTAACATGAGATTCACAAAAGATCTAGAAAAAACATGAGAACATAAATATAATCATAGTGGTATCTTCGGGAATTACTTACATAATCTTGTAACCATTCTTTTCTACCTTATAATCTGTATCCCTCACGACTACCTTACTTTGTGTAACCATCGCAGTTACACTTGGAGTAACCATACGGCCGAACTCCAACATACACATACCCAATGCATTGAATGGAAATATAAGTCCCACCCTTAATCATAATCAATTCGCAAGATCCAAAAAATAATCATACAACATGAATAATTCCATAAAAACATTAATTTGGAATTTCGTAAAATCGAATTTAAAAAGAGGATTTTTAAAGAAAACCCCTTATAAATATCATAAAATTGAAGAAAGAATTGATAGAGTGGATGGAGTATGTATATATACTGGAAATAAAAATAATTAAAAATAATATAAATATAAACCATCACACAAACAATTTAAATAGCACATAAATAATGAAGTAGAAGGTTAACTCAAAGAATGGAAATCGGGTTAAGAATTCCATTACCTCAGGTTTGTCTTACTTAAAACTTGTTTTAACCTCTTATATAATGGCTAAAAGAGTGTTATTAATATTTTAAAGAAACATATTCATGTTTTTAACATATTATATGATCATTTCTTAACATCATTTTACCCTTAATTGTTAGTATTTTTCCCTTTGCACTGTTTTTGGGCGAGTTCTTAACATGATTCCATGATTGGTTCATGATGGGCATTCTTGTCGATTGGAAGTGAAACTATAGAATTGGAATGGAGTAGTATTTAAATATATCCAGTAACATAAATTATTCCATTCATAATTTTTAATTCTTACATGAGGATGATTCATAAGTTAGAACATTAATGATGTTTGTTTAGATCATTTTAGTGGTTATTTGTTAATAACAACCTTGTTTTGTCTTATAAATTAGAAACATGTGTACAAAAGAATTCCAGAACCATGGGTGAGTAATAAAAAATATATTATAACCTGTTTCAACCATATAAATGGTTTCATTACCAGACTTTAATGAATTAATGGATTTTGAAAACACATTGTCCACGATGTCAGTAATTCGACACAAACAGACAATGTTTTTATTCTTTAAATAAGTGGAAGAGGAGAAGAATAATGATGAGTAATTTTTCATAAACATGATAAAATCCAGAGTATACATGATTTATTTATATTTAATACCTCTTGGGTAAGGATATATGCAGAAAAAATAAGGAAGGAACTCAAAATAAAAGAAAAAGTGAGAAATCTCTTACAAACATTCGACAGCCTAACGGCTACACAACATGGTTTTAGAAAATATTAAAAAGAGAGGGGACAAGGGTTACCCATCCATAAATGAATAATAATATAGATAATATCAAGAATAATAAGGAAATATGAACATGTTATGGAAACTTGAATATTATACAACATAAAAGATAATTTTAAACGCAAATGAAAGAAATTGAGAATTTTCTTACCTTGTAGAGTAACCCTTAAAACATGAAGGTTGGGACCTTGGGGGCATGAGGAAACCCTGGGAGTACTACTATGAAGGTAAGGAGGCCAGATATTATTTTATGGAGAATTGGGAATGAATTCAACGAAGTTAAGAGTTGGTATTTAAAGGAAAAGAGAGGGATTATTTTAATAATTTTCAAGGGACACCTCATGAGTGGTATTTACAAAACCATGGGCTTTCCCATGGTATTTTCCCATGGTATAAGACACTTGGGACACCTCACATATTATTTAACTATACACAAGTCTACCAGATTTATGACATCATTATTATATCATTAATGATGTCATTAATACACGGAAACTAAAAACTGTATATTTTACTATTCACCGAAAAATCAACTATTGTAGAAAAATTCCCAAAATTCACCCTAACCATTTATCGAAATTTAGATTAAAAAAATGAAGTCCATTTTTTGAAAATAATTTTCTAAATATTAATAATTTAATTTTCAAATAAAAGCGTACTTAATTTAAAAATTAACAATTCTAATTCTGTAACTACTTCTATATCACTATGAAGAACTAACCTAGATGTTATTATCTTGAAGACTCAATATAATAAAATAATAATGAAATTTACTATTCATTAGGGTAATATCACTATTAATATTACTATTCATAAGGGTATGTTACTATTCACCAAAAAAACAAGTTGGTTCCAATAGACTCCAAATAAAATACTAAACACAAATGTAGATGACCGTTTCTTGAAATTAAAAACATAGAAGTAGAAAAGTTATATTTTAAAGGCTAATTAAAAATTTTTATTTAAAAAAAAGTTCCATGAATTTATATTTATTTTTAGAAAAACGTGGGGTGTCACATTTTTTAATTTAATGGAGTTTGGGTATAAATGTGTCAAATGTTTTAGAGGGTGAGGTTGGGGTTCAGGTCGAGTTAGATGTCTTTTTTGATTTTTTCTGCATGAACTGGCTATTTAGTGTTTGTTGGGGAGATTCACCACTTGATCATATGTCATGACGTGAATCCATAACTAAACAAAAGCCTTGAAATAGTTTCATAACATGAATGATATTCATGTTGTCAATTGTTTTCATTATATGAATTGGTCAGGATTATGATTATTTACCTGAGGAGATTCCTTTTCCGATGAATATTCCACTTTGGATATTTATTTCATGAATAAAGGATTCCTGATTTTAATTGCACATTCCTAGTTAGTGTTTATTCACTATAACCGAAAACCATTTATTTTATCATGAAACCTTATAACTCGAACCCCTAGGGCTATAAAAAGTGATTTTTGGGTGATTCATTCCCTTCTGGACATCTAGATTTAGTGTTTGATATCTAGTGAGTTTATCCATTTTGATTTCCCCCTTATATGTAATTACCTTATTTGAAAGTGGTGTGATATCATATTTTTTGATTGAATCAATGTTTGATTTTGATGATTTGTGATACAAGATTCCCTTGTTAATCTCCTTCATCTTTGTTTATCATTGGTGTTTTCTGTTGAGGGTGTTGATTTGTTTGCTGATTAAAGGTAGGTGGTTCAATATTATTTTCCTTATAATTGAAACCTTAATCTTATTGATTGATTTTAAATGAGTTTACAATTGATTTAAAAACCAATATTTGATATTTTTGATGTTTGATTTTGAAAAGAGCATGATTTTTTTTAAAAAACCCCTCAATTTCAATGAAATTAAAACAATTGGGTGGATTTGATAAAAATTGATGTCTTTATTTGGAAATTGATTTGATAAAATGATTTGATGTTGAAACTTGAGACAAATTTATTAAATTGAAAGATAATTTAAAAATTATTTTATTCATGAAAATATATGGTATGTTTTTGAAATGAAAAAGGCATGATGAATAATGAAATTTGGGATTTTTTTGAATTGGAACTACTATAAAAAATTCTTTTAACAATGCTAGAATCGGCCTTTATTAGTGCTAGAAAAGCACTGATGACCTTAGAGTGGTTAAAATTTTATGGCTTTTATCAGCGATGATAAATGGTATAGTTATTAGTGCAAATAAAAGTTATGATAAATCATACTTTTATCAACGATTTTAGATGTGATGATAAAAGACCCCATGTATCACCACTTTTATTTAGCACTAATAAATGGTGTATTTTATGAGATATTTTAAAAGAGCTGATAAAAGTAGGATTTATCCTCACTTTTTAATGTGCTAATAAGGATAGAATTTATTCTCACCTGTATAAGTGCTGATAAAGGAGTCCTTTATCATCCCTTCAAACAACACTGATAAAAGACAGATTTATCAGCGATTTTAGTAGCAATGATAAAGGTGAAAACTAAAGTGTGATGTTGTAGCACACTGCACCACTAGAAACATGTGTAGTGTGATGAAACAACACACTACATCAGCCAAAACAATAACAAAAATTACCAAAATAATATAAAAACACATAATTTAAATGAAATAAAATTTATAACACAAATACAAGAAAAATAAAACACTATTATAGAGTATGTCACTAGTTTTTTACTAAAATTAATGTAAAGTTTGAATAAAAATATGCACTTGGAGTCATACCGGTCACACTGTGAGTTTAATTGTGGTGTGACTGATTTATATTTTTCAAAAATGACTTATGTATTGTTTTCCTGAAGTACCAAAACAATCATAATTCATTTGATCAGTTTTGAGTATGTAAGTTATTGTTTTTGATTAAAATTAATGCCAGTTTTGAATAAAAAGATGCATTCGGAGTCATACCAATCACACTATATGTCATATTGAGGTGTATATGATCCCTACAAACCATAAATGATGTATAAATCATTTTAATAATGTACCAAAACAATTAGAATTCATTTTTTCAATTTTGAGTACATTAGTTGTTTTTTAGTAAAATTAATGTCAATTTTGAATAAATTTTACACTTGGAGTCATATCGGTCACACCGGGCATAAAATTGAGGCGTAGATAAATGATACACATTCTAAATGACTCATGGATCATTTTACTAAATTATAAAAACAATCATAATTCATTTCTTCAGTTTTGAGTATGTTATGTGTTTTTTTTACTAAAATGTCATTTTAAACTGGAAACATGAATTTTGAGCCATACCCGTGGAATTGGGTGTGGGTTTTACATGATTCTAATTCATACATGTCAAAAATGAATTATGAATCTTTGTACCAAATTATCAATACAATCTGAGTACATTTTCTCATTTTCAGCGAGTGACACTTTTTTATTAAAATGCTAATTTTAAATTAATAATGGACACTTGGAGTTATAACTGTCACACTATGCATTGTATTGAGACGAGTCTGATAGATATAGTTTCAAATGACTCAAGGATCATTTTCCTAAAGTATCAAAACAATAATAATGTTTTCCCTCTATTTTGAGTATATCAGTTGTTTTTTGATTAAGTTTAACGTCAGTTTTGAATAAAAAGACACACTTGGAGTCATACCGGTCACACCATGCATTATATTGAGGTGTTACTAATCCCTACACATAAAAAATTACTTATGAATTATTTTACTAAACTAATAAAACAATCCGAATTTATTTTCTCAGTTTTGAGTATATTAGTTGTTTTTTTTACTAAAATAAATGTCCATTTTGAAAAAAAAGATGCACTTAGAGTCATACTGATCACACCGTGCATTATTTGAGATGCAGGTGAATTATATATTTCCCAAATGACTCATGTACTTTTTCCTAATTTATAAAAAAAATGTAATTCATTTTATTAGTTTTGAGTATGCCATGTTATTTTACTAAAATATCATTTTAAACTGGAAACACTCACTTTGAGCCATACCGATCACACCGTGTGTCAGATTGATGGGTGGATGATACGTAAAAATAAAAAATAATATATGGATAATTGTTCTAAAGTACCAAGAAAATATGAATTCATTTTCTTAGTTTTGAGTATACCACCTCTTTTTTTACTAGAATTTCATTTTAAATTTAAAAGACGCACAATGAGTATTATCTTCAGTGAAAAGTGTTGCGTGTGATTTAAAAAATTATTTTAAAACAAAAAAATTCTATTATCCTTATTCTACCTCATTTACCAAAAAATTTATTATTTTCAATACACCACTTCTTATCCTCCTCTACCTCAGTCTCCACCTAGACCTTCACCTTTGCCTCCTCCTCCACATCGGTCTCCGACTCTGACTTTGCCTCCACTTTTGTCTCTACCTCTACCTCCACCCGAGCCTTTGCATTTTCTGAACAATTTTATTGTTTGTAGGTTTGATCTTGTAAACAAATTGATTTCCTCCATTACAATTCTCCTTGATAAAGAGATAAAAAATAACATATAAGCATTATAACACTAATGATTCACACCACAAATATATTTTGAAGGTCATAACTTGCACTATATCACAAACATAGCATGTGATCAACTAAATTTGTTGTCGGCATATATTCTAACAAAAATTATGCTTCCCGCTTGTCTCTAAACAAATTAATTTCTTTTGAGTAATTTTTTTGTCATTAATATTGATAGAAATAAGAAAATTTAAACAACAAATGATTATTAAATATATTTAATGAAATGGTAATTACCTTTAGAAATTACATATTGGGGGATGCTGGTCTTTTTACACTTTATGACTTCTCTCATAAATTTACAAACATAATATCCACTATCGATTGCATTATCCTATTTCAGACACTATAAAAACATTGACCAAAATATGTAAATTATTTTGAAATATTTTTATAGATAAATATTTCTATATATACTTTAATTTGTTTCCATTTTTAGTAATCCATAGGATTTAGATTTTCAGAAACTGACTTCATACCATGATCTATCTCATATTTAGGGACCACCCTATCATAAAAAAATTCTCATTAAAACACTGAATAAACATATAATTCAATGTTTATCTATAAAATTTTGATTGTAGTGTATTACATATTCACAATACACATCATGTGTGGTCTATTGGATGTAAATCCATGCATTAAATCCAAAAAATAAAGATTCAGGGGGTCTATTTTTTCTACTATCATCATCCAGTTCTTCCTAAAAAATTAAAAACAATTAAGTAATGAAAAAATTTAAAATACATTTTATGTGATTAGATCATAGAGTTTTACCCTTTCAATGTATGCGTCAAAAAGAGTATGTCATCTGATGCTTTCATTTTTTAAACTCTTTGAGTAACTTGTCTTTTTTCTTATTAAATTCTTCCTCATTCAAAGTAATTTCTATCATAGGAATGATATTGGGATGAATTAATCCAAATCATGATATGAATGATCTTCACTTTAAATAGCTATAATATAAATGCATGTACAAAATATGAATAGTTATTAATTTTAATAAACATATTAATCTCACTATTTGGACACATGTGTTTTTAAAATGTACCTTATATATGTTTTCACAAGTAAGATTCCCAACCATTCATACTTGAGAATTTCATTTAGAGTATAGAGACCAATTCCTTCTGTCAAGGAAGATTCATATATTTATTCTTTGTAGTCAATGTAAGACATAAATTTATCTTAAAATTCGTCTCTATATGATGTTTTAATGTTAATTAATGTTTCTTTGGAACTAGTGGAGAGAAGGTACTCTCAAAAGTTCATTTTGTTTTCTTGGTCAATTCAGTAGATTTTCTTGATTCTAACTTTCATTACTCCATCAATTTATCCCTCTGTAATATCATAACTCACTTAAGACCTTTTATAATTGACTATTACAGGTTTTTCATATGAAAAAAATTGTTAAAGACTTACATAATATATCTTTAAAATATTAGACACCCATGCTATGAAAGCTCCAATAGCAGCTTCAGGCATTGTAATATCTATACCGTCAAGTAGAATATGCCACTCTATAGCCAGGTCATAAGCTATCTCAATCCCCAATATAATGTGATTTGGGGGGTGGGGTGGGGGGGTTGACTATATAGTTGGTCTCATGGGATATTATACATTTTACCCATCCCAATACGGCAGTACGTGGGTGTTGAAAGATAAAATAACATACAACTATATCCTGAAATTTTTTATTAATATAAAGTTATCAAAAGTTTTTTGGTTCACATTTATGAGAAATAGTAATGAACAAATTGATTAACCTGGGTAAGGTTTGGAGGGAATGAATAGCCTCAAATCTAGTGTGGTCATTTGGTTCATGTGTGGATATTTTCTCCACCGCCGGTTTTCTTTGATCTTTTCTTATACATTGGTCTACTAAAGAGACCACAAAATAATATCATGTTGTGAGTCTATTTGTGACTTAATTCATCTCATTATATTATTTGTATCTTTATGTGGTTTTCCCTTCTAGAAATATGTTCTAGGAGAGACTGAAAAACCTAATCCTCTAATGCAACCATATTGTTCAGGCCGATTCAAAGCTACTGAAAGTCACTTTTCTTCTGGTATGGTCATTGCCGATTCTTATGTCTAAACCATATAAAAAATATAAACATATTTATTTTTATGTAATGTTGTTATAAATCATAATGAATTACAATTATGTCATACTTACACATTCTTCCCATACTAATTTTGTGTTTTCATCAACTAATATACCATCCTTATTTACATAAGCCTCCTTCCATAGCACATAATGTAGGATGTAAGTGGCTTCATATTTTGATTCCTCAATCTGTATATATAAAAAGGATCATATGTTGTTTCATATCACATAATTAAAATTTTATTTTTTATTTAAAATACATACCAATTTCTTCTCCAATGAAGCATACCCCATCCTTTCTTTGTGATATGGGTATGCTGTTTTTGATGCACGTTATTTATTTTCATCACTCTTTTTTTGTTTAATAAATTAACAATTTTAAATCAATTTGGATAAAATAAATAATTTCAAACAATATATTATCAACCTCAATGCACCTAAAATGATTTATCATTGCAAATATTATAGAAAGCAGTCCATGTTTCCTACTTTACAATGTGTTCATAACAAAGTGGTGGGTGGGGATTTATTTTCCCCTCAACATCCTTAAGATGTATGTTTACTAGAAGAGTTCAAAAGTCTCTATGGGATTTTCCACCACCCATTAAGAAAAATTTCATACCTAAATATTCTAAAATAAATAAATTCTATAAATAATAATGAAAACTAAATCAATATTTCATTATTTAATTTTAGAATAAAATAGAGAAAGTATATTGTAACATTTCCATTATATCTTTCCAAAGGATTTCCTTCATTACAAGTTGGATGTGGTGCCATGAGTCAATATCAATCAGTAAATTCATCCTTGTTGTGACCATAAGATAAATAATGGATGTTGACTCATTAGGGTCAACATATTGGCTACATTGATTCCAACCATCCTAAAATTTCAAACCATGACTTCTTGTCTTGATAATTTTATTCAAAACTGTGATGCTGCGTCATTCTTGTTTTTTTAATATTTTTCATCAACATGTTGTTGATCCCCTAATAATACCAAATTTTCTTTAACAAAAACATGTTATTTATTAGGATTGAAAACATCATCATGTTTAGAAGAAATTGTCTGCATGATTAGTTGAACATTTAATTTTTCTTGAATAAACAATGCAGTACAATCCATGCATAAAATTACACAATTTCATCCATATTGCATAACAATTGTTACTATCTTGAACAGAGATATAATACTCTAATACTATAGTACAAATAACCTTCACTACCTTTATTTAGTGTGTCCTCAAACACTTGATTTCCTTCCATCTCTTAATAATGAGAGGAAATCTTGATTGAAAGAGGGATTCTAATACATCATCAAGAGATGGAAAACAATCAAGCGTTTAAGGATTAAAGTGCCCTATAAACCTAAACAAATGGAATAACTCAAAAAGTTTCATTAATTGAAGAGGAATTTTAATATCTCCACTCTAATGGGCTTGAATAAATTAATCCATTCCCACCTATATTAGACATTACTTCTATCTACTCAAGGATTCCTCACTTTGAAATTTTGGATATTTTTTTAATCCACCATAAGATCCCTCCAATAACATGAATCCATTTAATGGTTGAATATTTATACTTACGCTTAGTATTTATCTATATATTTTTACTCTTATAAATGAAATTAATCTATTAAATGAAATCGTAAATTTATTATTATGATATATTACCATAAAGTATTAGACGAACCATAGATACTTCTCATCGTTGAAAATTATACCACATATCATGAAGTATATCGACAATTACCTCTATAAATTTACTACTTTTAGAGTGATAATGATATTATCGGTTGTAAAATATAATATTGGAGAGAGATATCCCCACCACTCAATCATATTCTATGATGAAACTTTTATCATACGCCATGACTGGTCTTACCAAATTTGATAGGGGATATCAAATTTGTTTTATCATATTTAAAAATTGAGGTGATATTGTATTTGTGCTTTGATCCTCTATCTTAACACAAACCATGGATAATGTCATATTTTATAATATCATAAATTATATGATAAAACATAGTTTAAATCCTTATATTTTTTATACGTCATACCATATGATATATAATAGCCATATGCTATGGATGAACAAATAAATCCTTCATATCATAATATATGATATTGACATAATACAATATGAAATTTATTTATTCGAAAAAATAATAGATTAATAAATTTTTTCCTTGATGAAAATGTATCTGATACCACTTATGAGTTTTGGGGTATCATCCTATGATCATTAGAGGGATAAAATGCCTAAGAAGGGCCAATTTATCTCAAGGATAAATGTGAATTTAAACAAAGAAAAAACACATATGGCATACATATAATATAGTTTTATTGGAATCTATATTTAAGATTCAATTGAATGTGTTTGATTTTTAACATCGAAGTAGAAAACAAAGTATTCTAGCATTTGAGTAGATTACACTAGCCTTCAATCGCAGAAATATTACTCAGGGCCCTCAATCACTGAAGGAGTGATATCACCATTACCTAGATATAAACAATGATCAAATAATAAGAGAGGTTTGTCTATGGAATGGAACAAAGGGTTAATTACAATAGGGGGATCATATCTCCATTTTTTTCATTTTGGACATGGATAACAAATTACATGACTTATAAGACATAAATATTTAAACAATCAAAAGTATATTTTAATAATTTTTTGTTCTCTATATGGTTATTCACCATGATAGATGGATTTTTAAATTATTTTATATCCATATAAATTAATTATTTAAATATTTTGATTAGTAAATATATTTATAAATCACATATCATAGTTTTCTTGATCAACTATCCAGCCATTGATAAGTCACTTACTTTTGGGGAATACACTCTTTATATATTGTTGTGTATTTCTAAGTCCATTTAACCAATGATTTCTAAAATCTATCCCATATAGGAAATTTTTTAAAAAATATTTGTGCATACTTTTCCCACCAAATAAATTCCCCATATCTCTTTGTAACCCATATTTCATTTTTAATAATAATCGAGAATTAATTAAAAAACTCTCATAACATGCATCATGAAAATAATTTTTTGGAACATGACTAATTAATTCAATATTTTTTTGAATTCAATAAAACATTATCCAAAAAAATAATGAATCTAAATAACCCATTTAATGGTTTAAAAATTTACATGAATAACCAAAATACACAAAACATGTTTTAATGTTTTTTTACACTTTCCTTGGTCTCTATATTTTTATCACCCATAAATGCGAGCCACAACTTTTTATCCCCTAATCCTTAAAAACCCTCATAATTAATCCTTAAGAATTATAATATAGTATATAAGAAGAATTAAATTTGAGAAAATACATAGATTTTATAACCTTATATTACTCAAATGATGATAAATTTGAGAGACGATGAGAGGTCTACTTGTTAATGTTGAGAGTAGAGTAAACCCTCTATTTTTGTCTCTAGGGGAAAATGGGATAGACACTAAAATACATATGAAATGAGAAGAAGAAATAGTACCAAACTTGTTGTATTTCAGTAGTGGTGAGAAGATATTAAAGGTTTTTCATGTTTAAGAAAAGAACAAACACATAAAACGTAGAACCCAAAACATCTAACAATGATAGAGGAAGAGTAGAAAATAACATACATTGGATTATAGCCTTGATTAATCTAAGGGAACATAAAGGAGTCGTGTTAGCAGCAGAGAAGTTCTGTGAGAGCTTGAGAATCACGAGTGACTAAGTCACGGTGAGGTTTTTTTAAATAGACCAGCGACACTTTTAATAGTGCTTTCATAAAAGCACTGATAAAGACCCCTTTTATCAGTGCTAAATTTACAAGCATTGATAGAAGGAGTATTTATCAGTGCATTTTTAGCATAGAAAAATCTTGAGCTTTATCAGTGATAAAAAAGCACTGATAAAATATATATTTATCAATACTAATGTTTTGGCGCAGATAAATATATCTTTTAATTTCCCTTTTTAGCATTGATAAAGATTTATTTTTATCAGCGCTAAAAAATGTTGATAAATGTTTTATAAATATAATTATTTAAATAAAATTATTGTAATTTTATAATTATTTAAATAAATTTATGATAAATTTATAATTATTTAAATATATTCAATTATTTATTTACAATTATATAAATACTTATTTAGAAAGAAATAATTATTTATTTATAATAATTATAAATATATAAAATATACATTTATAGATATATATATTTATAAATATTTATTTACTAATATATTGTTAACATTATTAATGGATATATAATCTTAAATACATGCATTTTAAAAATGAGTGAAATGGAATAAATCAAAATGTGCACACTTTAAAAATATTGAAAATCTAGATAAGTTTTATTAATTAAATATAAGTTATTAAAAAAATATGTATATATATATATATATTGAAGCAGATGAATAAATATTAAAAATACTAAAAAATAGTAATTTTTATTTAAAAGGTAATGCTTTGGTCAAAGACCAAAGCACAATTTATTGAAAATTAAGAAAGTTACAAGAGTCTAAAATGGGGGATTTTTTTACAATCTCTATCAGAAAGCTCAAATAGATCAGCAGATAGTGAGTTAATCCAAGTCATGCGCTGGTGAACTCCTTTGTTGGAAAGAGCATCAACAACGGAATTCGCTTCACGGTAAGTATGGGTAGCTATAAAATCAATCCCATGAAGAAAGTGAAGGCAGTTCATCGAAAGAGTAGTATGCTTCTAGGCCAGATGAATGTTGCCATTCCAGATGGCATGAATGATAGTGGTTGAATCACTCTCAATCCATAACTTCCTCCAACCTCTTTGAAGAGTAAAGTCAACAGAATGGATGAAAACCAACAGTTCCGCCTCCAGTGATGATGAGTGACCACATCCGACATAGAAACAGCCCTGACACTGACCAGCAGAATCTCTAAAAATAGCATCACAACTGGTAGGGCCTGGATTTCTTTTCGAAGCACCATCAATATTGACTTTGATCCATCCTGGCATTGGTGCCTGACAGAAAACATCGAAGGTGCATTTGGGCTTTGGGTAAATGCCAGGAACTCGGAGGCGGTGAAGGATCTCAATGTCCCCAATTGAGTTGTTGCAACAGTCTTTTTGAATGAAAGCAGCTTCCTGGATCATGACAAGAATCCGAGATTTTCCTGCATTGAGACTAAAAGTGTGATTATTATGAATAAGGTAATTTCTAACATACCAAATCCCATGGATGAGTTCTGCCACTGCCGCTAGAAAGATGTTTTTGATCTGCAAAGAAACTTTAGATTTAGTGCAGTTTTTAAGAAACACAGAAATAGAATCAGTAAAAGACCATCTGCAGTTGAATAAATCAAATACAAAATTCCATAAGGCAGAGGCTGTCGCACAAGACAGGAAAATATGATCCACATCCTCCCTGTGTTGGTTACACAGGCGACATTTAGAACAAAGTTGGATGCAAAAAACTTGAAGAATAGTATCCGTAGGCAATCTATTATGGGCAATACACCAAATGAGAGTGAGCCTAGAGGGTTTAATCCAGGGTTTATTAAACTGGCTCACCCAAAGCTAATTTGATTCAATATGAGAAAAATTATGCTTATAAATGTTTTTAGAGTCAAGAATGCCATTTGGGGCAGGTTCCCAGACAAGGAAGTCTCCATTAGGGGGAAAAGAATGATTATCAATGATTTTCATAATATTATCAGGGAGATCATGACGATGAAATTGAAGAACATCTTTTATAGATTTATTAGTGTCCTCAAGAATGTGAATAGTAGGTAATAATGTTATCAAGGGGTTATCATACCATTAGCCACACCAGAAGTTAACTGAAGAATCAGCACCTACCATCCATCTAGATTTCTCCATGATCTTATGATATGAGTCCCCGATAGATGGCCAGATGGAAGAGTTAATGAATGTAAAATTCCCTGTTAAAAGCCTAGAAATAAATCTATGATACAAAAAATTAGTAACTTTAGAAGAGGGATTAATAATAAGCCAAGTGAGGCGGGCCTGGAGAGCATCATTGAAAATCTTTAAATTTTTTATGCCAATCCCACCATTATCAAGAGGTCTACAACAAGAATTCCAAGGTATAGTGACAGGATTCCATTCAAGAATACTTCTAGTCCAAATGAAAATTTTAATATAAGTATTAATTTTCTTGAAAATACCAATAGGCCATTTATAAATCATGAGGGAGTAGACCATTTTAGAGGCAATGGTTTATTTGACCAAGAAAATTCTCCCAGCAATGGAGAGTGATTTCCCTTTCCAATTGGAAAGTTGGTTTATAATCTGATCAATAATATTAGAAAAATAGCTGGCTTTGGGTCTCCCCAAAAAAATTGGAACTCCTAAATAAGTGAAAGGAAAGAGACCCTCTTTGATACCCAAATATGAGGTAATGCTAGTTTTCCTTCCAACAGGAAAATTCTTACCAAAGAAAATGAAAGATTTATTCCAAGAGATCGCTTGAACAAAAACCTCCTCATAATGAGCAATAGCTTTCTTAAGAATCTGAATATTCTTTTAATCCCCTTTAAGAAACAGGATAATGTCATCAACATATAAAAGATGAGTAGGGGCATTAAGCTTTCTAGAAACTTGTATATCTTTAAGCTTACTTTGATCAACAAGATTACTGAGGATTCTACTAAGATAATCCTCAGCAATAACAAAAAGAATAGCAAAAAGAGGGTCACCCTGTCTGACACCATTAGAACAATTAAAAAAACCTCCATGAGAGCCATTAATAAGGATAGAGATATAAGCTGAATGAAATAGAGTCTTAATCCTTCCAATGAGATGTTCTTGAAAACCAAAGCTTTTTAGTACTTTAAAGATGAAATTACAATCAATGGCATCAAAAGATTTTTTGATATCTAGTTTGATCGCCACACATACCCCTCTATTTTTTTTATTTAAACTGTTAAAGCATTTAGAGGTAAGACAAATACAATCATGAATGGATCTTCCTTTAATAAATCAAAACTGATTCCAAGAAACAATTCTATTAAAAATAGGAGCAAGTCTATTTGCAATGATATTGGTTATGATTTTAAAAATCATGTTAATAAGAGAAATCAGTCTGAATTGATGGATCTCAGATGCATTCTCAACCTTAGGTATTAGGGTTAACAATTGAGCATTGATTCCATGAGGGAGGAAGCCACGAGTGAAAAAGCTCTTAACAAGGTTAAAAACATCCTTGTGGATTATGTCCCAATGATTTTGGAAAAAACCATTATTGAACCCATCCAGACCAGGAGCACTGTCTAGATTAAGACCAACGATAATGTCTTTAATTTCATGATCAAGAGGAGTGCTCAGAAGCAATTCATTGTCCCTTTCATCCACCATTAAAGGAATAATATCATGTTTAAGCTCAGTGTTTAAACCTGGACCATTAAAAATTTTATAATAGTACGAGATAACATGATCCGTGATGGCCTCTTCAGAGTCAATGATCAATCCATTATTAGAAAGTTTGGAAAGAGGACGATTGGTATTTCTAATTCTTTGAAGGTAATTGTAGAATTTGGTATTACGATTTCCATCAGCAATCCATTTAGTCCTGAAAATATGTTTGCGAATATTATCTTTGAAAGTAAGCAAGGAATTATGTTTGATGGAGATATTAACTTCCAATTGAGGATCTAAGTTGAAATCAGAGTTGGTGTTTTGAGTTTGGAAACGACTAAGTTCCTTCTCAAGTAAAGAGATATCCAGATACATTTGAGAATTTGAAGATTTGCACCAACCTTTGAGGGTCTGCTTGAGAGTTTTCAATTTGTGCATATAGGCAAAAGAGTCTTGTTGATGTTTCATAGAATTCCGGATGTTATAAATGAAAGCAACACAGTCAGGATTCGAAGACCAAGCATTATTAAATTTAAAAAGAAGGACATATATTTTATCATTTATAAGAAGGCTAACAAGGATGGAATGATGGTCAGAGTTGAGCATAAGGAGAGCAACACTAGAAATATTATCCCAGTTATCAAGAGCCTTCATGTTGACGAAGGCCCTATCAAGTTTACTAGCAACCTTTTTATTTTGGTGTTTTCTGTACCAAGTAAATTTAGCACCAGAAAGAGTGATTTCAAAAAGATTGCAGTCTTCAATAGCAGTTCTGAACTCCACAGAGGATATATAAAGGTGAGAGGGTCCAATCTTTTCACAGGGGCTGAGGATGGCATTGAAGTATCCCATGACCACCCAATGAAATTGAATGCATTTATCCAAATCAAGAAGATAATTCCATAAGACTCTTCTATCTTGATATCTATTATTGGCATCAACCAACGTACAAAAAGTATGGCGATCATTCCACAAAAAGTCACAGGTAAGATGATGATCAGAGATTCTAAAAATGTTGACATTTTTTAAAGAGGTATGAAAAAAAATCTACATAGAATCAGAGTGAGAGTCTCTTTTGCAAGAGCCTAGGAAATTGTAATTAAGATAGCCAAAATGCAAGAAGTTCATTTTGAAAGTGACTTTAGGTTTATAAATAGCAAAAAGAAGAGGCTTGTGAGTGTTCAAAAACATCCTAAGAGTGATGGAGGTGTCTTGATTAGCCACACCTTGACAGTTACAATATAGTAAATTCATTACTAATTGGGTTTTGATTTAGTAACCATCTTATTTTTCGACTTCCCAGATCCTTTCTTCCCTTGATATCTCGCGACCATTGGGGAGGATGAAGGGTTTTGTTTGATCTCCTGGTTTTCAGAGTTTTTAATGTCATTTACTTTCATATTAGAGTTAGGATTTATGGTAGAGACCGAAGGAATCATAATTTCAGACCTGTCCAGTGGGTGTTCTTCCTTAGTTCCATGAAAAGGTAACTGATCATTTAGAGACTGTATCACATCTAGAGCAACGTGATCTGGGTTGGCCATATCAGAAGTGAAAGAAGAACTGGCCATGGAGACAGTTACAGGTATAGTAGATTGTTCAGAAAAGGAGTGAGTCGTATCCCCTGCCTTGATAGAATTAGAAATTGATGAAGGTTTAGTATTGTTTTCAAACAAAACAGTAGTTATACCCTTAGGATTCTGAGGATCAGAATTGGGATTGAAATTAGGAGCAGATTTCTGTTTGTGAATAGGGAAGTTGGGCACCACCCTGCTAACCGGACAGGAAGTAGTATCTTGAGCAGGTTCAAGGGATGTAATATGAACAACAGTAATAGGGGAAGAGAAGTTGTGTGCAATAAGTGTAGTAGCTAAAGAGATAGGGATATCAGTTTTATTAGTATCTAAAAGAATGTATTTTTCAGCATGCAAATTCAACTGTGTAACAGTATGCATGTCAGCCAAGGAGTGGGTACTCCTTTAATATCAGAAATAGAATCAGGTTGTATAATAGTGTCAGGTGCACAAGAAACATTGTGAACAAAATTATTAGAAACAACACTAGAAATAGGTAAATGATGCTCTAAAATAGGTATTTCAGAATTAGAGATAGCATAATTTGCAAAAGAAATCTCCAAAACAGGGTTACCTGGGTTTGGAATTTTCCCCTTTTCACCTTGTGCTTTGAAGGAAACATCAGAAGTATCATCCTGAGCCGAAGGAGGTAAGACATCCAAGTTCTTACTAACATTTTCATGTAAAATTAATGTTCCATATGTAGAAGTAATAAAAGATGAGTTCGGGATAGTGGGGGAATTTTATCAATGCTATATCCAATTTCCCCAGCCCCTATAGCCTCCAAGCGCAAGGCAGTATTTTCATTCTTATGAATGGATTCTTCTTCATCAACTAAGACACCCCAATATTTACCTTTTAGGGAAGTAGGAACATTGAGCTTTTAAACCCAAATGTATTGATTTTTTTTAGAGTGCTCAGTTTTATCAGTGATATTTTTTTCTTTTTTACCATAATTAACCTCTTTCCAATCATTGTTAATTAGAGGATCCATTTGTTTCCTAACCACCCTTTATGTAGAAAAATTATGTCCAATCATTTTCCACACTTCACAGAAGGGAGGTTTCTTTTCATACTCAATGATGAGTTCAAATCTATTAGTAGGTGTGTTGAAACAAATAGTATTTGGTAAATCACTGGCTAAATTGACCTCAACCATTAATCTAGCATATAAACCAAGATCACCATTCAATTTTATATGGTCTATTTTGATAGGGGAACCTATGTAGGAAGCTATATCATTAAATATCTTCGGGTTCCAATAAAACCAATTAAGTCCATGGATTCTAACCCAAACATGTGCCATAGAAGTTTTGTGAGTAAAAGGGTTAAAATCAGCATCCCAATCCGAAATCCTAAGAAAGCCTGGCTGAAGATGCAAATTACCAAGTTTCCATACCTGATGAATCTCAGCTTGTGTGCGGAATAGGATGTGATAATATCCTTTACCTATAGGAACCATCTTCCATTTAGAAAAGCCCCAGCAATGCGCAATCCAGTTCTTTAGTTCGAGTAGAGACCAGGGACGGTCTCCTATATTGTATGCGATTTGGCCAAGAATAGAGTATTTTCATAGCTGCTCTCTTTGAATAAGGGCTTCCGGATCTGCATCGACTAAGAAAACCCCATCATCAAGCTTTCTGAAGAGAGGCTGTTTACATTCCTTTCTATCACTGAGATCAACTCCTTTTAAAGCATCGTGAAGGGAAATGAGTAAAATGCAAAGATGGATTTCAGAGTTTCCGACATCGGTTTTCATAGAATCATGATCTGTAGAGGCGATGGCAGTGGGATAAACAAGCTCCCAAGCCGGATCAAAGCCATCCATCAGCAGATCTAATGAAAATCAAAGGTATGAAATAGGGTTTGTTGACCGTTGAAGTGTGCTGCGAAATCCCCCATTTTCCTCCACTAAAAATAGTAAAAAAATATATGTAAATAAATAATATAAAATGTTCAAATTCAAAAATAAAATAAAAATAAAAAACCTTAAAAATGAAATTATTTTATTTAAAACAAATAAATAAAATTGAATGATTATAAAAATAATATATATTAAATGTATCATGTTATAATGAATCTCTAAAATATACTAAAATTTTAATAAATTACATAAATATTAGATGTATGTGTTTTTTCATATATTGCGTAAATATATTTTTGTGTGCATTTATATATAAATACATTAATATATATATATATATATGTGTATGCATGTGAAATAAATGCAACACACAATGTTTGATATAGTTTAAATTGAAAAATCAACCAACATTAAAATTGAATACGACATTAATATGTTTTTAATTAACATATTTTATATATTATATTTATTCATTCTATATATATATATATATTTAATATATAATATTTATTTATATCCATAATCTATATATATGTATATTAAATTTATTCTTTTTTATCAATAAATATTAAATTAATAAAATGTTTCATATATTTATTAATTTACTCATTTTATTTTTATTTGTTTGATTTTTCAATTTATTATGGACCTTTATCAGTGATAAAAAAGCGATGATAAATGGAAAATTTTATCAGCACTAAAAAACACTGATAAAGGTCAAATTTTTTCAGTGCTAAAAATAATTTCCTGTTAGAATATTCCTTTATCAGTGCTAAAATAAAGCGTTGATAAAGGTAAGCATTTATCAGTGCTTAAAAAACAATGATAAATGGTTCTCTTTATCAGTGATTTTTAGCACTGATAAATGGATTAGTTTATCAGAGATTATTTTAGCACTGAAAAAGATGTAATTTATTAGAGAATTTTTCTAGCACTAATAAATGGGAGAGTAGTTAAACACATGTTTTGTAGTAGGGTGATTTGAAATTATTTCTTTTCCCATGATTGATTGATTGATTAAATCACATGTGATCCTGGTTAGTAGTGGCTAATTAAGACAATAATGATAGGATCCAACCCCCTAGAAATGAATTGATGATGAAAAACTGACCCAAACTTACAGTATCATGATTTCCCCAATTGGGAGCATTGCCTTGATGGCACGAGTTGAAGGATGTGTGCACGCATTGAGTCAAGATCACTATTTATGTAGTGTGAGGATCCTATTACCAGAAACTAATTCACCATAGGTCTTATTACATAGTGTTATGATATGTTTTATTTGATGATTACATGAAATTTACTATTTATCTATTTTATTCATTCCAAATACTTTATATAAATTTGTTATTTAAAATGATCATTTAAGTCTACTTTGATATTTTTACCATATATTTGATTATGAAAGAATGTTTTTTTGAAAATATATAAATTCCATGCTAGGACATGTTTTACTTAAATTGAAACCATATTTGGGTTCATTTTTATAGAATTTATTATATAACACTTGGTGAGATCTAATTGAGATTTCTAGCTCACACCCTACCATTTCTTTTAGCTGTCTAAATATTATATTTTGAAAGCCCCAATAAAATGTAAATTTCCACTTAGAGGTGATGGATGTTGTTGATTCCTTGGAACTTGGAGTGATGGAGGTGACAATTGGAGATGTGATCCACCTGTTACATGGGATATGTATGAGCTTTTACATTGCTAGATGTTGTCTCTTTTGATGATGTAATGATTTGGTATTTTATTAACTATTTGATTCAGGTAATTTCTCCCATTAGAGTGTTGAGTATACTAACTTCAATATTTTTCCTTCCACTGTTTTGTAGAAAAACCATTCCCTTGTTATTATTGTATGATGCTAGGTAATAACCTATAAGCCATAGGGATTGTAAACTTCCATCGGGTTATGTCAGGACCAGCTTGGGTATTATCATATCAGGATATCTAAGCTATTTTCTGACATATATTCTCCAAATATCCTATATGGACAGTACAATATCTTTAGAAAGTTCACTCATTTTATTCATGGATAATTTATAAAATTTCTTAAAATAATTTGATGATGTATATGAATTTTCTGCTAGGTTTATAATAAATCATGTGGCCTTTCTGGATTAATTCTATAATTAATGTGGCATAAAATTAATTCAAATGGTTTCATTGTCTAAACCATGATATTTATTTTTCAGGTATACAATTAATCATAGCTCAATTGAGACTAAAAAACTTATATGGATATGAAAAAGTTGACTATTAATGTTATATTTTTAAAAACTTATCTTTCCACCATCTAATATTAAAGTATTATATTATTTATAATTTATTACTAGTAGGTTATTGATGAATATAGAGCTAATTAACTATTATTATAGTAATAACCCAAAAATATATATTTCAAATATGAAATAATGACTCATTTTGTTTTAAACTCCCTGATTTGTTTTGTTAATACTCAATAAAAAATAATATTTTAACTAGAATCATTCCACTGTGCAATATAGAATATGTACATTTCTCCTAATAGATCTTAGAATCACCATAATTATTTTCCTTTGAGAATAATACATACTTATTGTAATAATTTAATACTAACTTGGTTCCTTTATTTTGAAAACATATATATGATAAAAAATACCAGTGAATTATATAAGAAAAATTATGCTTAATGGTGAATATATTTAAAGAAGAGTTATCAAACTACTTCTTCTTTAATTCATCGCAAACATTCTTCAAATGATATTTCATGGAATAGGGTAAGTAAATATCCTCATGTTTATTGATTTTATCTTTAATATTTTGTCTCTATGAAAGAAATCATAATATATCTGTTAACTCTAAAATGGTTGTGGTCTTGTTAACCATGTACTTTATTTAATAAGGAATGTTGAGACCTATTCCATAAAAACCTTATTTGCAACATCTTTGACCTACTTTCCACTTTCTCTTATGCCCTGAGCCGGGTCTCTAGATGACATCATGTGCACCTCCCCATATGATAAAGGTTCCTGACTAGAAACATGGGCCTATAAAGGTATAGTGGGGGTAATATACTTTATTATTAGAGTAAAACCATGGAATAAATAATATCAACCGATTAAGGAACCAATCTAAACCATAAGTGGACAACATAAAACAAAAACCAACAAGTAACCTAGTAGCACATGATATAACAATATGATGTTACAATACATGTGAGGCAATCATAAAAATAAGTAAAAACCAAAACTACCAAAAGATCCTAAACATATACACGATCCCCAACCTGGTGCTGACCTCCCATGCTCCAACCCATCATGTCATGCACAAACTAAAAACTTTGTCCATGTTCTGAACCTGTACTAGAAAACAAGTAGCATCTTCTCGGGTACCCAAGTACCATGTCATCCCCAGAAGGGTGTGAGTTCAACTCAGTAGGTCAGAAAAAATGGTGTCTAAATAAATAACCAGTTTGTAAAAAAATGTATGTAGGTAAAATAAGTGAAATAAAAAAACAAGAAAAAAGAGAAACATGTATCACAGTTAAGAAAGTATCAACTTACCATTTTATCCATCAAGTTCTCTAGGGTCATCCATCCAACTAAACTAGCTCCAGTCACACCGAGAGCCTAAAATATAGCAAAAAGGGTTACATACTTTTAATCACAAGGGGAATTAACAAATAAAACATTCATTAAGTTACCTCAGAGCCTCAGTCCATCAATGAAGCCAGGTCTATGTATTTGGGAAGTAAAGAGCCTCAATTAGGCATCCAAAACCATGACATGTCCATACATATGGGAATCATAGAGCCTCCGTACGACATCCCAAACCATACCATGTCCATACCTTTGGGAAGAATAGAGCCTCATTCTCACATCCCAAACCATACTATACATCTGTAGGCCTAGAGTATCAGCCTAGCCCGACCCAAGGAGAGGAGTCTCATTATAACCTCATAAGCATAACATACATTGGTGGTCCTAAAGAATCATTCTAGACCAACCCAAGGATAATTTACTTAGTCCAAACTCCTAATCAGGCCATTCATCGGTGGGCCTAGAGCATCAGTCTAGACCAACCCAAGGGGAGTAGCCTCAGTCCAACCTCCCAATCACACCATTTTCCACATAGACAATATTAATTAATCATTTATCACTATTAACCAAATTACAATCCATAAATCATGCAACTCTTCAACTTAATTATCAAAAACCTTTTTATGATTCCTCATTTCCCATTAAAACATAACATCTTTAAATACATAGACTAACTCCCCATTATTAAAATATCCCAAAGACACAATTTTAAAAAATAGGCCTTCCCTTGAAATCAAACAAGTACCTAGGCCTTTATTTCCACCAAAACCATTCAAAAATCCCCTATAGTATTTATAAAAAACGAAACACACAATCATTTAATATAAACCACTGGAATTTATAATGAAAACCAATTTATAAATCACCTTGAGGTCAATTCAACCGTTTAAAAAATTTCTTACTTTTGACACACTATATCCTTATTATAAAACCATAAGTGGATCAAAACCCAAAACACATCATTCAAACCATTTAAAATTCCTCTTATGTGTTTCCAAAAATATAACATATAACCAATTCAACCATCTAGTTAACTAAAACCACATAAAATTTTATTATTCACCACCCATTCACTTCCATAATTAACCAAACAAAAATTACAAAATCATTTTACAATTTTCAAGGGATCATCCTACCCCATTGGTAGACCGAGGTTTGGTATCACATCATTAGTGAACCCACAGGGCCCGTGAAAGGTCTCGTACATAAATATATGTCCCAAAAAAACTTTCCTTAACAAAATAAATAAAAATCAACAAGTTAGAAAAGTAGGAAAAATACATACACATATAATAGATCATTACTATGTGAAAATGATTTAAGACCACCAACCTCATTCTCATAGACAACCACTCTTACAAAAGAAACCCTTGATTTGAAATAATACAACCTTAAAATCCACAACATGGAACCATATATAAAAGTTATTGTTAGGGAATTAGAAGGATGGGAAAACACTACAATACCTATTCTAGAATATAGAATGAGAAGGAGTGTTATACTCACCTGGAGATTCAATTCACACCAAATAACACACCAAACACATAATAATCAATGGAGAAACACCCAAAGAGAAGAAGGGGGCTACTGTTTCACCACCCAATCCTGATGGGGTTGAATAGGTAAGAATATCAGGGAATAATTATTTAATCCCTATAGGGAAAACCCAAAAATTTACAATTTTAAGGACCACATGTTTTTGTTGCATGGTTATCCAAAGAGTGTGCCAACATTGCAGTTCTCTCTGTCTAAGAGGGGAAAATACATACAGTCTCCTTATAACACCCATTTGGTTGGGAAAACTGTGTGGTGCCCATTCACCAGCCTTTTCCTGAGAGGAGGTCTAGCCACATAGTTTTTTTTATCCCATCACACTGTTTTTTATAACAGTACTCCAACCATGCACTACACACTGTTTGGCATTTTTTCCTTCTACATTATTATCCCAAACTTTGGAGAAACCCTTGAAACTTCCCATAATCCTAAGATCCATCCCATTAAACAAGATTAAACAAGTTTATGAAAACATTAAACAAATATTTCCTACTATTAAAGGTTAGAATCTTACATTATTTGTATGGAAATGTAGAGAAAAAATATTCTTGGGAAATGTTTCCATATTGTTTATCCAATTATGGATGAATATGGAGAACCTTAGCTATGAGGATGATCATATGAGGTTAATGGATGATTTACTATCAAAATGGAATCCAAATTTTTCTAACTTATAATTATACTCTAGTTTATTAAGATATGATCAGTAGAAAATTTTCCTTCATCTAGTTTACACTGATGAAGTATTTTAAAAATATATTCTATCTAAAGTATTTTCATTCATATTTTCATATCAATGAGACAAGGCATCATATTGTATGAATTCATTTCATTTTGTTTCATTATTAGTTCTATAGAAATAATTGGTCGTATGATGAATTGAATATAATAAAGACTCTTTTTGAATATCATATGTCCATCCTTATCACCAATGGACACTTAATAAGGTTGAAGATCATGAAAAGGGATTCAATCATATAATATGACTTCCTCAATAATAAAGTAGTATAAAGCATATATGGCACTCTGCAAAATTTGTGCATGTGAGGAAAATAACTAAATTAAAGGAATGATCACAATTTTTTTGTGTTTCCATTAATATATTTTTATAATAATTTTAAAATATAGTAATTTAAATGATTACCAAATGATGGATAATAGATAATATAATTATTCTGATAAGTCCCCCAATATATTACCAAGCCTCAACGAACCTCCGTATTGAACTTGGAATCTCTCATCACTTGGAAATTTTAGTAAAAAGGATCTATATTTCCCTCCATATGATTTAGAGGATGGCTATGAATACCATAAAAGGTGTGTTTTTTTATTTACATAAAATTGTTATCTTGTAATTCCATTTTATGTTGAGTGGAATCCCCAATACTAAAATATTGACTTGGATTTACTCTACACATTATTTCAAATTTCTATTTAATAGACTATGGATATTAAATTTGATAAAAGTTTGGCTAAGTAATCATTAAATGAATAGAAGAACTCTGAATTAAAAGTATGTCACCAAATTGTGTCCATGTAAAAACTATGTTTTATGGTTTCATTCTTGATCAAGTAATGTAATTCTTAAACTGAATTAGTATATGGTTGAGGTATTTTTCTTGTTATTCATATTTTTTTTATTTTACCCAATTAATCTTTTTCAAAAAATTATATGGATTTTACTTAAGTGATTAACCATGTGTTGATAAAACATTTACACATAATACTTTTATTTTAATTCCATCTTGGTATGTCAATAAATTTATTTTCGTGATTATGGTATGGAATATATAAAATAAATAATGTATCATACACAAATGAAATAAATAAAACATGTCATGATAATTTAATTTAACTATAATTTTTTTGTTGAGTGGTAAATATAAATAACATTGATCCTAGGTGGAATAAAAATCATTGAGTTGACCTTAGATAAATTTTCACCATTCCACATCTGTTTATGTATCTCTTATGTGAGGTTTCACCTCAGATCCATCTTAAATAAACTCTAAGAACTTGATATCTGCATACCTATAATTCATTTTCTTCATATATAGGTGAAGGGAACTAGAATAATATTTTACGTAAATGAAAACATGGTCACACATGCCATGTACGTAATAAAAAGGGCGATATGACTCAGATGACATCATTTTAATTAAATAATTATAATTAGAAACCCATGAAATAATTAATTTAAAATAAAAAATACACATACATAGTTCATTCTAGGATCATGATCATCAAATTCTATAATAAATAAACTTTTAATATAATTGTATAACTTTTATTTCAAGTAATTCATTTATTAAGGAAAAATTCACTTTAAATAATCTAATTACTTATCAGATTAATAAATTAAATTAATTCATATTAATCTCTATCCAATTTCACCTGATGATTCACATCTTATATGATTTTAAATTAATTAATGAAATTAATATTATTTAAAATTTAGTTGAATTAGTAATCAACTTGTTCTTGGAAGCAACTTGGTGAGAACCTTTTCAAACTACTCACCATGTATTAAGATCATATAAAATGTTCTTGTGTTCCATATAACATTCATGTTTTGTCACATAATTACATGGTGTTTATGAATAAAAAAACAACATGTGGAATACATGTTAGTTAATTTATCATGTACTACTTTTAATGAGTGTCGATTAGTCTATATATTAAGACCGTACAATGCTATATAGGTCATAATATTATAAAAAATTAATAATGTATTTAATATTTTATAAAACCTATCACATTCCATGTTTGAGTAAATAAATTACACATTGAATACATAATGATAATTTTTATATATTAATAAATTAATTTTTAAATTTAAATGTAAACATGTTAGGTATATGACACATATATCTAGCTGCACACTATGTATCGTACCCCTTGTATGTCTGTGATGAACATGTAGGGAATGGAAACATATTTGCTTCTAGATATACATGAGGTACACACCATGTAAAACTATCACACACAATTTAACAACCATTTTACACAACTTTCAATCCTTATGAATCAAGTAATTAATACAAGATGTGTATTTAACCTTGTATTTTACCAAATGAAACCAAATGGACTACACAACTTGTAACCCAGTTAAACGACATATTGTTTAACATGTCATGTGATAATTTGTTCTTATCAACATGTGGATCATATTTAACATATATTAATTTTATTATTCCACGATGCCCCATGTAATCCATTGTCTATTTTGTGTAATCTAATGGGATATATGAGATGTATCTTTGGGATACATGGTGTGTACGCATGTACTTTCCATCTAGAATCACCTACACCTTCAGATGGAATATTTTAATTTTATTCATTAATTATTTACTAGATCTAGGAAATATATTAAAGGAACAAAGATAAGAATAATAGATCTCTACAATCTCATTATATTAATGAATTTATTGAAATTAAGACTAACATTTGAATACATAAATCGACCAAAATTATATAAATAGTTAAAAATTGAACACGACTACTTTGACACCACTTTATGGTTACAAACACAATATAAACACCTAGTAGTCCCATGACTAAATTGTGTTTTTTCTAATTCAATGCATTATCCAAAATCTTTATGAGTAATAATCCCATTACCAATTCTTTTACTAAATAATTTTAAAAAATGTTTTCTTTATAACCAAGAGAGATGACTATTTAATCTCAATTTATAATTAATTTAGTATTAAGAGGAAATACATCAGTCTTGTGTTCATTCTATTATGTAGATATAGGTTATCTTAACACAATTCTATTTCATTTTCACTGCGTTGGTTTGAACTCAAAGTAGATCCCCTCTAGCTGTGCTCCACACATTCTTATTTTATCTTGGAACATTGTTTATGGTTATTTTGTTTCTAGTGTAGAGGTACCAATCATCTTTTTTTACAACCTTGATAACTATAAAAATCCATTTGGAATAGAATTATTATTTATTGATATCTCTGACACGAGTGTAAGAAAATGTGAGGGGAGAATCTCTCCAACTGGAGAGAAATTCCTATAGACATTCTTCATTGAGGAAGATTTCTTATGGGAGGAGAAAGTATATCACAATGAACATCCTCCCACAAATCTCATAATTTTCTTTTTTTATTGGCCTATAATTAGGTTTTAACTTTGATTAATTTCATAAAGGACCTAATTAATATGGAAAACCAATAATGAACCACATTCCTGGTAATATATTAATATTGTTATTTTATTCCACTGAATGCTCAAACCCATTCTGTAAGGTCCTGTATTTTTTTAAGGTATGTTTTGTATATGTTTTGGTTTGGCCTTTTCTTTTTAGTAAAAATAAGTGTTTCTCAAGTTAATTTGAAAGACCAGTGGTGTTACAGGTGTTCGGGACAAAAAATAAGAAGAAAAATGAATTTATGGGCATGTTGTACAGTTTTCACATGGTTAGTGAAAACCGTGAAGATCATCCCAGCTAACCATGCATCCATGGACAGAGGCTTGTGCACAGTTGACACCCCGTTAATAAAACCATGCATAATTTCTAGGAAACTATGTGAAGGGGTGTTTATTGGGTAGTGGCTCATGCACGGTTTTCACATGGTTTGGAAAACTGTGCGGGTAAACCGTGTGGCCTAGAAAGGTTGTAAAATGTACAAAATTGCCACTCCAATATTTTAAAACCCAACTTGGGTTTCTCCTATATTTCAACCATGAAACCCTAGTGATGATCTTGGACGAACCAAGCTTCCCAAGGGTGGTTCTTCTTCTATTCTTGTCCCTTTAGATCAACTTCCGTTGCGAATTGAAGCCCCAAGTAAGTCTAATCTCTTAATTGATTCCTCTTTTCGATTAGGGTATCCATATTTATCCCATCTCCTTCCAAATATCTAAAACCCTATTTGTTGGGTGAGTTTTAGGTTGATACTTCAATGGATGTTTGAATCCAGATCCAAGGCTATGATTAAGAGTGTATTCATCATCAGATTTGAGGTAGGTGGTCTACAAGTATTATCCCACTGTTTTATTTTGGATTTGTGCATGGAAGTTGATGTTCTTGGTTTCCCCTTTTTGTGTTCTTGGTTCTGATGAAGTGTTTGATAAAAATGGGTGTCTAAGTGACCAATTGAAACCCTAAAAATTCTCGTGGGATGCATTGATTATAACTTGACCATTTTAGGGCCACCTATGGGGTGCGCTGGCAAACATAGACCTAGAGCGGGGTAGGGTTAAGTGATGGGTTGCTGAAAAACAATGTAGAATCCATGTAGAGTATGTCTTAATTGTTTATTAAGTTATAAATGTAATAATGATAAAAATTAAAAGGGTGATAAAGGTATAAGGTGTTTTTGGAATGATATGAAAATAAGTAATTGGGTTGAAAGTTATTATATGGAATGTTTCATGAATTTGGTTAGAAGTGCCTAAGGGGATTAGGGAATGTTAAATGATGAACTTGAAATTGGGTAATGGAATGGGAAATGGGGAATGTGTCAATGGGATGTAATAAGGGAATGTATGGAATTGTGGAATGGGTTAATACATGGGAATTAGGTGGTATATCTAAATTATTGAATGTAATAAAGGGATAGTGTTATGTGATATGAAAAATGTAATTGAAATTCATAAATAGGTGAATTATTGTGAAATGATAAATGGGATAAATGGGTAAATGTATGATCATTGATGAATTTGGCCAAGGCATAAGGGTTTCTAAATACACTTAAAGGGTTAAGGCATGAGAATGGGAATTTGTCTAAATGGATATGAATTGTAAATGGTAAATGTATTAATGGGTAATGAAATTTCATTATTTCCC
Organism: Viscum album; assembly: GCA_963277665.1. Classification (NCBI taxonomy): domain Eukaryota; kingdom Viridiplantae; phylum Streptophyta; class Magnoliopsida; order Santalales; family Viscaceae; genus Viscum; species Viscum album. Next base: position 2,134,653,398 of record OY728148.1, read on the forward strand.
ATGTTGTTGTTAAGAATTGTAAAAGAATATTTCAAATGGAATTGGTTATGTTATCTTGTGTTATGGTATGGTTGTGGTGATTTGATAAATAATCATGTTCACACGGCTTGGTAGAGTGGGGTATTGATGTGTGGTTCTACACCTAGACCGAGGCTCTAAACTGCACACCAATATGCATGGGTCAGGTAAGGTGATGGAGGCTCTATTCCCCCAACGGTTTCATTCTATCCAGACCGAGGATTTGAGGTGAGAATAAAGTGTTTATGTGATATGTTTATCCCTAGTGAGGTAGGGAATTAATATATTTCCCCTATACATTGTGATTGATTTCCTTAGACCCTTGTGTAGATTCTATTATTCCTAATCCATGGAATATGTGATCAATATGGTTTATGTAATGAAGATGTTATAATAAATGGAATTGGGATAAATACTAGTTAGGAATTAAATGAATCTTTTTAACTAAGGGCACCCGAACTGTCCCTTACTTACATACCATTTATATTTTACATGAATGAACTATATATTAGACTGGATATTTGTTGATTATGTTGGTGGTGGTCTATTGAGTTCTGTACTCACACCATGCTCGGGTCGCTGTTGGTTACCCAAGTAGATTTCTTGGTTGTAGGTTCGAACAAGGGTGAAGGCCCTACTCTAAGATGTTGAGTTGGGATCAGGATGTACATGGAGAAGGATCATGACTTAGAGTTAGGACCCATTTGTAGTTGTGTCCATTTTTTTATTTTTGGTATTTATTCACATTTCACTACAAGTATGGCATGGCATGGTTGTATTTGATTTGCGGTTTGTACCCTACTATGAAACATTTGGTTATGAATTTTTATTGGTTGTTTCATAATTATTTCGTTATTTTTATGTGATCTATTGTAGCTTACTCTAGTAAAGAGGGTATAGTCTCCCTATGTGACTTACTAGACCCTCGCCACTAGTAGGAAACCTCTGTCATATAGGGAGGCACACTTGAGGTCATGTGACGACCCAACTCAGAGCACCGATTTAGTTTCTCCCAGGATAGGGACATTAAAAAGTGGTATCAGAGGAGTTATTTCTCCTTATTAGTATTTCAGGATGGTAGAAAGGAGGTTAGGAATGCGTCCGGCCTTGGTAATGAGCTTGTGGTTCAGAGTAGCTAACCCATGTATGAGGGAAAACCCAAGTCACCCTAGGAGGGAATTTTTGTTCTTGATGTGTTTTGTTATAGTTGAATGATATTTCACCATTTGGTAATGCACATATTGTGTGATGTGACTAATTTATAATATTTTTCTCATTTCTCGAATGGTATGAGGTCGTGCATTGATGCATCATTTTAAGCACCTAAGGATATAGGTGGAATGCATCGTTATTGGAACTAACACAGGATGGGTGTGCGAGGTAGAGAGAGTTGAATTCATTTCACTATCTTGATAAATATGAAGAAAATTATTCCCAATAATTGTAATGTAATGGGTGAATGAAAATAATGCAAATGAATAGCTAAGGACTATCATGTATAATGAAATTTTATGACCGAGTTAAGATTTTGGGTTTTGATAAATTGTAACAGTTGACTCGGTGTGTAAAGGAAGAAGGGTTGCATAATGATGGTAAAATTGTTAATTAATTTTGTCTAATGAAAGGTGTAAATGAGTTAAAATGATGACTTTAACAAGTTGTGAAATGAGTAATTTTACTAAGAGGAAAGGATCATGTTGTAAAAGAAGAATTGGTTTGAAGATGTGTCGACGAAAGACTTGTGATTATGTATATTTGTTACCCCCATGTTGACCATGACCCATGGAAGGTATGATAGAGGGTGGTGTTATAAGTTTGATGACGACCATTGGGATATATTATGAAGAATGAGTTATTTAAGGTGTCTCGCATGAGACATTTTTTTCATCTATGGTTAAATACTATCAGTCATTCTTCGAAGTTTCAAGTGAATGATACGTTTATAATGATAATGATTGGGTTCAAAGGTGGGTATCCTTTGTGTTGCTGGTTTTACCCTTGTATGTTTAGGTTGGGGAAGTGATAGTTCCCTCGTCGAGACTTTGGTATTGGATTGTGAGGCCTTTTTGGTTATGATATGGCCTAGGTGGTGTGTTTATGGAAACCTTGGTAGGGTTGTGGCCTTTGGGTTGCAAGGAATTGTTAGATGATGTTAGTGAGGGAAATATCGTGGTTCTTGACCATAGGGAGAACACACTAGACTCTAAGGACGGTTCCTGGGTCTTGGTGACCTTGCGAGTTGTGTCTTGAATCTAGGAGAGGATGTTTCTCAAATAGTGCTGATGAATTTGTAAACATTTGGTGGGAACCTAGAGTAGGTGGTTGCTAGTGCAGTAGGCATGGTTTGCATCGGGATGGGAGTGAGAGTTCCATCCATGAGCATTTCTTTGTTCATGTCATGATAAGTATGGTTTGGAGAGAGGGCTAAGGGATTTTCCTGGTTGTGACTCATGTCTAGGGAGTTGGTATCATTAAACCTTCAAGGTGACCTATGAGAGAGGTTAGATAGGGTTCTGAGTGCTTTTTGGGTGCGTGTCATACATGTAGATGTTTTGGACTTTGATAGTGGGACTCAGAGTGTTCCATGGTGCAAGATTGGAATAGAGGGCTAAGTGGGAAGGTTTATGGTTTGTTGTTCCCTTTGAGTTGTGGTTATGCGATGATAGCTTCTGGAAATCAAGGGTGACCTCCTCAGAGGTTAGGCCGGTACGGAAAGTACCTTGGAATATGAGAGATGATTTAGAGGTGGTGTTAATGCATGCCAAGTAGCATTGAGTTTAGTAAATGGTATATTTATGGCATGGCCCTTTCATATGAGAACCCGAGGTAAGGATGGTAATGCAACTGGACTTGTTGTATGAATGGTTTGGTTGTTGGGTGATATGCAGAGGCCACCTCAGGGTTGATGAGGCTGAATAACCCAGACAAATGGTTAGGTAAGTAAGCAGGTGATGGGATATACACAAGTAAATGTTGTTTTGGTGAGATACTGATGGTTTGGATGGTGTGGTAAACTGTGTGCTTTTGTTGTTGGCTGTCAGGGCCACGCCGGAAGAACTCAGGCAGTGTGGTGGAAGTAGTTCCACATGAAACATTGGTTCATGACTTCTTGGCAGTTTGGAAATGGAGCGATGGTTAAACTTGTTTAGAAATCACACATGAGTAGTGGTGGTTAAGTGTTGGTGAGATGCATTCGGTAGGGAGGCATGAAATCCTTGGCAGGTTATAGTGTTCTATAGTTCAAAATCAGAAATGGATAAGTTGGTGGTGGTGTTCTTTGAAAACTTTTTAGCATACCTCAGCTTGGGATGAGCATGCCCAACATCATGACATCATTCAAGGTATATTGGGAAGCTCTGGCTCATGCCAAGAGACATGAAGGTTTTTGGTTGGATGAGGGAAATCATGGAGTTTACGTTCATGGAAACTATATGCATGAAGCCTACAGATGGGATGTACACCCTTAATGGATTCGGGTGGGGTCCTTAGGATGGAATGAATGATGACAAAAACCATGGGTGTTGTTCATGGAATCCAAGAATGGGCACTGGGTGATGTTCATTTCCTTGTTATGGGAAAAGCTGGAAGTCCATGTATAAGGTTGTGATTTGGCTTGTGCTGAGTAAAAGAAGCAGTGGTTGGAATCCCTTATGGTAAGGAATGGTAATGACACTATTAAGGTGGGGAGTGAGGAGTCAGTCCGAGATGCCAAGAGGAGAACATCATGATAATGTGGTGTCATCAGGATGCCAATGAGGAACCTGTGAGGTGATTTTTAGGTTCCCCAGAAAGGCTATTTGAAACTTGGATGTGGTGAATAATGAACCAAGTGTCGGCTTGAGGCTCAAGGCAGTTCTATGTGAATCTTGTGATGTCTGTACTAAATTTGTCGAAGGGTGTGGTTGAATATGACAATAGGTTGTGGAAAGAGAAGTTGGGTTCCTATAACTCCAACAAAGTTTGGGGTTAGAATCAGGTATTTTTCTATTTTGTGGTTTTGGAACGTCATGAAGTTGAGTGTACCTTAGCCATGTGATGTGGTGTTGTGCCAAGGGTGAAGCCCAATGACGGTTTGGAGGGAGGTAAAGTCGTGATGATGGAATTCTACTAGAATTCAGGAAACGAACTCAATGGGTTTGTGTGATGATAATGATAGGATTAAAGTTAGCAAGAACCTTGGGAAGGTGAGAAAGGGGTAGCATACCATTAGTGGATGGTGGGTGTTCTAGGATAATCCTTTTGGGTGTGGTCAGACCAGAGATGTTAAACATGAATGGGTGTGGTGAGAGTGAACCACCACTGGGTTGATATTGTGGTAGAAAGTACCTTCTTGGAAATGAAGTTCACTTGAGTGAGATCCAGTTGATCTTAGTACTTGAGTTTATAGGGTAGGGATGTACTACCAAATGGTTTCTATGGAGTGGTTGGATGCCAATGTAGAGAAATACCCTATCGATATAGGGGCATAGTTAGTTGGAACATGTCAGGTGATGTGAAAGTTAGGTTGAGGTTCGAGTGGTCTTTTGCTGAAAGTGGAGGGGCCAAGTAACTGAAAATAGTGGAGATAACCATAATAGATAAATAGTTGGTTGATGATGTGACCAGAGTTTTGATTTGTGAGGACTCGAGTAGTCATTGATCGAGTCATTTGGCCCTGGTAGAGAGTTTTTGAAAGGGTTTGTTTGGTTGAGTAGTCAAGAGTTTTGGTTGCATTCAGATGTACGGTTTTGGAGTAAAATATTCTGGAAATGTGGCTGGAAGGATCATGTATTTTTCTTCCAATGATACTAGGTTTGGTCACCATTAGATTTGGGGGAACATGAAAATGACATCAAGGGACTTAGGTCATGAGTTGTGTAGAGGATCAGACCGATGGGGCTCTAGTTGGTTCTGATACAATAATATGATGCTTTGTGTTATGTTTCCATGTCCTGTGAGTTGGGTGAGGTTTCCAAAGTTTCTATCCGAAGTTCTAGTGGATGGGCATGGTTGGAGTTGATTCATCCTTGGGATATTTTAAGCTCATGTTGTGGTTGTAGTGAGGGAGGATTGAAGGGAAAGTCTGCACCCTTGATTCGTGTTCCATGAGCATTCTGATGTGCAATGAGAAACTTTTAAGATAGGAATGGATATGTAGGCCTAGTGGAATGACCTCTAGTTATGAAATCTTAGTGATGTTTGGAAGAACGGCTCGAGGATGGTCCATTATAAGTTGGGGAGGATGTTAGGTCCCAAATTTTATTAAGGTATTTTTTTGTTTATGATTTGGTTTGGACTTATCTTTTCAAGATAAGTAAGTGTCTCCCAAGATCATGGTAAGTCTCGGGGTTGTTCCAGGGGTTCGAGATATTAAAGAGGAAGAAAAAGGAATTTCTGGGCATGTTACCTAGTTTGCACATGGTTAGTGAAAACCGTGTGGATCATCCCAGGTAACTGTGCATCCATAGACAAAGGATTGCACACAGTTTGTGTGCAGTTAAGAAAACCATGTAGAATTCCCAGGAAACCTTGAGAAGGGGTGTTTTTTGGGAAGTGTCTTGCACACAGTTTGCACACGGTTTTGAAAACCGTGCAGGTAAACCGTGCAGACCAGAAAGGTTGGAAAATTTACAAAATTAACACTATGGGATTTTAAAACCCAACTCAAGTTTCTCCTCCATTTCATCCCCTGCGACCCTTGTAAAGAGCTTAGATGATCCAAGCTTCCCAAGAGTGATTCTTCTTTGAATCTTGTCCATTTTTACGCCTTCAGTTTTAGATCAAATCCCCAGGTAAGTCTAATCCCCTCCTTACTTCCTCTTTTCGATTAGGGTTTTCATCTTTCTACCATCTCCTTCCGAATCTCTAAAACCCTCTTTTTTTGGGGAGTTTTAGGTTGAGGATTTAATGGATGTTTTAATCCATGTCCATGATTTAGAGTGTGTTCATCATCGAATTCGAGGCAGGTGGACTACATTTATTATCCCATAGGTTTATTTTGGATTTTTTCATGGAAGTTGGGGTTATTGTTTTCCCCTTTTTGTGTTCTTGGTTCCATTGAAGTGTTTGATAAAAATGGATGTCTAAGTGACCAATTGAAACCCTCACGATCTCTGTGGGATGCATTGATAATGACTTCACCATTTTGGGGCCACCCATGGGGTGCACCAGCAAACCCAGCCATAGAGTGGTGTAGGGTTAAGCGATGGGTTTCCAAATAATAATGTGAAATCCATGTACAATTTGTATTAATGGTTTATTATGTTATAAATGGAATAATTATTAATATTCCTAGAGTGGTAAAGGTATAAGGTCTAGTTGGAATGAAATTAAAATGGGAAATTGGGTTGAAATAGATTATATAGATTGTTTCATGAATTTGGTTAGAAATGCCTAAGGGGAATAAGGAATGTTAAATAGTGAACTTGCAATTGGGTAATGGAATGGGAAATGGGGAATGCGTTAATGGGTTTTAATAAGAGAATGGATGGAATTGTGTAATGGGTTAATACATGAGAATTAGTTGGTACACCTAAATGATTTAATGTAATAAAGGGATTGTGTTATGTGATATGAGAAATGTACATGAAATGAACAAATGGGTGAATTATTGTGAAATGATAAATGGGATAATGGGTAAATGTATGGTCATTGATGAATTTGGATAAATCATAGGGGTTGTTGAATACACATAAATGGTTAAAGCACGAGAATGTGAATTTGGATAAATGGACATGAATTGTAAATGGTAAATGTATTAATGGGTTATGGAATTTTGTTATTTTCCATGCTGTTTTTATGCATTGTGAATGATGATTTCCAATGGAACTGGTTATGTTATATTATGTTATAGTATGGTTGTGGTGATTTAATAAATAATCATGTGAAAAAGGATTGGTAGAGTGGGGTATTGACTAGATGTTCTATTCCCATGAGTCGAGTTAGACTGAGACTCTAAACTCCACCCAAAAAATATAGGGGTTTGGGAAGGGGATATAGGCTCTATTCCACTAACAGTGGCATTCCCCCCAGACTGAGGCTTCGAGGTGAGGATAATCTATTGATGTGATATGTGTAGTACTAGTGAGGTTGGGACTTTCCCCTATGAATTGTTATTGATTTCCTTAGACCTTTGTGTAGATGATATTATGCCTAACCCATGGAACATGGGATCAATATGGATTATGTAATGAAGATGGTATAATAAATGGAATTGGAATAAATTCTAGTCATGAATTAAATGAACCTTGTTAACTAAGGGAACCAGAATTGTCCCTTGATTACTTAACATTTATTTTGTACTTGCATGCACTATCTATTAGACTGTATATTTTTACACACCGTTGGTGGTGGCCTACTGAGTTTTGTACTCACACCCTACTCAGGTCGCCATTGGGTACCAAAGAAGATTTATTGGTTGAAGGTCAGGAAAAGAGAGAAGGTCCTACTCTAGGATGTTGAGTTGGGCTCGGTATGTACATGGAAAAGGATACCGAATCATGGTCGGGACCCATTTGGAGTTGTGTTCATTTGTTTTATTTTTGGGATTTATTCACCTTACACTACTAGTATGGAACGACATGGTTGTATTTGATTTTTGGTTTGTACCATGCTAGGAAATATTTTGTTATTCTTGTTTATTGGTTGATTCCTAATGTTTACGTTATTTTTATTGTGATCTACTATGGCTTACTCTGGTAAAGAAGATATAGCCTCCCCATGTGACTTACTAGATCCTCTCCCCTAGTCGGCTACCTCTGGCATACGGGGAGGCACCCTTTAGGTCATGTGATGACCCATCTTGGAGCACCAATTTAATGGCTCCTAGTTCGGGGATGTTACACACACAATGTTAAATATAATTTATAGTATAGTAAATAAATATTTATTACTCAACCAATAAATGGGTCTTCTCATTATGGATGGGTAAAAAAACCTCTGAAACCAATCCAAAACACAAACTGAACCAATCTAGACTAAAATAAAAGGTTTTTTATTTTAGTTTGATTTAGGGTCTAGATTGAATGGAACCCTATAGTTTTTAGTGTGGTTTAGGTTTGAAACCAAACCAAACATGTTAAAATGAACCACACTTATTAAAAAAATAATTTACCTATTTTACAAAATCCCAACCCACTTGCTAGTTCTCTAATCCAAACCATATTTAAAATGTTATTTCTGGTCAACATTAATAAAAAGTTTTATTTTCATAGCTAGTAAATAATAATATTTTGTCATAGTACCAATGATTAGGAATAAATTCTATTCTAATTACCATCCCATCAATGTAAAATATTATGGATCCATATCTAGTTCATTTTCAAGTTTTAGTGCGCATCATCAAGCAGATAATCCTATTCAACCAGGGTTTAGGGATTCTGGTTTTTTATGTTTGAAGGTGCACATGCCTGATATATAGATATAATTGGTTTTTGATAATTACTTCACCCATGGGTTTTCTGGATAGTAAGGATTTAGTGGTTCAGTGTCATTTTTCAATGGTGAGATTATTTCATTATTGGTTCGATGGGATTGGAATTCATTAAATGTTGGTGGATGATATTTGTGGAGATGGAATTCCATGAGTGGATTGTAATCGTATAACTTTTCTAGGGTCTTGATTGGACTAGTTGTAGAATGATAGCAAGGGTATTTTCAGTAGTTGATTTTAGTTGGATCCAACTATTACTTAGATTTATTGTAGTATAATATTGTATGAGATTTCAATTTTCTAGCATTATGTCTTTAGCTATTATCAAAATGGTTTTTGTGATCAATAATGACCTTTGGTTGGGTCGGGCCTTGTCTTTCAACAAATTATTTTTTGAATTTATTACTTGTAATTGATCCCAAATATAAGGGTTTACCATGCCTATATGTTGTAGTTAATTGTATTTTGAATATATAGTTACTTTTACAATTTTAAAAAGGGGTGTTGTCATAAAAATATAGGTTAATATTAATTATAAACCAAACCAAACTTTAAATTAATCGTTTGAAATTATTTTAATCCAAAATAAACCATTATTAAATGTTTTGGTTTTTTGTTTAATAATTGAACCAAAAATTATTGTTTGGTATGGTTTTTAGTCAAAAATGAACAAGACCAATCTGCGTCTAACCCTACCACTCATCATTCAAAACAATTATTGAATTTCAAAATAAATATCTAAATACAATATATATTATATTCAATGTAAGGTGAATAATTTTTTTATTTTAATATTAACTTAATTAAATCAATTATTTATTAATAAATAATTATTTATTATATTATGAATAACCAGGGATAAATATTATACATTAAATAAATAAATAAAGTAATAAATATTATTTTCATTGTCTTGTGAGTGAAAAATATATTTCCATATTCTGTATTTAAATGAGTAATTTATTAATCAATAACTAATTATTTATTATCAATTGAATAACAAGAAATAAATAAATATTGTATTCATCCGCACAATAAAACAATTACACTGTGAATAAATATTTATTTAATATTTGTGAAATATAAATACTGAATAAATATTACTTCTCCATCTAAAGAATAATATTTATTTCAACTATTAAATATAAATTTTATTTATTCAAGATCAATTGAAACATATTAGGTGAGACCCACTATGATTCTTCCTTAATAGAAAAAAAGGAAATATTACCTAATTTCTAGGATTAATATCTAATAATGGGTCAAGGAACCCACAAAGGAAGAAGATACCTCATAATGAAAAAAACCATATACGAATGATCACTGTGTAATATAATAATTTTCTTCTGATATATCATTAATTAAGATTCATAACCCTGTCATTAACCTATATGATCGATAAATATTTCATTGATTTTCTAAAATAAAATCATCATTACACCATGGCCATGAAATTTATTATGAAAGATCCATTTTAATCAATGGGTTTAGATTCCAACCAATATAAAAATAAAATGGATAAATACTACCTAGAATTACAAATTAATAAAATATCATCTATGATACACCCAACATACCAGAATTTTCAGTGAACATATGTTTGCATGGTTTATAAATATACAAAAATGTGCACAATTCATGACATGTATTAATAATAATATCACATTCTTAAGATCATTACACATGATCATAGATGGAAACATCAAATGGTATAAAAACAAGATGAATTTCTACTGGAGGTTCTATTATGATAATTTCCCATCATGAAGATTACTATGTGTGAACTTAATGAGATAAAGACTCATATGCTTACAAGTACATGCACCTAAAAGTCAGCATATGATATTTCCCTTCATAGAATTTTTTTAATCATAAAACTAAGTTTAAAAATATTTTCCTTCCACACCATAGTTCACATCATAGTGGGAAACTATATGTGACTTTTTCATTGAAATATATATTCTAGGATCTTATAATATTAAGAATGTATAGATGAAAATTCAATAAGTGATAAGGTATATTTTAATATTTAAATCCATAAATATATTGAAAATCTGAAATACGATGTAGTTGTATATTTTCCACCAACCCCAATTTCCATGGTTTGTTTCTAGACATTAACATTGGACATTAAGTGGTTCTAACTAATTCTAATAATAAAGGGGCACAGAGGGTCACACACTAAGTGTGCCCATAACCCCAGTTAAATTTTATATAAATTTAACATGTCAAAGAAATATTGTTAATTTATGAAATTTAATAGTTATTCATTCTTGGTTGATCTTAAAAAAATTAGTCATTAGTTATTCAAGAGAATATAAATTTGACTTTCATATTTAGTAAACATTTTTTCGATATTCTAGTGAATGTTATATCTATTTTTTATTCAAAAAAATAATACAATGGTTTTTATTTATTTAAATGAATTTTTATTATACAAATTTCTCTAAACACCAAGGAGGGAAGACAAAACGAGTTTATGGTTTGGTGGAAATTATATATTATATACCATTTGAATAATTATATATTTATTCTAAAAAATAATATCTAATTTTCTTCAAGTATAGAAAATGAAAAGTAAGTAATAATAATAATATTATTATTTATATATGGGGAATTTTCGAGTATTAATGGAATAATAAAGTCCCATATGAAATTATTTTTCTATTACCCTAACTCTATTAAAACCAATTACATTATTATCAACCCTAATTAATGTTCTGTATAATGTATGTCTACATATAATTCTACATATACCAAGAGATCCATTTTTATAGAAGTTTCTCAATAATGTATAGTAATTTCTATCCTCTAACCTCTCACCTCTTGATGAATGATGAAAAGTACTTTCGACCTCAAAGAGATTCTTGTAGTGATCAATGACTAATGACACAAGAATTATAATCTTATAAAATAAAACCTATGGACTTATATAGTGTATTTCCTAGGATCATGGTATATATTTGGATCAATATAGATGTTATTATACCCTTTAATCCTCAAATTAAAAAACTGTATGACCTGAAGCACCCATATGATTCATCAATGAAGAAATAATTTCAATTTTAGGTAATTATTTATTTAGATATAATAATTATAAATTATTTTTTATGATATTTTCCCATTAATTCTAGGGTTTATATTCATCTATTTATGAAGTGAAATCCTAAGATGTCAATGAATTTCCATTATTGGACAGGGGGTCAACCTCTTTCTCTACACCCTAAAACCTTCACACCATTCATTAAACCTAATTTCATGGAATTTATAGGTCACATATGGGATTTTTTTAATATATATTATTGGTTAATGGGATCCATACTTGAAATAGTATATCAATTAGTCCATTAATTATTTAAGATAGTCTAATGATGAAGAAACATTGAAAACATTTGGAACTTTTTCTGTTTAAAATTTACAATATCATGAAGGTTTGATGGTTTTTTGAATGAAAATTTACTTACCATATAAATTACTATGGTATTGATTGTATTGGAAAAAAATTATATGGATTAATTTTATAAATAGTACATTAATTATGGTTTATAAATTTGAATATGAATTTTAAATAGTTTTTACCTGATTTCAAGAAGATATACTATGAAAGGTAAGATAATTAATTGATATAGGGTATATAAAAAATAGTGATAAAGAATGAAAAGGGGGATAAATTTAGAACAAGATATGAATTTCATTTAATACATATAATTGAAAATTTAATTATCAATGGACTTGAATTTCTTAAGGATGAGGTTTGGTAGGTAAAATCATGAAGGGGAGATCAAATTATCATTATGAAAAAACATTTCTATTTGGTGTTATATCTTTTATTATTATCTATTCAGTTCAACATCTGTGTTAATATTATCTCATTATGTGCCCTTCTTGAAAGGTAGTGAGAAGAAGGGATGAACAGGCTGAGGGCAATGTATGAGTAGTTATCTTGTCCAAAAGTGTGAAATCACAAACTAGTGAATTAATTATAATTTTATATATACAAATGTCATCAATTTTTTTATCATTTGATATAACCCAGTGCGAGTAAACCAAGTAAATTAATGGTGATTGTACATCTCTATTATGTTATTCTAGTGTGTGGTTGTGAAATCACTATGACAAATACTAAGTGTATTTTCATACATAAAGACAATATCCATTTGAATTTGATAAATTAATAAATATTTATTCACCATAATTTACCCCTATCCTCTTAGTATGAGGTGTGGGACCTTAGGTTATAACACGTGGTATATGTTCCACATGTTATTTCTTAGTGAATCTATCATGTAAATCTTACATCATGGAGAATATTGTGAATTCAAATAGAGTTCCCTTATTTTATAGAAAAAATATTAGATTTGGAAAACATACAAAGACCACATTTTTGATCTCTTTGGCTTGATATTTTATTAAAAATAGTTTATGTAATACAATTTAGAAACACTATGATGTTTTAAAATGTATAAGTAGATAATAAATTATAAAATAATGATGAAAAGGATAATAATTACTTTTATATATAATTATATAATCAAACATACATGAAAGTGATGAGTTTTACTATATTCAAAGTAATTTTTCATAATATTTATTACATTTATGATGGTTAAAATAATGTAAAATAAGTAATGCTATAAGTTCTTTATAAAAATATTTGGTGATTTAAAGATCAATTCAAGCATAAATAATGATAGCCTATTCAACCATCTTATTGAAGATATTAGATAAATTTTTAGATCAATGATGTTGATATTATAAATAATATCATATAAATATTAGAAACAATTTATAATCCAATACATCAGGCACTTGATGAATTAAATATCAAGGAATTATATATAAATGACTAATAAAGAAAGATGGTTGCCTATGAAACATGAGTGAATATAGAAAGTTCTTCCTAAAATTAATCAAAAAATATTTCCTTTAAAGATGTATAGAAGAATCAGAATTATTAGACTAAAAATATATAAATATACTAATGATGATTTATTTTATATTTTAAAAATAAATTTTAAGAGGGTAAAAGGAATATTCTAGGGTTTGATACCATTATTTATTTTCATTCATGGAAAGTATTGGTAAATAAATACTAGGTGTCCAAAAATATTTGACTAAGAGGATGATGAGTTTGAATTTATTCAAAAACCAAGAAATAGTTTCTCCACAATAAGGATCGTGAATTCAATAAATACAAGTGGATGTAAATTCTGGATAATGGTTTTGGAAATAAAAGTTCATAATAATGACAGGGGATATACATTATAAGGTGTTGAAATAGATTTTATCTCAAAAATATAAGCTATTACGATATCTATAGTATAGAAATCAAAAACTACAGGAGAAGGGTATGATAAATTGGAAGGAATTATAGATCTAAAAGTGGAGTTCAAAGGAGATCTTAAGGATATTAGCCTTGAAAAAAGAACTTGAAAAATTTCTAATTTTTTAATTAGTAGTCAAATTATGTTGATGATAATGAAGTAAAAATTTATGAAATTGAAAAAATTATTGTGGAATATAAAAATGATCAAGTGAAACATAAAGAAGTAATAATTTACATGTTAAATATTGTGAATTATACTAAGATAATTCATTATATTAATAATTTCATTAAGGAAGAATATATAATAATTTAAAATATTTAAAAGGAATTTTAATCATTGATAAAGAAGAAAAACATTTAAAAACACAGATGTATTATGAAAAATAGGTAATGTTTAGAAATTTATAGGATGAAGTGTTAATGTAAAGGGTTTAACAAGGAATGATAATTTCTGAGGAAGTGTTAAATAATCAAAGACCACATTTCATTGGTAAACATGAGAGTGGATATGATATAAAATACTCAAAATATTTTAGTAAATGTGAATATAAAATGGATGTAGAAGATAAGAGAAAGGTATCAACCATTTAGAATTTATCAATAATCAAGGAGTTAATTAAAAATTGGGGATATGTGGAGAGATGGAAGCAATGAGATATTTCATCTAATTAAGGGCTATTATGAGGGCTTATTAGGAAACAAAATGTATTATTAGGATGAATTTGAAAGTTATTTGAAAAGATAAAAATTATAATTCATTAAAAGAGAATCCAAACATATCCTTCCTTTCAAAATTCAAATGTTTTGTATGGATTTGGTTTAAATTTCACTAACGTTCACCATAAAGATATTGATTATATGAAAATAGGAGAAATATTTTTCATTAGAATATAAATTTTAATGGTTAAAATTGAATCCAATTCAATTTCAATTATAATTTTTTTAATAATTATACAAATAAGAGTATGACTTGATTGCAATTTTTGATGAATGCTAGTGATAATCTAGTGTTCCAACACATCATGGAATTTAATTGAAAGTGGATAAGAAAATTATAATGTAATTTTTTTTTGAGATAACTTTGAAATATATGAAGAATAGTAGTATGTATAATCTTGATAATGGGTTATAATTACATTCAATTGGTAACATGAATATTATCAAAAATATGAAAGGAAAATTTGATGGAATTACATGGTTTGTAAATGATTATGATGTTAATATTAAATTATTTGGTAAATCTTATTTATCTAAATATGATTTGGAGAATACCTATGTTCTTTATGTTTACATAATTTGAAATTTTTTGACTATGAGTTAGTTTTCTGACATATGATTGGAAGTTATAGTTAACCATAGAGGGTACTATATCAAAGTAAATATTGTAACCTATATTATGAAAGGATAGAGAATAATTGGGAACATATAAAAGGTTAAAATTTAAGGCTTACCTATATTTTTATAAGAGATGAAGAAAACAATTTATGGCATGATAGGCTTGATACCGTTTATTATTAGAGTATGTAAAATTTCTCAATTATTAATTTTCTTTATATTTCATCAATTATGAGGAACGAATAAAATATTTAATATTCATTATTGAAGGAAAAGATGGTGATAAACCCCTACCATCATAAGAAGAATCTAGCATCAAATACATTTATGTTTTTCCATAATGATGTATATAATTCAACCAATAATTCTTCAAATCAAGGTAAAAAATACATCATTTTACATTTTTGATTTAAATAATAAGATTGGATGGGGTATGTTTAAGCGGTCTAAGAGATAAATTTTATAAAATATCAAACAAATATGATAATAGTGGATAATTAAACCTTAATAACAATTAAGGTTATATGGTTGATAATGTAAATAAATACACTACCATTGAAGTTTAAAATCATATAGGGAAACATTGAATAAAAAATGAAGTTTTAGGGGTCCAGAATCCTTGGTTGACTGGATTTGAGGAACGGAGGAAACACATGGTAAATAATATGTCCAAATATTTTTTATTAATAATGGATTATCTCACAACTACTAGAAATATTATATACATGTGAAAACAATGACTCTAGTAACCCAGATTTGGTGAAATTTTATTACATTTCTAAAAGAAAGATTACATCACATCCTAAAGTATCATGATTTTTATTATTGTTATGAGAACATATATATAAATGATTCCCATATGAAATTGGATACATAGAGAATAGATAATAAATTTGATGAAAAATTTATTAATCTATTTATTATATCCCTATGATATTTAAAATATCCCTTCTTGATATTCTAGGGAATAGAAAACATAATAAATTGTGAGCTCATATGATTAGTAAATAAATATATAAAGTGGATGTTACAATGAATACACAAGAAATAAAGAAGATGGTAGGGTGAATAATAAATATATATACTTAATAATAAACAAATTGGGCATGAAATATATCCAAGAATAATATTTTAATCGATCATATGGAAACTATTAACTTATTTTATAAATATGGAATGCATAATGTCATGCATCATAAATCTTGATCCAAGGAATCCTGATCTTGTTTTCAAGGCCTCATACCAAGGAATCAAGATTTTAAGTCAAGGGATCCTATTAATATATCCTGATCTTACCATCAAGTCCCCATTCAACGAAATCATGATCTTACTATCAACTTCTCTTTTCAAGACACCTTATATATATGGGTTATAATATGCTAAATATACTCTTTCCTCATTCTATAATGAGACCTAACGAAGCATTGTGAGGTTACATAATTCCAATCCCTACTCATCACTAACTCCAATATTTTAAAATCCTTATATAGTGAATTATCAATAAATTAAATAATCAACATGCCTTATAAATAAACAATTATCTATACTGAATCATGTATATTATATGTGAATATTTCCCCATTCAATGGAATAACTTTTTTAGTGATATTCCTTCAGTTCCCTCTATATAAAATAGTGAGTATAATGTTTATCCAACATAGAGATAAAGAGTGATAGAGAATATATCCTAAAATCCTTCAATATAGGTCTTAATGAATCATGTAAAATATCCAAAGCATGCCCTTTATAATATTTGTAATCCCAGTGCGTAGTTAGTCCATGTAGTTGCACATCGGGTGATGATTGAGTTAATACATGAACAAACTTTTTCATGGTTATTTAACCCAAGATAATCTATATTAAATACATCATAATTTTTTTTAAAATATAAATTTACAAAATTTCATGGAATCCACCACTATTTAACAATGTTTTAAGATGTTTACATAGATAAAAAACTACTTATTAAATACATTATAAAGTAAACTTAAAAATTATAATAAATATCCATTTCTTTTGGAAACATTTAAAAGACAAAAAATACACATAATAATGGGAAGATAATTATGTTAAATATATCATTGAATCATGTAATTTTATCTTGATAATTAATGAAAATCACAATAGTAGGAAAATTTGTTTGAGATGTAAATGTTAATAATTTTTTTTCCTTACTTTTATAAAAAGTTAATGTTACACATATGAACTATATTTTGTAAGGAAAATAAAATATTTTTGAAAATAACCATAAAAATTATTTTTAAAAAGATAATGATATATTTTAATGAATCTAATGAATATATATATAGAGGGAAAAGTTTATTGAACTAAAAGAAGGCATGTGTTTGGTCATTCTTAAAAACAATCTTTTAGTATTTTTGAGTACCTAGGAGGAACAAAATTGTATGAATACTTTAAAACCCCATAAATAACCAAATTAAAATAAAATATATTTATTTAATAGAGAGATATTATATCATTACCCTAATTTAATTTTAAAAATAAATAATTTTGAGTAAAAAATATTGTAATACAACCCTTTATACTTTGGTTACTTTTGAATAAAAATAATAAGAAGGATATAACTTGAAATGGAATATTAAATTCCTTTAATTAAAATAAAATCAGAGTAAAATTTTCCAAATATATAGAAAACACACTATATACCAAAATTTGGTGAATAATATGAATCATATAAAAAATAATTAATCTTGAGATTATAAAACCCTACATTGGATGTTTTCATGGCCAGACATGTTGCATATCCTCTTATTTGGATAATCTCATTTAAAAAACCATAAGGATTCATAGATCGACATTATTAAAATACTAAAACCTCTATCTCATGGATAAGGGTGTTGGGAATATATTTTGTTAGATCTTTGTCGAGTTAATGGGATCATGGTGTGTATATAAGTGGGGATATGAGGTTCTCTTTTATAAGTGAGAGACAAGACACTTTTGTAAATACTCTAAACATTAAAATAATATAAAGTCATTTAAATGGGAATTTAGAAACATTGGAAAGAGTTTCAAATATAGTATATGGTAACCCTCATTATCTATTTTAACCCTTACTATGTTGGAATTTTTTTACCATGATAAATATTCATTATGACTAAAAATTAAATGGTATGTATAACATAATTTGAATATAATGATTCTAAATGTCGATCCATTTTACAATATTCAATTCCTATTGTTGTTAAAATTTAATATTAATATAATTATATAAATCACAATGAAATACAACTTTTTATAATAATTCCTTTCTAAGTACAAATATAATTTTATTGTGAAACCATGTATTGAATTTATTATTAAGAAATTATCTAGGTTTTTAATCAAAAAATAAAAGTTATGTTTCTTTAAAACAAATCCAATACTAAAGATAACACTATAATTACTAACACAAATAAAAGGAATAAAAATGGTTCTTTTTTTAAAATAATATAACATTGATGCTTTAAAATGTAAAAAAAGGGTTACTAAAATCCATATAATATTTTTAAATTACAGAATTTACATAATAAATATATATTTATACTATGAAATAGTTTTTAAACACTTTTAATTCATTCTTATAGAATAAGTATTTCATTAAAGTGATGATATTTCAAAACAAATTATCTTTCACTATTCACTTAAAAATCAACCTTTTTACAAAAAATACTAAAACCTAACCATAAGAAAATTTTGATTTATTTTCCCTGAATGATTTTTAATTTATTAATTTCATTTTATAAACTTCATAAATATATCTTCTAAATAAAAATACAAAATATAATGAAAATAATTTTCATATAAAAGACTATTTTTAAAATCAATGTGCTGTTAATCTTATTTACTAAAAACTTGAGTGTTTATATATGAGTTTATACTTTTAAATATTACATATTATCATATTTAAAATGTTTTCTCTTTAATTTATTAAAATCCATAAACCATTGAAAATATTTATTTGAAAAATATTCCCTTTTAACGTTGAATAATTTAAACATATCATATTAAAAAATAATTATATTTAATGTAAATACCCTAACCCAGCAGCCTGAAGATGAATAATTTATTACATTATAATAAGTAACAATGAATTTAATCCCAAAGGACTGATTTTTTTGTAGTCTTGGTAAACTAGATACATACTAGAAATTTACATTATATTTAAAATATAAAATACAAAAATAATTTCATTGAGAATTTCGTTATTCCCCCTTTGTGTAACCTTGCATGTCAATCCAAAAGCACTTCCTCATATCTTAGAGAAAAGAGAAACATAAGAAAGGGGTGATCTAAGATTATAATTAAGGGTAATCATATAATGAAATCCATGAGTATATAAGGTATACAAAAATATGGAAAGATAAAAAATAGAAACACATTCCATTAAACATAATCATTATCATAATATGGAAGGAATAAATGATGATCAAATAATACCACATAAATAATCAAATGAGAATAAATGATAACCATGGTTATTATACTAGTTGAAAAATCACATGAATATCAATAAATAATCTCTCAATTATGGAATTCATAATGTTGAATATATAAATCATACTATCAAGGTCCCATCAAAGAAGTCTACATGAATGGGTATGAACTTGGCTAAAACTCAGACTAGTTTGTCTCATGAGGCCTATCGATGAATTGGGGGGATATAGTAGGCCCCACCTATATCCTACTATTTCCAAAACGTTTCCTCAAATGAAATAGTTTAAATATAAAAAAACGTAAACATTCGTATTAAAAACTAGAATACAAAATCTGAATAATTTAATTATAAACCCCGAATGGTTTCAAAATAGAAAATCCATAGTCAAAATGATCATAAAACATTAGATAAAATTTTAAATAATATCATTATATTAAAAACTCAATTAATAATAATATTCAATAGAGGGTGTTGACATAGATGAAAATACTCTAACAAAATCATTGAAAACTTATTGAGAAAAATACCATTTTCACTTTTGAAATCACTTATTTTAAAACATTTCACAATTATAAAAAAAAAATATTTTAAAATAAATAAGAAAAATTTTAAAGGAAGTTTTAATGAATTAATGTGTCATTATGGTAGAATAAATTAACTCATTCCATATAAGTTAAAAAAACATTCCTTCTGTTTTTTGTTTTCTGAAAAGTCTCAAAGAACATTGTTTATAAAATAAAAATATACCTTTTATAGAATTTTTTAAAAAATTAAAAAGCACTAAATATAAATTTAATCAATCATTTCAGAATAGTTAAAAAATTGAAAATATTTTTATAAAACCTGGATATGGAGGAGAAATATTCGCTAATGGATACTTAAACATAAACAATCCTGAATAATGATGAAATTGTGAAAAACACCTGTACCACTTTGTAATCTATTGAATCATTTTCCCCATTTATTAAAATTAAAATTTAAATACCATGAATATAGGTAGATTAATGATATTTTATTAAAGGGTGAGTATATATACCACACAAAAAATAAGTGGTGAATAAGGCATGTATCCCACAGAAATAAAAGTGAGATGAAAATCCCTTACCTCGTGCTTTACTTTATTTGAACATGATTTAACCTCATGTATAATGGTTTAAATAATGTTATTAATTTATAATATAAATATACCCTTATTTATGATATCATATATGATTTTCATATATCTTTTTATCACCCATTTGTAAAAAATATTTTGTTATTACTCTTGTTTCAGGTGTTAAGTGCTTCATTTTCTTATACATGTTTTGTATTGTAAGTCCTGGTTATTGTGCATAGGATATAGTTCCTCCATCTCCAAAATTATATTAGGGTCATATATATATCATATTATTAATTATATATATTATTAGAATAATTATTGAATGGTGAAAATGGAAAATGATTCGGATCACTTCGTGGAGATGGTTGGTCATACTTACTCACATGTAAGTAAAGTGGTGATGAAAAATAGATTATACCACGATGTGGAGATGGTAAGTCATACGTACACATCTGTGGTGATTTCATTTTTCATAGGATGAATAAATGGTGGAATATGGTTATACCATAATCATAATAACATCTTAGAATATATATTATACTATATCTATTACTTTATAAAGGATGGAACACATGAAGATGAAGTAGAAGAGGAAATAAACTTGAAAGTGTCGATAGATACGATTACCTATTCTTCAAGTGACCTTATTTAATATATTCCTAGGGGATCTAGGTTTGATTTTTATGGAATAACATAACCTCTATAACATAAATAAGGATGTTTATGAGAGAAATGGGTATATTTTTTTCAAGGTATATGGCTGAAAGTGGTGTAAATAAGTGAGGGTGGAGGTTCCCTTTTATAATTGAGGTGAGGGGCAATTTGAGAAATCATAAAAATATTAAAATATGATAAGGCTATTCTAGATACAAAGAGTTGAAAACGAACAATAAATTAATAGGGGAATACATTTCTGACCATATATTATCCCCATTGTGATTATTTAATATTTTGGTGCTTTTTAAATAAATTAATAAAATATTAATCCAATAAAATATCATTATTGTCAAATTTGATAATATTCGTTTAATTTGACTTCAAATACATCAAGGAAAAGTGTGAATTGGAATATAATTACATAATAATATCTAATATATCCTATATATCTATATAATAAATTTGAAAACAATAAATCTTCCTAAATATATCAAAATTAATACTTTTAAAATCAATTATTTTATTTTTATGTTAATTAAATAAATATTGTTTTAGCATTGAAGAAACTTTAAGGTAAATATATAATTTATAAATGATTAAAAATAAATTTATATAATGAAATTTTTTCATTAATATCAAAATATACATTTATTTTCATTCATTTCTCGATTTTGTCCCTATGCGGACACATATAAGTTATTAAATACAAAGAGACTGATATTTTGTAACCATCTTTGATATAAATATTAAATAATATATTTTTATGGAAAAGTTTCAATTAAACAACACAAATTAGATATTAAGGTTATAAGAGTTGAATAATATTCATTAAATAATTTTTTAAAAGTTTATGTCATGGATATACACTTATATTTTGGTTTTAACCCTATTTAAGCCCTTAAACTCTTACTGTGACAACATGGATGTTTTACTCATTGAGGGTAAATATTGATACTATAAAATAAAATACAAACCATAAATTAATCACATGTGAAATTTTAAACATTATCCCAATCATTTGGATGAATTTTATATTTTTATATTTTCATATCATTTAATTAAATATTATCCATTTTAAATATCATTAATGTCAATTTTGACATTATTCATTACTTGACTTTTTAAAAAATATCATAACAAGATATCATAGAAAAAATATTTAATTATATCCCCAAAATTTCAATATTTTCTATAAAATTCTTCAATGGAATTATCTATCTAAAATTATATATATTTTAATATTCTTAATATTATTAATTTTACATTTCCATTAATTTAACAATTACTGCAACATCATTATGAAATCCTTTAAAGTGATTATTTCTTTCCTAAAAATTAAAAATAAATTAAAATTATGAATATAAAAAATTTTTATTTAAAAATACAATTTATAGTAGAATATATCTTATGAATAACCCTATATTATAAATGTTATAGTTATTAAAATCATTAGTAAGAAATATTTTACTTTTCATTAAAATAAAAAACCATAAATGGTTTAAAGTCATCCATGTGGTTCCAAAAGATCATAAAATCGGGAAAATGAAGTTTCTGGTTGAAAATCACTCATAAAATAAAAGTATGAAAAGTGTTAGGGTAATTTTCTAATATTTAAAATATTATTTTCTGCCATTAATTATCTGATTTACCCTTAACCATTGTAATTAAAATTACTTTTTTTACTATTCATAATTTCAAAAAATAAAGGGTATATATTTACTAAGCTTTGACTTTCTAATTCCAAATTTTGAATCCTCTTTTCAAAATTCAAATCACATAAGTTGATAAAATTAAATTAAAATTAATCCTATAGATGAGATGAGAAATTAGGTTTTTAATGTGCAGATGCTCAAATGTTTGAAATGATTTTATATCCAAATTTAAAATTAAAATGATTCCAATAAACTATATTGGATTAATATATGTATAATTGATATAAGTTTCCTTTAAAACAAATTTAAGATATATTTTAACATTAAAAATTATTTAGATGAATATTTAGTTTTCAATTAAAATGCTATATTTTTTAATAATCATCAAAAAATGAAACATTTTAGAAAAACACAAAAAATTCACCATAAGATAATTTTGAAATTAATATTTCAAAAATGAACATTATTGTTTCAAATATAATTTATAAGAAGTCCAACATTTAGTTTGAAAATACGCGAGTCATTAAAAGGCTGCAAAACCACCTTTAGAAAAATATAGTTTTATGCTTAAATTTGGATTTATTATTATCTAATTTTTATCAAATATATTGTATGAATTTAAAAAAAAATTGATCGAAAATATAATATATAAACATCATGATATTTTTAATACTATTCATTACTAATAATTTAATATCTACGTTATAATAATATTTCATTGTTCTTTTATGTTGGGTGTTGCGTGAAAAGTATGATATCAAAGAGATTAACTTTAAAAATAGGCATGCCACAAAATATTGTGGTGTTACATTCTCACTTCCTTAAATAAATTTAAGCCTCTCAATTAAAAATGTCGTCTCAAAAATCAATGGTTGATACTTGAGAATTTTCTTGTGGGAAACCCACATCGAAAATTGGGTTAATAAAACATCCTCTTAATAAGAGGGAAAGTGAAATGATAAGGTCATCAAAAAAGTAGGATTTCAAATAGAATAACAGTAGTTGGAAGTGGAAACTAGGAAATGAAATAGAAATATAACTATCATGTTCTAATGGACAGTAATATAGAACATTGTCATTTTAAATTTAACCATCAAAAAACTGTAAATTTTCCATCAGTTAAAAGGCTATTAATTTCTTATAATGAAAACTAAACAACTGACATTTTTTCCAAAACCATTTTCTCTAGAGTTGAGAGATTATTTTACTATTCAGATAATCACTTGATAAATCAACTTTCTTGATTACTTTACATGTAATAATAATAATCTCATACTTTGGTTATTCTTTGATCTATTTTCATTTCATCCCTTATACCAAGAAATGAATTTTCATGATGTTTTTTTATACATGAATAACTTTAATGAAACATAATATCCAATAGTCATTCTTTCAACCATTAAATGTTTAATCATAAATAAAATTATAAAACATGGTTTCCAATATAATAAATCATAATTAGAAACCAATAATCATTCCCAAAGTTCAACTTAATCTATTCTATAAATATTTAATCTTAAGAATCATTCAAAATATTTTTGTCCAAATTCAATGACCAAAATTTTAAAAGGAAGGTCACTAAACATCCCAAAAAACATTACATCATATTTCCCATAAAAAACATAATTTAGGTATAATTTTTACATACCTTATATATGAATACCTTGACCACCTTTAAACATTAATGAAATCATGCATGCTTCTAAATCCTTAAAGAAGAAGTACTACAGTACAATCCTTATATATATCTCCTGATTCTTATAACCATAATATCAATGATTAAATAATTTTACCACCTAATTATTGAATCCCAAAACAAAAATACTTTAATTATTACACTTAAATTGTAGTAAAAACATAAGATTTACCTTGATCCCCTTTCTTTTTCAGAGCTCAATTCCCTTGATGTTTTGGAAATTCATTTACTTAGTGTCACATATCATTAGAGTTCAATAATTTAACATTGTAAAATTATTACCTTAAATTGAAATCATTATAATGATGAACTTTTTTCTCTACACTTGAAGAAAAATCATTTTACTCTTAATCATATAGCATAGTGTTTTCTTCGACAATTATCAAATGTGAAAAAATCCATCATTCCCTTGTTCCCTTTATCAATATTTTTCACCATTGTCCACTTCTTATCATGATTCCTTCTAAATACATAATATATAGAAAATTATTTATCCTTTTTTAGAACATGATATTATTTCCTCATATGATTATAATTTTTGGAGACTATTTCCTTATGAAATATTAGCTTAAAACCATCACATTAATAATCATTCTTACCCTTTTGACTATGTGCACTGATGCAGTTCCAATTCCTTATACTAGGTGCCATTTCTAAAGGATTACATACACTAGATTAAATAATAAAAATATGAAACATAAAATATAATATACAAACTATTGAATCACATAACCTAAATTAAAAATCCATATATAGCTAATATCAAAATCATATTCTTAGTTTATTGGATATATTTCCAAATTCTATATAGGGTTTCATTCCTTAATCTATTTTTCCATAATATAGTTCCCCATGTTTCTAATAACCTTCCTTAGATACCAACTATAAATACCCTAACCTATGTAGCCCAGAGTTGGTTCCTTACTTTATTATAATGGAATAAGATGCAAGGAATCATATAAAATAGGATATAATAATTTATTAGTCTTGGTAAAAGAGATATATACTTGAAATTCACATTACATTTTAAAACAAAAAATAAACCAAAATTTTGTTGAGAATACCATTATTCACCATTTTTCTAGCCCTACATATAAATAAAAAAGAACTTCCTCATATCTTGGAGAAAAGTAAAACATAATAAAGGAGTGATATGAGATTATCAATAAGGGTAATCATACAATATAATCCATGAGAAAATTTTTCTTGGGAAGTGGTTGAAGGACGTTCTCTTTGGGGATGTTTCATCATACAAAAATGGGTCTGGGCATGGGTTAAATGCATGGAAGAGTATACAATTATTGGATCAAACTCCGGGATCACATTCCAGTTCTTTAGTGAAATTTGCGATGGATTATTGGTCGAGGTGATATTGGTTTTTGATGGAATAATTGGGCTGGTGTTCTCCTTGGATTTCCCAGATTCCCTACTCCTGATATTACTTTTAGGAAAGCTATCTCTCATACCATTCTCATTAATGTTATTCTCAATGAACATTAGAAAGGAATTTTAAAAAAATATTCAAATGAATAAGGAAGAGGATCTTTGTGTTTTCACTTCTTACCTTACATGTGTTTTTTCTGAAAAGGCGTACCATAGTGTTGTTCATGCCCCCACGTCCCATGATCACTGGGGATCGCTTATTTGGTGCAAGATACTACGAACCAGATTTAATTTTCTCCTTTATAGGATTCACAATACCTCCATCCCCACCGATGAATAGATTAGATTCAAGGGAATTCTAACTATCTCCAAGTGTAACTGCTGCAGGATCCCTCATGAAGAGTCTACTTCCCATCATTTCTTTGAAGGTGACTGGGAAACTCACATTGGAACACCCTACGGGACTTTACTGGTGTAATGAATAATAATTAGAATGAAGGGTCCTTCCTCCTACTATGGTTTTCTGGCATCTTTGAGTGTTGTACTGAGCATCAGGAAAGAGTACTCCTCATGGTTTCGGGTTTCTAGTCCTAATGGGATGTAGAGAATAGAGCTCGAAACAAAGGAATTGTGGCGTCCAATTGGGTGGTGGTCTCTACGTCTTGAATTCTTGCATCTGATCTTATGGATATTCTCAATATACTATACTCATCTCCCACTCTACATATTATTTGAAAAAATGGATCTATTTCCTCTAGCAGATAGGGGGTGCCCCCTCAAGGGTGCTGGATCTGCTGGAAGCCCCCACCCAGTGGGCTCAAGTTGAATGTCGATCGGTCGTGATGTAATGGTCCCATTCATGGAGGATGGTTGGTTTGTGATCCATTGGGATCATTTATCATTGATTTTAGTTTATATTATAGTCTTGGTGAATCCTTAATGGTAGAGGCCTACACTATGAGGGATGGGTTGGAGCTGTGTTGTAGAAGCAACATTCATCAATCCTACGTGGAGACTGATTTAGTGATACTTCTTCACTTTTTCCATGGAAAGATCAAGGTGCCATGGAAGGTCATTTACTATATTCTCTGATGCAAGGATCATATTGATGAATCCACTACTTTTCTTCATTCTTGGTGGGAGGGTAATCAAACGACATATTTTTTGGCCTTAAGATTCAACATGGAAAGTCCTTTCATTTGTTTCCCAACCCCCGACTACATTACACCTAGTTATACTTCTATTTTTCGAGGTGATGACCTTGGGATTAACCATTTTAGGCCTACTTGACCTACTATAATTTGGTATTGTCCCATTTTAATAGAAATTTTAACTTTCAGTCACTGGGAAGGATTAAAGTTTTCACCTCTTGAATAATTATACTTGAGAACCTTCTTAATGGACTTGGGTTTGGTTTTTTATTGAGACCAAAGGCCCCTAGATGTGAGAGATATACTTGGAAAGATTATTAAGAAGAAATTTTAATAGATTCAAGGCTTTGTCTGTGTGAGGAGAAGATATGGCGAGGGGTGATATTTTTAGTGGACCAGAGTGGTGTTTTTTGATTAATATATTCATTATTTTATTATTTTAGCTCAAAACAAGAAAAAGTGATTATTATTATGACTAAATAAAGTATCTAGTGAATTTTAGTTCAAAACAATAGTTCTTACATCATACATACATAATCTATTACTCAATAATTCATGTATTTAACATATACCATAAATTACTATATTTCACTTTTCACAAAAAAATCATCTATTTTAGAAAAATCCAAAAAAATTCACCCAACCCATTTTTTATTTTTATAATCCAAAAATGAACTTCATTTTATGAAAATAATTTTTTAATTTTTATAAATATAATTTTTAATTAATATCATCATTTGCAAGAAAAATACCAATTTTAAAATTATAACTGATTTTATAATACTTTGAAAAATTATTTAATCTCTTATAAAATTATATTATAATAATAAGACCAAAAAATATTAATTTATGATACTATTTTGTGAAAATAAATTTTCTTTTAAATAATTATATTAATTATAAAATTGTAAATAGACATTTATGTTTCACAAAAATACCAACATTAATTCATCATTTTCAAAACATTTATTTACTTATTCCATGATATAAATATACCATAATTTAATTTATAATATAAAAAAATTTTATTTAAAATTTAATAGGTGATTATACTATTAAAATCTTATATAGATTATTAATATAACGAAAATGATAGTTTTATAGAAACGCGGATTTTTCACTATTCACTGTAAAATAATTTTTTTTTTCAAAAAAATGCCAAAATTTCCCCCTAAGATAATTTTAACATATCAATTTCAAAAATGAAGTTTATTTTGTTCAAAATAATTTTTAAAATTATCAAAAAGTATTTTTAAAACATGTGCACCATTAAAAGGTGGTCAAACTGCCATTTGAAAAATATTATCTTTTAATGCATAAAAATGGATTCATTCTTATCTTATGCCTATAAAATCATTTGGATGAATATAAAAACATTTTATTAACTATATAATATATAAAATTTTTTAATAATATTATTCCCACCAATTTTACGTCTGAGTTATAATAGCCATTTTAAAACAATGATATTTAATTGTATATCATTGCTCGTTTAAGCTTAATGCTGTGAGAAAACTTTGTTGTCAAAGAAATTACTTTCAAAAGGATATATTACATTAAATATTTGGGTGTTAAATTATCCCCTCAATCAATAAATTCCATCCTATCAATTTGAAATTGTACTTCAAAAAATCTAAAGTTGATACTTCAAAATTACATTGTGGGAACCCCACATTGAAAGTAGGGTTAACAAAATATCCTATTAATAATATGGAAAGGAAAATGAGAAGGATACAAAAAAACTAGAAATTAGAATAGCATAAAATTATTGTTAAGTAAAAATATGGACAAGAAAGAATAATATAACCACTATGTTATGATGGGGAGTGATAGAGAACATGGTCATTAGAAAGTTAACCATCACAAAGGCATAAATTTGTGATCAGTTAAAAGACCTTTGATTTCTTAGAAAGAAAAAGTAAACAGGTAAATTTTTTATTAAATTGTTTTTCCTAGAGTTGGGAGATTATTCTAATATTCATATAAGAACCTGAGAAAACAAAATTAATTGATTAATTTCATGGTCATAATCATAATTTCATCATTTGGTGGTGCTTTGATCTATTATCACATAATCCCTTACACCTGGAAATGAACGTTCAAGTTGAATTTTTCATGACTGATTCACTTTTAGAGAATCATATGGTCCTTAAGTCATTACTTAAAACTTTAGATGTTGACTAAAACCATGAAGGTCAATATATGTTTTTAATGAACAATAATTTACAATGTTTAACTTGATCTATTTCAAAAGTATTTAATATTAATACTCTTATAAAACATGGATGTCCGCATTCAATGACCAAAATTTTAGAAGAAAGGTCTCTAAATTTACAAAATCAACTTAACATAAAATTCCCCAAATAATGAAGCTTTTATTATCACATAATAAACATATTAATACCATAACCTACTTTAATCCTTTATGAAACATGCATGATTCCAATAGTAAAATATCATGTTGCTGAATATATTCCTTTAATCCAAACATAAAATAATTCCATCACAATATAAAAAATCAAATCACTAACAACCATCATTATCATCAATACTATCCCATAACCATTTATTAATTATTATCTCACATCAATAACATATTTAGGGTTATTTATCCCAAGTCATGTTTTTTCAAGAAGATAAACTTACAATAGAATCACTTCTATTGATTACTAGTGTTATTAATCAAATTATTCAAATTATTTAACGAATATGTACTGTAGTACAATCCTTATATATGTCATGAATCTTATAACCAAATAATTATTGATAAAATTCTCAAATTAAATAATTCTTGAATCCAAACACAAGAATATTAATCATTACATTTCATCTATGGTAGTAGCGTAAGCTTGACCATGATCTATTATCCTATTTTTGTGTATATTCCTTTGATGCTTGAGACATTTATTTGTGCAGTGTCCCATCTCTTTTAATTTGAAGCATTGTACATCCGAAACATTTTTATTAACCTTGAAATTTATTCACACTCTATGTATTGATTTACATTCTCCTAACATGTATGTTCTTAATTTCCAAAATATTTTTTTAAGATCACTAAGAACATAAAATTTTATTCAAAAGAAAATCATACCTTCATCCAGGTCTAAAGTGTTAGCATCTCTTGTGAAGATAATGGGACCAAGAATGCTTGTGGTACTTTAGGGAATCCTTTAAGTACTCTACCTCCTCATTCCAAGTAAAATTTGTATATTTTGAATGGACATGATGAGGACATTGATATGTATTTAAAAAGGTTTTATTTTCAATATAATTTTTTTTAACATCCCCATGAACCTAAAATTTATAAAATAATATTATTATGTTGTCCTCAAAGGCCTCAAAATTATCTTTAATACTTTCTAAGATATAAAAATTTAATATTTGATACATCTAAGATACTTGGAGATCTCCATATTCTACAGCTCCTTCAAGATTGATGAGATATTTGTATGGTTTAGTTAGGGTGATGAATTCAAAAACACCATGGTAATACCTTTTATGCCTCTAATAGTGGGAAAGCTAAGAATAAATTATTTTTTGTACAAAACCCATGATTCTCAAAATAAACGGGGATTAATAGAGCTATAAGATTCATTATAAAGTTTCTTACATGTATCTTTGATATTGATAGAGGTTTCAAAATCACCTGGTCATGATTTTTGGATTATCCTTGAAATTAAATCCATTTTAAGAGAGAGAAGAGTTTTTTTGATCTTTCTCCTTCCATTTTGAGGTTGTTTCTCAACTGAAAATAAAATTTAAGGAATAAAGGTTTCACTAAAAGAATATACTTATTAAATTTAATCTATTCTTAACCAAACGTCCTTATGATTTCCATTTATAAACAATGGAATATATTCGATTATCCCTTAAAATCATGAATCATAATGTATAATTTTGAACTAGAAAATGAATCAACATAAATTAATACTTTATGTATAGATAATCTCATAATCATAAACATGGGTTTTTGGGGAAATATTTAATTTTGAATCCTTTATAATGGTTTATAAAGAGAATGAGAATTATCTTAATCATATCCCCCTAAGAGTGTCAAACTAGGTGCATAGTAAGGCCTGTTGTCATGTACTAGGTTACACTGAGTCAGGCCTGATGCACCTTGTCAGATTTGTTACCCCTAGGTACATCTGTCTCAAAACCAAGTCCAATTATAGTATCTTGATAGGGATATATTTCTAGGAATACCCACATAATCTATACCTTACCAAAATTCTAGGATGTTATTATATGCTTATCCTCAAAGTATATCTTAGGGTTATGTTCTCTAAACTATGTTCCCTAAATCTGGTTCCCGAGGTTTCTATAAAACTTTATCTGATACCAACTATAACAAACCCAACCCCAGTGTCTCAGAGTCAGTGGTCATTTTATTATAATTCCATAGATACACGTGATCACATCACCAAGGATCAATCAATTTAGAATTTTTATAGAAACTAGAAATAAGCATGTTTATATTATTACATTGGTAATTGAACATAAAACATAGAAAAAGAAAATAAATAAATTCCTCGACATTTATTAAAAGGTTTCATCTTCAAAGCTTGAGGAAGGAAAAAATGAAAGGGGTAATCCCAAACACTCAGTAAGGGTTACGTGGAAGAATAATATGTAAAACCAAGTTAATAAAGAAAAATGCAATGGTAAATAACTAAAAACTTATTCCATCAAGAAACTGAGGATTAAAATTCATCCATATATTTTATCAAACTATTTTTATCTTGTGAGACTACCAATGCATCGAGGGGTTATCTATAACCGAGCCCCACCTATAGGACTTTTATTAAGCGATGCCCAACCCGTAGGGCTTGCATTAAACGGTCCCAAACATATGTTATACCAATCCAAATCATTCCTCATATATTGATTTAATTAATAAATAATGTGCATTACCTTCAAATATCTATATAAATAAAATATATATATTTATCAATATTTACCCATATAATCAAATAACAATCAATAGTAATTTGGTGACTGGTATCAAGATTGAACATCTCCAGTCAAAATTAAAATAAACCATTCAATAAATTATGGTAGATGGTAATATAATGGATCAATAATATGATTCAACAGAGGGTGTAGAAATAGATGAAAATACTATAATAAAATCATTGTGAAATGCTTGAGTGAAGTACATTTTTTTACTTTGGAAAGAAGAGATATTTTGGAAAATCATTTGTATTTGTCATAAAATCAGATTGTAAACATGTATATCAGTGAAGATAAATTGGAAGGACAGTGAAATTATATTTAAGGAATAAATTATGGCCAAATGAAGTTAAAACATGTAAATAGTTGTTTTAAGAAACTTTAGAAATAGGCCACTTTCGTGCGGTTTGAGGGAAAACATAAAAGAGTCTTTGAAGCGGAAAAAGGACTAACTATTGACATAAAAACAAAAAATATATAAGATAGTTTTTAATGATAAAAATAGTGCTTTTAGAAAAATATTAGTGTCTTAAAATAGATTATGGTTGGTACATTAAAATGGGTAATAAATTGGGAAGTACCCTTTAATCAGGCTTGCTTATTTGGAGGAATTGAAAATGAATCCTTATAAAACATGTATTTACCATCAAATAAAGAATAATTGAGATAGGTAAATATATTTTGAACATAAATAAATTATTAATAGTATATAATAATAATTAATAATTACATTGGGGTAAAGAGTTAGAAATACTAACTCGAAGAAAAAAATGGATGTTCGGGGAGATTCTCTTACCACTTTGTAATCGATTGAATCATATGAGAAAAAATTAATAATCATAAAATGAATAATTTAATACAATGAAGATAAATAGATTAATGATATTATATATAAAATTTAAGTATTGATACACTACGCATAATAAATAAGTGGTGAATAAGGGAAATGTCACAGAAATAAACGTGAGATGAGAAAACCCTGACTGTAACAACCTGGCCCCAGTGACAGCACAAACACCACGCCTTAACATGGAGGTCAGGTCCTGGACCACTAGGTACCACCAGTTTCCCCGCAGACACGTGGTCCCCACCCTCGGGCCCACCCACGTGCCCGAACGGTTCATCTGACTATTGACAGTCCCCACAAGCCAACACATGTCCTTTCGAGTGTGCTTTGTCCTCACTCACACACACCCTGGGTAACTTCCCAGAAGGTCACTCATCCTGAGCACTACTCTAGGACAAGAACGCTTAACTGGTGAGTTCTAATCAGGTAGGCTCCCGAAAAGGAAGGTGCACCTTGTTGACATGAGTTATATCATTTAGTTATTTAACCCTTTATCATTCGGGGGTGTTACAATCACCCCCCCTTTAGAGCACACCGTCCTTATTGTGGGTCCTACATCTCAACCCAAGCAGTGCACCACACTTAAGGCTGGGTACCACCTCTGATAACAATTGTAACAACCGGGCCCCGGTGATAGCACAAACACCCGCCTTAACATGGCCGTCGGGTCCTGGCCCGCCAGGTACCACCAGTTGCCCCGCAGACACGTGGTCCACACCCTGGGGCCCACCCACGTGCCCA
This sequence comes from Viscum album, assembly GCA_963277665.1. Taxonomy (NCBI): domain Eukaryota; kingdom Viridiplantae; phylum Streptophyta; class Magnoliopsida; order Santalales; family Viscaceae; genus Viscum; species Viscum album. The sequence continues at coordinate 2,134,687,104 of OY728148.1, forward strand.
CACGGGTCATCTGATTAATGAAAGTCCCAACATGCCAACACAAGACCTTTCCAGTGTGCTTTGTTCTCACTCACACACACCCAGGGTAAATTCCCAGAAGGTCACCAATCCTGAGCACTACTCCAGGCCAATCACGCTTAATTGGGGAGTTCTAATCAGGTAGACTGACCTCATGTTCTAATGTGTTCTGAACATGATATTAATATCCTAGATAATAAAATTAAATCCTTTAGTTAATTAAATAACAACCTTTTATACATATATTTTATTTATTATAATTTTATTAAGTTCGTTTATGGTGTTTTTGATGTGTTATAAGACACAATTTTATCATTTTGGGGCGTTCGTTTCCTTAGTTTTCATGATCAGTTTACTTGTATACATGTATGGAAAATAATGTAAATTGAGAATAGTTTTCTAGAATTGAAATTATATGTTACTAATTAACTTAAATAATATTAAATGGTTATATATTTCATTATTTTATATGTTATGAGGATGAATCATTAGATAAAATGATTGTAATAATCATTTAGAATATTTTGGCACTATTTTATCATCGAGAACTAGTTTTGTTTTATTAATTAATATTATGTATATATAATGGTTAAAAAACTTAAAATAATATGTAATAAATATATTATATTCTGTTTTAACTATAAAAATGGTTTTATGAACATAATTGATGGAATAATTTAAAAATGAAAACATTTCATCCATGAAGGCGTTCAATCAGCACCTCAAAGACAATATTTTCATTTTTAGAATAAAAGGAAGAGGAGAAGAGACTTGATGGTGAATTTTCTATTGAAATAATAAAATTAAACCTTATATATATATATATAATATAATGGAGTTATCATGCATTTTTGGATATAGTATGTGAGTTAATGATAATAAAATAGAAGAAAATAAAAGAAAATGAAATATAAGGATTAAGGGTTTTACCTATTAAATTATTCTCCTTGAGAACCTCCTTAAGTGACTTCAGTTTGGTCTTTTATTGAGACCAATGTATCTTTAACATGTGGGAGAGACTTGGGACGATGATTGGGTAGAAATTGGACAAACTTAAAGGCTTTTTTGGTGTGAGGAGAAGAGGTGGTGATGGGTAGTATTAATAGTGGTGGAGAGAAGTATTTTTTTGATTATTCTATTCATTATTTTATTATTTGGCTCAAGAAAAAAATAGTGATAATTATTTTTATGAACTAAAATAACCAATTAATTTTAATTTTAACTAATGGTGCTTACATCAATGATACATCATATATGATGAAATAATTCATGTATTTATCTTATATTGTAAATTACAGTATTTCACTATTTACCAAATATTTATCTATTTTAGAAAAACCCCAAAAAATCACCCTAATAATTTTTCAACATTAAGAATTCCAAAATTAAATCCATTTTATTAGAATAATTTAATAAATTTTAGAAATTTAATTTCTAATTAAAAAAATCATTTACTTGAAAAATAACAATTTTAAAATTATAACTGATTTTATAACACTTAGAAAAATTAACTAAGGTCTCATAAAATTATCATATAATAAAAATACAAAAAAATATTATTTAATTATTATATTTTATGAAAATAAAATTTATTTTAAATAATTATATTAATTAAAAAACTATAAATAAAATTTTATGTTTCAAAAATATACCAACACTTAATTTAGCATTTTTAAAACGTTGATTTACATATTCCTTGATATAAATATACCATATTTTGATTTATAAGATAAATAATTTTTATTTGAACTTTCTTATATGAGGATACTATTAAAATACTTTATATACTATTGATATAAAGAAAATGATTGTTTTTTAGAAATGAAGATGTTTCACTATTCACTTTAAAATAAATATTTTCAGAAAAATACCAAGGGGATGACTTGGACCCTGTTTTCCCACCCCTTGATGCTCCTACTTTGGACTCAACTTCATTAATTTATTCTATCTTAGACAATGTTGTCAAAGATGTCCCGAGCTGTTGCACTCATATTGACAATTTTAGTGCCTCTAATTTAGAGGACAATGACAACTCTATCACACATAAATCTTCATCTGAATACAATCCCATGCACTTTACAAACCCCTATAATATCTCTAAAACTCATTCCTCACTAGATAGTGCTGAGAAAAGAAAGCTGACCGAACCCAACTACATGGCTGCTCTCCTTTCCTCACCAATTTGTAAGGACATGAAACATGATTCTGCTGTGTCACACACTACACAACTTGATCCCAAGACTTCTGAAATCCCAGGACCTATTGTTCCCATTTCTGTTTCGGTACAGGTCTAGGATTCTCATCCTATTACCCACATGGAATCTGCTTGTAAGCAGACCAATTCTACTCCTCCTCTACATTCTGTTTCCGCTGTAGCGCACTCCACACAACCGAAACCCATGGCTTTTAGAACTGCATAACCTTATGTTCCCAATTATTATTCTGTACAGGACCAGGGACTTCAGTCTGCTGCTCTTAAGGAACCTGATAACAAGCAGCACTCTCCTACTCTACCTCTACTAACTGTTTCTAACATGTATGGCAAGGATACAACTGCTGCTACTTCCTCATTTCCCATGCACATAGCATTCCAGGTTAATCATGAGAATGCTGTAAAATAATACTCATATGGAATTTCCACTCGGTCTAAGACCTAAACATCTAAAAAAGGGGGACAACCCCAGTAAGAAATGGTCAAAATGAATATTCTGTTTTGGAATTGTCAAGGAATTTCTAACCATGACACCTTCAACTTCCTTAAAATATTCACCAATACTCACACTCCAAACCTTATTTATATTGATGAACCTAAAATTAACTTCTCCTCGCGCTCACATCAAGCCCCTCATGGATACTATTTCTTTGGGGCTTGTAACAATAAAGACCATTCTGAATCTTTATAGATCTTTTCTCATTCTCCATTGCAAAATGTTAACATATATATCTGTTCAAGTCAATCCATTACTTATGACTACATCTTTGAGAACATAAATGGTCTCTCTATAACACCCCGAGCTTCCACGATACGCTTCTCTTTCAATAATGCAATAGCTTGCATTGTACGCAAGTTCGAGATTCTAACTCACCGCGACCAATCAAAATAGCCATTATGAATAGTAATACCCACTTTTTTAAATTATATATATTTTATATTTCAAAATGGACTTCATTTTTGGATTCTTAATATCAAAATTATCCTAAGTTTAATTTTTTGTAATTTTCGGAGAACTTCCAATTTTTTATGAATAGTGAAAAATACTTAAAAAAACATTTTTAAAAAAAATAATTTATAGTGATAAATTATAATATTGAGTGGTTTTAAAGTATAATTAGAATATATTTTTACCATTTTATCCAATGGTGTTCATTAGAATTAATTTCACTTTGAAATTGGACATAAACAATTGTCAATCTTTTGATATATATTGTTTCTTAAAAACAAGCTATTTGTTGTGACAACGGGAATTAATTATAAAATTAATTAATTCAACTTATATGTTTGGAATTTAATAAAATAGACATCATTTTTAAATTCGGAATATCAATTATAGCTCAGGGTGAAATTTTGGCATTGTTCTGAAAAACTTCAATTTTTGATGAATAGTACAACCACTAAGTGGTAGTTAAAAAGCTGATTTTTTGTTTAAATGAAATATTACCAGTTCTGTGATTTGATTTTCAAAAATCCAACATACATGGTTTTCATTAGGAAGAAAAATGTGGTTCAATGGGATTAAAATAATTTTGTGGTGAATAGTAACTTTTAAGTTTAATTAATCGTGATTGAAGTTAATTAGTGAAATTTAAGGTAAAAATGATATTATAAAAATATGAAAATACCTTTACACTTGTCCTAACCCTATTGGATGAGTCATGGCGGACCAAGACAATCCATGGGTCAACTTGGGGACCCCATGGAGCCACTTTGGTAGGAAAATGACATTAAAAACTTTTTATTTAATGTTAAAATAAAAATGTCACAAACATGAGTTCTTTTACTAAAACAATTTTTAAATGAGGTTATACAAGTCATATGTTTGACTAAAAATATTAATTAGAAATCTAAAATGATTTCCTACATCATCATACTTTTTTTATAATTTTTAGACATTAAATAAATTAAAATTTTAGGACACATTGATGATCCAACGATTACCTCATTAATTAACGATTTAAATAAAATGAAAATATAATGTATAATATAAGGCTTACACTTGTCAAAAACCTATTGGATGAGTATATTTCGAACCCGTATAACCTTATCCTCGAAATATATCATTGTGGGACCTCTATAATCCTAAAAGCATTTCATAATAAAGTAACATTTCAATCTTTCCAAGAGTGCCCCTTCTCTCCTCTTATAAAAGGCCCCCACCTCTACCACCTTATTCACACTGTCAAGCCATTTGGCTCAGCCAAACTCTGCCAAAATACTATTCCAAATTCCCTATATTACTCCTAGAATCCTCACTTTGGGAAGAATTCTTCCCAAGGAAGCCTTTGGCTCAAATCAAAAAGAGTTACCCGATTTTAAGGTAATGTCTTCTCTTATGTTATTTTGTTTCATTTTGCTTCTCCAACCCATTAACCTCTTTTTATTAATTTCTTCTGTAACAAAACCAGTATAATAAATAAAATAGGATGTTTTTATGAGATGTATTTGATTTACACTTACACACACCTTCGTCTAATGGTTAAAGAACATACTGTTTCTGTGGTTGGCGAATTTCTGCCTCACGAAACGATGATTGTTCAATCTTCTTTTAACACCTCTCATGGTGGCCATTATGATGAAACTATTTTTATATATGATATATATTAGGTTTTTGTTTTCCTTATTATTATGTGTTTTTAATTTATGGCATACCTTTATGATTTCCATTATGGGTAAATGCGATAATTTCATTTGAGGAAGTGCGGACTACCGCCCCCTCAAAGTGATTTGAATCGTTAATGCCATATGTGGGATGTATAAATAATGGAGTAAGTGATATTATATATGATATTATACTAGAAGTATAATATAACTATATATCATTATGTTTCATTCCCTTAAAATATGAAATAGAAATGAAATTAGCGTTCATGCGTACGTACGGCTTACCGTCTCCATGAACGGTGCATTTCATTTCTTACCTCTAAATGTTATGTAATATTATAAATTCATGTATATAATGGATATATATGATATATATGATATATAAATCATGAATATAATTTTGTATATAATGGATATTTCACCACATGAACAACTTGTAATTATAAGAAATTTATTTTTGACTCAAGTACCAAAGATCGACAAAACGACCGTTATTAACTTAAATAATTACATAATGTTCATAACATGGTAATAAGTGATATAAAAGGAATAATGAACTTGAAAAATGTTCTTAAGAAAGTATAAATTAACTCTAGTTTATTATTCAGGAGATTAAAGAACGATCGAGTCAAGTCGGACACGAGGTAAGGGAACTTCTCAACCCAATTTCTATTCTTTGGGTCAATATCCTACTTTAAAATTATGTCATGATATTATTATGTCCTATCTTGTATTTTTACTTTATTTATGTGTACTTATAGTGAATACACAAAATATATTTATTTTATTTTTAAAAAATGATCTTTGTAAGGGAACTTCTTAACCCAATTTCCGTTCTTTTGGTTAATCTCCTACTTTCAAATTATGTCATGATATTATTATGTTATATCTTGTATTTTTACTTTATTTATGTGTACTTATACTGAATACACATAATAGATCTATTTTATTTAGAAAATGATCTTTTTAAGGGAACTTCTTAACCCAATATCCATTCTTTGGGTTAATCTCCTACTTTCAAATTATGTCATGATATTATTATGTCTTATCTTGTATTTGTAATTTATTTAGATGTACTTATAGTTAATACACATAATAGATCAATTTTATTTAAAAAATGATCTTTGTAAGGGACTTCGTCTCAATATCCTTTCATTGAGGCATATTTTGTTTTATACACATTTTTCTTTTATACGGTGTATAAGAACCTTTGACTTTTACGTTTATTCAAAAGGAATCTTTTTTATACGAAGCGTTTTACTAAACGACAAAAGGGAATGTTTTTTTGTCGTACGTATGCGGTGACAACGACTTCTCCACCACCATGGAAATTATTTGAGTTTCTACTTCCTCTACAAGCCATAACTTTTTATAAATGAAAAATAAATACAATGTTTTAATTTTCTTTTATTTTGGTATTGAAAATAGTATTGAAAGTGTTTTTTTATTATATCAATGTGTTGTATTGATATATTGTTTTTGAAATGTGTAAATGTTATGTTTCCTTTATGCATGTTTTATGTGATACGATTATATTATGGTTTATGATATGTTTAAACCTGTTCATATGAGGAATGAATTGGACTTAATAAGTGATGGGTAGAGCCCGCTATAGCTCCTCGATGCATCGACAGGTCTCATGAGAGAAACTAGTGTCTTGGCATGAGGCCTTGAAAAAATCTTATTTGTGGTCTTGGCACGAGGCCTTGGCCACGTGGTTATGATAGTCTGGCATTATGCATTCCATCATTATGAAAGTGGTTATTAATATTGAATGTGATTATTCGACCAGTAGAATATCCATGTGAATAAGTAAATGGAATGATCTCATTTTACTTTTTCCATATTATGTTAAAGTTCAAGTTTAAAAGGATTTTGTTTTAGTTATACATTGCCTTAAATGTTTATGTTTATTTATGAAAGCCTCCGCTATATTGTTATCCTTACTAAGCATCTGAGCTCACCCCTTTCAATGTTTTATTTTTCCCAGGATGTGAAGAAATATTCTATGACTGACCTACATGGATAGTTTGAAGGGGATAAAAGTGTGTTCTATGTAGAATATGTTGTTGTGATTTTTCTCTTTATTATGTAATGAAACATTTATGAATGTTTCTAGTGTTTCCAAGGCTACTAATCTAATCGGTCTTTCGAGACATGATATTTTGTGATCATGCAAATGTTACGCAATGACACACCGACTCTGGGTAGCTGGGGTCGGGGCGTTACAGTTGGCATCAGAGGCAATTTTGTACCAACCTTAGAAGCTAGATTTAGATAAACTCTTATTAGAGCACATAGCCCGAAGATAGACTTTGAGGATTAGTATAGAAGAACTTCCTAGAATTTTGGTATTATAGATATTTTGTGAGTTTTCCGAGAAATACAACCCTGTCTGGATTCGAGCAGGTAGAGGCAGCTCTAGTACAGATGTACCTAGGGGTAAAACCCGAAAACACCACTTTGAGCTAGACACTAACGGGAACTGGTGCACAACCATGGTCCTTGCTGTACTCTTGGTTACAACACTCCTGGGGGATATGCTTAGGATAATTATCATTTTATTTACAAACCATTATGAAGGTTTTATGAGTATATAATTCCTCAAAGAAAACATTTTTATGATTAGGGATTATATCCATAAACTATTCAATTTATGTTAAGTGTTTTAAAAGTATGGAATTATGTATTTTGATTTATAAACTATTCTAGTTTATGCCATTGTTTAGAAATGGAACCTAGTGGGAGGAATGGAAACCGTATCAATACACACACTCCATGTAGGGATTTCCCTCCTGCTCAAGATAATTATTATGGAGTTGGTGATACAACTGGTGCTGGTCAACTTATTACTATACTGGGACAACTCACTTAGGTTATGAATAATAACCTTACTCGTATAGAGCACCCTGATCCGAAATGTGGAGGATCAATGTTAGACCGCTTCATGAGGCAACAACCACCAACATTCAATGGGAGTACAAATACCTTATTAGCTGAGCAATGGATAAATTCCTTAGATAAAATATTCCATGCCTTGGGGAGTAATGAAAGGGAAAAAGTTATCATGGAAATTTACCACCTCACTGGAGATGCTGATCAATGGTGGTCATTGATTCAAAACATGAAAGAAGATGAAGAAGTATCAAGTATGGAATGGAGGGAGTTTAAGGAAATTTTCTTAGAAAAATACATTCCACATGACCATCGAGCAGATATGGAAAGGTAATTTCTGAGTCTGAGGGATAAGGAAAATGAGAATGTAGCAAAGTATGAGGCTAACTTTACAAGGTTAGCAAGGCATGCTGTAGATTATATACGTAACCCAAGAAGTAAGATTGATCGTTTCATTGATGGGCTAAAACCGTTTCTCCATCGAGCATTAATATTACAATCTTTCTCAACGTATGAAGATATTTTCTCATATGCTATCAAGATATAAAATGAATTTTCTAAGTCTTATGACAACAAAGTAAAGCAAGAGAAGAGGAGAACGGTGGAACAAGAGACAGATAAAGAGAAAACGGGAAAGAAAGATTTTCCATTATGCGATAATTGTGGGAAGAATCACCCCAGTACTTTCCTAAAAGGAATGGGAGTTTTTTATAAGTGTGGAGAAAAAGATCACCAGGCTCTTGATTGCAAGGTAAAGAAAGAGGCTATAAATGTTGAATGCTAAAATTATAGGGAAATGAGCCATTATGCAAATGAATGTCCTAAGCATGAGGGAAACTTACCTCATCAAAGGCCAAGGGATCAAGGACAATCTTATGCTGTAACTATAGTTGAAGTGGAATAATTAATGTATTGGTGCTTTTGGACTCAAGGATTATATTCTGGTTATAAGAAAATTGTGAAATATATAAGGATTGTACTGTAGTACTTGCTTTTTTCATTAAGGTTTTAATATGATGAAGGTAATCATATTTTTAGTATGTGACAATAATAGAAAGTTTACTTTGTTTGGGGAATCTGATGTTACAATTGATTTTGGAATTTAGAGGCCTTTTAGAGAAAGTCTGGACAGAGATATTTTGGATAACTATAAATGTTGGAAAGGATAAATCTGAACTTTGGATAGTATTGTTTAAGGTTAAAACATTTACGAAGATTATTTTTGGAATATTATAATACTATAGTTTTAGGAAAAGGACAACCTGTAGGTTGGGGGATAACCCGTCGCATCGTACAAAGCTGCAGGAATCGAACCCACAACCATAGTGCGACATGCTTTTATTACCTACCACTAGCCTACAAGAAGTCCCTGGTTATTACATAAAAGTTTTCCTAATCTAAATGGTATGTGTTAATATTTTTAACCTTATAGAATTTGGATAAATAGAATATTTTTGAGTTCTATTACCTTTTGGAGTGAATGAAGGGTTGGTGTTAAAAATTTATTAAAGAATGAAAGTCTACATGACAAGTACGTATATTTCCTTACATTCTTAGTAAATCTCATAAATAAATTCTTCAACTTTATAAAAGGTAACTTAAAACAAAAACGTTGTCGGTTAACTCATCCAACTGGGGATTCAATGACCATTTAACCAATCACAAGTTTGTGATTTTCATGTGGTTGACTTTATCCTAATCCTGTTTTCTACAACTCTCCATCAGACCTTGATGGTTTTTTTCTTCCATATACATATTTTCATAGAATCCTAGTATGGGCTATCTCGGGTGACCTTTGTACTTCTCTTTCTTTCTTTTAAAGTTATATTTTTATTGACCTTATTTTCGATGTGGGTTTTCCACAATGGTATTTTCTATTTTCAACCTTTTATTTTCAATGAAAAATTTCAAATTGCGAGGAAGCAATTTATTAAAGGAGGGGAGAATGAAACACCCCGAGCTTCCATGATACGCTTCTCTTTCAATAATGCAATAGCTTGCATTGTACGAAAGTTCGAGATTCTAACACACCGCGACCAATCAAAATAGCCATTATGAATAGTAATACCCAATTTTTGAAATTTTATATATTTTATATTTCAAAATGGACTTCATTTTTGGATTCTGAATATCAAAATTATCCTAAGTTGAATTTTTTGTAATTTTCAGAGAACTTCAAATTTTTTATGAATATTGAAAAATACTTAATTTTTTTTAATAAAAATAATTTATAGTGATAAATTATACTATTGAGTGGTTTTAAAGTATAATTAGAATATATTTTTACCATTTTATCCAATGGTGTTCATTATAATTAATTTCACTTTGAAATTGGACATAAACAATTGTCAATCTTTTGATATATATTGTTTCTTAAAAACACGCTATTTGTTGTGACAGCGGGAATTAATTATAAAATTAATTAATGCAACTTATATTTTTGGAATTTAATAAAATAGACATCATTTTTGAATTCGGAATATCAATTATATCTTAGGGTGAAATTTTGGCATTGTTCTGAAAAACATCAATTTTTGATGAATAGTGAAACCATTAAGTGGTAGTTAAAAAACTGATTTTTCATTTAAATGAAATATTACCACTTATGTGATTTGATTTTCAAAAATACGACATACATGGTTGTAATTAGGAAGTAAAATTTGGTTCAATGGGATTAAAATAATTTTTTGGTGAATAGTAACTTTTAAGTTTAATTAATCACGATTAAAGGTAATTAGTGAAATTTAAGGTAAAAACTATATTATAAAAATATGAAAATACCTTAAAACTTGTCTTAAACATATTGGATGAGTCATGGAAGACCAAGAAAATCCATGGGTGAGCTTGGGGACCCCATGGAGCCACTTTGGTAGGAAAATCACATTAAAAACTTTTTATTTAATGTTAAAATAAAAATGTCACAAACATGAGTTATTTTACTAAATTTTTTTTAAATGGGGTTATACAAGTATATTTTTGACTATAAATATTAATTAGAAATATAAAACGATTTCCTACAACATGATACTTTTTTTATAATTTTTAGATATTAAATAAATTAAAATTTGTATGACACAATGATGATGCAGCGATTACCTCATTAATTAACGATTTAAATAAAATGAAAAGATATTGTATAATATAAGGCATACACTTGTCAAAAACCTATTGGATGAGTAGATTTAGATCCCTTATCACCTTATCCTAGAAATCTAGCATTGTGGGACCTTTATAATCCGAAAATTATTTCATAATAAAGTAACATTTCAATCCTTCCAAGAGTGCCCCTTCTCTCCTCTTATAAAAGTCCCCCACCTCTACCACATTATTCACACCTTCAAGCCATTTGGCTCAGCCAACCTCTATCCAAATACTCTTCCAAATTCCCTCTCTTACTCCTATAAGACTCACTTTGGGAAGAAGTCTTCCCAAGGAAGCCTTTGGATCAAATCAAAAAGAGTTACCTGATTTTAAGGTAATGTCTTCTCTTATGTTATTTTGTTTCATTTTGCTTCTCAAACCCCTTAAAATATTCTTATTACTTTCTTTTGTAACAAAACCAGTATCTTCAATATAATAGGATGTTTTTATGAGAATTATTTGATTTACACTTACACACACCTTCTTCTAATGGTTAAAGAACATACTGTTTCTATGGTTGGAAAATTTCTGCCTCACAAAACGATGATTGTTCAATATTCTTTTAACACCTATCATGGTGGCCATTATGATGACACTATTTTTATATATGATATATATTATGTTTTTTTTCCTTGTGATTATTTATTTTTCATTTATGGCATACCTTTATGATTTCCATTATGGGTAAAGGCGATAATTTCATTTGAGGAAGTGCGGACTACCGCCCCCTCAAAGTGATTTGAATCGTTAATTCCACATGTGGGACGTATAAAGGATGGAGTAAGTGATATTCTATATTATATTATACTGGAATTATAATATAACTTTATATAATTATGTTTCATTCCATTAAAATATGAAATATAAATGAAAGTAGAGTTCATGCGTATGTACGGCTTACCGTCTCCATGAACGGTGAATTTCATTTCTTACCTCTAAATGTTATGTAATATTATAAATTCATGTATATACTGGATATATATAATATATATGATATCTACATCATGAATATAATTCTGTATATAATGGATATTTCACCACATGAACAACTTGTAATTATAAGAAGTTTATTTTTGACTCAAGTACCAAAGATCGACAAAATGACCATTATTAACATAAATAATTAAATAATGTTCATAACATGGTAGTAAGTGATATAAAACTAATAATGAATTTGAAAAAGGTTCTTAAGAAAGTAGAAATTAACTCTAGTTTATTATTCAGGAGATTAAAGAATGATCGAGTCAAGTCGGACACGAGTTAGGGGAACTTCTTAACCCAATTTCTATTCTTTGGGTCAATCTCCTACTTTCAAATTATGTCATGATATTATTATGTACTATCTTGTATTTGTAATTTATTTATGTGTAATTATAGTGAATGCATATAATATATTTATTTTATTTATAAAAAATGATCTTTGTAAGGGAACTTCTTAACCCAATTTCAGTTCTTTGGGTTAATCTCCTACTTTCAAATTATGTCATGATATTATTATGTTCTATCTTGTATTTTTACTTTATTTATGTGTACTTATAGTGAATACACATAATAGATATATTTTATTTAGAAAATTATCTTTGTAAGGGAACTTCTTAACCCACTTTCCATTCTTTGGGTTAATCTCCTAGTTTCAAATTATGTCATGATATTATTATGTCCTATCTTGTATTTGTACATTATTTATGTGTACTTATAGTGAATAAACATAATAAATCTATTTTATTTAAAAAATGATCTTTGTAAGGGACTTCGTCTCAATCTACTTTCATTGAGGCATATTTTATTTTATGCACAACTTTCTTTTATACGGTGTATACGCACCTTTGACTTTTACGTTTATTCAAAAGGAATCTTTTTTATACAAAGAGTTTTACTAAACGACAAAAGGGAATGTTTTTTTGTCGTACGTATGCGGCGACAATGACTTCTAAACCGCCATGGACATTATTTGAGTTTTGACTTCCTCTAAAATACATAAATTTTTTATAAATGATAAATAAATACAATTTTTTAATTTTCTTTTATTTTGGTATTGAAAATGGTTTTGAAAGTGTTTTTTGTTATATCAATGTGTTGTATTGATATATTGTTATTGAAATGTGGAAATTTTATGTTTCCTTTATGCATGTTTTATGTGATACGATTATGTTATGGTTTATGATATGTTTAAACCTGTTCATATGAGGAATGCATTGGACTTAATAAGTGACGGGTGGAGCCTGCTATAGATCTTCGATGCATCAGCAGGTCTCATGAGACAAACTAGTTTTGTGGAATGAGGCCTTAACAAAATATTATTTGTGGTCTTAGCACGAGGCCTTGGCCACGTGGTTATGATAGTTTGGAATTATGCATTCCATCATTATGAAAGTGGTTATTGATATTTCATGTGATTATTCGACGAGTAGAATATCCATGTGAATAAGTAAATGGCATTATCTCCTTTTACTTTTTCCATATTATGTTAAAGTTCATGTTTAAAAGGATTTTGTTTTAGTTATACATTGCCTTAAATGTTCATGTTTATTTATGAAAGCTTCCACTATATTTTTATCCTTACTGAGCATCTGAGCTCACCCCTTTCAATGTTTTATTTTTCCCAGGATGTGAAGAAATATTTTATGACTGACCAGTAGGGATAGTATAAAGGGGATAGAAGTGTGGTCTATGGAGACTATGTTGTTGTGATTTTTCACTTTATGATGTAATGTAACATTTATGAATGTATCTAGTGTTTCCAAGGCTACTAAACTAATGTATCTTTTGAGACTTGATCTTTTGTGATCATGACAATGTTACGCATTAACGCACCGACTCTGGGTAGCTGGGGTCAGGGCGTTACTTTCTCTACTTTTTTTATTCCTATAATAGGTATCAAGATATGAGGGATCTTTGGAATGATCTCTCCCATCTTAATGCTTCTATTTTCCATCCTTGGTTTATTATTGGTGACTTCAATGGTATCCTAGCTTCAGGTGATAAACTTGGTCCTCCTCCTTCTCCTATTTCCACTAGGGAATTTAACGCTTGTATTGAAATGAACAATCACATAGAGGTTTACCTCTTTGGTTGTAAATTTACTTGGTATAGGAAGCACTATAATAGAAATGTAGCTAGTAAATTAGATAGGTCCTTTACTAAATCTCATGCTCTTGATAGTTGGGACAATATCTCTATCATTACCCTTGCGAGGATTGCCTCTGACCATCATCCCATCCTTCTTTCCTTTTCATACAAAAAAAGAAAATTAAGGGCTCCTTTTAGATATAAAATTTCTTGGTATTCTGACCTTGATTGTATAAGCATCATCAAGAACACTTGGAATAAGATACATGGCCAGTTTGACCCATTTTCTTGCCCGATGAATTTAAACATGTTAAAGAAAATTCTTAAAAGTTGGTGAAAAAGAAAGGTTTATAAAATGGAAAATAATATAAATCTTCTTGAAACTAAACATAACCAACTTCAGAATGTCAACTCTTCTTCAAGATTTTCTCAGGACTCTCAACACGAAATCACCATTTATTTTAAACTAATCTCCTTACTCATCCTCAAGGATAATCTTAAAAAACAAATCTTCAAAGCCAAATGGATTAATGAAGGGGATAGGAATACTAAATTCTATAACACTATCCATAGGTTTAGAAAAGCCTATAGACCCCTAGCCTTTAATAGAAATGGGGACCAAATTCTTGACATTGTTGAAGGAATTGTCAATCACTTAGTCTCTTATTTTTAAAATATTTTTAGTGGTGATAATATTGATAAAGACCTTAAACCTGACATCATTCCTGCTCTTGTTTTTGAGGAAGACAACTCTCTTATGAATAGAATACCTTTTTATCATGAAATCAGAGGCACTGTCTTCAGTCTTAATCCTGACAGTGCCCCTGGACTAGATAGTTTTAATAACGGCTTCTATAAAAAACATTGGGATATTCTTTAGGAAGATGTTTGTCACCTGGTTAAAGCCTTCTTCTCCAAAGGTATTCTTCCGCATGGTTCTAAATCCCAATTCCTTATTCGCATCCCCAAAATGGAGAATGCTGATGTGATTCATAACTTCATACCCATTTCCCTTATCAATTATTTATTCAAAATCATCACTAAATTAATTTCCATTAGAATGACCTCTATTTGTATAAAAATAGTCTCTTGGAACCAATTTGGTTTCATAAAAGGAAAATATATCCAAGACTTCATCTGTCTGGCCTCTAAATCCACTAATATTTTTTAAAAAAGAGTATAGGTGGGAGTGTTGCTATCAAACATAATATTTCTAAGTCCTTTGATACATTTGATTGAAGCTTTATGTATAAATTTCATTCACAATTTGGCTTCAATGAAATTTTCATTAATAGAATCAAATATTTATTCATCTCTGATTACATTTCTATCCTCATTAATGGATCTTCTAGAGGTTATTTTAACTACACGAATGGAGCGAGACATGGTGACCCTCTCTCTGCAATCCTCTTCTCCATTGCGGAAGATTACCTGAGTAGGTTGATCTCCCAAGAGATTGCTAAAAGGACCATAAAACCTATCTCTGCCTCCAGAAATTTACAAGTTCCTTCGCATATTCTTTATGATGATGGCATTATTCGCTTTACCCACGGAGACAAAAGAAAAATTATGAAGCTTAAATATATACTTCTCCACTATCAGGAAGTCTCTGGTCAACACATCAACTGGAATAAATCTTATATCATTTTTAGTGAAGACTTTCTCTGGGGAGAAAACATTCCATCTCTAATATCTTAGGTGTCAAATAAGGCTCTCTCCCCTTTACTTACCTTGGTGTGCCTATATTTTGGTGTAGACCTAAAGAGGATTATTTCTCTCACATTACTAACCATACGCTTAGATATCTTTCCTCCTGGAAGGGTAAGTCCCTTTCTATGGCTAGGAGAATTTGTTTGGTGAAATCCACGACTGTTTCTAAACTTGTTTATTCCATGATGATATATAAATGGACAAAAAGTCCTTTAAAATTCATTAATGTTTCTATTAAAAATTTTGTTTGGACTGGTAGCACTTCAGAGAGAAAGCTGGTGACTATCCCTTGGACCTCTTGCTGCAAACTTG
Source organism: Viscum album (assembly GCA_963277665.1). Lineage (NCBI taxonomy): Eukaryota > Viridiplantae > Streptophyta > Magnoliopsida > Santalales > Viscaceae > Viscum > Viscum album. Next base: position 2,134,703,068 of record OY728148.1, read on the forward strand.
TTGATAAAGGGGGTATTGGCATAAAAAATATCTCTAAGCTCAATGAGGCTCTTCAAGCTAGACTTACATGGAACATTATTCACAACACTTCCTCCTACATGAATTTACCCAGGGATCTTTTCCTTGAGAAGATTAGAAACAATCGTTCTTACTCCCTTAAGTCCTCCATTTGGTCCTCCATCAAAAGTACTTTCATGCCTATTATGTCTAACTCTAGATGGATGGCCACTAAGGAATACAACTTAAAATTTTGGTTTGATAACTGGAATAGAATTCCCCTGATCTCCTTGATAGATAACAACCAATCCCCTCCCTACCTTCAGGATTCAATTGACTCGATCATCCATATGCATAACCTCGATCTCCCTAATAATATTACTCAAATTGTTGATAATTATCATTTTGTTAATATTAATGATTTACTTATTTGGGAACCTGCACATAATGGGATTATTAACTCCAAATGATATTATAAGTACCTTTTCAAAAATGTTGACAATAATCAACCCTGGATAGATAAATTCAACCAATCATGGATAAAACCCTTAAGATTTACTTTAGTCTGGCAGATTTCCCATCAAAGAATCCCCACACATAATTGCTTACAAAATTTCTGGATTACTCTTTGTTCTAAATGCCTAATGTGAAATCATCATAGAGAGGATATCAATAATATATTTCTCTCATGTGACACAGAAACCACTCTCTGGTATTATATTCTTGACATTTTTGAGTGCAGATGGCTGCTTTTTGATACCATCAACATGCAGATTCAGAGTTGCTTGGAGCTATCTATGTCTCAGCAAATAAAAAACCTTTTGGTTGCAGCTGTCGTGGAACTTATTCATATTATCTTGTATGGTATAAATTAAATAATTTTCCTCAATAATCATGTTAAAATTAATGTTGGAAAAACGAGAATCCTAATGGCCATTCGCGAAGCGGATTCTATCCAAAAAGCTCTGTGCAATAATTCTGTCAGTGACTTTGGGATCCTTAGACGTGTTGGGGTGGAGGGGATCTACCCTCACCCCCACTCTACTCTTGAAGTGTTTTGGCTCCCTCCCCCTCTGGGATGGATTAAATTCAATGTGGATGGAGCCTCCAAACGTAATCTGGGACCAACAGGTTGTGGTGCCATCTTCAGAAATCACCTGGACCTGATTCTTGGATGCTTTTATGGCTCTTTCGGTTCTTCTTCCGTTTTGGAAGCTGAGATTATGGGAGTCATACATGCCACCACCTTCTCCAGATTACACACCTAGAACAATATTTGTATTGAGTGTGACTCCACTACAATAATTAATTCCATTTGGAATGGTACCATCCACCTTTCTTGGCCTCTTACTTCCCGCTGGATGGACTGTTTGAATTCTCTTGTTGGGATTAACTTCATCGCCACTCAAACCTTCCGTGAAGCCAACAGGATCACTAATGGTCTTACCAATCTTGGAGTTACTCATGACTTACATTCGATGAATGATCTCATTTCTGAATTAATCCCTTTTTGTGCTCGGGATATCAGAAAAAGCCCATACTTTAGACTTGTGTAACCCCCTTTTTTAGCAATAAAAATTTTATACCTTTATAAAAAAATTTAAATGGAGGTAAACTTCCTTTAGAAAAATATAACCCTTTTAATGTGTAAAAATGGATTCATTATTATATTATGCATATAAATTCATTTTGATGAATGTAAAAAAATTTGATTAAATATATATTATATAAATTTTATTCATACTATTCATTCCTTAAATTTAACATCTATGTTATAACATTCATTTTAAAATAATGATATTTAATTTTATATTATTATTCATTTAAGATTGGTGTTGTGTGAAAGCTATGCTATCAAAGAAATTAAATTAAAAAAATATGAATACCATAAAATATTTGGGTGCAACATTCAATCCTCCTTTAATAAATAGTTTCCTGGCAATGTACTTCATAAAATAAAAGGTTGATACTTCAAAATTCCCTTTTGGGAAACCCACATCTGATGTAGGGTTAAAAAAATATACTGTAAATAAGTGGGAAAGGAAAATGAAAAGGTTACCCAAAAACTAGGTATTCAAATAAGACAACATTAGTCCGAAGTGTCAATATGGACATGGAATAATAATATAACCATAATGTTTTGATGAAGATTAATATAGAACATTTTTATTAGAATGTTAACCATCACAAAGTTGCAAATTTGTGGTCAGTTAAAAGGACACTGATTTCTTAATAAGTAAATTAAAAATATAATATTTTTGTTAAAAAATTGTTTTACTAGAGTTGAGGTATTCTTTTACTATTCATTTAATCAATTAATAAAATAAATTTACTTTATTACTTTAAATTTGATAATAATAATCTCATCCTTTGGTTATGCTTTGATCTATTTTAACTTCATCCCTTAAACCTAAAAAATGAATGTTCAAGAAGAGTTTTTCATGACTGAAGAACTTTTAATGAATCATAGAGTCTTTAATTCATTCCTTCCAACTTTAAAGTTTTACTAAAACCACCAAGGTTAGCATATGTTATTAATGAAAAATAATATCCAACATTTTACTTGATCCATTCCACAAGAATTTAATCTTAAGACTCTTCTAAAAAATGTCTTTCCACATTCGATGACCAACAATTTAGAAGGAAGATTACTAAATTTTCAAAACCTTCTTAACATAATATTACCCAAATATTGTATCTCTTAGTGTCACTTAATAATTATAAAAATACCTTAATATTTTTTATACCTTTATTAAACATGCATGCTTACAAAAGTAAAATCTCAGGATGTTGAATATATTCCTTAAATCCTAACATCTAATAATTACAATATAACATAAACCATCAAATCACTAACCACCTACATTGTCACCGATACTATACCATAAACATATACTTATTATTATCTCAAAATAAATAACATATTTAGGGTTATCTTTCCCAAGTCATGTGTTTTTAAGAAGTTCGACTGACAACATTATCACTTCTCTTGATTACTCGTGCTATTCATCACATGCTTCAATTTTTTTAAAGAAGAACTAATACATTACAATCCATATATATCTCATGATTCTTATAACCAAATAATTATTGATAAAATACTCAAATAACATTATTATTGAGTCTAAAAACAATTATATTAATAATTACTCTTAATCTATGGTAGTATCATAAGCTCGACCATGATCTATTATCCTCTTTTTGTTTATATTCCTTTGATTATTGAGAGATTTATTTTCTTAGTTCCCTGTCGCCTTGCAGTTGAACCATTGTTCATTAGAAAATGTTTTCTTACCCTTTCAATTATTTCACACTATAAGTATTGATTTCCATGATCCAAACATGGAACTTATTCATTTCAAATATAATTTTATTAGGATCACTAAACATAGAAAATTTTATTCAAAATAAAATCATAATGTCATCTAGGCCTTTAGTGTTGTTGTCTCTCATGAAGATAATGGGCCCAAGAATGGTAGTGGAACTTCATGGAATGCTCTAAATACTCTACCTACTCTTTTAAAATAAAACTTGTGCAGTTTGTATGGACATGATGAAAACATTGATAAGTATTTAGAAAGGTTTTATATTAAATATATAATTTTTGAACATCTATGTGAACCTGAAATTTATAAAATAATATTATTATGTTGTCTTAAAAGGTATAAAAATTATGTGTAATAATTAAAAAGATATAAAAATTTAATTTTTTTTTACATTTAAGCTTTTCAGAGGTCACCCTCTTTTACATCTTCTTTGAGATTGTTGAGAGCTTCATATTGTTTAGTTAGGTTGAAGAATTAAAAAAATACACTGGTAATACCTTCCATTCCAAGAATAGTATGAAATATAAGAATGCATGATTGTTTTGTATACAAACCATGATCCTAGAAATAAATGGGGAATAATAGAGGTGTGAGATGCCTTGTACATTTTGTTGCAAGTAAATTTGATGTTGATAATGGTTTAAAAATCATATGAGCATGATTTCAGGATTATCCTTGAAATTAAATCATATTGAATATATAGAAGATTTATTCATGATGTTTCTCCTTCCATTTTGAGAATGTTCCTCCAATGAAAATAAAATTTAAGGAATAATTTTTTTTCGGAAAAAGTATACTTAAAAAATTAAATATATTCTTAACCAAACGTCCTTTCAGGTGATATTTCTAAATAATGGCATAAACTAGATTAGATTATAAAATCGTGAATCATAATTTATAATTTTGAAATATAAAAATACTCAACATAAATTGAAATTTTATGTATAGCTAATATAATAATCATAAACATGGTTTCTTTGGGGACATATTTACTTTTAAATCCATCATAATGGGTTTTAAAGATAATTTTTATTATCCAAAACATATCCCCTCGGAGTCTCAAACATGGTGCACAATAAGGACTGTTTTCATGTACTAGGTTAGGGCAAGTCAGGCTCGATGCCACTTTTTGGAGTTGTTACCCCTAGGTATATTTGTTCTAGAACAAGATCGACTTGTAGTATCCAGATATTGATTCATTATTAGGAGGACCCACATAATCTATATTTTTAAAAAAAAATTCTCGAATGCTATTCTTTGCTTATCCTAAAATTATATCTGAGGGTTATGTTCTCTAAAATATGTTTTCTAAATCTCTTTCCCAAGGTTTCTAGTAAACGTGCTCTGATACCAACTATAACAACCCTAACCCCAATAGCCCAGAGTCGGTGGTCATTTTATTATAACTGAATAGATACAAGAGATCACATCACCAAGGATCGATCAGTTTTTTAGTCTTAAGGATTCTAAATATATACATGGTTACATTATTACATTGGTAATTGAACATAGAACATAACAAAATAAAATAAATATCTTCCTTGACATTTATTCAAATGTTTCATCTTTAGACCCTAGGGAAGGAAAAATAAAAGGGGTGATCTCAAACACTTAGTAAGGATTACACACATCAATAAAAAGTGAAAAAAGTCAATAAGTCAAAATTTAAAGGTAAATAAATGAAAAACATATTCCATCAATAAACTGAGAATGAAAATTCACTCATAGATTTTTTAATAGTGAAAATATAATGGAAATTAATAATGAAATACTGAATGGAGAGGATTCTTAATCACTGGACATCCTGTATCTAGAACATGAACCATAATAACATTAAGATGGTTTTAGTATATGGGTTGAAACCTATCTTATTATGATAATAAACAAAATTAAAGGGTTTGTCTCAAACATTTTTCATCTCATGAGACTACCAACACATCTTGGGGCTATCTATAACTGGGCCCCACCCGTATGGCTAGCATTAAGCAGTCCCCAACCTGTAGAACTTTCATTAAACAGTCCCGAACCCATGTCATACCAATCCAAAATATTCCTCATATATTAATTTAGTAAATAAATAATTCACCTTATCATAAAATATCCATATTAAATATATATATTTACCAATATTTCCTCAGATAATCAAATAACTATCAAGAGTAATATGACGAATGGTATCAAGATAGAACATCCCTAGAAAAAATAATCATAAAGACTTCAATAAAATTTTATAGGTGTTATCATAAGGGATCAATCATAAGATTAAATAGAGGTTGTATAAATAGACAAAAATAATCTAATAAAATCATTGAGAAATTCTTAAGAGAAATACCATTTTTTAACATTGAAAAGAAGAGTTCTTTGAGAAAATAATTTGTATTTATCATAAAATAATATTATAAACATGTATATCCTAGAAAAGAAAAGGTTTATAAAATTAAATTATGTTTTAGGCATAACTCATGTCCAAATGAAGTGGAAACATTTAAAAAAGTGTTTTTATGAAACTTTTGAAATGGGTCACTTCAGTGCAGTTTGAGGGAAAATATAGAATAGTCTTTAAAGTAGACAAGGATTAATTTTGTACATAAAACCAAAAAAGATATAATATAGTATTTCGTGTTAAAAATATTGATTTTATAAAAATATTGGTTCCTTAAAATAGATTATGGATGGTACTTGAAAATGAGTATGAAATTGAGAAGTAACCTTCAATCAGGCTTGCTTATCGAGAACAATTGAAAAGGAGTCCTTATAAAACATGTATTTACCATCAGATAAATAAGAATTGATATAGGTAAATATATTTTGAAAATAAAAACTGAATTTAGAAAGAGTACATAAGAATAATTAAGAATTACACTGGTGTAAAGAGAGAGAAAGAGTAACCCGAAGGAAAAAATAGAAGCTGGGGAGATTCCCTTAACACTTTGTAATTGATCGAATCATATAAAGAAAAACTAATAACCATAAAATGAATTATTTAATAACATGAAGATAAATATATTTGTGATATTATATATCATATGGATGTATATATACACCACACATAATAAATAAATTGAAAATAAGGGAAATCTCATAGAAATAAAAGTGAGATGAGAAAACCCTTACCTTATGTCCGAATGTGTTCTGCACTTGATCATAATGCCATCGATAATAAGATTAAATATATTAGTTAATTAATTAATAACCTTTTATAATTTTATTTTATTAAAAAAATAATTTATTAAGTTTATTTATATCCTTTTTTATGAGTTATAAGGTATAATTTTATCATTCGAGAGCATTCTTTTCCTTGGTTTTCAAGATCAATTTACTTGTATACATGTATGGAAAATCATGTCAAATGATAATAGTTTTCTAAAATTAAAATTACATGTTATTAATGAACTTATTTAATATTAAATATTTATATATTTCAATAGATTATATGGTATGAGGATGAATTGTTAGACAAAATGTTATTGATAATCATTTGGATTATTATTTTTTTGTTTTTTTATCATCACAAACTAGTTTTGTTTTATTTATTAATATTATGTATATATAATGGTTATGGAACATTAAAAAAGCTGTATTACATATATTATAATCTGTTTTAACCATAAAAATGGTTTTATGGCCATCCTTAAAAATGAAAACACATCATCCATGAAGGCGGTAAATCAGTACCTCACAGACGATTTTTTCATTTTCAGAATAAAAGGAGGAGGTGAAGAGGCTTGATGGTGGATTTTTTATTTAAATAATTAAATTAAACTATATATAATATACTAAAGTTGTCATGAATTTTTGGATATAGTAGGTGAGGTAATGATATTTAATGAAAATAAATTAAAAGAAAATGAAAGGGAAGGATTAAGGGTTTTACCTCTCGAATTCTTCTTCTTGAGAACCTTATTAAGGGACTTGGGTTTGGTATTTTATTGAGAAAAAATAATCCAAGACATTTTGGAGAGGATTTTTAAGATTTTTGGGTAGAAATAGGACAATATTAAAGAATTTTGTGGTGTGAGGAGATTAGGTGGCGAGGGGTGGTATTTATAGTGGAAGAGAGGGGTATTTGTTGATTATTCTATACATTATTTTATTTTTTTGACGAAAGAAAATATATAATGACGATTCTTGTAACTAAATAAAGAATCTAGTTCTTGTGAGTTTGAACCAATGGTTCTTACATCATACATACATCATCTATGACACAATAATTCATGTATTTAGCATATGCCATAAATTACCGTATTTCACTATTCACAAAAATTCAACTATTTTAGAAAAAACATAAAAATTAACCCTATCAAATTATCAAAACATATAAGTAAAAAATTAACTCAATTTTATGAAAATTATTTTCTAAATATAAGAAATTTATTTTTTAATTTAAATCATCTTTTACTTGAAAAATACCAAGTTTAAAATTATAACTGATTTTATAACACTTTAAAAAATTAACTACAGTCTCATAAAATTTTCTTATAATCATAATAAAACAAAATATTAAGTTATGTTTCTATTTTTCTAAATAAATTTTCTGATAAACTATTATATTAATTAAAAAATTGTAAATACATATTTATGTTTCACAAAAATACCAACACTTAATTTATTATTTTTAAAACATTTATTCACTTATTCCCTGATATAAATATACCATATTTTCATTAATAAGATACCTAAATTTTATTTCTACTTTAATAGGTGATTATATTATTAAAATCCTAAATATAATATTAATATAATGAAAATGACACTTTTATAGAAATCAGGATTTTTCACTATTCAGTGTAATTGTTTTTTTAAAAAACTACCAAAATTTCACCCTAAGCTAGTTTTTAAATTCTTCTTTAAAAAATGAAGATTATTTTAATAAAAATATTTTTTATAAATTTCATTTTTTTTAAAATAAGTACCCCATTAAAAGGAGGTAAAACTACATTTATAAAATATAGCCTTTTAATGCGTAAAAATGGATTCATTCCTATATTATGTAACAAAATAGTTATTTACAAAATAATAATTTTTCATTTATATTAATATTTATGAATAATATATTAATTTTATGGGAAAGGGGACACTTTTTATAATAGTGTACTCGACGCGCAACAACAGGTTTCTCTGAAATCTTACATTGCACACAGCATTGAATTATACAAAAAAATAATATAGTAATAATAATATTATATTAAATTGTAGTTAACTCCTATTCATTGGGATGGTGAGAATGAATAATATCATCTGAATTATGAAAATATGGTTCAAAAATGTTTAAATAATGATTCATTGGTTTCCGATTTTTTTTATAAATGGAAATAAGAACAAATTGAATATAAAGAATGTATTTTTATGAAAACCTATTTAAAAATAGAATAATTGTGTTTATAAAATCATGCCACTCTTTATGGATTTATTTAATGAAAAATATATGTTATATATTCAATTAAATGTTTTAAATTCATCTTATATGATTTCAATAAATGATATAAGAACAAATTTAATTTTTTTTGGATAAAAGAAGTATTTTTTAAAAAATGTAGTTTTACCACCTTTTGATAAAGAACCTTTTTTAAATTTATTTTATGACACCTTTATATATTATATTTGTTCAAATAAAAATCTTATTTAGAAGTGGGAGATTTATATTTACTTTGGATTATTTTTTAATATTTTCTGATAAATATCATGTTTTGATGAATTGTAAAAATATGCTAAATTTCAATTGAAAGTAAATATTTCTATAAAGATAATTTATATGGTTGAATAATATTATTTAATAGTTTTAAATTATAAATATAATATATTTTTTTAATTTAATTATTATTTTTTTCATTGGACGCAATTTCACTTTGAAATTAGATATAAACACATGTTAATCTTTTGGTAGTTTTTACTTCTTAAAAACCCACTTTCTAGTTTTCATAACAGGAATTAATTTTAAATTAATTTCTTCCAATTACATTTTTTGAATTTATATAAATAGATTTCATATTTGGAATAATAAGGTGCAAATTTTGTAAATTGGTACCTTTTATTTTTGGACATTATGAATTGTATCTTCATTAATTGTTTTATTTACCATAGTTAAATGGTAAATCTGGTATTTAAGGGTAAACAATAATATTATAATAATATTAAACTACCCTAAAACGTTTCCTAGTCCTATTTTATGAGATATGTACGATCATGGGAATCCTTGAGTCAATTTTGAGACCCCATGGAGCCACTTGGATGTGAAAATGAAATTTTATAATAAATAATTTAAAGTAAAGAGAAATATAACACAAACATGTATCTTTTACCAAAACAATTTTAATATGGAGTTATATAACTGATATATTTGACAATAAATAGTCATTATAAATATAAAAATTATTTTTTACATCATGTTATTTTATTTATAATTTTTAGAAATTAAATAAATAAATTTAATTATGACACAACAATGATGCAGCGATTGATTCATTAATAAAGGATTCAAATGAATGATATTATAAATATTAAAATAAATGTAATTTTATTATTTTAATGACATAATTGAATTTTATGTATGATATTGACATATTATATTTGATTTAATTCATTTTTTTATAGTAATAATGTTTTTATGAATTTTTAAAAAAGTCAAGGATGAATAGTTTCCAAAATTGACTTAATTCATATCTTGAAATATTAAAATAGTTTATTAAATGATATTAAATTTCTAAAAAAATATGATTAGTTAAAATGGTTAATAAAATCCCAAATTTTTTATAAATTATTTTTTTGGTCTTTTGACGTGATATGGTAATTACATTAACCCACAATATGTATATAACATGATGTCACTGTAAGATTAAAAAGGGTAAAATAAGGGTAAACCAAAAAGATAAGGATAAAGAAATATTAAAAACTTGTCTAAAAATTATTGGATGATGGGTATTCTAACCAAAATCATCTTATCTTCTAATTTAAACAGTTTGGGACCATTTTTAATCGAAATTAAATTTATAATAAATTAATATTTTTAGAATTTCCTAAATCTCCCTTCATCCCTCTTATAAAAGGCCACCACCTCTACCCACATAACTCGCACCTCTCAAGCCACTTGGATGGTAAAAATTATTCCTAAATAATCTCCCAACATCCCTCCCTTCCTCCTAGAATCCTTAAATTGGGCAGAATGTAATTCAAGAAAGCTGTTTGGCTCAAATCAAAATAAGTTACCCGATTTAGAGTTAACATATTCTCTCAAGTTATTTTATTTTATTTTACTTCTACACTCCCTATTATCTTATTATTATTTTATTAAATAAAAAAACAGTATCCGAAATATACTAGGATTTTTTATGATAAGTATTCTAACTAAACTTACACACATCTCTTTCTAATAGATACAAACATACTGTTTCTTTGTACGACGAACTACTGCCTCACGAAATGATGATTGTTCAATTTTCTCATACCACCTCTGACGATGAAAATTATGATGGAAATATATTTATATATGATATATTTTGTATCTATATTGTATCTATAATTATGTAATTTTTATTTACAACATACTTTTATTCTTTTAGAATGTGTAAATTCAATAATTTCATTCGAGGAAGTGCGGACTACCGCCCCCTCAAAGTGATATGACTCGTTCATTCCATACATGGAAGGTATAAATTTTCGAGTTAATGAAATTATATGACATATATAACATATATATTATACTTTAATTATAATATAACCGTGTTTCATTTAGTTTTCACTCATTTAATATGACAAAGAAATGAATGTAGCATTCATGCGTTCGTACGTATTATCGTCTTCTTGAACGATACATTTAATTTATTATCTCAAAATGTTATGGAATACTATAAATACATATATAACGGATATATATGATATTTAAATCATGAATAATATTTTGTAGATGATTGAATTTTGACAACACAAACAATTTACTTCAAACAAGTTAATTTTTTACTCAAGAATTGAATATCAATAAAACAACTGATATTTACTTAAATAATTAGGTAGTTGTTATAACAAGGTAATAAGTTATATAAAAGGAATAATAAACTTGAAATAGTTTCTCATGTAAGTATAAATTAACCTAATTTTATTATTCAAAAATATAATAGTTGTACGTGATGAGTTGGATCAAGGTAAGAAAACTTCTTAACCTAATTTCCATTATTTGGGTTAATATCATAGTTATTGATTATGTCATGCTATTATTATGAGAGAAATAACTTTTTATATAATATCATGTATTTATACATGATTTATTTTAATTTATATTTAATACACACCATTGATCTATTTTCTTAACAAAATGATCTTTGTTAGGGGAATATTAACCCAATCTCATTTCAATGAGTCAAATATCCATGTCATTGGTTTTTTTCAAGTATATGTGTAAACATACTATGATTGTTTTAAAATAAATATAAACTTATATTGATTGTATTTATATTTTTCACACATAATTATTTCATTTATTTATCCTTAATCTAATGATACAATCTTTGTAAGGGACTTCATCTCAATATCCTTTAATTGAGTGATATTTTAGTTTATACACAACCTTATGTTATGTGGTGTATAATTATATCCATTTTATTTTGATTAAATTCAATGGTTTCCAAAAGGAATATTTTTTATGAAGTGTTTTAAAAAATTAAAAAACGAATGTTTCTTTTTAATGTACGCAGTGACAACGACCTTTCCACCGCCACATTCATTATTTGATATTTGGCTTCCTTAACAAGCCGTAATGTTTTTAAAAGGAAAATAAATACCATATAAATTTTTTAAATATTTTGGTATTGAAATTGGTTTTGATAAATCATTTATTATGTCAATATCTTGAAATGATATATTGTGATTTCAATTTGTAAATTTTATCTTTCCATTATTCCTGTTTTATGTGTTATGATTATGTTATGGATCTTGGGAAATGTTTATGTATATTGGTGGTTTTATGATAAACCAAGGGTAGGTGATCCCATGATATCTCTCCAATTCATTGGGTAATGTGACAAAGGTAAACAATAAAGTTTCTCCTAAAATATTTAGGGATTATACTGTGATGGGTATTCCAAGCCTAACCTTGACGGTTACTCCCTATATAGCTTTTAAATCTACGATGTAAGTATGTTACTAATGCCACAAGTTACCTTAATTATTTATGATTTACATGAGTTTATTTAATAATATTATGATTTCATTAGGTATGTTAAAGATTTTATGTTTTAAGGGTGAAAAGTATGATTTTGTTAAATATTTTTCATTTGTTTTAAATATTCATGGAATAATGGTTTTATTCCTTATTTTATATTCCTTATTTATATTTTTTTGATCATCCCATGTTTTCTAACTTTTATTCATAGGGTATAAGGAAGGATAATATAAAAGAATAATTGAAGAATATTTTTATCAAGAAAAGTATTATTTTTTTATTTAAGGTGTTTTGTTATTGTGAATAAAATTGGATAGAGTAGAAGTGTCTACTTTGTAATTTTTGAGATGTAATGTAATAATTATGACCTAATTATCTAAAACTCTAAACTTTAAAAGATCCTAAATGTGAAATAAAGTAAATTCTTGATCAAAACTCAATATTATATATGGTTTATGGCTGAGGCCTTATATCTTATGTTGTTAAAATATTTTGAACGAATGCCAAAACATTTGATTAAATATATAATATATAAATATCATTAATACTATTCATTATCTCTAATTAAAAGTCTAGGTTATAATAGTCATTTTAAAATAATGATATTTAATTTTATATCATTAGTTATTTAATATTGGTGTTGTGTGAAACCTATGATGTTGAAGAAATTAAATTCAAAAATATGCATACCATAAAATCATGGGGTGTTACACATAAGAATCATATTACTATTCCAAAGGTCATGTTACTATTTAATTGGTTTACATTACTTAATTTATATAAATACCACTTATTTCTTTCATTAATAATTTAGAAAGTTAGTATTGTGTTCTCAAGGTTCATTTTTGTGATTTATAATATATTATTATTGGGAAAAAATCCCTCAAGGTATCATTGAAGAATTTTTGAGGTGATTTTGTTTGTTGACAAAGAGGGTTTCCATGTTTAGTTATGGAGTTACAAAGATATTTTTGACAACCTATTTTGACAAATAGCCTTGATAAAGGAATGAATGATCTGGAGGTGTTATAAAAAGGACGTATAAATGCTAGTACCATTTTTCAGTGTGTTCCAAAATTTTGGGTAAAAAATTGGGTAACGTAGATAAGTGTTTTTAGAAAAGGGACTTGAATGCCTATGTCTTGGAGGCATATAAAGTTGCACACAAAATGTTTTCAAGACCATGACATCAAAATATGGAAAAGTAATGAAGGGCGTGCTAGTTTTGGAGTTGTTCATGCAAGGTGACTAGGGTGACATATGCTTGGGAGAATGGACTAGCATGCTTGGAGGAATGTTGCATGCATCACTTAGGGATGGAAAAATTGTTATAAATATATGGATACCTCTCTCATTTAAGACGAATCTCAACACTTAGAGAAAATCAGAGCTCTGGCCGTGCATGTGGTGAGGGTGCGCAAGTACAGAGTTACTCAAAAGTTGCCCGCCAGTTGGTAGTTTCACGCAAATATTGGTTTAGGGGTAAAAGGGTCTATGTCATCCATGTTTTGAGTTTAATAAGGGGGTTTCATACAAGTGGTTGGGTGAATCTTTCATGCGAGACATAAATAATCACGCAAGAAAACGTAGAGTTGTGTGAATGTTAGAAGTTTCCCAGTACACCTTTGGTAAAGTTATATTCATTAGTAGATGAAAGTGAAAATTCAATAGATCATAAAACTACAAGTGAGGATGTAGGTTTTCATACAAATTAAGGGACCTAAAAGTTCATAAAACATGAGTGGATCCCTTCAAAGAGAAATGAGTGATAGAAGAGGAAGACGATGATCCTTTCCAGTGGTAGTGAGCCAGAGGAAGAGACATAGGGAGTGACCCTTGAGAATGTAGTGAAAAAACCCTAAGAAAGTAGAAAGTGATAATTACTATAGATCATAATAAAGTGGGAGATATAGAGAAGGTTAATGAATAGAAATCGTAAATATTAGAAGGGTGAAAATACCATATGTTTATCCAAAATGAAGGTATTAGGATAACATTTTGTTCTAGATCCTTTTACTAGAGTTGTGAAAATATTTTACTATTCAAGAACATAAGGAAATATAATTACATGATATATTTCTATTTTATAAGAAAAAGTTCCACAATAGGTTGTGTTTTGATCAATTTCCACATAATCTCTTACTCCAAGAAAACAATATCCAAAAATAAATTCTAATGTTTGAAGCACTAATATTAACTTTTAATGGATCATAAGAACCATAAAAGAGTAAAAATTTATTCCTCTAATATTTAATAGAAAAAAGGGATAATTTTTTTTAATCTAAAATAGAACATTAATATCTAATACCTGAATAGTATGACTCAAAATTAAACTTAATCCATGTCATAAATAGTTACACTTAAAACCTAAATAAAATATGTTTGACCATATTCACTGTCCAGAAATTTAGAAGTAATGTCATTAAATCATATTTATATTACCCATAAAATATAAATTATCTCTTAATGTCACATTAAAAATATGTTAATACATTGATATCCATAAATTATTAATTAAGACATGCATGCCTCAAAAATAAAATCTCAAATTGTTGAATATATTCTAGAAAGGATAAAATAAACCATCAATTCTCTAACCAATTTCAATGTCACCAATAAAATCCCATAAAAATAACATTACCATTATTATATCAAAATTTAGCACTTATTATAGTCTATCTCCCCTCGATAATGAATTTTCCAAAAATGATCAACCCTTTGAATCACTTTTCTTAGTCATCAGTACCATTCGACATATGCTCTAAAATACTTAAATAAAAAGTATTGTAGTACATTAATTATACATATCATAATTATTATAATCATAATATCATTAATAAAACACTTATATAACATAATTTATGAATCCAAACCCAAGAAAATTAATAATTCCACTTTATCTATAGTAATAGCATAAAATCGACATTGATTTCTTAGATCCTTTTGAGGTTTATTCCCTTGATTCTTGGGGAATATATTTATGTAGTGCTCTATCTCCTTATAGATTAATCATTGAAAATTGGAATATTTTTAATTTCCATTTAAATCATGATCATGGTGCCCATTCTCTCTAAACATATATAAAGCTCTAATTCCTTTCAATAAAGTATCTAGGTGATTCTTTTTACAATTATTACATATGGTCAAATTATTTTTTCCCTTATTCCCCTTATAAGTTTTTTCTATTACATCCACTTCTTCTCTTTGTAACTTTTTAATCCATAATATATAGTGATTTCTTTCTATTTATTTATTGAACATGATATTATTTCCTCATATTATGATATTGTTATAGAGACTTTCTCCCTCCAAAATATTGGCTTAATACCATAAAAGAAATGATCATTATAACTCTTTGGATTATGTGCATTGATATAGTCTCCATTCTTTCCATTAGGTTCCTTTTATAAATAATTAAATACACTAGATTAGATCACAACATTATGAAACATAATATAAAATCTCAAAACTAGTGAAACAATAAACATAAATTAAAAAATTTATGCATGAATTATATTATAAACATAAACATGGTTTTCATTGAGAGTTTTTTAATTTTACAAAAATATTTACAATTCCTACATAATGGTTTGTATAGAAAATGTGAATTATTATATGAATATCCCCCAGGAGTGTTAAACCAGGTGCATATTATGACCCATTTTTTTGTACAAGGTAATGCTCGAGTCATGCATGGTGGTCCTTTTTCAAAATTATTAACCCTAGGTTCATTTTTTCCAGATCCATATCCACTTGTAATACCCAGAAATGGATTTTTTTCTAGGAAAAACCAAATGATATTTACCTTACTAAAACATTAGAATGTTCTTATATACTTATCGTTAATGTCTATAATATTATAATGTTCCATAATATATATTTTTCTAAATCTAGTTCTCAATGTTTATACTAAGCTTCCTTTAATACCAAATATAAAGACACCAATTCTAGTAGCCTAGAGTCAATTCTTACTTTATAACATTGGAACATGATACAATGCATCACATCTTAAAAGATATAATAGTTTAGTAGTCTTAGTAAACTATATACATGCTTGAAATTCAAATTAAAACTCATAAAATGAAATAGACAGTGTTTTATTTAAGAATTAAAAATTTATCCTTAGCACATCCTTTCATATTAATCACCAAACACTTCATGGTATCCTAATGAAATTAAAAATAAGAAATGAGTTAGCTCAGATTCTCAGTAAGGGTAAAAATAGAGTGGAATATACGAATAAATAAATTATAATCAATATGGAAAGGTAAATAATTTAAATACAAGAAATTTAATTAATAACTTGAGCATAATATAGTAGAGATAAGTAATGATCAAATAATTCTATATATGCAATCAGATGAGATTGAAACCTTTCAATGGATATTCTAACTAAATGAATAATCACATTGAAATAAATTACTAATATCATTATGAGTTAATGTATAATTACAATAATCTAAAACATACTATCAAAACCATTCAAAAGAAAATTTAAAAATAGGTGTAAGAACCCATTTAATTTGTCCAAGTGATTTATCCCATGAGACCTATCCATGCATCAAGGGACTATTTATAATTGGGTCCCAATATTAACTTACTAAGTTAAATGAATTAATCATATGATTTGGGTAAAACATACTCAACATAAAGATTTTTATTGAAAACCTAACATATGAAATGGTAATACTTACCCCAATCATGTAAACATAATCATAAAGCATTCTGAGTAATATGGTTCATTGTAATAAAATTGTATATGCTTCGTCAAATAGATCATAAACCATAAAAATAAATAATAAGGATTATATCAATAAAACATTTCCACAGTGGATATTAATTACAGAAAAATGTTGATATCATTGATGAATAAAAATAAAATAAGAATGTTATTAAAAATATTTTTTTTAAATTGATGTTTTCACTTTGAAAATATATTTTTTGAAACTAAATGTTCAAAATATATTTTTAAGATAATTTTACTTGAAAATAACCATTGAAACATAAAAATTAATGTTTAAAACATAGAGTGGTAATTATCGTAGATAATTTAATTCAAACCGTACATGTTAAAACAAAGATTATTTTCACATTTTTTGTAAATGACCAACGACACTTGTTTTAAAAATGAAATGATGGTTCATTTCAATACATTTTTAAAAAAGAAAAAAATGTTTAAAATTTATTTAATAAATCATTTTGAAAAGGAAAAAAAATTTAAAACATTTTTAGAAAACATGGATTTTGATAAAAAATTATTTTTGATAGAAAATAGAAATAAACTTATTTTTTCTTAAAACAAGTATCAATAATTTTAAGTAAAAAAGACTGGTAAATTTCATGACTCGACCCATGCCAGGGCTCAAGCTCCATCTACCCCATGCTCACCTCCATATGCCAGGGGTGGAGACAAGTGTCGATGGCACAACTAAACTCAGGGAGGCCTTTGCCTAAGTATATGTATGAAAAAACATAGTCAAGTCAATGAAAAAGTATTGAGGGAAAGGGTAAAAGATGAAAAACTACTATAAAATAAACTAGGAATGCATGAGACTCTAGACAATACAAAATTACGGTAGTGTAAATTGAAATTAGAGGGGAAAATACAGGACCAAATAGAAATATGTTCCAACCTGAAAAAACTAGAAAAAAGAAATAGCTGATAGAGCCTATCTCCTATACCCCAAGCTATGACCGTCGTACACAGTCCAAGCACCCAGTATCCCTAAGCTCTTCTAAATTCAGAGTCGGCCAATCTGTTTTGTGCAAAAGACATGACACATGTGGGAAAATCTCTTACAAGTGTGAGTATATGCATAACTAGTAAAACTCCTCAAAAGGTGTTAAGGGGGAGTAGTAAGAGATACAACTGAAAAGGGAAGTAGTAGATAGAACAATTTAAAGTGAAAGAGTACAGTTTAACCCTATATGAGAGTGAAAGTAAGATCATCCAATCAAAAGGGTATAAACACAGTTAGTAGATAAACATCCCATCGATTCTTCTCCACCTATAGAAGGAGAGTAAACCTATCAAACGATGAATAGATAGACATAGAAAGCACGTGGAATACCCCGTGTGCCTTCCCCTCTTTTGGAATGATAGTTTCCAAAGACAAAGTGTGAATCTGGAAGAAAGAATATATATATGCTCAGTCATAAAATTCTAAATGAGAGAGTAAGTGGATCTCCATCTCACAGCTCATCCCAAGAAGAAGAGTAGCCAATAGTTTCAAAATATGTCCATCAAAAATGAAAAATATCTCACATGCCTTCCCTAATCCCATATTTTTATGATAATCAATCACCACACCTTGATACTATCCACTTTAGGTGTAACCGACTCACCCGCATGGTTTTAGGCCACATCACAAGAACACATCTTGGTGAAGAAAACATCCATCTTCCCTATGAGTCTAAAGCTACGTCAAACAATGTCTCGTCACTATGCCACATAGTTGAGGGGTCATAAATACTAGGTAAGGATCTCATAACCTGGTACAATATGAGGGTACTAATATTATAGTCACCAAGGAACTCCATTACATAGTCCTAATAGAGGGAACCACTCGAGAAGGTCACCAAAAAACTCCACTTCCTAGTCCTACTAGAGTGTAAGACCGGTAAGGTCATCAGGGAACTCCAATGTCCTTCCCTGCTAGAGGTAATCTCAGAATATTGAGGAACTCCACTATCAAGACATTCTAGAGGGTAACTTATAATGATCATCAAGGAATTCCACCTCTATCCCTGCAAGAGGTTAATCTAGAATCTTCAAGAAACTCTACTACCCAGCCCTACTGGAGGGTAACTCAGAATGATCATTGATGAACGCCACTACATAGACCTAATAGAGGGTATGTCCAGAATTTTATGGTGATCATGTATGATGGATTCCATCATTTTTTTTCTCCTTAGTGCTTAATTATTGGAATGTCTCACATCATATCTCAAAATCCAAAATGGAGGGAACCGTCACGATCTATAATGAGAAACACTCAAGATAGGCTTTTCACTTTCCTCAATCGGGCACCTAATAAAAAATTTGAATTTCACTACACCATGCTCGAATGGTGGCTTGTAGCACTGAGCCATGAGTATAAATTAAATACTTGATATTGATCTTGAAATTCTACCTAAATTTCATGGTTTTATCATCATAGACGGTTTGTCATTCTAACACCGTATTAGGAAGATAAGTTGCATACAAGATTTTGTAATAATAATAATTTTATTTTTATTCGGTGTTTCATTGACCTGAAGAACAAGTCCAAAAAAGGTATCCAACATCGGTCTTAAAATTACTGTCTCAATTCTAGGATCACATTTTCACTAATGGTTCATCAAATAGATGGCTCAGTTAAAGATATAACCAATATAAGATCACTTAACCATGATTTATATCTCATATCTCATATCTCATATCTTATATCTTATATCTCATATCTCGTATCTCATATCTGATATATTATATCTCATATCTCATATCTTATATCTTATATATCAAATATTATATCTCATATCTCATATCTTGAATGTTATATCTTATATCTAAAACCAACCGATAAAGTATCTATGTTCTGCAATGATTTCAGATCTATTATTTTCTCTCCAAACCATTGTCACATCGTCAATATACCATGAATATGGGGTCCCAATCGAGATCAATGTTGCCAAAGAATGTTGATATGGGACTGTGGGGATCTAACTGGTGAAGAACACAAAGAATTGATGGAGAAAAGCACCATAACCAAAGTTTTAAACATCATCACTAAAGAATTATTTTCCAGTAATTAGGAATGGGGAATCGAGGCTAGAACATTGATTAAAAAATATAAAATTCAGTACTCATGAAAATTCCATAAAAAGATGTAGATCATAGAAGGAATAATGATCTACTCAATCTTTTAATCCAAAAGATTAAAAACACCAAAAGTCGAGTCATACCTCTATTTTGGATTGATTGTTGGAAAAGAATGTTCCCACACAACGATTGGAAAAAGCTAATACATTCATTGAATCTTGATCTGATCATATCTTACGTTCCATCATCATTCATTCTGATTCTCCAAAGGGAGGAGGAATGAACTGTCACCGGTGGAATCCAGAAATTGTGAGGCCAACCTTGTAAAATTTACTTTAAAAATATATTTATAAACATCATTTTAGGTTAAATGAATTTAATTAATTAATTAATTTTATTAAATGAATCCACTTAATGCACCGAAAATGAGTGAGGGGTACAGACGTCCCATGCCAACTCATTTTATGTCACATATAGGGAAAACACCACGTTCTGGAACCAACCGTGGTCTCAAATTTTTGATTCAAAAAAACCATTTAAGTGTTATCCTGTTTTCATTAACTAAACTCATGTGTGTAGTATAAAATATATTTAATATTTTTTTTATAAATTCAATTCTGGGCAAACCAGGCCTCAGACTCACATGAGGTCTCAGTGCCTAGCTCTGCAAATAAAAATATAAACATTTTAATGTCCTACAAAGTAAAAACATGTCTCTAAATCATTCCCTCCTTCACGATTTTCATCATCGAAAAGTAAAACTAGGAAAAACTCAGGATACTGAGAGCAAACTTGGATCTACCACTCCCAAGAACTCTCATGAACATTCACATACTTCCACAACACATGAACCAAAGGGATGATCTATCCATGTATGGTCTGCTCCAACCGGTCCACGATCACCATCAGGTGCTCTTTAAAGGTGTCTGTATCCTCGATGCCCATCTCTTCCTAGTCGATAATGTGCATAGGGTCATGCATGTATCTTCTCAACTAAAACATGTGGAAGACTTCTTACACCCACTCTATCTATGGGGGTAGGGGCGACATGGTAGGAAACCTCACCAACCCTGTGCATGATCTCGAACATCCCGATGAACCTCAGGGATAACTTTCCTCCCTGTCTAAACCTCTGCATTCCAAAACACAAGGAGACTCAGAAGAAAATGTGGTCTCACTACTTGAACTCTAATGGTTTATGATGATAATATATGTAAGACTTCTACTTAATATGGGATAACCTCATCTGATTGCGGATGACCTAGACTTTCTCTATGGTCGCCTGCACCAACTCTAGACCCATAAGAGATGAGTCACCAATCTCTTTCCATCATAAGGGTGACCTATAGGGTCTCCCATACGAGGACTAAAAATGTGCCATAATGGAGGTAGAGTTGTATCTACCATGGTTATGTGATCCACCTAGCTTTAGATGAAGTCTGACATGCAAGCTCTCAACATATCCTCTAGCACCTAGATTGCGTTCTTGATTCTCCTATGATTCTGGGGGTGAAAGGATGTACTCATCCTCAATTGGGTCCCAAATGACTCTTCTAGGCCTCTCCATAATCATTACATAATCCACACATCATGAACATATACAATCATCAATGGAACCCATCGAAGGAAAATGATATACTATATATACAACTTCCCCAAAGTCTCCACCGAGCTCTTCTCCTTGATGGAAATGAAGTGCATAGAATTCATGAGTCAGTCAACTATCACCAATATGGCATATTGCCCCTTAACTATTTGTGGAATCCCTATAACAAAGTCTATGGATATAAAATATCAATTCATCTCTGGGATCCCAAGGGTTTGAAAAAAACCAAACAAAACTTGGTTCTCGACCTTTACTAGCTGATAGGCGAGGCACCGAGAGAAGAAATCAGCTACGATTTATCTCATGTCGAACCACCAATACTACCACTTAAGGTCTTTGTACATATTCCCAACACTAGGATGCTCATATTGGGGAGAAGTGTGGAACTCCCGCATCACCTCCTCCTGCCTCATGAGTGGAACCATTGTTCTCCCTTGGAACAAGATAACATGGTTACATCCTTCAAAATATCAATCTGGTGCATCGATTGTGGATATCTAATCACATAATACCTTAAAGTAGATGTCTCCCATCTGGGAATCTCTCACACACTCAAGGAGAAGAGGATTCAAAACCATTTACTAAAGAAAAACTATACCCTCCTACATAACCATGGTCAGCTACAGTGAAGCTAATTGCTCCGAAACATTATACACTAAACTATCCTTGGAATTACTGCTAATGGAATATA
Organism: Viscum album; assembly: GCA_963277665.1. Lineage (NCBI taxonomy): Eukaryota > Viridiplantae > Streptophyta > Magnoliopsida > Santalales > Viscaceae > Viscum > Viscum album. Next base: position 2,134,725,640 of record OY728148.1, read on the forward strand.
CTATAATGTTGAAGTTCTATAGAGTATATAATATCTCAATGTTATAGTCCGATAGGAGAAATAACTAGTGTCACTATCTCAAGGTTGGGTCTCTCTGAGTGATGATGTACCTAATACTCTAGTGGTCTGAGTAAACCATAAAGAAATCTCCCAGAAGTTAATTTCTCCACATCCTCAGGGAAAAGACTACCACTTATAGCTTATAGTCCTGAGTTTCATAGTTTTACTCATGGGATCTCAATGGCCTTGACAAATTTGTGATAACTCTCTATTGCTGCATCAATATTAAACTGAGACCATATCCCGTGGTATCACAATACACGATGAACTCTATTCCCTCCTCTGGTTGTCTCAACACTTGATCACTCGTCAGTCTCTACCTCAAATCCTCAAAGGCCCAATGGCACTGCTCAGATAAGGTAAACAACTACACTTTCTGCATTAGGGAAGATGTCTACTACAAACCTCCTATAGTACCCTTCCAAGCCATAAAATATTTGTACTTCCTACACATTCTTAGGTGGATTCCAAGATATCACTACTTCAATATTTGCTGAAACCATGGATAAAACTTGTTCTGAAATGATGTTCCCCAGAAAGTAAACTTGATGTATCCATAACTGGAACTTTTAGATCTTTTTGTAATGCTGGTTCCCTCAAAGAAAGTATAGGACCATCCTCAATGATTTTCATGTTCCACCTTTATTACAGAGTAGAAGAGTATTCCATCGATTAATACAATAAAAAACTAGTCCAAGTATCGAAGGAATACATAGTTCATCACAGCCATAAATATGGTGGTGTCATTCATCCCACAAAATGGAATCACTAGAAACTCATAGTGTCCATGGAAACATTGGAATGCTGACTTTGGAATGTCAGCCTCACAAACCCTTAACTGGTGGTAGCTGGATCTATGATCAATCTTCCAAAACCATCTCACGCCTAACAAATAATCAAAGATGTCATCAATTCTCAGCAAGGGGTACTTTTTTTATCATGTCTTGGTTTAGGTTACTATAATCCATGTAATGTCGTAAGCTCCATTCCTCCTTTTTCACAAACAACACTGGAGTTACCCAAGGGGACACATTGGGTTTGATGAAACCTTTCTACTAAAGGACCTCCAATTGAAACCATAGACCCTAAAACTCAGTAGGTTCCATCCGATATGACACAAAATATATATCGACAATCCTATGTTGAAATTCAATGAAAAAATTCATATCCCTCCTCAGATGTAGTCTTACAATGACTTCGGAGTAGATTCACATATAATCCTACACAACCGAAGGAACCCAGATTTATGAAGATCCGACTACACCAAGGGATAGAATTACAAACTAATGGGTGATAATCTACAACCTCTTTCTCTTAAAATTCACTTGTCCTACAAGGGGATATCTATTTTTGGAAAAGAGAATCTTTTTCCATCAATGTAGAGGCATCTGACTTATTAGCAGTGACAATAAATCTGGGATTAGGCCCTGGAAAGCCAATCTATATGCAGGATGATTTCATAAGGTTCCATTGTGATGACCAAGTGGTCCCATGTTAACCTCTATTTTCTAAGAGATATATCACACTTACAATAGATGAAATATACAAAAGAAGTATTCCACATAAGAACTTCAAGATGAAGCTATTGTGCTAGCGCCTCTGATGGGATCTTTAGCTCTCACACCAGGAGTATCAAGAAAAAAAATGACAAACAACTATGTATACTAACATTGAATCAAGAGTAAAAAAATACATAGATCATACCATGAATAATCTCATATGCTACAGGATCATAGAAATCCATAGGATGCAGTTTTTCGCGACCCCAACCGCTAACTCCCTCAGCTTGATATGGGCTGCCTAGTGGTGGTGGTGGAAGGATCTTATATTGAAGTCCACCAACCATAACACCTACTACCTTTCTAACTCCAGCTTTCTAGCATCCATATCAAAGAAAGATCTATGTCACAAGTTCCCACTCATGCTCCCCAACATAGGTGGGGATGTACAAGGGCACAACACCGGCTCGAATATCTTGGCGGAGTCCCTGCTCAAAATTATGTGCTCAAAAGTAGAAATCATAGATAATGTTAAGGGAGAAACACATAGTGTAACATCCCTGGTAAATAATGAGTAAACAATTTTCATATTTATTAATATTTTTGAATTAAATATTAATTTTACTTGAAATGTGATGCTATGATTCGATGGCATACCTGATATGCAATAATGAGTTTCTTTGAAATCTTACGTTGCACACAATGCTGAGTCATACTGAAAAATAATAATATAATATTATTATTTTAAATAGTAGTTAACGCCTATATGTTGTAATGGTGGGAATGAAAAAAACTAACTACTATATGATTATACATGTTTGTTAAATGTTTTTTCATTTATCTAATAAATTTAGAGGCTTAAAATGTGAATGAATCTAATTTTAAGCATAATTTACTTTAAAAAGGTGATTTACAACCTTTTGGTGGTGAAACATATTTAAATATATTTTTGGTCACTTTTATATGTTCTATTTGATAAAATAAATTCTTATTTAGAACCGGGAAATCAAAATTCACTTTGGGTAAAATTTTGGTATTTTTCTGATAAAATTCAGTATTTTGATGAATAGTGAAAATACTGTATTTTAATTCAAAACTTCCTTTTAATATAATATATTTATATGGTTAGGTTATATTTTTAATTATTTTTAAAGTGTAATTAGATTATTTTTTTACCATTTAATCCAATGGTGGTCATTGGAATTAATTTCACTTGGAAATTGTATATAAACAAGTGTCAATCTGTTGATAGTTATTATTTCTTAAAAAACAGCTATTTGTTTTGATAACGAGAATTTATTTTAAATCAATTAATGAAACTTCTATGTTTTTAATTTGGTAAAGTAGAAATCATTTTTAAATTATGAATATCAAATATATCTTAGGATGAATTTTTGGTATTTTTTTGAAAAGCTTCAGTTTTTGATGAATAGTGAAACCACTTTGTAGTAGTTAAAAAAACTAACTATTTCATTTAAAGGAAATTTTACCGCTTCTGTGAATAAAATTTAAAAAATACATCATACATGGTTGTTATTAGTAAGTAAAATGTGGTTCAATAAGATGTAAATATTTTTTTGAATAGTAACCTTTGACTTTTATTTACCGCGATTAAAGGTAAATAGGGTAATTCAAGTTAAAAAGAATATGATAATAATACCAAATTACCTTAACACTTATACTAACCTTATTTTATTAGTAATTTACGACCATGTACATTCTTGGGACTATTTTGGGACCCCATGGAGCCACTTATGAATGATAATGACACTGTATTTTAATTAACTTAAAGTAAAGGCAAAATTGACACAAACAAATATCTTTTAGTAAATAAATTTTTACATGGGGTTATATAAGTCATATTTTCGACTATAAATATTATTTTGAAATATAAATATATTTAATACATCATGGTATTTTTATTATAATTTTTATACATCAAATAAATTAAATTATATATGACACAATAATGATACAATATTTACCTCATTAATAAATGATGTAAATAAATAAGATTCTAAATATTAAATCAATACCCAAAACCGATACAATTATTATTGGATGATTTTATTTCGAACATGAGTAATTTTATATTCGAATGTAACTAGTTTTGTACCTTTAGAAACCTAATATCATTATATAATAACATAATATTTTCAGACTTTCCTAAATAGGACCTCCTCCCGTTATAAAAGGACACCACTTCTAACCCATTACTCACACCTCTCAAGCCCCTTTTATTGTCCAACCCTGCCCAAATAATCTCTCAAGTTCCCCCTCTTACTCCAAGAAGCCTTACCTTAGGTAGAAGGCACTTCAATAAGTCCTTTTGGTTCAAACAAAATGAAGTTACCTAAATTAAATGTACCAGTTTCTCTTAAATTATTTGGTTTTATTTTAATTCTCCCACCCCCTAAAATCTTTTTATTCCTTTATTTTATAACAAAAACAGTATCCTCAATATACTAGGATTCTTTTAAAATAAGGTTTCAAACTACACTTACACACACCTCCATTTAATGGGTGAAGAACATACTGTTTCTGTGGATAGCAAACTAACGCCTCACGAAAAGACTATTATTCGATTATCTCCTACCACCTAACATGGTAGCTATTAAGATGGAAATGTATTTATATTTGATTTATATTATGTTTATGTTTTTTTTATGATTCTGTATTATTCATTTATATCATACCTTTATGGTTTCCATTAGGGGTAAACACGATAATTTCATTTGAGAAAGTGCAGACTATCTCCCCCTCAAAGTGATATGATTCATTCATGACATACATGGAACGTATAAAAGATGTAGTTAATGATATTATGTAACCTAAATGTCATATGATATTATATTGGAATTATAATATACCAATTTATCATTATGTTCTCATTCCTTTAAATATAAAATAGAAATGAAAGTAGCGTTCATGCGTACGTACAACTTACCGTCTCCATGAACGATGCGTTTCATTTCTTAAATAAAAATGATATGGAATATTATAAATACATATATAATGGATATATATAATTTATATGATATATAAAACATGAATATCATTCTGGATATAATGGAATTTTGACCACATGGACAAATTTTAATTATAACAAGTTCATTTTTGACTCAAGTTCCAAACATCGATAAAATATCCAATATGAAATCAAATAATTAACTAGTTGTTATAGAAAGATAATAAGTGATATAAAATGAATAATAATCTTTAATTTTTTTTAATGAAGTATATATTAACTTATGTTTATTATTCAGGAAGAACACAGAACATACGATTCAAGTAGGACATGAGGTAAGGGGATTTCTTGTCTCACTTTTAATTCCGTGATATTTCCATTGTTCGCCACTTATTTATTGCATGTGGTGTAATGTATAATTACATTGATATATATTATCATGATTATATTTATATTCATGGTATTGTGTGATTCATTTGGTGGTCATTATCTTTTGGTCATACGACTCGATTGATTACAACGAGGTAAGGGGTTTTCATCTCACTTTTTATTCCCGTGAGATTCATGATATATTTGTCACTATTTACTTTGAGTGGTGTATGTAATGCCCATGATTATACTCTTTGTGTAATATACTTTCATTTATATGTATTTACATCTAAATTTTATGGTCATTCTTTCATGTGGCATATGTTTTGTAAGTTACCAAATCGGTAAGGGAACCTTTCACCCTCCTCTTTTTAAAAGACTTATTTTTGTTATGTCTTTTAATTTACATACTATTATGTTGGGATATGTTATTATATATCCTTATTGATGTAAATTTTATGTCAAAGTGATGAGATACCCTTTTTATCTCATCAACAGATTTTTTAAATTTTAAAGTGACGCTGTTAGGCTTTTGAATATTTCCAAGGGAACTTCCTAACCCAATTTCAATTCTTTGGGTTAATCTTGTACTTCTTGAATATTTCATCCTATGAATATGTGTGAATGAACTCTAATTGTTTTACACATAATATCAACTTCTATTGGGTGTTTTTATATTTTTAACACATAATTATGTGATTGATTTATCCTTAATTTAAGGATACCATCTTTATAAGGGATTTCATCTCAATTTACATTTCCTTTGAGACTTCATTGTTGTTATGAACCAATTATCTCTAATATGGTGTATATACTGCCCTTTGTTGTCATGAACCAGGTCGGGTCGCCATACGACCCGACGCCCAACCCAATCCGCGAAAATGACCAAGAGGAATTCCTGATCCTCCCGGGCTGGCGACAAGCGCCAGGGCATCAACATGGAAAGTGAGAACGACTTCGCCCAATGAAAATAAATAAAACAGCGGAAAAGTAGAAGAACACAAAGTAAATAAATGACACTAAAAAGAAAGAACGACCATCAGGACTCACTAACCTGGTCTTGACCAAAACTCCTCACGACTCTGAGAGTCTCTCTCCAGTCCACAACCAACTCTCGCCCATGGCGAGCAAGCTCAAACCAAACCTGTGGCAAAACTAAAAACAGGAAAAACACTATAGGCATGAGTATTAAAACTCAGGTTGTAGGCCTGACTAATTCTATTCTCAATACACACACCATTAAATAAATAATTCATTAATTCTATGTTTTATCTAAATGATATAAAATATCAGTTTCCACACATACTTTCATTTCTAAAATAAGTAACGGTCCATTGCCCTTTTTAGGAATAGGTTCATTTCATCTTAAAACATTTTTGCGAACAATTTAGAAATCCAAATTTTAGTTGTTAGTAAAAAGGGAAAACCACACACAACACACAACACACACTAAGGGCAATAGAGAAAGTGGAACATAGGGGCCAGCAACCGAACTAGACCTCTCAATCGTCCGCCACATACAAACAACCACAAAAGAAAACATGGGTCAAACCTAGGAGATCATTAACTATCTAGAACATACCATACATGTGACTCATACTGAAATAATTCTCTAACTCGATGACATCATAATTCCCTAACACCCGGCATAGTCGAACATGGAATAACTGAGGGGCCCAATCCCCAGAGCAGTAATAACTCGGTATTCCACTAATATAGGGCCACTAGCTAGTGCATAATCTAAACTAGTGCAACAATCGTTCTTAGAAGATTCACTCACTATAACAGATTCCCATGTCAACACAAGAAATAAAAATGGGGTGCGCCCACAATGTAAATTAATCAGTCACGATGCACAAACATCACATACAGCTCATGCAATCAACACACACCAAATATCACCCCTGAGTGGGTTTTCCAAAATAATCTATTTTATTAAATTTCCAAATGGGCCTTCACCAATTTTAAAGAAAGACCTCATTTCTTGAGAAAACCCAAAACACTTGTTCAAAAGAAATCATTTATCATTAAAACTAGAACTACATTAGAAATTTCTGGAGTTATATTTAAAGGCCATACATGCATTCTTTCAATACTCGATGTCCGCTCTTCAGGAAAATGTTTCAAGTGTCATGTATAAAATAAACGGCTCTTTTACATCAAATACTCATTTAGAAATTAATTATCTTATATTATTTATCATTCATTAATATTTAATATAACAAAAATAAATTAATAAATTCTAAATATAAAGGTAAGTGCATTGGGGGACCTATCTTGACTCGCTGCACGATCGAGATGACACGACTCGCTTCACACTTGTGCATAAGCATGCTCAACCCGATAAATGCAGTGTCATGGACATTCATTGACGACACTCTGCAACAACCACAAGACTTTAAATGCCAAAAAACTTTACCCTATTAGATTAAAAAAATTAACCCTTAATAATTATTTATTAAAACATTTGAAAAATTTTATAAATAAAATTTCAAAGACCATTTCCATGAATAAACAAAACACTAGAAAATTTATTAAACAGTTTTCAAAATATTTCTCATGACTTTAAATGCCAAAAACATCACTCAAAACATCCTTTTAAAACCAAACAAACCTTGGCACAACACCAAACCACCTTTCAAACATGTTTCACAACAATAATATAATTTAATAAACCATAAATAAATGTTTATAAAACAAATTTCAGGAAGTGATACTTGGATTTACCAAAAAAACTCATTCACTTGCTTTATGACCAAACACGCCCCAAAAACATAACAAAAAGGAATCTCCAACCCCTTTAATAATTAATAAACTAGTTTCACAATTTACAAAACACCAAATAATAATGCAATATGAGTTTTCATCCAAGACGCACCACAATTCACATAAACATGCCACTCTAAAAATCAAATGCATAACAAACATGCATAAAAACTAATTCCACACCAACCAAGCTAATCAATAAACAAGATAGTTTAACTAAATGAGAAAATTAATCCATCAAACAAAAATTATACGCTAAAATAGTAACCTCGATATAGACCAATCACTGCAAAATTCATGCACAATGTTCACCGCACTTGAATCACACTACAACCAAACTCAGATAAGTCCTAATTCAAGAATGAGACCAACATATGATAATAGGACCATAAAAAAACATGGAACCCTAACCTGAAAATCCCCAAATCAAAAAAACAAACCGACGAAGGGAAAATGAACCTGTGGAGAAGGTGAGGATGGCAAACCGGGCAAGGGGAAGGGAGGTCGGGGGTGCGTCGAGCCGGAAAATTGGTCGGAAGGGATGGGCGGCACGGGTCCGACTGTGCAAGGCAGTGAGGGCAATGCGGGGAGCTCGAGGCGAGGCGGGTTACATGGCCGACCAAAGAGGGAGGAGAAGGGCAGTGTGCGGTGCGGCCTGCCGGAGAGGGGAAGAGGAGGGCAGTCCGGTGAAGGGAGGAGGAGAGGAGCACAGTTAGGGTTAGGGGGAGGTGCGCTGCGCAAACAAGAGGGGGGGAAGAGGGTCCGCATGATGCCAGGGAGAGAAATAAGGGGTAGTAAAGAAGGGATGAAAAAAATTGAGAAATAAATAAAAAATAAGAAATAAATAAATAATAATGACAAATATAAAAGAGAAATGAAACTTAAGAAAAACTCAAACTAACATATTCATAATCATATTAATAATAGTAACCTAAATGTAAGTTAATTATTTTATAATTGTAAGGTTAATTTTAATATTAACGACCAAATCAAAATATTTTCTGAAAAATAATAATAATTATAATCTTAATCTAATTAAAATATTAACTTATGTAATGATAATACGAATAATAAAATTAAAATAATAATACCAACCAAAATAATAGCACCATTCTTGATTGAGGTTGGACACTGTGCATGGTCGCGTGGGCAGCGTGCACCCGATTGTGTGCTCGTTGAATAATAAATTTAATAACGATAAAACAATCTCTTATTAAGGACAGGAACCGACTAGAGTCGCGGGCATAATAGAAAACCACTATAAAACCCATTATTTTTTTTTAAAAAAGGAACTGATTCAAACCGCCACTTAAGAGAGAGACCTAGAATAATTAAATTAAGATGATGCATTGGTCGGGGTGCGACAATTATCCCCACCATGACACTTTCTGCCCCCAGAAAGTCCCAAAAGACTAGGTCAACCAAGGGTTCCAAGACAGACCATGAAGACACCTAAAACAAAACCTCAATCGCCCGTTGACCTAGTATTTAAAATGTCCATGACCTGGAATGCCAAATATCCTGAAATCAAAATCACGAAGAATACCCACCAACAATAAGGAATTCACCTCCAAACACAACTACAACATGGAACACCCCGACCCCTAACATAGGGATCACTAGGGCTGCTTGAGATCTCCATGAACGCTCGTCAAGATACCCACTACACAAGATATTCAATTAGCATGGTCGAGGTCAGGTAGAGCATAAGTAAGGGGTTTCCCTTCCAAGTGCACTGTGAAAACATAGTCTTCCATGTGCTCGCCTTATGGTGGTATCCCAACCATATTAGGGTTCCCGTCAAACATTGGTTCTTCAGAACAAAACAACTCACCAGTATAGAAAAACATCTAACACTAGCTTGGACATCAAAGCTATCTACGATAAACCAACTAACACAAGAGGAGACATCGGTAAAACCTGAGGTGGGTCTCTCCACCATTTAAAATTTCCTAACACCACGGAACCCGCACGAGCATTCCATGTTTACTTTGAGAAATACAGATGGAACTCTCCATCATGAACCCACCAACATGGGCCATCCTGCACATATGACTCCTACCCTGGCCAATACTTCACCACATGAGATAGTATAGATAACAGAAAACCATAACCATAAGGAAAATCAGACTGGTTCGTGGCAACTACACAAGATATAAGTATCTCCAAAACGAGTACAATTTTGATCCATAACCAACCACAAAAAAGTTCACAGAGAACACCCGCCAACTTTACAAGAATACAGATTTTTCCAAACCTATTTACGGTCGAAGAGGAACTCCCACAACTAATAATGCAACAAGGATACATGGCCTTTGTACCCATCACAACAAAAATTAATCCTTCAGAGATGATACTGCAATAAGGAAATTTAATCTTTCCCCATACCGTACCTGCGAACTTAAGTCGGATCGTGCTCATCTCACATCCATTGAGTTTTGACTACGCGCAAGCTTCACCCCGAGACTTAGGGTAGGGCCCTGATGTCTGAAGCATCTACCACCTCACAGTCATAAGTTGACCACCTCTGAATGGAACTTCCTCAACTGGAAAAGCAACCTGAATACTTATCCTTGTGTCCCGAGTGGCCACTCATTCAACATACCAACTAAGAATTTCAGCGAACGACTTAGGGTGTCCGACTGACCACACTAGAAGTAAGAGATTGAGTGGTATGTCAAACACGCGATGCAAACTGATGAGAGGGGAACTCCAAGAACAAGTCTATTTGGTTCACACTCTTCATCGGATGAGGAACCCGCACTTACCAAAATATGGATGAGACCAACAACTATTACGAACTATAAGCTGATTGTTCCACACAACCATTAGAGAACATGAAACCATCTCATCAGAAATGTCAAACACACCTCCTTCTCTGCCTGTTGACTCTTCGAGCACCTACGAGATCCACCACTTCTTCTCACCTTTACTTCTTTAGGTACGACCGTGGGGTGAGGCTGGTCTTGAGGATCTCTCACGACATCCTCATTTGCAATGAAAACGGAATGATCACTATTTGATAGTGTAGTCCCGCTCCACCAGACATACTCGAGAAAACTTGCACCCACACAACTTTTGGAGTTCCACAAAAACTGGAGACACTTAAAACTTTCCAAACATAGCCACTCCACTGGGAGTCTAGGCTAAGCCAAGAATTGAGAGACCTACTAGAAACCCATTGGAACTTTCTATGAGACATATCCCAAACAAGAAACACAAAACAACCTTCCAAAAATCCAAACACATCACAAAAAAACACCCACATTCCAGAAACCAATCCAATAATGCCAATTTAAAACATCAATTCATTTTCAAATAAAAACAATAACCTAAAAAACCAAGAACAGTACATTAAAACCCAATAACTCTTTTGAACTCATCGCTTTCACTCCAGACTCAAAACCATTTTCCAATTCCAAAACCATTTAATCAGATAAACCCGTTTGAGAGAAAACTCTACTTTTAAGGAAACAAGATACAACTTTTAAAATCAATCACTCGCCACTAACATTCCTGGATGCCTCACAGATTTTCATTTCTGTGCCACCCAGGCACCCATCCACACAATCCACCGACTATCCATTAATCACTTCCACATGCACATGCAATCACCCATAAGAATACCACTGGAAAAGAAACAAGGCTCTTTCTCTTTCAGAACAAAACATTACCAATATTCCAAAAATACTTTTTTTTCCAAACCATTTAAAAAATTCAAGACATATTTCCAAAATTATTTTCATTTATAAAACAACCAAAAACATCCTTTTAGAAATTCAAATTCGACAAATCAACACCAAAGTCCAAAAACAAGGACTAAGAGAAACGCACCCCAAAACATCATATCAATCGCACACCAAAATAAAATATGAGCAGCACCAAAGTCTGCTTCCCTTTTTAAAATAAAAAAATATCATTCCAATCTCAAAACTAAAGAAACACATCAAAAACATTAAAGCACCTAGACAAAGGACTAGTGGTCACACCTAACCCGACTACATGTTTTAGCAGACCATGCCCTAGGCAAGCACCAACCACTAGGAGTGTCGAACCGTACTCTTGGGCATCACATGGGTCGCTACTCAATGTGAGACGGTGCATAGTACCAATTTACTCTTATTTTCATCCCCATCCACATAGAGCAAATCCAAATAATTAAATCCTGAACTACCCCTGGTTACTCGAGGATCAGAACGAGCAAGAGTTCACGACACTCTTTCCACACCTACTAATCGAGTACTAAAAATCCAATCTCCGATCTACCATACACCCCAAATATCAAGAACAAAACCCTGCCTTTGATACCATTTTGACATGAACCAGGTCGGGTCGCTATTCGACCCGACACCCAACCCGATCTGTGGCAAGGCCCGAGAGGCGTTTCCGATCCTCCCGGGCTGGTGAAAAGTGCCAGGGAATCAACCAGGAAAGTGGGAACGATTTTTCCCAATGAAAATAAATAAAACAGTTGAAAAGTAGAAGAACACAAAGTAAATAAATGACATTGAAAATAAAAAACAACCAACAAGACACATTAACCTAGCCTCGACCAAAACTTCTGGTGACTCTGAGAGTCACTCACCAGTCCACAACCAACTCTCGCCCATGGCAAGCAAGCTCGAACCAAACCTGCAGAAAAACTAAAAACAGGAAAAACACTATAGGCATGATTATTAAAACTCAGTAGGTAGGCCCAAATAATTCTATTCCCAATGAACATACCATTTAATAAAGAATTCATTAATTCCAGGTTTGAACTAAATGATATAAAATATCAGTTTCCACACATAATTTCATTTCTAAAATAAGTAACGGTCCATTTCCTTTTTTAGGATAAAAACAAGTTCAACGTTTGAAAGGAACAGGTGCATTGCATCTTAAAACATTTTTGCGATCAAGTTAGAAATCCAAATTTTAGTTGTTAGTAAAAAAGGGAAAACCACACAAAACACAGAACACACACTAAGGGAAATGGAGAAAGTGGCACACATGGGCCAGCAACCGAACTAGACATCTCAATCGTCTGCCACATACAAAGAAACACAAAAGAAAACATGGGTCAAACCTAGACGATCGTGAACAATCCAGAACATACCATACATGTAACTCATCCTGGAATCATGCTCTAACTCGATGAGGTCATAACTACCTAATTCTAGGCATAGCCATACATGGAATAACCACGAGGCCCAATCCCCATAGCAGCAATAACTCAGTATTCCCCTGCTATGGGGCCACTAGCCAGTGTGTAATCTAAACTAGTGCAGAAATCGTTCTCAGAAGATTCACTCACTATGCCAAATTTCCATGTCAACACAAGAAATAAAAAGGGGGTGCGTCCACAATATAAATTAATTAGTCATGATGCACAAACATCACATATAGCTCACGCAATCAACGCACACCAAAGATCGCCCCCCCGAGTGGGTTTTCCAAAATAATCTATTTTATTAAAGTGCCAAACGGGCCCTCACCAATTTTAAAGAAAGACCTCATTTCTCAAGAAAAACCAAAACACTTGTTAAAAAGAAATCATTTATGTTTATAACTAAAAAATCATTTGAAATTCCTTGAACTATGCTTAATGGCCAAACAAGAATTCTTTCAAAACTGGGTGTCCGCTCATTAAGAAAATGTTTCAAGTGTCATGTATAAAATAAACGTCTCTTTTCCACCAAATAATCATTTATAAATTAATTATGTTATATTATTTATCATTCATTAAAAATTAATAAAAAAATAAGCAATTAATAAATTCTAAATATAATGGCAAGTGTAGTGGGGGACTTACCTCAACTCGCCGCTCAATCGAGAGGGAACAACTTTCTTCGCACTTTCACATAAGCATGCACAACCCGATAAATGATGTGTCATGGACTCACGTTGACGACACGCTACAACAACCGCAAGTCATTAAATTCCAAAAAACATTACCTGATTCGATTAATTTTTTTTTCATCCATAATATTTTTTTAATAAATCATTTTGAAAATTTTAAAAATAAAATTTTAAAGACCATTTCCACAGATAAACAAAACACTAGAAAATTTATTAAACAGTTTTCAAAATATTTCACATGACTTTAAATGCCAAAAACATCACTCAAAACATCCTTTTAAAACCAAACGCACCTTGGAACAACTCCAAACCACCTTTCAGACATGTTTTTCAACATTAATATAATTTAATAAACCATAAATAAAAGTTTATAAAACAACTGTCAGGAAGTGACACTTGGATTTACCAACAAAACTCATTCAAAAATATTCTTTATGACCAAACATGCTCCAAAAACATATCAAAAAAGAATCTTAAACCCCTTTAATAATTAAAAAACCAGTTTCATAATTTCTAAAACACCAAATAATAATGCAATATGAGTTTTCATCCAAGATGCACCACAATTCACATGAACATGCCACTCTAAAAATCAAATGCCTAACAAACACACATAAAAACTAATTCTGTACCAACCAAAATAATCAATGAAAAAGATATATTAACTAAATGAGAAAATTAATCCATCAAACAAAAACTATATACAAAACACTAACCTTGATATAGACCATCACCGCAAAATTCATGCACAATGTTCACCGCACTTCAATCGCACTACAACCAAACTCAAATAAGTCCTAATTCAAGAATCAGACCAACATATCACAATAGGACCATAAAAAAACAAGGAAACCTAACCTAAAAATCTCAAAATCCCTAAAACAACCCAACTAAGGGCAAACACACCTGTGATGAAGGTTCGGATGGAAAACCAGGCAAGGGGAAGGGAGGTCGGGGGTGCGTCACGCTAGAAAATCGGCCGGAAGGGAGAGGCGGTGCGGGTCCGGCTATGCGATGGAGCGGGGGAGACGCATGGGAGCTCGAGGCGAGGCGGGATGCATAACTGACGAGAGAGGGAGGAGAAGGGTGGTGTGCGGTGAGGCCTGCTGTAGAGGGGAAGTAGAGGGCGGTCCGATGAAGGGAGGAGGAGAAAAGCATGATTAGGGTTAGGGGGAGGTGCGCTGCGCAAATAGGAGGGGGGGGGGTGAAGAGGGTCCACGCGAAGCCAAGGAGAGAAATAAGGGGGTTGGAAAAAAGGGAGGAAAAAAATAGAGAAATAAATGAAAAAATAGAATAAATAAATAAATAATAATGAAAAATAAAAAAAATGAAACTTAAGAAAAACTCAAACTAACCTATACATAATCATATTAATAAAGGTAAAAAAAATGTAAGTTAATTATTTTATAATTGTAAGGTTAATTTTAATATTAAGAACCAAATAAAAATATATACTAAAGAAAATAATTATAATCCTAGTCTAATTAAAATATTAAATTAAGTAATGATAATACAAATTATAAAATTAAAATAATAAGACCAACCAAAATAATAACACCATTCTTGATTGAGGTTGGACACTGTGCATGGTCGTGTTGGCGGCGTGCGCCCGATTGTGTGCCCATTTAATAATAAATTTAATAATGATAAAATAGTCTCTTATTAAGGATGGGAACTGAGAAGAGTTGCGGACACAACAGCGCACCTCTATAAAAACCTTTTTTTTTTAAAAAAGGATCTGATTCAAACAGCCGCTCAAGAGTGAGACCTAAAATAATTAAATTAAGATGAAGCGTCGGTCGGGGTGTGACATGTTTCATATTATATCAAAAATCCCTTTATTCTCCTGATATTACAAAGTTCAGATTAAATGTTATTCCTCAATTATTTGTATTCAAGAGTCTCTTATTTTTTTAAAAACTCTGTAACTAAAATATCATTTTAAATGTTTTAAAGATTTATTATTCTAAATCATTATATTTAATGTACATTTTTTAATAATAGTTTTGAGTTTTTATTTATATGGATATTAATTTTTTAAAATTACAATTCCATTAAAAGCTTCAAAGAGGAATGGGACACTTTGATTCAAAAATCTCTTTTTAAATGGTTTATGAAAATTGAATGATTATCTAAATATCTTGAAATTACTTCTTGTGATTTCAAATGATATATTATTAGTGAAATGTTTATATTTGGAATATTTTATGTGTTATGATGGTACTTGGACATTTTATAGGTGGTTATGTGATAAACCATATGACGTCTGGTGCCATGATAAACCACGATGGGTGGTTACATTATAACCTCCAATGCATTGGGTATAGAAGCTAGCCGTATGGCTATTACATTTAGTTATATTTGGGGAGGTCGACCGTATGGTTATTCCACTTAAGAATGTTTATGTCCCAAGTTACCTTTATATGTTATGTGTTATTTATATGGGTTTTATGGTAATATATTGGTTACAAAAGGGTAATCAATGATCTTTTATTTAGTGAGGAGTATTTACTACATCATAAAGGGGAAAAGTATAACTTATGATAAAGTATACATGGCTTACTTGTTGTTTTGAAAATCTAACAGTTTTCCTTCTTTGTGTATCCCTTACTGAGATTTTTATGCTCATCCCAGGTTTTTGAAATGTTTTTATTAGGATAAAAAGTAGAATAGGGTAAAGGATGGGATCAAGGAAAATTCATGTAGTCTAAAACCTGGAACTAGACATGTTTCCTTTGTTCATGAGTTTTTATTTTATGAAAAAAGTGAAAACTGAGTAGAAGTATCTACTTCGTAATTTTTGATATGTAATGTAATTGTTATGCATAATTCTCTGAAAATATAACCCTGATAAGATCCTTAATTTGAATTATTCATTCAATTCAAGATTATGTAATGTTTAATTCTGGTTCCTAATAGTTGGTATCAAAGGTCGGTTTAGATAACTTTAGAGGTTAGGGTGTTATCTAAGTATAAGTTACATAACCATAATTGTTAGCATATTAAAAAGAGTTGTAGTTATTTTGAATGAGTTTAAGATAACATGAATAATCATTTACCCTCCCAATAAGATATTATATGATGATTTTACTGATATACTCACACTGACCTTTTTGGTTTCAGTAAATGGATGGATCTAGAAGGAACCAATGTAACAGTGGATGTGAAGAAAACTGTGACAGTTTTCTGAACGAGAAACTGAATAAAATGAGAGCTACAGTGATACCTATTGTGGTTATTCTCAACAGAATATTTGGAGTCATGATTGACAACCTGAACCTTGGTGATTTTTATAAGGCATCGTATATTCAAGAAACAAATCCATACAGAATTTTAGGTAATAATCATAAAGGTAAGTATGTTCAAAAACCTATGTGTCAAGGACATGGAAAGAAACACCTAAGAAAATGATTCAAAGGGAAGAGACGATGCTATAGATGTGGTAATGAAGGTCATAAAGCAAGGACCATCAATGGAAAAAGGAAGCATCCAGTTGATTCTAGAAAAGGGAAAGAAGTTCTTTATGAGGGATCAATTGAATGTTTTAAATGTGGTGTGCATGGTAATTATACAAACAGATGTCCTACGAAGATGTTTTGGGAATGGGATCACCAAGATCGTACAAATATATGTTTAACAGTACCTAGTTCCATTCCAATTGGGGATGAAGAAACTGACAATGACCAATTAAAGGTATGGATTATTTCTTAACATATATTTTGACATTATTGAATCTTAGGATATGATTCATGATTTTGTTTTTACGAAAGAAGTATTTCAGAATAAGTTGGTAAAGAATGGTTAATGGATTATGAATAATGTTGAATGAGTAAGAAGTCAACATATAAGGGATTCAAGAGTTATGCTAGATTTTAGGATGGGGAAATGCTTACAAGTATTAAGGCTCTTTTGATGATGAGATTACATTAGAATACTTTTTATAGTATGTGTAACCCTAAAGTTTGATATATGAAAATTTTATTCAAGGAATAATTATCATTTCTTTTGTAGATATAGTTATAAAGAACCATTTGGGTTTATATGATCCTTGAATTTGAGGTAATTACAGGATAATACTTTTTGGGATAAAAAATGAAAGTTATTAGATAACCATTGTAGTTAAAATATGTTATTGTTATTTTTGATGAATTTATCTCTTTTTGGAAATGTTATAAAATTATATAGTTTTTGAAAAATGACAACACGTAGACCGCATGACAACCCATCGCGTTGGACAAAGCTGCAGGAATCGAACCCACAACCAAAGTGCGACTAGGATTTATCGCCTACCACTAGACTATGTGAATCCATTTGTTAGTATGAGTAATTATTTTTAGTTAGATGATCTTACAAATAAGTTTATTTTGGGTTATTTATAGAAATTATTAACCTATCATAGAGAATATGTGATTAGGTTAATTTCACTCTAGTAGGAGACATTAAAAGTAGTCGATGTTATTTGGAGATAAATGTTAAGATTTACTATGGAAGACTGTGGGATTAAATTCTTTTGAGTTTTGGTTTTCAATGTTAGTTTGGATTATATTGAATAATTTCAAGGAATGTTGTTTATTGAATGGTCTTTGTTAAACTTAGGGTACTGTTTGTTGAATTTTGGAGATTAGGAATAGTATATCTTTTTATAAAGAGTTATCCTTTTTGGGGATTATCTGATCTTGTACTAAATTTTTTGGTTGTGGTTAAGGCTTAAATGCATGGGAAATAAATAGTTCATCTTGTGTGGATTCTGTGATTCTCTCAATGTTGATTATAGAACTTTTAATGAGAAAAATTAATCCTGAATACTCATCGTTTGGAGAAAATATGAGTTTGTGTTAGAAAGCTAGTAAAGGATGAAAGTCTATATGACAAGTATGTATGTTTCCTTATGTTTTTAGTTAAGCTCATAAATAAATTCCACAACCTTATGAAAAGTAATTTAAAACAAAAAAAAATTAACGGTTATCTTTTACTACTAGGGAATCAAAGACTGTTTAACCCATCACAAGTTTGTGATTTTCTGGTGGTTAACTTTCTTCTAACTATGTTTTCTATCACACTCCATCAGAACATGATGGTTTGTTTTCTCTTCCATATCCATGTTTTCCTAATTGGAATCCTAGTATGGGATTATCTCAAGTAACCTTTGTACTTATTTTTCATTATTTTTAAAGTGATATATTTATTGACTCTTTTTATAATGCGGGACTTTCAATTAAGTTTCCAAGCCCAGTTTTAAATTTACGAGAACGCAATTTCCAAAAGGGGGGAAGGATGTAACATCCCAGGTAAATAATGAGTAATACATTTTCATATTTATTAATATTTGTGAATTAAATATTAATTTTACTTTAAAGTGGACGCTATGATTCGATGGCATACCCAATACACAACAATGGGTTTATTTGAAATCATACGTTGCACACAATGCTGAGTCATAATGAAAAATAATTATATAACATTATTATTATAAATAGTAGTTAACGACTAGACGTTGTAATGGAGGGAATGAAAAAAAATAACTACAATATGATTATTCATGTTTTTTAAATGTGTTTACATTTATCTAATAAAAGTTAGAGGCTTAAAATGTGAATGAATCTAATTTTATGCATAATTTACTTTAAAAGGTCGGTTTACCACATTTTGGTTAAAAAACCTCTTTAAATCTTGTTTTGGTCACTTTTATATCTTCTTTTTGATAAATAAAAATCTTATTTATAACCGGGACATGAAAATTCACTTTGGGTAATTTTTTTGAATTTTTCTGATAAAATTCAGTTTTTGATGAATAGTGAGAATACTATATTTTAATTCAAAACTGACATTTAATATAATTTATTTATATGGTTAGATTATTTTATTAATTGGTTTTAAAGTGTAATTAGATTATATTTTTACCATTTAATCCAATGGTGGTCAATGGAATTAATTTCACATTGAAATTGGACATAAACAAGTGTCAATCTTTGATAGTTATTGTTTCTTAAAAACACGCTATTTGTTTTGTAAATGGGAATTAATTTTAAATTAATTAATGAAACTTATATGTTTAAAATTTTGTAAAATATACTTCATTTTTTATTTCAGAATATAAAATATAGATTAGGCTGAATTTTTGGTATTTTTCTGAAAAGCTTCAATTTTTGATGAATAGTGAAACCACTTAGTAATAGTTAAAAAAATGACTTTTTCAATTGAATTAAATTTTACCGCTTCTGTGAATTGAATTTAAAAAATCCAACATACATGTTTGTTATTAGTAAGTAAAAGTTTGGTCAATAAGATGAAAACAACTTTGGTTGAATAGTAAATTTTGACTTTTATTTACCACGGTTAAAGGTAAATAGGGTAATTCAATGTAAGAAGAATATGATAATAATATCAAATTACCTTAACATTTGTCTTAACCTTATTTTATGAGTGATTAACGATCCTTGGAATCCTTGGGTTCATCTTGGGACCCCATGAATCCACTTATGAATGATAATGACACTTTATTTTAATTAACTTAAAGTAATGTCAAAATTGACATAAACAAATATCTTTCAGTAAATAATTTTTTACATGGGTTTATATAAGTCATATTTTTGACTATAATTATTATTTGGAAAGCTAAAAATATTTAATACATCATGATATTTTTATTATAATTGTTTGACATCAAATAAATTAAATTATATATGACACGATAATGAAGCAGTATTTTCCTCATTAATAAATTATTTAAATAATTAAGATTATAAATACTAAAAAAATATCCAAAACCTGTCCAATTATTATTGGAAGATTTTATTTCAACCATGAGTCATCTTATATTCAACTTTAATTAGTTTTGGACCTTTATAAACCGAATATCATTATATAATAAAATAATATTTTCACACTTTCCTATAGAGCCCCTCCCCCCTTATAAAAGAACACCACTTATAAACCATTCCTCGCACATCTAAAGCCCCTTGGCTCCTCCAACCCCTACCCAAATAATCTCTCAATATACCCCTCTTCCTCATATAATCCTTACCTTAGTAATGAGGCACTTCAAGAAGTATTTTTGGTTCAAACCAATGAAAGTTACCCAAATTAAAGGTAATGGTTTCTCTTAAATTATTTTGTTTTATTTTGTTTTATTTTACATCTCCACCCCCTAAAATATTTTTATTCATTTATTTTATAAAAAAACCTGTATCCTCAATATACTAGGATATTGTTATAACAATTATTCGATCAAAACTTACACACACCTCCATCTAATGGGTGAAGAACATACTTTTTCTGTGGACGGAAAATTAACACCTCACGAAATGATGATTGTTTGATTATCTCCTACTGCCTAACATGGTGGCCATTAAGATGGAAATATCTTTATATTTGATGTATATTATGTTTTTTTTCTTTATTCGTTTTTATTATTCATTTATAACATACCATTATGGTTTCCATTATGGGTAAACATGATAATTTCATTTGAGGAAGTGCAGACTATCGCCCCCTCAAGGTGATATGATTCGTTCATGATATACATGGAACGTATACAGGATGGAGTTAATGAAATTATGTAACATAAATATCATATGATATTATATTTTAATTATAAAATACTGATGTATCATTAATTTTTCATTCCTTTAAATATAAAATAGAAATGAAAGTAGCATTCATACGTACGTACGGCCTACCGTCTCCATGAACGGTGCGTTTCATTTCTTAAATACAAATGATATGGAATATTATAAATACATATACACTGGTTATATATGATATATATTATATATAAAACATTTATATCATTCTGTAGATAATGTAATTCTGACCAAATGGACAAATTGTAATTATAACAAGTTCATTTTTGACTCAAGTTCCGAACATCGATAAAATATCCAATATGAACTCAAATAATTAACTGGTATTTATAGAAAGATAATAAGTGATATAAAATGAATAATAAACATTAAAAAATTTCTTCCTTAATTATATATTAACATAATTTTATTATCCAGGAAGAACACAGAACATACGAGTCACGTAGGACATGAAGTAAGGGGATTTTTTTATCTCACTTTAAATTCTGTGAGATTTCCATTGTTTGCCACTAATTTTTTTCATGTGGTGTAATGTATAATGAAATTGATATATATTATCATTATCATATTTATATTCATGGTATTTTGTGATTCATTTGGTGGTTATTATATTTTCTTCTTACAGATCGATTGATTACAACGATGTAAGGGGTTTTTATCTCACTTTTTATTCCCGTGAGATTCATGCTATATTTGTCACTATTTCCTGTGAGTGGTGTATGTAATGCCCATGATTATACTATTTCTGTAATATAATTTCATTTATGGGTATTTATATCTACATTTTATGGACCTTCTTTCATGTGGCATATGTTTTGTAACTTACCAAATCGGTAAGGGAACCTTTCACCCTCTTCTTGTTAAATGACTTATTTTTGTTATATCTTTTAATTTACATATTATTATGTTGGGATATGTTATTATATAACCTTATTTATGTAAATTTTAGGTCCAATTGATGAGATAAAATTTTTATCTCATCAACGCATTTTCTTAATTTTAATGTGACGCAGTTAGGCTTTCGAATTTTTGCAAGGGAAATTGTTAACTCAATTTCAATTCATTGGGTTAAACTTGTACTTCTTGAATGTGTAGTCCTATGAATATGTGTGAATGAAATCTAATTATTTTAAAATTAATATACAATTATATTGTGTGTATTTATATTTTTCACACATAACTATGTGATTGATTTATCCTTAATTTAAGGATATCTTCTTTATAAGGGATTTCATCTCAATTTACATTTCCATTGAGACATCATTGTTGTTATGCACCAATTCACTCTTATATGGTGTATATACTATCCTTTGTCATATTATATCATGAATCCCTTTATTCTCATGATATTATAATGTTTATATTAAATGTTATTCCTCAATTATTTCTATTCAAGAGTCTCTCATTTTGTTAAAAACTCTTTAACAAAAATATCATTTTAAATTTTTTAAAGATTTATTATTATAAATCACTATATTTAATGTCCATGTTTTAAAAATGGTTTTGAGATTTAATTTATATGGACATTAATGTTTTAAAATTATAATTCCATTAAAAGCTTCAAAGTGGTATGTGACACTTTGATTCAAAAATCTCTTTTTAAATGGTTTATGAAAATGAAATGATTATTTCAATATCTTGATATTAATTCTTGTGATTTAATATGAAATGTTATTAGTGAAATGTTTATATTTGAAATATTTTATGTGTTATGATGGTACTTGGGAATTCGAATGGCGGTTACGTGATAAACCATATGATGGGTTGTGCCTTGATAAACCAGGATGGGTGGTTATGTAATGACCTCCAATGCATTGGTTATGGAAGTTGGTCATATGACTATTCCATTTAGTGATATTTGCGGAAGTCTACCGTATGGTTATTCCACTTAAGAATGTTTATGTAACAAGTTACCTTTATATGTTATGTGTTCTTTATATGGGTTTTATGGTAATCTTTTGGTTATAGAAGGGTAATCAATAATCTTTTATTCAGTGAAGAATATTTACTACTTCATAAAGGGGAAAAGTATTACATATGAAAAAGTATGCATGGATTACTTATTGTTTTTAAAATCAATTAGTTTTCCAACATTGTGTATCCCTTACTGAGATTTTTATGCTCATCCCAAGTTTTTGAAATGTTTTTCAGAGGACATAAAGTGGAACAAGGTCAAGGATGGGATCACAAAAAATTCATGTTGTCTAAAACATGGAACTAGACATGTCTCCTTTATTCAATAGTTTTTATTTTACAAAAAATAACGGAAATTGAGTAGAAGTGTCTATTTTGTAATTTTTGAGATGTAATGTAATTTTTATGCCTAATTCTCTAAAAATTTAAACCTAAAAAGATCCTCAATGTGAATTATTAATTTAATTAAATATTATGTAATGTTTAATGTCGGGTCCTTATACATAGCGTCTTTGAACTTCTCTACGTACTCAGCTACCATCATCCCTCCCTGTTGAAGATCTAGTATATCCTAGATCCATACTGAACATAAGGAGGAGGGGTAGTAATCCTAATGGAAAAAACCCCAGAAGTCATCCGAAGAGAGTGTAAACTTATCAAAAATTTATGTAATGACGATCCATCAATTCCAAACTACTATATAGACAAAGGCTGGCTTCCAAAGCCACCACCTGATATGTTGGGGTCTAAACAAGTCTGAAGATATGGACCTCCAACTCTAGCCAATCCTTTACTGCCTGGGGATCTGGCTCGCTGTGGAACCTCTGCGGTCTCTAATGTTGGAACTCATGGAGTGTTATAAGACTATAAACATCCTCATCCTCATATACTTGGATGATCTAATTCTAAATAGGTGGATGTGATTCAACCTTCCCACCTGAAGGAAGGGGATTGAGGGATGGAAACTGGAATGAGGCCTCATTGCTTATAGGATCGTCATCACAAAATGGAGCTGGTATACTGGCTGGTTGTTTTGGAAGATTCATCCATAAATTTATCAAGGAGTACTATAGATAGATGAGGATATATATACATAAAAAAATGGGGATCTAACTCAAGAAGTAAATTAAAATACTCAATACTATATGATTCAGGTTCCATTGATCCCTACAATAAATGTTTTGGTATTTCGAGTCGACAATAAAGTAGTCATGGTCCTGGTGAATGGATATGTTGGCTGCCCATACCACCACTAGACTCCCTAGCCCGAGCGCCTCACTCAACATACTTTGAAATTGTTACCCTAAACCCAACCAATCCTTTTAAGGGGATACACCCAAAAGACATCATAAGGAAAGAATATTTTCTAATACCAATCTGTCATGACCCGACCCGTGATGAGGCTAAAACCAAAACTATCCAAATACCACATCCGTAGTCTTGGGGGTGGTGACAAGCACCGATGGAACAACTAAAATTGGGGAGGCCTTTTCCTAAGTACATGTACACACACAAAACCAACTCAATGAAAAAGCATAGTGGAAAAGGGTAAAAGATGCAACACTACTATAAAATAAACTAGGAATGCATAAACCTCAAGATAGTATAAAATTATGTTAGTGTAAACTGAATGTAAAGTGTAAAAATACATTCCCAACTAGAAATATTTCCCAACCTAAAAAAACTATAAAAAAGTAAACAAATGAGATATCCCAGCTCCTGCATCCAAAGATATGGCCACCGCATAGGGTCCATGAACATAGTATCCCTAAACTCTTCTAAAGTCACAACCGAACTATCCATTATTTTCAAAAGACACAGCACATGTGGGAAAATCACATAAAGGGGTGAGTATATACATACCAAGAATAATTCCCCAATAGGGATGAAGGATAAGTAGTAAGAGATACAACTGAAGAGGGAAGAAGGAGATAGAACATGGTACAATGAGTGAGTATAGCTAGACCCAACAAGAGAGTGATGGTAAGATCATCCAAGCACATGAGGATAAACACGTTGAGAAGATAAACTTACCTTTGAGACTTCTCCACCTATAGTAGGAGAGTAGACTCATCCAACCATGAGAATATAGACATATAAATCATGTGTCATACCCCATGCGTATCGCCTCTCCTGGAAGGAGAGTATCCAAAGCCAATATAAAATCCATAATAAATAATATATATATATATATATATATATGCTCAGTTAAAGACTCTAAAATGAGAAAGTAAGGGGATATCCAACTCAGAACTCATCCAAAGAAGTAGAGTATCCAACAATTCTAAAAGAATTCCATCAATGATGTCTATCATCTCATGTGCATGCGCTGAACACATAAGTCGAAGGGACTCAATCACCACACCTTGATACTCTCCACTATTGCTAACACTAACTCTCCCACACAGTTTTAGGCCACATCCTAGATACATTTCTTGTTGGAGAAATCATCCCTCTTCATTGTGAGTCCAAAGCTAAAACAAACCACATATTTTCACTATGTCACACCATGAAAATAGGTAAGGATCCCATTCCATGGTATGACATGAGGATCCTAATTTGATATCACCGAGGAACTGCACTACCTAGTCCTACTAGAGGGTACCACTTGGGAAGGTTATCTGGGAACTCCACTACCTAGTCCTATTAGAGGGTAAGCTTGGTAAGGTCATCTGGGAACTCCACTTCCTAACCCTATAGGATGGTAATCCTAGAACATTGGGGAACTCCACTACCCATCCCTACTAGATGGTAACCTAGAATGATCAGCGGGGAACTTCACTACCCATCCCAACAAGAAGATAATATCAGAATGTCAAGGAACTCCACCGCCCACCCCTACAAGAGGGTAACTCAGAATGATCATCTAGGAATACCATTTTCTAACCCTACCAGAGGGTGAATTTTGAAAGCTCTAGTGATCCTATATGATCATTTCCGTCATTAGGTGTCACCTCAGTGCGTCATGATTGGAACACCTCACATCAAATATCTGAATCCTTAATGGATGGAACCATTGTGTTCTATATGAAAGAACACTTGAGATAAGTTATTCACTTGCCTTAACTGAAAACATGATGAAATAATCACATTTCACCGCATCATGCTTGAATGGGGTCTCATGGGCCTGAGACACAAGTACAAATTAAATACATGATATTGATCTTGAAATCATACTAAAATTTTAGGGTTGTAGGGTCGCAGATGGTTCATTATTACAACACTGTATGAGGGAGATAATGTGGATTCAATATTCTACAATAATAATAATTTTTTTATTATTGGGTGTTTCATTGACCCAAGGCATGAGTCTAAAAAAGTTATCCAACATCGGTCTTAAAATTATCATCGTAATTCCTGGATCACGTTGTCGATGACAGTTCATCAAACAGACACCTCAGTTAATAGATATATTAGATATAAGAATATTTTACCAAGATTTATATCTTATATCTTATCTCTTAAGTATCATATCTCATATATCATATCTTATATCTTATATCTCATATCTCATATCTTATATCATATATTTTATATATTATATAATATATCTCATTCCACATTTCTTATATCATATAACTTATATATCAAACAAAGATATTAAGCGTCCCTATACTGCAATGACTCTAGATCTATTATTCAATCACCAAACTGTTGTTACATCATCGATCCACCACGAATTTAGGGGACCGATCAAGCTCGATACTGCCTATAAATGTCAATTCAGGGCCGTAGGGATCCAACAAGAGAAGAACATAGAGAATTGAGGGATAAAATCACTGTAAAAAAGTTTTAAACAACACCAACCAAGTGTTCTTGACCAGCAATCATTAACGGGGAACCACAGTTAGAACATTGATTATACAATATTAAATCTAGTACTTGGGATCATAAAAGGCCATAACAATATTCCAGACGAAAAAGGAATAATGATCTACTAAATATTTTAATCCAAAGGAATAAAACACAAAAAGATTATTCATACCTCTATCTTGGATTGATCGTTGGTTAATAACATACCCACACAATGATTGGAAGAATCTTATGCATTCTTTGCAACTTTATCTAATCCAGTTTTATGTTCCGTCATTGTTTATCTTGATTTTCCAAAGGGAGGAGGGCAGATCTCTCCCTGGTGGATTTCAGAAATTGTGAGGCCAACCCTAAAAAATTTCCTTTAATGATATATTTATAGACATAATTTTATGCCAAATTAACTTAATTAATTAATTAATTTAATTAAATGAATTCACTTAATGCACTTCCAACGAGTGAGGGGCCCAAATGTCCCGCACTGACAAATTTTATGTCGTGCCTAGGGAAAACACCTCGTTATGGACCAAACCATGGTCTGAAATTTCTGATCCAATCAACTATTTAAGAATTATCCCATTTTCATAACTAATTGTGTGCAATAAGTGTTAAATATATTAAATATTTTTATATAATAAATTTGGGCACACCGAGTCTCGAAATCGAACGCTGTCTCAATGCGTAGCTCTAGGAAGATATATCGAAATTTTTAAGAAACATACAAGGAAAAATATGGTATCTATAGTAAAATCATACCATTTGTTTAAACTTTCATGAATAACTATATTATAATTAAATCTATTTGTTTTATGATAGAAATACAAAATAATTATCCTACTGGAGACTTCAAGAAATCCTATATAATGATGATATTGTGAAATAAACTCTTATCTTATTGGCAACTTTTGAATCATATGTACCACGAAATAAATAAATTAAAATGAAACATTAAATATCATTAATATAAATAAATTCATGATACAAAATATAAAAATGGGAAGTATATACACTACACAAAGGAATAAGTGGTGAATATGGCCTATGTCTCACGGAAGTTAAAGTGGGACATGAAACCCTAACCTTATGTCTAGTTTCCTTTGCATGCTTTCAAACGTCATTTATAATAAATATAGATTTATTATAAATATATTAATAAACAAAATTCATATATTTTAATTCCTTATATGATTTAATTATAATATTTCGTGACTCTTTTATTAACATTTCTTTGTTAAAATCACCGTTTCAGGTGATATTTGCTTAATTGTTTATGTATATTTGGTTTGGTAATTTTGGTTATTTTTCTTTGATCATGGTTCAATAATATTAATAATGTTAACTATGTTGTAAATATCATATATATATATTTTATATATGTTATTATATAAAGATTTAAAATTGAGAGATAGAAAATTGATTACACTGTTTATGGAGATGGTACGTCGTACGTACGTATAAACATTATTTCCATTTTTATCGATTGATGGAAAAAATAGAAAATAAATGTTAATTAATATTTTGAAAATAATTATTACAATATATATAATTTATATTAATAAAATCAATCCTTATTATCATCATCAATGTAAATATAAAATGAAAAAAATTCATATTGCTTCTTTGAGGCTGTAGTCCACCCGCACACACGAGTGATATTATGGTTTTCTAACAGATTTTAAGGTAAGAATTTAGATATGATATTATATTACTATAAGTATGGTTATTTAATAAATATAAAAATATTCATTAACTTTATCATTACTACCTTCCATGTAAATTATAATAAAAAAAAATCCCATCGCTTCGTGAGGTAGTAGTCTGTAGTACACAGGAGCAATGTTATTGTATCCACCCACAGAATAGTAAGTAAGATGGTACATGTGAATAATTCCATAAGTATAATAATTTCATATATATCATAAAAATATTTTAAATCAATCATTATATATAGCCTTGAAATTTTTTTATGGAAAACGAATTAATTTTTTTTACAAGGTGATAATTGTACGTACACACAATTGTGGGTTTTGTTTTCCATTTTGTGGAAGTGGAGATATATATTGGTCATTAAATTAACATAATATCATATAATAATATCTCTAAGAATTTTATTATTATATTATCACATTTAAATATGTTTTTAAGAATTTTAAATAATAAATAAAACAAATATTCTTGTTTTATAATTTTACCTCTTTTTCGGAAAACCTATTTAGGTTTATGACTGAAGGATTATTAGGATTTATTATTAATAAAAGTAATTATTATATAATGTTTATATATAGTCATTGAATATATCTGGGAAGTTAGTTTATGAAAAAAGGGTTTTGGAAGTGTAAATTGGGGAGGATAGGGGGTGGACTTTTATAAGTAGCAAAGAAGGAACACTTTGAAAGTTTGAAAAGATTATGTGATTCCCACATTTGTATCATGAAAGAAGACTCCAAAACGGTTAATTATGAAACCCTAATAATAATATTGTCTAATTATGGATATAAAATGTGTTTTGGACAAGTTTTAAGTCCTTTTATATCATTATCTTCTTAATTTAACCCCCCCTTAAATCAATATTTACCTTAAACATGGTAATTAATATTTAATGTTTTCATTATTCATTATGGGAAAAAAATTAATTTAACCTTATAAAAAAATATAAATTATTCTGATTCCAAATATTGAATTAATTTTTCAAAATTCAATTTCTATAAGTTTCATAATTCAATTTAAAATGAAACCTACTGGTATATTGAAAAAATGTTTTTCAAAAGAAAAACATTCAAAAGTAAAAATATTTTTATATAATAATTAATTAATAAATTGAAAAAAATGACCTAGATATTTTATATTTTAATAATATTTAACTAATTTTACATTAAAACCAACTTAAAATATAGTTTACCTTGTAAATAATTTAAATAAAAAAATAGTTTTCATTAAAAATGACCAATTTTCACCATTCATCCAAAAAATTAATATTTTCATAAATTTATCAAAAATTAACCCAAAGATAATTTTAACATGTATAATTAAAAATTAATTTTATTTTACCAAATAAATTTTATAAAATTAGTAAAAATTAATTTTACATTATGTACACAAAGTGTGACTAATACGCCTTTCAGAAAAATGATGTTTTTTAGAAAACATTTCTTTCTCTTAAAAATGGTTCTTATTTTATTTATAATCAATATATAAACATTAAATTTATTTTATAATTTTTAAAAAATATAATATTCATAATTTAGTTAGTCCTACTCATACATGACAACATAATGGCTTGGTTATAATAATCATGTTTAGATAATAATATTTTAATAGAGTATTGTGTATTGTTTAAACCTGGTGTTGCATGCATCACAAGCTATCAAAAAAAATTAGTATATCCCAAAGTCCATGTTTGTTACAATTTCTAATAATATCGGTGTTTCATGTCATATACATCATTAAAGATGATGTACCTCTATTAAATTCTTGGGGTGTTACATACGAATCCACCGTGCGTGGTTTGTTAGAGACCCATGGTGTTCATCCACTCAAACCAAACCAATTTAATCTTATTTAGTAGCTCATTAGAAAGAATCCCAGAAGGGTAAATCACCCTCAGCGGAAACACCAATCATACACATTGAAATCATAATCATACATCACTCCCACATGGTTGGTTCAACATACCACCTACCTTTATGAACCTGTTAATTATCTCAACACAAGTCTTGGTAGCTTCATCCAAGATCTTTATTGGTCTTCCTAGACCAAAAATGTTTGAAGAAAGCCATATTAGCTACCAATAGACTACTTAACATTTTAAAGATCAAGAACATTCCACAAACATCAATTATAATATTACAAAATTAAATAATAAATAAATTCCAAAAAGGTATAACATGTGATATATCACCGCACGCCCGTCGCTCAATGAAAATATGATAAAACATGTGCAGAAGGTCTAATAGATTCCCTTTGAACTACTTTTCAAAAAATCCCTTACTGAATACTTCAAAACAGCCATTCAAAATTTTTAATTTACTATTTAGAACTTTATAAAATTATCACAATGACATAACTCAATGAAATGACACACGACGAAGGGAGTACAACCTATGAGGACATCATCTTCTTAGGAGGAGAAAAATACACATAATAGGTGTCCAATTATACCATGATCTGGTGTAATTAAGATCAAAATACCTAACTATTGAATCCAATATTATAGGAAGAATAAAAATAATTCAGTGGCAGCTAATGAATTTGAATTTTCTCCCTCCACAGTTCCAATGCATTCGATGATGTTCATTTTTGACAATGATCAAGGGATAACTCACATAGAGGAAGGAAGAAGGGTGATGATTCTTGTGAGGGAGGAAAAGAAGAGAAAACAAGGTGATACCCTCATAAAGATCATAGGGGTAAAAGAGTTATTTCACCACTTTTAAGGGGCCACATGGTTTGGACCCACACTTGGCTAAACCGTGCCCTAACCATGAACCTCTAAGACCCAAGACAGACCCTCCCACACATGAGAATGATGCACAATTGAATAGACCATAAACCAACCATGTTCCATTTTTGAAATTAAATATATAAACTAACTTGGTTTACCCTATCCTACCACATGGTTTCCTCATACGGTATTTCTATACAAGATGTGACATATGGATTGGCCACACGGTTATCACTAACTGTGTGCTGGTTGTGTTCCCTATGCTTTAATTTTTCAGAACTCTGGTTTTGAACCTTGAACTCCCAGGATTCTCACGAGACCACAAGACTACTTTTTATGCCTCAAACCATGACTCAAAATATCATTTAGAGGCATTAAGAACTTTAAATTTCAATTTTTAATATTTGATTAACGTGTGACATATCCAATAATTGAAAATATAAATTCCTTCAAAAATTCCAAACTCTGAAAGAATCTGTATCTTACAACCTCCCCACATTAATGCTTCTTGTCCCCAAGAAGTCTTGGTGGGCATAAAATGAAAAAACTGACCTACATGGGTCTTAAAGTCCATTCAAAAGATAACATTACAATTTTCAATGATCAATTATCTTTCAAGGCTTCTTTAATCATATGGAACTTAAACCTCTAAAACCCAAGCCAATTATTGACAATAATGATCAAAAATTAAGATAGTGATTTTTTAGTCCCATGTAAACCGAGAAACAATCACATCACCTTCTCTTTCACAAATTTTCATATGGTTCCTCATGCCATATGTTCTTTATTTTAATGACCAATTCTAAATCATAGTACTGACACCAACAAAATTTCCATGTGAAACATGTCCCCGAGAATCCTAAAAATTCTATTAACACAATTCTCAATTTGATCAAAATGCTCAAATCCCAATTGATCACATTGAACTGTTTGCACTGAATTTTCATTGAAAATCATTAGCCAAACCATAGAATGAACCCGTCTTATCCCAAAAGTGTGCCCGACATGGTTCCTCATGAACCACAACCAACTATACACGAAAATTAAAGTCGAACCACCTCTGGATGACTATCCTAAAAAAGCTTGGATTCTACCACTGATGCATCATTAATACCTGATCTTGAGGGATTTATCTCAAGGCACACTAAGATCATTCTAAGCACACTCATTGAATCCCATAATTTTATTCCTATGATATCTTTTGAGAAAACCATCCTCTATCCATGTTTTTTTAATGACATAACACAATCATTGATATATTTTTGATCCAACCCCCATGGGCCGACATTGCTATCCCAATCCTCATGTACGCACTTGGCTCCACCCAAATCTATATAGAAACCTGTAACTGACATTCACTGTGGAATATAATTGTAACTATTTTTATTTATCCAATTGTATCTAAAATCCAAAACAACCATCCAAAAACCAATCTCGATGTTCCATGACCCCTCCCACATGAGGGTCATGTAATAGAAATCAATGTCGCTCCCCCCACCGTAGGAGCATCCTTGTCATCACCCAAATGAAATGAATTTTCAATCACTGTATCCATTCCCATAGATTACTACACATAAAAACTAGAATGGATAAAATCTCACCCAAACCCAAGCATCAATGAAAATTTCACATATCACTCATTCCAGATACATGTTAATAATAACCATGAAAATGATAAAATTCAAAATGTAATGAGGTTTATCACCCTTAAATGGCCAAGGGTTCATGCCACACCATATGGATAACCTTTTTATGACACCTCAAGAATAACTCTCAAATAGACCCTATATTAAATAAGAAAATCATTCAATTTAGCTCATCATATAGAAGATGCTCTCTAATCGTACTCATGGCGATGTCAAGATACCAAGCATGATCATCTCTAAACCAATAATAAACTAATATATCATCTATAGTCTTGTATCGATCATTCAGAGCCTTGCTCACATCAAACCAAGCTATACATGCCTTTAACAAAGTCCTAATATAACTGTATTGCTCTTTATTACACACTTAAACATGATTTATTACATAAAACCTCCACTTTATACAATATAGAAGATATAGAGGTCTATTTTCTTTGAGTATTGGGAATATTACATAAAAAATTAAAACATAAAACACAACATCTTTATTGAAAACATCATTTACATGGCCACAACATTCCCTCGTACTTAGCATTGCATGGGATAACCAGAGGACATGCATAGAAAGGAGTGATCTATAAAGCCCAGTAAGGGAGTAAAAAAGGAATAAAATTAATAATAAAATACATTTTAGGAAATATGAATAAAAATGTAACAATAGATAAATATGAACATAAAGGCATGATATACCATGGTTATCATAACATGGAAATGTAGAAAAAACATTTAATATGTTATTAGCATGAGCCAAGGCTCATTGCACATAGAGCATGAGTAAACCCTCATTTCACTTGAATTATAATTAGTAAGCCCTCATTTCACTTGACATATCATGATAATAATATGTACCCAATGCATTGGAACACTATCAGCGTGCACCCTTCTTAATCATTTCATTTCATGCATAAATGTGCCACATGGTTTATATAACATGGATTCATTAAAAATCATAATTTATCAGACAATAAAGGAATTTGGAATTAATACATGAAACTATATAGTCATTATGTAAATGTTCATAATTGTTAATACCATTTATAGAGAAATGGGCATGATATTCACTACACAATGACTGTGGCTTAGAAAATAGCGTTGCAATTTCGGCAGCATAACAACATGACATAAAAATTCAAAAAAATGGTTGATGAGAGAGAAAAGAGAATATCATAATATGAAAATTAAATGGACATTAATGGGGTCATATTTATACATTTACCAACATAATTAGTGGAATTTAGATTAATAATACAAAATAATTTCTTGAATCTAAATGAGGAGAGAGAAATTCCTTACATAATTTTGGCATGGTAACGGGTGTACATGGGAGGCATTAATGAGAGAAAAAGTGGTCTATAATCATTAAAACATAAATAGGGAAGTATGGGGGAGGTTCAAAATCATATCCCAAAATTTATAATTGATATTAGAAAGGCATAATTATATTAAGAAACTTGGATAAAATGAGGAAGGAAGGAATCCCATACTTGGAAGTGTGATCCCAAAGGCTTGGGATAGGCTTGATAGAAGCTTATTGGGAGATTAGGACACCTTTGGGGGATTATAGAGATAGAATTTGGAGGTTTGGTCTATATAAAATGGCTTTGAGTGAAGAGAAAGTGGGATCTTGGGTGGGTTTATATAGGAAAATGGAGGGAATTCATTATTATTTAGGTTTTGGACCCTGCACCTTAAACTAATCAAAACCAAAAACCATCCCATGGTTTTTGACCATGGTTTTTTCCAAAAGGGAGTATAAAAAAATATTTTTTAAGGCCAATGTCCTAAATTATTAAAACATTCGGATTGCTTATATGGAGGTGAGTCACACTCTCAAGTAAATCATTGTAAAAAGACAAAATGTTTTATAAGTCTTAGAGGGTCCACTAAGGCTTTGTAAAATAAATAAAAAAACCTAAAATTAAATTAATTTAATGGTAAAACATAGAGTTTCCTAATATATCATTTATAGTATTTTATTACATCACTACTAGGCCATTATGATGTCATAAATCACATTATATAATTAAACAGTATTTAATTTTTACCCAAAAAATCAACTATCTCAGAAAATTATGAAAATTTCACCATTGGATAATTTAGACATATAGATTCAAAAAATAATATTCATTTTATCTAAATTATTTTCTAAATATGCGAATTTATACTTTTAAATAAAAACTGACATTTATAAAAAATTCATGGGTTTTGAAATTTTTTTCAAACCTTAATAAAAATTACAATTGTATTCATAAAAACTATACGATCATTTATATTTGAAAATTAATTTCAAAATAATAATATTTTATTAAAATATTATTTAATTAAAAAATACATTAATTCATTAAAATGGATTTCATAATATAATATTAACTAAAATACTATTTGCGCTTTAAAGAATATTTACAAGTTAACAATAATAAAATAAATGTATATTATTTATAAAAAACAATATACATAGTCATAGTGATAGGGTTTTGTTACATAACCCCATAAAATAGCCGTAGAAGACCTTAGGGTAAGGTGCACGATGGTAAAAGACTCTTGGGGTGGCTCAGATAACATTGCAGGAGTGGTAATCTCTATTAACTTCCACTTCTTTTGTAGGTGGGTCTGCTCAAGTTTAAAATGTTCAAGCTCAGTTTGGAATTGGTCAAGAGTGAATCTGAATGACGCAACCTCCTTTCAGACCTTTCAAAAATGGGCTTCATATGGAGCAATTATATTGGATGAGACCATCGCTTCCTTTTTCTGAGTAAATTGGATTTGTTAAAGACCTATATTTATACTAATCATGTGATCACTATTCAATGGCTATATTAGCAACAATCACAATTCTTAAGGGTATTTTAAAATCCAAAAACATAAAACCAAAGAATTTCATATATTTTACAAAATCATTTTACATAATAAGACATATAAATAGATCAAGAAGAATTTTTATTATTGAATGTTTGAGTCGTTACAATCTTCCCCCCTTAAGAAATTTTACAATAAAAATTTCCTTTTCCCACACTAAAACAGATGTGGGTAACTCTACCTCATCACTTCCTCTTATTCCCAGATCAATTCTTCAAACTTTTTGTTTCTCCACAACACTTTCATTAGGGTAATTGTCTTATTTCGTTGAACTTTTTCCCTACGATATAAGATCTTCACTGACATCTCTTCATAGGAGAGGCCATTCTCCAATATTACTATCTCTAGATTGAGTACATGCAATGGTTCTGGTATGTACTTCCTCAAGAGTGATACATGGAATACATCATGTACTTGAGATAGGTTCATTGGGAGTGCTAGCCGATAGGCCACCACTCCAATGCGATCAAGGATCACAAAAGGGCTGATGTACCTTGGACTAAGCTTTCCCTTCTTCCCAAATCTCATAACCCTTTTCCATGGTGATATTCATAAGAATACCATTTCTCTGACATCAAAATCTAGGTCTTGAAGATGATTTTTAGCATAGCACTTTTGTCAACTCTTAGTAGCTTTAATATGCTGCTGGGTGGTCTTACACTTCTCCACAATTTCCTTGACCATTTCTAGACCTAGAAGATTTGTCTCATCAACTTCATCCCGACATCCCGGTGTTCTGCTCTTCTTCCCATATAGGGCTTCATAAGGACCCATTTAGATTCTTGAGTGGAAACTGTTGTTGTATGAGAACTCAAATAGAGGAAGATGTTGATCACATCATCCTTTTATGTCCATTGAGCATGCTCTCAACATGTCCTCTAGTGTTTGGATAGTCTTCTCAGATTCGCCATCAGTTTGAGGATGATAATTCATATTGAAGGATCCCATACTGGAAAAAATAACTAACATACATTGGTCCCCCGATGACATAGGTTATGGCTACTCCATCGCCTCCCCTCTGTGGCCACCCTCGAAAGGGGGGGGGGAGTCTTCCTCTTCCTCTCGTGCCCCCTCAT
Organism: Viscum album; assembly: GCA_963277665.1. Lineage (NCBI taxonomy): Eukaryota > Viridiplantae > Streptophyta > Magnoliopsida > Santalales > Viscaceae > Viscum > Viscum album. The sequence continues at coordinate 2,134,762,472 of OY728148.1, forward strand.
CCCTCAGTTTTCATGCTTTTCATGGATCCCTCCTTGCTCTTGATTTTCCCCTCTTTTCACATCAGTGCTAAAGTCCACTCGCTCATCAATGGCTTCCCAAAGGCTCTGATATCTTCTTTGATGTTAAAAAATTCCTCCGCATTGACGAATATTTATTTGGTCACTCATTTCGATAAGAGAAGACCCATAGATGATGATTTTGACAGGTTTATCTCCAACCAGTGGTAGCTTCCGGACCGATCAATTTTTGGTCTCCTGGACTCAAGACACCTCCATATTCTCCTACCTTCAGAAGATGATCTCATATATTCTTGCGATAGGACTCTACGAGTTTCCTCAAGTTTTCGATTATTTATCTCTCGGTGGTTGTTCTATTTCCACCTGAAAAGAGACCCTCCTATCTCGGTGATTTATCTCTCACTCACTGATCCACCCCTACCATTTCAGGATCTAGCGATTCTCCACTTGATTGAAAATCTATTGGGATGTTTCCTATGTGCGGACTAGCGGACAAACATCCTAAGCCACCCGATCTCCCCTAGAATCTGCGTCAAAGATTACGTATCTAATGACTAGTTGGATACCATTATCATATAGATTTATTGTGAGATTCGGTGGTATCAAAAGGTTGTCTATGAATCTTGGGTCCCCTTTTGTTCATCCTGCTGCCGTCTCAGCCACGATGTTCCTAGTTGCTGGAACCAGTCGACGGGGGTCTCTCGGGCGGCTTTAGATGAGGATCTTCTTTTACAGGCCATGTGGGATGGTGTAAAGTCCAAATCAGTTGCTGAATGTTCAGGTCCCTACTTTGAGGAGGCCAACCCATGAGGCGTGATCACAAATTTTCCCTTGGTTACTGCATAAGGATCGTCAGAAAAGTGGTCTGTAGGATATGACTTAGTTTTGGAGAAGGTTTTTAATCGTGAGGATTTAGAGAGAAATCCCATGGTATCTGACGTTGTCAATCATTTCAATAGAGACTTGGGTATGCCCACTATTGTTGTGAAAGTGGGACAAGTGGAATCTGGTTTGGATTATCTCACTGCTACAACTATCTGGGATGCTGTAGATGGCTCTAACTTAATTGTGGAAACTCACATGGGCAATGAGGAAGGTCCAAAGGTCCCCAAGTAATATTCTTATATGAAGGCTGTGCTTGAAGGGCTAGAGAACAAGGGAGTGGAGAGTCCTCAGGGTGATCCATATCCAGTGAACAGGTCATTCCCGAGGAGTGTGTTTCCACCTATTAAGCTGTGTAACCGTTTTGGGAGCTTGGAGGATGTAGGTAATGACTAGGAGGTTGACCGGACAAAACTTCGAAATGAGGAGTAGGGTATCCCACCAAAGGAGTCTGGTGATGACTCTTCCATCCAAGTATCAGGAGTAAGTGCTCATGTATTCAATGGCAGTGACAGTTGCAGTCCTAGGAGGAGGAAGGGATGACATGGTGGGAAGAAAGAATGCAAGTATTATTCTTTCCTGAATTCTCCAATGGACACCCACTCTGCCTAGAATGTGAATTACCAAGTGAAGGAAGGTGTAATCATCTTTAGTGGAAATTAATTTCGAGCAGGGGATGTAGTCACTACAGTCGAGGGGGATGTTCCCATCATGAATGTACTGCATAATACATGTATAGATGCTAAGAAACCCATATAGATTCTTCTGCATTCTGGAGAAGAAATAGAGGAGGGATATTTTGTGATTTGTGCTTCAATAGATGATGGTTATAAAATTATGGAAAGAACCATTCAGTTAGACACTAATAAGGAACAGAGTGACTAGATTGATAAGCATAATTGTATCCTAGTAAGAGGTCTCAAGATGGGGAAATCAACTAAGAGGAATACATGCAAGCATGGGACAAACTGGTGTATCGATTTGAAGAACTCATAAAGGATTATCTAGAAACATCGATAACCACCTTTTCCAGGTAACATCTAAAGGATAAAAATGTAAATAGGATTAAGTTGTCCTTTAACAACTATGTTTTTTCTTGGGGGTTCTCAATTTTTCCTTTAAAGTGCTTTTGGTTTATAATAAAAAATTAAAGTTGGATAAGTCGTAATGAAGTTCATCTCAGTATCTAGAGCATGTTGAAGAATCTTCCAAAACACATATGTGAATCTTGGATATTGATCAGATATAATAGATAGTGGTACTCTATGCAGCCTTACCACATCTCTCATGTATATCTTTGCTAGTTAATCCAATGCGAAATCCTCCCAAATTGCAATGAAGTGTGCAGTATTAGTAATACGATCCAAAAAATATATGTAGCATTGTTTCAATGGGATGTATTAGGAATTATGGTGACAATTTCTATGGTGATGTTTTCTCATTTCTATGCTGGTATGGGTAATGGTCAAATCATCCCCTTATACTTCTGCCTATCAACCTTCAGTTGCTGACATACCGGGAACTTTGATGTATACTCAACAATCATCTTCTTCATTTTATCCCACCAATAATGTTCTCAGAGATCTTGATACATCTTTGAGATTCCTGAGTGGATAGAGAAATTCGAACTATGTACATCATCCAAAAGTTCTTTCTTTAACTCCATATTTGATGGAACACATACTCTTGTCCCAAATCTTAAAATTACTTCTTCATTAACATTGAACATTGAGGATTTCTCTTTTATTATAGTTTCCAATTTCTTATGAATTCCCACACCATATATTTGAACATTCTTTAACCTTTCCAAAAGAGACGGTTGATCAATCATTTGTGATAGTATTGATGATATTCCCTTCTTTATGATTCCCATATCCATCTTTATCAAATCTAAGAATATTGGATCCTTTTCAATTCTAATCAATGATAGAATCACTATATAATTTCTACATAGAGCATCCACCATATTGTTCGATTTCCAAGGGTGGTAATGTATTGAGAATTCATAGTCTTTGATCAACTCTAACCATATTTGTTGGTGCATATTCAACTCTTTCTGTGTGAATATATACTTGAGGCTTTTTTGATATGTATATATTCCTCACTTCTCCCCAAATAGGTAATGCCACCATATTTTCAAAGGGAAGATTACTAAAGCCAAATCTAGATCATGTGTTGGATAGTTTTGCTCATAAACTTTCAATTTCCTTAAATCATAGGCAATGAATTTGTCATTTTTTATCAGCACACATCCTATGACCTTATTCAAAGCATCACTGAATACCACAAAAAGTTCTCCACTTGTGAGTAATGTGAGTATGAGTGTAGTTATAACCATCCTTTTCAACTCCTTGAATTTCTCTTCACATTCATCACTCCAAGAAAACTTGAATCCCTTCAGAGTTAGCTTTTTTAGAGGGTTGGAAAATTGTGATAAATTTCTCACAAATCGGAGATAATATCCACCTAACCCCAAGAAGCTACAGATATCTGTTACCGATGTTGGCCTCGTCCATTCCTCAATTATGGATTTCATGGAGGGATAGAGAGATATCCCATTTCTTGTGATGATATGACCCAATAATGAGACCTCCTACAAACAAAACTCACACTTACTATACCTTACATATATCTTTTCCTTTTTCAAGGTCTCTAGTACAGTACTTAGATTCCCCTCACACTCCTCCTCGGTTTGGGAGTATATTAGAATATCGTCTATAAAGACTACCACAAATTTGTCAAGGTAGTCTCCAAAGACTCTATTCATAAAGTCAATGAAGATTTCTGGGGAATTAGTGATTCTGAAAGGCATTACTATGAATTCATAGTGCCCATATCTTGTATAAAAAGAAGTCTTGGGGATGTATTACTTATTCACCTTACTTGATAATATACCGACTACAGATCCACCGTGGAGAAGTATTGTGATCCACATAGCTGATCTAACAAGTCATCAATTCAGGGTAGAGGATGCATGTTCTTCATCATGATTTTTTGAGCTCACGATAATCAATACAGAGACACATTAACCCTTATTTCTTCTTGACGAAGAGGACTGGTACACCCCATGGTGAATAACTTTGGTGTATAAACCCTTTATCCAAAATCTCTTGTAGTTGTTTTTTCAACTCCTCAAGCTCCACAACAGCCATTCTATACATATTCTTGGATATTGGAAAACCCACAGGTATAAGGTCAATTGAGAATTAAACATCTCTTCTCAGTGGTAGACCAGGAAATTCTTCAAGAAACACTTCAGCAAATTCCCTTACAATAGGAATGTCTTTAAGGGATTTTTCTTCCTTAGACTCAATCATATGATCCATTTATGCATGATCATAGGGAAATAATATCGACACTTTAGATGATGGTGCTAAGGAAGATTCATCCTCCTCCTTGGACTTGTACAAAATCGGAAGTTGATCCGCCGTATGGAGAGTGATTTCCATCTCATGATAATTTATGTTGTCACTATGTAATAAAATCCAATCCATGCCTACAATTGCATCACATTACACTATAGTTAGTATGAAAAGTTATTCTGGGAAGTTAAATCCACAAATTATGATTGACGAGGAGTTATATTCATGGTACATAATTATTTAACCATCTTCTATACTCACTGACATATTTACTTCCATGATTTGTGGTGGTGTTAGGATTGTTCTACTAAACATTAGAGATATAAAAGAATGAATAGAACTAGAATAAAAACAGAATAAAAAATTACCTTTTTCTATTCTTGAATGAATAACTAGCGTACGTGTCACCACTTCATTGTCGGGGTTCAATTCGGTGGTAGTGATGGAAAAATCTTTCCCTTGCTTCCTTGTAGGTTGTTGGTTGTCTCCGAGAACCCTTGGATTAGGGCACTAGTTTTAAAAGTGCTTTGGTTCTTTGTAGTTAAAGTAATGAATATTGTCTTGAGGCTTGACTGGAGTGTTCCTCTCCTCTATCGCAGCTGTGGGTTTTTCTTGTCGACAGTTAATAGCCATGTGCCCTTCTCTACCACACCTAAAGAATTTACTTATCCCATTAAAGAAATTTATGGGGTGATTCTTTCCACACCTATGGAAAGTGGGGTGCTGGATTTTTTTAGCGCCATTGAATTTATCCAACGGGCTGTCATAATTGAAGTCCAACTTATGCTTATTATCCCCATGATACCCTTGAGATTCACCTATCATCATTTTGACTTTGAGGGAACATCGAATAATTTCCTCAAAGCTCTCAAAGTCACATATCACTAGGGATTTTAATAGGATAGGTTTTAACCCACCAAAGAAGAAGTCCTCCTTGCATTCGAGGGTAACGAAAAAGCTGGAGGCATATCGTGCAAGCCTTGTGAAGTTTTCCTCGTACACTCCGACATATTCATTATCTTTTTTCTTGATGTCAAGGAAGTCCCATTCCAAATTAAGATAGAGGGTTCTTGGAAAATATTTATCGAAAAACATTTTCTAGAAATCCTTCCATTCCAATGCCTCGATCTCCTCCTCAAGCTGTGTATTTTTGATCAATGTCCACCATTGATCATCTTTACCCTCCATATGATAATCATCCATAATAACCTTCCCTTGTTTGGAACATTGAAGGATGTAGCATATCTTTTTAATGGAGTTTATCCATTGTTTGAAAATTGAGGGATTGGATGATCCATTAAAAGTATGAGGCCTTTGTCTCATTAAGCTCTCTATTGCGACTTGTTCTTTTTAGGGGGGTTGAACATTCCTCTTGACCCATGATTCTATTCAAAACTTTAGTTAAATGAGAGAGTATTATGACAAAGTTCATGATTACCGCTCACATTGGATTGGGAATCTCATTAGAATAATCATCACATTGATATTCACATTAGTTGTTAGCCCAAGGCCTCCTATTACCATCCATTGGCTAGAATAAAAGGAAATATAGGGGTAACACATAAATGGAAATTAAAAGAAAAAAATAGATGACTTATAAATTACTTTTAATTATTTAACTTGTGAATTTTTAGGCTTCAATCTATCTTATTCATGATCTACTTCCCAACATATATTCTTTGGGGCATTTATTATTCCCTTAATAATGGTTCATACTAAGCTTGTGAATTTTCCAAATCATATCCCCAAGGAGTGTTGTAACCAAGAGTGTAGCAAGGCCCATTTTCATGTACCATGATACACCGGGTCAAGCCCAAAACTCCTTGTCGGAGTTTTCACTCCTAGGTACATATGTTCCAGAGCCGCCTCTACCTGCTCGTATTCAGATAGGGATTCATTTTCATAAAAAACCACTTACTCAATACTCACCAAAATTTTTGGATGTTTTTATTATACTTATTCTTACACCTATGGCTTTCACTAGGGTTTTCAAATCATAATCCAAAAAAATAACTAAAACTATCCCCTGATACCAACTATAACAACCCTACTCTTTATTACACACTTAAACCTGATTTATTTAAAAAAACCTTCACTTGATACAAGATATAAGGTCGATAGGTATAGTGTCTTTGTGGCTTATGAACATTACATAATAACTTAAAGAATAAAATGAAACATCTTTATTGAAAACTACCTTTACATGAACTCTACATTCCCTCATACTTAGCATTGTATGGGATAACCTTAGGACATGTATAAAAAGGGGTGAGCTATAAAGCCCAGTAAGGGAGTAAAAAAGGAATAAAATTAAGAATACAACACATGTTAGGTAACTGGAATAACAATGGAGCATGATATAAACATGAAAATAAAGGCATGATATAGAATGGTTATCATAACATGGAAATGTGGCAACAACATTTAACATGATATTAGCATGAGACAAGGATCATTGTACTTGGAGAATGAGTAAAACCTCATTTCACTTGAATTATAATGATTAAAACATAATTTCACTTAATGCTTCATGATACCAATCTTCACCCAATGCATTGAAGCACTATTAAGGTACACCCTTATTAATCATTTCTTTTAATGCATAAGTGTGCCACATGGTTCATATAACATGGATTTATTAAAAATAATCATTTATTCCATGATAAAGGAATGTGTAATTCATACATTAAACTCTAGAGTCAACAAGTAATTATCCATAAAGGTTAATACCCCTGATAGAGAAATGATCATGGTATTCACTACACAATGACATTGGCTTGGAAAATCACGGTGCAATTTCAGCCGCATAATGAAGTGACATAAGAATTCATAAAAATGGTTGATGAGAGATAAAGGGGAATATAATCATATTTACATGAAATGGACAGTAAGGGGTTCATATAGATATATTTTCCAATATAATTAATGGAATTTATATTCGTAATACAAAATAATTTCTTGAATGTAAATGAGGAGAGAGAAATTCCTTACGGAATTTCGGCATGGTAATGGGTGTACATGGGAGGAATTAATGAGAGATAAAGTGGTATCTAATCATTAAAACCTAAATAGATTATTATTAGGGAGGTTCAAAATCATTCCCCAACAATTATAATTGAAATTAAAAGGGCATAACAATATTAAAAAAACATGGAAAAAATGAGGAAGAAAGGAATCCCTTACTTGGAAGTGTGATCCCAAAGGCTTGGGAGAGGCCGGATAGAGGCTTCTTATGAGCTTGGGACACCTTGGGGGGATTATAGAGAGATGATGTTAGGGGTTGGTAGATCTCCAAATCCTATTAGTGAAGAAGAAGTGAGAGCTTGGGCGGGTCTATATAGGAAAATGGAGGGAATTCTTTATTATTTAGGTTTTGGACCCTACAATTTAAACTAATCAAAATCACAAACCATCCCATGGTTTTACAAAAGGTTCATTCCAAAGGGGAGTGGAAAAAAATATTTTATAAGGAAAATTTCCGAAATTATTTAAATATTATGCTTGATTATGTGGAGGTGAGTCACACTCTCAAGGAAATCATTTTAAAAAGATAAACATTTTTATAAGCCTTGGAGGGTCCACTATGGCTTTGTAAAATAAATAAAATAAACCTAAAATAAAATTATATTAATGGTAAAACATATATTGGCCGAAAATATCATTTATAGTATTTCATAACAACACTATTGGTCATTATGATGTCATAACACACATTATATAATTAAACGGTATTTAATTTTTACCAAAAAATTCGGCTGTCTCAGAAAATTATGAAAAAATAACTATTGGATAATTTCAACATCAGGATTCAAAAAATAAAATTCATTTTATCTAAATAATTTTATAAATATGTGAATTTTCACTTTTAAAATAAAAACTGTCATTTCAATAAAATCATCGGTTTTGACAAAAACAGCTTTCAAACCTTAATAAAAATTACAATTGTATTCATAAAAATTAACTTATAATTTATATTTAAAAATTAATTTAATAATAAAAATATTTTATTAAAATAATATTTAATTCAAAAATCCATTAATTCATCAAAATGTATTTCTTAATTGAATATTAACTAAAATACTATTTGTTCTTTAAAGACAACTTACAAGGTAACAATAATAAAATGAATGTATATTCTTTATAGAAAAATAATGTACATAGTCACAGTTCTAGGGTCTTGTTACATAAACCCTTAAAAAACCCACATAATACCTTAGGTTAAGGTGTGCGATGGTAATAGACTCTTGGTGGGGGGGGGGGGGCTTGGATAACATTACACAGGTGGTAATCTCTATTAACTACCACTTCTCCTATAGGCGGTCCCACACAATCTTAATGTGTTCAACCTCGACATGGGGTTAGTCAAGAGTGAAGCCCAATGATGCCACCTCCTTTCCGAGCTCGAAAAAATGGGCTTCATATGGAGAAATTCGACTAGATGAGGCCATCACTTCCTTTGTCTGAGTAAATTAGATTTGTTAAAGCCCTATATTTATACTAATCATGTTATCACTATTTAATGACTATATTAGCAATGGTCACAATTCTTAACAGTATTTTAAAATAAAAAAACACAAAATCAAGGATGTTAATATTATTTACATAATAATTTTAGATAATAAAACTTGTAAATAAGTCTATAGGAATTTTCATTATTGAAAGTTTGGTTTGTTAAACCTGACACTGCATCATCCAAACATTTGTCTCTGTGTCCTGCCACAAGTCAACCATCTCATGACACCATGTCCATTTTTGATGTCTCCTCTGCCATGGAGGTACATTTCTCATTTTATTAAAACTCTAGATAAAATATTTTGGAAAATTTTATTTAGAACCATTGGGCCCCTACTCATATATGTCCAATCATATATTTTCGATTTAAATGGTACCATATGCAACCGACATAAACTAAAATTTCCATACATAGTAGGTGTTCATCCCATACCACCCAATTCAACACCCAAATCATGCTCTAATGAGTAATATATCACATAACTAAGATGACTATTCCACATGGGATGTCGTTTTGAACACAACAGAAGATCCCTTGGAACTCCTTGTAAAAATAGAGCACCTCTCTTATGCCATAATTTATTCCTTGACCACTCATCAAAATATTTCATTTCTGAAATTAATTCATCAAATGTATAACCATTGGTTAATAGGGATAGGAACCCATACAATCATTCAAATTAATCCATTCTTGATACCCAATAACCAATAATGCTTTATAATAAACAAAAGGAATCATTATTCTTAAATCATAAAACATGAGAATCTCCATGAATCAGTCTCAACATGATCATATAACCATGTAAACTACCTAAAAAGAAATATTTATACCCCATGATACACATTTAATAGGTTTCCCATGATCAAAATAAACATCAAACTTTTATGGGTATGAGTCAAAACTAAGGGTATCTAGGTCTCCCAACTAGAACAACCAATAACGCCTCATATCAGGGTCACTAGGTCCAACCACCTATCCCAAAATCCAAACCACTCTCGGAGGTCAATATCATAGGGCATCATCCACAAACCTATCCCAATACAAGGAACCTATCACACCTATCAACCCTATCTAAGGGAGTTATGGATAAGATCGATATATGAGAGTAATAACATCTCAATAATTAGACTACCTATGCCCATATACTCTCTAAGAATATACCTAATGGAATAATCCCTAGAGTATAATGATATTAAGTATATGAGATAATGAATTGATCCTCACTGGGAATCAATACATGAAAATACATCCTAGAGTTCCTCATATACTATAAATGTTTTTGTACCTATCAACAACACACTAGAGGATCTAACTAGATAACCATTAATGAAGCTTGTTTAGGTAAAATATTATAGAAAGATATATGGTAAAACTCTTTATAGGTTGTTCCGAATCATTAGTTAACAACATCTGAAAAGGATACACCATCAAAGGGTCTACTGGAAGGTATCTAATATAAATTATTACCTACAAGGGTAAACAATACTCACATGATTCAGATAAGTAAAATATCCTTAAATTATATACAGAAAACACCATATATGTTGTTTCTGAAACCTTAAATAACCAAACCAAAGAAAAAACACCCTACTAAGGGTCTAACACTAGGGAATCATGTGAACTGTTGATACACTAGGGTATCTATGCATCCCATGCATGAGGATTGAGTAATCATCCTCACTGTCAATGTTTAACTATAGATCCACATAACCAGTCATCATAAAGAATTATATTTACAAGTGGGCTCAATTGATTATAATGTCACCAAGAAACTATATGGGAAAATACCAATTAGGTTTTTGCATAAAATTTAAAGAATTGAAATATTTTTTAGTAAAATGACTGACAAGCCATCCTATAACATATGGACCCTACATTGCAAATTTGATTCAAGAGACGCCTCTTGCCTTTTTTATACAAGAGTCAATATCAATCACTAGCCTCTTTTAAATGATACAAGAGCCAAAAATCAATAATAAATCATAACCTTCATACAAAATGTGTGTAGATCAACATGAAATTCATATATAACTGTAACATCATAGATCACAATAATGATACATTATCCTTGGAATCTAGGGATTATCACTAGAATAACTATTCTTAATGCATTAGTCGGATCTCCATCATCGGCTCCAGAACATTCATAATACTCCCATTACTACTAGAAAACCAAGCTATGACCACAGTTTATAACTATGGATATAGACCCTACACCCATTCCTATATGTAACAACCACTTTTTTTGTGGCCATAGATTATATTGGCATGGAAATCGGATGAAGGCTATTTCCATGGATTGAAACCAAGGATATTTCCTCTGTTTTGAACCGTGGAAATAGAAATATAGACATGGTTTCCACTATGGATGTAATACTCCTTCTACTATTAATGAATTTGGCTATCACTAATCCAATTGAACTCTATATCCATGGTTTAAAGCCATGGAAATATGTAAATAGAAATTCTTACATATCGTGTCTATAGTTTCAGTCACTCATAGTATAAATTCATTGTTTATAACCATGGATATATCCTATATATAAAATAAAAAATATCCACCCTATTATGATGAAATACCTACCAAAAATACACTATTTAAAAAATCTTTCTGTACTTAAATGTCAAACCTTGTAGCATAACTCACACAGAACTCAAACCTGGTAGCTTACAACAAAATAAAAAAACAATCATGTAATATAAATATAACTAAAAAAATAAAACATATATCAAAATAATTCAAACACTAAAATCCCCACAACAAATACTCTATATAAACCAACTAGTTACACCTAAATCCCTACCTTACTAGTGATACCCAAACAGAACTCAAACCTTAAATCTTACAATAGAATAAAAAACCAGCATAAAATATAAACATAACTCAAGAAGAATAAAATATATATCAAAATAATTAAAATTATCTCTATGATGAACAATATAAAAATTCAATATCAATATTATAAGAATAAAAAAACTATATGATAAAATTAAATGTATAAACCATGAATAAAATTAACATATAGAATTTACCTTAATATGAATATCACAAGAACCATGATGACCCACATAATATCCTATAGAAACATTGGAATCATTATTTATTCCTATCAGACCAAAAACATCATCATCATTATGAGCATCAACATCCAAATTGGCTTATACACCTAAATTTGTGGTAGGTGTAGAAATATTCTCTTAAACCGAAAACAAATAAATGACAAAAAATTAAAAAAATTAAAACATAAAATGGTTATACACATAAAGGTTATACATATATTTAATATAACATGTTTTTATTAACATTAACTATTATTAATACACATATTTGATATAATTTTGTTAAAATTAATCCAGTATTCCCCCATGAATTTTCACAGGAAGTAGGATAAGGGATTTTTTCAAAGGAATTGCTTTCGAAATATGGAATATTAAAACATATATAATCAACATAAAGAATAATATATTAATTTAATTTAATAGATGATGAATACACTATATAGTGAAAAACATATGTGTTGATAATTTTGAGTGGGAAAAAAATATAGATACTAAGAACATGGTGTGTGTCAGTATAATTATATGAAAACATTATTATAGTAGTTCTTGGATTGGATGCTACCAAAGATCAACTGGAATCTATATTCACTAGATTCTTCTCTAGTCCAAAGTATCCTCATTATTGATGGTTTGTTATAATCTATTACAGGATGGGAATTTATTACTGATGGATTCTATGAAGTATGAACTATTGGTGCAGTGTGATATTAGAACCATGGTTTTTCACAATTGGAAACAAATTATATTTTTCTTATTGGAAATCTACACTGGGTTGATCATGGAGTTTGTAAGATAAGTGATATTATAGTTCAAGAGGCTACAACATTAGAAGTGGTATCATTTCCCTTTATTTACGAAATGTTTTATGATCAAAATTTAAAGGAAGGAACATACTTCGTGAAGGATAGATTTAGAAGACTAAATATTTAAAATAAAGAAAAGGCATGGATTTTAGAATATTCGGAGCTTCATGAATATGTGGAACATCATGATGGAATTTGGATTCATGAAGTTCTGGTAGTTTAAAGGTTCATGAATAAGGCTTCATGAAGAATGGATGAGCCATTATGTAAAGACGGTAAGTTATGTGACTAATAGAAGCTTCATGAATGAAAAATTTCACTAAGATTCATAAAGAAATTGAGATTGGAGAACATAAATGAATAGGTTCATGAATATTTCACTATAAAATTTAAAGCTTCATGAAGGAGGAAATGTCTATAAATAGTATGCATCTCCTCATATGAGCAAATTAAAGTGTTTTGAAAAAAGAAAATTTGATTTGATTTCATGATGGTATTACTAGAAGGTAATTATTTAGAAACTCATGAACTCTACGTGAACAAAAGATTCATGTAAATAATGGTTAAAAACTAATTGAAACTAAGGAATTTTATAAAATGGATATTCAAAAAGGATGATAGTTTTGAGATAGTTTAGTGTTCTGAAAATTATTGGAATTCCACAAAAAATTGATCATTGCGAATGTTTTTAGTTTCATGAAAGATAACAGATATTTGAAAGAATTGGGTTTCACAAAGGATGGAGTTTTGATGAATGTAACTTCATGAACATAAGGTTTTGAATGAATGGTTTGAGTGAATAGTGAATTCATGTGCATTAATTCAGGACTATTGTGTAAGCAGAGTCTCGTGTTAATCAGAGACAAATACATATTTTCCCAATCTATTAATGCAACCATCATGTTGATAAACTGAGTAATACTTCACCCACAGTACTGAGAAAGGGGGAGTTGATATAAGTTATCCCATGGAGGTAGTGTTTTATCCCTAAAATTCTTGTAATTAAATTTCTCCTGGTATGGAGTGTCCATGTTTGGTCTTTTTCAATCCACAATATATAGTGATGCTTAGTAGATTCATGTGTGAATGAGACACTATTGGATTTTACTCCTTGGACCATCCCTAAGTGGTGAACCAAGTAAAAATAATGTGTTTTGTTTCTATTTCTACATATGGGTTTTTAATAATTTCAGCAGATAGGTTTAAGAAGTTCCTACCAACATGAGGACAAGATCTGTCTCATTGAAAGAAATAATTTGACACCCTGATTCACCCCTCACCTATTAGGGTGTTCTAGGGGTCTACAAGTGGAATCATAAGCATACAATTTATAGGTGTTAATTATGTCCCATTTTGTTTTTTTCATCTATAATTCAGTGAGTGTTAGGGAAGTTGCCCTTTTTCATAGAAGAAACATCTAGATTTGGAATAATATAATGAGATATCATCTATGATATCTTGGGATGGATGTTATCTATTATATAGTTAAAGGGATTCATGTTAGTGATGTGACAATTCCTTTTAGGAATAAAAAACAAAAAAATGATTGATACAGATGTAAAAGATCAAAATGATCTTACCATAGAACTATTTGATCAAACATATTTGATGGTGATAATTCTCACTATAGTTAATTCCATATGGGAGAAACATGACAATATATACAAAGGAGATAAAAAAGTGAAAGATCCCAAAATTCATGATTTTCGTAATCATTTCGATGATATGAAAATCAAACCAGATGAAAATGCAGATAGTATCTTTAATCACGTTACTAAATTTTTTGGAGCTATTCTTTGACATAGGGAAGATATTAAGGATATTGAAATTATAAAGAAAATACGAAGAAGGCTCCCATGTCTATACAATTAAATAGCTTAATCCCTTGATTAAAGAGATCTATCTAAGATTTATGTTGATAACCTGATAAGTATTTTGGTGGATTAGGAAATTAAAGTCAAAATAGAAGATAAAAAAGTTAAAGTAGGAAAGGAAATGGATTTAAAATCCCTAGAAAAGATGACATTTTTACTGATTGTAATTATGGAGATGATGTGGATTATGAACTTCTTCCCTTTTTTTCCAATTAATTCAATATTGGAAAATGGATATTTAAAGGAAAGCTTCATTTGAATTATTTTCAGTGTGGTAAAGTAGGGAACATTTCCACTTGGTACTCAAAGAGATTCAATGATATAGAAAGTGAATCAAAAATTATGTAGAGGCCTCATATGAGGTTCCCATAAATGTGAGGCTTCAAATTAGGAAATAAATTAAATAGAAAGAGCTTCATCTACAAAGATGAACAAGATAATAATAACTTTTGAAGTATATTTAACTAGAATTTAAATATGATATTAAAGATTACATGATGGATACAGTTGAAAATGTAAAACCTATAAAATATGAATACAATCACTCGAATGGAGTTTTAAATATCATGATGGAACTTGAGGGTTATTTTGATGATATTTACATTCCAATAAATAAAAATAGAAAGATAGATTATTTTTTGAAGCAATCATTATATTATTTTGATCATCTTTGAGAAGATATTGATTGAATACATGAAGTGGAAGAAGAACATTAGACATATCTAGAAATATAAGAATATGGTTTTTAGTTTAATATCAGGATTGAATGTAATGAAAAATTCATCAATGACCTTACATCAATACTGGAGAAAAAGGCTCACATAGTCTAGTTCCCTAAAGAAGTAGTCATTTCCATAAGAAGTAAATTAAAAAATGAATCAAAATCAAGGTAAATGAAGAAAAATTATAGTTTGGAAGGTTTTTAGATATAGTGATTTTGAAAATATAAAAATGGTTCTTAAAGAGTATATAAATACTTCAATGATCAAAGATATAAATTTATGGTAGAAAGTGTAATTGGTAATGATATAAAAACATCAAAGGCTAGAAATGAGATAAGCCAAAGTAAAGGGAAGTAGAAAGATGGATATATCATAAAGGCACCTGATGTCCTAACAAAGATAGCTTCAAATAAAATAGAGAAGATAATTGAAAATAATCCTCAATTATCTAGAGAGGACCAATGGTCAAATACCTATAAAAAATAAGGGGAAATGTGGTGTAATGTAAGTGAGAATATGTTTCCTATTATGAAATGTCAACTCTGTGGCTTTATGTCCATACCTTGTCTAATAGTGAAGGTGAAATGATATATTTGGATGGGGAAGAACATAGAAGTAAAAAAGGAGAACGAAACCATATCATTATTTATATTATAGTGACCCTATCCTTTTACACATATCATTAAATGATTTTAAACATAGTTAAACATAAAAATAAAATCCAAATATTGTAAAGTATAGTGTCTTTGGAAGACAAGATACATAATTAAAACTCATAAAAGAAAATTTTATTAAATCTCCATATTGAGTTCCTAACTCCCATTTTTATAATACATCTACATAGGATCACCTAAGGATAACATGGAAAATGGGATGAGCTAAAAATCCTATTAAGGGAATAAGTATAAGAATCAAGCTAGCACATGGGTTAGATGACACAACATGATGATATAAAGAGGCATGGTACATGAATTAACATACACAACCATAACATTTAGAACATTGGATCATATGATCAGGGAATCATAGTAGTGTTGTGGTAACATAAAAAATGAATTTAGCATGATCCAATATTGTTGCACATAGAGGATCATAAGTCAATGTTAACCACTAAGACCATTGCACATAACGTCTCTTGAGACTAAAATTTACCCAATTCATTGGATTTTTATCTTGGTGAACCCATCATAAAATGTTCATGAATATTTTTTACACATAAATAATCATACATAATCAATCATACATAAACATATGGTTTACCCATGACAGTGATTGGGTATCATAATCTTGTCAAAAGGAATAACATAAGGTATTATCACAATGGTTTCCATGAAATAAAGTCTTTAAATCATACATAGACATTTATAAGATAAAATAGGAATATATCATGATATTTTATGAATAACTGAAGTGAATACATGTAAAAAAGGGCTTTAAGAAACCTTATAAATAAAACATTTTGGTACGGTTTTAGGAAAATATCAAAGATCATTTAAAATAGAAAAGGGCATAATATTTTATATAAAACAATAAGTGAACCAAGAATGTTTTCATAATAAAATGAGTTTTTTGTTAAAATTAATGGTGAATTAAAATAGATTATGTAGTGTAAATGAAAATGGGTAAGAGTTTGGGAAGTTCCCTAAATTCGGGCATGCTTATCTGGAAGAATTGAGATACGAATGATTTAAAAACATGTTTATCCCAAAAAAATAAGGATGATTGGATCTCAATACATGATTTTATAATATATTAATATAATTTATAATATGTACATAAAAATCATATAGAATTTAATTTTGGTAAAAAGAGAGTAAGAATAACCTGAAGGAATAATGGAGGTTCGGGTAGAATACCTTACCTTAAGTCTGAAGGTGTTCTTCCTTTGATTTTAATGTCATGGATAATAAAATTAGAATCATTAATTTATAATTAAAAAATCTATTCTACATACAATTGATTTATTATAATCTTATTAAGTTCATTCATGTCCTTTTTGATGGGTTAAGAGGTTCAATTTTATTGTTATGGAGTGTTTGTTTCCTTGGTTTTCATGATCGGTTTACTTATATACATGTATGGATAATACAGTAAGATGAAGATGGTTGTCCAGAATTGAAGATATATGTTATTAGATAACATCAAAAATATTAAATTGTTATAAAATTCATTTGGTTATTTGGAGTGAGGATGAATCCTTATATAAAACATTAATGATAACCTTTTGGTTTAATTGGCAGTTTCTTGATCACAACAAACTCATTTTGTTATATAAATTAATTACATTTGTATAAAATGATTCTAGAACATCAAATATGATATATTAAATTAATAAAAATTTTATTCAACTATAAAATTTTTTTTGATGACCATAATTGAAGATGTTAATAGATATTGAAAACCCATCATCCTTGAATGTGATATATTAACACATCTCGGATGGTGTTTCCATTTGTAGTATAAAAGGAGGGTAAAGGGGAGATGATGATTACTTATTACATTAGAATACAAATATTATAGTAAATTTAAGGTAATATAGTTATAAAAACATTTGGATGAATATAAGTAAGTTTAGAAAAGAATATAAAGAACATGAAAACAAATTCAATGAAAATGGAATAGGGTTTTACATCTTGATTTCATCCTCTTGAGAACCTCCATAGGGGAGGTGTTTTGGATTTTTTATGAGACAAAGAGGTCCTAGAAATGGGATAGGGGAATTGGGATAGAACTGAGTATTACATTGTTATAATGACCCAAACTTTACATACATTGTTATTACTTCAGAATTGAAGCATACTTATTACAACATATAACAAAACCATGGTAGGACTGTATAGGTATAGTGTCTTTAGAAACTGGGAAACATAAACAACTGGTTCATAAAGAATCTACATTGTCTCCCATTTATTTCATCATATCTAGAGTCCCTTTTGGCATATCCTACTTAATAACCTTCTTCCTGACCTGGGCAAAAGAAAACATACAAAAGGGTGAGCTCAAATGCTCAGTAAGGATAAACAAAAGAGATATCAATCACGTCATATTCATAAGAACATAACATTTTGGAAATCATAACATACAAAAGTGATCATAATTTCATAACATGGGATAAATCATAGTAGAAAAATGTAATAAAAATATTAATAACTTGAAACTTTGTGGCATACACACATAATTATATAGAATCATTTCTTAGTAGTCAAGACTCATTGCCAAGACTATCTTAGCAGACAAAGTCCATTTCTGAACCGAGTTCACTCCTCATTTCAGTCCTGTATCACTAAATCGGATTAACCTTCCATTCCAGCCAAGTCTATATCATGAGATATAAATCATTACCCAATGAATTGGAGGTAGATATAGGTCCCACCCATCTCACAATGAATCCATTCTTATGTGTGCCATAAAATCATAAATCATACATCATAGGATAACCCATGTAATAAAAATGAGAATCTTGAACATCATGCCATCATAATATAATCCATATAAGATAAAAGAACATCATAAAAATAATTCCATCATAACATAATAAAATCAATGTAAAAATAGGGATAGAAACATAACCCTATATTATCTTAGATAGAAAATAATTTTGACAAAACACTTGAACTCCATTCTTGAGGAAAATATGCTTTCTACTTCAATTTTTTTTTTTCATTTCATAACATGTCATAAAATTTTAAACTAAAATAAGATGATTAAAAATAAACATGAAAACTTGTATATGAAGATTCATGTAAATAATGTTCTATGAACCCATTCATGTCATATAAGTTAAAAAAACATTCCTCTCGTACTTTGGCCGGAATAGTCAAAAACTACCTCGTACTAAAAATGACAAAAGATTCCTTTCATATCTTTTACTAAAAACTCACTGAAGGGTAAAATTAGATTTAAAAAATTGTATGAGGATATAAATAATATTACATATTTAGGAAACATGGATGTGTATGATAAATATTCCTTAGTAAATTCTGATGTATAAACAATCTCGGATAAAAATGAGATTGCAGGATTTTCCCATACCTTAGGTCTGATTCGTATGTGTCCGAAACTTCTGTATAATGATTTAAATAATGTTATTGACTTATTCCAGAATCTTACTCACTATTATTATATCATATATGGTCATATTATTAGCTTCTTATTAATAATATTTCATTGTTACTTGTTATTCGGGTGTTTATTACTTTTTGTTCTTATGCATGTTTTACCAAATAAATTCTTATTCTTATTTTTTAGGTTATAGATAACTAATTTATAGAATATTATTAGTGTAATATATATCATATTTATTCATTAAATTCATTTATATAACCATTATTCAATGAAGATCATGTAGAACGAGTCACATCACATCGTGGAGACGGTAGGCCGTACGTACGCACGAGCGATGATATCGTTCCCATGATCATGAAATTGTATTCAAGTGTATGTATACTATTTAAGAATCAATATCACTTTAAAATAATCATATATAGTTATTCTTTACACCATTATACCCATCCAAGTAAGGTGGTGGTGGAAAACAGATTACACCACGGCGTGGAGACGGTATTCCGTACGTACGCACGCGCGGTGATTTCATTTTCCATAGGATGGATAGAAGGTGAAATAAGGTTGTTTAATATTTATAATAACATATAATTATATGAGTGATAATAATGTTATTACTTTATAATGAAACAACTAAAGAAGAAGAAGTTGAAGAAGAAATAAAGTTGAAAGAATCGGTAACAGACATTACCTCTTCTTTGAAGCGGCTCTTCTTAACCTCCTCTTAGGGCAACAAATATGGTCTTTGAAGAAGACCAGGACCTCTAGGATGTTTCTAGGGAAGTTTATAATGGAAATTAGTAGGGTTTTCTTGAGCTTAAAATCTCAATGTTGTGTAAGGAGGAGAGGGAGGAGGTGCCCCTTTATAAAGGTGGAGAGTGGCACCTTTGGAAAAACATAAAATATCATTTTATAATAATGTCATATTTGGTTTTTAATAGCTCAAAATTAATTTATTTCGAAGCTAAGGTGGGGATGGGTCGAAATACTCTCAAAAAATAGGTTTTAGACAAGTTTAGGTTACTATTTTATCCTAATCATTTAGATTTAACTCTAAGTTAAATAATTTAACTTTTACCGTGTCTTTTTTTTCTTATACTATATGGTTAATAAACTTACTGTAACAAGTCAAACGAACCCCAAGTGGTTCATTATTAATATATATATACCTATCTAAGTCATTTTTCCGAAACATATATTTTTAGGAATAAAATAACAATTAATAATATAATATTTGTTTTAAAAACTATTTTATGTCAATTTTGACACTATTTGGTACATGATTTTTGTTAAAATTATAACAGCATGATTAGTTCAAAAAAAGTTAATTAAATCAATACTAACATGTCATATTAACCTATAAACTTAGTGGAATTCATAAAAATTCTAAAATTAAATTTATTTGGGTATTTATAACATCAATTATGTTAATATTTCCTTAATAAGGTAATTACT
Organism: Viscum album; assembly: GCA_963277665.1. Classification (NCBI taxonomy): domain Eukaryota; kingdom Viridiplantae; phylum Streptophyta; class Magnoliopsida; order Santalales; family Viscaceae; genus Viscum; species Viscum album. Next base: position 2,134,783,223 of record OY728148.1, read on the forward strand.
CCATCATCATTGTGTCATAAATATATTAAATTATTTAATGTCGAAATACTATAAATAAAATACTATTATGTAGGAAATCTTTTTATCTTTCTAATGAATATTTATAGTCTAATTTAGCTTATTTATAACCTTATATTAAAAATGTTTTAGTTATTAAACTTTTATTTTAACTATTTTAACTATTCTTTAAATAAAATAATATTAAATGTCCTAATCTAATCCAATTGGACCTAAATGGTTATATTTTATTCCTAAGGTTGTTTTTGGTCGAATCAAACTTATCTAATATAATTAGGACATGTGTTAGGGTAATAATAATATTATTTTTACCCTTAATTACCCTATTTTACTTTTAACCGTGGTAAAAAAAGTAAAAAGTTACTATTCATCAAAAATTATTTTTATCTTATTGAACCACATTTTAATCCATGATATTAACCATGTCTCTTTGATTTTCGATATTCCCCTCACATAAGCGGTAAAATTAAGTTTTATGTAAATTTGCAAATTCTCCTAGGAGGTGGGTAAAAGTCGGTGAAAAGTTCAATAAATGTTTTATATATCTAAAATTATTATAAAATGACTCCAATGAGTTACATTTAACTTATACAAGTATTATGTATCAATAAATTTAAATAAATAATTATTTAAATAAAAAGTTGGTTTTTAAATAGTAACCCAGTGTTTTCACTATTCATCAAAAATTGAATGTTTTCAGAAAAATACCAAAATTTCACCCTAGGCTAATTTCGATATTCCAAATCCAAAAATGAAGTCCATTTTGAAAGATAAAATTTATAAAATTTCAAAAAGTGGGTATTACTATTCCCAATGGCTAGTTTTAATAATATTTTAATAGCATATCGTTGATTAGTGAAACTCGGTATTGTGTACAATGCATGCTATCGAGGAAGGTCACGATTGCGTGTAAAGAAATCCAAGCTTGTGTTGTGTGTAGTGAAAGATTCTTTTGATGATTTATATAACATAAACCCAAAATATTTCTCATAAAAATCATGGGTGTTACAGTTGTCAACGTACAAGGCTTGTGGGTGTGAGGAGAACTCGTAGTGGGGGGGGGGGGGGGGGTTAGTGTAGGAGGAGAGTGATTTCTCAATATTTAATTTATTAGTTAATTATTTTGCTAAAGAAAAGAAATAGTGATGATTATTGAGACTGAAAATAGTAATTATATCATGTGAGTTCAATCAAATGGTGATTAAATCAACCAAGAATGAATAAATAGTATACTTAACTTATAATGTATATATACTGTAAATTACTTTATTTCACTATTCAAAAAAAATATTTATTTTTAAAAAATAAAAAAAATTGACCCAAACCATTTCTAAACACGTAGAATCCAAAAACAAACTCCATTTTATGAAAATAATTTTCTAAATATGATAAATTTAATTTTAAATTTAAATCATAATTTACTTGAAAAATAAAAATTTTAAAAATAAAATTTCTTTTATAACACTTCAAAAAATTAATTAAGGTCTCAAAAAATTATATTATAATTATAAGAAATCAAAATATTATTTTGTTAATACATTTAATGAACATAAATTTTCTTTTAATTTATTAAATTAATCATAAAATCTATAACTAAACATACACGACTTACAAAAATATCAAAAATCAATTAATAATTTTTAAAATATTTATTTACTTATATTATGATATAATTATATCATATTGACCCTTATAATATGGATACAATTTATTTATAACTTCAATGGTGAGATTACTATTACATTGGCCTATTTACTATTCATAAGGGTCACATTACTATTCCAAAGGCCAAGTTACTATTTCATCGATATATGTTCCTTAACTTATAGAGATACCTTTTATTTCACTAATAATTCATTTATAAGGTTTCTATTGTGTTCTATATCTAAAATTATATGATTATACTATAAAAAATAATTACAATAAAAGATTTCAATTGATAAAACATTGGTTCGTTACAATTTTCCCCCCTTAAGAAAAATTTCCCTTGAAATTTCATTTTATATTCTAAGATGAAAATAGGTCTGGGTACTTATCCTTCATCGATTCTCATGTTGAATATTTATACTTATGGTTCCACCATAGAACATTGACCGAGCGAGTAGTCTTGTTGCGTTGAACTTTATGTCCATGATCCAAGATCTTGACTACCTTCTCCTTGTAAGAAAGATCTTTCTCTAATTGTACCACCACTAAATATAGTACATGTGATGGATATGGTATGTACTTACTTAAGAGGGATATGTGGAATACATCATGTACTTTAGACATGGTAGGTGTAATTTCAAGTCGATAGGCCACAAATTTTACATGATCAAGAATCTCGAAGGTGATAATGTACTAGGGACTTAGATTTCCTCTCTTCCTAAATCTCATAACCTTCTTCCAGGGAGATATTCGGAAGAATAACCTGTCTCCAACATTAAACTCAAGGTCTCGTCGATGATTTTATTCATATATCTTTTTTCAAATTTGGGATGCCTTGATATGATGTTGAGTAGTTTTCACCTTCTCTACTATTTCATCAAGTATTTCATGTCCTAGTAGCTTATGCTTAGTGAATTCATCCCAAGACCCTGGTGTTCTACACCTTTTCCATTAAAGGGATTTATATGGATCCATTCAGATGTTTGAGTGGAGACTATTGCTGTAAGAGAACTCAACCGGAGGTAGGTGTTGCTCCCATATTCCTTTGAAGTCCATTGAACATTATCTCAAAATTTCTTCTAGTGTTTGAATAGTTCACTATGATTATCCATCATTGTGAGGATGATAGGCCATACTAAATTTCAGCGTAGTTCTTAGATCATGTCAGATACTTTTCCAGATCATCAAGGTGAATCTCATATCTCATTCAGATACAATCCATAGGGGTAATCCCTGAAGCCTTAACACTTATTTGATGTATATCCATGAAGGTTTATTACATGAGAATTTCTCTAAAACTGAGATAAAGTTAGATGTATTTATAGGATGATCCACAATAACCCATATAACATTATTTTATTTGGATGTCCTTGGAAGACCAGTGATAAAGTACATGGTTATGTTATCCCACATCCACGTTGGTATGGGTAGTGGTTGCATCATCCCCTTAGACTTTTTCCATTCATCGTTCACTTAATAACACTCTAGGTATATTGATGTATACACAAGGATCACCTTCTTTATATTGTCCCACCACTAGTTTTCTCAAAGATCCTGATACATCTTGGTTCTCCTGGGGTTAATACATAAGGTTGAGATATGTGAATTATTTAGAAGCTCATTATTCATCTCAAGATTGGATGGTACAAATATTGTGATATAAAAATTATGATTCCATCCTCATAGATCTTGAACTTAGAGGATTTCCCATTTCTGATAGCTTCAACACTTTTCTTAATTTCCACATCATTTCATTGAGCACCCTTTATTTTCTATATGATGGATGTGGAGAATTAATTTGAGAAAGTATTGGTGATGTTCCTCACTTAATGATCCCCATGTCCATGCTATGAAATTATAATAAGTTTGGATCCTTCTCAATTCTCATCAACAATAAAGATGCATGATCCTTTCTACTTAGAGAATCCGCTACCTTATTTGGTTTACTAGGATGGTAGTGGATTGGTCATTCATAATCTTAGATGTGATCCAACCCTATTCACTTGTGTATATTAAGCTCCTTCTATGTGAATATATATTTTATACTCTTTGGGTCAATATATATCTCACAATTCTCCCCATAGAGATAGTTCCACCATATTTTCAATGCAAAGATCACATCTACTAACACTAGATAATGTGTGGGATAGTTTCTCTCATTGATTATACAATAAATTGAGAAATATGATATCACTTTATCATTTTTAATTAGTACACAACCAAAGAACTTCTTTGAAGCATCACTATACACCACAAATAGTTCTCCACCTGTTGGGAGTGTGAGTACAAGTGCAGTGATAAGCCAGTTTTTGAGCTCCTTAAGCTTTCCTCACATTCTTGAGTCAAGATTAAATATACTCCCTTCTGTTTTAGCTTTGTTATTGGGTTTTAAAATCATGATATGTTCTTTAAAAATCATTGGCAATACCCTTTCAGGACAAGAAAACTATGGATCTCCATTAAAAATGTTTTCCTTGGCCAATATTTGATTTCCTTTATCTTGGAAAGGTCCACAAACACCCATTTTCTGGTGATAACATTCACCAAGAATGACACTTCATCCATCCAAAACTCACATTTACTATAATTTTCACAAATTTTACCCTTCTCAAAGTCTTCAAAATAGTATTCAAATTCTCGTCACATTCTTCCTTCCTCTTGGAGTATATCATAATATCATCGATAAATACTAGAAAAAATTTGTCAAGGTAATCCCTAAAGTAACTATTCATTAAATCCATGAAAATTAATGGAGAATTATTGAGTCCAAATGGAATCACTATGAAATCATAGTGCCCATACCTTGTTCTAAATGTAGTATTGGGAATATCTTCCTTCATCACCTTTAATTTGTGATATCCCAACCGAAGATCTATCTTAGAGAAATAACTAGCACCACGTAGCGATCAAACTATTCATGTATTTGAGGTAGGGGTAATTTTTATTTATCATGATTTTATTGATGTCACGACAATCATTTCATAGGTGCTTGATCCATCCTTCTTAACAAATATGACTGGTGCACCCTATGGTGAAGCACTTAAGAATATAAAACCCTTCTATGGATTCTCCTTTTACTGCTTCTTCAACTCTTCCTGCTCAATGATGGACATTTTATATGTTGTATTTGATATAGTTAGAGATCTTGGAATATGTTCAATTGAGATCTCAACCTTGTTTTCAGGCAGACGAATATTAAATTCTTTAGGGAATACATTTGTGTAATCTCTAAAAATGGGAATATCTTTGAAAACAATTCTTTCATTTTTCTCAATCATTTAAGCTAGATATTCTTGCTCATAGGGAAATAATATCCACTCATGATACAATGATTCTAAAGAAGATTCATCTTCCTTCATACACTTTTATATAATTAGAGGATTCTTTGGAATGTGAAGAGTGATCTCACTTTCCAAATAGTTAATGTTGGCTTTGTATAATGATAGAAAACCCCTGACTAATATATTATCAAACTCTACCAAATGGAGTATGAAAGTATTTTTTGGGAGGTTCAGTCCACAAAAATAAATTGGGGAGGAGTTATAAGATATCGATGTAGTAATTACCCCATTTTCTATTCCCAATGATAACTCAATATCCAAATTTTGAGGAAGCAATTGAATAGTTCTACTAAACTTTCAAGATATGAAAGATTGTGTCGAACTAGAATCAAATAGTATGGTAACTAATATTGAATGAATAACTAGTGTACATATCACCACATCTTTTTCTGGCTCCACCTCAGTAGTATTGATAGCATAATACCTTCCTTTTTCCCGTGGAAGTTTATTGCATATTACCTCTAGAAACCCTTGGATTATGGAAATTGATCATATAATTCCCATGTTCCAACAGTTGTAATATTACACTACAGGTTGAGTGGTGATATGAACCTTACATTATTATTACACATTAGTAGGATTATTCATATCCCTTCAGTAGTTCTTATCCAGATATCCCATTATTCTACATTTGAAGCAATTTCTAGTTCCTTTTAGACAATTACCTGGATGTTTCTTCCCACAGTTTTGACACATGGGATGTTTGGTCTTTTTTATATCATGGGCTTTATTTTCCGAAACACACTAATTAGAATCAATTTTACTCTTTTTATTACTCAGCCCACAAGACCATTTAGAGCCTCCGATCTCTATCTCAACCTTGATGGGACAACGATCAGTATCCCCATGACTATAAAAGTCATGAATCACCAATGTTTTTAATAGACTCGGCTTTAGTCTGCTAAAGAAGTGATCCACCTTGCCTTCAGTGTTCAGAAAAAATATAGAGGTGTATCTTGAAATCCTTGTAATTGTTTCTTCATACGCCCTGATAGACTCATCTTCCTTCTATTTAAGTCTGAGAAAATTTCTTTCTATCTTGAGATGGCAGGTGTGGGTGAAATATTTATTGAAAAATATTTTCGTGAATTCCACCCAATCCATATAATAAATTTCCTCCTTGGACTTCATTTATTTGATCAGTATCCACCATTGATCAACTTCCTCATCAAAACGATAGACCGCCAGTACAAATTTCTCTTCTTCCGAGCACTAGAGGACACATGATATATTTTCAATGGAGTAAATATACTATTTTGTGAGGAGGGAATCATAAGATCCACTAAACATGAGAAGATTTTTTCATATGAAGGTTTCTAAGACAACGTAATCTTTACTTGGAGGAGGAGGGAGTTCCCCATTATTCATGTAATTATTCAAAACATGAGCCATCTAAGCAAGTATTGTCATGATGTTTTTAGCACCCATTCCCATCATATTTGGTATATCATTATGGAAATTTTCACATTTCCTTTAACATTGATTGTTGGAACATGTTTTTCTATTTCTTACCATTAATTAAGAAATGAAATTGAAACTAGGGGGCCTGAATACTTTGATAATAAGCATAAAAGGAATCTTTGAACATAAAAGGATATATTTTTAAAGGAAAAGTATATGCTAAATTGTGATTCCATAGGTCTAAATCTAGGTTATCCTTGATTTTTTTCTTAACATATATTCTTATTGTATCTTTGTTCCCTTAATAATGGTTTTTAATGAGATTCTGATTTTAAAAAAGTATATCCCCTAGGAGTGTCAAACCAAGTGTGTAGTATGACCCGTTGTCATGTAGCAGGTTACCCCAAGTTAGGTCTAGAAAACCTTATATGATTTTTTTACTCCTAGGAAAATCTATACCAGAACCACACCAACTTGTATTATCTAGTCAGGGATATATTTTCTCGATAAACCACTTACTATATACTTACCAAAATTTAGGGATTTTTTATTATACATAGTCTTGTACATAAGGTTCTTAATAAAGTTCTATATTACTAATCTACAAAAACAAATAGAAAATCATCTAATACCAACTATAGAAACCCTATCCTTTTACACATATCATTACATGATATTAACCATAGTTAAACATCAAAATACAAGACAAGGATCATAAAGTACAGTGTCTTTGGAAGACTAGGTACATAATTAAACAACATAAAAGAAACTTTCATTTAATCCTCATATTGATCTACTTACTCCCATTTTGATCATAAATTTTTATGGGATAACCTATGGATATAATGGAAAAAGGGATTATCTAAAAATCCCAGTAAGGGAATAAATATAAGAATTAAGCTTATCACATGGGATAGAAGTCCTAACTTAATGATATTAAGAGGAATGGTACATGATTAAACATAGTGAATAATAACATTTAGAACATGTGATTATATAATCATGGAATCATATTAATGTGGAAGAAACATAAAACACGAATTTAGAATGATCCAATATCATTACATGTAGAGGAGCAAAAGTCATGGTTAAGCACTAAGACTGTTACACATGGAGCACGAGTCAAGGAAAACCACTAAGACTGTTGCACATAACGTCTCATGAGAATAAAATTTACCAACTGAATTGGAGTTATATCTTGGTGAAAGCATTATAAAATTTTCATGAATATGTTATCCACATAAATAATCATACATAATAAATCATACATAAACATAAGGTTTACCCTTGGTAGGGATTGGGTTTCATAATCTTGTCAAAAGGCAACACATAAGGGATTATAACAAAGGTTTCCATTAAAGAAAAGATTTAAATAATACATGGACATAAATAAGAAGAAATAGGAATATATAATGATAGGAAATGGTGAACCTAAGTGAATACATGTAAACAAAATGAAGTTTAAGAAACATTAGAAATAAAATATTTTGGTGTGGTTTAAGGAAAATATCAAAGATCATTTAAAATAGATAAGAGAATAATATTTTATATAAAACCATAATTAAACAAAGAATGTTTTAATAATAAAATTAGTTATTTTATAAAAATAATGGTTTCTTAAAATATATTATCTAGCGCACATGAAACTGGGTAAGAATTTGGGATGTTCCCTTAAATTGGGTTTGCTTATCAGGAAGAATTGAGAAGGGAATAATTTAAAAACTTATTTATCCCTAAAAAAGTAGGATGAATGGATATTAACACATGTGTTTGGAACATATAAAAATAACTTATAATATTTACATAAAAATAATAGAGAATTTAATTTGGGTAAAAAGAGATTAAGAATAACTCGAAGGAATAATGGAGGCTTGGGTAGAATCCCTTACCATAAGTCTGAAGGTGTTCTTCTCTTGATCTTAATATCCTAGATAATCAAATATTATTAATTAATTAATAACACTAGAACCAATTATATATTTAATTTTTTTTATTAAAACATTTTTAAGTTCATTCATGGTTTCTTTGATGGGTTAAGAGGTTCAATTTTATTGTTGGAGAGCATTTGTTTCCTTGGTTTTCATGATAAATTTACTTATATACATCTACGGATAATCATGTAAGATGAATATGGTTTTCTGAAATTGAGGTTATATGTTATTATATAACATCCAAAATCTAAAATGGTTATAAAATTCATTGGGTTGTTTGGATTGAGGATGAATAATTATATAAAACATTAATGACAACCGTTTGGGTTAATTTGCCGTTTTTTATCACAAAAAACTCATTTTGTTTTTTAAAATAGTACCATTTGTAAAAAATAATTCCAAAACATTACATAGGATATATTATATACATAATAATCTGGTTCAACCCTAAATATTTTTCATGACTATAATTGAAGATGCTAAGAGAAATTGAAAGCACATCGTCCTTGAATGTGATAAATTAACACATCTTTGATGGTGTTTCCATTTATGGTGTAAGAAAATGGGAAAGGAGAGACGAAGATTAATTATTAAATTATCCTAAAAAAATTATAGTATTATTAAGTTACTGGAGTTATATTACAATTTGGATGTGGATAGGTGAGGATAGAATAGAATATAAGGGAACTTGAAAAGAAATTGAAAGAAAACGGAAGATGGTTTTACCTCTTGATTTCTTCCTCTTGAGAACGTCCTTAGGGGTTATGTTTTGGTATTTTGATGAGACAAAGAGCTCATAGTTGTGGGAGACGTCTTATGGAGAGATTTTATAAGAATTTTTCATGGAAAGAGGCTTGTGAGTTGTGAGGAGAAGAGGTAGTGGGGATGGTATTTATAATGGAGGAGGGGAGCATTTTCTCAATATTTAATTCATTTGTTTATTATTTTGATAAAGATAAGAAATAGTGTGATTATTGAGAATAAAAATAGTAATTATATCATGTTAGTTAGAAACAATGGTTCTTACATCATACATGACTCAATAAAAAGCATATTTAACTTATAATGTATATATATAGTAAATTACCGTATTTCACTATTCACCAAATATTCATGTATTTTAGAAAAAACCCAAAAATTCAACCGAACCATTTTTAATGTCTATAATCCGAAAATTAACTCCATTTTATGAAAATAATTTTTTAAATATGATAATTTTAGTTTTTAGTTAAAACCATAATTTACTTGAAAAATACAAATTTTAAAATTATAGCTGCTTTTCAAACAGTTTGAAAGATTAATTAAGGTCTCATAAAATTATATTATAATCATAAGAAATAAAAATATTATTTTATGAATACATTTTATGAAAATAAATTTTCTTTTAATTTATTTAATTAATCATAAAATTGTAATTAAATATACATGAATTATAAAAATATCAAAACTTAAATAATAAATTTTAAAATATATATACTTATACTATGATATAATTATATCATATTGACCCTTATAATATGGATACATTTTATTTATTCTTTCATTTGTGAGGTTACTATTACATTGGTCGGTTTACTATTCATAAGGGTCACATTTCTATTTCAAAGGTCAAGTTACTATTTCATTGGTATATATTCCTTAACTTATAGATATACCTTTTATTTAAATCATCATTCATTTATAAGGTTTGTATTGTGTTCTATATCTAATCTTATGTGATTATACTACAATTCATAACTATAATAAGGAAATTCCATTGATAAAACATTGTGTCGTTACATATAATTTCTTTGGATATTCTTTTCACTATTCTAACTTTGACCATAAATCTATTCCTTACAGGTAGAGGAAAGGTGGGAACAATAACTACAGAACTCTGGGACAAGTAAATACTTGTTAAAAAAGAATAATTACACTTGAAAATATGTAATCTCTAAGAGAAAACATATGAGTATGATTGAACCATGCATGTTGAAAAGATATTGGAGATTCCATATTTTTATTCTAATCAATCAGAAATCTCATGGAAGGAAAGTAAAAATATTGATAAATCCAACATGGAAGAAATCAATATTAAAGATAGAAAGAGTATTAACACAAAGATTATTGATGGTGGGGTATTATTCCATATGAAATGGAATGATTTTTTTTGAAACATTTTGTGAAATGGGTTTATGGAACAGTGATATTCAACAATGATGATGCCATAGAGATCAAAGGTATTGAAAATACAAAATTATAAAATTATAAGCTAATGAAAACAGAATTACACTACATGGATGGTTTTTATTTCTATCTCTAAAGTGTGACTCAAATTTAGGAATCAGGAATGGTAGTGAAATTTTATATATAGGGGCGCACCATGAAAGGGAAGATAAGTACTCCTCTCATGAAATTTTGTAGGAAAAATTATAATGTATACTTAGTGGACTATAAAGACAACACATATTAATTAACAATTGAAGAGGAAAACAACTTTTGGCACCATAGGTTGGGTCACATTAATCAACATAGCATGGAAAACTTATCCAAAATAAAATCTATTGTTGAAATTCCAAATATAAAGAGTGATTTTGAAAAGACGTGTGATGCTTCCATGAAAGGAAATATGTTCGGAAATTCTTATTTACTGAGAAACAAAAGGGTACCAAAACTACTTGATATCATCCAAAAATATGGGTGTGGTCTAATGAATGTGTCGTGCATATATGGAGAGAGGTAATTCATTATTTGTAATGATTATTATTTTATAATATAATTGATTATGTTTATGTAGTGTAAATGGGAAGTGATTGACTAAATGAAGAGATATCTCCAAATAGTTGAGAATGAAACTAACCGTACAATCATGATATTATGATATGAAAATAGAAAAAAGTACCCATCCTTTGAAATTTAAAATGACCTAAAACAACATGGGATCTAGGATGTGGTCTATTCAGTGAGAACACCTCAAAAAAATGGTTTCATTAAACATAGAAAAGGATAAGTGAATAATATGGAAACAATTATGCTGATTGAGAGTTGCCTTTCTCATCATTATTAGAAAGAGGTTGTTCATGTTGCAGTGTATAAACAAAATCAAATAGGTCTATGTATATGAGAGGAAATGAAACTATATGAGATATGTCAATGATGGAATCCCTCACTCAGGTAATTTTGAATTTTTGTACGTAAATGTCTCATTCGAAACAAAGAGGGAAATCGAGGAATGTATGATGATTCTGTGGATGAGGGAATGTTCCTTGGATACTCAATGCGGAGCAAAGAATACAAATTCTATAATAATAATCTTAGAAATATTGTTGATGGAAATGATTTCAATCTCATGAAGGATAAAATTATGAATAAATCAAGGAGATCATATGTTGATATGAGTAATGATTGATAAGAAAGTGGAAAAGGGACAAATTCAAATAAACAAATTATGGAAGGGTTACCCAATATTCAGGTCTCTCAAAATGATGATGATTCAAAATTAGAATCATAGGAGGAAACAATTTTTGAATAAACTCCCCTATAATATCATAAAATAAATAGAAGATCATAATTTTATCAATCTATTGTTATTAGGGATTAAACCGCACCTCCACATACAAGGAGAATAAGGAATGCAGAACATTCTACTCTCTAATCAATTGTGGAACCAACCTATTTTTAAGAATTATCAATGGATGAATAATGGGTTAGGTCCATGATTGAATAATAGGATTATATTGAAAACATTTAGACACATGATCTTGTTAATTTTCAAGAAATCCACAATGTGATTTGAAAAGAGTGGATATTCAAAAGAAATTAGACGAGTAAGGAAATGTGATTAGAAATAAGGCATGCCTAGTGTGTAAAGGATATGCACAAATTTAAGGAATTGATTTGGTAGAAACATTTTCTTCAGTAGATCAAATGGAGTCGATTAAGATATTTCTAGAAATGGTGATTCAAAAAGTGTAAAAATTTTATCATATGGATTTAAAAATAGAATTCTTAAATGGTTTTCTTGAATAAAAAGTTTATATTGAAAAACCAATTGGAATTTTGATTGGAAGTTATGAATAAAAGTTATATAAATTAAATAAGTATATTTATGGTCTAATGTAATAAACATGTGCATGGTATTATTGATTTAATTGTTATATGAATAAGAATCAATTTAAAATAGGATGTGTCGACTGCAATACACATGTGATGAATTCATAGTGAGATAAATTTATAGTGCTTGTGTATTTTGGTGATATTATATTTGGAAAAAGCATGCATGGTTTAGTGGAATAATTTTTTAATTCTATGAAATCATAATTTTAAATGTCAATGATTGGATAAGACACATACTTTTTGTGGATACATGTGATTCAAAAGAAGGAATACACCTTAATTTCTTTGTAAAATTATGCAAGAGATATTCTGAAGAAATTTAACATGAATGAATCCAAACCAATGTTGACTCTGATTGTGGTCGAGAAAAAATATGGAAAGAATAAGAATGAGAAATATATTGATCATATATTTTTTGGTAGGATCAATGGATTTTTATTATATTTTAATAAAATATGACTGGATATCATCATTACAAAATTCTTAGCAGCTTGCTTCCAATGTAATCTGAAGGAAGATCATTTTTCAGCAGTTAAAAGAATCATGAGATATATTCAAGGTAATCTCAAATTTGTCTTATAATTTATATTATGAAAAGATAATGAATTATCATAATTTTATGATTATGAATGTGTTGGATATGTGGTTGATCAAAAGTAAAGAATGAGGGTACATTTTTATTGGAAACAAATGTGTGGGCTGGTTGGGTAAGAAATAAGAATTATATTATCTTATTATGGTTCAAGAAGAGTATACCTATATAAAAAAGGCATATACTCATATATTGTGGATGAAGTAGTAAATATTAATATTGGTGATGAGGTGAAATGGATGATGGCGATACACGATGACAACAAGAGTGCGATCATGTGTAAAACAAATTAGGTTGAACACTCTCACGCTATACCTATTGAGATCAAATATCACATCATTATAGAAAACTTTAAGCAAGGTATGATTAAAATGGATCATTTTGGAACTAATAATCAAATGGATGACATCCTATCTATGCATTTTGAAGCACCAATGTTCAAGTAACATTGGTTGAACCTCTTTTTTTAATTACCTCTGATTGTATGATGAGGTTAAGGAATTCCCATCTCCCCATTTTTGTTAATTGTTTTAATATATTCATGGATTTGATTCAAGTCCATGGGGGAGAAATTATTTGTGGGGAGGTTGATTGTTTTTAATACTAATATCAAAATATAGTTATTTTGGGTTTATTTACAAAGGGGGAGAATTAAATTCAATAGATTGGTTTGTATGATAGGTCGGTGGTCTCTCGAAGCATGGACATATCCCTTTCCACTATTGTTTTCTATAATGAGATTTTCTCACAAATACTTACAGTCAGGGATAATTTATTTCACACATATGGTGTTTTTTATCATGGATATTTCTTTATTGAATTTACCCGTCGATTTCCAAAAAATGAAAAGGGAAATGTTTTTGGAATCAAGGTTTTTCATTACTGAAAACAAATTGGATTTTGAATTTTATTCAATATACAATGGGATGATCAAGGAGTTTTCTTGCTATGTTATCTTATAGTGTGTGTGTATTTAGTGATGAATGTGGAATCATTTCCAAATGTTTTACTTAATATTTTGAGCTCAAAAACTATAGGAAGGAATAAGCTTCATAAACGATGGATTTCTAGGACTGACTCTTTAAAACATGGAAAATTTATGGATATTTCTAATATATAGTGATTTATTAATATATAGAGATTTTTGAAGGATTGCGGTTTGAAGGAGGATTTATGGTTTATGAATGAGGTTTTGTGAAGAATGGACAAGGTGTGGTGGAAATGTGGTATGTTACATGACTATGAGAAGCTTTTCAAATGGAAATTTTTTAATAAAGCTTCATGAAGAAAATGAGATTCACGAACATAAATGAAGAGGTTTGAAAAAAGGCCATGGTGATCATGAAATCTTCCCAAAGGAGGAAATGTCTATAAATAGGAGTCCAATCCTTATATGATATAACAAGACAGTTTGGAAAAACCTAAATTTTCTCTTATTTAGAAAATGTCTTATAATAAGGTAATTCTTTAATGAATTTGGAAGTCTTTGTGAACATAATCATTGTGAAAAAATGGTTATGAACTATTTTATACTAAGGAACTTTTGAAAAGGGAGTTTTACAAAGGCTGATAGTTTCATGATATATTTGAGTTATATGAATTCCTGGAGTTCCATGACATTTGGGATATTCAAGAAAATATTTAGTTTACAAATGATTAAAGATAATTGAAAAACAAAATTGGGTTTCACAAAAGGATTATTCATGAATAGAAGGTTTTGAATTTATACTTTGTGTGCACTGCGAACTCAAGTGCATCAATTCATCACTAGGGTGAAATAAGAGTCTCATGATAATATGGGAAAAAGACTTATGTTCCTAATATATTTATGTGAACTTCAATTGAATAAACTAATTAAGACTTCACCCAATATAGTGAGAAAGTGGGGTTTGATGGAAGTGATCCAAGGGAGGAAGTGTGTTATCCCAAAAATTATTATAAAGGAAGTGTGTTGAGATGGAGTGACCATATCTGATCTTTTATTACTGATAATATATAGTGAAGCTTAGTGGGTTAAGGTATGTAAATATTTTTTGGCGTATTCTTCATATACTATCCCTTAGTAGTGAACCAAGTAGAGCGGCTATGTTGTGTTTGTATATCCACATATGGGTGTATAATAAATCCACTAGAAAGGTTTAACAAGTTCCTACCAACATGGGGACAAGATCCATCTCATTAAAATAAAATAGTCAACAACATGATTCACCCCTCCCCTCTTAGGGTGTTCTAGGGTTCTACATGTGATAAATTTAGGTCACTATAATTTTAATGGTTATTGAAGGAAAATGATAGAAAATTTATTGGTAATCCATATCTTTAATAGTAAAAGGACACCATTCATATTATGGAGGTATGTCTAAACACTATAGTTTTTTATGATATAAAAAATATTGAGTATAATGGATTCATTTATTATGGTATATGAGAAAAAAAAGTATTCTATTCCTCAAGATCTTAATGAGTCTTATAAATCATATTTAGATGAAAAATAGATTCCATAAATTGTAAAGGAAAAATGTCAATAATGATTAAGAGTTGAATGAAATTAATAATTTAATTCCTAAAATTTAGTACAACCTATGAGTAAATTTAAATATTTTAATGAAAATTTTTATTAAATATTTCCATGGTGAATTGAAAAAAATTAAATTTATAAATAATATTTTGTTCTGAAAAAATCATGTTTTATAATAATAGGTCAATAATTAGTAAGAGTTGTGATAAATATATAATTCAATGCATGTAACATACCTAAAAAAATATGAAGAACATTATTTAAAAGACAAAGATTCTATGAATAAATTTTTAAGTAAATGAATGAACTATAAATCCTAGGTGCGCACCACAGGGATTCAATCTAGTCTAGATAACTGAACTCATGAATTTTACAACTCCACTGTTGTAAAATAATTTTAAAATAACAACATGCACCTACTAATAATTAAAGTATACCATAAAACTAATTATTATGGATATATATTTGAAATATGTATATGTAAATATTATTATAATTAACAATACTACCTAGAAATATTCAAACAATTTATAAAAGTCCATGAGAGGTTATTGAATTTTATAAATGAACATAATTCCATATGTCTTCTTATCAAAGTCTTGGAAGTGGTCTAATATATTGTAATATGATATTTATATTGATTTTTTGTCTTCAAAATATATAATTTTGGACAAAATATAAAATATTATGTCTTATGCCTGATATAACACTGAAATTTATGAATGATTTGTATGTAAGTCTGTCTAATAAAGAAATTTGAAATAACTAGATACCTAAAAAAATTTATTTATTAACATGACATTTTTTATACAAACTAAATTACCTGTATGTCAAAAAAATAACTGATATTCTTCTACTGTGACCTGTCTCCATTAATTTCACTCGAAATCTATAGAGAGAAAAATAGTAATAAATAATTAAAAATTTGAAAAAAAATTCTAGTTCATGGAAAGAGTTTCACTAATTAATGAATATACATGAATTTTGTTTATTAATAAATATTAAAATTAAATTATAACTAGATTAATTTATAAATGTCAGATGCTTTATAAACCTAAATGGAAAGAGTTGTATTAATTTAATCATATATATGAGTAATGTTGTATTAATAAATATGAAAGTAAAATTTCACATGGAATAATTAATGAATTAAATTTATTAATAATATTTGAATGAAATATGTTCCTAAAAATAAATAAATGGATGATAATATGGGAGAAAGATTGAAAAAGTGGGTTCGATAGGAAGCAAAAAATTGAGGGGAAACAGGTAATGAGGAGAGTGGCACGGGGATTGGGAGCCATAAGTTTTAGTATGGATAATACATGTTATGTAGAAATTTCATCTTGTCACACTCCAAAAATTTGATATGGAATATAAAATAGTAATAATGGGGTCATAAAATAAGTCATTATATGGAAAAAAATTTAACATTGTGAATTTATATGAAATTTGAAGTGGTATTTGAGACATCAACTTCATCATATATGTGGAAATTGAGGGTCTATGTCTATTTGTTATGCTAGTATCAACTTAAATAAGAGGACCAATAATTTTAGTAATAGTCATTAAAATTTTTTTATGCACATTATGAATATGAATGTGGTTTAAATAAACCCAAATATGAAAAATTGAAGATTCATTTATAGGAAGAAAATCCATGAATCATTTTAGTTACATCATTAAATAACCTTTAATGGTTCAGTTTTTTAATATCACTGATAAGTTTGAAATGTATAATCAAATCGAGAATACAACTTAAAGCATTGATTAATTTAATGGAAAAAATTAGTAATCTAAAAAATTTAATTATTTTTATGATGACTATAAGTTTACTGTGATCAATGTCAAAATGAACCCCCACCACAAATCTAAATTTAGATTCATGTGATTATTTCTCATAATCATATAATGAAATCATGTTCAAACCCTTTAAGAGAACATTTTCCATAAAAATGATGTGGAATCCATTTTTATTCTAAGATAATTTTTATGATAAGAGACTTGTGAATGTTTAATACTTTCATTAAAGATATCAAAAATAATGAGTTGTGAAAGTAAGGGATTCACCATCATCGAAAATAGAGGTATTAGTGATGAAGAGATTATGATATTTAAAGAAAACATTTAGTAGTTATTTTTTATTTGGATCCTACAAAATCAAGTGAAAAGTTGTTGAACCCTATTAATTTTTAGGATTTTCATTCTATGTTAGTGTGTGTTCATGTGTATATGTGTTGGGTGTGAAATCAGGGTTGGTGAACCAAAGAAGACTCCATCGTGTCTAAAAATTACGACATTAATGGAGTATTATGTTATGACATCAGTTTTTTTATAAAATGATTATTTTTTTAATGTATTAATGATTTATTGAACTATATACATATGTTTAAAATTAATGGTAAATTTCATAAATTATTGTTTTATTTAATTTTTCTTTATTAGATATTAATAAATTATTTCATTGTATAAATTTAATGTATATCCTTTTTTAGATATTCTTTAATAAATTACATTCCAAGTTTGATTTATTTTAGGAAATTTTATATATTCTAGGTATGCATTGTATAAATATTATTGATTAGTGAATATGGTAATGAAATATGATAAAAATAATTAGATAATTAAGAAATAATAATGAATTTCCTAGGTAGAATTTGGGTTAGATTTATGAAATTTATTTTGATATTTTTTTATGGTTAGGATCTCATTGATTGAAATTCTTAAAAAAATTATATAATTTTAGAAGATTTAATGGGGATCTATATTTGAAAATAATTAATCAGTAAGAAACATTTTAAATTAGGTAAATTAAGAAAAGATAATTGAAAAGATCCTAGAAGTAGTTCAATTCATAGTTGAATCCCAAAGAAAATAATATATTCATTAGCTATATGTATTTTTCTCAAAATATATCACTCACTATATATCCTAAAACCATAATAAACCCCACTTATACTATTTTATAAGTAGAAGACTAAATCTAAAATACAATGAAATAACTATATTTCCCATTGAGATATTATCATAGTGTTTAGCAACCGCTGACTGCAAAGATAAAATCCAGAGTAATTATAACTCTAAACTATGTAAATGAATTTTAAATATAAAATTAATGTTGATTTAAAATTTAAATCATAGAAAAAACCCACACTTAAAAGTTCATATTTTCTCATCATATATTATTTATCTAGATAAGGAGAAATTTAATATTAGTTTTGTTAAATTTATTATTATTTTTCTAAAAAATAAATAATAGTTTTGTTACCTAGTGGTAAAAAGGAAGATGTAACATTTTCCATTTCCCAGTTTGGTGAACATCATTAAACATAATTCATCACTCAGTGGATGAGGTACGAGATGACACCTCACTCTCTCGGTCTCTCCCGAACCCTCGGCCTGAATCCCATTCCTAGGGTTTCATCTTCTCCCAGTAGTGATCCTATACTTCGTTCCTCTCGGGTCATTTCTTCTCTCTCACTCACTTTGGGTGTAGTCTCTTTTGGTTTTCTTTCTCTCTCACTTGACTTTCCATGCTATGTGTTAGCAGTTCAGTTTTCTCCCCGTCTGACTCTCGGTGCTCAAATATTGCATTCCTTAACCCCTCTCCAAGTCAGATTTGGTGCACGGGATACGCTGAGATTTTGGGAAACCGATTTGCTGGAAGGAAGATTTCCAAGCGTTACCGGTGTTAGTCTTTCTTCCATGGGTTTGAATTGCAATCCCAATAACTTACTCGTGTTATGTCCCACTTTATTTTCTGGATTTGGATCTATTTCTTTATTTCCTTCTTAATCGGGTTCCTTCTTAGGGTTCAATCCCAAGTCTTGTTTCAGGTTTTGTCCTGCTTTCATCTTACTTCTCAGTTTGAACTTAGGGGTTGCTCGGTGTGGTTCATTTTTTCTTGGTATCTTGAATGTTTAGATAGCGGTGAATACTTTAGTTAACGGTTCTTATCGACGTCTGGTGGGGTCAATTTTGTTTCTTGGTTTCTTCATCATTTTTGATGGTTATACATGGTGTATTTTTTGACTTCTATTTTTGCTCGCTCGACGATGTGGTCGATTTTTGGTCTGTTTGGTGACTTTTGTTTCCTTTTTAGTGATGGAGTTGATGTTGATGATGATGATGAGGGTGAAGCGACGATGTTTCCTCTGGTTCGGATTGTGTTGGTAGAAATTGGTTTTTGTGTTTGTGAAGATGGTGTTTTTCGGCCATAGATGCAGCGGTTCTGGTGATAAGGATGACGGGCGATGACATTGGGGGAGTTTTGAGTGGCGAAAATAATTGTGGTATTGGCAGGCGTCAATGACAGTGTTGATGATGGCCAAATGACCATTGTGATGATGTTGATAGCATTTATGAATGGCGATGTATTTCTATGTTTGAGGTCATGATGGTTGATGGAATGTGAATCGATATGGGTTTACTCGTGGTTTCAGGTGGATTTCGTGGTATTTTGAATTTTTCCTTCTGGAATTTGAATGTTGAATTTTCAAATTTTGAATTTTGGGGTTCTGTGGATGTGAATGTGGGATATGCTTGAGTTCTCTAGTATGGCTTCCATTTAACCAGAAGTGGATTTTACATAATAAGTCATCACTCAGTAGTTTCAATGACTATCACTTCCTTATCACGTTTGAGAATCTTAAAAGAATCCTAATATAGATGAACCAAAAAAGAATAATCAGTTTTTAAAGAATAAATTTGTTCATTATGAGAAATATCCCCAGAGTATACGAGCATACCTTTATCTTCGTGATGATTATGAAACATCTATATTTTTATATTCAGAATTTTTTATAAAATATTATCATTTAAGTAGAAATAATTCAATAAAATTAACATATAAACTCATATTTGCATGAACACATTTAAAATAAAACAAATAAAAAACCAATAAAAGAATAGATATATGAAGTGAAAGTGATCTATTTGAATGAAATTTTAATATAGAAGTAAATGATAGATGAATTATATTATTACATACTATTAGGTAGAATATTCACTCTTACAAGAAGATCCTCAATATTATGATTTTGAAAGAATGTAATTCATACTCAATCATACACTAAAATCAAAAAAAAATATTCATATAAAAACAAATAATAGGACTATTTTATATGAATTAACAATAAAGAACTATAAAACCATGTAACTATTTTTTTACACAATGATACACTTTTTTGGGAAAATATTTGTTGTTTTGTGAATCATTGATGTGCTATTTGGAGGTAAGAGGCTAAAATTTGGGTTTTAATGAGATCTTTTATTTCTAATTTATTTTAATAAATAATTTTTTAATCTATTTCATATTTTTCTTCAATGAAAATGGGGTTTTTTTGGGAAACAAATCCCCTTATAACTAGTCTTAATTTGTGTTTGTCAACATGTTTGGTGAAGCAATGCCCAAAATAGATCACAATGGCCAGATAAAGTCATATAATGTATGGTTTGGTGGTGTAATGGAGAAATTCTTGAGTATAATGGGTGATTTTAAGGATGTATAGGTTTATGAATTTTTCCTATGTTCAAATCATAAGTTTCTTCCTAGATTTCATAATGTTGATTATAGGATCAATCACCGTGTTCTATTGAATTCACAAGGATGATTTTAGAAATTGATAAGGTTGTTTTCCCTAACATCATATGATATATTGTGGAATTTTCATATGTTCATTCACTGATTTTGTAAGGTTTATTAGCAAAATTCAGAAGGATCATTTCCATTGTGAAATATATAAGTCTAAAAGAAACTTAGGGGGATATTTTTAAGGTTTATTATCTTAATATTTATCGACATAGGATCATACAAGGAAGTAGAAAATGATTTTATTAATCATAAAAAATTATTTATAACTTTTTCAATTTTTGTGAATAGAAAATATAGTTTAACATGATGTAAGACTATGATACATGTTTATTGGTAATTTAAAGTACAAATTATTTGGTTTTGGAAATCACATAAATGCTCAGAACAACCTGCCACATTTCTATATTAATGGAGACATTATCAATCACAATATATAATTTATATCTTAAAGAAATTTGAATTAAGTACCCTGTAGATATTTTGGGGTGACATGAGGTGTGTATATTCCTTTGCATGAGAATAAAACTTCATATGAGAATAGTCGAGAGATAGTCTGTTGAGCCACTGAGTGAGAGATAAACTAGTTTCGACCAGCGACATCAACTGTTGGTGTAGAACTAAAAAATTTACAAATACATAAATTCAATAATGAACGGACATCATTTTAGAGATGGAAGAGTTATTAAAAATTGTGATGTGTGAGCTATTACGTTTTCAAAGGCAGTCAAGACAATACAGTAATAACTTGAGCATTTCACAAACAATTAAGTTCAATATCATGGATGAGGAAAAAATCACATCATTCGGGTGATAACTAGTGTTTATTAAGTGCATATAGTAATGTGTTAGGGATTTTGGGTACTTCACTAGTTAGGATGCGGTAGAAACATGAAAAACCCATCAAGTGATTTAGAGTTTTTAATGTGCATATGATATCAGTAGATGAAATTGTTCAATGAATTTGTCCATGGAAACTACTAACCGATAAGAAGTATCTTGTTGGAGAAGTTTTGATAAAAAATTTAAATTTACTATTAGTTAAATGAAATCTTGGGATACTTTTTAAATAAAAATTAAACATTTGAAAAATGAGATATGAAACAATAATATATAGATAGAGGATTTAAATTAAACAGAACCTAATTTATACAACAGTTTCTAAAAAATATTAATAAATTTTATATGTAAATAAATACTATTAGAAGGATTTACTACCATAAGAACCTATTTTGGAATGAAAATACTAATGAGGTAACAATTTTTATATATTTAATCAATGCTATTGTATTCTTTTCCATAAGATGAACTGCTACTATAAAAACCACTAGTCTAATGTTGGTAGTGGAAGGAGTGAAATTGTAATTATGCCAATTCTATTGAAATTTTCATTAGAACATATTTTTAAGCTAACCATTATATGAATGGTGGGATTGATCCAAAATTTTATAGGATTAATATTGCTACTAACAATAATAGAACCAATTAAAAATCATACGAAAAATAGAAATATGTTATGTGTTAAGATATTGAAATGTTAAATAATGAAATCAGGATGATTAATAATTTCCTAATATTTTGGGTGTGATAATATGCAACACCAATAAATTGTTTCAATCTAGTTCTTAAACCAAATTTATACTCATTTTTTCATGTATTCATCCTAAAGAGTACAATTAATCAAATCACCTATAAACAAAATTAATAGAACAATTAAAAAATATGTGTAAAATGAATTTAAATTAATTGAAACCTAAATATAATTTAAAATAAGAATAACATGTCATCCTGCATCATAATTTCAATTTGAATACCCAAGTTTACCCAAGGTCACATTGGTTTATAATGTTTCTAATATCCAATAATATTTGTGGAATAAATTTTAAAAGTTACATGTGACATAAATAAAATTTTCTCATCAAGTGTATGCACAACATATACAAAATATTTTGAAATAAAAAATATGGATATTATGAGGATTTTTTATTTTTAAAAATGAATGAAATATAATAGTTTTCATATTATTTAAGATGGAATAAATTAAATATTAATATTCATTATATAACTTACATTAATAAAGTTAAATAGTTAGTATTATAAATTATGTTAAGTGAATGTAAGTAATGATGTATGGGGAAAGATAGACGTATTTATAAATAGTTAAAATTTTATTTTTCTAATTTTTAAAATTGAGTAACTCATAACTAAAATTTAATCGGGTATCACCATTGAGTTATATTCAAATATTGTCATTCCAAAGACACATATCTATTAAGGTTCGTAAAGAAAATGAACAACTAGTAGTAAATTTCACAGAGTTAGGAATAATATTGTAGAAAGTACTATTCATGAAAAAAGATACATAAGTTACTATTACTAAGCTATCAAGTGGTCTTTAGGAAATATATTGTGAATTATATCATTAAAATAAATTAAATCAAACCCAAACTATAGAAATTGAACCTCACAAAGCTGAACATGCGTGATCCAATTAAAAAATGGCCCATAATGATGCCTAGTTGCTAAAAGGATTATACAATTAGATGTTATTTGAAAATTAAGAATTATATAGTATAATCCTTCATGAATAGAAACATTGATCTTTTGAACTAATTATGAACCACTGATAGTTTCCTAAATCTTTATTCCCTAAAAAAGAAAATATAAATTAGAAAAAACATTATGTAAAAAAATATAAAATATTTAATTTCATTTTTAAAAGAATTAATAAATTTTATAAATAGTTCAAAAGTAACCATTATAATATTAAAATATATATTATATATAATTTATAAATAAATTTTATGAGTTTTGGTAGTTTAATTATTTTTTTAAGAAGAGAAACGATGCATACATTATTGTAAATTATAATAAAGTCTACAACAACTGTGTCTATTGAATACATTGAATATTTAACAAACCACATAATTAGAATTTGAACTTTTACCCAGAGAGTATCATCATCTTGAATTGTGATGTCGTTAATTAGCTCCCAAATTCCTAAAAATGGTACAAAAAAACACAAAAATTTAAGAGAGGGAAAAATAATTTAGTAATTCACATTTACGATGTCATAAAAAATAAAACCAAATAAATTTCATAAGAAACTAAAAACAATACATGTCACAAATTGGAAGTTTTATATAACCTAAAATTAAGATTCTTATAAAAAAATACATGTGACATTCAACCCATGAAGCTGCCAATGCAATTGAATTATAATTAAAAGATATAATCGACACATGATGATGATGAAAAACATTCCTAATAAAACTAACATTCATATGTTTTTTATAGAAAATAAAACATATTGGTATTTAGAAGGATATACCACCATGACTCTACATGCATAAAACCAATTGAAGATGTGACAGTTTACCTCTATTGGCGAGGGAATTGTTAATAATAGAAGTCTATTAATTAGGAAAATAGAATGAACACTTGAAATACATATTTAAGGATAGCTTAATTCTATGAGATATATATCATGCTTGTATCATGGTTTTAATGTCTATATAATTGAATTTATATAATATTGCATGTAGGAATTTGTAGAGGAAATAAAAAATACAAAATAATCAAGTTCGATTAAATTTAGTAAAGCCAACCTCCACAGGATGTTGACTTAAGTACCACAAAAAAATTCTCAACACTACAATGACCGACCGGAATAGGAAAAATTAGAGTAGAACGGGGAAAAGAGGAGAAATAGTTTGAGGGAAACTATTTAACATAGTCAGCATAGAAAAATACAAAGAAAACTAGTTCATAAATTTATTAATAGAATAAGGATTATTAAAATTAGAGCATACCATAAGAAATTGATGAGATCCACCCATCATTTGCGATGTTGAAAAAAAGCAAGGTCCAGAAAATATGGAAATGGATCGATTTAGTAGAAATATCGAATCAAAGCCTAGGATGAATATTTTGGATATGATACACACTTAAGGAGAGTAAGAATGAATATCTTAACACAATAATAGAAAAACCAAAAAAACCTTCTAAAAACAACATTAGTGGGTAAACGTATTCTAGAGGTGTGACTTGCTGAAATTCGCAAGGATGAGGATGTTCATTGGGATATGGGGCAGATATATTGAAGGAGATTATGAGGAGGAGGTTGGGAGGGTACCTCACATCAGTATCAATGGAGAGGTGGTGTGGCGATGCTAGAGGAAAGCTGGAGGAGGATGTGGGCTGGTCACCTCGATGTAGCACTGGAGAAGAGGTGTGGTGGTCGCATCAGAGGCATGCCGTCGAAGTAGGTCAGTGGATGCATTAGAGGAGGAGGATCATGGGAGGTTGGTTGGTAGCATCGAGGGAGGAGGGTCATGGGGAGGATAGATCGTGAGGGTAAGGAAGAAATAAGAGAGTGATTGGGGCATATTTCCCCAAACTCGTGGAAATATGCTAGGATATAGGAACGGTTTTTATAAACCTTGGATATATAGGTGCATTTGTATCCTAGTTTACTAATAGCGTACCTACCATATCCCAAATAGTAAAACAACAGAAAAATAATATCTCTGATACGAATTTTTAACATTCCATTTAGGGAGCCACTAAAACGGTTCCCCATGCGGATTTTCAATATGACCTCAAGAGAACCTCCCCATACTCCAGAGGCTTTTGAAAAGAAGATATGTTATAAATGTTGTATAGTCGAAAGATTATACCCTTATAATAGAGTAAAAAATAATGGAAATAACCAAACATCATCCATAGTATTTATATACACATATTTCATAAGTAATAAATATATAGTGTGTAAAATAAATAAAGATAACCAAGGTTTTAATAAATAATGGAATGGAGTAGTGGCCCAAATGGACATGTCATACTTATATCACTCACTTCCCACTAGTTCGATCACATATTGAAGAGTAAATAAAAACACAAAAAATAAAAGTATAGGGCTCAACTAATATCTACAAGACAAATCACATACCCTTACTCCATTAATATATCTGATCTATCCAGTTTGATCAATCTTAGGTCTCTTACTAACAATTTTTTTGCAATAAATAAATCATTTTATTGGGCACCATAATGAAATGGCAGCTTAAGTAGGACGTGAGTATAAAAATCAGTAGGGAATCACCAATATGGTCTGGTACATAGCTATTAAATGTAGTGTATGTGTATGTGAGATACTCATCATAATAAAATTAATAATAATAAGTAAATATTGAAAACAAATAAATAATAAAATTAGTACAAGTCATGATCAATAGAATTTGATTATCTTAGTTGATACACAATTGGATATATGGAATAAAATAATGAAATCTAATAAATTAAACCATATCCAATCCTTGGGTCCGTGAACATGATCACGTAGACACCCTTTGAAAAAGGCATTGATCTTCATGTCATACCACTCAATATCTATATAATCCTATCGATCCTGGGGTCTATGATCCTAATCGATGATACATTCTTTAGCTAGTTCAAGGAATATCTCTATGAAAGCTATATCACTATAGGGGGATAAAAGTCCTAGCCATGAGATAACCTTTAATTGCCTCCAATAACTATGATGAAGGATTACAAGTATCAAATGGATATCCCAAAAATAATACATCAATCTTGATGTCATACTACTTACATTATGTTTAATTATGTTTGATGTTTGAGTCCTAGATCCCATTATATAGTCATTCATGACATCACACCTTGGATAATCCCTAAGTGTAATGACCATTAAGTGATCTGTAAGGAATTCCCTTAAAATCCAAGATAACACTTGGAATCCATTAAATAAACGACTGAAGATCCTCATCCCCAAAAAATTTTGGGTTGCACTATAATGGCGCATCCACCAAATCCAAGGGAGCATCCTATGAATCAAAAAATAGATCAAGTCAATCCTCATGGAGATCATCATCATCCCACTATTTGAGGGATGTGTGCCCACCCAAAAACCATTAACATCTCTTATGTGATAGTGGGATTTATATCCTCATATAAACCTAGTACAAGATGGGTTCTATGATAATCACAGTGGAATACCTCTATAATTTCCATATAGGGAGTAACATAAATGAAAATAGGAATTTTGATAATAGTATTAGTGACATTCAATCAACAGATTTCATAAGTAAGATCCCATGAAGTACATCTGGGCATACCAAAATGATATCTAATCTCCTCTATACCATAGTCCATGAACCAAGAAGTACCTCAAATAATCATATCCATGCCAATAGAAACCATGTTAAAGTACAAGAAAAGAGTGAGGGTTGCTGAATGACTAAACTGACCACTGCTACAATATCCTCCCAGGATCATAGGTTCGGTATGGGTTCTATGATGAAAACAACTACCATATCTACCAAAAACTGTGAAACACTATGTTAGGGTAATTCAAACACTGAGGCACCCACTAGGTCCCCTAAGACAATACTCAATAGAGGTATCCTACTTGGGATCCTCAAGGATCACCCATAAATAGAGGCATCCATCTTCGGGTTCACAAAGTTAGTACATGAGTAGAGGAATCCCTCTTTGAATCCTTATAAATAGTATGAAAGTGGAGGCATCCAACTATGGATCATCAATGATGGATCATAGGTGGAGGTATCCCACATGGTATTCTCATCCATTGTCATAATCTCAAGTAAGTACAGTGCCATTGTGGGGGGGGGGTGTTAGTGACACATGGAAGTATTCTATTTAAAAAAACCCAATTTAATCATATTTATTTGATCATTAGAAAGAAAAACTATTGAAGACATCACCCTTAGGGAAAATCCCAATCTTACAGATAAAAATCATAAACATAAATCACTACCATAGGGATGGTACGACAAACCACCAACCTTTTGGAAGCTTTTAATCATCTAAACAATACTCTCAACATCTCTATCCAATCACGTAATGGGTCATCCAAGCCCTAAGATGTTTGGGCTAAGATTAATTAGCTTCCAAGACACTACCTAACATTGTATAACTGAATAATAGTAGATAAACATCAATTAGAGTAGTAAAAAATTAAATATAAAATAAAATCCAAAAAATAATAATAGGTGATATCTCACTACAGGCACTTTTCTTGATGAAAATACTAGAAACCACATGAGGAAGGTAGTCTGAGTACCCATGAACCCTTTTTTGGGAAAATATATAACAATAAATGTGAAAAACATAATTCAAAAAATTTAGTTTAACACTTAAAGCTTTAGAAAATTACCATGACAACATACCATAATGAAATGACACATGGTGAAGTGTGAACGACCACTCAAGACATCATCTTCCCTAGAAGATAAAAATACCTTTCAATGGTATTTGATTATATAATGAACCAATATAATCAAGATCAAAATCCATAACCATAGAAGCTAATCATAGAGGGTGAGGGAAACGAATTCAATGGAGTTGGAGAATCACCTATACAGTTCCAACATGTCAAAAGACATTGTATCCCCACCAAGATCAAGGTAGAAATCCCATGGAGGAAAGGAGAAGGAGGATGGAATGAATAATGGAGTAAAGGGGTAGAAAAGGAGGGATTCTCTCTTGATTATCATAGAATAAAAAGAATAATTTTAAATTTTTAATGTTCTACACCGTTGGTCACATGGTTAGTCAAACTATGTGCTAACCATGCTTCTCTACTGTCAAAGAAAAACCACTTGCATGGGAATGGAACATAGATTAATAGAAAATGATCCAACCATAAATCATGTCTGTAATAATCTATAGACACCCATATGGATTACCCTGGCCAGTGGTAGAGTTTGCTCAGCCTACATGCCTATGAAAATTGGGCTTCATTATTTGGTTGTATGGTTGTCACTATCCTCGAGCCCTATGCTGTATTTTTCATGAAATATTGTTTCATTCTCTATACTCCCAAGACAATCCCAAGACCTATAGAGGACTTTCTAATATTGAAATTGTATATAAAAACATTATTTAAAGGATTTATAACATTCATATTTTCTTTTTGAATATATGATCAAGGTTTGACACATATAGTTATTAAAAAAATATATTCCATTGGAATTTCCAAACTCATAAAAACCTGGGATCATATAGATTTGTATAAGGGCCTGGAAATTTTGAAAATAACCCCCAATTTCAAAGAAATAGAAATTGTTAGGAGGATTTGAGAAAAATTGATGGCTTAATTTTTAAAGTTATTTGATGTCATTATTTCATATTAATCCTTGAGATTAATGGATTAAATTGAAATATTATTTGAAAAAGCATGAATTGATGACGTTATTGTAGATGCACTGTAGCAGTTAATGTAGTTGGTACCATGCGATAATGTAGTATCTAGAACTATTAATCTGATATGGGACTTCATGCCACCGATTTGGGCCTACAAGTCTTATGGCCTTTGGGTCACCAATGACCTTTAGGCCACATGGCCTTCAGGCCACTATAAGCCTTCAGGACATTTGTCATTTGAGCTATAAATGTCCAAGAAGCATCCCAGGTAGACCACACCAGGGCATGCCCCAAAAGAGGATTCAGATCAAGTAGCATCCACCAGAGCATAACTAACCAGATTGGATGAATGAGAGGTTATAGAAATTTCCATCAGCACCAGGAACCATGCATCTATACATGGGGAAATGCTATATGATCATCCATGTGATGTGGGAAGTTAGGAACCTTAAAAGATGTATATTATGGGTAGGGGTAGTTTAAATGTGTAGTCAGGTAATGGACCTTAAAATTTAATGTACCGACACTTGTACCTCTGGGCCATTGGGTCATGTATGGACCTTGGAACTCTAGGCCTAAGGGTCATGTAAGGGTTCCCCCTAAATCCTTAAAAGTGGTGTCATCCAAAAATAAATAATAAATCTAATACCTTCATGATTTTGGAATAAATAAGACATGCATGTTTAAAACTAAAATTTGGGAAATTTTATTTTTTACTGATTTAAAATTATTTTTTTAATAAAACTGGTGACATGAATTGGTAACCCTATTCATTACCTAAAGGAATTTTTTAAAAATGGATTAGTAGTACAAACACGATGTGAAATGAACATACACCAGTAGGGATTTAGAGAATTAAAAACTAAATAACACCAAGGAAAATCTAGAAAAATGTTGAGAAGAAAAAATGATCGAAACAACCTATTATCAACAATTCCATGAGATCAAAAAAGGGTTGTACTATCTATGGGGATGAAAAAAATCCATTTGGTCTAATGGGAAGCCAATTATTTAGAATAAATTATTCTCTCTCAACTTGAGTTATGTCCTTCACACTGTTATATAGTTGTGATTGTAAAATGAAGGGATGAAATACAACGAAAGAAAGACCTTAATACATGGAAACCACCATTTAGAAATGATGAAAAGTGTAATCTTGGATCAATATCATATTGATAATGAAGACCAATAATGAAATTTCACCAAGAATCACATGATGCAATGAAAGATTCCAGCTTAGAGAAAACCACATGTAATGTAAAGGACTCAAAAACTTTTTTGCCAACAAGCTTCCATGCATTCATTTTTCATACATCACACCCAAATTTAGTGAACGAGTTCCTAAATAAATCTCATCATAATGAGCCTTAAGTCACTAATGGTTTTTGGGAACATTTTCTTTGAGTATCCATTTGATCTATCTTATTACTTTTTTCTTGATTTTGACCTAAGTATATTGAAATCCCAATCTAGAATTCTTCATGATGGAGTGGATATTCCTATAAATCTTTTTTGAGTCATTGATCTGGGTATCCTAACCGATGGTTTTAGTGTCATCTATTTATTTTCTGTAGCATCATGCCTATGATGATACATTTAAATAGTCCATATGAGGAAGATGATAATGAACCACAATAGGATAATACTATGGTTGACTAGAATATATTTGAGATAGTGGTGAATACAGTCCATGCTTTGGGGGTTGTTACAAACACTTATTTCTATTCAGGATCTGGTAGTGGATCCTTGAAGTTATAAATCCATGGATCATGATCATAAGTTTATTCATCGGAAACTACTATCTTTACAAGGTTGTAATTATCCTTAAGAGTGCGAGGATAGGTTGAATTTAATTTTGAGTTCCTAGAAATAATTTACTTGGATAATGTGAAAGGTGATATATTCAAGATTAAGAGGCCTAGTATGAGATGGTGGGATTCAATGAAAATGATGAAGAAGCATGAGGTATTTAAGTGGAAGTTATTTAAAGATAATTTAACTAATTAGTTCTATCCAAAATATATTATTTTGGAAAAGACTATTGATTTTTCAAGATTTAGTAGGGTGATAGGACAATGAAATTGTATGTGAACCATTTTGTGGAGCTTGTCCAATATTTTCACGAGGTTGTATCTAATGATAAGAAGAGGGATCAATAGTTTTAGATGGTCACTGACCTGATATCTGATCATAGGTTTTCTTGATGAAGCTCACATATTATTTTGATGTAATGTATAGTGAATTGATAGTTGATCTTGACCTATATGGTATGTCAGGGGTGACATGAGTTCCCATTTCTTACAATGGCAGTACTATGAGTTTTTATAAATGAAATAGAAATAATGATGAGTATCATTGTGGTTGTAGATACAAGGAATCCTAAAAAACTATAAAAGATATTGGAAAATTCCCTCAAACTTGATTTTAGTATGGCATGGTTAGTCATTTGAAATAGGTTTGTACGGAGTCACCAAATATTTATGTTTATTTCACATTCTCTAAACATTCACAGAAGTTCTGACATATATTTTATTCTCCATGCAATGGAACATGATCATAAACACCAAAAAATATTTTAGTGTAATCATATACTACAAGAACTAAACGGTTCTATCCAAATTCATAAAAAATGCTTCTTCATGTAGATAAAGTGTATCCAAAGGAAGATAAAATGATCCCAATGAATGTGAGTGGTACCATCACTATAAATCCATATTTAATTTCCACCTTATTTTATATCGGTTAATATTACTTGTTTATATCAACTCATGTTATAAACTTGATAAACCTTACTATGAATATGTTTTTATATGTGATGGATATTACTATACCCATAAGAATGAAGAGAGTGTAGGGTATTTGATGTCCTTGTGTTTTTTGTTTATATGAGATTGATCATACATAGAGTTGTCTGGTTCTCAACATGAAACCAATTTACAATATTTTTAGGATTTATTGGATGATTTATTATAAGGACCATATTTACTGTTACCATGGGGGGTCTCCTATACTGCACCTGATGGGATATTCTACGTTTTTAGGGAGAATGGGACATAAGGTTAGGTAGAAAGAGATCTCATTTTCCCAATATGTTTAGGTCAATATTAGTGTTTAAATTCAACTTGGACAAGGAATATTTGAGTGATGATATCCCTCCAGCTATTAATGGGTTTCTTGATGTTTTTCCTTCTGATTTCATTGGATTTACACTGGTAATAAAGGTGGTTTTTACTGTTGATTTAGTACTTGGTATTCTGCTAAGGTTTATTCCTTCTTTCTGTATGTAACTAGTGGAGTTGAAAGAGTTGATGGCTTAGATAGATAATTTACTGGAAAAAGTTTTTATGAAACTGATTGTGTCACCTTGGGTTGAATGAATTCTCTTTATGAGAAAATATAATGGATTACTTTTCTTATGTGTTGATTAAAAAAAATAAATCAAGTTATGGTGAATAAAAAGTATCTTTTACCACTTATTGATGATATGTTTAATCATTTGAATGGGAATAATTTGTTCTAAAAGATTGATATTTATTCTAGTTATCACCAATTGATAATAATAGAGTCTGACATTTAGAAGACATCCTTTAGGAGTAGTAATGAACATATTGAGTAGCTTGTTATTCAATTTTTTCTAAAAACGTTATCCTACAGTTTTAATGGATTTGATGAACATGATATTTCATTAGTACCTTGGCTCATTCACTATGGAATTTTTGGATTATATGCAAGTTTACACTCATAAATAAGAGGAACCTATGCATTATTTAAGAGTATTTATGGAGATATTGAGAATCCACTAACTTTATATGAATATTTCAAAATGTGGTTTCTAGATTAAGGGAGTTATTTTTTGGGAAACATGACCTCATAACATAGTATCTCATTGCAGGAGTTGGTGGCCTATAACCAACTTCTTTTTACATTTTCAAAAACTTGTATTCATGGTTTTGAATATTAATAAACTCTTTATCACATCGTGATTTTTCTTCTTCATAACATAGTATGTGATAATGTCCTAATAGTATCTATCACACTAAAATGTAATAGTAGTTCCCTATTATGATAAGAACTCGGAAGTGATACAAAACTATTCTTGAATATATTTTCTATATCTAGATGATATCATTTGAAGGACATGGATGATACATACTATCAGTGGTGGAGACTCATGGGAATTTGAGGTACCTTCTCATGGTCTACACCCTTAGTAATGTTTAGTATGGATATTATGAGAATGAGATCTGCCAGTAGGAAATCCACATTTATATTTATGATTGAATTTTCCCATCTACAAATATGTGTATTAATCCTTAGACTTTAATATTATTATTAACGAGTATTATAAGTCTCTTACTTTGATGTATTGATGAAAATTGAGAAGATAGATGTTCATGGTGAAGTATGATATGTTGGACACATCACAAGTAATATTTTATTAATGAATAATGCAAGAAAGTATTTATCCCTTCTGTTCGTTAACATAAGATAATATCTCATAACCTTTGATGGAAATGACATATCCTATAGAAATCCATGGCCATGTTGTTCTATATACAAGTTTTATTTTTGGAAAATCAAAGAAAGAGATATCAAGAATATAGGTTGATGGAACTAGTATGAAACCTGATTAATTAATGATATTATGATAAAGGGATTAAATTACATAGTAAGGATTTGTATGAGGTGACATGTCATTAAAACATTAATTTCATTCTCTATGGGCACTTTGGCATGTTTCTAGATGTTAACCTTGGACTTTAGGGTGCTTCGCTCAATGCCACTGAGAAAAAGGCCTAGAGGGTCACACACTAAGTGTATCCAAAATCTCAGTTAAAAAATATATTATTATTTATTATTTAGTAGGTTGAATAAATATCATTCCCATATATGTTTTAATAATTATTCATATATTGTTGGTCAAATTTATTCCATCAGTAGTTATTCTATAGAATATATTGTGACTGGAATATTTAATAAATAATTATTTTCTTTTTAGTGAATAAAATATTTATTTCTTTATTACTGAATAATGAAGTGATATTTATTTAGTAAAAATAGACATTATTCGAGGCATAATAAATATTTTAGAGGAATGGAGGACCAAGTTTAATGGTCCAGTGAGAAATGATAATACTGAATATTATTTAATTAAGTAATATTTTATTTTATTTTACAAGTTCATCACATGTCAGGAAATAATAATATTACTATTATTATTTTACATGGGGTTTTTTCTAGGATTAAAAAAATAATAAGGGTACTTGTGTAATTACTTTACTTTAACCACAAAAATATAAATACCCAATTATGTTAGTTTATCATTAGCATATTCAGCAGTGAAAAATAGATTTGTATAAAACCTCTAAAGCATAGAAAGCACTATTATCCAAGAATTATATTAAGAACAGATAGAAATAATCCTCCAATAGATGAAGGAGAACACTTTGGAAGAAGTTGTTGAGCTGATCAAAGGAGGAAGATGCAAGCACAATGATATTCTATGCTAGCACCCAGAGACTCCTTTAGTGACGTCCAGAGATTAATGGGACACATGTGGATCACTTCTAGAGGAAATATATCCTTGATTTCTATAATTCAGCGATGATGCAGTGAAGATCTGTGCCCGATCACATTAGTGAAGAAAGAACAACCTTGGAGGTAATTCTTATTTACTTTAATTAATTATAAACAATATGTGTTGATCCTTCTCTCTCAATTATGAAACAATTATTCTTTGTTTATTTATTTAATTCAATTCTGTGGATAATGACATTCAACATTGTATAAAACTAATATTGATAATTGATTATGGAAAAAATTAATGTTGGGCACCACCTATCGCATTCTTCTACTGCACCCATAACCTACAAGTGGTACAGAGGGGGTACATAATTGCTTATAAATATTTAAGATTGTTGGTGATTTAAGAATTTACAGTTTAAGTTGTAAATTAAATGTTAATCATTATTTTAATTTGAATTGCGAGATATATTTATTCCTCGTTATTTTCTCATAGATCTAATCAAGACGTTTCATTTTTTTGAATAAAATAAAATTGAAGAACTCATCCAGATGAGCCAAGGATTTTTCCTAGATAACACAGCAGTACACACTGTGTAATTGATGTTACATGCCATACAGTTGTGTTCAATGCACTATGAGTTAATTCAATAATTAATCAACACGTTTTCATTAATGAAACACAATGTTGTTAAATTTTACACCACATGTTGACCGGGACAGACTGGCACATCGTAAGACGGACTACACACTATGTGGCCCATTGGACACGGTGTGTGGTCCCTTTGCATCAAAGACGGGCCGTGTATTCAATACATGACATACCTGATGGGTGACCATGTAACACATATTCAACACGTCATGTATCCCATTGGAAACACCGTGTAATCCAATTTTTTCAAGGCAAGAACTACATGATGAGTCCCTAGGTGTGTGTCATGGATAAACTATGAGAGGAGTACAAACCATGTAGAACAGATCTACACACCATTTACTTATACCATGCTATGCAGATTTAAAATTTATTTATTTTACTATAAAAACCTTGATACATGTACTTTTTTATGGTCATAAAGATAATACATACCATTTCATAGGTTTTAGTATACATAAATCTTTAAATGTTTAATTAATATCTGCGTAATGTTAAAGATATGCATATCATGCATGAGTCACATTACAAGTTGTTACTCTACATACATTGAATCATAATACATGACCAAACAATCATGTAATTCATGTAATCATATTTTATGTACATGTCATGAAAGTATGTGATAAGTCGTGTATCCCATATGTCACAAGCATAAAATAGTATACGGATATAATATATGTTGGGTAGATTGGCAAAGGTATTAACCATTTTTCCTCCAAGGTATATTTATGCAGAAGTTCAATTTTATAGAATTTTTTTTAAATTATAATTTATGATAATCTCAAGAAAATTCAGATAAGAATTATGATAAAAGGATTGATTAATTAAAGACAATAATTAATCGATTCAAGTAAAATTTATCTTAAATAGGGTTGATAAAATAATTGAATGATAGTTTTATTAAATGCCTAATATGTTGCATTCATGTGGATGATCATGATCTGGACCAGACCTTTTTTATGTGATTAGATTCATTTAATTTGTTATTAAATTAAATTGTTGTTCTACGTGCCTTCTCTTATAAATATTATACAGGTCATTCATGACCATGGTTTCTTTTATGTAAACCCCCATTTCCCCCCTCATCTGGATTTTGACCAAAACACATATGAAATGGATGGAGCTCTTAAGCTATTGGAGGCAGTTCAATCTAGGAATTGAGGTGAAGACAAACCAAGGAGATACATAGGTGTACATGTGAAAATCTATAAGCGCAAACCTCAATTGGTTCATTGAATTTCTCCCCTATGTCAACAATTAGATTATCAACCTCCAGATAAATAACCATTAGTATAAGATCATGATCAAACCCTTTATTTTATTTATGTCAGTTTTATGGATATTTCATTATGGATGTATTGTCGTGATCACATAATTAATTAATTACTAAGCATGGATGATGGAACTAAAAGAAAACTGGATTAGGGGTAAATATTATCTAAGAAATAGTTAATCACTTAAGTAATTCCACATAATATTAAAAATCATGAAATAAAGATAATAATTAGAAATTAATGCATAAATGATAAAATCCCTCAATAAAATATTATGTTAGTATATCCTTCCATTACTACATTTAGAATTGGACCGTAGTTTAGAGTTCCTGACCAACCAAAGTTGGGGTGATTTCAATTATCGGGGAATTCTAACATGAGGTTTTGGGTTGACTTAACTTGGTTCACATCGTGGGTTGACTTCCAAAGTAGGACTTAGTGTAACTGAGAGTCAAAGGTTGAGGAAATATAAATTAATGATTTTAGGATTGGGGAGTCCACTTAGAAGATCAAGGAACTGTGAGTTGATGTAGTTGGAATTTAGAATGGCTACCTAAAACCATTTGAGTTGCTTGACCAACTAGAGTTTTATTAATTCAAAGGGTAATATGGATCATTTACACTTGGATGTCCAAGAAACATGATATTTTTAATCAAATGGTGGGGGATATTGGGATCTGATAAAATAGAGGGAGACTAATAAATATGTTATTTGTTTATTTGTCTAAATTTATCATATAAAGTACTAAATATCTTCTTATCTTATTTTTAGAAAAACAATTAAAAAATTACAGCAAACATATCATTGTGATCTATACTTGGTAAGGAAAACCTTTTCATTAGCATGAATTTCAAAGAATGGTAGAGGAGTTTACACGTCATACTTCATAATGAAAGGAAATTATATGTGTTAGAAGAACGTTTACCAGTTCTGCCTGGAAATGAGGAAAGTGATGAAGAAATATCTCTAAATGGGAGACATATGAATGATCCTACATATGTTTAGTGATTTATGATATCATCCATCTCTAATTATATTTTAATGAAACAGGAATAAATGAATGCATATAACATGATGTCTCACCTTTGGGATCTTTATAAAGAGAAGGAACGACAAGAGAGGTATGAGATCTCCGAAGCTTGTTTACCACTATGATTGGAGAGTCTGTGCCAGAGGGGCCTCATGTATTCAATATTATTGGATACATTGAATCCCTAGACATCGTAGGGATTAAATTCTTAGATGACTTGCTTACAGATCTCATACTTTCATCACTTCCCAAAACCTTCTATAGTTTTATTGTGAATTACATAATGAGAAATAATGAGAATAGTCTATCAAAATTTATGACATTGATTTTACAAGTGGATAAGGAAATGGGCGTAAAAAAGTCACAATCCTTATGGTGAATATGAAGAGGAAGGAAAATAAAAAGGGTCCAAAGAATTATAAACAATATAAATCTACCAGGCATTATCCTACCAAGAAGAAGAAGATCCATAGGCATGGAAAGGAAAAGGCGGCAATTTGTTTTTCATTTGGTAAGTCGGGCCACTGGAAGAGGAAATGAACCCAAAATAAGGGAAAACTAACGTTGTTTTTGTTATCAAGTGAAATATTTCAGTATATACACATTGGGTATATATATCTTATGGTGCTCACATATGTATCCAAATTTAGGAACCAAGTATATTCCATAAGATTTCTAGAGGAGAGGTGGATTTGAAAGCTACGAATGGTGCAAGGATGGATGCTCTATCCATTGGTGACTACCACCTTTCCTTGCCAATGTGAATGATTTTGGTTTTATGTGATTATTATTATGTACCTACTATTACCAAAAACATAATTTCTGTATGAAGTTTAGAAACATATGGGTTTATTTTAATGTTTGGAATTAAAAGTTGATTCTTTTATGAGGAAAACATATCTTATGGTATGAAACATTTAAATAATTGTTTATATATATTAAATTATGAAAACTAAGTGTTGTAAATTGATAATGAATCAAGTTCACATGACTCATATAAAGCCCGACTTTGGCATCACCATATTGGTCATGAAAATGAGTAGTGTTTGAAAAAGCTATGTAAATATGGTTATTAATTTAGAATCTTCCAAGATCAAAACACTTGATAGATTTCATATTTTTGTACAATACAAAATGACCAAACAACTATTTGGTGGATAGGGTGAAAAGGACACAAAGCTTATAGGATTGGTACACACATATGCATATAGAGAATTTATAATAGGATATAGAGGTGTACATTCTTACTTAATAACTATTACTGATGACTTGAGTATATATGGATATATCTACTTGATGAGGTATATGTCCATTTCCTTTTATAAATTCATGGAATTCAAGAATGAAGTTGTAAATCATCTTGGTAAGAAGATAAAGAATATTTGATCAGATTGAGTTGGTGAATATCTTAACCAAGATTTCATTGACTTTCTATGGGATTTTCTTATTCTATCTCAACTCACTCCAAATTATACACCATAGTTGAATGGTGTTAGAGAAATGAATAATTGTACCTTGTTGGACATGGTAAGTTCGATGATAACTGATGAAGATATTCCATTATCTTTATGGGGAGATGCATTATAAACTATGACATACAAATTAAATCGAGTACCAACTAATGTGGAAGATGTTGCTCTCTTTGAGCTATGTAGTGGAAAAAAACCCATTTTATCGTATACACATGTATAGGGTTGTGAGGAGTTTGTTAAGGATTTATGAGGAAACAAACTAGCACCTCGTGGCATGAAGTGTAACTTTATAGGGTATCCCAAGGAATAAATGTGATACTACCTATACAAAACCTCAGAAAAAAGTGATTTTCACCAGACAATAATAAATTTGATGAAGTTGAAGCTCAAGATACACAGGAGTTGGTATAGGAGCAGAGTCCACAAGTCCCCATAGAATAATTATCCTTTGAAACACAAGGACCACGTAGGAGAATAAGAGAGGTGAGAGAATAAGAAATATGTGGTTTTCTGGTCACCAAGGATGGTGACTCATTATTGGTTGACGATGATGATCTTCTCTCCTTTAAGGAGGTAGTTGATAGCTCAAAAGCTATAAAATGGATGTAAGCTAGGAATTTTGAAATGGATTCGATGTATCAGAACCAAATGTGGGTTATATTTGATGCGCTAGTTGATGTAAATCATATTGGATGAAAAAGAGTATTCAAGAGAAAACTAGACATGGAAGGTAAAGTAAGTACCCATAAAGTAAGGATAGTGGATAAAGGGTTTAATCAATATCAAGTAATTTACTGTGATGAAACCTTTTCCCCTGTTTCCATGTTTAAATCCATCAGAATCATACTTTCTATACCAGCTTACCATCAATATGTGATTTTTTAGATGGATATAAAAACTACATTCCTTAATGGGAAACTTTATGAAGATGTCTATATGAAACAACTAGAGGGGTTTGTGACTCCAGGTGATGCCACAAATATTTTGAGGTTTGATAGATCCATTGATGGATTAAAGCAAGCATCTTGGACATGGAATATTCAATTAGATGAATCCATAAAAGAAATTTGTTCATTTAATAATGAATTTGATCCTTTTATTTACAAAAAGGTTTAATGTGAATGTAGTCGTTATCCAATTAGTATATATTGATGACATATTACTAATAAGAAAGGACATGTCCACATTACAATTTATTAAGGAATACTTGAAAAAAGGTTTCTCTATGAAGGACTTAGGAGAAGCAGCATACATTCTTGGGATCAACATCATTCTTGATATATCCAAGAGGCCTCTTAAACTAATTCAAAGTACACATATTGACAAGATACTAAAAATATTTAGTATGGAATAATCCAAGAGGGGATTAGTTCCAGTTTCACATGGTTTAAATCATTCTAAGAAAATGTGTTCTCAGACACCACACGAGAAAGAGAGAATGGGTAAGATCCCATATACTCTGGTGATAGGATCAATCATATATTCCATGTTATATACTAGACTTGATGTTTTCTATGAACTGAACATAGTAGGTAGATACCAAGAACATCAAAGAGAACAACATTGTACTACTGTTAAGTATATCCTTAAGTATCTGAAAAGAAATAAGGATATTTTCCTAGTGTATGGAGGAGATGTGTAGTTGGTCATCAGGGATTATACAGATGTCAGTTTTTAGATAGATCAAAATGATCTAAAGTTAGATTCAGGATATGCTTTTATCTCAACGGAGGAGTTGGGATATTGAAGAGTTCAAATTATCTAGTTTTCACTAATTCTAAAGTGGATTACTAGCATATAGTGGATTTTGATGAAGCCAAGGAATCCATTTGGATTCAAAACATTGTCTAAGATAATGATGTGGTAC
Source organism: Viscum album (assembly GCA_963277665.1). Taxonomy (NCBI): domain Eukaryota; kingdom Viridiplantae; phylum Streptophyta; class Magnoliopsida; order Santalales; family Viscaceae; genus Viscum; species Viscum album. Next base: position 2,134,824,362 of record OY728148.1, read on the forward strand.
TTAGAAGTAAAGACCCTATCACATTGTATTGTCATATTGCTGTAGTAGTTTCTCTTTCAAAAGAGATGAGGTCACACTAATAGACAAAGTATATAATCTAGAAGTACCAAATCTTGAGGTATTTATATCATAGGGGTGAAGTTAAAGTGAGAAGAGTACCCAAAGAAGAGAACATGGTGAAATCCATGAATAAATACATATCTTAGCAGAGGCATGAGTATAATGTGAGAGCTTGGAGATTGAAGTCTATTAGCAGTTGGATCTAGTAAATGTGGGAGTTTGGTGGAGTTTTTCCCAAGAACCTACAACTTTTTAGTTTATGATAAAGTTGTATTCATGGTTTAGAATATAAATAAACTCTTTATCACATCATTATTGTTCTTCTGCGTAGCATAGTATGTGATAATTTCTTAATATTAGCCATCGTACTAAAAGGTCATAGAAGTTTCCCGGTATGATGTGAACCTATAAGTGCTATGACTCTATTATTGAATATATTATCTATAGACATATGATATCATTTGAGTGACACAAAGGATACAAGATATTAAGGGTGGATACTCATAAGAATTTGAGGCACCTTCTCATGGTGTACTCCCTTGGTAATTTCTAGTATAGATATTATGAGAATGAGACTCGTGAGAAGGAAATACACATTTCTATGTGTAATTGGATGTTTCTATTTATAGACATGTGTATTGGTCCTTAGAATTTAAGATTATTATTAAGGATTATTATAAATCACACACTTATATGTATTGATGAAAACCATGGTGGAAAATGTTCACGACGATGTAGGATATATTGGGAGTGTCAGGAGTTATATTACATTAATGAATAACATAAGAATGGATTTATCCCTTTTATTCACTAACGGAAGTCAATATCCCAATCCCTTTGAAGGAAATGATATAGCTTAAATAAATCCATGTCCATGGTGTTCCATACGCAAGTTTGTTTCTCAAAAAGTCAAGGATAGAGATATCGAGCACATAGGTTGATGGCACTGGTATGCAACCCACTCGATTAGAGATATTATGATAAAGAGATTATATTACACAGTAAGCATTCATATGAAGTGACATGTCGTTGTAGTGTTAACTTCTTTTTCTATGGGAACCTTGACATGTTTCTAGACACTAACCTTTGACTTTAAGTTGTTTTTCCTAATGCCACTAAGAATGAGGCCTAAAGGGTCACACACTAAGTGTATCCGAAATCTGAGTTAAATAATATATTATTATTTATTATTTAACAAGTTGAATAAATATCATTTCCATAAGTGGTTTAATAATAATAATTATATTCTTGATCACATTTATTCCGTCACTAATTATTCGAGATAATATATTGTGAGTGGAATATTTAATTAAAATCTATTTTTTATTTAGTGAATATAATATTTATTTATTTAATGGAAAATTATGCAGTGATATTTATTTAATAAATAAATAGACATTATTCGAGGATCGATAAATATTTTGGAGGAATGGAAGACTGATTTTAATGGTCCAATGAAAAATGATAAAATTGAATAATATTTAATTAAATAATATTTAATTTTAATACACATGTTAATTGAATTTCAAGAAATAATAATATTACTATTATTATTTTACATGGGGGTTTTCTAGGATTAAGTAAATAATAAGGGCACTTGTGCAATTATTTTATTTTAACCCTATCAATACAAATACCCAATTATGTTATTTTCTCATCAGTTATGCACAAAGGATTTGGAGAAAACCTCTCAATACTATAGAGCTCTATTATCTAAGAACACTCTCAAGAAAGAAGAGCAATACTCCTCCACCAGATCAAGAAAAAGGATTTGGAAGTGGTTATTGAGGTGATCAGAGGAGGAAGATGCAAGCACACAAATATTCCATGCTAGCACATAGAGACTTCTTCAGTGATGTCCAGAAATTCATGGAACATGCGTGGATCATTAAGAGAGTAAATCTACCCTTTATTTCTACAATGCAACGATGGTTCACTCTAGATCTGTGGCTTAATTCATCAATAAATAATGAATAAACATGGAGGTAATTATTATTTAATTAAATTAATTATAATAAATATATGTTGATCCTTGTCTCTTGATTCTGGAACAATTGTTATTTTTCTATTTCTTTGACTCAATCCTATGGATCTTAATGTTTATTTTCGTATAGATCTTGGATTGATCCTTAATTATGGAAAGAATTAAATTTTGGAACCACCCATCGCACACTTATGCTACACCCAAAACCTAAAATTAGTTGATCATGAGAAGGTGAAAGCAATTATAAAATGGGAAGAAATATGTAATGACTTCAAGATATAAAGATTCTTGGGTTTGGAAGGATATTACCATATATTCATCAGAGACTACTCTAAGTTGGATTATTTAATGATCATTCTTACTGAAAAAAATGAATTTTGTTTAGGATGAGGAATTTCCAAGTTATTTTGTTGATCTAAAATGATTTTTTACTTTTTCACTCGTGTTGAATCTTCTAGAGGATGAGAATGGCTATGTGGTGTTTTTGATGCATTGGGTTTGGGTTTTTTTTGTTCCCTTATGTAGTGTGATCAGATGGTGGCCTATAGTTCTAGAAATCTTAGGCAACATGTAAAAAATTATACAACCCATTGTCATGATCTTGCAACTATGATTCATACTCCTGTGGGTTAGCAACATTACTTATTTAGTGAATGTTTTACCATTTATTCTAACCCAAAAATTTAATTTATATCTACTCTTAAAAATATCTGAACCTTCAATGGAGGTTTTCAGTAGATTACCTAGAGTGTTTTGATTTCAAAATTACTTACACCCCTGGTACAGGGAATTAGACTACTAATGCTTTGAGTAGGACACTTATGACCTATTCTATGAAAGAACCATTAGAATAATGGAATCTTTTGGCCCTCTTTGTAGTGCTTCATTTGGGACTCTCAGATAATGAGCCTAAGGTTGTTCTGACAAGAATTCATTTGACCAACTCTTTTCTTGGGATAATTATTCAGAAGTAATAGTTTTATTATGAATTATATATAATTGTAGACTCTATTTATAGAGGTTATACCATTAGTTAGTGGTAGTTCTCTTTGGTGTGTATCCTGTGTTTTAAAAACCAGTGTATTATAGATTTTCCTATGAGAAAGGCCATGAGGTGGGATTTCCATAATTTATAGTGGGATGTGTACCCAGGGAGAAAATTTATGTCATATGATATGAAACAATTATTCTAGTGGATAGGTACAAGATGATACATTTATAACTTTGTTTTTCATTGTTTTACCTACAAATGGGTCAAATATGAGAACCAAAGACCATAGATATTTCTTCAGCTACTTCCAGTGCTGACTTGGAAGTCAAAAAATATTTCTTTGGACATTGTGGTTGGGTTCCTGTATTACCCCCATGGAAAGAATGTGATATGGACTATCATTAATTGTCTTCTGAAACCAGAACACTTTACAACCAGTCGAGATACAACCAAAGTTGATCACATGGGATGTTTAAATGTGTATTATATTTTCATATTTCATGGAGATCCATCTTCTATAATCTTTTATATGGATCTTTATTTCACTTATCGATTTTGGAGAGGCCTCCAGGAGGCAACTGGATTTATGATACATTTGATAATTGTATATCATCCATAGATAGATGCCCAAATAGAGCATTCTATACATATTCATGATGATATTCCATGTTATTGGGTTATTAACTTTACTGGGGATGATGATGACCATATAGGAATGGTTGTGTTTTTATACAATAATAGTTACCATTCCACTATAAGAATATACCCTTTTGAGGCCTTTTATGTTTGACCTTGACGATCTCAATTATGTTGGTTGGATATTTATGAGTGTTCCTTGGTTATACCGAGTTTATATTAAGAGAAGATGATGAATATTTAGTTGAATCATTAGTTAATAATGAAGGTAATGATCCGGTATAAAACCTATTATGATCATCAGTGATGATCATAAGAGATTTCTATTTGTTATAATGTGTTATTGAGTGTTTCACCTTGGTTGGGAAAAGGAAATATTCAAATATTGTGAAATCTATCATCGATATTTGTAGGCCCTTTTGAGGTTTTTGAGAAAGTGGGGAAATAAGATTACCATTTGGAATTTCTACCGTAGATGAATTCGATTAACAACTTGTTTCATGTATCTAAAATTTAAATGTATCTTTCTACCCCTTTACATGTTTTGACCAGGGTATATCTTGATGTTGAATGTGATTTATCTATGACTGAGAATATAGTCAGGATTGATTATTCTAAGAAAATGGTTCTTTAAGGGAAGCTAATAAAATTGGTTTGTGGGCTATGATATCATGGTTTTAATTCTCATGAGACTTGGGAGAGTGAGGAACTGATGGGAGAGAAGTGGCCTCATCTCTTTTATATAGAATATTCATGATAGGATATTGGAGGATAATAAGTGTTTATGGTGGGGATATTTTAACATTCCATTAACTTATTTCATGTATTTATTGACACTTTTTATCTAATGTTTGGTGATACATGTTTTTTTAATTTAATGGATTTTGGGTATAAATGTGTCAATGGTTTTAGAGCATGAGGTTCGAGTTCAGGTCGAGTTAGATGTCTTTTTTGATTTTTTTGCATGAACTAGCTATTTAGTGTTTGTTGGGAAGATTCACCCTTTGGTAGTATTTGATGATGTAATCCCATCACTAAACAAAATCCTTGAAATAGTTTCATACCATGAATGATATTCAAGTTTTCAATTGTTTTAATTATGTGAATTGCTCAGGATTAGGATTATTAACATTAGGAGATTCCTTTTTCAGCGTATATTCCACTTCAGATATTTATGTCATGAATAGAGGATTGATGATTTTAATGACACATACCTAGTCAGTGTTTATTCACTATAACCAAAAAGTATTAATTTTATCATGAAACCTCTTACCTAGAACCCCTAGGGCTATAAAAAGTGTTTTAGGGTGATTCATTCCCTTCTGGACACCTAGATTTAGTGTTTGATATCTAGTGAGTTTCCTTATTATGATTTTCCCCTAATATGTAATTATCATATTTGAAATTTGAGTGATATCATATTTTTTGATTGAATCAATTTTTGATTTTGATGATTTGTGATATTGTATTCCCTTTTTAATCTCCTTCATCTTTTTTTTATCATTGGAATTTCCTATTGAGGGTGTTGATTTGTTTGCTAATCAAATTTAGGTGTTTCAATATGATTTTCCATACAATTGAAACCTTAATTTTCTTCATTTATTTTAAATGAGTTTAAAATTGATTTAAAAACCAATATTTGAGATTCTTGATGTTTGATTTTGAAAAGAGCATGATGTTTTTGAAAAAAACCCTCAATTTCAATGAAATTAAAACTATTGGGTGGATTTGATAAAAATTGATGTCATGATTTAGAAATTGATTTGATGAAATTATTTGATGTGGAAACTTGAGACAAATGAATTAAATTGAAAGATAGTTTAAAAAGGATTGAATTCATTAAAATATATGTTATGTTTTTTAAATGAAAAAGTCATGATGAATAATGAAATTTGGGATTTTATTGAATTGACACTACTATAAAATATTCTTTTAACAATTTTAGAATCAGCCTTTATCAGTGCTAGAAAAGCACTGATGACATTAGTGTGGTTAAAAGCTGATGGCTTTTATCAGTGTTGATAAATGGTAGATTTATTAGTGGAAATAAAAGTGATGATAAGTCATACTTTTATCAGCAATTTTAGATGTGATGATAAAATACCCCATGTATCACCGCTTTTATTTAGCATTGATAAATGGTGTATTTTATGAGAGATTTTAAAAGAGATAATAAAATTAGTATTTATAATCACTTTTTAATGTGTTAATAAGGATAAACATTATCCGCACCTGTATAATTGCTGATAAAGGATTCGTTTATCAGCGCCTCAAAAACTGATAACAAAAGACAAATTTATCAGTGATTTTAGTAGCATTGATAAAGGTGAAAACTAAACTGTGATTTTGTAGCACACTGCATCACTAGAAACATGTGTAGTGTGATGAAACAACACACTGTATCAACCGAAACGATAACAAAAACTACCAAAATAAGATAAAAACACAGAATTTAAATGAAATAAAATTTCTAACACAAATACAAGAAAAATAAAACACTATTATATAGAAGGTCACTTGTTTTTTACTAAAATGAATGTAAAGTTTGTTAAAAATAAGCACTTGGTGTCATATTGGTGAAACTGTGATTTGAATTGTTGTGTTACTGATTCCTATTTTTTAGAAATGACTTATGTATTGTTTTCCTAAAGTACCAAAACAATCATAATTCGTTTGATCAGTTTTGAGTATGTTAGTTGTTTTTTTATTAAACTTTATGCCAGTTTTGAATAATAAGATGAACTTGGAGTCATAATAATCACACCATTTGTTGGATTGAGGTGTTTCTGATCCTTACACACCATAAACGATGTATATATTATTTTAATAAAGTACCAAAAGAATTAGAATGTTTTTTTCTATTTTGAGTACATTTGTTGTTATTTTAGTAAAATTAATGTCAATTTTGAATAAATGTCGCACATGGAGTCATACCAGTCCCACTGTGCATCAAAATGTGGCAAATATGAATGATAAAATTCCCAAATGACTCATGGATAATTTTAATAAAGTATAAAAACAATTAAAATTCATTTCCTCAGTTTTTAATATGATATGTGTGTTTTCTTTACTAAAATGTCATTCTAAACCGGAAACATAGATTTTGAGCCATACTAGTTGAATTGTGTGTGGGTTTTACATGTTTCTAATTCATACATGTCAAAATTGAATTATGAATCTTTTTCCCAAATAATAAATACAATCTGAGCACATTTTTTGATTTTTAGTTAGTGACAATTTTTTGTATTAAAATGCCAATTTTAAAATAATAACGGACACTTGGAGTAATAACTATCACACCATTCATTTTATTGAGATGAGTCTAATACCTATAGTTATAAATGACTCAAATAGCATTTTACTAAAGTATCAAAACATTCAAGATGTGCTTCCTCTCTTTCAAGTATATCTGTTGTTTTTTTTTGATTAAATTTAATGTCAATTTTGAATAAAAAGCCACACTTGGAGTCATACCGGTCACACTGTGCATCAAATTGAGGTGTTCCTAATCCATAAACATAAAAAATGGATTATGGATTTTTTTTTACTAAAGTACGAAAACAATTTTAATTCATTTTTTTGGTTTTGAGTATGTTAGTTGTTTTTTTACTGAAATTAATGTCAATTTTGAAAAAAAGATGCAGTTAGAGTCATTCTGATCACAACATGAATTGTATTGTGATACAGGTGAATACTATATGTAAAAAATGACTCATGGATATTTTTTCTAATGTATAAAAACAAATGTAATTCATTTCCTCAGTTTTGAGTATGCCATGTTTGTTTTTTACTAAAATATCATTTTAAACTGGAAACACTCACTTTGAGCCATACTGATCACAATGTGTGTCAAATTGAGGTGTGGATGATCCCGTAAAATCAAAAATAATATATGGATAATTTTCCTAAAGTACTAAAAAATTATGAATTCATTTTCTCGGCTTTATGTAGACCACCTGTGTTTTTTACTAAAATGTAATTTTAAACTTGAAAGATGCACAATTACTATTATATTATATGAAAATTGTTGTGTGTGATTTGAAAAATTATTCTAAAACAAAACCATTCTATTATCGTTATTCCACCTCATTTACCAAAAAATATATTATTTTCAATTAAACACTTCTTATCCTCCTCTAACTCGCTCTCCACCTCGACCTTCACCTTTTAATCCTCCTCCACATCGGTCTCTGACTCTGACTTTGCCTCTGCATTTGCCTCCACCTCTTCCTCCACCTCAACCTCTGCATTTTCCAAACAATTTTATTGTTTGTAAGTTTGATCTTGTAAACAAATTTATTTCCTCCCTTACTATTCTCCTCAAGAAAGAGATAATTAAAAAATATATAAGCATTCTAACACTAATTATGCACACTAAAAATATATTTTGAAGGTCATAACTCGCACTATATCACAAACATAGCTTTTGATCACCTAAATTTGTTATCGGCATAAATTCTAACAAAAATTATGCTTCCCACTTGTCTCTAAACAAATTGATTTCTTTTGAGTAATTTATTTGTCATGAATTTTGATAGTAATAAAAAAATTTAAACAAACTAATGATTATGAAATATATTTAATGAAATTGTGATTACCATCAGAAATTACATATCGGGGGATGCTAGTCTTTTTATGCTTTATAACTTCTCTCATAAATTTAAAAATATAATATCCACTATCGATTGCATTATGCTATTTCTTACACTATAGAAAAATTGACCAAGATATGTAAATTATTTTGAAATATTTTTATAGATATATATTTCTATATATATCATAATTTGTTTCCATTTTTAGTAATCCATTGGATTTAGTTTTTTAGACATCGAATTCATACCATGATCTATCCTGTATTTAGGGACCACCCTATCATAACGAAATTCTCATTAAAAAACTAACTAAACATATAATTCAATGTTTATCTATAAAATTTTGATTGTAGTGTATTACATATTCACAATACACATCATATGTGGTCTATTGGATGTAAATCCATACATTAAATCCAAAAAATAAATATTCGGGTGTCTATGTTGTCTACTATCATCATCGAGTGCTTCCTAAAAAAATAAAAACAATTAAGTAATGCTAAAAATTAAAAATATATTTTATGTGATTAGATTATAGGGTTTTACCCTTTCAGTGTAGGCATCAAAAATAGTATGCCATATGATGATTTTTTTATTAAACTCTTTGAGTAACTTATATTTTTTCTTATTAAATTATTACTCATTAAAAGTAATTTCTACCATAGAAATGATATTGGGATTAATTAATCCAAATAATGCTTTGCATGAACTTCACTTTATATAGCTATAATATAAATGCATTTAGAAAATATGAATAGTTATTAACTTAAATAAATATATTAATCTCACTATTTGGACACATGTATTATTAAAATGTACCTTATGTATGTATTCACAACTAAGATGCCCAACCATTCATACTTGAGAATCTCATTTAGAGTATCGGGACCAATTCCTTCTATCAAAAAAGCTCCATATATTTCTTCTTCATAGTCAATGTAAGACATAACTATATCTTTAAAATTGGTCTCTATATGATCTTTTAATGTTAATAAATGTTTCTTTGGAACTAGTGGGGAGAAGGTACTCGTTAAAGTTCATTTTATTTTCTAGGTCAATTCACTAGATTTTCCTGATTCTACCTTTCATTACTCCTTCTCTTTATCCCTCTGTAATATCATATCTCACTTTATACATTTTATAATCAACGATTACATTTTTTTAATATGATTTTTTTAAAGACTTACGTCATATATATTAAAAAATATTAGACAACCATGCTATGAAAGCCCCAATAGCAGCTTCGGACGTTGTAATATCTATACGATCAAGTGGAATAGGAAACTATACATCCAACTCATAAGGTATCTTAATCCCAAATATGATGTGATTTTTTGGGAGGGGGTTGACTATGTAGTTGGTCTCCTAGGATATTATACATTATACCCATCGTAACATGGCGATACATGGGTGTTGAAAGATAAAATAACATACAACTATACCCTGCAAATTTTAGTAATGTAATTTTATCAAAAGTTGTTTGATTAAAATTTAAGAGAAAGAGTAATTAACAAATTGGTTAACCTGGGTAAGTTTTAGGGGGAATGAATAGCCTCAAATCTAGTGTGTTCATTTGGTTCATGTGTGGATATTTTCTCCTCCACCTTGATCATTTCTTTTACATTGGTCTACCAAAGAGACCACAAAATAATATCATGTTGTGAGTCCATTTGTGTATTAATTAATCCAATTATATTATATGTATCTTCATGTGGTTTTATCTTCTAGAAATATGTTCTAGGAGAGACTGAAAAAACTAATCCTCTAATACAACCATATTGTTTACGTCGATTCAAAGCTACTGAAAGTCACTTTTCTTCTTGTATGGTCATTTCCGATTCTTATGTATAAACCAGATAAAAAATATGATCATATTTATTTTTATGTAATGTTTTTATAAACCATAATGGATTACAATTATTTCAAACTTACACATTCTTCCCATAATAATTTTGTGTTTTCATCAACAAATATACCATCCTTATTTACATAAGCCTCCTTCCATAGCACATGATGTGGGATGGAAGTGGATTTAGAATTTTCATCCTCATTTTGTATATAAAAAAAGGAACATATGTTGTTTCATATCACATAATTAAAATTTTATTTTTGATTTAAAATACAGAGAAATTTCTTCTCTAATGAAGCATACCCCATCCTTTCTTTGTGATATGGGTATGCTGTTTTTGATGCACATTGTTTATTTTCATCACTATTCTATTGTTTCATAAACTAACAATTTTGAATCAAGTTGGATAAAATAAATAATTTCAAGTAATATATTATCAACCACAATTCACCTAAGAATATTTATCATTGAAAATATTACAGAAAGTAGTCCATGTTTCATACTTTATAATGTGTTCATAATAAAGTGGTGGGTGTGGATTTATTTTCCCCTCAGTATCCCTAAGATGTAAGTTCACCAGAAGAGTTCTGAATCCTCTATGGGATTTTCTAGAACCCATTAAGAAATATTTCATACATAAATCTTCTAAAATAAATTAATTCTACAAAGAATAATGAAAACTAAATCAACGTTTCATTATTTAATTTTAGAGTGAAATAGAGAAACTATATTTTGGCATTGCCATTATATCTTCCAAAATATTTCCTTCATTATAGGTTGGATGTGGTGCCATGAGTCAATATCAATAATAACATTCATTCTTGTTGTGACCCTAAGATAAATAATGAATTTTGACTCATTGGGGTCAATAGATTGGCTGTATTGATTCCAACCAACTTCAAATTTTAAACCATGACTTCTTGCCTTGATAATTTTATTCCAAATTGTGATGTTGCGTCATTCTTGTTTTTTTAATTTTTTTCATCAACATGTTGTTGATCCCCTAATAATTCAATATTTTCTTTATCAAAAACATTTTCTTTATCGATATTGAAAACATCGTCATGTTTAGAAGAAATTGTCTGCATGAGTATTTAAACATTTAATTTCTCTTGAATAAACAATGCAGTACACTCCATGCAAAAAATTCCACAATTGCATCCATCTTGCATGAAAATTGGTACTATCTTGAACAATTATATAATACTATAATACTATAGTACAAATAACCTTCACCACCTTTATTTAGGCTTTCCTCAAACACTTGATTTCCTTCCATCTCTTGATAATGGGAGGAAAGCTAAATTGAAAGTGGGATTCTAATACATCATCAAGAGTTGGAAAACAATAAAGCGTATAAGGATTAAAGTTTCCTAGAAACCTACACTAATGGAATCACATAAAAAATTTAATTAATTGAATAAGAATTTGAATATCTCCATTCTAATGGTCCTGAATAAAGGAATCACTTCCCACCTATTTTGGACGTCACTTCTGTCCACCCAAGGATTCCACACTTTGAAATTTTGGATATTTTTTAAATCCACCTTATGATCCCTCCAATAACAAACATCCCTTTAAAGGTTTAATATTTATACTTATGCTCAATATTGATCTAGAATTTTTTTACTCTTATAAATTAAATGAACCTATTAAATGAAATCCTAAATTTGTTATTATGATATATTACCATAAAATATTAGACGAACCATATATACTTCGCATCATTGAAAATTATACCACATAGCCTGAATTATATGAAATATTACCTCTATGAATTTCATATTTTAAGAGTGATAATGATATTATCGGTTGTAAAATATAATATTGGAGAGAGCTATCCCCGTAACTCAATAATATTCTACGATGAAACTTTTATCATATGCCATGACTGGTCTCACCAAATTTGATAGGAGATATCGAATATATTTTATCATATTTAACAAATGAGGTGATATTGTATTTGTGATTTGATCCTCTATCTTAACACAAATCATGGATAATTTCATATTTTATAATATCATAAATTGTATGATAAAAGGTAGTTCACATCCTTATATTTTTATATGTCATACCATATGATTTATAATAGCCATATGCTATTGATGAACACATAAATCATGTATATCATAATATATGATATTGATATAATATAATATGAAATTTATTTATTAAAAAAACTAATAGATTAATTAATTTTTTCCTTGAAGAAAAAGTATCTGATACCACTTATGTTTTTTGGGGCATCATCCTATGATCATTAGAGGGATTAAACACCTAAAAACGACCGATTTATCTCAAGGATAAATGTGATTGGAAACAAAGAAAAAAACACATATGGAATACATATAATATAGTATTATTGGAATATATCTTTAAGCTTCAATGGAATATGTTTGATTTATAACACCGAAGCAGCAACCAAAGTATTCTAGCATTTGAGTAGATTACACTAGCCTTCAATCATAGAAATATTATTGAGGGCCCTTGATCACTAAAGGAGTGATATCACATTTACATGGAGATAAACAATGATCAAAGAACAAGAGAGGTTTGTCTATAGAAATCAATAAAAGGTTAATTACAATAGGGGTATCATATCTCCATTTTGTTCATTTTTGACATGGATAACAAATTACATGATATATAATAGATAACTATATAAATGATCAAAAGTATATTTTAATCAATGTTTTTTCTCTATATGGTTATTCACCATGTCAGATGGATTTTTAAATTATTTTATATCCATATAAATTAATTATCTCACTATGTTTATTAGTAAATATATTTATAAATCACATATCATAGTATTCTTGATTAACTATCCAGCCATGGAAAATTCACTTAATTTTGGGGTATACACTCTTTATATGTTGTTGTGTATTTATAAGTCTATTTACCCAATGATTTATCAACTATATCCCATCTAGGAATTTTTTTAAAAAAATATTTGGGCATACTTTTTCCACCAAATAAATTCCCCATCTCTCTTTGTATCACATATTTGATGTTTTATAATAATCTATAATTAATTTAAAAAAACTCTCACAACATGAATTATGAAAATAATTTTTGGAACATGCATAATTAATTAAATATTTTTTTGAATTCAATAAAACATTATTCAAAAAATAATAAATATAAATAACATATTTCATGGTTTAACAATTTACATGAATAACCAAAATACAAAAAACATGTTTTAAGGATATTTACACTTTCCTTGGTCTCTATATTTTTATCACCCATAAATGTGAGCCACAACTTTGTATCCCCTAATTAAGCCTTAAGAATATATAATCTAATATATAAGATGAATTAAATTTGAAAAACTACATAGATTTTAGAATCCTATATTACTCAAATGAAGGGAAAATCGAGGGAGGATGAGAGGTCTACTTGTTAATATTAAGAGTAGAGTAAACCCTTTATTTTTGTCTGTAGGGAAAAATGGGATGGACACTCAAATACATATGACATGAGAAGAAGAAATAGTACCACACTTGTTGTATTTCAGTAGTGGTGAGAAGAGATGTAAGGTTTTTCATGTTTAAGAACAGAGAAAATACACAAAGTGCAGAACCCAAAACATCAAACAATGATAGAGGAAGAGTAGAAAATAACATACATTGGATTCTAACCTTTATTAGTTTAATGGAACATAATGGAGTTATGCCAGCTGCACATAACTTATGTGAGATCATGAGAATCACGAGTGACTGATTCATGGTGAGGGTTTTTTAAATAGATCAGGGACACTTTTAAAAGCTCTTTCTTAAAAGCACTATTAAAGACCCCTTTTATCAGTGCTAAATTTACATGTATTGATCGAACGAGTATTTATCAGTGCATTTTTAGCACTAAAAAATACCGAGCTTTATCAGTGATAAAAAATCACTGATAAAAGACATATTTATCAATACTAATGTTTTAGCGTTGATAAATATATCTTTTAATAGCTCTTTATAGCACTGATAAATATTGATCTTTATCAGTGCTAAACAAATGTTGAATTTTTTTTAATAATTATAGTTATTTAAATAACATTACTGTTTTTTATAATTATGTAAATAAATTTATTATAATTTTATAATTATTTAAATATATATAATTATTTATTTATAATAATATAAATACTTATTTAGAATGAAATAAATATTTATTTATAATAATTCTAAATATAGTAAATATAAATTTATAGATATATTAATTTATAAATATTTATTTACTAATATATTTTTAACATTATGAATGGATATATAATCTTAAATACATGCATTTTAAAAATTAATTAAATGGAATAAATCAAAATGTGTACACTTTAAAAATATTGAAAATATGAATACATTTTTTTAATTAAATATAAGTTATTAAAAAAATATTGATATATATATATATATATTGAAGCGGATGAAAAAATATTTAAAATACTAAAACATTGTAAATAAATAGAAATATATGTAAATAAATAATAGAAAATGTTCAAATTCAAAAATAAAATAAAAATAAAAAACATTAAAAATGAAATTTTTGTATTGAAAACAAATAAATAAAACTAACTGATTATAAAAATAATATATATTAAATGTATCATGTTATAATGAAACACTAAAATATACTAAAATCTTAATAAATTACATAAATATTAGATGTATGTGTTTTTTCATATATTGCATAAATATATTTTTCTGTGCATTTATATATAACTATATATTAATATATATATATATATATATATATATATATGTGTGTGTGTGTGTGTGTGTGTGTGTGTGTGTGAAATAAATGCAACACACGATGTTTGATATAGGTTAAATTGAAAAATCAACCAACACTAAAATTGAATACGACATTAATATGTTTTTAATTAACATTTTTTATATATTATATTTATTCATTCTATATATCTATATTTAATATATAATATTTATTAATATTTATAATCTCTATATATGCATATTAAATTTATTAATTTTTATCTATAAATATTAAATTAATAAAATGTTTCATATATTTATTAATTTACTCATTTAATTTTTATTTGTTTTTTTTAATTTATTATGGACCTTTATCGGTGCTAAAAAATGGCTGATAGATAGAAAATTTTATTATTACTAAAAAACACTGATAAAGGTCACATTTTATTAGTGCTAAAAATAACGTGCTGTTAAAATATTCCTTTATCAGTGCTAAAATAAAGTGCTGATAAAGGTAACTGTTTATCAACGCTAAAAAACAATGATAAAGGGTTCCCTTTATCAGTGCTTTTTTAGCACCGATAAAGGAATTCCTTAATTAGATATTATTTTAGCACTGAAAAAGATGGACTTTATCAGAGAGTTTTTCTAGCGCTGATAAATGCGAGAGCTATTAAACCCGTGTTTTGTAGTAGTGTGATTTGAAATTATTTCTTTTCTGATGATTTGCTGATTGATTAAATCACATGTGATCCTGGATAGTAGTGGGTAATTAGGACAATAATGATAGGATCCAACCCCCTTGAAATGTATTGATGATGAAAAACTGACCCAAACTTAATGTATCATGATTTCCCCAACAGGGAGTATTGTCTTGATGGCCTGAGTTGAAGGGCGTGTGTACGCATTGAGTCAAGATCACTTTTTATGTAGAGTGAGGATTCTATTACTAGAAACTAATGCACCATAGGTCTTATTACATAGTGCCATGATATGTTAGATTTGATGATTACAAGAAATTTATTATTGATCTATTTTATTCATTCCAAATGATTTATATAAATCTATTATATAAAATGACCATTTAAGTCTACATTAGTATTTTTACAGTATTTTTTATTATGAAAGAAAGTTTTTTTTTGGAAAATATGTAAATTCCATACTAGTCCATGTTTTACCTAAATTGAAACCATAATTGGGTTAGTTTATATAGAATTCATTATATAACACTTGGTGAGATCTAATTGGGATTTCTAGCTCACTCCCTACCATTTATTTTAGTGGTCTAAATATAATCTTTTAAAAGGCCCAAGAAAAGGTAAATTTCCACTTAGAGGTGATGGATGTTCTTGATTCCTTGGAACTTGGAGTGATGGAGCTGACAATTAAAGATGTGATCCACCTATTACATGGGATATGCATGAGCTTTTACATTGATAGATGTTGTGTCTTTTGATGATGTAATGATTGGGTATTTTATTAACTATTTGATTCCAGGACATTCTCCCATTAGAGTGTTGAGTATACCAACATCAATCTTTCGTCTTACACTATTTTGTAGAAAAACCATTCCCTTTTTATTATTGTATGATGCCATGTAATAGCCTCCAATCCATAGGTATTTTAAACCTCCTTTGGGAAATGACATGACCGACTTGGGTATTATCATACTAAGATATTTAAGTTGGTTTGTGACATATATTATCAGAATAGCATATATGGATAGTACTATATCTTTATCAAGTTCACTCTTTTCTTCATGAATAATTTATAAAAGTTAGAGTAATTTCATGATGTATATGAATTTTCCACTAGGTTTAAAATAAATTATTTGGGCTTTTTGAATTAATTCTATAATTAATGTGGCATCAAATTAATTCAAATTGTTTCATTGTCTAAAACATGATATTTTTTTAGGTATACATTTAATAATAGCTGAATAGAGACTAAAACACTTATATGGATATGAACAAGTTGACTACTAACAATATATTTTTAAAAAATTATCTTTCCACCATCTAATAGTAATGTCTGATATTATTTATAAATTATTAATAGTAGGCTATTAATGAATATAGAGATACTTAACTATTATTATAGTAATAACACAACAATATATATTTCAAATATGAAATAATGACTCATTTTGTTTTAAACACCCTGTTTTTCAGTAATACTAAAAAAATAATATTTAACTAGAATCATTCCACTGTGCACTATAGAGTATGTATATTTATCCTAATAGATCATAGAATAACCATCATTATTCTCCTTTGAGAATGATACATACTTATTGTAATATTTATATACTAACTTGGTTCCATTATTTTGAAAACATAAATGTGATAAAAAATACCAATGAATTATATAAGAAAAATTAAGTTTAATGGTGAATATATTTAAATAAGAGTTATCAAAGTACTTCATCTTTAATTCATCGCAATCATTCTTCAAATGACCTTTCATGGAATAGGGTATGTAAAAAGCCTCATGTTTATAGATTTTGTCTTTAATATTTTGTCTCTATGAAGGAAATCACAATAGATCTGTTAACTCTAAAATAGTTGTGGTATTTTTAACCATGTACTTTATTTAATAAGGAATGTTGAGACCTATTCCATAAAAACCTTATTTGCAACATCCTCGACCAAATATCCACTTTCTCTGGTGCCCTACCCCAGGTCTCTAGATGGCATCAGGTGCACCTCTCCATATTGTAGAGGTTACTGACTAGCAACGCGGGTATGTAAAGGTATAGTGGGGATACTATACTGGATTATTAGAGTAAAACCATGGAATAAATAATATCAACATATTAAAGAACTGATCTAAACCACAATTGGACAACATAAAAAAACCAACAAGTAACCAAGTATCACATGATATAACAATATGATGTTAAACTACATGTGAGGTAATCATACAAATAATTACAAACCAAAATTACCAAAATATCCTGAACAAATACTCAAGACCGAAACTGGTCCTGATCTCCCATGCTCCAACCCATCATATCATGCACAAACTAAAAACATTTTCCATGTCCTAAACTTGTACTAGAAAACAAGTAGCATCTTCTCGGGTACCCCAGTACCATGTCATCCCAAGAAGGGTGTGAGTTCAACTCAGTAGGTCACAAAAAATGTTGTCTAAATAAATAACCAGTTTGTAAAACATTGTATGTAGGTAAAAGAAGTGAAATAAAAAAACAAGAAACAAGTGAAACATGTCTCACATTTAATAAATTATCAACTTACCATTTAATCCATCAGGTTCTCTATGGTCATCCAAGCAACTAAACTAGCTCCAGTCACACCAAGATCCTAATATATCATATAAGGGGTTACAAAATTTTAATCACATAGCTAATTCAAAAATAAAACATTCATTAACTTACCTTAGAGCCTTTGTCCAGTAATGAAGCCATGTCTATGCATTTGAGAAGTATAATCCTCAATTAGACATCCAAAACCATGACATGTCCATACATTTGGGAAGCATAGAGCCTCAGTCCAACATCCCAAACCATACCATGTCCATAACTTTGGGAAGAATAGAGCCTTAGTCTCACATCCCAAACTATATTATACATATGTGGGCCTAGAGTATCAGCCTAGCCTGACCCAAGGATAGGAGCCTCATTTTAACCTCATAACCATAACATACATTGGTGGGCCTATAGAATCATTCTAGACCAACCAAAGGATAGTTTCCTTAGTCCAAACTCCTAATCAGGCCATTCATCGGTTGTCCTAGAGAATCAGTCTAGACAAACCCAAGGAGAATAGCGTCATTCCAACCTCCCAATCACACCATTTACCACATAGACAAGATTCATTAATAATTTAATGGCAAATTAGGAATGATAAAAAGGTTTTTGATAATTAAATTGAAGAGCTTCATGATTTATGCATTTTAACACCCCATTATTAAAATATCCCAAAGACACAATTTAAAAAAATGGGTATTCCCTTGAAATCTAAACAAGTCCCTAGGACTTTATTTCCATCAAAACCATTCAAAAATTCCCTATTGTATTTATAAAAATATAAAACACACAATCCTTTAATATAAACCACTGGAATTTATAATGAAAACCACTTTTTAAATCACCTTGAGGTCAATTCCACCTTTTAAGAATTTTCTTACTTTTGACACACTATATCCTTATTATAAAACCATAAGTGGATAAAAACACAAAACATATCATTCAAGGTTTTTCCAATAATCTAACATATAACCAATTCATTAACCTAGTTAACTAAAACCACATACCATTTTCCTATTCACCACCCATTCACTTCCATAATTTACCCAACCAAAATTACCAAAATCATTTTACAAATTTTCAAGGGATCATCCGACCCCATGGGTAGACCTAGTTTTGGTATCACATCATTAGTGAACCCACATGGTCTATGAAAGGTCTCATACCTAAATCTATGGCCAAAAAAAACTTTCCTTAAGAAAAGACATAAAACTCAACAAGTTAGAAAAGTAGAAAAAATACATACCCATATAATAGATCCGGACTATGTGAAAATTATTTAAGACCACCAACCTCATTATCATAGACAACCAATCCTACAAAAGAAACCACATATTTGAAATCATAACAACTTAAAATCCACAACTAGGACCTTCTAGAAAATTGATTCTTAGGGAATTAGAAGGATGAGAAAAAATCTATAATCCCCATTCTAGAATATGGAAGGAGAAGGAATGTTTTACTCACTTGGATATTCAATTCAAACCATATAACACACCAAACACCTAATAATCAAAAAAAAAACACCCAAAGAGAAGAAGGGGCTACTATTTCATCACCCAAGACAGATGGGGTTGAATAGGTAAGAAAATCAAGGGAATAATTCTTTAACACCTATAGGGGAAAACAAAAAAAGTACAATTTTATAGACCACAAGTTTTGGTTTCACAGTTGTCCAAAGAGAGTTCCAACCGTGTAGCTCTCTCTATCTAAGAGGGGAAAAGACACACAATCTCCTTATATCACCCATTTGGTTTGGAAAACTATGTGGTTCCCATCCTCCAACCTTTTCTTGTGAGGAGGGCTAGCCACACCATTTCTTTACCCCATCGTACTGTTAGTTCTAATAATGCTCCAACCGTGCACTACACACTATTTGTAATTTTTTCCTTCTACATTCATATCCACAACTCCGGATACACCCTTGAAACTTCCCAAACACCCAATATCCATCCCATTAACCAAAATTAAGGTATTTTATGAAAAAAGTAAATAAATTTATTCCATACTATGAAAGGAAAAAATAGAACATTATTATTATGGAAATGTTGAGTAAAACTATTATAGGGAAACGTTTTCATATTGTTTATCCAATTATGGATGAATATGGAGAACCTTGGCAGTGAGTATGATTATATGAGGTTAATGGATGATTTCCTATTAAAATTGAATCCCAATTTTTCTATCGTATCATTATAATATAGTTTTTTAAGATATGATCAGTAGAAAATTTTCCTTTATCTAGTTTATGTTGATGAAATATTGTAAAAATATATTCTATCTAAATAATTTCCATTCATATTTTCATATCAATGAGATGAGACATCATATTGTATGAATTCATTTCATTTTGTTTCATTATTAGTTCAATATAAATAATTTATAGTATGACGAATTGAATATAATAAGGACACGTTTTTAATCTCATATGTCCATCCTTGTCACCACTGAACACTTAATAAGGTAGAAGATCAGGAAAATGGATTCAATTATATAATATGACTTCCTCAATAATAATTTAGTATAAAGCACATATGGCACTCTGAGAAATTTGTGCATGTGAGGAAAATCTTTAAATTAATGGAATGATCACAGTTTTTTTGTGTTTCCCTTACTATGTTTTTATACTAATTTTAAAAAATAGTAATTTAAATGATTACCAAATGAGGGATAACATATAATATAATTTTTTAAAGTCCCCCAATATATTACTAAGCCTCAACGAACCTCCCCATTGAACATAAAATCTCTCATCACTTGGAAATTTTAGTAAAAAGGATCTATATTTCCCTCCATATGATTTAGAGCATGGCTATGAAAACCATAAAAGGGTATTTTGGTTTGATTTACATAAAATTGTTATCTTTTAATTCCATGTTAAATTGAGTGGAATCCCCAATATTAAAATATTTACTTGGGTTTCCTCTAAAAATTATTTCGAATTTCTATTTAATTGAATATGTATATTAAATTTGATAAAAGTTTGGCTAGGTAAACATTAAATGCATAGAAGAACTCCTAATTAAAAGTATGTTTCTAGATTGTGTCCATGTAAAAACTATGTTTTATGGTTGCATTCTTAATCAAGTTATGGAATTATTAAACAGAATTAGTATATGGTTGAGGTATTTTGTTTTTTGTTCATAATTTTTTTATTTTATCCAATTAATTTTTTTCAAAAAATTATGTGGATTTTACTTAAGTTATTAACCATGTGTTGATAAAATATTTACACATAATCCTTTTATTTTAATTCCATCATGGTATGCCAATCAATTTATTTTTTGATTATAGTATGTAATATAAAAAATAAATAATGTATCATACAGAAAGAAAAGAAATAAAACATGTCATTATAATTTAATTTAACTATAATTTTATTTGGTGAGTGGGAAATGTAAATACCATTGATCCTAGGTGGAATAAACATCATTGAGTCGACCATAGATCAATTTTCTCCATTCCACATCCATCTTATGTATCTTCTATGTGAGGTTTCACCTTATATTCTTCTTAAATAAACTCTAAGAACTTGAGATATTCATAACTATAATTCATTTGCTTCATATAGAGGTGAATGGAACTTGAATAATCTTTTACATAAATTAAAACATGGACAGACATTCCACGTACGTAATAAGAAGGGAGAGATGACTCAGATGACATCATTTTAATTAAATAATTATAATTAGAAATCCATGAAATAATTAATTTAAAATAAATAATAAACATACACAGGTTGGTCTAGGATCATGATCATCAACTTCTATAATAAATACTCTTTTAAAGTAATTTCATAACTTTTATTTCAAGTCATTCATTTATTAAGGAAAAATGAGCTTTATATAATCTAATTACTTATCAGATTAATAAATTAAATTATTTCATTTAAATCTCTATCGAATTTAACCTGATGATAAAAATATTCTATGATTTTGAAATAATTAATGAAATTAATATTACATAAAATTTAATTGAATGAGTAATCAACTTGTGGTTGGAAGAAACTCGGGGAGAACCTTTTCAAACTACTCAGCATGTTTTGAGATCATATAAAATGTACTTGTGTTCCATATAACATTCATGTTTTGTCATATAATTAAACGGTGTTTATGAATAAAAAAACATGTAGAAGACATGTTAATTAATGTATCATGTACTAGTTTTAATTGTTGTCGAGCAGTCTACATATTATGACCGTACAATGCTGTATCAGTCATAATATTATAATGAAATTATAAATTTATTTAATATACTATAAAACCTATCAAATTCCATGTATGAGTAAATAAATTACACATTAAAAACATAATGATTATTTTTATAGAGTAATAAAATAATTTTTAAATTTAAATGTAAACATGTTAGGTATGTGATATATATATCCAGGTACACACTATGTATCTTACCCCTTGTATGTTTGTGATAAACTTGTAGGGAATGGAAACATATTTTCTTCTAGATATACATGAGGTACACACCATGTAAAACTATCACACACAATGTAACAACCATTTTAGACAAATTTCAATCCTTATGATTCTAGTAATTAATACAAGATGTGTATTTATCCTTGAACTTTCCCCAATGAAAACAAATGGACTACACAACTTGTAACCTAGTTAAACAGCGTATTTTCAAACATGTCATGTGATAATTTGATCTTATAAACATGTAGAGCATATTTAACATATCTGAATTTTATGATTCCCTGATGAACCATGTAATGCATGGTATATTTTATTGTAATCTACTAGGATAGATGAGATGTATGTTTGGGAACATGGTGTGTATGCATGTAGTATCCATCCAAAAATCACCTACACCTTCAAATGGAATCTTTCAATTTTATTAATTAATTATTTACTAGATCGGGGATATATATTCGAGGAACAAATATAAGAATAATATATCTCTACAATCTCATTATATTAATGAATATATTGAACATAAGACTAACATTTAAATACATAAATTGAAAAAACTTATATAAATAGTTAAAAATTGAACACGACTACTTTGACACCACTTTATGGTTAAAAACACAATATGAACACCTAGTAGTCTCATGATTAACTTGTGTTTTTCTAATTCAACAAATTATCCAAATTTTTTATGATGAAGAATCCCATTACTAATTCTTTTACTAAATATATTAAAATAATTCTCTTTATAACCAAGAGAGCTGATTCTTTAATAACAATTTATAATTAATTTAGTATTAAGATGAAATAAACTAGTCTTGTGTTCATTATTTGATGTAGATATAGGTCATCAGAACACAGTTCTTTTTCATTTTTACTACATTTATGTGAACTCAATGTAGATCCCCTCTAGCTGTGTCCCACACATTCTTATTTGATCTTGGAACATAGTTTATAGTTCTTTTGTTTCTTGTGTAGATGTACCAATCATCTTCTTTTATAACCGTGATCACAATAAAAATCCCTTTGGCATAGAATTGTTATTTCTCAATATCTCCAACATGAGTGGAAGGGAATGGGAAGGGAGAATCTCCCCAACTAGAGAGAAAACCCTATAGACATTATTCATTGAGGAAAGGTTCTCGTGGGAGGAGAAAGTTTATCATCATGAACATCCTCTCAAAATTATCATAATTTTCTATTTATTGTCCTAGAATTAGGTTTTCACTTGGATTAATTTCATAAAGGACCTAATTAATATGAAAAACCAATAATAAACCACATTCCTGGTATATAATAATATGGTTATTTCATTACACTGAATACTCTAACGCACTCTGTAAAGTCCCATATTTTCATAACATAAGTTTTGTTTATGATTTGGTTTGTCCTTTTCTTTTTATTCTAAGTAAGTGTTTCCCAAGTTCATGCGAAGGACCGGGGGTGTTACGGTGTTTTGGGATTTAAAAGAAGAAGAAAAAGGAATTTTTGGGCATGTTGTACAGTTTGCACATAGTTAGTGCAAACCGTGAAAATCATACCAGGTAACCATGCGGCCATGGATAGAGGCTTGTGCATGGTTGGAACACACATAAGAAAACCATGCGTAATTCATAGGAAACTATGTGAAGGGGTGTTTTTTGGGTAGTGGCTCATGCACGGTTTTCACATGGTTTGGAAAACTGTGCGGGTAAACCTTGCAGCCCAGAAAGGTTGGAAAATTTACAAAATTGCAACTCCATGATTTTAAAACCCAACTTGGGTTTTTCCTCTATTTCACCCATGAAACCCTAGTGACGATCTTGGATGAACCAAGATTCCCAAGGGTAGTTCTCCTTTTATTCTTGGCCCTTTGGATCACCTTCCATTTCAAATTTAAGCCCAAAGAAAGTCTAATCTCCTCAATGATTCCACTTTTAGATTTGGGTTATCATATTTATCCCATATCATTCAAAATATCTTATTCCCTATTTTTTGGGTGAGTTTTAGGTTGAAACTTCAATGGATGTTTGAACCCAAATCCAAGGCTATTATTGTGTAGTCATCATCAGATTCGAGGTAGGTGGTCTACAGGTATTATCCCACAGTTTTATTTTTGATTTGTGCATGGAAGTTGGTGTTCGTGTTTACCGCTTTCTGTGTTCTTGTTTCCGATAAAGTGTTTGATAAAAATGGGTGTCTAAGTGACCATTTGGAACCCTCACAATCCTCGTGGGATTCATTGAGGTTAACTTGACCATTTTAGGGCCACCTATGAGGTGCACATGCAAACATAGACCTGGAGTTGGGTAGGGTTAAGTGATTGGTTGCTAAACAACAATGTAGAATCTGTGTAGTGTATGTCATAATGGTTGATTAAGTTATAAATTTAATATTGATAAATATTCATAGGGTGATAAAGGTATAAGGTGTTGTTTGAATGACATCAAAATGAGTAATTGGGTTGAAAGAGATTATATGGATTATTTCATGAATTTGGTTAGAAATGCCTAAGGGGATTAGAGAATTTTAAATGGTGAAATTGAAATTGGGTAATGGAATGGGAAATGGGGAATGTGTTAATGGGATGTAATAAGGGAATGGATGAAATTGGGGAATGGGTTAATACATGAGAATTAGGTGGTATACCTAAATGATTGAATGCAATAAAGGGATATTGTTATGTGATATGAAAATTGTAATTGAAATTCATAAATGGGTGAATTCTTGTGAAATGATAAATAGGATAAATGGGTAAATGTATGATCATTGATTAATTTGGCCAAGTCATAGGTGGCATGAATCGTTATTGGGACTCACACAGGATGTGTGTGCGGGGTAGAGAGAGCTGAATTCATTTCACTATCTTGATAAATATGAAGAAAATGATGCCTAATAATGGTAATGCAAGGGGTGAATGAAAATAATGCAAATTAATATTTAAGTAATATCATGTATAAAGAAATATTATGACCGAGTTTAAATTTTGGGTTTTGATAAATTGTAAAAGTTGACTCGGTGTATAAAGGAAAAATTGTTGCATAATGATGGTAAAATTGTTAAAGAATTTTGTCTAAAGAAAGTTATAAATGAGTTAACATTATGATTATAACTAGTTGTGAAATGGGAAATTTTACTAAGGGGAAAGGATCACGTTGTAAAAGAAGAATTGGTTTGAAGATGTGTTGTCAAAAGACTTGTGATTATATAAATTTTTTACCGCCATGTTGACCACGACCCATCGAAGGTATGATAGAGGGTGGTGTTCTAAGTGTGATGATGACCATTATGATAGATTATGAATAATGGGTTGTTTAAGGTTTCTGGTGTGATACATTTTATTTCATCTATGGTTAAATCCTATATGTCATTCCTTGAAGTGTCAAGTGAATGATAAGTTTAGAATGAGAATGATTGGGTTCAAAGGTGGGTATCCTTTGTGTTGTTGGTTTGACCCTTGTATGTGTAGGTTGGGGCACAGATAGTTCCCTAGTCATGACTTTGTTCTTGAATTGTGATTCCTTTCCAGTTATGATATGGCTTAGGTGGTGTGTTTAGGGAAAACTTGGTAGGGTTGTGGCCTTTGGGTTTCAAGGCATTGCTTGATGATGTTAGTGAGGGAAATGTTGTGGTTCTTGACCGTAGGGATAACACATTAGACTCTAAAGATGGTTCCTGGGTCTTGGTGACCTTGCAAGTTGTGCCTTGAATCCATGAGAGGATGTTTCGGTCGAAGTGCCGATGAATGTGTACACCTTTGGTGGGAACCTAGAGTAGGTGGTTGTTAGTGCAGTAGGCGTGGTTTGCATTGGGATGGGAGTGAGAGTTCCATCCAAGAGAATTTCTTTGTTCATTTTATGATAAGTATGGTTTGGAGAGGGGCCACGGGATTTTCCAGGTTGTGACTCCAGTATAGGGAGTTGGTATCGTTCAACCTTCAAAGTGACCTATGAGAGAGGTCAGATAGGGTTCTGAGTTCTTTTTGGGTGTGTGTTGTACATGTAGAGGTTTTTGATATTGACAGTGGGACTCGGTGTGTTCCATGGTGCATGATCGGCCAAGAGGGTTAATTTATAAGGATTATGGTTGGTTGTTCCCCTTGAGTGGTGGTTATGCGATGATAGCTTTTGGAAATCAAGGGTGACCTCCTCGGAGTCTAGGCCAGTGGGGAAAGTACCTTGGAATATGAGAGATGATTCAGAGGTGGTGTCAATGCAAGCCAAGTACCATTGAGTTTAGTAAATGATATATTTATTGCATGGCTATTTCATATGGGAACCCAAGGTAATGATGGTCATGTGGCTAAACTTGTTGTATGACTGGTTTGGTTGTGGGGTGATATGCAGAGGCCGCCTCAGGGATGATGAGGGCGAATAACCCAGAGACATGGTTCGGTAAGTAAGCAGGTGATGGCATATACCGAAGTTAAGGTTGTTTTGGTGAGAGACTATGTTTTGGATGGTGTGGTAGACCATGTTCTTCTGTTATTGGCTGTCGGGGCCATGCTAGAAGAACTCAGGTAGTGTGGTGGATGTAGTGCCACATGAAACATTAGTTCATGGATTCTTGGCGGTTTGGAAATGGAGTGATGGTTAAACTTGGTTAGAAATCACACATGAGTGGTATTGGTTAAGTGTTGGTGAGATGAATTTGGTAGGTAGGCATGAAATCCTTGGCAGGTCATGGTGTTCCATAGTTCAAAATCGGAAATAGATAATTTGGTGGTGGTGTTATTCAAAAACTTCTTAGCATACCTTAGCTTGGACGAGCATTCCCAACATCTTAACATCATCCATGTTTATTGAGAATCTCTGGCTCATTCCAAGAGACATGAAGGTGTTTGGTTGGATGAGGGACATCATGGAGTTTACATGCATGGAAACTCTATGCATGAAGCCTGAGGATGGGATGTACACCCTCAACGGGTTCAGGTGGGGTCCTCAGGATGAACTGAATAACGACAAACACCATGGGTGTTTTTCATGGAATCTGAGGATGGGAACTGGGTGATGTTCAATTCCTTGTTATGGGAAAAGCTGGATGTCCATGTATAAGGTTGATCTTTGGCTTGTGTTGAGTAAAAGAGGCAGTGGTTGGAATCCATCATAGTAAGCAATTGTAATGACACTCTTAAGGTGGGGAGTGAGGAGTCAGTTTAAGATGTTAAGAGGAGAACATCAAGCTGATGTGGTGTCATTGCGATTCCAATGAGGAACCGGTGAGGTGATTTTTAGATTCCTCATAGAGGATATTTGGAGCTTGTATGCGGTGACTAATGAGCATAGTGTCAGCTTCGGGCATAGGGCGGTTCTATGTGAATCCAATGATGACTGTGCTAAATTCGTCGAAGTGTGTGGTTGGATATGACAATAGGTTGGGGAAAGAGAAGTTGGGGTCATATAACTCCAACTATGTTTGGGGTTAAACTCAGGTAATTTTCCCTTGTCTGGTTTTGAAACGTCGTGAAGTTGAGTGTACCTTAACCACGTGATGTTGTGTTGTGTCATGGGTGAATCCCAATGATGGTTTGGTGGGAAATAATTCCATAATGATGGAACTCTACTAGAATTTAGGAAATGAAATCAGTGGGTTTGTGGGATGATAATGATAGGATTCAAGTCAGTAAGAACCTTGGGAAGGTGAGAAAGGGGTAGCCGACCATTAGTGGAAGGTGGGTGTTCTAGGATAATCCTGTCGGGTGTGGTCAAACCTGATATGTTAAACTTGAATGGGTGTGTTGAGAGTGAACAAATGCTCGGTTGATGTTGTGGAGGAAAGTACCTTCTTGGAAATGAAGTTCACTTGAGTGAGATCTTGTTGATCTTAGTCCATGAGATTATACGGTAGGGATATAATCCCGAATGGTTTCGACGGTGTGGATTTATTCCAATGTAGGGTAATACCCTATGGATGTTGAGGCGTAGTCAGTTGGAACATGTCAGGTGATGTGAAAGTTAGGTTGAGGTTCGAGTGGTCTTTTGTTGAAAGTGGAGATGACAAGTAACCGAAAATGTTTGAGAGAACCATAGTAGATAAATGTTTAGTTAATGATGTGACCAGAGTTTCAAGTTGTGAGGACTTGAGTAGTCACTGCTCGGGTGAGTTGCCCCTAGTAGAGAGTTTTGGCATGGGTTAGTTTGGTCGAGTAGTTGAATGTTTGGGTTTCATTCAATGTACAATTTTGGAGTAAAATATTTAGGAAATGTGGTTGGAAGGATTTTTTATTTTCCTTCCAATGATACTAGGTTTGGTCACCGTTAGATTTGGGGGAACATGAAAATGACATCAAGTGACTTGGGTCATGAGTTGTGTAGAGGATCAAACCGATGGGGCCCTAGTTGGTTCCGCTACAATGATATGATGATGTGTGTTAAGTTTCCATGTGTTGGGAGTTGGGTGATGTTTCCTAAGTTTCTCTCTGAATTTCTAGTGGCTGAACATGGTTGGATTTGATTCATCCATGGGAAGTTTTGAGCTCATGCTGTGGTTGTAGTGAGGAAGGATTGCAGAGAAAGTCTGCACCGTTGATTCATGTTCCACGAGAATTGTGATGTGAAAACATAAACTTTTAATATGGGAATGGATATGAAGGCCTAGTGGAATGACCTCTTGTTACAAAATCTCAGTGATGTTTGGAAGAATAGCTTGAGGATGAGACATTATAATTTGGGGAGTTTGTAAGGTCCCAAATATTCATAAGGTATTTTATTGTTTATGTTTTGGTTTGGACTCTTCTTTTCAAGATAAGTAAGTGTTTCCCAAGTTCATGTAATGTCTTGGGGTATTTCCAGGGGTTCGAGACATGAAAAAGGAAGAAAAAGGAATTTCTGGGCATGTTACATGGTTTGCACATGTTTAGTGAAAACCGTGTAGATCATCCCAGGTAACCATGCATCCGTGGAAAAAGGATTACACAAGGTTGGTGCACAGTTATGAAAACCCTGAAAAATAACCAAGAAAACCTTGAGAAGGGGTGTTTTTCGGGCAGTGTCTTGTGCACAGTTTGCACATGGTTTGACAAATCGTGCAGGTAAACCGTGGAGACCAGAAAGGTTGGAAAATTTACAAAATTGCTACTATGGGATTTTGAAACCAAACTCATGTTTCTACTCTATTTCATCCTCTTAAACCCTTGTGACGATCTTGGATGATCCAAGCTTCCCAAGGGTGATTCTCCTTTTAATGTTGGACATTTTGAGAACCTTCAGTTGTGGATCGAAGTCCCAAGTAAGTCTAATCCCCTTCTTACTTCCTCTTTTCTATTAGGGTTTTCATCTTTCTCCCATCTCCTTCCAAATCCCTAAACCCTTTTTTTGGGGTGAGTTTTAGGTTAAGGCTTCAATGGATGTTTTAGTCCATGGCTATGATTAATAGTGCATTCATCATCGAATTCGAGGTAGGTGGTCTACAAGTATTATCCCATAGTTTTATTTTGGATTTGTTCATGGAAGTTGGTGTTCTTATTTTCCCATTTTTGTGTTCTTGGTTCCATTGAAGTGTTGGATAAAAATGGATGTTTAAGTGACAATTTAAACCCTCACGATATTTGTGGGATGCATTGAGAATGCCTTGTCCATTTTAGGGCCACCCATGGGGTGCACCAGTAAACCCCGACCTAGAGTGGTGTAGGGTTAAGCGATGGGTTTCCAAAAAACAATGTGAAATCCATGTAGAGATTTTATTAATGGTTTGTTGTTTTATAAATTTAATAATGATAAATATTCCTAGAGTGATAAAGGCATAAGGTGTTGTTGGAATGACATGAAAATGGGTAATTGGGTTGAAAGATATTATGTTGATTGTTTCATGAATTTGGTTAGAAATGCCTATGGGGAATAGGGAATGTTAAATATTGAAATTAAAATTGGGTAATGGAATGGGAAATGGGGAATATGTTAATGGGTTGTAATAAGGGAATGGATGGAATTGTGTAACGGGTTAATACATGAGAATTAGGTGCTACACCTAAATGATTGAATGTAATAAAGGGATTGTGTTATGTGATATGAGAAATGTACTTGAAATGCATAAATGGGATAATGATTGGGAAATGATAAATGGGCTAATGGGTAAATGTACGGTCATTGATGAATTTGGATAAAGCATTGGGGTTGTTGAATACGCATAAAGGGTTAAGGCACGAGAACGAGAGTTTTTATAAATGGACATGAATTGTAAATGGTAAATGTATTAATGGGTTATGGCATTGCATTATTTCCAATGTTGTTTTTATGCATTGTGAATGATGATTTCTAATTGAACTGGTTATGTTATAATGTGTTATGGTATGGTTATGGTGATTTGGTAAATAATCATGTGAAAAAGAATTGGTAGAGTAGGGTGTTGACTTGAGGTTCTATGCCTACGAGTCGAGTTAGACTGAGGTTCTAAACTCCACCCAAAAGATGGTGGGGTTAGGGAAGGGGATAAAGGCTCCACTCCCCTAACAGTTGCATTCCACCTAGACTGAGGCTTCAGGATGAGGATAATCTATTTTTGTGATATGTGTAGTACTAGTGAGGTAGGTAATTTCCCCTATGCATTGTGATTGATTTCTTTAGACCATTGTGTAGATGATATTATGCCTAACCCATTGAACATGGGATCAATATGGATTATGTAATAAAGATGGTATAAGAAATGGAATTGGAATAAATGCTATTTATGAAATAAATGAACCTTATTAACTAAGGGCATCCGGATAGCCCCTTGATTACTTACCATTTATTTTGTACTTTCATGCACTATCTATTAGACTGGATACTTCTAGACACTGTTGGTGGTGGCCTATTGTGTTTTGTACTCAAACCCTGCTCAAGTCGCCATTGGGTACCAAAGAAGATTTCTTGGTTGCAGGTCTGGACAAGGGTGATGGCCCTACTCTAGGATGTTGAGTTGGTCTTGGTATGTACATGGAAAAGGATACATACTTAGAGTCGGGACCCATTTAGAGTTGTGTCCATTTGTTTTATTTTCGTGATTTATTCACCTTACACTACTAGTATGGCATGACATGGTTGTATTTGATTTGTGATTTGTACCATGTTGGGAAAAATTTGGTTATGCATATTTATTGATTGACTCGTAATTTTTACATTATTTTTATTGTGATCTACTATAGCTTACTCTGGTAAAGAAGATATAACATCCCCATGTGACTTACTAGATCCTCGCCACTAGTCAGCTACCACTGGCATAAGGGGTGGTACCCATGAGGTCATGTGACGACCCATCTTAGAGAACCAATTTAGTGGCTCCTAGGTCAGGAACGTTACATGCACAATGATAAATATAATTTATAGTATAGTAAATAAATATTTATTACTCGACCAATAAATGGGTCTTCTCATTATGTATGGGTAAAAAACCTCTCAAACCAATCCAAAACACAAACTAAACCAATCTAAACTAAAATAAATTGTTATTTTTATTTTAGCCTGATTTAGGGTCTGGATTGAAAAGAATTCTATAGTTTTTAGTTTGGTTTATGTTCCAAACCAAACCAAACATGTTAAAATGAACCACACTTATTAAAAAAAATAATTTTCCTATTTTCTAAAATCCAAACCCATTCACTGATTCTCTAATCCAAACCTTCTATCAAATGTTATTTGTAGTCACCATTAATAAAAAGTTTTATTTTCATAGTTGGTCAATAATAATATTTTTTCATAGTACCAATGATTAGGAATAAATTCTATTATAATTACCATCATATCAATAAAAAATATTATGGATCCAAATCTAGGTCATTTTCAAGTTTTAGTGTGCATCATCAATCAGAGAATCCTATTCAACCAGGGTTCTGGGATTCTGAATTTTTATGTCTGAAGGTGCACATGCATGATATATGGATATAATTGGTTTCTGATAATTACATCACCCATGGGTTTTCAGTAAAGTAAGGATTTAGAGGGTCAATGTCATTTTTCAATGGTGAGATTATTTTATTAAAGGTTAGATGGGACTGAGATTCATTAATTTTCGGTGGATGATATTTGTGGAGATGAAATTCCATAAGTGGATTGTAATCGTAGAACTGTTTTTAGGGTCTCAATTGGATTAGTTCAAGAATTTTAGCAAGGTAATTTTCCCTAGTTGATTTTAGTTTGATCTAACTATTACTTAGATCTATTGTGTTATAATATTGTATGAGCTTTCAATTTTCTTACATTATGTATTTAGCTATTATCAAAATGGTTTTGTGCTCAATCATGACGTTTGGTTGGGTCGAGCCTTGCCTTTAATCAAATTAGTTTTGGATTAATTACTTGGAATTGATCCCAAATATAAGGTTTTCCCATGCCTCTATGTTATTGTTATTTTTTTTGAATATATAGTTACTTTTAATATCTTAAAAAGGACTGTTGTTATAAAAATATTAGTTAATATGAATTCTAAACCAAACCAAACTGCAAATTAATGGTTTGAAATTATATTAATCCAAAATAAACCATTATTAAATGGTTTGGTTTTTTTGTATAATAAGTGAACCAAAAAATATGGTTTTGTTTGGTTTTTAGTCAAAAATGAACCAGACCAATCCATGTATAACCCAACCACTCATCATTCATAACAATTATTGAATTTCATAATAAATATCTAAATAACATAAATAAAATATTCAATGTAAGGTGAATAAATTTTTTTATTTTAATATTAACTTAATTAAATAAAATATTTATTAATAAGTAATTATTTATTATATTATGAATAACCGGGTATAAATATTATAAATTAATGAAATAAATAAAGTAATAAATATTATTTTCATAGTCTTGTGAGTGAAAAATATATTTCCATATTCTGTATTTAAATGAGTAACTTATTAATTAATAAATAATTATTTATTAGCAATTGAATAAAAAGAAGTAAATAAATATTATATTCATTCTCATAATAAAACAATTACATTGTGAATAAATATTTATTTAACATTTGTGAAATATAAATACTGAATAAATATTACTTCTCGATCTAAAGAATAATATTTATTTCAACTATTAAATATAAATTTTATTTATTCGAGATCAATTGAAACACATTGTGTGAGACTCTCTATGGTTCTTCCTTAATAGAAAAAAAAGAAATA
This sequence comes from Viscum album, assembly GCA_963277665.1. Taxonomy (NCBI): domain Eukaryota; kingdom Viridiplantae; phylum Streptophyta; class Magnoliopsida; order Santalales; family Viscaceae; genus Viscum; species Viscum album. The sequence goes on from OY728148.1 coordinate 2,134,857,937, forward strand.
TTTCCTAATTTATAGGATTAACATCTAACAATGGGGAAATTAACCCACAAAGGAAGAAGATACGTCATAATGAAAACAACCATATATAAATGATCACTGTGTAATATATTCATTTTGTTCTGATATATAATCAATCAGGAATCATAACCATGTCATCAACCTATATGATCGAGAAATATTTTATTGATTATCTCATATAAACTCATCATTACACCATGAACATGAAATTTATTATCAAAGATCCATTTTAATCAAAGGTTATAGATTCCAATGAATATATAAATATAAGGGATAAATACTACCTCAAGTTACACATTAATAAAATATCATCTTTGATACACCCAACATACCAAAATTTTCAGTGAACATATGTCTGCTTGGTTTATGAAAATACAAAAATATGCATGATTCATGATATGTATTAATAATATTATTAAATTATTAAGATCATTACACATGATCATAGATGAAAACATCAAATGGAATGAAAACAAGTGTAATATCTACTGGAGGTTCTATTATGATAATTTCCCATCATGATGATTACTATGTGTGAACTTAATGACATGAAGTCCCATCTACTTACAGGTACATGCACCTACAAGTTAAAATATTATATTTCCCTTCATAGAATGTTTATTATCATAAAATTATGTTGAAAAATACTGTCCTTCCACATCATGGTTCACATCATAGTGGGAAACTATATGTGACTTTTTCATTGAAATATATATTCTAGGATATTATCATATTAAGGGTGTATAGAGGAAAACTCAATAAGTGATAAGGTATATTGTAATATTCAACTCCACAAATATATATAAAATAGTAAATACAATGTAGTTTTTTATTTTCCACCAACCCCAATTTCCATGGTTTGTTTCTAGACATTAATATTGAACAATAAGTGGTTCTACCTAATTCCACTAAAAAAGTGGCATAGAGGTCACATAGTAAGTGTGTCCATAAACTCAGTTAAATTTTATATGAATTTAACATTTTGAAGAAATATTATTAATTTATGACATTTAATATTTATTCATTCTTGGTTGATCGTAAAACAATTAGTCATTATTTATTTAAGATAATATTAATTTGAGTTTCATATTTAGTAAATATTTATTCAATTTTCTAGTGAATGTTATATTTATTTATTAGTCAAAAAATAATACAATGGTTGTTATTCATTTAAATGAATTTTCATTATAAAAATTTCTATAAACATCAAGGAGGAAAGACAAAATGAGTTTATGGTTTGGTGGGAATTATATGTTATATATCAATTGAATAATTATATATTTATTATAGAGACCCTAAGCTTGACATACATGGACATTACATTACTTTTTAGGAATACTTATTATATAAAAAACAGACAGTCAAGGACCGTAATAATTTAGTGTCTTTGGAAACTCGGAATAAAATCTTCTAATCGTGGTGAAAGATCTTCAACATCTCCCATAAAGATCTTCCCCCTTTTTTTTCTTACCTAAAACCTTTGTTTATATCCTAGGGAAAGGAAAACATATAAAGGGTGAGATCAAATGCTCATTAAGTGTAAGCATGGATAAAATAAAACAAATCATATACATTTGAACTTTAAAACATGAACATAATGTTTAAACATCAAAAGTTTGAGCAATGACATAAAACATGGAAGTACGTAAGGCATAGATCATAAAGAAACATTAAGCATGATAAAATAGCATGGGAGTAAAACATTTAATTGTGGAAACCATTCAGCACATGTCATGATTTCCATAGTAGCCAAGGCATAGCTGCTAAGACCATCTTAGTGGACAAAGTCCCTTTCTGATTCGAGTTCACTCCACGTTTCAGTCCTGTAACATTGAACCGGATTAACTTACCATTCCAGCCATGTTTATATCATGAGATATAAATCTTTACCCAATGCATTGGAGGGAGATATAGGTCCCACCCATCTCATAATGAAATCATTCCTACTTGTGCCACAAAATAAGCATACATCATTCATAATTACCCAACAAATAAAATGGGTTTCATAAACATCATCCCATCATCACATAATCCATATAAAAGAAATGGAAATCATTTCATAATAAGAAAAGTGAAACCATGTAAATCATAGAGACATGATACTTGAAACATACACATATTAAATAATGTCATCTTAGATGAAAAATGGTTTTGATAAAACACTTGAAATGAATTCGTGAGGAAAATATCCTTTCTTCTTCAAAATCATTCTCTTTCCACAAAATGTCATGAAATTTTAAAAGAAAAGGATTTTTTTGAAAATAGTGATGAAATATTTTGGAGGAATCTTCATGAAAATAAGGCTTTATAAAACCGTAAAAATCCATTCATGCCGTATAAGTTAAAAAACATTCTTCTCGTACTTTTGCCGGAAAAGTCAAAAAGTAACTTGTAACATAAACAAAAGAAATATTCCATACATACCATTTAGTAAAATTCAAAAATGGGTAGAAATGACTTTAAACATACATGAAAACACTTTTATAAAACATGGACATGGATGAAATAAATAACCCCAGTAAATACTTACGAATAAGCAATCTCGGATAAAAATGAGATTTGCAAAATTATCGCTTACCTTAGGTCCGGTAAGCTTCATACGTATCCGAACCTCCTGTATAATGATTTAAATAATGTCATTGAATTATTACAGAATCATATTCATTGTCATATATGTTTCACTTATGACTTTATATTACCCGTTCTTTTGTAAATTCCATGTTAATGAAGCGTTTTGGGTAAAATCATTTTATTTATCGTATGTGATTCGACTTGTCGTTCTTGATATTATTACTCATATACTGATTTACAAAATTACAGAATGTAAAACATGATTTATATAATATATATTCATCATATACATATATATATTATAGATCGATAAAAGGAATGAAATACACCGTTCTTGGAGACGGTAGGCCGTACGTACGCATGAACGCTGTTTTCGTTTCCCTTTTGAATTGAATGGAATTAAGTAAATGACATACATATATATATATATACATAAATACAGTATCATTATTATATCATATATTTCATTATTATTCCTTATATATACTTTATAATCATTCATGAATGGTTAACATGGAGAGTGATTCTCATCGCGCCGTGGAGACGGTAGTCCGTATGTACGCACGAGCGATGATATCATTCCCAAGATCATGGAATTGTATTAAAGTGTATGTATAATATTACAGAATTAATATCACTTTACAATAATCATATATATTCAATACTTTCACACTTATACCCATCCAAGTAGGGTGGTGGTGGAAAATAGATTACACCACGACGTGGAGACGGTATTCCGTACGTACGCACGCGCAGTGATTTCGTTTTATGTTGGATGGATAGATGGTGAAATACGGTTGTTTCATACTTATAATAACATATCAGTATATTATTGATATAGATGTTATTACCTCATAATTAAACAACTAAAAAAGAATAAGTGGAAGAAGAAATAAAGTTGAAAGAATCGGTAATGGACATTACCTCTTTTTTGAAGCGCCTCTTTGAGACCTCCTCTTAGGGCACTAAAATTGGTCTTTGAAGAATACCATGACCTCTAGTATGTTTCTAGAGAAGTTTAGAAGATAATTTGGCAGGGGTTGGCCATGCTTGACGGCTCAATGTGGTTTGAGGAAGAGAGGGAGGAGGTGCCCTTTTATAAGGGAGGAGAGGGGCACCTTTGGAATTCTTAAAAATATTAATTTATAATAAATCTAACCCCACTTAAAAACATCCAAAAATGACTCATATTCAAATATTAGATGAGATCGGGTTGTAATATAATCAAAAAATAAAATTTATACATGTTAGGAAATTATTTTAAACATTATCGACTTGATTTATCCTAATTTATTCAATTTAATTTTATTTGTGGTAATAACACTCTAAAATTTAAATTATAAAAAATAATTAATTATTTGTTGTTAATTGTCCATAATTGGATACGTTATAATATTTTATACCATATAAATTTAAATTTATAATTTTTAAAAATATTTGTGATTTTTAAACAATTTTATAATATATTATTTTTATAAAATAACATTAGTGTCAATTTTGACACTATTCATTTATTTGAATTTACATAAATTATATATTGAATATATGTTCGAACTAAAAGCTTTAATATAATAATAAAAGGTCATATGTATCTATTAAATTAGTGTATCACATTAAATAGTTCATATAATATTTATTTTTTTACTTTTAAAACCATTTATTTGGTTTATCTCTTAATAAAATAATTACTACAACATTTTTGTATAATTATTTAATATACTTATTTGTTGCATAAAAATTAAAAATAAAATCCTATAATGAAGATAAATCTATTAAATTTAATAATAATACTTTTACTCTAATTTATCATCTTAAAATCACAATATTTAAATTGTTATATTTATTAAATTATGAAGGTGATAACTTTGGCATCATTTAAAATAAAATAATATAAGTGACATAATCACTTTTATAAGGCTCCATATAGTCAAATATTCGACCATTGGATGATTATGGTTTAAATATACATGACCAATAAGTTTTGGTCAGGGTTTTGGTCATTTTATGGTTATTATTAGTTTAATAAAAACTATATTCTTGATTTTTCACTAGATAAACAATTTCTGCATCACTATTGTGTTACAATTAATGATAGTTATTTAATACCTAAAAATTATAAATAAATTTATATGATATAGATAATTTCATTATATTTCTGGAGACTATTCATTTTCCAAGTTTCATGAAGTATATGACTAAATTAAAATTAATATACTTATAAGATTTAAGAGAGTGACATGATGTCACTTTCTTTGGTTTTAGTAATAATTAAGTTATTTTCATGGAAAAAAGTCCATTAAATGATTCTAATCCGACCTTTAGGTGATAGGGGTCGACCTTTAGTAATCCAATAGAATTTTGGCATTTGTTAGGGTAATGTTATAATATTATATTGACCCTTAATTACCCGATTTACCTTTAACTATGGTAAATAAAATTTACCATAGTTACTATTCATAATTCCCAAAAATAAAAAGTAGCCAATTAACATAATTTGGACCCACTGATTCCAAATATGGAATCCATTTTTTCAAATTAAATACACAGAAGTTGCAGAAATTAAATTAAAATTAATCCCATTATCGAATGAAAACGGGTTTTTGTTTAAAACATTGCAAAAGATTGAATTGATTTAACCTACGAATTCAATGTAAAATCAATGATAATGACATACATTGTATTAAATGGTAAAAATATATTCTATTTATACTTTAAAACCATTAAATATTATAAATTATCCATATAAATTATAGCGATGAAAAAAGTTGTTTTTAATTAAAATATAGCGTGTTTTTACGATTCATCAAAATATGAGAGTTACCAGAATAATATGAAAATTTTATCCAAAGTAAATTTTTATATCTTTATTTCAAATAAGAATTTCATTTTGTCAAATTGAACTTATAAAAATGCCAAAAATTAGATTTAATGTGGGTGCGCCATCAAAAGGCGACAAAACTGCATTTTTTGGAAAATACTTATTTTACCCAAAATATTTATTTTGTTCTTATACCATGTTATAGAAAATGTGTTAGATGAGTACCAATGTTATCAAATTCAAAATTTATTTAATAATATTCATAAAGTCTAGTTCATAATAATATTAAAATAATATATCATTGTTTAGTAAAACTCGGTATTGCGTACAACACACACTATCGAAGAAGGTCGCGATTGCATGCAATGCAAGCCAAGTCAGGGTTGCGTGTTGTGCAAGAATCCTTCATTGTTTCATATAAAATAATCCAACCATATTTTATTTATACATTGAATATATATATATATATATATATATATAAACACACTCAATGTTTCATAGAATGACTATTAAAAAACGAACTTGAAATTGTGTGTAACACGATCCAAGAATAGAATTGCGTATACTCCAAGCTAATATGGTGTTGTGTATAGTATAAGATAAAATTGGTGTGGTGTATAATAGAAGAAATAAATGAAATTAAATCAATATTTTTCATAAAATCTCGGGGTGTTACATTCTACCCCCCCTAAAATGAATTTCGCCCTCGAAATTCATCGGGGTTATAAATGGTTTCCTACTTGAAATTTTCTTTAATAGAAAACAACATTGTAAAAAGCAATAAAAAAAATTGACTTTAAAAACTAATGTATGAAACATAACGGTTACCCAAATTAACTAATCCCTGGGTTTCCACATAGGAGAACATAGGTGAAAATATGGATATGGAAGAGAAATCTAACCATCATGTTCTAATGGAGAGTGGTAGAGAACATGGCTATGAAAAATCCATCAATCACAAATCCATAGATTTTTGATTATCTAAGGTACCATCTGATTCATCGGATATAAGAGCAATAGGAAAACATTTTTGGTCTTCAATATCATTTCCCTAAAGTTGAAAATTTTGAATTAGAAGAAATATTTGCTTGATTTTGGTACAATCTCACTATTGTTCGTGCTTTGAAAAATTTCCACTTCATCTCTTAATGAAATGAAGTTGAATTTTTTATTCATGAAGAGTTAGCAGATCATGTGATAGAATGATGGGTCATTCCATCTGTTTTAAGAAAAGTTATCAAATATACATAAGTCCATCAATGGTGAGGTTAATCATATACGATTCCAAAAAATGAAATTATACTTCATATATCATACAACATAATAAAATAAAACTAGTTTCTACTAACCAGGGACTTCCTGTAGGCCAGTGGTAGGAGATAAAGGCCAGTCGCACTTTGGTTGTGGATTCCATTCCCACAGCCTTGTCCGACGCGATGGGCTGCCGCCCGTCCTGCAAGTTGTCCTTTTTCTAAAACAACATTACTATAACATCCCATCAATAATATCGAAAAAAAGTTCTATCCTTAAACAATACTAACTTATGTCCAGCATAATCCATTCCAATCTTTAGGCTTATCTAAAATATTTAGGTCCAAGCTCATAGTATAAAGAAAACGATTACTTGAATTTTCATCAACCATGTTTGTGAATACCATCATTTATCCCCCATATATCTTGTTGGTCACATTCCAATCATGTATTCTCTTGAAAAATGAATACCCATTAAACCTTAGTGAAAACATGAATGATGTTAAATTTTAACACATTCCATATACCAAAATCCCAAAAATTCTATATACTCAAACCATAATATCACTTAGTCCTTATATCAGTCATGAGCTCATGAATACAATCAAACATCTCATTATCTTCTTATCCCTTCATTATGCGCATATCATTTTCTTTCCAAAAATATCTGAATAACCTTTCATGGTTACTAGTACCATTAATCGTACACTTTCAAAACTTAAGGAAAGACAACAGTGTAACAATCCTTAGATGTCTCTTTATTCCATAGTACCATGAGATTACTTATACAACATTACACTTGATAAACATGTAATCATTCCACTACCATTTCAAACCATTGACCGAGCTTCAAAAATTCTTTCATCTGACATATCATTTGTAGTCTCTTCATCATCATAAACATAAATACTACCCATACGACCATACTGATTCTCTTCATGAGACCTTCCCTTAGGGCATTGGTTTGCATAATGCCCGTACATTCCAAATTTAAAACATTTAACCCTTGTTGATGTCGTAGCAATACCATTATCCTCATCCATGGTGTTAACTGAACCTTTTCCTTTTCACTTAGTAGATTTTTGTCCTTCTTTTCCACAACCAAAGCATCTTCCAGTTCCTTTGAAAAAATATCCCCGATGCCTCTTCCCACATGATTTACATGAGGTAAATTGAACTTTCTTTCCTCTATGATCATCATGAAACTCCATATTTCTCTTATTATCTGAGTCGGGAAACATACCAAAGTTGAGATTATTGATCATATTATGAGATTTCTAATTAGACATAATAACGGTGTTTGGACTTCCAAATCCCATTTCATTTGGTTTCTCATGAAGAATATCATTCCATTGTCCGTCATATCATCCATTATCATGAATCTTCTTGTTTCCAGCCATTTTCTAAAACCCAAAAAGAATAGTGTGAGAGGTAGAAATCATGCTAGGGAAGACAACATAGTAATAGGGTAGCACCCTCAATATCTAACATCTTAGGTTAAAATCTAAGATCGTTATCCTAGTTCTAGGACTATATCCTATACGTATACTTATCCTTAGGGACATCCCTAGACATACCTTAGAAATATATCTAGGGATCTCACTAAAGTTCTCGCATCCTAGTTTCCAAAGGTTGACTAAACCTTTCCTCTAATACCAACTGTAGGGACCCTAATATTGACGTACATGGACATTACATTACTTTTGCGGAATACTTATTACATAACAAAAACAGACACTCAAGGAAGGTAATAGTTTAGTGTCTTTGGAAACTCGGAATAAAATCTTCTAATCGTGGTGAAAGATCTTCAACATCTCCCATAAAGATCGTCCCCCTTTTTTAATTACCTAAAAACTTTCTTTATATCCTGGGGAAAAGAAAACATATAAAGGGTGAGCTCAAATTCTCAGTAAGGGTAAGCATGGATAAAATAAAACAAGTCATATACACATGAACTTAAAAACATGAACATAATGTTTAAACATCAAAAGTTTGAGCAATGACAAAAAACATGGAAGTATGTAAGGCATAGATCATAAAGAAACATTAAGAATGATAAAATAGCATGGGAGTAAAACATGTAATTGTGGAAACCATTCAGCACATGTCATGATTTCCATAGTAGCCAAGGCATTGCTGCTAACACCATCTTAGTGGACAATGTCCCTTTCTGAATCGAGTTCACTCCTCGTTTCAATCCTGTAACACTGAACCGGATTAACTTACCGTTCCACCCATGTCTATATCATGAGACATAAATCTTTACCCAATGCATTGGAGGGATATATAGGTCCCACCAATCTCATAATGAAATCATTCTTACTTGTGCCACAAAATAAAAATACATCATTCAGAATTACCCAATAAATAAATTGGGTTTCATAAACATCATCCCATCATCACATAATCCATACAAAATAAATGGATATCATTTCATAATAATAAAAGTGAAACCATGTAAATCATAGAGACATGATACTTGAAACATACACATATTAAATAATGTCATCTTAGATGAAAAATGGTTTTGATAAAACACTTGAAATGAATTTTTGAGGAAAATATCCTTTCTTCTTCAAAATCATTCTCTTTCCACAAAATTTCATGCAATTTTAAAAGAAATGGATTTTGTTGAAAATAGTCATGAAATATTTTGGAGGAAGCTTCATGAAAATATGTCTTTATAAAACCGTAAAAATCCATTCATGCCGTATAAGTTAAAAAAAACATTCTTCTCGTACTTTTGCCGGAAAAGTCAAAAAGTACCTCGTAACGTAAACAAAAGAAAGATTCCTTACATACCATGTAGTAAAAGTCAAAAATGGGTAAAAATGAATTTAAAAATACATGAAAACACTTTTATTAAACATGGACATGGATGATATAAATAACCCCAGTAAATACTTATGAATAAGAAATCTCGGATAAAAATAATATTTGAGAAATTATCCCTTACCTTAGGTCCGGTATGCTTCGTATGTATCCGAAACTCCTGTATAATGATTTAAATAATGTCATTGACTTATTACATAATCATATTCATTATTATATATGTTTCACTTATGACTTTATATTACACGTTCTTTTTTAAATTCCATGTTAAAGAAGCGTTTTGGGTAAAATCATTTTATTTATCGTATGTGTTTCGACTTGTCATTCTTGATATTATTAATCATATCCTAATTTACATAATTACAGAATGTAAAACATGATTTATATAATATATATTCATCACATACATATATATATATTATAGATCGATAAAATGAATGAAATACACCGTTCATGGAGACGGTAGGCCATACGTACGCATGAATGTTGTTTTCGTTTCCCTTTTGAATTGAATTGAATTATGTAAATGAAATACATATATATATATATATATATATATAAATAAATCCAGTATCATTATTATGTCATATATTTCATTATTATTCATTATATATACTTTATAATCATTTAGGAATGGTTAACATGGAAAGTGAATCTCATCGCGTCGTAGAGACGATAGTCCATACGTACGCACGAGCGATGATATCATTCCCTAGATCGTGGAATTGTAATAAAGTGTATGTATAATATTAAAGAATCAATATCACTTTACAATATTCATATATATTCATTACTTTCACCCTTATACCCATCCAAGTAAGGTGGTGGTGGAAAATAGATTACACCACGGCGTGGAGACGGTATTCCGTACGTATGCACGCGCGGTGATTTCGTTTTCCGTTGGATGGATAGATGGTGAAATAGGGTTATTTCATACTTATAATAACATATCAGTATATTATTGATACTAATTTCATTACCTCATAATTAAATAACTAATAAAGAATAAGGTGAAGAAGAAATAAAGTTGAAAGAATCGGTAATGGACATTACCTCTTTTTTGAAGCGCCTCTTTGAGACCTCCTCTTAGGGCACTAAAATTGGTCTTTGAAGAAGACCAGGACCTCTAGTATGTTTCTAGGGAAGTGGAGAAGAGAATGATTCAGGGGTTGGCCGATCTTGAAGGCTCAAGGTGGTGTGAGGAAGAGAGGGAGGAGGTGCCCTTTTATAAGGGAGGAGAGGGGCACCTTTGGAATTCTTAAAAATATTAATTTATAATAAATCTAACACCACTTAAAAAAAATCCAAAAATGACTCATATTAGAATATTAGATTAGATAGGGTTGTAATCTCATCAACCAATAAAATTTAGACATGTTAGGAAATTATTTTATACATTATCAACTTGATTTATCCTAATTTAATCAATTTAATTTTATTTGTGGTAATAACATTCTAAAATTTAAATTATAGCAAATAATTAATTATTTGTTGTGAATTGTCCATAATTGGATACTTTATAACATTTTATACCATATAAATTTAAATTTATAATTTTTAAATATATTTTTGATTTTTAATCAATTTTATAATATATTAGTTTTATAAAATAACAATAGTGTCAATTTTGACACTATTCATTTATTTGAATTTAAATAAAATATATACAGAAGATATGTTCGAACTAAAAGATTTAATAGTATCATAAAAGGTAATATGTATCTAGAAAATTATTTTAGCACATTAAATAGTTCATATAATATTTATTTTATTATTTTTAAAACCATTTATTTGGTTTATCTCTTAATAAAATAATTACTACAACATTTTTGTATAATTATTTAATATACTTATCTGTTGCATAAAAATTAAAAATAAAAACCTATGATGAATATAAATCGATTACCTTTTATAATAATACTTTTACTCGAATTTATCATCTTAAAATCACAATATTTAAATTGTTATATTTATTAAATAATGAAGGTGACAACTTTGGCATCATTTAAAATAAAATAATATAAGTGTCATAGTCACTTTTATAAGGCTCAAAATGGTCAAATATTCGACCATTGGATGATTAAGGTTTAAATGTAAATGACCAATAAGTTTTGGTCAGGGTTTTGGGCATTGTATGGTTACTATTAGTTTAATAAAAACTATATTCTTGATTTTTTAATAGATAAACAATTTTTTCATCACTATTGTGTTACAATTAATGATAAATATTTAATCCCTAAAAATTATAAATAAATTAATATGGTGTAGATAATTTCATTAGATTTCTGGATACTATTCATGTTCTAAGTTTCATGAAGTTTATCACTAAATTAAAATTAATATACTTATAATATTTAAGAGAGTGACATTGTGTCACTTTATTTGGTTTTAATAATAATTAAGTTATTTTCATGGAAAAAAGTCCATTAAATGATTCTAATCCAACCCTTAGGTGATATGGGTAGACTTTTAGTCATCCAATAGAAATTTCTCATGTGGTAGGGTAATTTTATAATATTATATTCACCCTTAATTACCCGATTTACCTTTAAATATGGTAAATAAAATTTACCGTAGTTACTATTCATAATTCCCAAAAAAAAAGTATCCTATTAATATAATTTTCACCCACTGATTCCAAATATGGAATCCATTTTTTCAAATTCAATACCCAGAAGTTTCAGAAATTAAATTAAAATTAATCCCGTTGTCGAATGAAAATGGGTTTTTGTTTAAATCATTGCAAAAGATTGAATTGATTTAACCTACGAATTCAATGTAAAATCAATGCTAATGACATACATTTTATTAAATGTTAAAAATATATTCTATTTATACTTTAAAACCATTCAATATTATAATTTAACCATATAAATTATAGCGATGAAAAAAGTTGTTTTAAATTAAAATATAGCGTGTTTTTACTATTCATCAAAATATGAGAGTTACCAGAATAATATGAAAAATTTATCCAAAGTAAATTTTTATTTCTTGATTACAAAGAATAATTTTATTTTTTCAAATTTAACTTATAAACATGTCAAAAACTAGATTTAAAGTGGGTGTGCCATCAAAAGGCGACAAAACTGCATTTTTTTGAAAAATACTTATTTTACCCGAAAAAATTATTTTGTTCTTATACCATGTTCTAGAAAATGTGTAAGATGAATAATAATGTTATAAAATTAAAAATTTAGTTCATACTATTCATAACAGCTAGTTCATAATAATATTATAATAGTATATTGTTGTTTAGTAAAACTCTGTATTGCGTACAACACACGCTATCGAAGAAGGTCGCGATTGTGTGTAATGCAAGCCAAGTCAGGGTTGCATGTTGTGCAAGAATCATTCGTTTTTTCGTATAACATAATCCAACCATATTTTATGTATACATTGAATATATATATATATATATAAACACACTCAATTTTGCGTAGAATGAGTATTATAAAATGAACATGAAATTGTGTAGCACGATCTAAGAATAGTGTTGCGTATACTGCAAGCTAAAACGGTGTTGCGTATAGTACAAGCTAATCTTGGTGTGGTGTATAATAGAAGACATCAAAGAAATTAGAAGAATATTTTTCATAAAATCTTGGGGTGTTACATTTATTCCAAAAAATAATATCTAATATTATACAAGTATAGAAAATGAAAAGTAAATAATAATAATAATAATATTATTTATATATGGGGTATTTTCAAGTATTAATGGAATAATAAAGTCCCATATGAAATTATTATTCTATAACCCTAACTCTATTAAACCGAATTACATTATTCTCAACCCTAATTAATGTTCCGTATAATGAATTTCTGCATAGAATTATACACATACCAAGAGTTCCATTTCTATAGAATGTTCTCAATAATTTATAGTAATCTCTATCCTCTAACCTCTCAACTCTTGATGAAAGATGAATAAACCATTCGACCTTAATGAGATTCTTGTAGTGATCAGTGAATAGTGACACATGAATTATAATCTTCTAAAATAAAACCTATGGATTTATATAGTGTATTTCATAGGATCATGGTTTATATATGGATCAATATAGAGGTATTCTACCCTTGAATCCTCAAATGAAATAACTGTATGACCTGAAGCACCCATATGATTCATCAATGAAGAAACAATTTCAATTTGAGAAAATTATTTATTTAGATAAAATAATTATAAATTATTTTTTATGATATTTCCCCATTGATTCTAGGGTTTATATTCATCTAGTTATAAAGTGAAATCTTAAGATTTTGATGAATTTCCATTGTTGGATAGGGGATCAACCTCTTTCTCTACACCCTAAAACCATCACACCATTCATTTAACCTAATTTCATGGAATTTATAGGTCACATATTGGATTTTTTAATATATATTATTGGATAATGGGATCTATAATTGAAAGAGTAAATGAATTAGCCCATTAATTATTTAAGATAGTCTAAAGATGAAAAAACAATGAAATTCTTGGGCACATTTTCTGTTTAAAATTTCCACTATCATGAAGGTTTGATGATTTTTTGAATGAACATTCAATTCCAATATAAATTACTATGGTATTGAAAAAGAGGATAAATTGAGAACAAGATACAAATTTCTTTCAATACATATAATTGAAAAGTTAATTATCAATGGATTTGAATTTCTTGAGGATTAGGTTTGGTAGGTAAAATCATGAAGGAGAGATCAAATTATCATGATGAAAAAACATTTATATTTGGTGTTATATCTTTTATTATTATCTATTTAGTTCAATAGCTGTGTTCATATAATCTCATTATGTACACTTCTTGAAAGGTAGTGAGAAGAAGGGATGAAGAGGCTGAGGGCTATGGATGTGTTGTTATCTTGTCCAAAAGTGTGCAATCACAAACTAGTGAATTAATTATAATTTTATATATACACATATCATCATTTTTTTATCATTTGATATAACCCAGTGAGAGTAAACCAAGTAAAATATTGGTGTTTTTACATCTCTATTATTTTATTCTATTGTGTGGTTGAGAAATCACTATGATAAATACAAAGTGTCTTTTCAAACATAAATAAAATATCAATTTGAATTTGATACAGGAATAAATATTGAATCACCATAATTTACCCATAACCTTTTAGTATGTAGTGTGGGAACTTAGGTTATAAGACAAGGTATATGTGCCACATGTTATTTCTTAGTGAATCTATCATGAAAATCATGCATCTGGAGAATATTGTGAATTCAAATAGAGTTCCCTTATTTTATAGGAAAAATATTCTATGTGAAAAAATATCACATTTTTGATCTCTTGGGCTAGATATTTTATTAAAAATAGTTTATATAATATAATTTAGTAACACTATGATGTTTTCAATGGTATATGTAGATAATAAATTATTTAATAATGATGAAAAGTATAATAATTCCTTTTATATAATATAATTTAGTAACACTATGATGTTTTTAATGTTGAATGATTTAAACATATCATATTAAAAAACAATGATATTTAATGTAAAGACCTTAACCCAGTATTATGGAGATGAATAATTTAGTAACACTCTGTGTAACCCTGCATGTCAGTCCAAAAACACTTCCTCATATTCTATAGAAAATAGAAACATAATAAAGGGGTGATCTAAGATGATCACTAAGGGTAATCTTATAATGAAATCTATGAGTAAATAAGGTATACAAAAATGTGGAAATACAAATAACTGAAACACATGCCATTAAACATAATCATGATTATAATATGGAAGGCATAAATGATGATCAAATAATACCAGATAAATAATAAAATGATAATGAATCATAACCATGTTAATTATACTAGTTGAATAATTACATGAATATAAATAACTAATCTCATAATTATGGAATTAATAATGTTGAATATCTAAATCATACTATCAAGGTCCCATCCAAGAATTCTACATAAATGGGTATGACCTTGGCTAAAACTCAGTCTAGTTTGTCTCATGAGAACTATCGATGAATTGAAGGGATATAGTAGTCCCCACCAATATCCTAAAATGTCAAAATAATTTCCTCAAATTAAATTGGTTAAAGAAAAAAAACATTAAAATTCATATTAAAAACTAGAATATGAAATGTGAATAATTTAATTATAAACCCCGAATGGTTTCAAAATAGAAAATATAGTTTAAAAATGATCATAAAACATTAGCAAAAATATGGTAAATAATATCATAATATTACTAACTCAATTAATAATAATATTCAATAAAGGGTGTTGACATAGATGAAAATACTCTAACAAAATCATTGAAAAATTATTGAAGAAAATACCCTTTTCACTTCTGAAATCACTTATTTTGAAAACATTGCACAATTATAATATAAAAATAAATTTATATTAAAATAATTAAGACAATTTTTAAAGGAAGTTGTGAAGAATTAATGTGTCATTATGGTGGAATAAATTAACTCATTTTATATAAGTTAAAAAACATTCCTCTTGTTTTTTTTTCCGAAAATTCTCAAAGAACATTATTTATAAAATAAAAATATACCTTTTAAAGAATTTTTTAAAAAAATAAAAAGGGATAAAAATAAATTTAATCAATAATTTCAAAACATTATAAAAATCGAGCATATTTTTAAAAAACATGGACATGGATGAGAAATATTTCCCAATGGATACTTAAAAATAAATAATCCGGAATAATGATGATATTGTGAAATAAACCCGTACCACATTGTAATCTGTTGAATTGTTTTCCCCATAAATTAGAATTAAAATTTTAATACCATGAATATAGGTATATTAATTATATTATATTAAAGTGGTAGTATATAAACCACACAATATAAATAAGTGGTGAATAAGGCATGTATCCCACAAAAATAAAAGTGAGATGAAAATCCCTTACCTTGTGCTTAACTTTAGTTGAACTTGATTTAACCTCATGTATAATGCTTTAAATAATGTTATTAATTTATAATATAACTATAACACTATTTATGATATCATATATGATCTTCATATATCTTATTATCACCCGTTTGTCAAAAATATTTCATTATTACTCTTGTTTCGGGTGTTAACTGCTTCATTTTCTTATACATGTTCTGTATTGTAAGACCCAGTTCTTGTGCATAGGACATAGTTCATCCATCTCTAAAATTATATTAAGGTCATATATATCATATTATTAATTATATATATTCTTAGAATAATTCTTGAATAGTGAACATGGAAAATTAATCGGATCACTTCATGGAGATGGTTGGTCATACTTATACACGTATAAGTAAAGTGGTGGTGAAAAATAGATTATACCACGACGTGGAGATGGTAAGTCATACGTACGCACGTGTGGTGCGATCATTTTTCATAGGATGAATAAATGGTGGAATATGGTTATACCATAATCATAATAACATTTTAGAATATATATTACACTGTATTTATTACTTTATAATGGATAGAACATATGAAGATGAAGTAGAAGAGGAAATAAACTTGAATGTGTCGATATAGATGATTACCTCTTCTTCAGGTGACTTCCTTTAAACTATTGTTAGGGGATCTAGGTTTGATCATTATGAATGAAAATAACCTCTATAACATAAATAAAGATGTTTATGAGAGAAATGGGCATATTTTGGTCAAGATATATGGCTGAAAGTTGTGTAAATAAGTGAGGGAGGAGGTTCTCTTTTATAATTGAGGTGAAGGGCACTTTCAAAAATTATCAAAATATAAAAATATGATAATACTATTTTAGATACAAAGAGTTCAAAATAAACCATAAATTAATATGGGGGACATTTTTGACCATATATTATCCCATTATGATTATTTAATAATTAGGTTTTTTTAAAAAAATTAATAAAATATTAATTCAATAGAATATCATTATTGTTAAATTTGATACTATTCATTTAATCTGAGTTCAAATACATTAAGGAATAGTGGTAATTGAAATATAATTATATTAAACATATCTAATATATTCTATAGATATATATAATTAATTTGAAAACATTAAATCATCTCAAATATATCAAAATTAATAATTTTAAAATCAATTATTTTATTTTTATGTTAATTAAAGAACTATTTTTTTAGCATTGAAGAATAATATAAGGTAATTATATAATTTTTATAAATTAAAAATAAATTTATATAATGAAAATATTTCATTAATTTCAAAATTTACATTTATATTTATTTATTTCTCAATTTTTGTCCCTATGTGGACACATAGATGTTATTAAATACAAAAGAGAGTGATATTTTGTAACTATATTTGATATAAATAATAAATAATATATTTTCATGGAAAAGTGTCAATTAAACAACTCAAATTAGATATTAAGGTTATACGAGTTGAATAAAATTCATTAAATAATTTTTGTAAAAGTTTATGTCATGGATATACAATTATCTTTTGGTTTTAACCCTATTTAACCCCTTCAACTCTTACCATGACAACATAGATGTTTTACTCATTGAGGGTAAATATTGATACTATAAAATAGAAGAATAACCATAAATTAATCACATGTGAACTTTTAAACATTATCCCAATCATTTGGATGAATTTTATATTTTTATATTTTTATATCATTTAATAAAATATTATCCATTTTAAATATCATTAATTCCAATTTTGACATTATTCATGACTTGACTTTTAAAAAAATATCATAACAAGATATCATAGAAACAATATTTAATTATATCCCCAAAATTTCAATGTAGTCTATAAAATTCTTCAATGACATTACGTATATCAAATTATGTATATTTTAATATTTTTAATATCATTAATTTGATATTTCCATTAATTAAACAATTACTGAAACATCATTATAAAATCATTTAAAGTGATAATTTCTTTCCCAAAAATTAAAAATAAATTAACATGATGAATATAAAAATGTTTTATTTAAAAATATAATTTTGAGTAGAATATATCTTATGGATAACCCTATATTATAAATGTTATAGTTATTAAAATCATTAGTATGAAATATTTGACTTTTTATTAAAATAAAATACTATAAATGGTTTAAAGTCATCCATGTGGTTCCAAGATATCATAAAATTGGGAAAATGATGTTTTTGGTAGAAAATAAATCAAAAAATAAAAGTATGAAAAGTGTTTGTGAAATTTTCTAAAATTTAAAATATTACTTTTTTCCATTAATGACCTTATTTACCCTTAACCATTGTAATTAAAATTAATTTGTTTACTATTCATATTTTCAAAAAATAAAACGCAAATATTTACTAAGTTTTAAATTTGTAATTGAAAATTTGGAATCTATTTTTCAAAATTCAAAACACATAAGTGGATAAAATTAAATTAAAATTTATCCTGTAGATGAGATGAGAAATAACGTTTTTAAAGTGAAGATGCTCAAACTTTTGAAATGTTTTTATATCCAAATTCAAAATGAAAATGATTCCAATAACCTATATTGGATTAATATATGTATAATTGATATAATTTTCCTTTAAAAAAATTAAGATATATTTTATCATTAAAATTTATTTAGATGAGAATCTGGTTTTCAATTAAAATGCAGTATTTTTTAATAATAATAAAGAACTGATAATTTTTAGAAAAACACAAAAAATTAACCCTAAGATTATTTTGAAATTAATATTTCAAAAATGAACTTTATTTTTTGAAATATAATTAATAATAGGTCCAATATTTAGTTTTAAAATACATGAGTCATTAAAAGGCAGCAAAACCACTTTTAGAAAAATATAGTTTTTTTGCTTAAAATTTGATTTTTTATTATCTATTTTCTATCAAATATATTGGATTAATGTAAAAAAAATTTGAATGAAAATATAATATATAAATATCATGATATTATTAATACTATTCATTCCTACCAATTTAATAACTACATTTTAATAATATTTCATTGTTCTTTTAAGTTGGGTGTTGCGTGAAAAGTATGCTATCAAAGAGATTAACTTTAAAAATAGGCATGCCACAAAATATTTTGGTGTTACATTATCACTTGCTTAAATAAATTTAAGTCTCTCAATTTAAAATTTTACGTCAAAAATCTAAGGTTGATACTTGATAATTACTTTGTGGGAAACCCACATCAGAAATTGGGTTAATAAAACATCCTTTTAATAAGAGGGAAAGTGAAATGAGAAGGTCATAAAAAAAGTAGGATTTCAAATAGAATAACATTATTTGGAAGTAAAAAACTAGGACATGAAATAGAAATATAAATATAATGTTCTGATGGATAGTGATAGAGAAAATTGTCATTTTAAAGTTAACCATCACAAAACAATAAATTTGCGATCAGTTAAAAGGCCATTGATTTCTTATAAGGAAAAGTAAACATCTGACATTTTTTCAAAAATAATTTTCTCTAGAGTTGTAGGATTATTTTACTATTCAGATAATCACTTGATAAATAATATTTCTTGATTACTTTCAATTTCATAAGAATAATCTCATACTTTGGTTATTCTTTGATCTATTTTCACTTCAACCCTTATACTAAGAAATGAATGTTCATGATGATTTTTTTTATACATGAATCACTTTAACGAATCAAAATATCCATTATTCATTCTTTAATCCATTAAATTTTTAATCAAAAAGAATTTTCTATCAAGTGATTTCCAACATAATAAATCATAATTTAAAATCAAATAATCACATCCAAATTTCAACTTCATCTATTCTATAAATAGTTAATCTTACGAATCATTCAAAATATTTCTGTCCAAATTCAATGAACAAAATTTTAAAAGTAAGGTCACTAAACATAAAAAAACATAACATCATATTTCACACAAAAAACATAATGTAGGTATTTTTTTTAAATAAAATATATATAAATACCTATACCACCTTTAAAAATTAATGAAATCATGCATGCTTCCAAATCCTTAAAGAACAAGTATTTCAATACAATCCTTATATATATCTCATGAATCTTATAACCATAATATCAATGATTAAATAATTTTACAACCAAATTATTGAATCCCAAAACACAAATACTTTAATTATTCCACTTAAGTTATAGTAACAACATAGGATTTACCTTTATCCCATTTCATATTTAGAGCTCTATTCCCTTAACGCTTTGGACATTCATTTACGTAGTTCCCCATATCATTAGAGTTCATGAATTTAACGTTGGAAAATTATTTTCTTCTATTGAAATAATGAGAATGTTGAATTTTTTCTCTACAATTGAAGAAAAATCGTTTTCCTCGTAATCATATAGCGTAGTCTTTCCATACAAAATTATCAAATGTGGGAAAATACTTCATTCCCTTCTTCCCTTTATCCATATTTTTCTCTGTTGTCCTCTTCTTATCATGATTCCTTATAAATCAATAATACATAGAAAATTATTTATTATTTTTTAGAACATGATATTATTTCCTCATATGAAGATAATGTTTTTAGACTAGTTCCCTATGAAATATTAGCTTAAAACCATCGCAGTAATGATCAATCATACTCTTTTGACTATGTGAATTGATTTTGTTCCCATTCCTCCTACTAGGTGACATTTCTAAAGGATGACATACACTAGATTAGATCAAAAAAATATGAAACATACTATATAATCTCAAAACTAGTGAATCACATAACCAAAATTAAAAATCTATGTATATCTAATATCAAAATCAGATGCTTAGTTTATTGGAAGTATTTCTAAATTAAATCATAGGGGTTCATTCCCTAATCTATTTTTCCACAATATAGTTCCCCATGTTTCTAATAACCTTCCTTAGATAACAACTATAAATACCCTAACCTCAGTATCCAAGAGCTGGTTCCTTAATTTATTAAATTGGAATAATATAAAAGGAATCATATAAAAATGTATAGAATAATTTATTAGTCTTGGTAAAAGAGAAATATACTTGAAATTCACATTACATTTTAAAAAATAAAAAAAAATTCTTTGAGAATACCATTATTCATATTTTTTTCTAGAACTACATATCAATAAAAAAGAACTTCCTTATATCCTGGAGAAAAGTAAAAAATAATAAAGGAGTGATATGAGATTCTCAATAAGGGTAATCATACAATATAAGCCCTGAGAAAATAATGAATACGAAAACATGTAAAGGTTAATAAGTGAAACACATGCCATTAAAAATAATCTTGATGATAATATGATAGGAATAAATGATGATAAAACAATTAAATATAAATAATCACATGAGAATGAAACCTAACCATGGGTATTCTAAAATTATATTAATCACATGGAATACAAATAAATAATCTTATAATTATGGAATGAATAATGGTGGATATCTAAATCATATTGTCAAGCCCTCGACCAAGAAGTATATATAAATGGGAAATACATCATCCAAAACCTGGTCTAGTTTGTATCATGAGACCTACCGATACATCAAGGGGCTATAGAGTTCCATACCTATCACTTAATATGTCCATGGATTTTCTCATATGAAAGGGGTGAAACATAAACAACACAATCATCTGTATTACAAACTAGAATATTAAATGTGAATAATTTAACCATAAACCCTGAATGGTATCAAATAGAACATCCATAGTCGAACTAATCATAATCCATTAAATAAAATATTTTATATAATATCATAAGAGATCAAACTCAATTATGAATAATATTAAAAAAGGTGATGATATGGATGAAAATTAGCTAATGAAATCATTGAAAACTTATTTAGGAATATACCCTTTTTTACTTTGATGGAATGTTATTTTTAATTTTTTTTTCAATTCTAAAAGGAAACAATTTATTTTAAAATAACAAAGAAATGTTTTAAATATTTCTTAAAGAATAAATGTTTCAAGAGGTGGAAAAATATGCTCATGGCATATAAGTTAAAAAAACATTCCTTCCATATTTTTCCTGAAAAAATATCAAAGAACATTGTTTTGAAAATGAACTTTTTAAAGAATTTAAAAAAAATCATAAAGGTGTACAATTCCTTTTAATAATAATTCGATAATAGTTAAAATACATTTTATTTTTTTTAGAAAACATGGACATGTAGGAGAAATATTCCCCACCAAAGACTTAAACATAATGAATCCCAAAAAACAATGAGATTGTAAAATAAATCCTTTCCACTTTATAATCAATTGAATTTTCCCTATACCTTCAAATTATACTTTAAATACCATGAATATAGTTATATTCATGAAATTATACAAAATGGATCATATATATACCACATAAATAAAATAAGTTGTGAATAATGCATGTATCCCATATAATTAAAAGTGAGATGAAAATCCCTCACCTTGGCGCTTTCCTTTAGTCGAAAGTAATTTAACATCATGTATAATTGTTTAAATATTTTTTTTTCATTTATACGAAAACCATATACATATTTATTATAACATATATGATCATCATATATCATCTTATCAACCGTTTGTTAATAATATTTTGTTATTAAACTTTTTTTTGGGTGTTAACTACTTTATTTTCCCATGCATGTTTTGTTTTGTAAGTCCTAGTTATTATGCATAAGATATAGTTATGTAAAATAAATAATGACATTAAGGTCATATATATCATATTAATTCATTATATACATTCTTATAATCATTATTGAACTATGGATAGGGAAAATTAATTGCATCGTGTCGTGGAGACGATAAGCCGTACATATGCATAAGCAACAATATCATTCCATTAATGGTGAAAGAGTAAGTAATTGAATTGTATATTATTTTTTATAGAATCAATATAATTTAATATTTATAATACATATCCTCTATTTCCATCATTATAACCATACATGTGAAATGGTTATGTAAAATAGATTACACCACAACATGGAGACAGTGAGCTATACATACGCACGTGTGATGCTTTCATTTTTAGTAAGATGGATAAAAGGTCGAATATGGTTTTAAAATAATCAGAAAATTATCTCATAATATAAATTATACTATATTTATTATTTTATAATGTAAAAAACATATTAAAAGGAAGTAGAATAAGAAATAAATTTTATAGAGTTGATAAAGATGACTACCACTTCTTCGACGAACTTCCTTTAATATCTTTTTAGGTGTCTAGGTTTGATATTTTGTAAAATAAATAACCTATATAACTTAGATAATTATATTTATAATAGAAATTGGAAGAGTTTTTGAAAGGTAAATGTATCAAAGTAGTGTAAAGTAGTGAGGGAGGACGTTCCCTTTTATAATTGAGGTGAGGGGCACTTTCAGAAATCCTCAAAATATTAGAATATAATAAGGAAATTATAGATACAAAGACCTAAAAATGGACTATAAATGGACAAGGTAAGACATTTTAGATCATATATAATCCAATTTGTGATTATTTAACATTTTGTTAATTTTAAAATAATTCAATTAATATTAATTTTATAATCTTTCATTATTGTAAAATTTAATACAATTCATTTAATTTGACTTCAAATACATCAATAAAAAGTAGTGATTAAAATATAATTTCTTAAAACAATATAGTATATCTTATATATCTCTAAAATTCATTATACACATTAAATCATCCCAAATATGTCATAATTAATACTTTTAAAATCAATTGTTTTATTTTTCTACTAATTAAATAAATACTATTTTATCATTACAGAAACATTTAATGTAAATATATAATTTATAAAATTTAAAAATAAAATAAAATATTTAAAAAAATTCATTAAGAACAAAATATACATTTATTTTCTTTCATATCATGATTTTTCCCAATTTAGACACATAAAAGATATTAAATAAAAAGTGAGTGACATTTTGTAACTATACTTGACTTAAAAAATATATAAGTTGTTTTCCTGGAATGTATTCTATTAAATAAATTAATTATATATTAGGGTGAAAATGTTCAAATAGTATTCATAAAATAATTTTGGAAAATTTTAGGTCATAGTTATAACCTTATCCATTAGTTTTAACTCTTTTTAAACCTCTTTAACTCTAACTATGACAACACTGATTTTTATTCTTTGAGGGTCAATATTGTTTCTATAAAATAAAAAAGAAACATAAATGAATCATTTATGAAAATAAAAACCTTATAAAATCCATTTTAACTGTTTTTATATTTTATAAATTTTATATCATTTAATAAAATATTATTTATTTTAAAATATTATTATTAGTGATTTTGAAACTATTCATTACATGACTTTTGAAAAATATCATAATAAATAGATATCCTAAAAAAACTTTTAATATTTCCCCAAAATATCAGGTCCATATATAAAACGTGTATATTATATTAATTATCTAAAGTTTTATTTATCTTAATATTTTTAATATCATTTATTTAGTATTTACATTAATTACAAAATTACTGCATCATCATCATGCATGCCCTTTAGGTAATTATTTATTTCCTAAAAATTTAACAAAAATAAAATTATTATTATAAACCTTATATATTTCTAATGAATATTTATATATGAATATATCTATAAAATAACCCTATATTAGAAATGTTATAGTTATTAAAAACATAAGTATAACATCTTTGACTTTTCATTAAAATAAAATATGATAAATGGATTAAAGTCATTAAAGTGGCCCCAATAGCTAATAAAATCTAAAAATGGATTATTATTGTCCAAAAACACTCATATAATAATATTATGGAATGTTTTAGGGTAATTTTATAATATATAATATTATTTTTACCCTCAATTACCCGATTTACCCTTAATCATGGAAATTAAAATTATTATGTTCACAATTTATATTGTAAAAAAATAAATTGAAACTATTTAATAAATTTATAGATTCTGATTCCAAATGTGGAATCAATTTTTTGAAATTCAAAACACATAACATGATAAAATTAACTTAAAATTCATCCTGTAGATGGGGAGAGAAAGTGGGTTATTAAAGTGAAAATGTTCGAAATTTTGAAATGTTCGTATATCCAAATTCATTATGAAAATGATTTAATGACCTATATTGAATTAAAAAATGTATAAAAGATATAATTATACTTTAAAACAAATCTAAAATATAATTTAAAATTATATATTATTTATATAAATAGTCAGTTTTCAATTAAAATGTAGTACTTTTCAATATTTATCAAAACATGAAATTTACTGGAAAAACTAAAAAAACAGCCGAAGATAATTTTATCATTAATATTTAAAAATTAAGTTTATTTTGTTAAAAATAATTTATAAAATTTATAAAATTTTCTTTTTAAACAAGTTCTCCATTAAAAGGCGACAAATCTACCTTTAGAAAAATATATCTTTTTATGTGTAAAATAAGATTTCTTCTAATCATATACCTATAAAATCTATTGTATGAATTCCAAAAAAAATTATTTAATATATAATATATAATTTTAATAACAAGTAAAATACTAATTATTCCTACTAATATAACGTCTATGTTATAATAATATCTAACTGTTCAGTTAAGTTGCGTGTTGCTTGCAATATAAGCGATTGAAGATATTAACTTTAAAAGAGACATAACTTAAAATATTTGGGTCATAAATTTAATAATATAAGTTGATTAATATATTTTTATTTATTATAGTATTACTCTTCTATGTCATGCATCATTTTAGTTCAATGTTTTGTGTGTTACAAGTTATTCAACATTATATTTATTTAAAGGAAAACACACACTAAAATATTTGGGTGTAATATTCTCCCACCCTTAAATAAATTTCTTCCATTTAATATTGGTCTTTTACCTTCACATATGTGAAATATTAGATATATATTTTATTTTTATAATTAATTATAATTTTTTTACCAGTATTTTTTTATTCCTTAATTAAATATTTTAAAAACTATATATGTACCATTAAACTTGTGAATGTGTTTCTAGAGGCATACCTTGAAATAAAAGAGTAATTTCACACATAAGACATGATAAATTTATTGTTCTCTAGTTGTAGATGAGAAATTATTTTACCATCAAGATAGAGAATTTGATAAAATATACTTACTTCATTTCTTTTTCACTTTCTATGTATAATTTATTTTATTTTTTGGGTGTTTTTAACACTTTCCGCTTTTTATTCTATCCTTGAATGACTAAGAGAAATTTCTAATTCATGAGGAAAAAAAATGAAACATTAATGGATCATAATATAAAATATAAAGAACATTATTCTACCTATATAAATCTAAAATTGTTAGAACAAGATAATATAATAGTCAATACAAATAAACCTTCATTTGATGAAGAAATACATTAATTTTCAAAAAATAAAATATAAAACCCAAATAAATTATATAATACATTAAACTTTACATTACTTACAAAAATAACATTAATTCAACATTGATTATTTTTTCACCATCTAATAATTTCATAACCCTAAAAATAAATCAAACCCTAAAAATTATGATTATAAAAATGTCAATCATAGGTATGCCATCGATTTATATGACTAGAGAATATCAATATATATTATTAGATATCAGATGATTTATTCTCATTATAACCACATTCCCATTAGGTTCCTTAATTAACAATATATTCCTTAGGTTGTCATTGTATTTTACAATATACATAAAAAATATTAATGTGCTTGTAGATCTAGAATCAATTAAATCCTGACTTTATAATCAATGTATATGTTATCAAAACTTAAGGGTTTTTAAATTCAACTATAGTAATTTCATAATCTTTCAAGTTCTCTCTTATCCTATTCTATGTTAAATTCCCTTGTTTATTGGAGATTTATTTTGAATAATTTCCCATCTCTTTTATATTTAAACCCTAGATATTGGTGGATTTTTTCCATTACAATGAATTCATGGGCCAGATTACCCATTTTTCCATGAGTATAACGTAATCCCATTAACTTTTAGCAAGTTCCAAGGTGTTTCTTTCTATAATTACCACGTATTATAATTTTAATCCTACTCTTATTACCTTTCACCTAAATTCCTTTCCCTCAGTGCTAATCTTATAGAGACCAACCCCTTTCAAACATAGACATCACATCTTAAAAGAAGTATATTCATTACATAACATAACAATACATGATAGAATTTTATAGGTTTAGCTCTTTTAGAAACATTTGAAGATAAAAAATTTGTTCATAAAATATCTACATAATCTCCCAATATGTTCTTCATAACTATCTCACTTTTAAGACATATCATACTAAGTATGTTACTTTATTACATGATGGAAAGAAAACATAAAAAGGGGTGAGATCAGATGCATAGTAAGGTTAAAAAGGGTAGATATAATTTTTAAATTGATAATAACATAAAAATAATGATATGATAACATGGTAATAACATTTTAAAACCATACCATGTATATCATATATCATAATGTTGAGTCCTAAAATAAAACATAGAAATTCAAAAGACATGAGTCATAGTGTAATCAAAGAACATGAAACTTGAGAGAATAAAAATAGAATAAGGATGATATTTATTTTATACACATAAAAAAATAAAATCATCTCTTAATTAGTCAAGGATATTTTCCAAGACTATCATAATGGAATGAGTTCTATCCCCAAACCATCATAGTAGTCAAGGTTCACTCCTGAGATTATCATTATGGACAAATACCCTTACTGAATTGGGTTCACTAAACATTCTAGCCCTATTTTTCTCATGAGATATCAATATTAATCCAATTAATGGTAGGGGGATATATGTCCCACCCATAATTGGTTATAATGTGAACACTATACTTGGTTATAATATAACCACCATCCTTGGTTATAATGAAAACAACATCTATGGCTATAACATAACCACCATACTTAGTTATAATGTAACCACTATTAAATAATGACAATAATACATATGTGTGCCATAATATAATAAAAAATTAATCATAACAAGAAACACTAAAATAAATGGGTTTCATAACTTTTTCATCAATGAATAACCCCTGTAAAAGGAATTGATTTCAAAAAATTTCATAATTTCATTATAAAATGACCTATGGAAAAGGAACAAGTTTCAAAAATATCTCATCATATATATAAAACATCTAGATAATGAATAAGGTTGTTATCCTTGAGTCATATCCCTATAAAATTATAATTTAAATCAAGGGTTGTTGTCTTTGATGTATAAAAATACCATTAAAATATTATTAAAATATTCTTGAGGAAAATAAACTTTCCATTTTGAAATCACACATTTAAAATATAAAAATGTAAGAAATATTATAAGAATAAATTTAATTTAAAATATTTATAGAAACATGTAAAGGGATCTTCAGAAAATTTAATAGTTATTATGGTGGGAAATTCAATTCATGCCATATAATTTAAAATAATTTATTTTCCTTTTACACCTTTTCATTCAGAAAACAAAAACATGATTCCATTTAAAATATTTTGTATAAAATAAATCATAGGTAAAAATGACTTCATAAAATCATATGAAAATTTTAAAAACCTGATTTAATATGTTTTTAGAAAATATGGATATTAAAGAAAACGTATTTTTTACAGAATAGAGAAATGATTTATATTTTCCTAAAAATATATTTTCATTTTAATTGAGTTGTGATCAGTTACTTGAAATAATTTCATATTAGATAGTATATTTTGACATTTTAATATATCATGTGATACTCTCCCATTTGTTACATTTTTACCATATAAACCCTATTCAAATGTTTTATGATTTAGGGATTATATTTTTCATAAGCGATAAAAATAAATCAAGTCTCAATTCCTTGAGTTTTATTATTTATCCATGTAATTATATCAACCATGATCAGATTATCTAAAAATAATATTTAATTATATTATATTTTATAACCCTATTTAGTAAAATTAAATTATTATACAAATGAATGTTTTTACACTTCTTAAAATTTTAGTTTTGAACAATGGTATTTTGAAAATAATAAAAAGAGTTTCTTTTTACTATAATATGTATGGTCTTTCTCGACTCATTTCTCCAAAATAAAATTTATAAATTTTCAAGAATCCAACAATTGAGATTATTTATAAAATTAATTATTTTAAAAATATTTCATGTCACCTTTTCAAATGATACATTTGAAGGGGACATATAAATTTGAATTTTATGCAAATGTTAATTTTTTTCCAAAATGGTCATTTATTTTTTCACTTATATTTCCCATATTCTATTAAAAATATTTACAAAAATGGGTTTATGATTCCTTTTTTACACTCTAATATATATATATATATTCATTTGCTGGATTGAAAAATTATTATAAAAAAATAGAATTTTTTATCCCTTATTTTGTGAAGAAATTTGAAGCATTCATTTCGGGAGGATGATTTTATTTATATGAATACCCACCCTATATTCAATTTTTTCACTAGGGATATGTTCTTTTTAACCCATATACTTTCTCTAGATGGCTTATGATCTGGTTCTTCCTACATTAACATGATTGTATACTCATTAACCTATATGGTGTGAATATCTAATTTTATAAATTTAGATTGGACGATGATCCCTTTGAAAAAACGTTTATTTATTAACCCAAGGAAAGGTATTTTCCTTTCATATATTTTTATTCCTATATAGATTATCATTATAATGTTTAATGTGTATTATTTAACCATCTACTTCTTTATCTGTATGGGTTATAATCATGTAATAACTTTTATTAACATGAGAAAAAGTATTTGTATTTATTATGATTATTGACTACTAACATAGTTTGATTATGCATTGACATTCTGTATCATTCATTATTGAGATATTTGTGATTTTATTAATAAATAGGTTCTTCAGGAATGGCGTGAAGTTGTTTTCCAATATTATTGTTATTGAATTATACATAATTAATTGAAATATAGGGAAATAGATTATATAGACTCTCAATGCATCAAGAGATCTCATGTGACCAATGAAGTTGGGTTTTGGTGTATACCTATCCCTATAACCTGATTATGTGTTTACATAAGGCATTGAAAATATGTTTTTGATGTACAAATTGAGGAATTATATAAGTATAAGTTTATTATTATTGATATCAATGTTCGAATTTATTATCATGGACATATAATACTCTTAGTTTAAATTAATAATATAAATATTCAGATTATGTATTCCCTCTATATTATGTATTCTATTATTATGTTTTGAACTTACCTAGAATTTTATCTCACCCCTTTTATATGTTTATATTTCCCCATGTTATAATGAATAGTAGTAAACATGAGATATCTAACTAGATAGCTCATATATAGAATTTTAAGGAGATTTTTATGTCTCTTTACAGATTATGTAGTTTCTTATATAGTGGGAAAAATATCTATTAATTGATAGAGACAAATTTTTTTAGATGATGTTTTATCCACTTTATCTAATTCTATAATGATAAATGGTTTCTTGAAATTATAAACTCAAATATTTTATTTTTTTCAAGAAATTTTGTGATAAATATGTTTTCTAATTTCAAGTATTCATTTATTTAACCAGATCTAGGAGTGTAGGTGTCAGGAATCACAAATAACTCTCTGTATGAGCTGAACTTATAGACCTAAGTGAGTGCACATTTATAGTCCAAATTAAATTATGTGTCTGTGGATTTGAGTAGAGCGGGTAGCAGGAGTAACCTTAAAACCTGTACTAATGACACGATCATGAGGGGTTGTGTGTAGTTGAAATGGTCTTTGATATTTCGTTATAATATATCTTTTATTTTTGTTTCAATTATTTATTTTTAATATAGTGATATATTCTCATAAGTAATTCTTGGGAGATGACCTCTAGGCCTGATGTGACATGATGGTGACTGTTGGAATTAACATAAGTTCTTCTGGGGATTTATTTTTAACCCATGTGATAATGATGATGTATAAATTTTCTTCTTGACAATAGTTTGGATTCCTGGGGTGTATCCTGAGACATGACTATTGATCCATGTAAATAATTCTCAGGACACCATGATTTTAACTCAGGACTATATGGGGATCCCTAGATTCCATGGGTCTATAGAACTACAAACTTATCCAGGATCCCATCATTATGTCCTAGGGATTGTGATCACACTTTTTATTTCTATGATGATGATTGTATAGTAGTTCTTGGGCCACCCATAGGATCAGGACAGTCGAGCCTGATGACATTATGTGATTATTAAGATGGCCAGTATGGCTGGGATCCAATCATTTAACATGGTGACATGGGGATTAAATTGATTTAGTGACTGCCCATGATACATAGTCACTGAAATCGATCCATTCACTATAAAAGTTGTCTAGATAGATTACCCAGAGACCATTGATTTTGACATTGAACCATTCCTATTGTGTTTCTAGATGGAGAAGCCTAAATATTGGTGATAAATTGGTTACAACCTATAATACATTGATTATATGTTTGGAAGGATATAATTATGTTCTCAGAGAAATCTTAACACTAGATGAAGTAGGTATAGTTGATTGAGGTCGTGGACCCAAAGATTAATAGTGTTTTTTTAATTCATTTTTATTTTAGTTATCTCAAAGCTAGGTTGTGCATATTACATGAGAATTCAATTATGATAATAGTTTATATGTTCAACATTGGTTTTAGGCTACCATTATATATTTGTCATCCCCTATATATGAACCTCGATTTGAGTATAGTCCTGTTGTTGGTTTTCATGTTTAGTACATGTCATAGTGGTTGGGGCAGTGGCCCAATATTTCATGATCATGCAGAGGAAATTGTGTGGAGTCTTGTGATCATTCTAGAGCATCTTGAGAAGGACATAGAGTCTGGTTATGTGTTATGGCTCAGAGTTGGTAGAGGATCCTTGTGAATTTATTTTTAGTTTATTTATCCTATATATATGGTAAGCCCAATAGTTGACGAATTAATTTATATAGCGGGACATTTCAAGTTGTATACATCATTTCATTTTATTATAGATTTTTTTGTTTATTTACTATTTTTTGTACTTTGATGTGTATGATGAATAATTATTTTACTTATGATTTCACAATCTGATATGGGGGTATAGTCACCCCATAGTACCTTCACAGACACTCACTGTTAGTCAATAGCCTGTGGCATATAGGGAGGTATATTTGGGGCCTTGTGGTGAACTGGGATGGAGCACCAATTAAGTGGCCTCCCGTCCAGGATGTTACATCATCTTATTTATCACCTTCTTAGGTATCCTATTAAGAATATTCACTTCATTAAATTCCTTTGAAACATTATTCTGTTTAACACGTATGAAGATAAACGTCTTACATATACGTGGATCATTTACTTTCAAAATTTGGTAGTTTAATATGTATAATGATGATCCACATACATTATAAAAACCTCTTCTCTGAAACTTATTTAAGAAGATAGAATTCTTCTGTAAAAAATTTATGCTTCCATTACCTTTTATATATTTTATAAACTTCAGGAAATTATATTATGCATAATATGAAATATTTCATGATTTCTAATTCATTGTGACATTTCATTTTCTAGATATCCTATATTATAAGATGAAATTATTAGATATATAATGGAACTCTTTTTATTTTTCTTATAAGAGCCTTTATAATAGCTTAAATATATAGCGACATAAAACGATTCACTACAACCTACTCAAAACCGAATTTTCCATAAATCATGAAGAATAATCCCAAATAACCTATATCCGTCAAAATTTTCATTCCTCATAAAAAGAAAAACTAAATTGACGTTTCTTCAAATTCCTTTTTTTTTAAACATTAAAAAAATATAAGGGGATTTTTGTGAACCATTTTACCATATGTGTTGTTTGAAAATTCCAATACAAATTAAACACTTATTCTCATAGAAATATGAAAAAACTACATTTTTTCAATGTTAATATCTAAATATCTTCCCTTTAGATAGTTTATCATTGATCAACTAAACATAAATTCCAAGCCCACATGAGTCAATATCTTTGTGAGAAAAAGGTAAATGTAATTATCCTCATGAAAACACATCTTTTACCTCCATGAAAATCAGATTCATTTTTGAAATACCCCAAATAATCCATAAAATAGTCACCCAACTTAAATACACTAGTATAGGATTGATCCAACTTTTTAAATAAAAATCAATACTCCATACACACATCATTTAAAAAAAAATTCTTCTAAGAGACTGACTACTTTGCATTCCTTTCTATTAAACCCAATGACCATTTATTTAAAATCTCTCTATAGAGGTTCAGATGGATAAATATTATATAAAACAGTGTTCTCATACATTTCTATACATATAAAATCATTTGGGGGAGGGGAGTCCATTTCCAAACCAATCTAGTTATATGGAGATAATTAGACTCCAAAAGAAAAACAAATTCCTTCGAAAATCAACTTTTGGGAAGTGCCATTGTCATAGTATCTAAAAAATTATTTTGTGTTAAAAAATACTCAAAATTAACAAGGCTTTAATCAACCTTATCAATAATTAAGTGATAATTTATCTCAATATTCTTTGTTCAAGAATGGTGAATGATACATTAGAGAAATTAATATCTCTAAAATTGTTAAAAATTATATTAATTTGAGGTTTCTTACCATCACAAATTACTTCAATATTTTTTTTCATCTATAATAATTTTTTACATTCATGATTACCCATTACACATTCATCATGTATGATGGTAAGAGAAATATTTTCATTATTGTTTTTGAACTATGAAATTCAAAAAATTCCATGATAGCATAAAGTAACTAATAGAAACTTTTAATCATCTACTAAACCTATCCAATCCACATATGTATATCCCAATAACTCCCAATGTAATATTTTTTGGAAAAAAAACATTAAATCCACCATATTATTAATTTACTGAATAACTATTATTACTTATATTAGGTATTAATCATCAGAAACCTTTAGTGCAATATTGATAGGAATATGGAAAATAAAATATTGGGTTGTGTTGATATCATGTACAAAAGGATTCCAATAAATTTTCTATACTACATTTTTTTGAACTACTTTCCAAGGTATTCTCTTGAAAATTTTATATCGAAAGCTATGACAGTTTTCATAGAGTTGGAATCTCAACTCTATATCTTATTAGTTTTTATTTGAAATATTTTTTTGGGGAAATAAATGTACCATCCCTTCAATGAGTCTCCTATATGATAGTGAAAAATGTTTAACTCATCAATAAAAGAAATATAAAATCATCACATCTTCAATTATAAAATATCACACATTATAAATCAATCAAGACACTTAAAAGAAAGTAGTTAATACACAATATCTTGAAAATTATATCTAAGAAATATTATTTGTAATTTTGTTTCTCTAGTCAATGAAATTTTTTTACTGTGGATTCATTACTATTAGAACCATTATTATTTTTTCTATGTTTTTTGAGGTATTATTCCAGAAGTCTATTGGTGAAATCCATACCATTATTAGTGAAGAACTTCTGAATTTTCAACCCAATAATTTTCTCTTCCAATATTTGGTAACATTTAATTCTTTTGACCACTTAATATTTGTGTGCAATGAAAACTAGCCATGAAATCCCATTATAATCATAAATAAAAATAATATAATAAATCTTTCCATAAAATTATTTGGGTGAAATTATCCCACGCACATTGATATGAAAAATGAAGAAACCACATTAATTTTTTTCCTTCAACTTGTAAGTCATATGAAAGATTTTTCCTCATTGGAAAGTGTCATATGTGTTAATGTTACCTTGTGAGATATTTTTATTTTCTTGAAATCCATCATATTTTACTAACTCATCCAATGAATTTTGGATCAATGGAAAAGATGTTGGTGCCATGACCTGTTTTCTTGTTCTTTGGTAAGTAATGTCACGACCCCCTCCCACCAAAGATGCCCCTTCTGTTCTGGAAATGGTGAAAGGAAGATAATGACCCCCGAGTCCCGCCTCCAGTAGGCCCCGGGTTGGTGACTAGCACCAAGGGTATGAGTTTTCATAAATATTGGAGGCATTACCCTTTTTATTATTTTGGATCGGGAAATAGGACAAGTAAAACACCAAAAAGGGAAAAGAACAAGTGTATATAAATAAACTCAAACCAATCCCACATGCATGTTTAAACAATTTTTTATAACAAGGTACAAGTACAAGGAAGCTAAAATGTACAATGCCAAAGAAAACAAGAGAACAACAACTGCAACAACTCCAACTGCCCGACTAGTAGGGTCCCGCACGGCCCTGGTAGTCCTCCTGGAAACCTGAAAGTAAACGTAGGGTGAGCATACAAGTATACTCAGTAGGGAAACCTAAAGCTCTCGTGCACAAGTGGGGAGACACCCTAAGGTCCCATGAGAAAACAGAAGAACCAGAAACTAACAAGGAAAAACTATCCACCCAGCCTCACTGGTCACACTCACCAAGTAACACAGAAAAGTTTAGTATATATATAGAACAAAAGTATTGGGTACCCCGCACCATTTCCCACTTAATTAGATGCTGCTCTTCCAAACGGCAAACGTCCTGCTGCTACCACACTCATCCCGCCCGCACACACCTGGGCCAAACCACGCATCGCGCCCGAACACACCTGGGCCTCACAACCACGCATCTCGCCCGCACACACCTGGGCCACAACTACTAACCCGGCCGCAGACACCTGGGCCTCATCCCGAAGGTTCTTGGGAACGGTAAGCCTGCCCGAAGAGTCTTGGGCTAAAGGTCGCCTCAAGCCATCACAGCCTCCGAGACCTACCCGAAGAGTCTTCGGTGTAAGGTCACCTCAAGCCATCATAGCCTATGGAAGAAAGAGCAGGAAGGAGCTAGTAACTAAGGGGGAACACCCTCTCCCATAAAATGGGAGTGTTCGGCACTAGGTGCATGACATGGGTGTGGTGCGACAAAACACAAAGATACAAATATATATAAATATACCAAAACACACAGCCCAACCTATGGCTTCTTAAAAAGAGAAAATGAGCATGTGCCCCGACACTGCTACCACGAAGCATGCATCAACAACCAAACAATCATCCCCCAACCCCATTTAGGTTTTCATGTTTCATGCAATGGTTTAACAAATTATTACTACTGGGCAACTATCATCCAGACAAAACCTTTCACAAACATATCCCTGCCATCCACAACCAAGGTTAGGTAAAACGCAAGCAACCACATGCCATTTCATTTGCAAAAGATTATCACAACCATACAACATTCCATCATTCATTTATTTCAAAGTTCCACACATAAAACCCTTTCCACACATAAAACATTTCCGCATTTGAAAACACCTTTTACTTCAAAACACATATCATAATAAAAACACTTTTCATAAATAAAGGAATTTTCAACAAAACAACCAAACCACCAACATGTTCATTATTCCAACTTTGTTCAACCGAGGTGATCACACAGGGTTTTCATTATCATTTAATCAGCCAGTATTTATGTGCTTATCCATTTTCCATGTTTTAACAAAACCAACCACAAACAATTCAGATATCAATTGCGCATGCAAAGGCCACCAACGGCCTTGATTTTCAGTAGGCAAAGGCCTTTCAATCCAAAATCACAATCAGAAGATAAAGAAACTGGAAGGCAATAGAAACAGCACAAAACCCCAAAACCTTCTTTATCTGGTTATTATCTTTATTTAAAGTTCAACTGCATCCCATGGAACAAAAAAAAATATACCACCCCGCATGTTGCACCAATAAGAGAGACGAAGGTAACCCCCTACCTCCAAAGGTCCCGATCACGTCGCTTCCGACGACGTCCTTCGGTGTCCTCCGCCTTCGCCAAACTCGACAAACGCCTCTTAGGATAGAAGCTGGAGAAGGAAGGCCAGAAGGAAAGGTGACAAGTCCGGGCTTAGAAGCTT
This sequence comes from Viscum album, assembly GCA_963277665.1. Taxonomy (NCBI): domain Eukaryota; kingdom Viridiplantae; phylum Streptophyta; class Magnoliopsida; order Santalales; family Viscaceae; genus Viscum; species Viscum album. The sequence goes on from OY728148.1 coordinate 2,134,895,172, forward strand.
CGTCTCATCGCTACGATCTTGTGGCCGCTGACAGATCGTAATTCGGAGCTCGGACAAAGAAGTTAGAGGAGGAAGACTTCTTGATCATCCAAGAGTGTCGTCGTGCGAAGAAGAAGCGATTGGTCTGGAAATAATCCGCGACCCTTTCTTATATAGGAAACGAATAGGTAAAACAGTATGCAGCGTGTATTGATGAATACACGGTGTGACCGTACACCCGTTACGCGTTTTGACTGGTCAACACGTGACACGTCACGCTGTTTCCACGCGTTTTAATAATAACGTCAATTTTATTAATATGTGTGTTTCGTTGACCCGAGACATAACTCATAAAAAGATATCCATAACTAGTCTTAAAATGACCGTCTTGATTACAGGATTACACTGCCGCTGACGGTTCGTCATTCTGACACCATATGAAGAAGTTATAGACTTTTTAAGTTTTGCTCACCCAAAATAATAATAATATTATTTTATTATTATTATTATAATAATTTAATATTTTGATCAAAAGGGCTTGTGTCGTGAATCTCTCCCCTTACACCATGCGCACTCCCTTATTTTATTATTGTATTACTATTTTAATATATTAAATCAACATTATATAAAATATATGATATATTAAATTAAATTATAAAAAAAATGATTTATACAAGGGAAAGGGACCATTCACGCCTCCCCTCCCCATCTCATGCGCCTCCCCATAAATTTATTATAATTTATTAAATAAAACCATTTTCCTTTTAATTGTATTTTTATATTTATTATACGATCAATGTTATTAATTTCATAATTCAATTTTGGGAGAACCTATGCACAACCATTCCATGCGACTCAAAACCATTTCATTTAATTGAATTAAATGACAAAACAAAATTAATATAACATACATATTCAACCCCATTTTAATACATTTAATTTTATTAACCGCTCACATATAGTTTTACGCCATCATTTTTATTTATTGTTCTTCAATAACAATTTCATCAACTTATTTTATTAACTCACCGACGTTATTGTTTTTAATAACAAAAAGATTTACGCTCGTCGCATTGACCACGTTAAACCACCCTGTTGGATATCTGAATCCGACCATGCCACGTCAATGTCGTGTAACATCCATCAATTTAATTATTTTAATCCTATTTATTTTTATTTCACACTGATTAAATTGAAACCACTTTTATTAAATTAAAACCATTCAATTTCATAAACCCAAAATAACGAAATCACCTTTAATTTTATGAACGCACCACCATGCTTCCACTTGCATCTTCATTTAATTTTTTTGCAATAAATACCATGACTCATTTCATCAATTTCTCATTATTATTAATATTATGAATAATATTAATAACACAACAGCCATAATTATTATTCAAATTTAATTTCAACAATTACTCAATTAATAAAAAAAACTGCATGTTTCATTTATCAACGTCTAATGGATCACACACCTTCCCACTTCACATCATTAATAATAATAACACCAATTAAATCATTTTATCATGATTATTCTTTTTAGTTTAATTAATCACACAATTTATGTAATCATCATTATTATTAACATATTTTTACGTTATCATCAGTATTAAAATTATCATTATAACGCGTGTCGTGTTGACCACATCGATTTCAACAAAGGAATGGACCGGAGGGGTCCGGTCCATTACATCAGATACCTCTTAAAACATTCTCGTCCTCGATAATTAAAAACCAACCAAGAAAAATAATGGATCCAAACAACCAATCCGCAAGATACCTCTTAGGGCTCTTGTCATAACAAGAAACAACCGACAACCCTAATTATGTGAGTTAGGAATTCCCTCTCCTATGTCGAGATATTATCCACTTTAGGGGGCACTGACTCGCCTGCACGGGTTTAATCGCATCTGCATTAATGCGTCTCGATTAAGGACTTGGCCTTCCCACTTCCATATATTAGGTTTTTTTTCCAACTTACACTGCACCCAACAACGTACAACCCATACACTGCCCGGACACATGGATTGAGGAATTACTTCTCCCATGTTGAGATATTATCCGCTTTAGGCGGCACTGGCTCGCCTTCACGGGTTAAATCACATCCACATTAATGCGTCTCGATTAGGGATTAGGTCTTCCCCTCCCCACATGATAGGGCTCTTCACGTACATTTAAAGAAAAGCGGGAAACAACATAGCATTAAAAACTCACAAAAACAAGGTCCAGACCCAGAGAATGAGAAAAAGAGTTCCAACAATGGAGTGTAATGCTCTTAACAAAACATAAAGGAGATTATTCAAGAAAACCCAAACACATATCTATCGATCCCTGGTCCTTCTAGAGATGATGCCTCTGATGCATGAAACTATCCTCGCTGAGCTCCTCTGCCTCTCTGTTGACGTCCGCCTCCTCGACCACGTCCCGATTGGGATCCTTGAGGAACTCCTTGTGGTTGGCCACCACCTGCTCTATCTCCCCTCAAAGGGACTGGAGCCTGTTGCTGCTGGAAGGGTCTTGTCGGTGACTGGTGCTGCTGAGGAGGGCGTTGAACCTGTCCATCTCCACCGTACTGAGCATGGGTCGGGCACCGACTCTTAACGTGCCCAAAACCTCCACAAGAAAAAAACTTTGGTCCTGGGATCGTGAAAAAGGGACGAGGACCTGAAGATCTGAACTGGAACTGCTAGGGCTTGCTCCCTACTGGCCTGAAACTGGAAGGTCCCGTCGCAGGAGACCTGCTGCTGACTGCCTTCCCCTTCGACGAACTAGGCTGGATCCCCTCACGTGGTGCACCTCCCTGCGAGTGCATCCTTTCTACAACTTCCGCCTTCTTCTGTACGGCTAAGTATGTCGGAAGGGTGAAGGGGGTCACAGCATACTGGAGCGAAGGACGAAGCGCCTCTTCCAAACGTCTCGCCCGAGACTCTTCATCCGGAAAGAGTTCCGGAGCAAAGCGTAGGAGATTCTTGAACTTAATCCCCAACTCTCGAACAGTCATACTCCCCTACTGAAGGGAGAGCAACTCCCGACGCTTTTCCACCTTGATCAAAGAAGAAAGGAATTCCTCTCGGAACTCGTTTTAGAAGTCAGCCCATGGAATCTCTACCTCCTTCCTCTCCCCGAGGTAGAGTATCCACCATTGGCGCGCCGCGCCTCTCAGCTGACTGACTGCTAGGGGGACCCAGTACTCCTTCGGAGCACAGATCAAGGTAAAAGCGATCCCTAGCTCTTCAATCCACCCCTCCGTCTCCAGGTCCGAAGTACTTCCCTCATACTTCTTGAGAGTCTGACGCTGGAAAGAACATAGGGTCATCTGCCACTGGCTGTCTTCCTCCTCTCGATCGATCCTCAGTTGATCGATTTCCTGAACCTGCTGGGCCTCGGCCGCCTGAGCCACCTGGGAACGCCGTCCAGGTGCCATAGCTGTACGGTAAACAAGGATCGCCTAATCCCAAGTAGTAAGGAAAAACTCAAAGTTTTAATTATCATTTTATTTCATTTTCTTTCCCAGAACACCCAAATCAAGTAAAACACAAACATGATGATGCATGTACCTTCCCTAGGGTCTCTACCCTGCAATCAATATAGTCTCACTTGGTCGTTCGGTAGGCTCAGAGTCCTTGCATCGGATCACCGGGGGCCCTAAAATCCTGTGTCCTAGCCGGTCTTCCCTGGCCTATGTCACGCACCAAGATTAACGAACACTGTTGCCCTACCATCCCATGCAATCCTCACTGTGCCTAACTCTAGACTCCATCCTATCTCTCAACCATCAGCTCTGATACCATTCTGTCATGACCCCCTCCCACCAAAGATGCCCCTCCTGATCTGGAAATGGTGAAAGGAAGATAATGACCCCCAAGTCCCGCCTCCAGTAGGCCCCAGGTTGGCGACTAGCACCAATGGTATGAGTTTTCATAAATATGGGAGGCATTACCCTTTTTATTATTTTGGATCGGGAAATAGGACAAGTCAACCACCAAAAAGGGAAAAGAAAAAGTGTATATAAATAAACCCAAACCAAGACCACATGCATGTTTAAACAATTTTTTTATAACAAGGTACAAGTAGAAGGAAGCTAAAAAGTACAATGCCAAAGAAAACAAGAGAACACCAACTGCAACAACTCCAACTGTCCGACTAGTAGGGTACCGCACGGCCCTGGTAGTCCTCCTGGAAACCTAAAAGTAAACGTAGGGTGAGCATACAAGTATACTCAGTAGGGAAACCTAAAGCTCTCGTGCACAAGTGGGGAGACACCCTAAGGTCCCGTGAGAAAACAGAAGAACGAGAAACTAACAAGGAAAAACTATCCACCCAGCCTCACTGGTCACACTCACCAAGTAACACAAACAAGTTTAGTATATATATAGAACAAAAGTATTGGGTACCCCGCACCATTTCCCACTTAATTAGATGCTGCTCTTCCTAACGGCAAACGTCCTGATGCTACCACACTCTTCCCGCCCGCACACACCTGGGCCAAACCACGCATCTCGTCCGCACACACCTGGGCCTCACAACCACGCATCTCGCCCGCACACACCTGGGCCACAACCACTAACCCGCCCGCAGACACCTGGGCCTCATCCCGAAGGTTCTTGGGAACGGTAAGCCTTCCCGAAGAGTCTTGGGCTAAAGTTCGCCTTAAGCCATAACAGCCTCCGAGACCTACCGTAAGAGTCTTGGGTGTAAGGTCACCTCAATCCATCATAGCCTATGGAAGAAGGACCAGGAAGGAGCTAGGAACTAAGGGGGAACACCCTCTCCCATAAAATGGGAGTGTTCGGCACTAGGTGCTTGACATGGGTGTGGTGCGACAAAACACAAAGATACAATTATATATATACATATACCAAACACACAGTCCAACCTATGGCTTCTTAAAAAGAGAAACTGAGCATGTGACCCGGCACTGCTACCACGAAGCATGCATCAACAACCAAATAATCATCCCCCAACCCCATTTAGGTTTTCATGTTTCATGCAATGGTTTAACAAATTATTACTACTGGGAAACTATCATCCAGACAAAACCTTTCACAAACATATCCCTTCCATCCACAACCAAGGTTAGGTAAAACGCAAGCAACCACATGCCATTTCATTTGCAAAAGATTATCACAACCATACAACATTCCATCATTCATTTATTTCAAAGTTCCACACATAAAACCCTTTCCACACACAAAACATTTCCGCATTTGAAAACACCTTTTACTTCAAAACACATTTCATAATCAAAACAATTTTCATAAATAAAGGCATTTTCCACAAAACAACCAAACCACCAACATGTTCATTATTCCAACTTTGTTCAACCGGGGTGATCACACAAGGTTTTCATTCTCATTTAATCAGCCAGTCTTTACGTGCTTATCCATTTTCCATGTTTTAACAAAACCAACCACAAACAATTCAGATATCAATTGCGCACGCAAAGGCCACCAACGGGCTTGATTTTCAGTAGGCAAAGGCCTTTCAATCCAAAATCACAATCAAAAGATAAAGAAACTGGAAGGCAATAGAAACAGCACAAAACCCCAAACCCTTCTTTATCTGGTTATTATCTTTATTTAAAGTTCAACTGCATCCCATGGAACAAAAGAAAAATATCCCACCCCGTATGTTGCACCAAAAAGAGAGACGAAGGTAAACCCCTACCTCAAAAGGTCCCGATCACGTCGCTTCCGACGACGTCCTTCGGTGTCCTCCGCCTTCGCCAAACCCGAGAAATGCCTCCTAGGATGGAAGCTGGAGAAGGAAGGCTGGAAGGAAAGGTGACAAGTCCAGGCTTAGAAGCTTCGTCTCATCGCTACGATCCTATGGCCGCTGATGGATCGTAATTTGGAGCTCGGACAAAGAAGTTAGAGGAGGAAGACTTCTTCATCATCCAAGAGTGTCGTCGTGTGAAGAAGAAGCGATTGGTCTGGAAATAATCCGCGACCCTTTCTTATATAGGCAACGAATAGGTAAAACAGTATGCAGCGTGTATTGATGAATACACGGTGTGACCGTACACCCGTTACACGTTTTTACTGGTCAACACACGACACGTCACGCGGTTTCCACGCGTTTTTATAATAACGTCAATTTTATTAATATGTGTGTTTCGTTGACCCGAGACATAACTCATAAAAACCTATCTATCACTGGTCTTAAAATGACCGTCTCGATTACAGGATTACACTGCCGCTGACGGTTCGTCATTCCGACACCATATGAAGAAGTTATAGACTTTTTAAGTTTTTCTCACACAAAATAATAATATTATTATTTTATTATTATTATAATAATTTAATATTTTGATCAAAAGGGCTTGTGGCGTGAATATCTCCCCTTACACCATGCGCACTCCCTTATTTTATTATTGTATTACTATTTTAATATATTAAATCAACATTATATAAAATATATGATATATTAAATTAAATTATAAAAAAAAATGATTTATACAAGGGAAAGGGGGCATTCACGCCTCCCCTCCCCATCTCATGCGCCTCCCCATAAATTTATTATAATTTATTAAATAAAACCATTTTCCTTTTAATTGTATTATTATATTTATTATACGATCAATGTTATTAATTTCATAATTCAATTTTGGGAGAACCTATGCACAACCATTCCATGTGACTCAAAACCATTTCAATTAATTGAATTAATTGAAAAAACAAAATTAATATAACATACATATTCAACCCCATTTTAATACATTTAATTTTATTAACCTATCACATATAGTTTTACGCCATCATTGTTATTTATTGTTCTTCAATCACAATTTCATCAACTTATTTTATTAACTCACCGACTTTATTGTTTTTAATAACAAAAAGATTTACGCTCGTCGCATTGACCACGTTAAACCACCCTGTTGGATATCTGAATCCGACCATGCCACGTCAATGTCGTGTAACATCCATCAATTTAATTATTTTAATTCTATTTATTTTTATTTCACACTGATTAAATTGAAACCACTTTTATTAAATTAAAACCATTCAATTTCATAAACCCAAAATAACGAACTCACCTTTAATTTTATAAACGCACCACCATGCTTCCACTTGCATCTTCATTTAATTTTTTTGCAATAAATACCATGACTCATTTCATCAATTTCTCATTATTATTAATATTATGAATAATATTAATAACACAACATCCATAAGTATTATTCAAATTTAATTTCAACAATTACTCAATTAATAAAAAAAACTGCATGTTTCATTTATCAACGTCTAATGGATCACACACCTTACCACTTCACATAATTAATAATAATAACACCAATTAAATAATTTTATCATGATTATTCTTTTTAGTTTAATTAATCACACAATTTATGTCATCATCATTATTATTAACATATTTTTACGTTATCATCAGTATTAAAATTATCATTATAACGCGCGTCATGTTGACCACATCGATTTCAACAAAGGAATGGACCGGAGGGGTCTGGTCCATTACAAGTAACCACTTGTCACCTTCTCCGATAATTAGGTAGAGTTCCCCATTTTTGTTATTTCCTCACATTATGAAATTTCTTCATTTTCCATTGATGATGAAGGACATATTCTTGAAATTCATTCCATCCATCGAGTCATGAAATTGATATAAACTTAGAATTCTATTAGTAAGGACTTATAAAAATCATAAGTCTACCTTAATTGATTTTCTCTAATAATTGTTTTTATAAGATAATTATCTTTAACCATTCATAATTTGAGAAATGGATGACATCATATTTATCCTATATTATACACGAGACTTGACTTTTTTCCGATCCTTTGGGATTTACAACTCCTATCTAGAAACCATACTCCCTCTCAATTTGCCACATTAAATGAAATTTGAATTTTACTAACTTTATTAGAGATTTATTTCATGAAACATTCTCATTAAATTCCTTTCATTGTTAAATAATGATATTATTCCACCTTTGGTGACATTAAAATATAATCATCAGAAAATTATTTGAAATATTTATTTTTATCCCACTTTATGTTTCATAAATTTGTTGGGATCTAGTCACTTGTGCCCCCATTGGCATATACCTTTATAAACTTAATGATTATTTCATCCCATTATAACTAAAACCATCACACCAAGAAATCAATATTAATTAGAAACAAACCATGAGTAGGAAATTATAATCATCTATTTTTGCTGACCTTGAACTTTAATGTGACTCTTTTATATAGAAAACTTATACTACGTGTGCATCATCTGTATAGAATAATAATATTAGATACATGGTACATTTTTGTGTATTATTTTTGATCTAACTATAACATTTTTTCTGAGTTACTAAAAAAAGATTCATCATAATAGAATGTGATTGTGGTTCTTCATCAACCACCAATGGTATTTTATTTCAATCAAGAACTTTAACGGATTTATCATTATTTTGGAATCATTTTACTTGTGGGAGGTGAGTAATTGTTTTGTTGACTCTCTATCCACTATCTAATAATCTGGTTTGACTAGTGTACTCATGACACCCAAAGTCATAATTAGGGTTAAATACCACTCAATATTATTAATATTTCATCACATCATCATGATTTAACCTTTAAGTTTCTAATTTCCTATGACATGATATTTCACTCAGTCAGAAACCCATTAATAATAATGTTTTATAATTCAATTTATCACTTATTATTAACCTCTTTATTTTAATTTCTAGAATTTAAAATTTTAATTCATTCAATATCATCCATTTATGTGGACATTTATTCTTCTTTATAACACATATTATGCTTAGACTAAAGTACCAATCCATATTAATTCTTTGTATTTTCCCTCTAAAAATCAATTTATTCATAAAATGATTCATGTCTAGGATCACGGTCAACTATTTGATTGATTTCAGTACATTTATCATCTCCTTCTTCTACACATGTACTACAAATTAAAAACACTAGAACATCATCACTGAGGTATTTATAGTCCTCAACATCTTCAACATCTATATCTTACAAGAATACATATTTTTTAAAATGACTATTATTTTATTTAAATAACATATGCCTCATCCATCTCTTAATTTTCTAACCCTTAAAAGGATTATTCATGGGTGCTTCATCCTCATCATCATATTGGAATTTATTTGGACATATTACAGTGAGATATTAAACTTTCCATTAATTAAAACAATAAAGTGAAATATTTTATTTTATAACCATTTTTCACTATTTAGATTTTATGATAGAAAGCACATAACTTGATCAACATACCCATCCCTAAAATCATCATACACTATGATTTTATTCATTTCTTTGAATATAACATTCATGGACTTCTCCATTTTTGTGGAATCGTTGACATTATTTCCAACCACTTATTCCATGATAGTTCTATGAAGACTATCTAGATTTACATTCTTTGGGTATTTTTATTCATTACTAATTAGTTTTGATTAAAATAATGTGGTATCCTTAATAGTATTTTATTTAAGATTTTGATATTTTCAAGGATTTCTTCATGTCCATGAATGTCCTCCAAAGTGATATCCACTTGATCAAAAAATTATTCAATAGATTTTTCCTAGTGAATTCCCATGTACTAATACTTATTCCATAGTAATTTAAACATATATTCATGTACAATAGAGTCTCTCGAACAAATTTTCATTTTTTTTCCAACATTTTATGTGAGGATTTACCTGATGTCACCTTCGTATAGATGTAATTTGATAATGCTCCACCAGATGCATTGAATAGTTTATCATTACCATAATGATCCCATACTATTTTATTTATTAATTATCTTATTTCTATATTGGAAAAAATTCCATATATGGAAGCCTTGTACAAATCCATTCCCAATGATTATAAGTAATATTTAATTTAATTATTCTATAATTGTAAATTATTGTGATAAATTCATGGAACTCTTTTCCAATTAAAAACATATACTATTATGCTTCAAATAGATAAAAATTTACCAAAACAATTTATCTCTGATACCAATTGGTGGTCCTAGAAAAGGTTAATACCATAATATGGGGGTGAATTTGGTTATGAGTACATTTAATCAACCTTAAAAAATGATTTTATCCCACAATTATTAAGTAATATCTCCACCATACAATTACTATGCAGAGTACAATGTTTTATGGTAAACGAATATGAAAAATTTATTTGTACCACCCAATCTAGGAGAATCCAAGGAGTATAAAACAACGATGTACTGATGAACATGAAACTCTAAACACATAATTTTTTTCTTTTACAATAAGGATTGACTGCATTAGATATCCTCATTTATGACCATGAGCAAATTGAATGAACAAAAAATATTTCCTAGTATAAGATGGAGTTCATTGATCCACTTGTATTCTTCTACAATCTTCCATGTAGAATAAGTTGAAATTATATGAGATTCAATGTAGAAATTAATATAGCTTATGTGATCTTCCTATAAGATACCTATTGGAATACCTTCTCTTCAATAAATTTCCAATACATGGCCTCAAATTATTCAACCTCTATTTTGAAAATAATTATGCTATAACTCTGGTTCATCTCCCTTTTTAGTTATCTCAATTTGAAATATGACACCATTCTCTATTCTCAATGTCTCTCTATGAGCATCCATATATATTTTATTTAATTTAATATTAAAATATTTTATTCATTTAATACTACGTGGGAAATATTTCCATATGTAAGTATTTAAATTCAACATCCAACAGTGTGATTTCCTCTAACATTAAATTTATATTAAGTTACCTTTTATTTTTGAAATAATCAACATGAAAATATTATTTTTGAATTATCTGCTGAAAACTACACATCATGACATCCTTCATCGTGCTCAATTCAATTGTCAAAACTAAATCCACAAGAAAATGAATATTAATTATTTACTAACTATGAAATTACCCCCCATTAATATTATGTGTAATTTCTTCCATCATAGAAAGTTAGTTTTTGTGAGATTTTATGATTAATTAAATACAACATATATTATTTTTGGCTAATATTCACTATCATGTTTCAAAATGACATATTACATACTATCCAAATTCATAAAAATCATAGATATTTTCATATATGAGAATGATACTCTTTCATGTCACTTGACTAATTATATATACTTCTACATATCTTCTTCACATTCCTAGAATTTCCCATATTCATTGATTAAATATGTATGAGGATAACATCCTTATGTATATAGGGATCCTTAACTTTTAAAAATTTAGAAAATTATTAAGTATAAGGATGAAACTATTCTTTATTAATAACCACTTAATTAACACTTATGTAAGAAGATATAATTATTCTATATACTTGTTATAGTTCCACTGTCTTTTCCCCATATTTTGAACTTTGGGTAATCATATTACATATCCTATTTTATACATGATGATGTTAAATAATTTTTTGTATTACACGATGAATACATATTATGTATTAACATGTAATTTTTTATATATATTAAGGAACTCTAAGACTGTGTCTAATATGAGACCCAAGTATATCATACTTGCACTAGGACATAGTCAAATTCTACAAAACCTGCTCCAAATTGACATCTATATAATTTATGTAGGATAATCTCAAATATCCCCAATCCTTAAAAATAAAAATTATTTTTTACTTGATATGCTACGTTAAATGTTATTTAAAGATAAATATCAATAAAAATAATAAAAAATAATCTATAGGGATTTTATTGATAGAGTATTTGTGAGAGAGTTTTATTTCAAAGATTTTTTACAAAGCTGATCCATAAACTGGATGATACAAACAAAATTATAGTTAATGCAAGGAATTCTATGTTCAAAGTCATGGATAAAATAGTGAAGGAATTTGATAAGTACTAATAATGTAATTTCTAGTTTTGTGAAGGTGAAATTATAAAATTGAATAAAGAATGTGATAATAGGGTGAAATCACTTGAAGACTAGAAGTGTGACACCGTACCCCTAGTCCATGATAACTAAGTGGTTATCAAACAACATGATTCACCAAAAAGCCTTGGTAATGACTCCCCATACACCAGAGGCTGCTAACTAAAGGTGGGATCCTAGGTTGATAACTTCAAGAGACTCAAATTTATATCAAAGTGTGAAATAAATGATAAAAAAATTACAGAATAATACCCCTCAAAGTATGAGAAATAAAATAAAAAATAATGATATATCAAAATATAATGTGTAATCATACAGTTATATATGATCAATGGATTCCAACCAGACCAAACACATACATAGAATAAATATAATAAATGAATATGTATAGAAGAGCCTTTACTATATCCTAGAGCCTCACATCTTCAAAATATGTAATATCATCTATAACAAAATATTCTGATACATGGCCTCTTATAAACCTAGACCTACAAACAGTAAATTCTACGATCATACCAATGTCCCATTAACAGTAGATTAGTGTGTGATTATAATGTAGTAGAGAACCACCAATATGGTTCCGTACATAACAAGTCAATATAGTGTTTGTGCACGTGATATGCTCATTCGAATAATTAAATAAACTATATAAGTGTAAATAATAACCACTTTCGAGTCTTGGGCTTGGCTATTAAAACCATGATCCAACCAAACCTACTTTCTCCTATTATAGAGTGTCTCACAACATGTCACATAGATGTGAAAACCAATACCATACTCAAAGACCATATATTATCTGGAATAAATTCTTGATCATAGAAATTGTCCTATTGAATCCATTTAATACCATGTATAATTGTTGGATAAAAGGATAAATTCTTTGGAAAACCCTAGTGTTCGAGGTTATCATTGGTTCATGGTGGGTGGGTCAATAGATCCACATAGATTTAAGCATGACTTCAAGATCCAAAGAGTATTTCCAAGTCATCCCAGAGTAGAATTTTGTAATTAGATCTCTAGGAGGTAATCCTATGTGATGGATAATGATTATACATCATATTCAAACCCCTAAAAGTAATCATGAGAATTCCATATTCATCAGGTACAAATCCCAAACCCCATGAAGTAATAATATGAATCTCATAGTCATCAAAATCAAATCTATTCTATTAGATTTAATCCAAGAATATCAAAAATCAGTAGGTATCATTTCCATACCCTAAGTGTAATCCTTATCATTCGATAGTCGTAAGTCAAAAAATTCAAACCCTATGAGGTAATACATAATTTTTTTGTAGTTATCTGGATCCAATATGGTGCTTATGGGATAATACTTAGTGATCTATAATCATTTATTTGTCATCTTAAGAACCTAGGAAATAATTGTTAGAGTTCCACAATCATTAGGAGCAAACATTGTGCCCGAGGAGGTAGTCATGAGCATTACATATCTTCCAGGATCCAATACAATATCAAATATTTATTCAAAGGTGATGAATAATAATTATGCATATTTTCCAAACCCTTGGAGTAAATCTTCAGTGTTCCAAAGGAAAAGAGTGCAAGTGGTGATCCTTAATAAGTAATCCTTATAATCTCAAAGTCATCAAGATCCAAGATTATCAATAGAAGGTTACCCTTGATTATTAATAGTCATTAGGCATTATAACCAACCCCTATGAGGTAATACTATGATATCAATAGTCATCAGGCATCATCGATGATCCCTAGGAGTTAATCATGGAGATACAATAGCATTAGTCATTTTCATTGAACCCCATTTGGTATCCCATACATTCTATACGATACGGATCACATGCCAGATATAAGGTTATAGACCAAGGTATCCTAGTAGTATAATTCTCAACATCGAGTTAGGCTCAATAGTGACACCCATAATAACTACTATAAAGTTTACCTACACCCTATAAGGGGTCAATTTATCACTGGTGAAACAATTGGGGTCTCCTGAGCCACATCAAGAATGAACCCCCCCTCATTGATTTTGGTATCACAGTGTTGTAAATTATGTCAAAACCTATTACTCTGAAATAATAATTCCACATATACCGTCATGAGCATATTACGACATCCATTTCCTATTAATAGAAGCCTCACTGTTATTTCTCCCAAGAGATGAAAAAATACTATCTTTATCCCCATGACATCCAAAGTGAAGACCACTCAAAAAATATATCCATCCATGTCAACAGGGTCTACCCCCTAATACTAAATCTTTGTGGGTGAGAAACAGTCAACATATAATCGTTAAACTTGCCTAAATGATTTAAGGCATCTAAAGGGTCCACTAAGTCCTACTAGGGCCACTCATCCTGATCATGTCACTTCCCTCTAATCATAATTCACTAGGGACCCTATAATAATAGCCACTATGGTCACATTAGCTTAATTTAATTTCTACCAATCAGAGTAGATGTATCTTGTGGCACACCAATATAATCAAGGCCTCATCCATCAATAGTCGAGACAATCCTGCTAGTGCATATGGTTCTGTTGTGGTCCTTGGTGCTTTGTTTAAGTTATCTGAGAAATTTATTTATTTAAAATAATACTCGTTAACTTAAAAGGGGGGTTATCACCCTTCATGGAGATAATATGTATCACATATTATATAAATTGAGTTCATAATAACCAAGGGGAACATACAATGGACCCCCTATATCAATCATGTAGCCACTTTCTTAATAACTAATAGTCTGATGGCTATGCTTAGGCTTGTTCATATGCTATTTAAATCCAACCATATATGTGACACTCCTATAAGCCACTATTATTCAAAAAATAATTCCAAAGAAAATAGTTATAAAATTTTATAATTAATTAAAAAATTTTAAAGAATATGTATAATGTCAAAAAATTCAACAGACACTCTTATCACACACGAAATGCAACCAAATATATCCAGAAGGTCTATAAAACCCGCTCATCCCCATCCCATAAAAAATACAAAACAATCAGAACTAATAACATCAAAAAATTATTTTTATTTATGAAACATCTGAAGAAATATTCTTAGAGAGACATAGAATCATTGAAAGAATATACAAAGATATGATTATTCCATCTCGAGACCTCCTCTACACATGATGAACAAAATTTTTATAAATCTATATAGATTCAACCATGATCAAAGGGATTTCATACCAACCCCCAAATGATAAACACCCAAAATCATTGGTGATTAAGGGTAAATATAAATTGATTTACTATGTATGAATTTATATCCTAGAACTATTATCTAATTGTGCCCAAAATCACCCCAACCCATTGAGGGTTAATGGGGAAATAAGAGAGGGAGGTCTGGCCAAAATGGACTCCCCACATTCGCTCCATAGAAAATTCTACCATTTTTAAATGGGTACTTGAACCATTCATATTGTGAAATCATGTTCACACTGTGAATTACCTAGGTGGGGGGGGGGGGGGGGTTATCCCTCTTCATTTGAAACTTTATATCGCGAAGCAATTATTTACTGCATGATTAGCCTATAGCTTCTTCTTTGTAATAGATCAACCACCCATCATTCCTATTATTATCTACTAAAACCCTAGGGAATCCAAAAACCCTCGATCCATATCCAAAAACATATATTTTGAATTTTAAAAAGCTTGAAATACTAGTCTTATTATCTATTTTAAAACAAACTATTCACCAAAACAAATGTTTGAATTCCTCTTAAAATTTATATCACATCCGGACACGCATTATCACATTATCCACACCATAGAGGTTATAATACTTGATAAATGTTGTTAATAATGTAACTAAAAACCATTAACCACTTTTTTAACCAACTCATGATCAAATAGTCATGTTCTATCCCTAAATGATTATTGATATCTTATTGCATAACTCCAATTAAAAGGTGCAATATTCCACAACCACTAATCCATTTTTCAGTACCATCACTAAAACATTGAGATGGTGTATATCCATTCCCATAAATATTGGGATAACAAAATTTCATCATGAAAATAATAACCTAGTTTATTGTTCACCCTACTATAATCCTTAGCTGAAAATGTAAAATATTTACCATGATTCCCCCCACAATCAAAATTTCCTTGAAAACCCATTTTTAGCATTTAATAGCCTAATTAGTATGGTTTCCATCCCACCACACCCTATTACAAATTAAAACACTAGTAAAAGCCTAATACCACCCTTCATATCTTACTCTGAACTGAATAATATCAGTCTCTAACACCTATGAAAAGGTCTCACATATGCTGGCCAATCATCAAATAGTCGGGTATAAACCTTAGAATACACCTATTGTACACAATGTGATGTACCAAGAACCATAGTATGATATTAATTTAATTCAAAATACATTTTATTTTAGATAGACACTATCATCATGTTCCACCACATGTTTCATCCCCTAAATCATACCATCTAAATTGAGGTTAACCCCTTTAACCATGTCACGAATCATTGTTCACCACCCTGAACCATTCAATGAATCATGTTCACCCCTATACTATGTAATGTATCATTGTTCACCCCCCTGAACCATTCAATGAATCATGTTCACCCCTATGCTATGTCATGTATCATTGTTCACCAAGTAAACCTTGTAAAAAATTAGTTTTATCCCTTAAACATTCCATTATTCATGGTTCATGTAATATCCAAAAATTTCTATGTTATGATTGTTCCAAATTATAATGTATCTTATTATATATTCTTCTTTAGAGGTATGTTATATGGTTAAAAGGGTCTTGAAATTGATTTATAGAGGATGAGGGCCTTATTAGGCTGGTCGATGGAATAAATGAGGTCCCAAACTAGCCATTGTGATGAACCAACTAGCTATTGGTACTAGTAGAGTGATATTCATTTCCAAAGATCCCCCAAGCCAGCTGGTCAGAGCCAACAAGTTGGCTGGTGGATGACATAGAATTCCTAGAATTCTATAGATCCCATATGCCAGCCAATGACACCCATATAAGGGACTCATTAATTTTATTTTTTTATTTTTTTACTATAATTTTATTATTAAGTTAATCATCACCCAAATTTGACCCATTGGTGATTAGAACCTCAAGGAGACCTCTCCCTTGATGCTATATGATTACCCCTTCATCTCCTCCAAGTTGATGAAGTCGAGATCAATATGAAGGCAACCTTTTGAATAATATCCATCATTGACACTCAAAATTATCATTCTTTTTGTTTAATTTATCATATATCAATTCCATATTGGCTAGAAATATGGATCTCCGAGTTAGATCAAGGGATTTAGTGGCTAGTACTTGAGTGATCTTATATTTAGCATTGATGTTGAATCCTTTCTAGTAGGTTGATTTTAGTTCCATATCTTTCCATGATCCATTTATCGAAATCCAATCCTTGAGGTCATATTTTGATGTAATGGACCTTTTTCTTGTTAAAGTTGGATCGTAGGTGTGATTTAGCATTCATTTCATGATAAATCCTTCAGAATGGTATTTATTGTGCTAAATATTAGAAGTCATTGCAATATTGGGAAAACATTGGAATTTTATTCCATGTTTGGTTTGTGTTTATTACTATGGTAGAGAACCATTCTTGGTTTGTATGCTTAACTTATAATGGGTGACCCATGAGACCCTAGTTTATATGATTTTTTGTTCCTTATTTTATTGTGTATTAATAGTGTAATGTTTCATATCTTGTGTATTGTTGATATTCAATGTTGTTCCTTGATAGGCCATCTATCACTGAGGAAATATTTTATTTCTTCTAAAATTTATTTTTCTTACATATTTTTCCTTTGAATATTATGATATGTACGTGGATTTATATTTATCTAGTAGAATATTTTTTTAGAGTTTAGATTGACAGGTGGCGTTGAAAAATATAACAGACTAGTTATATCGGGGAGTTCGATGACATGAATTATTGGATGTGGATTTGTGAAGGAAAGTTAATTCTTTATCATGGAATGTTTCAACCATGTTAATTCTATTGGACAGTATAAATGATTATATATATTATAGTATAATATTTCAATGAGGAACCTTCTTGCATATGATAGAGAGTCCATTGTTCCAGCATGCCATGTATGCATACCATAGTGGATGAGTAGGTTGTCATGTGGCATGGGAGACACTTTCCCATAAACGTGGGTGTAAACTTTTTCCTTGAAGATCGAACAATTATTGTACTTATGGTATAAAATGTGATAATTCAAAAAATAAGTCATGCAGTTGACTAGATTTGATAGTCTTATGGAACTAAATAGATGTATGTATGACTGAGGTTCATGGGACCACGGTTAGAACACATTTAGTTAATACATGAGTGATTGTATTCTTGGGTGCACATTTAATTTTACAGCATGTCATACACATCCATAAATTGGTGAACTTATGTTAAGGATTCATTGGTGTTGTCTTAGTGGGTTACACCCATAGGTTTTACATGTATCCTAGTGCACATGTATAATTCATGACTATAAAATTGGTGAAGGGAAAGGACACTATGATAGGTTGCTGAGGAGCATGGAGTTGGGAGATAAATGTTGTTCTAGAAAAATCTTGATATATATATCATAACAATTTTAGTTATTTATTTCCTCTAGTTTTTATGATCATACATGCTCACCTTCTATATTGTGGGTTCCTTGCATTTATTGGGTGATAGTCAAGAAATTCCATTATTACATTTATTTACATTATCTTATTTTATATTGTTCATTTCTCTTATATTTATGTTATTTTATCCTTTGATGGTTATTATTACTGAGGGTATAGTGTCCACCAATTACATTATACTATTTATTATAGTGAGAAGCCTCCAAAATGTGGGTTGGAAATCTTGAATTTATGTGGTTCTCTGGCCTAAATTGGGTTCCTTGGGTCAGGATTTTGAAAATTATATGAAAGGAAGAAGGTTTCATTTCTTTTATTTTGGGGTTCTAGTAGAATGGATATAGGGCATGTAGAACTTTTGTAGAGGAGTTTTCATATTCCTAGCCAACTCATGTGTAATAGACCTCCATGTTACGAGAGATGGGATTACTATTGTAGTTTAATTGGATTTGAGTGCGTTAATGCATGATGAGTAGGAACATAGGGTATCATGTCATATATATATATATATATTAATGTTTGATTCTTCATAGTAGTGATTTAATGTAAATCTAGGGATTGTTCTAATTTTTCAGTTATTAATCTATGTTCTTTTCGGATATGAAACATTTATTTGGTGTTAGTTAGTCAAACTTGATCAATCTATAGAATTATATATATGATTGGGGCTGACATGTAGGTATGGAGGACTAGGCATGATCCTTGGATAGAGCTATGAAATTTGTACCTTATGTGTGGGTACTTCCTAGGACAAGTATTTATATAGTAATACCTTGTGTATGCCTTAAAAATTATTAATTTATTCTCATAAGAATTTTGTTATAGGAATTATAAATATTCATTTAGTATTTCAAAAAAATGACTCCCCAGAGATTCTAGATTTCTCCAGTTCATGACGGCATGACTGCTTTACTACAGGATATGCATGAGGATATACTCAAGTGTGATCCCACACATAATCTAATGGTTTATTTATTGAAAACCCACTAGATTATAGTGTTACATATTTCACTTAATTAGGGTGGAGGGGAATAGAGGGTAATCATCAACTATTACCAATACATGCAGTTATAGTATCCACTTTTATTCCTGGTCACTTTTGATCCTCATGATTATGAAGATGGTATAATTATTTTTGGGAAACTCTATCCCAGTGGACACTCCCAGTTATATAATGGTGAATATTATTACCTTTATACTTCAAGGACCCACCAAGAGGTGGTGGGTGTCATATGAAATATAGATAGGAATGAGGGACTTACTTAAAAGGACTTCAAGAAGCTATACTTGAAGGACTTATATCTTGAAATATTAAAGATAGAATAATCACATGAGTTTATAGAGATTTAGATGGGAATAATATCAGTTACTTCCTAACATTCCCACATTAAAGTGTTTCTATTTTTTATAATCATTTGGATGGGAATGTTGCATATAAAGCTAGAAAGATCAAGATTGGTATTCATCCATAGCTCAGACATTATGTTAGGGGATTTTACATGATGGAATTTTTTCATAGGATTTATAAGGACATAATTATTGAAAAGGGAAAAGAGAAAGATATGCTTTCAGGTTTTCTTCCATATTATAGTGTATTGATGACCATATAGACTTGTGCAGTAGTAGGAGCTTCTTTTGATAGTAGGAATAGGAAGACTGAGTATGTTCAGCAAGGTTTATAAAGTCATATCTAATTAAAATTTTTGACATTGAAAAACATAAATAAGTAGATTGTTTGACATATTTAACTAACATTAGAGGAAAAAAATGGATGAAAAATGATCAATACTTCTCAGTGGATATGAACTCACAAAGGTCACCTCATTTATGAGAGAAAAATGTTTTGTAAAGCCACATTGAAGACTACTGTTAATATATCGTACATGAAGATGGTAACATTTCTTTAGACACATGTCTGAATCTTCATAGAGACTATAAATATACACATCACCATCATTTTGTGGGGATATGACCTCTGGTCTTTCTTCTAAATATCATGATTTACAAAACTATAACCTCCACATAGAAAATACCACATGGTTTCTTATGGGTATCCGTATATCATGAATGATCTCTAATGGGTCGTTTAGGACCTAGGATCAGGGTAGAGATGGATTTTGTTAAAGGGTACACCCATTATGCCAAACCCTAGGCTCATGGGAATGAGGGAAACATTCTTATATGTAAGATGTTCCCTTCTTGATTTATGAACACCCTAAAATTTTTGAAACAAACCCCATAGGCCCCTAGATTATTCCTCAATTTAATAGTCATAGAGTCATGAATGTTAAGTGCCTATGGACCCTGTACCTATCCATGAAATATTCACCAGCACCCTAACCATCTACATAACCAATATCATGGACACTAATGTCGAAGCCCTTTTCTATAAACTTGGGATGATCACCCCCATCACCTTATACTTATAAGCGTAATAACCCTTAAATCATAACCCCTAAAAGATGCATGAAATAGGTAGTGCCTACACCTTTTATCCCTAAAAGAATCTATGTAGTGGAAATGTAATCCCCAATAATGGAATCGTTAAGTGAAACGTGTTTCATTTCCCTCTGATGTGTGTAGATAGAACCCATTGATTATTAATCATACTACTATTGCCTTCTCTTATACCACTCTTACTAGGAATATTCTAATCCTGGTGTAAGCACCAAACCAATTTACATTATGTAAGACATTAAAGTACATAGCTCCCACATCCTAGTGTAACATTGTTAAAATAATAACAATATCCTTTTAGTATGGTTTTAAACTACATAGAAATGTACTCAGAATAAGGATTTTAAGTATATCCATGTAACGTGTGATAGTCATAGGATTCCACATGTAAATAGTATTGGATAACATCCCACATTTTGGGAATATTCTTCACATAATATCCATGAAATCCTTTGTGTTTTTCTTTTCCTGACATGAGAATCCTTACAACATGATGTTAAATAACATGGACGAATTTTTCCACATGACGTTAAAATTAGTAGTTTAACTACATGGGGTTCCATACCTATCTCTTAATTGGGTATTAAAGATTCCCACTTGAGGTTTAGTCATGACATCTTAACATTACCACAAATCCATCTTCCTCTCAGGTGGTGGTGACCCAAAAGACTGAAAAAATCTTGGGAATATGTTAATCCACCAAAATCATAACCCAATGCCCCCACTAGACCATGGCATTTCCATATGACATTATTCACTTATAACTAGAATGTGACATGTGTATATGAGAATTCTTTCCATGTGATTTTAAACCTATGACCATCCATACACAATGAGGATATATAAAATAGCCAAAAATAGACTCAAAACAAGTGAATCACCATCACTTGAATTTAAATTAGTGACCCTTATTGATTCATTATAATCCCAAACTTAAATGATGATCCTAAGAAGTGTATGTGATGAGAACAAAATATCATTCATTCACATAGAAAATGGGATATGAGACAATGTTCTTAACTCTTCTGACAAGCATGAGATAAATTCAATGAAGATCTTAGGAATACTCGTGTGATGATAATATGTTTTTTTCTTGGTGAGCATCTTATTATAAACACAATAAAAAAATTAGATTCCTTTTATGATGAACATAGGATTCTTGAGGCAATAAAGCTTAGATTACTTACAAATAGAATGTATGTTTCCCCACTAATATCATGAGATACCTCTGATTTCTCCCCAGATAATCATTATATGATTTAATAATATTACCTCATTAATAATGGAGAAGACATAAAAGGTTCACAATAAACCCAAATCCATTACTGATACATACCAAACCTGACACCCCCATCATCTCTAACCAAAGGTAGCGACCATTTCATCACAGTAAACATCAAAATTTACTATTTCACATAAGATGATGATATAAAGAATGATATTCATGAAAATACATTATATCAATGAAGGAGAACCATATTATGTGACAAAATACAAGGAGGGATCCATGGAAGGAGGAGTTGATATCCTCAGGTACCTCTGTATGTATCTTCATGTGGAGGATATCTTGGCTTCATTTCAAGGAATCATTTTATAACTATCCATGCATCCATAATCTTATCTCCTTTACACCTCTATTATAGTAATAGCGGAATTTTTAAGGTCTATTTTAGTTCCCTTAGTTTAAGGTGATCACCCTATCAATATGAAAGAACATGGTAACCCTATATACTAAAAGGATCCCATGGATATCATTTTCTATATGTATATATTTATAAATCTGGAACCTCCACCCTAAAAAACCAATTATTTTAGGGACTATTGGATAGTATGGTTACACATTTGTAATAAAACTATATTTTGAGAATGACTTCATCACTACCTACCCCAGTTTCCTGACCATCATCTATTGGGGCTCAGAGAAATAAAGAACATGACTACCCTTATGGTGATAAACAGTAGGAGGAAATCATGTGGGAGATCTTATAAATTGACCAATTAAATGTTTTGTATTGGGCAATGGTCACCCCATGATTTTTCATCCAAGAATTTATTTTCAAGGACCACGAAATTTTCCTTTTTCAGAGCCTGTGGGAGATGATCAACCATCTCTAGGACCACTAGTTGAAATATTTGGGAATCTATAAAAATCATTAGGGAATCCACAGAAATTTTCGGAGGGTTGATGTTATAAAACTCAGTGTGAATTAGTGCCCAAAATCATTTAGGTACTGCTAAAGATTCTAATGGACATTCATTGTGAGCCTCACTGTGCCTCATCAAATCTGGGAAGTGGAATATCCGTATATGAAAATTTTGGACTGGTGAAAATATAATTCACTTAAATTTAGTCCCCTCGGGTAATGAAAAAATGTTCTTAGACACGAATCCACAAATTCAAGGTGAAAGTTCTTATATGACCACCTTCACTATTAATGTCATCATGATCAATGTTATGGATAATTAGATAAATCATTCTACTAAAACATATTAATATAGAGGAAACCCACTCCACGGGGATATTCACCATTATAAAAACCTTCAAATATGTGACTATACTAAAAAATAGTGACATATTATGGTCCCCAAGATCCCCATGAATACTATTTCGCATAAATGTCAACATCTAAAGAAAGTGAAGAGAATTACTGAGCCCGTGGGAGAATTTGTGGCCACACAAAAAGCTGATAAGATTCTTGAATGAATTACTTAATATATGAGAATGTGGGTTATTAAAGGCCCACTAATCAACTTCTCACTAAATAATTCATAGAGTGAGAACATATCTAAGGGTACCCTTCCCTCCCATACTCAATCAACTGATCCTTCTTAGCCAGCCACCCATGGATGAAATGGGTGATCTCTCATAACCAATCTGGGTAAAATTCAGTGGTTATGGTAAACAATAATTATATGACCCATAAAATCCACCTAAGTAGTGTGACATACCATATTAGTAAGATGAATGTTTTTTTCTCATCTTAAAAGCATAGTCAAGGAACTGGTAACTACTAACCCTCATATTGAAGAAGTGATAACAGCATTCACTACCCATATTGAGGCCTTAGAGACGAAAAACGAATCAATCCTACATTAAGGTAATCTTTATTTGGCATGGGTTGATAACGTTCATCCACTCCCATATATCACTAATCAATACTTTACCCTGTTCAATGGGATAGTTGACCCATTACAAGATATTTCCCATTTCGCCTCTAAGTGTGGACCAATGTTGGGAACACTATAGTGGAAGAAAGCCTCCAAACTCTTATGTTTAATTTCAACCTCGGAAGGCCACACATTCTATTGGTATATTTACCTATTTCTAGGATTCTTCACTAGATATAATGATATCCACAAGAAGTTTCTTATCTAGTTCATCTCTACCTCACACAATACTAGAATCACTAATCTATCCAAATTCAATAAAATAAAAGATGAGATAGTTACTAAATTCGTTTCCTGATATAAGGGTCCCACATACACCCTCGATGTTTAGATTTTATAGGAATAGTGTTTGGGGTTGTTCATGGAGATTGGAAAATATGGGATAATCCTTACATTCATCTCTCTAAAGTATCCAAGAGGATTTATAGAATTCACTAAGAGAGTGTAGTGTTATGAAGAATACGCACTGTGGTCATTCCAATTATCTATTATACATCACGTCAAGAGACCCATAAGGGTAATGTTACTAGACATAATGTAAAATCAATCCCTTGAACTAGGCTTTCTCTAAAAATCTCTACATAAGAGGCACTAGTAGGCACATGAAATTCCTCACTGTGAGAATTCTGCTCAAGACACCTTTCTAGGACTTGTGCACAAATTTCCCATTTCACTATGAAACAATTGAGTCAAATCATTCAAGTATGATTATGACCCAAGTGAAATCATATATTCCATGGAAAAAACCACTATAAGCATTCAAAAATATAGGATACCATAGGATACTAGGCTAATGCACCATGTTGATTACTATCCATACCAAATGGTCCTTTATGAGTTACCATCTTTTTCCAGGTACCTATCTCTTTATGTTTCTCATTATAAAGTATTCTGTTGAGTTTCCACTCATCTTTGAGCATTGGTGGTCATGTATTTCTCAATGATAGAGATCCATGGTTGGGGAAAATGACTTATAATCCATGGATGTATGTTTTTTTGAATTAATGGAGTCCAAGTAAAAATAGATCATGTGTTACCAAGGGTTCTTAGTAATTAGAGAAGCCTAAAAATGGGTTTGGATTTTTAATGTGAAATGGGATAAAAACTGTATATAAGACACTTACACACCGTTTAAATGGGTTACATGATGTGTAGAACCCACCAAACTCATGTCTTGAACTAATTCATGATGTGAAGTGGCTACACATCCTAGACCAATTACATATAGTGTAATTATATGGTGAATTAAATATTCAGTTGAGGTAATGGTTTTTTGGAGTATCCCTATAAAAAGAATTAAATGACATGGAACTATATTAAATTCCATGTAATTTCTCAAGTATGATTTTAAAGGCTTCTGTGTGATTAAATTTTCAATAATATCACATGAAATTTTACTCCTCTCAACCTAGGGATCTCATGCAAGAAATTTCTGATGCCTTCCCTCACTTACAAACATCTTGAACAAGATTCTGATATCTAGTTAGTGGGTTTGGTTGGGTTTTCCTTCTCTCCCTTGGGTTCTCCAACCATATGGTTCAATTATCATAACATTGTGTATTATTGGTTTTGATCGTGATCAATTTTGATCTAGGGTCCATCTTGCGATCATCTACACCTTCTTCCTCATGGGGATTTTCCATTGGAATCATTGTATTCTTCACCAGTTAAAGGTAGGAGAAATAAACCTTAACCTTATGGTTTGATAATTATTATGTATGTACAATCTTGAAATTTATCCAAAATAACATTCAAATGGATTAATTAAATAATGAAATGGATTATTCCTCAGAGTACCTTTGGATCCAAATGGCTATTTACCAAGATTGTGGCTACAATTTAGGTGAGTGAACATTGTATTAAATGAAATTATTAATGGCTTAATGTGTGTTTAGCATGACATGGAATTTGAGTTCTTTCTCAATATTGATTTACATTTATTTGGGTTGTTTATTGAGATAACTAGCATGGCATTAGTGTTGTCCAAATGATAAATTAAATGTGTAATTTAAATATAAATGGTAATTTTCATAATTAACCATTGAGCCTTAGGATGTGAAATTATGATATCCATATTCTTTTTTATGTGATGTGATTTATTTGCTGTAATTATTATATATGGGGCATAGTCCCATTTTACAAGTTGAAATAATTATATAACAGGACGTTCCATAAGACATGATAAAATGCTTATATAGTAGGATATTATAAGAGAAAAATGCTAAAAATATTATATTCCAGGTGTGGCCCTATGACATAGGCTGAAATTTCTATATACTGGGCTTGGTCAAGATACATGGTGAAATTATTATATAGCATGATTATCCCTAATTAAATGTTGAAATGATTATATATCAGGTTTGGACCCATATTTTTGTGAAATATACCTTAGTTATAAGGTTATGATTAGAATGGTAGTGATAAATTCTCAGAGGCATTTTGGCATGGTGCTAAATCAGGTTGATGTAGTATTAATTTAATTGTTGAATTAATTAATACACATATTTAGAAAAGTATTTCAGTCACTAATTTTCTGATTGGTTATGTTTAAGTATCGTGGTGTCAACCAACTAATTAATACCCACTCTCTATTAGGGATTCCATTTGGTTCCCTGATCAAATTACCTGGATGCTGTTTTGGAAGAGGGAAAATTACCTTGTTGTTGATTATTTTCTCAGTGGATGGGCAAGAGTTTGGAGGCAGGAATGATATGGGGTTTGGGATTGGGATCTTTTGAGTCTTTATTTGATTGTTTTAGTATTTTACATTAATTTCTTCTAGAATGACATTAGTTACATTCAAACATTAAATTACATTATTACTTTATTATTTATTACATTATTCAGCTTGATTTTATTGTTGATTTTTTCCACTATATTATAAATTTTCTATTATTTATGAAAATTAATATTTATTTATTATTTATATTGATTATTTAACTATGTTGTAACTCTGTAAATAGGAGGTATAGTCTCTCCACTATAGTTATCTCACCCCCACTACTAGTTAGAAGCCTCAAGAATACAAATAGGCATGATTGAGGGCTTATAACCAACCCATTTTGTCTACGTGAGAGAGTGTCAGATAAGGGGACATTACAAAGTGGTATTAAATAAGGATTTGTTTTCAATTTATTTACAATTTGAGAAATTTATAAGGGATACTGTGATGTGTTGGGACTTTGTAATGATATTGTTCATGGGTGTAGTTAACCCATGCATGGTGGAAAATCCAAGTCCCCATGGGTGGATGTTGATTTATATTATTTTCTTGTTATAGTTGAAGTTATTTCACCATGAGTGATTCAAATTTTGTTTGAGGTTATTATATAATGATATTATTAGTTCTAGAGATTTATACTCATGTCTAGGTATGGTGTGGGATAAGTACGTGTTGGGACCAAAAAATTCATCCCCAAAATATTAGAGATTCTTCCATAAATGATCTAAGATCGTAGCCCATTTCGAATTCTTTGATTTGGTAGGTCATAGGGCCCGAATGTAGATACAGATTAAGAGTTATGGAAATTTTAAGTTGAGCTGGAAAAATAGTTCGCGGATCCCATTCGGGAACCTCCCTCTGTGATTGCAGTGCAAGAGAACTTGACTGGAGCACTTGGGGCCCCATGTTAGAGAAAATATCATCCTTCGTGAAGCTGATGTAGAGCAAGAAGGCAAGATGCTCCGTGAACCCCTTTGCTGTTTGCGAACCCACCGAAGAGCACGGAGGAGGGATGCTCTATGAACCCCTTTGACGTTCTTGAACCCACCACGGAGCGAGGTCTGCTTCGTAGTGCCCCTATCTCCTATAAATACCCGGATCACCCCCTTAAGATGATGGTCACCCCACCCCTTGGGCGACCGTATCCAATTTCATGGAGATCAACTTTCCTTTGCGAAGCTGCTCTGTGAGTCCATGCTCCGCAAGTCCATGCACTGCGAGTCCATGCTCCGTGAGTCCATGCTCCATGAGCCCATCCTTTGTGAGTCCATGCTCTGCAAGTCCATGCTCCACGAGTCCTTGCGCCACGAGTCCTTGCACCATGAGTCCATGCTCGGTGAGTGCATACTCTGAGTGTCCATGCTCCGTGAGTCCATGCTCTGTGAGTCCGTGTTCCACAAGCAGCTTTCCTTCCCAAAGCTACTTTGCGAGACCCCATGCTCCGCAAGTACATTTTCCATGAGTCCATGCTCCGCGAGTCCATGCTACGCAAGTCCATGATCCACGAGAAGATTTCCTTCGTGAATCTGCTTCATGAGACCCCATGCTCCGTGAGACCCTTTCCTCTTCAAATCTACTTCATGAAGACATATCCTTTGTGCATCCCCTACCTTTGCGTCCACTAGTTCATACCACAGGGGTTGTGCCCCGCACCCCTACTTGGGTTCAGTGTCGAGCTGCAGTCACGACCCTACAGGTCTGTCCCTTCTCTTCTGTCACTGACCCCCATGAAAAATAGAGAGTCGTACCATGAACATTTCAGGCTGGGATTTCATCATTTTCCATTGCCTCCTTATGCGCACCCACCATCCACCTATAGAATACCATTATTTGAGATTCTCCTCTGCACACCCTGAAACACCTTGAGTCAAAATATTCCTCTTGTTTTGTTTCCCATGTTGTTTGTTGAGAGTCTCATCATCAATTCCTCAAGCACCTTGAGTTGACCATTCCTCAATAAACTCATGCAAACCCTATCACTTGGCTCATTTTCCAGGTTGAACTAGAAATGGCTACTCTTGCATAAGTCCAAACACTAACCATTTCTAGACACCTTATGCCTACCGATCCTATCTACATGACTATAAACTATAATGATCCCTATGTTCCAAAGATAAGATTCATCTTGATCCAAAAAAGATATACCTTATGCTCCAAGCATGATATGCCAACAACCCTTTCTACATGACTCTAAACTATAGAACGCCCTATGTTCCAAACATAGGATGCCTCTTGCTCCAAACAAGAGATGCCTTATGCTCCAAGCATGAGATGCCAACAGTCCTGTCTACATGACTATATACTGTAGTGTACCCTATGTTCCAAACATATGATGACTCTTGCTCCAAACAAGAGATGCCTTATGCTCCAAGAATGAGATGCCACTTGTCATATTTACATGACTGTACACTATAGTGCACCCAATATTCCAAACATAGTAGTCCTCTTGTTCTAAAAAACAGATGTCTTATGCTCCAAGATTGAGATTCCAACAATCCTTTCTACATGACTCTAAACTATAGTACGAAATATGTTCCAAACATAGGATGCCAATTGCTCCAAACAAGAGATTCCTTATGCTCTAAGCATGAGATTCCAACAGTCCTTTATAGATGACTCTAAATTGTAGTACACCCTATTTTCCAAACATAGGATGCCTCTTATCTTATGCTCCAAGAATGAGATGACACCAATCTTATCTAAATGACTATTAACTTTAGTGAACCCAATTTTGCAAACATAGGATGCCTTTTGCTCCAAACAAGAGATTCCTTATGCTCCATGAATGAGATTCCACAAGTCCTATCTATATAAATATAAAATATTGTGCACCCTATTTTCAAAAAATAGGAGTCCTCTTGCTCCAAACAAGAGATTCCATATGCTCCAAGCATGAGATACCAATAGTCCTTTCTACATGACTCTAAACTCTAGTACGCCCTATATTCCAAACATAGGATGCCTCTTTCTCTAAACAAGAGATTCAATATTCTCTAAAAATGAGATTACAATAGTCTTATCTACATGAATAGAAACTATAGTACACCCTATGTTCCAAAAATGGGATGCATTTTTCTCCAAACAAGAGATTCCATACACTCCAAGCATAATATGCCTAATGCCATGATTACAGAGGTGTAATTTCAAGAGAATTGGAATCCATTAAAACATTCCATCACTCCACCTCACGCTTTTCATGTCCTTCATTCGGATCTTTATCCACTTCCATGTTTGAAGGGACCCCCTAATAGCCTGGTCCCATGTCGCATCGGCTCACCTACAGTCATGGGCCAACGCCCCGGAAGACTTTGGATGACACATTGAGTTTGGTCTTGTGTTTAGAACATGGTCAATAGTCGAACATCATTTGTTTGTCCCCATTTTAGGCTAACACAACATGGATGATGTGTTTCGAACGTGGTCAATAGTTATCCTTCATCGCCATGCCTCCCTCACCATGTTCTGAATGTTGGGAATGTGATTCACACTTTTCATCTCCCTTTGTTCAGACTAATTCCAATGCCCTTGTAATTATCCCTCTTGTGCACTAGTATATAGGTGAAGGCCTCAACCCACCAGTGGGTTGGGATGCCCTCATGGCCAGACATGAGGAAGAAATTACGGACAACTTCCTTACGTAAGCCCCATGAACCATTGCCGCTCCATAGCGGCACTCGTGAAGATTCTTTGTATAAGACCCATTCACCATTTCCACTCCGTAGTAGCACCTAGGCTAATTCCATGCATAAGACCCATGCACAATTTCTGCTCCATAGCGACACACAGGCAGTTTCCTTGAGTATTCTGCATCCATCCATTGTCGCTCGATATCGTCACACTAGAATCTTCCTTGCATAAGCCCTATCCATCCATTGTCGCTCTATAGTGGCACACAAGAAACATCCTTGCGTAAGCCCCATACACCATTGCCACTCCATACCAGAACCTGGGAATCTTCCTTGCATAATCCCCATTCACCACCCTTCATATACGCACCTTTTCACTATGATCATCAGGTCCTTGCTGCCACTTGTTTTTCACATCGATCATGACTCATGGGGGATTAGAGTTGTAATAATTGACTATGAAATCCTACCTGGAAAACCTAGAGTGTAATCTCCACAACCATCATAAACTATGCGGTCTTTGATCCTTTCCATGGCAAGGTATTTAAGAAGCCTCTCTGAGGTTCAATTATAACAACCATTGGTCACAACCATCTTCACGTCGGTTCACCAGACTCTCCTGAACAACATGGTATTTGATCCTTGCCAAGACAAGGTACGTAGGAAGCCTCCCTGAGGTTCAAGCCCACCATCCATTGGTTTTGACCCCCTTCACGTCGGTTCCCACTCCTCCTATACTACATGGTCTTTGATTATTGCCAAGGCAAGGTACATATGAAGCCTCCTTGTGGTTCAAGCCCAACACCCATTTGTTCTGACCACTTCACGTCGGTTCACCCCTCGTCCTCCATGACATTAAAATACACGCTCCTTTTGTCCCGCATGACACTAAACATTCCCATGTCCAGCGGAAAGCCGTTGTCTACCCCATCCAGTGGTAATCCATTGTCAACCTCATTCAGGAGTAAGTTGTTTTCAACCCCATTCAGCGGTAAGATGTTCTCAGCCCCATTCGGCAGTAATCTATTGAAGTCCCCAAATCGACGGTAAGCCGTTGAAGTCCCAAATCGATAGTAATTCGTCTTTAGATGATCTAAGTGGACTTTTATTCCCTACCACATGGATATGTAGGAAGCCTCCTCGAGGTTCAATCCCATTACTCATTACTCATCCCGATCTATCTCTTAATCCCATGTGTTCCGAGAATATCATGTCCCAACCTGGAGGTTCTATTTCCTCCGGATCCTATACATGCGTCCATTGTCACAAGATGACTCCTCAGGTGTCCCATCATCCCACTGAACTACATGGTCTTTGATTCCCTACCACAGGGATATGTAAGAAGTCTCCTCAAGGCTCAATCCCAACATCATCATCGTCCTCATGTCAGTTCCATCTCATTATCCATCCACTTCATTCAAATCTCCATCATCCATCATGATTCTTACCCAGGATGCCACATCCCGGTGGGATTATGTCATCCACCTCATCACTGCTCCTAATAGTACCTGGGTCGCAATCCATGTGTAAGACCGCGCGTGTCTCTGGGTCGTTGTCCTTTTTTTACACCACAATTCATCACCCCTTCGAACTATATGCGTTTCAATCCCTGTCATCTACACAGGGTATGTAGGAAACCTTCATGAGGTTCAATCATAGCCAAAGGTAAACCTTGGTGTTTCCCCATTCTAGGGTGCACACTCCTTGATCCACCCTCAATGGTGTCCAGATCATCCTTCACGATGTGAAAACATCCCATTATGGGACACAACATCCTTGGTATGCTCTTATTGAGTGTTCAAATCCACCCACTTGGTAAACATCCTGGTACTCCCTCCATCGGATATTCCAATCTAATCTATCTTTATGGGACGTTCTGATCACCCCCATTCCATCTCTGTAAGACGTTAAACTCATGGACCACCTTGTGTTAATCATGATATGCCTGAGGAAAACCTCAAAAGATATGAATTTGGAATAACCATCTCCTCTAGATGTTAAAATTGAGTCACACCCCATGCTAAACATGGGAAGCTGAGGAAAACCTCAGAGAAATGCCTCTGGCACAAGATACCCCACAATCGATGTCGGATGCCCCAAGTTGTTCACCCATGATATGAAATTTTATGAGGAAGAATAAATAATCCCTAATGTCCACACATCCAAAGATGCCCGGACATTCATGATGTTGGCATCTACTCCAACTGAAGGTCTCTATCTATCGAGACCCAACAGAATGTCATGACAGAAGCAGTGTAATTAACCGACATCCAAAAATATATGGCATCGGGAACAAGTTTCATGAACCAAAACTTAATATTTAAGGGAGACCCATACTAAGTAATGATTTTGAAGGAAGAATCCATGGAAGGAAGAACCGAAATCCCATCACCCCATTTAGATCAAGGAGAAAACATCCATGAGAAAGGAACAACTGCCACCCGCCATTGGAAAGCAGGAATGCGGGGAAATAGCTGCACGTTCTCCACAGACAGATGCGCGTGGCCTGAAGAAAGCGTCGGAAACAAAAAATGGTGAACCCTGTGTGAGCCTCTTCTCCTTCAATAGAGGGTAGACCAAATATGTTAGGAAAATTGATAAATCGCCCATGTGGATCCCCTCTCCTTCATATGTGATAGGATGAGTACCATAAAGTCTGTAAAAACTATAGTCCTTCGGCTCCTCGCCAACCTCACTACCTTAAGAGGCCGCGTAGGTGGCATCCATAACCCCACTCCATCGACTTATTGCCGACCTGACCTCCTCAATAGGTCGCACATGTGGCATCCACCACCCAACTCCATCGGCTCCTCGCCGACCCCTCCACCTCAAGAGGCCGCGCAGGTGACATCAGCCACCTGACTCCATCAGATCATCACCAAACCTACCACCTCAAGAGGCCATGTAGGGGGAATTCTACCCTGAATCCATTGGCACCTTGCCGACCACGCCACATCAAGAGGCCACGCAGTTGGCATCTGCCACCCGAATCCATCGGCTCTTCGCCGACGCCGCTGCCTTAAGAGACCAGACATGGGAAATCCACCACTGACTCCTTCGGCTTCATGCCAACTCCATCAACCTCATGGGCCACAGAATGCCGGAAAAACTACCCCCAATCCAATGGTGCATCTACAATAGCACTAACAACCACCACAAATGTCTTCCACACACCACTACTGTTCAGTAGGAAAGTCCTCCCCATCCCCAAAATCAACCATCCTGGAGGTCCTCCCTATGAATCAACAAAGTTTTCATGCATTATGAGACAATGCTCCAGGCTTCCATGCCTCTTGGGTTCCATCGCCCCTGCCGTACCAACGCTCCAGGCTTCCATTCCTTCAGGGCTACATCGCCCCTGTCTTACCGATGTTGAGGCTTCCACGCCTTCCGAGCTCCATCGCACCCATCGTATTGACGTCCAGGCTTCCATGCATTTCAGGCTCCATCACCCCCATTGTACTGATGCTCTAGGCTTCCACACCTTCCAGGCCCCATCAACCCCATCGTACTAACGTCCAAGAATCCATGACTTCCATGATCCATCACCCTTGTCATACCAATATACATGCTTCCACGCCTTCTGGGCTCCATCACCCTTGTCATACATAAGCTCCAAGATTCCACACCTTTTGGGACCCATCACCCCCATTGTACCGACGCCCATGATTCCATGCCTTTTGGGCTCCCTCTCCCTCATCATACCGATATCCAAACTTCCATGCCTTCTGAGCTCCATCGCCCCCATCGTTCCGACACTCTAGGATTCCATGCCATCCGGACCCCATCGCCCCCATCGTACTGTCTTCCAGGATTCCATGCCTTCCGGGCTCCCTCACCCCCATCGTACCGACGTCCAAGCTTCCATGCATTTCGGGCTCCATCACCACCATCGTACCGACACTCCAGGCTTCCACTCCATCCATGCCTCATCACCCCCTTCATACCAACGTCCATGATTCCATGCCTTCTGAGCTCCATCACCCCCGTCATATCGATGCTCTAAGATTCCATGCCTTCCAGGCTCCATCAACCCCATCATATCGATGTCCAAGATTCCAGGATTTTTGGGATTTATCTCCCTGTCTAGCCAACGTTCTAGGCTTCCATGCCTTTCGAGCTCCATCGCCCCGTCGCACCAACAATCCTGCCTTCATCTCCATTCTGTACTGAGGGAATTTTATCATCCCTACCACCCTTGAGACACTCTATGTCATCCAAACTACCACATTTCTTCAACCACAGAGGTCCTCCTAGTGGCCTGGACACCAGCTTGTGGATTTTCCACTATGAGGTAGCGAAACTCATGCATGAAGTACATCCATGCATACACATGGGGAATTTTAGGGAATTCCCATCATATAGATTCAACCCTCATCCCAAACCACCAAAATGGGGTAGATATTATCATCCCTCAACCGACACAATACTTATGGTTTCACGTCCCAATTTCATGACATTAAACTACTTAACAACCATGTATAAGTTGCATGACATTAAACTGCATAACAACCATTGTCTTAGTCACATGACAATAAATTGTATGAAATTTTGGAAAAAGCTACGTGACCTAAAATTGCAGCAACCATGGTCAAATCGATGTGACCCTAAACGCCATCCATCACTCATCCTAGCTACATGACATCACAATTTTCACCTGGTCTGAAATCTATGACCATAAACAAAGAACCTTTGGGCCAAGCAATAAGACCATACTATTTTCAACAGTAGGGTCTATTGCGTTGAGTCCTGCTCTGTATTCCCACTGACATGCTCTGATGCGCTGTGGTGTTGAACCCAGAGTGTTGGACTCCAAATGAACATAATCCCAATCCATCTCTATGCTTAGTAGAGTCCTTTTATTTGGATCCACGCCTTAATTCTTGTTTTAAGAGATCCCCTAATAATACAGATGATCGTCCTATAGTTCACCTACTGTCCTAGGCTAACACCCTAGAAAACATTGGATGACATTTTGCGACAGGTCTCGTATTTCAAACATGGTCAACGGTCGACCGTCATTTTTCTATCCTCATCCCAAGTAACACAATATGTATGCTATTTTTCAAACATAGTCAATATCTATCCACTATCTTTACACTACATTCATTGCGATCAAGATATCTAATTCAATGATTCACCCTTTTTTTCTTCACATCTTTATGTTTAAGTGGAACTCCAACACCCATGGTGTTACCCTTCCGTGAACCTTCACATATTGAATTACTAGGTCGATTTTGCTATGATATTCCAAGCCTAAAATCACCATTCCCCTTTATGTTTGCTTCTATGTGTTAGGAAAATCCAATCATTACATCTTGTTTCCCACATTAAGTATGAATCACGTGGGTTTACTCATTTTGGTTGGATGTGTTCTAATATGGTAATGTGACACACACATTATCGTCCTGCATGACGTTAAACTTCATCATCGTCCTTCATGATGTTAAAATATTCCTCTTCATCCTGTATGACATTAAACTATTTATCTTTGCCCTGCATGACGTTAAACTGCATCTTCATCCTACATGATGTTAAACTATTCATCTACATCTGTCACAATGTTAAGCTACGCATTATCATCCGTCATAATGTTAAACTGTTCATCTTCACCCTGCAATATGTTAAACAACATCTTCATCCTGCATGAAATTAAACTATCCATCATTGTTCATCATGATGTTAATTTTCTCATTATCATCCCACATGACGTTAAACGAAATCATAGTCCTGCATGATGTTAAACTATTCATATTCGTCCTACATGACATTAAACTGCATCTTCATCCTACATGACATTAAACTATTCATCTCTGTTCATCACGACGTTAAACTGCGCATCATCATACATCATGATGTTAAGATGTTCATCTTTGTACTGCATGACGTTAAAATGCATCTTCATCCTGCATGATGCTAAATTGTTCATCATCGTCTTTCATGACGTTTAACTACTCATTATCATCCCACATGAAATTAAACTGTGTCATCATCTAGCATGACGTTAAACTGTTCGTCTTCATCATGCATGAAGTTAAACTGAATCTTCATCCGGCATGAAGCTATACTATTCATCTTCACCTTTCACGACGTTAAACTACGCATCATTGTCCGTCATGACATTAAACTACTCATTATCATCCCGCATGATTTTAAACTGCATCATCATCCTGCATGATGTTAAACTATTCATTTTGGTCCCAAATAACGTTAAACTACATTATCGTTTTGTATGACATTAAACTACATCATCATCTTCCATGATGTTAAACTGTTCATCTTCATCCTGCATGATGTTAAACTGTTCATCTTCATCCTTCATGATTTTAAACTATTCATCTTCATCTTGCATGATGTTAAACTGTTCAACTTCTTCCATGATGATGTTAAACTACTCATTATCATCCTGTCTGACTTTAAACTGCTCATTTTCATCCCGCATGATATTAAACTGCATTATCATCCTATATGATGTTAAACTGTTCATATTCATCTGTCACGATGTTAAACTGCTCATTATGATCCTGCATGACTTTAAAATACACATCATCATCGTACATGATGTTAAACTGTATCATCATACTACATGTCGTTAAACTTTTCATCTTCATCCATCATGATGTTAAACTGCTCATTATCATCCTCCATGAATTTAAACGGATCATCTTTGTATCACATGATGTTAAACCACATTATCATCTGTCATAACATTAAACTGCTCATTATCTTCCTGCATGATGTTAAACTGTTCATCTTTGTCCTGCATGATGTTAAACTACATTATCGTCCCTCATGATGTTAAACTGCTCAATATTGTCCTGCATGATGTTAAACTATTCATCTTCGTCCTGCACGATGTTAAACTGCATTATCATCCGTCATGATGTTAAACTTCTCATTATCATCCTGGAGGACATTACACTATTAATCTTCATCCCACAAGACGTTAAACTACATTATCATCCATCATGACATTAAACTGGTCATTATCATTCCACATGACAATACACTGCAAAAGGGTCTGGGCCCTATGACCTTAAACTAAGATCACCACTATCCTCATTGCATGACATTAAACTACGTGATCCGTCCAAACTGAAGGATGTAAAACCACTCAACACTTGTCCCGCATGACAATAAACTACAAAATGGATGTGACATTCCATCTATGGCCTAGCCTCAGGTCCCTTGGCCTTTTTAGGCCCCTGGCCAAAGTTCTCACTTAGGATTGAATGGTGTGGTATGGGGTGATATCCTCATTAACGTCAGGTTACTGACTGTTCCGTACACATCCTTCATTGGGATACCTTTCCCCTACCTACATCCTTTCCACATGATGTAAAATTTCACAACAACCCCCAGAACTATGTATGGATTGATTCCTATCCTCATGGGATACATTGGAATGCCTGAACATTAAGCCTTTTGGTCTAGTCCCAATTTTTCTAGAAGCCACCTTATCTTCTTGTCCCCCTGGCCCGAGTTCATCTAAGAGAGGGGTATATGGTGTGGTATGGGATTGTGTCCTCATTCACATTGCGTTTGTAACAGCTATTCCACGTTCCTCCCCCTCTTTGGCTGTTCACCAATGTGCCCAGAAGCACTCTAGTTTAGCACCTAGAGTGTTGAATCTTGCGTGGACTTTTTATCACCCATCCTCAGGATTCATGCTCCCCTTTATTTGGTTTTCCATCATATTTCACATCAAAAATGCCTCCTTAATGGTACAGGAACTCAGACTAAGGGCTCTCCTATCATTTTGGGCCAATGACCTTGAGGATCTCGAATGAAAAATTGATACAAGTCCCATGTTGTGAATATAGTCAGCAGTCAACACTCATTTGTTTTTACCATTTCAGGTCACATGATATAGATGTTGTGTTTCAAACGTGGTCAACAGTTATCCATCATCATCACACCAACCCCATCAAGAATTAATTATTGGTTGCATGATTCACATCCATTTCCACATTAGTATGCCTAAGTGGAATTTTGATACTCTTGGTACTTTTCTTTAGTTCGTATTTTCATGTTAGGAGTACAAGCCATGGTGAGGCGTCATTCAAGGCCCCACACTGATTTCCCCTCCATGTGTATTCCATGTGTTTTAACAACATTCTCCTCCCTTGTTTCCCATATCGATCATAGCTCATGTGGGCATAGAAATTCAGTCGAGGTTTGCGCTCATTTGGAAGAGTCTCGCCACCTATGGTCTGAGCTCTATGACCATAAACTAAGACCACTCTACATCCTTTCCGAAATACATTGAACTACACTGCATCTTCTAGAAATATTCATGGCTTGATTCCCATTCTCATGGGATATATAAGAACACCTAGGAATATTATCTTCAGGTCCAGCCCCATGAATCTAAAATCATGTTTCCCCTTATTCCAGACCTTTAGCTCGAACTCTTTTGGGAGCTTGTGAAGTGGCAAGTACCTCTTGGATTCTCATTCATGTCAGGTTTTTTGAAAATCATAGCATGTGTCTCTATTGTCTTTTCCCAATCTGGTCTGAGTTCTATGACCCTAAACTATGATCTCCCTATGGGAACTAAGTGTCAGGTTTGGCTACTTCGCTCCCCTACACACAGTCTATTAAATCAATTCCCCCCTCGTAATGGTCCACCCTACAACCTTAAGCTGGAAGCGTACAACCCTAGGACCCTTGTCCTTGGAAATGGAATCAACTCCCTCTATTTGATACGCCTTATTTTCATACTCAGTTGCATTGTGGAAGTGCCCCACTTCCTTATGTTAAGTGTAATTCCACTTCCTTATGATCAAGTGGTCCATATCTCGAGCATCACGATTCACATATTTCCACTTTCTTATGTTCAAGTGGAATTCCAACATGCTCGGATTTACTCCGTCGTGCATCTAGTTCTGTTATATAGGTGGTTCATCATCATTGGGATGTCATTCACCTAGTGTCCCATTTCTCATAAACATGTTCCATCCTACGCTAGGAAATTCCCATCACTACTCCTTGTTTCCCACATTGAGCACGACTCACGTGGGCTTAGTAGTTTTGGTAGAATGTGTACCGGAACAGTCATGCCACACATCCCTTTTATCATCCCCTATTATGTTAAACTGTGCTCTCAAAACTACGTGCGACTTGATTTCCATCCTTATGGGATACATAGGAACACTCGACCGCTTTTCTTTAGGCCCAACCTAACTTTCTCTTTTGGTCCCATAACCTAAATAACATCCTTCATGGATACGTGGTGTGGTGAAGACTCCTTATGTCCTCTAGCTACCACACCACATACTCCCTTCCTAGGATCTCCCCCTTCACCCTCTGTCCTGTTGTATGAAGTTAAACTACATGAATCCACAGGTCCTCGATGCATGACATTAAACTACAGTTCTACCCTAAAAAAGTTTAGGATGCCCCATAAGAACTATGGGATGCATTAGATCCCTCACCATAAAGGATTTCCACTATCTATGTGAGTCTCTAACCATGAGATGCTTCAATAAATCCGTTTGTCTTGATTCCCATCCATATGGGAAATGAAGTGATTCCCATGCATTCTGCCTTGGGACCATCCCAAGGGTCATTAAACCTCTTGTACCTTCATCCCTGATCATAGTCTAGTCTTTATGACCTTAAACTAGGGGCCTACAGTCCATGTACCATGACTTTAAACTATTAAGCTTTCTCCAGGAAGTATGACCTTTAAACTATGTGCATTGTCCTCACTATATGATGTAAAACTTTGTGTTATTCGAGGTACTTACCAGAGAGGTCCTATTCGGAATTAATTATGATCCTTCATCAGACCAATGTTCCCACCTAATGTGTCTTCACCATGGTGGCATAATTTCAAGAGTGTTGGAATCCATTCGAATAACCCATCACACTCCCCCCTTCATGCTTTGCATTCCAATTATTTGGACCATCATCATCTTTCACATCTAAATAAACCTTCTAAGAGTATGGATTCTCCACTTGTGGCTCGCATACTATCTTGGGCCAACATTATAGAAGACTAATGGGAAGGATTTTGAGTCATCCCCCATGTTTTGAACATGGTCAATGGTCGACCCTCGTTTGTTATCTCCATTTCAGGCTAACGCAATAAGGATACTTTGTTTCGAACACGGTCAACAGTTATCCTTCATTGTCATGCCACCCAATAGTGTTCCAAATCTTGGGGGTGGAAATTCAAACCTTCTATTCCACTATGTTTGGATTGATTCCATTTCCCCTGGCGTTACCCCACTCATTCACAAGAGCACACTTGGAAAACGGTAATTCAACTGTTCTAAGATATTCATTCTCCAGTCATGTCTCCCTATTTCTCCCTAAAAATCCCTATCATCTATTTAGAGAGCCCCATTCTCTAGCTGGAATCCCTATTTTAGGATGATCCCAATGGTGATCAATGTCCCATTCTGATCCCTTCACACCTTCCATTTTTTAACACTCTTGTACTAGTGAATGATCTCCTATAATCTCTTATTTCTTGCAGTGATCATGGCTCACACAAGTTTAGAGATTTAGTTATCTATTTTCTCAATGTGATTAAGGTTCAATGGACCCCATTGCTTGTATTTTCCTTAGTCATTTACTTAGAATGTTGTCCGCCTCACATTGTGCCCTTATGCGCACCCACCTTCCATATATGGAATACCATTATTTGATGTTCTTCTCCACACACCATGAAACGCCTTGAGTCGAAATATTCCACTTGGTTTGTTTCCAATGTCATTAGTTGAGAGTCTCATCATCTATTCATCGAGAACCTTGAGCTAACCATTTCTCAAGAAACTCCTGAAAACCCTATCACTAGGCTCATAATCCAAGTTGAACTAGAAAGGGGTGCTCTTACGTAAGTCGCAACACCAACCATTTTTGGCGCCCTATGCATACTAGTCTTATCTACATGACTATAAATAGTAGTGCACCCCATGCTCCAAACATTGGAGTCCTCTTGCTCCAAACAATAGATGCCTTATTCTCCAAGAATGAGATTCGAATAGTCCTTTCTACATGACTCTAAACTATAGTACACCCTATATTCCAAACATAAGATGGCTCTTTATCTAAATAAGATATACCTTATGATCCAAGCATAAGATGCCAACCGTCCTATCTACATGACTATAAAATTTAGTGTACCTTATGTTCCAAACATAGGATGCCTCTTTATCCAAGCATGAGATGCCTTATGATTCAAGCATGAGATACCACCAGTCCTATATACATGACTATAAACTGTAGTGCACACTATGTTCCAAACATAGGAGTACTCTTTCTCCAAACAAGAGGTTCCTTATGCTCCAAGCATGAGATTCCAACAATCCTTTCTACATGATTCTAAACTATATTATGCCCTATTTTCCAAACATAGGATTCCTCTTTCTCCAAACAAGATATGCCTTATGTTCCAAGCATGAGATGCCAATAGTCCTATATAGATGACTATAAAATGTAGTGAACCGTAAGTTCCAAACATAGGATGCCTCTTACTCCAAACAAGAGATGCCTTATCCTCCACGCATGAGATGCCAAAAGTCCTATCTACATGACTATAAACTATAGTAGACCCTATATGCCAAACATTGGATGCCTCTTGCTCAAAAAAATAGATGCCTTATTATCCAAGAATAATATGCCTAATTCCATGATTAAAATGGAATAATTTCAAGATTATTGGAATCTGTTCAAATATACCATCACACCACCTCACGCTTCTCTTGTCCTTCATTTGGATATTCATCCACTTCCATGTCTGAAGGGACCCCCTAATGGTCCCATATCACATAACCTCACCTACCGTCCTAGGACAATGTCCCTAAAGACTTTGGATGAAACATTGATTCTGGACCTGTGTTTTGAACATGGTCAACAATCGGCTGTTATTTTTTGTCCCCATTTCAGGATAACACAGTATGGGTGCTGTGTTTCGAACACGTTCAATAGTTATCCTTCATCCCCATGCCACCCTCACCATGTTCTAAATGTCGGGCATGTGATTTACACTTTTCATCTCCCTTTTTTCGGATTGATTGCAACGCCCTTGAAATTATCCATCTTATGCACTATCGCATAGGTGAAGGCCTCAACCCACCAGTGGGTTGGGATTCCCTCATGGACTGACGTGAGGAAGATATTACGGAGAACTTACTTGCATAAGCCCCATGCACCATTGCCTCTATATAGTGGTACTCAGGAAGCTTCCATGATTAAGCCCCATCCACCATTTACCGCTTCGTAGTGGCACCTGGACTGCTTCCTTGCATAAGCCCTATGAATAATTGCCGCTCCATAGCGGCACACGGGTAGCTTCCTTACATAAGCCACATCCATCCATTGCCGCTCCATAGCGGTACACGAGCATCTTCCTTGCGAAAGCCCCATACACCATTTCTACTTCATAGGGGCACCCATGAAGCTTCATTGCGTAATCCCCATTCACCACCCTTCATGGATTCACCGTTGTGTTGTTATCATCAGGTCCTTGCTTCCTCTTGTTTCTCCCACCGAGCATGACTCACATGGGCTTATAGTAGTAAGAATTTACTATGGAATCCTACCTGGGTATCCTAGATTGTAATCCCCAAATCCATTATAAACTACCTGGTCTTTGATCTTTTCCAAGGAAAGGTATGTAGTAAGCCTCTCTGAGGTTCAAGCCCAACAACCATTGGTCCCCACCATCTTTACGTCAGTTCACCAGTCTTCCTGAACTATGTGGTATTTGATCCTTTCCAAGTATAGGTATATAAGAAGCCTCCCTGAGGTTCAATCCCACCCTCCAATGGTTTTTACCCCATTAACATTGGGTCCCACTCCTTATGAACTACGTGGACTTTGATATTTTCCAAGGTAAGGGACGTAGGAAGCCCCCCTGAGGTTCAATCCCAACACCCATTAGTCCGGACCACTTCATGCCTGTTCACCCCCATCCTCCATTAAGTTAAACTATATGCCCCTTTATTCTTAAATGACACTAAACTGTACCTTATCCAGTGGTAATCCATTATCAACCCCATCCATTGGCAATTCATAGTCATCCCCATTCAGTGGTAAGCCACTGTCAACCCCATTCAGCTGTAAGCCACTTTCAGCCCCATTGGGCATTAATCCACTGAATTCCCCCAATCATAAGTAAGCCGTTGAAGTCCCTAATTGATGGTAAGATGTCTTCAGGTGAACTACATTTAAATTGATTCCCTACCATGAGGATACGTAGGAAGCCTCTTTGAGGTTCAAGCCCATCACTCATGACTCATCCTGATCTATCTATCGATCCCAATTGTTTTGGGGAGACCATGCCCAGCCTGGAGGTTCTATTCCCTTCGGATCCCATCCATGTTTCCATTCTCACGGGCCGCCTCCCCAGGTATCCCATCGTCCCACCAAACTATGCAAGCTTTGATTCCCTACCATGAGGATACGTAGGAAGTCTCCTCAAGGCTCAATCCCAACATCACTGTCGTCCTCATGTCGGTTCCATCTCATTCTCCCTCCACTTCATTCAACTCTCCATCATCCATCCCAATTCATACCCAGGCCACCACTTCTTAGTGGGTTCATTCCATCCACCTCGTAACTCCTCCTAGTAGCACCAGTGCCCCAATCCACGCGCAAGCCTCATCAAGTCTCTGGGTTGTTTTCCTTTGTGTACACCCTGATTCATCACCCCTTCGAACTACGTGCATTTTGATCCCTATCCTCTATATAAGGTATGTAGGAAACATCCATGAGGTTCAATCCCATCCCATGTTAATCCTTGGTGTTTCCCCACTCTGGGGTGCACACTCCCTGACCCACCGTCAGCATTGTCCAGATCAACCTTCACAGTGTGACATCTTCCCTTTATGGTGAAAACCATCCTGTGT
The DNA here is from genome assembly GCA_963277665.1 of Viscum album. NCBI lineage: Eukaryota > Viridiplantae > Streptophyta > Magnoliopsida > Santalales > Viscaceae > Viscum > Viscum album. The sequence goes on from OY728148.1 coordinate 2,134,939,461, forward strand.
CTTCTCTGATTGAGTGTTCAAATCCATCCACCTGGTAAACACTCCTGGCACTCCCTCCTAGGGATATTCCAATCTGATCTGTCTCTATGGGACATTCTGATTGCACTCATTCCATCTCTACAAGACGTTAAACTTTTGCCCAACCTCGTGTTAAACATGAGATGCCTGAGGAAAACCTTGGAAGAAATGCCTTTTGTGTAACTGTCCCTCCTAGAAGTTAACTCATGTCAGACCCTGTGCTAAACATGGGAAGAAGAGGAAAACCTCAGAGACATGCCTTCGGCACAAGATACCTTGCGACCGATGTGGGATGACTCAGGTTTTAAACCCTTGAGATTCCCATTTATGTGGAAGAATATAGATTCCCCCATATCCACACATCCAAAAATGCCCTAACATTCCTAATGTTTTCATCTACTTCATTCGAAGGTTTCTACCAGTCAAGACTCCATGTAATGTCTTGATGGATGTAGTGTAATTAAATGACATCCAAAAATTTATGGCACTGGGAATGAGAGTCACGAATCATGACTTAATCATTAAGGGTTACCCAGAAAGGGAAACGATTTCTAAGGAGGAATCCTCGGAAGGAAGAACCGACATCCCATCACCCAGTTTTGATCAAGGAGAAAACGTCCCTGAGTAAGGAATGGATGCCTCCCACCTTTGGAAAGTGGGAATGTGGGGAAAGAGCTGCTCGTCCTCCATAGATAGATGTGTGTGCACCGACAAAAGCATCGAAAACAGTATGCTTGCAAAATAATTTGCATGTAGGATATATACTATCATTCATTTTTCTTGATAGAGACATATTTATTGCATGTGATATATTCTTTCCTATTTCAAATGTGATATAAGATACCTGTTATATGTGGGAAATGAATTGAATAAACTATCATGTCATGTTAAAACATTTCTAAGCCTTATTTAGAGAGGCTATGAGTTAGTGGTTCTCTGTTGTAGTCATATATGGTGGTTGACATTATTACAACTAGTGTTCTAAGGAGTGTGTTTGTCTTATAGAGAAAATTAACCCTCATAATCTTTTATTTGAGCTTCAAGTGGTTGGAAATTATCATTCTCTTGACATGGCCGAATTAGTGCTTCCTGTAGTTCCTGGAGATATGTTGGATTTTTTAGCTTCTCAAAAGCTTACTAAGGGTCATGAGATCTATAGAGAGTGAGATTTTTTTCTATATTCCATTGATATATAAGATGAACAGAGAGTTCCACTTACAACATCTATCTAAGTTCACTAGGAAGAGAGGCCCCCAAGAAGATGAGTTCTTTATTGAGCTTATCAAGATGATCTTTAAACATCATTAGACACCCGTAGATAAGACGATGATTCTTACTGCTTATATGCTTCAAATACCAGCCAATAATTTTTGGGACATTCTGGAGTAGGTAGGGAATTAGTAGTAGTTATTTTGGAATTACTTGAAGATGAATTTTTGATCCATTTCGTCCCTAAGAAATTGAGGGATGAGAAGTCTTAGGAGTTCATACACCTGATGGAAGAGGGATTATCATTTTTAAACTACATTGAATGTTTCACTAACCTCCAATGATTTTTTCCAACTTTTGTAGTAGATTAGTTCTCCAGGGTGAGACATTTTCATGATGTTTTTCTCTAGGAGATCAGGTCATTGGTGAATGTGTTCTATCTGGGCATTTTTTCAGATGTGATAAATCATGAACACATTATGATGGGAAATATCAGAGAGGACTCAGGTAGATACTAGGATATTTCATTAGAGGAAAATGTAATCTATTATTCTAGTGTAAATAAGAATCACTATGAATGATTTTTTTTCATGCAATTATCAGTTATATAATTCAATGAAGTGGGAATATATTGTCATGATTATGTCCATTTTCAGTGCTATTTGTGTAGAAAGAAGGGCCACAAACAACCTCATTGTCCATACTCCTATTTAGAGTTTCATTCTTGTAAAATAATGGACAATGTAAAGAGGTTTCATTGGTTTATACAATATAAAACTAGTGACAGGAGAACATGACTACTACTAGAATCTGTGAAGAACTCAGCTACTCCTCAACAGACAGGTAACGGGAGTTCCATAAGATGTTATGGTTGAGGCCGGGTACATGGGACCCCCATGAAACAATGATATTATTAGGAAGATGTTATAAATCAGGGGAGTTAAGCTCTATCTCTAAGTATAGGGGATGGTCAATTTAATGCTATGCCGAAAACTCTAACTATTGTGGATACAAGTCCATATACAGTTAGAGGTATGATTCTTGTGTCATCTTCCCTTACTAATGTTATATTTGATACTGGATAACCACCTAAATTTTTTATTTTCTCTTATTGTAAATGGTTTGGGCATGGATGTGGAAATCTTGTATGGTGTTTTGACCATCAAAACACCACAGGTAGTGTGATATGAGTATATAAAATGTTTCAAGGTGTGTTCTCTAGAGATTGGTGGTTGTCATTTCTTTTGGAAACAATTCAAGATGGAAATGACAGGATTGAGTTTGATGGTTGATATTGATTTTTTAGTTCGGTAGTAGTATCATATTGACTATTACCAAAGAAGAGTTACCTTTTAAACTCCAAAATGTGGTAGCTATTTTTCAACACAGTGAGTGGGATCATTAGGCTGGTCATGCATGACCAATTCAATGCAGGTTGGATTGTCTCATATCTTAAATAGTTATCCCTAAAATAGTTGATGGTGGAATTGAGAAGGATTATTTTCCTCTAATGGTAGACTTATTTAGAGATTTTTTCCTAATGATTTATTCGGCTTACCACCCAAGTGAGAGATCAATTTTACAATTTAGTTAGTCTATATAACAGATCTAGTTTCTATTATACATTATAGAATATAAACAATTGAGCTTCAGGATTTTAATGTTTAATTGGATGACATGGAATATAAAGGTTCCATACGACCTAGTATATATCCTTGGGGGTTCTCCAGTCCTTTTTTCAAAGAAACCCAATGGGTCTTTTTTCTTTTGTGTGGATTATCAAATACTGAAACAAATGATTTTCAATAACCTGTATCCTCTTCAATGCCTAAAAAATCTCTTCAAATAGTTGATAGGTGATCATATCTTCTCCAAGATTTATTTCAGATCAAGATACTATCAGTTGGGGTTTTGACCATCTGAGAAACCTTATATTTCTTTTAGCAGTATATATGGATTATATAAGTTCATTGTAATGTAATTGTGTTTGACTATATCACTGGAAGAATTCATGGAATTGAGGAATATTATCATTCATACTTTTCCTGACCGGGTTGTTGTGGTTTTTTCGATGAAATCTTAGTGTAATCCTAGTCAGTATATGTGAAAGACCAATATATTGAAATCATCCTTAGTACATTGAGAGAGAATCAACTTTATTTTAAAATAACCAAATGTAGTTTCTGTGTTGATAAATTGAACTTCTTGGTTCATTTAATATTAGAGACCAAAGTTTCTTTTTACCTAGATAATTTTCCCCCCTAGATTCTTGGTAGCTTCCCAAGAATGTATTCGATATTCAGAGCATTCTTGGTTTACATAGTTTTTATCGACTCTTTATCCAAGACTTCTCCCATCAAGCAACACCAATATTAGGGCTGGCCAAGAAGGGAGTGAATTTTATTTGGTCTAATGCATGAGAGAGAGCTTTTATGGAGCTAAAAGGTTGGCTGGCCTCAGCACATACCCTCACTGTATCTGTTTAGGGGAAAGTATATACTGTGTACTACGACATATCTGAAGTTGGAATCCATGTAGTTATGATATAAGAGGATCATGTGGTGGCTTATGGATCTAAATATTTTAGACCACATAAGAGGAATTACCCTACTCATAATTTGGAGTTGGCAGTAGTGGTACATTCCTTGAGATTCTAAAGGAATTATCTCATGGGTGAATGATTTGTGGTGTACAAGGACCATAAGAGAATTAGATGCATCTTTTCTCAATGGGACTTGAACCTTCAAAAGAGGAGGTTGGTTGAGTGTCTATAGTATTTTGACTTCAATTTAGCTTATACACCATTCAAGGGAAACATTATTGTCGATTCATTAAGCCAATAGACATAGAAAAAAGTAATTATGGGAGTCTTGTGATGAATGCAAGGTAATATCTCTCTTTACAGACATGGATCTAGATGTGCAAGAGTCTTATGGACGAGTAACTCTAACCTCGACATCTATTATACCCATACTTTTGAACAGATCAGGACTGATCTTTTATCTGATATGGTGGGCCTAGTTTTGAGGGACAACTTATATGGTAGGGAGATTTCATTAGGATGGCCTCTTAGAAGTGGAAATTAAATTATTTTTTATAGATGAGTATTAGTTCCTACAATATTGAACCATGACCTTGTGAGAGAATTTAATGCTTATAGATGATCGATACATCCTAGTTAGAAAAATATGTTTCATGATATATGTATAAAATAATGGTTTTTAGGAATGAATAAGGAAGTAACAGGCTTTGTGGCTAGATGTTTCACTTCTAATAGGTGAATGTTGACCATCCAAGGCCATCTAGATTTTTGGACCCTTTTACCATTCATGAGTGGAAAAGGTTTAATTCACAATGAATTTTGTTATAGAATTAATTCGAAAAACCCACAATAATTTTGATATATGGGTGATTTTGGATCGACTGACAAACATATCTCACTTATTTCTTATTCGGGACACCTTCTCCATTGATGATATGAGTAGTCTTGACATGTGAATGGAAGTTAAATTACATGGTGTTATGAGGAGTATTGTTTTATAGAGAGAGTATCATTTCACATCGTGTTTTTGGAAGTTTCTTCAGATATCTTTGGGATTACAGGTTATTTTTAATATTTCCTATCATCCTCACACTAATGGTCAATCTGAGAGGAATATTCCTATTCTTGAGAATATGTTACGATTTGATGTTTTGGATTTTTGAGGTTTTTTGGAGCAACATATTGAACTCATGGAGTTTTTATATAATAAAAGATTTTAGGAATCGATCCAAATGGAACCTTTCAAGGAATTGTATGGAAATTTGTTCTGTTCACCTATTTGTTGATTGCAGGTAGGTGAGTCAACTCTTGTGGGGTGTACTCTCTTGTAGGACACATCTGAGCAGGTTTAGTTGACCAGGAAGTGGATGGTGACCACACAGAGTAGGAAGAAATTCTATGTTGACCTTTGGTGAGGACCTCTGGAGTTCCAGGTTTGTCATCTCCATTTTCCTTTGGGTGTATCCTAGGTCGGGTTAATGGCGTATCATGAAATAGATAAATCTAACACCCATGTTTTTTTGGCTATTTGAGATAGTGGATAGGTTTGGTCAAGTGGTGTACAAATTATCCCAATCAAAATGCTTTAATACCAAGAATGACATGTTTCATGTGTCATAGCTTACAGATATTATCTTGGAACTTATCATGTGGTAGACATAGTATACATCGAGCTTTGTGATGACACATACTCTGATGAGAATCAGATACTGGTTATGGATCATAGTGAGAGATATCTTCATGGTAGGACCATACCATTGGTTTGAGTGCAGTGATATCATGGGAATGTTCAGGAGGTAACTTGTGAGAGGGAGTCTGATATGCAATCAAAGTGTCTATACTTGTTCACTAAGTCCCAACAGTGATTCATGGATTATCTTTAGGATCAGTTTTTGTATGGTGGGGAAGTTGTAAGACCAGGTATTTTTCAAAGAACTTCCCTCTTTGAATTTTTTATTAAACTTAATTATATTGAGTTTGGCCTCATATTTGATCCTTTTCGGTCATATCCTATTCGTAGATGGAGATCACTTTTTTGGGAAAATGATGTAATGTCTAAGGATATATGTTTTTTTTGAGATAATGGAGTTCGGGTATAAATTGGTCAAATTTTACCAGGGGTTCATGGTATGTTGAGAATCCTAAAAAAAGGATTAGGTTTATAATGGGAAAAGGGATGTAAACTATCTACAAGACATTTACACACCATGTAAATGGGTTACATGACATTATAATTCATCAGACTCATGTCATGAATTAATTCATGACATGAATTGGTTACACATCATGATCCAATTACATGTCATGTAATGTTCATGTTAATCAAATATTTAGTGAATGATATGGTTTTTTAGAATATACCTCTAAAAATAATTACACTAAGTGAAACTATATTACAAATTGTGTAATTTACCATGAAGGTTTTTAAAAGGGTGCCCAATGATTGAGTTTTCATTCATATCACATGAAAATTTACTCATCTTAAACTATTTCTCTTATCCTAGAAATTTTGGATGCCTTCCCTCCCTTCTGAACATCCTGATCATGCATATGATCCCTAGATAGTGGTTTTGGTTGGTTTCTTCCTTCGATACATTTTGTTCTCCAACTATGTGGTGTAATTCTCTTGACCATGTGAGTTTTTGGTTTTAATCTTGATTATTTTTGTTCTATATCCTTGTATGATCATATTCACCTTCTTCCTCATGGGCGTTTTCCATTAGAAGCATTTATTTCTTCACTAGTTAAAGGTAGGGGGTATAAAACTTATCCCCATGGTTTGATAATTATCAAGTATGTAAAATGTTGCAATTTCACCAACATATTGTGTACCTGAATTTATTAAATGATGAATTAGATTATTTATTGGAGTGACTTTGGATTAAAATTGTTATTGACATGTATTTTGGATACCATTCGGGTGAGTGAACCTTAGATTAAATTAAATATTAATGGATTAAAGTCTGTTTATAATGGAATGTGATTTGGGTGTTTGCTTGATATATATTCACCTTGGGTGGGATTATTTATTGAGATAACAGCATTACATTTTTTATTACCAAATGTTAGATGAAATGTCTAATTGAATGATAAATAGAAATTTTCATAATTAACCATTTAGACTTATGATATTATATTCGATATCCTTGTTGCTATTAAATGTGTTGTGATTTATTTACTATAATTATTATATATGGAATGATGGGCCAGTTTACATGATAAAATGATTATATACTATAATATACCATGAGACATGCTAAAATTCTTATATAGTGGACTATTCCCAGAGGCACATGCTAAAATTATTATATACGTGATGTTTCCCTGATACACCTGTTGAAATGATTATATAACAAGCATGGCCTCGATACATGATAAAATGCTTATTTACTAGTATCAACCCTAATAAAATACTAAATTTATTATATATTGGGGTTTGACACAAATTTTTGTGAAATATTCCTTGGTTATAAGGTTATGGTTGACATGGTTATGAGACATGTTCTCAGACATTCCAACATAGTTTCGAAGAAGGTTAATGTGGTATTAATTTAATTATTTAATTAATTAATACACTTATTTATTTAATTATTACATAAACTTATTATCATAGTGGTTAATTTTAAAAAAAGTGGTCTCAACCTATTGAGTTATAATCAAACCCTATTTGAGATATTGATTGTTACCTAAGTATATTACTTGGATGTAGGATTGGTGAAGGGTAAATGACCTTGTTTTTGATTTTTTTTGCTCGATGGGTTGGAGTGTGGAGGTGGGACTAACAAGGGGTTCATGACTGGGGTCTTTTGATTATTTATTAAATTGATATATACTTTTAATTGTATGTGTGATATCATGAAATTAGTTATATCCTAGAATGTCATTACATCATTCCTTTATTAAGTATTGGATTATTTAGTTGTCTTTTATTATTGTTTTTCTCCACTATGTTATATTATTTCCATTATTTTGGCACTCTAATAATGATTTATTATTTATATTGATTATTATGTTGTATTTTAACTCTTTAACTGAGGGGTATAGTCCCACACTATACTTATCAAATCCTCACTTCTTGTCAACAACCTATGGAGTATGGGGAGGTATGATGCTGGTCTCATAATAAACCCATTTCATCCATGTGAGAGTGTGCCAGATTGGAGGATTCCACATCCTTGGGAAAAACATCAATGTGTTCTTTATATTAAATGATTGGCTTGATGAATAAGTAGACTATGGTTTGGTCAAGCTATATGATTTCCTAGTTTGTGTGAAATATTACTTTGCCGCACCGAAAAGTGATGATGATGTCTCTGGTGAATGGAATAAGGTTCCTAGACAAGTATCAAATATGTTTGATGAACATACGACTCATAAGATTATAATTCATGGTCACAAAATTATCCATACCAGGCTAAGAAAATGAAAAACTATAGTTGTCACCACACCTCCTCTAGCTACTCGGTCAATGTCACAACCTTCCTTGTCTTGGAAGAATCAGTATAGATAGTGTCAATGCTATCAATACGCATCATCAGTTCCAAAACAATTCTACACTCTCTGGGATTTGGTACCCACTAAAAGATGATAGGGACATAAGATCCACCCATTGATCTAATATTCCACTGAGAATGAATAAGGTTTTTCCTTAGTTAATGATTTATGCTATTGGACTGCTCCATAGAGCCCATAAGTGAAACACATCACTAAAACGTTTAAAGAACCTCCGAATGATTCCATTGAGGGAGGGGGTAGATTTCATGTTTTCATGAAATATTCTTAGGATGGTACCTCAAAATGTATGGTCTATTCATCTGAAACATGGAAACATACATTACTTAGTGATTAGAAAGCTCAAACATCATAGGCTACAAGATCGGGTACACCACTATAGCAAACCTAGTTGGATGATAATGAAACCCTACCACAATAGCCCAATAATCAGTCATAGATGGCCATGGATAAATCAAAAACTATTTACACTTATTATAATACATGTAACCAATATAAAAACATTAAAATCACCAATTAGGACCAAACACCTCAACCAATAACACATACTTCCATTCCTAATAAAGAGAAACCTCTAGTGTACAAGAATATACCCCTTGATAAAAATTATGATTTTCTAAATAACATTTCTAGTATAGAAGAACGACTCTAGATCTTTGATGCACTATTATTTTCAAACGAGACATGTGAATCCATATTTGAGGACCTCAAGAGACCTCACTAGTTTGAGACTGAGGATTCTAGTTTTGAGGTATATCACATAGAGGAAGTTGAACAAGAAGAGTGCAAAGAAATTATCCCCTTCATTGAGGAAGATGAGGTTTCCACTAATCAGGGGGATATATGACCACTCTATGTTTCTATTAACTTTAATTTCATAGAAATATACCACTGCATAGTTGTCACTAGATCCATGATTAATCTTATCCCAACCTAGAGAATCCACAAGGGTTGGATCACTGAGGTGGATTTAACTCCATCCAACCTAACAATCCGTGAGTATTCCAAAAGTTATAAGATTCCATGAGAGATGATTTAGGTGGAGAATCATCTTGGCGACTTTGTAAAAAACATTGTGTTCATGTTTATCACATAATACATTACCTAAAATTCCCTTCTTGGAAGTCCCTTTATCAATCGATATGAATTGGTCTCCTATTCATATAATTAATGTGTTAGATACTCTCTCAATGGTTTAGTAGATTTACTCCATTAAGATTCTTCACACTTTAATTTCAATGACTCACACTACATTATTGATGGATAGTAAAAATAAAGTGGAATCAAATCTATGCTAATAACTTTTAGTGCATCAATTCCCCCAATGACCTGAGATTCATATGAGAAGATAATTTAGATGGTTTGAAAGACATCTTTGTATTGCCTATCCACTAGTTGGAAACAAAGACCCTAGATCTTAGGAACCATTTATTTTTACACAAGAGTAATTAATACTCACTAATTGCCACATATTTTTATATGATATTGGCACCATTTAATGTAAAGAGACCTAATCTCATCACTTAACAAAAGTCACATACCTTGGTTACCAACCCATTCTATATTCACATATTTTTGACAATAAGGATGATTTAATAGAAGTCAACATGTCATAATTATTTCAACATCAAGGGTTCTCCCCTCTTCAAAAAACCACAAATGATTAGGGGGATGGAATTTTTACTCATGGTGTCTATATGTGAAGAATAATTCCCTAAGGATCCTTCCCCATAAAAAAAGATGATAGAACTTCTTTATGACCTATATCTCATGGAGAGTCATATTTCTCATTTAATCCTCACATTTCTAATGATGACGAGGATATGAATGAAACACATCCTTCCTTTTAGGAAGGTATCTCCACCAATTTAAATGACGTGACTCACGCGAATCTTGGTACTAAGGATGATCCGAGGATGAAATTAATAAGTAAAGTTAGGTCCTTATTGGAAACTCATCAATACTTGTTTTGATCCCTCAGTTTCATTCCACCATTTTTTCCTTCCCATTATCCACCATGTGTTTAAACCGAACACAAAATGATGCATTCTTATCATCAACACATGGTTGAAGACGAAGATGACTAGGTCATCGAGGAATCCTTTATCAAATAAGTACAATACCCCAATTTATGGGACACCATTTTTCCAGTCATGAAGAAGAAAGTATTGATTAAATATGAATTGAAATCGAGGATATCAATCACTATTACCCAAGGGATAATTTCCCAATCATTTTGACATAACTCCTAATTGATGACACTAACAGTTTCTAGGATATTCCCTTTAAGGATGTGTATTATAGATACAATCAAATCGAGATCTCCCAAAAATTGAAACTAATAACCAAATTAAGGGTTCATCATAGAATATCTTTTTACCATGTGATGTAATTTTTTTGAATAATTTTAAGACCACTTATCAGTGTTACATGCACCACATATTGAACCCACTCCTTGGGGAACTGTTGGAGTGATATGTGGATGAATTGGATATAAAATACTTCCAATTACAAGACCATCTCAATGGTCTTGAGAAAGTGTTCCCACCACTTGATGATGAACCCTCTACTATGTGCATTCAATGTTATCTCTAGTATATTACTTTTCTTTGTTTTTAGTTATAGAGGAAAAAAAATTGGCCTATGAAAGATCATGTCCATCATCTAAATACCTCCTCATCATAATATATGGGACTTGAGGGGCCACTAAGGACATATATCCTACATACAATATTTTTTCTCCAACCTAGTGGGAAAATGTTATCCCATTTCAAGGATCGTGAAGATAGGCAATTCCTATTTTTGGGATAAGGAATGCCAAGATATATATTAGGATATTATGAACTATCTTTTGTATCCTATATTATTGATACCACCTATCCTTGGAAACCATTATTCCTTTACGTTTCCACCTTGGAATGATACCTCAACATCATCATGGCTCAAATACAATTAGTCAAAGAGAACAATTTTTACTATCTTAGTCGTATGCTTCCTAAAAGTGATACAAGATATTCTCTAATTTTGAAGAGTTTCCACTCCATGATATACATGTTACATTGATTCAATAACTAAATAAAGAATCATGAAATATAATTAGTGTTAATTTCAATAAACGAAATTATTTTCTCAACTTCCCCCTGAAGACTGGATGGTTGGAACAATGGTTTGTGATCTACATTAGTTTAACATAAGGTTCATTCCCCATAAATCAATCAAGGGTCAAGAACTTGAGGAATTCATGCCCACACATTTAGAATATTAGGATCTACCCATGGAATTAGGAAACCCACATGAATCCATTCTGTCTATCAATTAAGATACTAAATATTGGTAGATGAACATTGATGGTGTATGCTAGAGCCCAACTGAGAGAATACTCAATGACCCTAAACTCAATAGGATTGGGCCTGATATTCTCTTCATTGATTCTATGCCTTCAAAAATTCCATACTCAATCCTTTTATAACAAGGGTGAATCAATAATTAATATGAGAACTAGGCCCTAATCATAATACTCAAATTTATCTCTAGATCAGAGTTCCATGACTACATGAAAATGGGGACTCACATCTGATAATAAAATATATCAACAATGACTAAGTTTTTTGAAAATAGGAGTTTGTACCATTTCTAGAGTGCGCAAATGAGTTGATGGGCCAATTACCTTACATACTAGTGGAGAATCACATTACTCAATCCCAAAATGAATTATGAATATTACTTGGAAAGATTTGTCACATCGTTTATAGATCCCAAATAGGTTTACATGATCATTCAATAAGAACATCATAGATACACTTCCCCCATTATTTTTAATGAAGATGATTGAGATACGAACCAAATTTTCAATAACACCTCCTTGAGAGAACCTCCAAATTTAAATATGGTAGAGGAACCAACCAAATAATAAGCTTATCTTATTGAGTACCTCCATCACGAGGCTCTACCAACAATTTTGGTTGAGTTTGAGAAAATCCATAAATGTGTAGTGAATTTTACCCTCTAGGATGACGACAACATAGCACTGGTCCTCTATTATAATTATATTGATGGAATCCTATTTCATTGCATCCATGAGAGGAATATCTATTATGATATTTAGTAAGTCCTTTTAGGGTTATGATATACCCATAAAATAGGGTTGAAACATTAATATTTGATCCAAATATTGGGGTGCTTTTGGCCTACCATGGTATGTGACTGCATAGAATTTTCAAAGAAGGGTCCTAGATATAAAATCCATGCCTTATTCATGAATCAACCATCCGAGAAACACAAAGGAACAATGTACTCATAGTCATTTTTTTTGTATGGTTACATGATGTTTGGTTACCTTATCCCCAAAAAATAGCTTGATAATTCCAGTTCATCTTGACCATAACAGACTTTGTATCCAGGTGGGTAGAAGCTATCAATTGTAACCCCTATTTTTATTACATATTAATTCATGATTTATTACCTAAATTTTCACTTAATAAAACTGAGAATATTGATATACATACAATATTTGGGTTATTAGGTACATAATCTAAAATCATAAAATAAGGATATAATTACATTATTGAAATATTCCTTAAGATGATCTTGAAATCCTTCATTCCTATAAAAATGTATGGGATAAACTAGGAACATATGTAAGAAAAGGGTGATATATAAATCCAATTAAGTGAATAAACAAAGCATGGAGTTGGGTAAATCAACAAATGTGAGACAATTGTCATAAGAATTTAAAATAAGAGGTGGGAATAACAATCATTAACAATAAGGCACGATATAACAATATAACATAAAGGAAACATGGGAATGTGGAAATAACTTAAAACATATAATGATAAGCATAATTCATGGTTAAATAGAAATAAATCATAACATAGTGTGCTTAAGATAACATCAAGTTCACCTTACATGGAATCTCATGTGATAAAAACATTACCAAATGAAATGAAGTGATATCTTGGTGAACCCATAATAACCATATCATGTACATGAATTAGGATGCCACATAGATCTTACGAAATAAGAATGTTTTTCATCAATACTAACCCCATCATTGGGGAGTTTGAATTAAATAAATGGATGTCCCAAATAAAATATGTATAGTTACATATAGTTGAATACCCTTTAGTGGAAATGGATACATGAATTCACTTCACAATCATTTGTCATGAAAAAATGTAGTGAAATATTGGAAGCATAACGAAAGTAATTAAAAATTAATAAAGTGGTTCAATGAGAGAGAAATGGATATATAATAATTATTCAATCAAAAGAAATATATGAGGGATGTGAAAAAAATATCCCATTATTACTAATTTTAAATCAAAAGGCATAAAATGAATATGGTGATTGAATAATGAGGAGAAGGAGAGGATCCCAAAATAAATTTCGGTATAGTAATGACCTAGGTAAAGGTTGCAATGAGAGGTAATGAATGATATATCATTAAAATAATATCAATTGGAAAGTAAATGTACATTTATAAAGTCATTAATAAAATAACCAATTGATATTAAAAAGTCCAAATACAAAGAATGTTCTTGAATGGAAATAAGAGAGAGAGAGAGAGAGAGAGAGGTACCTTACATTAAGAGGGTGTTTCCAAATGTTTAGGAGGAGTTTATTGAAATATTGGGGGAACCATGAGAGGGATCCATAGAGGGAAGTGTGGATTAATTATATTATCCAAGGGTTTTAGGTGATAATAAATGTGATATTGTGTGATTTTATATAGTAAATGAGAGGGCAATTATTTATTATTTCATAAACTTGGAGTTTCAACTCTATAAAATAATGCAATAAAAACAAAAAACATTAATATGCATTTTTCCTATTGTTTTCAACAAAGAGTAGTGGATTTAATTATATTACAAGTACAAGAACTGAAATCATTAAAATATTACCTTTGGGGATGTGGAAGTGAGTCATGTTCACAATGAATTTATTTTAAAAACATAATGTATAGTATATGTTTTGGAGGATTCATAAATGATTTTAAAAAATAATAAAAAACATCAAAAACACATTATTTTAAATGTAAAATACAAATTTTGTTGTTGATAACTTTTATTTCATATATTACATCACTATTGGGTCATTATGATGTCATAATGTTTAACATATTTTTATACCAAATTAAAATTTTACCTGAAACATATACTCTCTAATAAAATTATTAAAAATTCAAAATTATATAATATTAATATAATTAATCAAAAAATAATATTTATTAAATCCAAATAAATGTCTAAATATTAAAATTTATATTTTTAATTCAAAATCCATGATTATAGAAAATATACTAGTTTTTTTGACAAAAAGAGTTTTCTGAAAGGTTTGAAATTTATTTTTGACATCATAAAATTATATTAGAGACTAAAATTAATAGATATTATTATTACTGATAATTTATCAAAAATTCATTAATTTTGAAAATTCACGAATTCTTTAAAAGTAGTGTCTTAATTGAAATTTCATATTACACAAAAATAATTAAATAATTCCGAAGAGATGCTAGTATGATCCACAAAAATGTTATTAAAAAAAATAATGTAGCAAGAGAGACATTACAAAGAGGAATTACACATATGTGTTTGAAAATAAAAATGTGAATCCACTTTAACCAAAGATGAAAAAATAATTCAGGTGTACAAAGGACCATCATGAGCTGGACTCCATAATTTACCTCTTAGAGAGATCCTCAACAACCTGATTTGCATCATTGTAAACATGTGTCACCTCCAAAAAAATATAATCCACAAGAAAAAGGAAATCAATCCAGGATTTCAATTATCTCCATAGGAAAGTCCTAGAATTAGATTTAAGAATATCCCCGGGCACACTTATGTTAGACTCCAGCTATAGAGATTGCGAAGAATATTGGACAACATACCTAAATACCCTAATAATATCCCACAATTCAGCTTAAATTGAATGTCCATTCCCAATGAAGTGATGAAAATAACCCTTAAAGAAAACTTGATTTATGTGGAAGACACCACTATAACCTGAGGGTCTGAATACACCTAAAGCCTCCCCATCACAATTAAAATTCATCCATTCTATGTTTGTGGGTATCTATCTAATATATTTGGCCACCGGTGGCCGATACCGATTCCCATTCATATCCTAATAAGGTGATATTTGAATGATTTAATGAACAATATTGTTATATGATAACTTCACTATGAGAAGGTGTAAATCCCAATATCCTTGGAAATACGTTGTTCATGATTGAAATATATCTTTTAGAGTTTTAATGGCCCTTTCAGAATGTCCATCCATCTGAGGTTGATAATAAATGCTAATGCTCAGTTACGTAGTCAATTTTTTTTGAAGGTTTATCCAATTTATTGAGGTAATCCTTGAAAATTAATCAGATATAATAGAGAGTGCAACTCCATGTAGTCTTACCAATTATATTATGTATATCATGGGATGTTTTCCAAGAGGGAAGTATTTCATGATGGAAATGAAATACACTAATTTGGTAAGGTGATCGACTACCATCCAGATAGTGTTATTATATGTACGTGTCATGTGGAGTACTGTAACAAAATATATGGTTATCTTTTCCTATTTACATACTAGTTTGGAAAATATTTCACCATGCCCTAATAATTTTTTTATTCAGTCTTGACTTATTTTCATACTAAGAATCGGGATAAAAAACTCTAAAATATCTCTCTGGAGATGATCTTGAAAAAATGATTATAATCTCTATACATCTTAGTGATTCCCAAGTGAATTTAGAAGGATGATCTATGTACATCATCCAGAATTTACCTCTTAATTACCATATTTTATGGGACACAAATCCATGTTCCAAAATTCCTAACTCCTTTCTCAGTATTGTTGAATGAAAAAATATTGGCTACTTTCTTCTATATCAACTTATGATCTTTCAGAGAATAATTATTCCTCTTGACAATAGATTGTTGAGAAGTTACTCGAGGATGGTATGATGATGATCCTTTTATTACTCCAATATCTATTATTTTCATGTCTTGGAAGACTGCATCCCTTCCAATCCTCATCATGGATAGAGTTTTGGTATCTCTTCCACCTAGAGAATCTTCCACATTGTTTTCATTTCTAGGATGTTTATATATCGAGCAATTATAATTGTTGATTAGATCTAACTACATTAATTAGAATATATTAATCTCCTTTAATTCTAAAATAATCTTGTGGAATTTATAGTCTATATATAACACACTTTTCACCATAGAGGTAATGAAAATAAATATTTAACACAAAGATCAATACACCATATTCTAGATCATGATTTGTGTAGTTCTACTCATGTATCTTTTGATGGCAGGAGGCATATACTATAACATTTTAATTTTTTCATGAGTACACAACCCAAGGCCATTTTAGATTAATCACAATATATAACAAATCTTTCCCCACTGGTGGGTAATTTGGTCATAGGAATAGGGATTATAATCTTCTTCACCTATTTAGAACATTCCTCATTTTCATCATTCTATAATAATTTGACTAATTTCTTAGTTAGCTTCGTTAGAGGTATTGAAAATCAATAGATGTTTCTAAAAAAATAAAAATTTGTATATAGCTAATATAAGGAAACTATATAATTTCATCATAGAGGTTGTTCTTGTACACCCTTAAATTATCTCCATTTTTTAGGGATCCACAGAAAACCATTTACTGATGATGACAAGCCTTAGTAAAGTAACTTTCTCCAAACAGATCTTAGATTTATTATACTTTACATAAATACTTTCTTTCTACAAGGTCCTCAATAAATTATTCAAATTCTTCTCATGTTCCTCCATTATTTTTGAGTAGATAATAATATCATCAATAAATTCTAACACACATTTGTCAAATTAATCTTTAAATAATTTATTTATAAATTTAATGAATATTCCTAGAGTATTCGTAAGTTAGAATAGAATCACTATGAACTAATAGTGCCTCTACCTTGAATGAAAGGAAGCCTTGGGGATATCCTCCTTTTTCACCATTACATGATAATATCTCATCTGAAGATTTATGTAAGAGAAATACTAGACTCCACATAGCTGGTTGAAAAAATCATCAATTGATGGAAGATGGTACATGTTATTAATTATGAAATTTTGAGCTTGTGATAATTAATTCATAGGCTCATTAACCTATAATTATTCTTTATGAAGAAGATTTGTGCACCCCACAGTGAGAAACTCGTTCATATAAACTATTTATCCATATTTTCTTATAGTTGTTTATTTAGTTCCCACGTTTCAAGAATATCCATTCTATTTAGAGTCTATGATATTGTAAAATCTCCAAGTTTAAGATCAATTAGAAATTAAAACTAACTTTTAGGAGGAAGACCCAAAATTACTTAAGGAAACACATAAGTGTAATCCCTCATAATGGGAATTTCTTCAAGGTTGATATTTTATTTAGCCTCAATCATTTAAGAAAGATATTCTTTCTCACAGTGAAATAATACCCATCCTTGTGATGACGGAACCAAATAAGATTCACCCCCCTTGAACTTTTATAGAATCATATGGTGATTTACAATACAAAGGGTGACTTCCTCCTCTAGGAAATTTATTAAAAAATTAAAAACCATTTCATAAAAAGGAAAACATCAAATTACACTAAAAAGAGATTGTTATTATTTTCAATAATAACATTCTAAAAAACATCAAATTGTGTTACAATAATCATGTACGTTTTTTCCAGATGATGTCAAATAATTTTGGGTGGTGAACCTATGTTCATAGAGAATATAGATGATATTATAATCTGGAATAAATTGAAATACAACAAGACATTCACAAATATAGAGCAGAGGCTACATGTAATTCAGTAATTATGATCCATATCAGCATAGTGATTTTATTTTTACCTTTTTCATAGATATTGTTAGTGCTCATAATGGTTTTTAGCCCTTGGAATAAAGAATTTCCTTGTATAATTCCCAACTTCTCTAAATTTATGAAATAGAACTGTATATGGTACCTTAGATAGAAACTTAATTATCTATATCACATTGTTTATATTTCCATTGAAATTGGATACTTTATATTCTTCTTTTTCATGCATAATACATATCCTAGTTCCTTTTTGACATTTCCTATGATGCCTCTTTCCATATTTTTTTCCCACAAAAAATGAAATTAAATCTTCTTTCCCCTATCACTTTTATATATGAACTTCCATGAGACACCTTCCTCATTTTACTGATATGCTTAGTATTTAAAATATGTTCTAGTTTTTAATCATTATTAAAGTTATATAGTTTGGAATAATCACAATAAGTCTTAATTTAGCTCCCATTATGTTATGCATCTCGTTTAGATAGTCATCACATGACCCTCAAATTTGTTGTTTACTCAGTTTTTGCTATTTATAGCCATTCACTAGAACAACTAGACAATTAGGGATGATTATTTTTAGACTATTAAACTCATAAAAGAAAACAATTTAAATTAAATGGATAAATCAAGAATGAAATATGTTCTATAACCTATGAATTTCTATGTTGTAATACAAGTTATGCATGATGTATTTAATAACATAGAATATTATATGAATCTTTTATCCCTTAATAATGGTTTATAAGGAGCATGTGAATTTACCAAAGCATACCCACTAGGGGTTTCAATCAAGGTGTTGGGTAGCACCCATTATTGTATATTAGTTTTTAATCGAGTCAAGAACAATACATTATTTTTGAGGTTGTTACCCATATTTACATTTCTACTAGAACCACATCCACTTTTAGTATCCAGATATGAATGTGTTTTTTCAAAAATCACTTAATCTATACTTTCAAACAAATTAGAGATGTTTTCTTATGTTCAGTATTATCCCTGTATCTTTTACTAGAGTTTTCAAATCCTAATCACCAAATTTACTATACTTTCCTTTGATTCCAACTATGAAAATATTTATCTTTATTATTCATTAATTCATGGTTTATTATATAAAGTTTCACCTAATAAAACACACAAGATCAAGAGATCTAGTGTATTTGGGGAGATTAGGTATATAACATAACATCATAAAATAAAGATATAATGACTTTATTTGAAACTTCCTTAACATTATCTTAAAAATACATCATTCATCTAAAACTACATAGCATAACCTAGGAAAAAACATAAGAACAAGGTGAGATAAAAATCCCAGTAAGTAATTAAATCAATAATCGAATAATGTAAATTAATACATGTGATCCATGTTTGAGGGATGGAATCACCACAATGGACATAAAATTCCTGATGCTCCCTCCTCCTTCCCCCCCTCATTGGAACGCCCCAATGGAAGGTACTATTAAGATCAACATGGACGTGTGTCTCCCCAAGCATGGACTTGTCTCCATCGGTCTCCTGGCCCGAAATCATCTGCGGAAAATCATCATAGAAAAATATGAATCACATCATGCCTTTTGGGAACCTGCTGTTGCTAAGGCTAATGCCATCCTGGCAGCTTTGATGCTGGATTTGGAACGTGGTTGGGTTGATATTTGCATTGAATCTGACTGCCTCACCGTGATCGATGCCATTAATGACCACAATGGAGGACTCTAGTCTTTTGGCCTCATCATCAGAAAAATTCTCTCGCTCTGCCAAGGCTTTTCATTCTGCACCTTCTCCTTTTCAAAAAGAGAGGGCAACAATGCGGGCCCACCAGTTGGCAACATCAGGCCCCTTCGAGGCCAACCAGATCTGGCTGGACAATTTTCCATCGTGGATTTGAATTTGTACATCTGCTGATATTCATCATTAATGATATCTATTTTTTCTCAACAACAAATATACATGTGATCCATGCGTCATAAAACTGTAACATAAGAAGTTAAAATCACAAACATGAACAATGAGGCATGATATAACATAATTGCATAAAAGTAACATTGTAATGTGAAAAACCCATAAAACATTTAATTATAAGTATAAGTAAGGGTTAGTAACCAAGAAATCATGACAAAGGTTTCCTAGGATAACTACTCGTACAGCTTAAATTAACTCCCAAGAGATTAAAACATTACGGATTCATTGGAGTGCTCTATGGGTGTACTTATCACAATAATATCATATACATGAATAAGTGTGACACATAAATCATATAAAATAATAATTTCATTCATCTATATAAGCCTCACAATTTATGAGTGTTGGTTATATATGAGGAACTATCCAATAAAATAATTATAGGCACATATAGGTGAATACCCTTGAGTGGAAATGGACATGCACATTTATTTCACAATCATTTGGCAGGAAAAATCCTAGAGAAATTTTGAAAGTATAAAGGTAGTACTAAAATATTCATAAAATAGTTTAATGAGATATAAAGGCATATATAATCTCTTGGAAATTAAAATTAAAATAATAGTGATGTGGAATGTCCCTACATTAGGAATTTTAAATCAAAATAAAAAAAATAAAAAGGTTCTTGAATAAAGAGGAGATAGAGGGGACCCTTACTAAATTTTAGCTTAGTAACAACTTAGGTAATGGTTATAATGAGAGGTAGAAAAATGATATATCATTATAATAACATCAATTGGACACTAAATTCAGATTTATAATGGTATAGAAACATAAAAAGTTTATATTAATAAGGATAAATACAAATAAGGTACTTGAATGTAAAAGAAGAGGGAGATGCCCCTTACCTTAAAAGGGTGTTTCCAAAAGCATGGGAGGAGATACTTGAGATCATGGGGGAATCTTGGTATGGGAATAGATAGGAAATGGAATATTAAGGACCTGATAAAAATATTTATAGTGATGAGAAATGGGACTTTTGGTTTTTTTATATAGGAAAATATAGGGGAGCTCTTTTTTATTTCCTAAAATTTGTTTTGGACAATATAAAATAATGTAACAAAAAAACAAAACATACCATGATTTTTCACCACGATTTCATCCAAATAGGATATATATTCATTATTTTATTTTCTATTAACTGAAATAATTAAAATATTACCTTTTTTGAAGTGTAATTTAGCCATGCTCATTAATAATTGATTTTAAAACCTAAATATAATGAATAGGTTTTGTAGGATTCACAAAAGGCTTTATAAAAATAATCAAATAAACTAAATTATACATTATGTTAAAGTTTTAAATATAAATTTGGTATTTTATATCATTTATTTCATATATTACATCACTCTTGGTTCATTATGATTCCATAATACATATTTTATATTTATACCGTATTTATTTTTTAACTGAACATTTTACTGTCTTAGAAAATTATGAAAAATTAACAGTTGGATAATTTTGACATTTTAAATCCCTAAATAATATTTATTATATAAAAATAAATTTATAAATATAAAAAATTAAAATTTTTAAATCAAAATATCTATTTATTAAAAAATAATTTTTTTTATAATAACAACTTTGTAACCCTAATACAAATTATTTTTTACTTCACAAAATTATATTATCAAATAAAGTTAATAGATTTTATATAATAATAATATTTTATTAATGTGTAATTTATTTTGAAAATACATGAATTCTCTAAAGGGATATCTTAATTCAAATATCCTATTTCCCAAAAATACAAATCAAGTTTTTTCATACTGAAATCTATTTTTTACCAAACATGTTATTTAATCATTTATAATGTAAAATAAATAAGTAATATAGATAGTAATTATTTCATAGATAATAAATTATACATATTAATTCCATTAAGGTGAAGATATATACCCCTTTAGTACACTAGAAGACATACTAAGGGTAAGGTGTTCAACGATGATATTTTCTTGGGGCAGTTCAGTGAATATGGTATGGGCCATGATCTCGATGATCTTGAACTTATCTCATAAAAAGTTTCACTCATTATTTTGTTTTTTTTATCTAAGATTATGATTGGTCAAGGGAAAATGTAACACCCCAAGCTTCCACAGTACATTTTCCTTTAAATAATACAATAGCTTGTGTTGTACGCAACTTCGATTTCAAACACACCACAACCAATCAAACTAGCCGTTATGAATAGTAATACCCCACTTTTGGAAATTTTATAAATTTTATCTTCCACAATGGACTACAATTTTGGATTTTTAATAACGAAATTATCTTATGGTGAATTTTTGTTATTTTTCTGAAAACATTCGATTTTTGATGAATAGTGAAAAACACTGAGTTATTGTTTAAAACCGACTTATTATTTAAATAAATATTTATTTTATTTTAATTTATTTTAGGTCAAAATAGATACATAATACCTATATAAGTTCAATGTAATTCACCAGACTCATTTTATAATGAGCTTATATATGTATAATATTTATTGAACTTTTTACCATCTTTTACCAGCCTCCTAGGAGCATTTGCAAATTTGTTAGAAACATAATTTTACCGCTTCTGTAAGTGGAATATAAAAAATCCAAGAGAAAAAATTGAAATCAGTAAGTAAAATTTGGTTCAATAAGATGAGAACAATTTTTGGTGAATAATAACATTTGACTTTTATTTACCACGGTTAAAAGTAAATATGGTAATTAAGGGTAAAAATGATATCATAATTACCCTAACACATGTCCTAATTCTATTGGACAAGTATAATTAGAAAAAAAAACTTAGGAATAAAATATGATCCCATTTAATCCACTTGGATTAGATTAGGACATTTATTATTATTTTATTTAAAGAAGAGTTAAAAGAGTTAAAATCAATCTTTAATAACTAAACCATTTTTAATATAGGGGTTACATAAG
This sequence comes from Viscum album, assembly GCA_963277665.1. Lineage (NCBI taxonomy): Eukaryota > Viridiplantae > Streptophyta > Magnoliopsida > Santalales > Viscaceae > Viscum > Viscum album. Next base: position 2,134,962,458 of record OY728148.1, read on the forward strand.
ATAAATTATAATATAAATATTAATTAGAAAGATAAAATTATTTCCTACATAATTTTATTTTATTTATAATTTATAGATATAAAATAATTTAATTTATTTATGACATAATGATGATGCAATTATTACCTTATTAATGAAAGATTAAAATAATTTATATCATCAATATATAAATAAATCTAATTTGAAACTTTTAATGAATTACACTAATTTTAAAAGATAATATGACTTATTAGGGTTGATTAATGCAATTTGTTTCTAAGTAATAATGCTGTTATGAATTTAGCAAAAACAAAATACCAAATAGTGTCAAAATTGAAATAAAATAGTTTTTAAAAACAAATATTATATTATTTATTGATATTCTATTCCTAAAAATATAGGATTGTTTCAAAAGGATTAAATAAAATTATATATTTCATTAATTAACCAATTTAGCATTGCGTAGATGTTTATAGAACATTTATTAATAATATAATATAAAAATGCAAAGTGGCATGGTAAATATGAAACTATTTAACTAAAAGTTAAATCTAAAATATAATGTTAATATAGTGACCCAAACCTGTCTAAAACCTATTGGTTGAGTGGTTTTAAACCAAAACGCACCTTATCCTTAAATTAAATCATTTTTAATTCATTAGAAACTGAATATGATTTTATTATAAAATAATATTTCAATCTCTTCCTAAGGTGCCCCTCACCCCTATTATAAGAGGGAACTTTAACTTCTCTTAAATTCACACCTTCAATGCCATTTGGATCGGCAAAACCCTACCCAAATATCCTATAAACCTTCCTCCCATTATCATAGAGGCCTTAATTTAGTCATAATCCATCTTATGGAGACCTCTTGATGAAATCAAAAGGAAGATCTCGAAGAAGAGGTAAATATTTCATCCCCTCTTTCAAGTTCTTTTCTTCTTTCACTTCCTCTTTATTTTTTGTTTACATTATAAAATAATAACTCAAGTATCTTCTATATAATGTGATATTATTATAAAAATGGTAGAATAATATTCATTATTATTTTTTCCATCCTATAAATGACAATGTCACCATACGTGTGTATGTATGGATTACCGTCTCCATGAACGCGATGAGATTAATCCCCATCCTATACATTCAAGACTAATTTTCATTTGATAATTAAAAATAAATTTTAAAGAATAAATAAAATTCTGAATATGTATAAGATATGTCCTATACAAAAAAAACATTACTTACTTAACAAATCATATAAAGGAAAACAAATCAGTTAACACCTAAAAAGATGATACTACTGAAATATCATTAACAAAAAAATATTAGAAGATCATATATGACATTATATTTAGGTATATAGTTATTTTATAATTTAATAAAAATTATTTATCTATTATATAGGAGGTTAAAGTACCATGGACCAAGGAAAAGTACAACAAAAGGGTTAATTGCACAATCTCTTTATTATCCAAGGCTGTTTTTATGTAACTATCTACCGGGACCTCTTTATCATCCAAATCAATGTTTTATTAAAAAAATGTATTTCCAAACATATTTTCTATTCACTATACAATTGTTTAAATTCATTTATACCTTTATTTGACCTTATATTTTTTGAAAGGAATCTTTCTTTAATTTTCCAAACAAGGTACTTTATGACCTTTTCGGCAAAATCAAGGTAAGAATGTTTTTAACTTATACGGAGGGTGCGACTATTTTCCACCATTATAACATTGTCTAAGCTTCCCTTAGAAGTTTATAAGAATATTTTGAAACTAATTTTTTCATTCTATAATTATATGACTTTTAAATTATTTCAAAATAGAAAGAGATATTTCTCTAAAAAAGTCTGATTTTATTTATCAACATCCTTTGATGGATTTTAAGATTATTTGAAATTAATTTATCATGATACAAAACATACATATTTTATTGAAGGTTTTGTGATTTGTTTTACTATGGATGTGTTATTTTTACACCATTAATGGTTTATGGATAAATTATTATTATTTATTATACTAGTTTAAATAAGAATGTTTATGTTATGTTCGAACCTTTTCATATGATGAATGCTTCAGACTTAGTAAGTTATGTGTGGATCCCACTATAGCTCCTTGATGCATTTGTAGGTATCATGATACTAACTACCGTCTTGGAATAAGTCCTTGAAAAAATCGTTTTTGTATTCTTGGCACAAGGCCTTGACTATGTGGTTATGAAGTCCGACATTATGCATTCCATCATTAGGAAAGTGGCTATTGATATTGCATGTGATTATTCAACTAGTAGAATATCCATGTGAATAAGTAAATGAAATTATTTGATTTTATGTTTTCTATATTATTCCAAATTTAAATTTTAAAAGGATTTTTTTTAATCTTATACATTGCCTTGAATGTTAATGCTTATTTATGAAAGTTTCATCTATATTGTTATCCTTATTGAGCATCTGAACTCACCCCTTTCTATGTTTTATTTTTTCCAGGATGAAAAGAAGTATATTTTGACACACCTATAGGGATATTCTAAGGGATATGAGTGTGTCCTATTGAGACTATATTGTTGTATTTTTTCATTTTACAATGTAACGTAAAACTTATGAATGTATCTAGTATTTCCAAGGCTACTAAACTAGTCGGTGTTTTGAGACTTGATATTTTGTGATCATGACAATGTTATCTAATAATAAATTGAACATGGGAAACTAGGGTCAGGACATTATAGTTTGTATGAGAGGAAGTTTAGTAAAAACCTTGGCAGCTAGATTTAGAAAAACTTTGATTAGAGAATATTACTATAAGATAGAATTTTAGGATTAGTATAGAAGAACTTCCTAGAAATTTGGCATTATAGAGGTTATTTGAGTTTTCTAAGAAATATATCCCTGTCTGGATAAGAGATGGTTGAGGTGGCTCTGGCACATATGTACCTAGCGGTAAAACCCAAAAACACTACTTTGAGCTAGAGTTGAATGGGAACTGTTGCACGACAACATGCCTTTATAAACTCTTGGTTACGAAACTCTTGAGGGATATGTTTGGATAATTATAATTTTATTTACAAACCATTATGAAGAGTTTATGAGTATATAATTCCCCAAAGAAAACATTTTTATGATTATGGATTATATCCATAAACTGTTCAAGTTATGTTAACTATTTTACAAGTTTGGAATTATGTATTCCGATTTATAAACTAATATAGTGTATGTCATTGTTTAGAAATGGCCCATAGTGAAAGGAATGGAAACCGTATCAACGCACATAATCCATGTAGGTATTTCCATCATACTCGAGATAATTATAGTGGAGCTAGTGATTCAACTAGTGTTGATAAGCTTATCACCATACTGGGACAACTCAGTCAGGTTATGAATAATAACCTTACCCATATAGAGCACCCCAATCCAAAATGCAGAGGATCAATGTTAGAACACTTCATGTGAAAAAAAACCAACATTCAATGGGAGTACAAATCCATTAGTAGTTGAGAAATTGATAAATTCCTTAGAGAAAATATTTCATGCTTTGGGGAGTATCAAAAGGGAAAAATATTTAATTGTGGTTTATCGCCTCATGGGAGATACAGATCAATGGTGGTGATTAATCCAAAACACAAAAAATATGAAAAAGTATCCAACATGGAATGAAGGGAGTTTAATGTGATTTTCTTAAAAAAGTACTTTCCTCGTGACCATCGAGTGGATATGGAAAGACAATTTCTGAGTCTAAGGAAAAAGGAGGATGAGAATGTCGCAAAGTATGAGGCTAACTTTACCAGGTTAGAAAGGTATGATATAGATTATATACATGACCCAATAATTAAGATTGATCATTTCTTTGATGGGTTAAAACCATTTTTCCAATGAGTATTAGTCTCACAACCCTTCTCATCATACGAAGATATTGTCTCGTGTGATATCAACACAGAAAAGGAATTATCTAAGTCTTATGACTTTAAAGAAAAGAAAGAGAAGAAGAGATCTACTAAACATTCTGGAAATGGAAATAAGGGGAAGAATGGAAAAGTTGAATATCCATATTGCAGTAAATGTTGGAAGAAAAACCACGGTACTTGCCTGAAGGGAATGAGAGTCTGTTATAAGTGTGTAGAAAAAGTCCACCAAGCTCGTGATTGCAAGGGGAAGAACGATACTGTTAATGTTGAATGCTAAAATTGTATAGAAAAGGGGCATTATGAAAATGAATTTCCAAAGTGCCAAGGGAACTTACATCAGAAAAGGAAAAGGGAGAAAGACCAAGCATATGCTATCACTACTACTGAGGTTGAAGCTCCGAAATACGTGGTGGTAGGTAATTTAATGGTTTCATCAAGTTTAAAAAATGATTTATTTGATTCTGGATCATCACGTTGTTCCATATATTCCCAGTTTGCTAAAAAATTTAGATATTTTCAATATGAATTAATAAGGGAGTTCTCAGTCGAAACACCAAAGGGATGTATCATTGCAACAATGTTTTTTGAATCAGTTCCCATTAGGGCATGTAAATGTTCTTTATCTGCTGATCTCATCATCATAACCATGATTGAATTTAATATAATCATTGGTATGGATTGGATTTCAAACCATGATATGAAAATTTATTTTAAGAAGAAGGAGGTTACAATTATTCATTTATGATAAGGATTACCTTATCTTCTGAGAAGAAAAATTACCACAAAATTCTTATCTAGATCCACCCCCAGTAGCTCAAATAAATTCAATTATTGGGGAGGAAAAAATGAAATAACTATGGGTGAGGAAAGAAATGTTCAAATAGAGGAAATACCTACTGTGCAAGAATATGTTGATGTGTTTACTATAGATTTACATGGACATCCTCCAGAATGAGAAATGGAGTCTTCCATTGACTTAATTCCTGGTCCAAGGCCCATATTTAAGACCCCTTATAGAATGGACACTAGTGGAAAAACATTTAACACGTCATCATTTTTCACGGTGGTTCTATATAACCGACGTGAAAAGATATAGTGATCGACATATCACATTTGTTATTTTATAACTGACATTCTATATTGATCAGGATCCATATTTTACGTATGTTATTTTATAACCGACATAAAATATACAGAGATTAGCGTTTTGACTTCGGTTATTGTATAACTGACGTGCAAATGAAATCTGGCGCGCTTTATGACATCAGTTATTTTATAACCGACGTGATAAAGGAAAGCTCGACGCTTTATCACGACGGTTATTAAATAACCGTCGTGATAAAGGAATGCTCGGTGCTTTACCAGGTCAGTTATAAAAAACTGACGTGATAAAGCCAATATCATAAATTTATCATGTTGTAATGAAGCAACATATATCACGTCGGTCATCAAATAACCGACATGATAAATTGTTTTCTACGTCGGTTATTAAATAACTGACATTATAAACATTAAAAAAAATAGTTTATCACATCGGTTATTAAATATCAGACATTGTAAATCTTTTAAATGATTTATCACACCCCATATTCAGTCATTTTGTATTCTTCGATCGGGCGACCTACGACTCATATCTCTCGTGCAGAAAACCTAGAATCGATTCGTTTAATTCCTTCCCTCCAGCCTCGTTTTTACAGCATCAATATTTATATTTATTATTATCAAATCTATTAGGTCGACTCAGAACACTCATGTATTCCACACACGACTCATTTTTAGTTTTTTACTCGATTCCCTAAACAAATTTTGTTATGTTGTTATTTTTATTTGTTCTTGAAATCATGGTTTGTTTGATAGTGTTCATCTATACCAAGCTAAATTATTTTCTGGTAAAATAAACCTATGGAAGTGATATCATTAAGTTTTATGATTTTTTTGTTCTATCATGTGTGTGTGCGCATATAGGGGGTTGTGCTCGTGGGTGGGGGTGTCCGAGGGGGTTGGGTGGCATGTCCAGTTGGGTGGGGGTGTCTAGGGGGTGCAGGGGCTGTCCAAGGGGGTTGGGGTATCCAAAGGGGGTGCAGGGGATGTCAAAGGGGGTGGGGGTGGTGTCTAGGAGTGTGGGGGGCTGTCCAGAGGGTTCGGGGGGCTATCCAGAGGGTTCGAGGGGGGGGGGGGGAGTCCATGGGTGTGTGTGGGGGGGGGGGGAAGTCGAAGGCGGTGGGGGATGTCCAAGGTGGTGGGTGGGGGGGGGGGTGTCCCAGGGAGTGGGGGGCCAGAACAGAAGGTTTGGGGGTTGTCTGGGGGGGGGGGGAGGGGCTGCCCAGAGGGTTGGGGGGGTGTCCAGGGGGGTGTCTAAGGGGGTAGGTTCTGGGGGTGGTGTCCAAGAGGGGTGGGGGTGTCCAAGGGGGTGGAGTGGGGGGTTGTCTAGTGGTGTGGGGGGCTATCTAGGGGGTGGGGGTGTCTAGAAGGGTGGGGGCTGTCCAAGGGGGTGGTGGTGTTCAGGGGGTGTCCAAGGGGGTGGGGGTGGTGTCCAGATGGTTTGAGGGGCTTTCCAGAGGGTCGGGGGTGTCCAGGGTGTCCATGGTGGTGGTGGTGTGGGCGAGGGGGGGTGGGGGGGTGGGGTAGTCCAGGGGTGTGTGAGTGGGGGGGGGGGGGGGTCCTAGGGGGTGGGGGTGTCGAAGGGGGTGGTATGTACAAGGGGGTAGGTTGGGGGTGTCCAAGGGGGTGGTGGCTTGTCTAGAGGGGTTGGGGGTTGTCCGGGAGGGGGGGGGGTTCTCCAGAGGGTTGGGGGTGTCCAGGGGGTGGTGTCCAAGGGGGTAGAAGGTGTGGTTGGTTTTCACTAGGGGTGGGGGTGTCCAAGTGGGTGGGGTGTCGAGAGGTGTGGGGGGCTGTCCAGGGGTGGGGGTGTCCAGAGGGGTGGGGGCTGTCCAAGGGGGTGGTGGTGTCCAGGGGGTGTCCAAGGGGATGGGGAGGTGGTGTCCAAGGGGGTGGGGGTGGTGTCCAAGGGGGTGGGGGATCGGTTTCAGTTGGGATTGACTATTTCATCGTCATTTGTGATATTATGACATGTTGATTGTATTGTTTCATGGATATTAGGCTATAATTTATTAGATTTATTTAACGGGATGGGGGTGGTGTCCAAGGTGATGGGGGGTGGTGTCCAAGGGTGTTGGTACAGTCAATGTTTGAGGTTTCCACTATGATTTTTAAGGATTCAAGCATTAGGAAAAGATGAGGGGTGTTGGAATATGATTCTATTTGGTTATATATATTTTGACCAGTCATTAACTATGAGAACATTATGGGTTATAGGGAACACCATGTCGTGGTTTTCAAAGATACGTAGTTATCCTGACCCCATTGTGCCGTGATGATAGGCTTTACACTGTGATTTTCTATATCTGGGTTTTTATTTTAAATTTGATTTGATTCTTAGGTTTACTCCATTTTCTCTAATTTTCTATCAACCATTGGAGGACCCATGGTTTTCTTGGATTCCATGAAATTTCATTAAATAAGCTATTTATACCATGTTCTTCTTCCTTCATTCTTTGTTTCTTTTTTTCATCTTCTTCCACTTCTACTTATCCTTCATTCCTTCTATTATTAGGGATGTTTGGTCATTTTTAAATTGATGGTTTAATAATAATCATTGTGTTTTGGTATTATTAGGAGGGGTGGGGGTGTCTAGGGGGGGATGTCTAGAGGGGTGGGGGGCTGTCCAGGGGGTGAGGGGGCTGTCTAGAGGGGTGGGGGTTTCCAAGGAGGTGCTGGTGTCCAAGGGTGTCCAAGGGGGGTGGGGGGGTGTCTAGGGGGTCGGGGAGCTATCCAAGGGGGTGGTGGTGTCCAGGGGGTGTCTAAGGGGGTGGGGTGTGGGCGGTGGTGTCCAAGAGGTTTAGGTTTGGTTTCCAAGGGTGGGGGGTGTTGTCCAAGGGGTAGGGGTGTCCAGGGGGTGGGGGGTGGTGTCCAAGGGGGTGGGGGTGATGTCCAGGGGGTGGGGATGGCGTCTAGGGGTGGGGGGGGGGGTTCAAGAGGGGTGGGGGGGGGGGCTGTCAGAGGTCTCAAATATTTAGGATCTGTGTAATTTTTAATAGAGAATGAATACATATTTTAATATTTATACTTCATATTTCCCTTTTAAGGAAGGGTGAATTTGGTATCCAGTTGCACTAGGATGTATTCTTTGTGATCCTTAAGAAGAAAGGATCCAAGATGAATTTAAAAATGTTATATCTAACTATATTTTCTTTTTTAAAATCATATTCAAGAATATTTTTTTTAAATTCGCATAGATTTGTTTTATATTTCAAAATTGTTTTACATTCAAATTATAATTTTTTTTCATATAAAAATATATTTTTCTTATCTAAAAAAGATGTATAATTTTGATATTTGTTATAGGTAATAATGATGAAAAGTTAGATTACGACACATTAACTGAGCAATGAATATGAAGAAGGTGTTGATGCCTTTTTTGGAATTTTCTATATTAAATGCTCCATGTAGTGACATTTTTTCTGTCCATGCCTAAAATGTTTGAATATGAAGAAGTTGGAAAGTAGGGAGATAAAATATCATCTGATTTGTCATCGTTTTAATCCAAGTTACAGCCCCTGGATTTGGCATGGTGAAGTTGGACGGAATGTCACGAATGATGATGATTTGAAAGATGGTGACTTTGATGGAATTGAAGAAATGATTCACAATATTGCAGTAGAACAAATTGTGATAGAACCAACAGTTGCACGTCTATATAGTGATGCTGAAAAACCATTATATCCTGGTTGTACAGATTTTATGGTTTTGTCGGTGGTGTTTATATTGATTAACCTAAAGGCAAAAAATGGATGGAGTGAAAGATGTTTTTCAAAGCTGCTACAATTGATGAAAGACATTCTTCTAAAAGATAACGATCTTTCAGATTCACATTATAAGGCCAAGAAAATATTAGGCCTGATGGGATTGGGATACAAGAAAATACATGTCTGTCTGAATGACTGTATGGTATATAGGAAGGAATATTAATTTCTATCATAGAGTCTTAAATGTGAGACATCACCATAAAATGTGAAAGAAAAATCACAGGTTGATGTAGAGATTACAAAGATACCTTCAAAGGTATTTTTGTATCTTCCTATAATTCACCATTTCAAACGTTTATTTTCTAAGTCACATAATGCAAAAAGGTTAAGATGGCATACTGGTGAGCAGTTATGTGATGGGAAAATACGCCATCCAGCTGATTTTCCACAATGGATGAAAATTGATGAGCTGTATCCTACATTTGGAAATGAAATTAGAAATCTCAGACTTGGGTTGTGCACAAATGGAATGAATCCATACCGAACCCCCAGTAGTACACATAGTTCATGGCCTGTTTTATTAGTAATTTACAACCTCTCTTATGATGTTTGTATGAAGCGCAAATATGTCATGTTGAGTATAATGATCTCTAATCTGAAGAATCCCGACAATGATATTGATGTTTTCTTGTCACCATTGATTGATGATTTGAAACTTTTATGGTAAAATGGTATTAGTGTGTATGATTCTTATAAAATGGAATATTTTCAACTGCATGCAGTGCTTTTTTCACTATAAATGACTTCCCAACATATGGAAATTTTTCTAGATATAGTTTTAAAGGGCATAAAGCATGTCCAATTTGCGAACAAAAGACGTCATATTGTCAATTGCATCATAAGAGGAAAACAGTGTACATGGGTCATCGAATGTTTTTTCTATGGATCACTCTTATAGAAGAATAAAAATTGAATTCAATGGCTCATAAGAATTTGATATTTCTCCAAAACCATTATCCCTTGATCTGTATTTTGAGAGGGTGAAAGACCGTGATGTGACATTGGGAAAGACACATAAATATAGTAATGATAGACATATTTGGAAGAAAAGGTCAATAATTTTTGAGCAACCATATTGGAGATATCATGAAGTTAAACATAATATTGATGTGATACACACAGAGAAGAATATATGTGATAGTTTGATTATAACATTGATAGATATTAATGGAAAGACAAAATATGGGTTGAATGTAAGATTAGGCTTACTATAAATGGGAATACGTATGTAGTTATCTCCCACTCTTCATGGAAGATGAACATTTCTTCCCCCATCTTGTCATACATTATCGAAGAGGGAGAAAATTAGCTTTTCTCAGTGTCTTAATTATATCAAAGTGCCTCAAGGTTATTCTTCAAATGTAAAAATTTTTGTCTCATTGAGGGACTTGATGTTGTTAGGTATGAAATCTCATGATTGTCACTTCATGATGAAATAACATCTACCAGTTTCATTGTGTGGAATATGTCCCATCTGTGTTAGAAAGACTATAAAGAAGTTGTGTTATTTTTTCAATTCAATTTGTAATAAGGTGATTGATGTGAATTCATTGAAAAATTTAGAAAAGGATGCAATTTGTATACTTTTTTAATTCTAAATTTATTTTCCTCCAACTATTTTTGATATAATGGTGCATTTAATGATTCATATGGTACGAGAAATAAAGCTTTGTGGACCTGTATATCTTTGTTGGATGTATCGTTTTGAAAGGTATATAAAAATATTGAAGGGGTATGTTAAGAATCCATATCAACGTGAAGCCTCCATTATTGAAAAGTATATTTTTGAGGAGGTTGTAGAGTTTTGTATGAGCTACTTGGCTATGGCGTAGCACATAGGTTTGCCTCCATCTCCCCATGAACGAGTTAATAATGAGGGAAAGGGGATTCGTGGCTTGAATGTCAAATAGCTATCAGCTGAACAGATGAAGAAGTTAGAATCATACATCTTGAATAACATAGTTGATGCTCAACCGTATATCACATTGCATACTAATGATTTGAAACAATGTCATACAAAGAAGAATGAAATGTGGGTTTTGAATGAGCACAACAAAACATTTTTGTCATGTTTTAAAAAGACCTTGCTTGGTAGATCAGATGTATCAGAGACATTAAAATGGATAGTGGGTGGTCCATGTTTAAATGTGATAACATGATCTGGTTATGACATTAATGGATATAAATTCCATACGAAAGCTCAGGACAACAGAAGTGCTGATCAAGATAGTGGTGTATTGGTGTTTGCAAAAGCAATGCATTTTTTGAATACGAAGGACATAAACCCAATTTCTGTATCAAGTGAATATTATGGAGTGATTGAAGACATATGGGAAGTTGATAACTTTAAAATTAAATTTCCAATTTTTAACTGCAAATGGTTTATTGGTAACAATATTGTCAGACACGATGAATTTGGAATGAAAGTTGTTAATCTGAATAGATTGGAAGAAACGACTAATTCTTTTATAACGGAAACACATGATTTTTTTATATTTAGTAGATTAATCAGATATGCAGTGGGATATTGTTTTACAAGGGAAAAACAATATGTTGGTGAGGATGAACTTGATGAAGATGCTCATTTATGTGAGATCCCTACTTCCATGGAAATATTAACAGAACATAACAATGAGAATGTTGAAGACATAGTTTGTTCCATAAGGAACAATCACGATGAAGGAATTTGGGAAAAAATCCATTTGTACATTCCTAAAATTACAGGTAACATTTTTTAATTTCTTATTTACATTTTGTATTTTCATAAAATGTTAGATATTGTATGTTTTTTCTTTATTAAAACATGTATTAAAATCAAATAAGTATACGTTTTTGTATGTTTTAATTATGTTTAGAGTACTTTATCATGTTAACCATTACATAAATTATATATCTATTATTTTTGTTCAGTGACAATTACTTTAAAATTTTTACCAGGTTTACCATGTTTTAATTTTGTTTAGTTTAATTTATCATGTTTACCATTACATAAATTATATATCTATAATTTTTGTTCAGTGACAATTAGTTTACCATGTTTACCAGGTTTACCATGTTTACCATCTTGACCATCTTGAGCATCTTTACCATTGTTTAACATGCTTACCATATTAACCATTTTTACTATTACGTAACTTAGTACAATTTTCTATTTTCTGATTTAAGTAGTATCAAAATATTTGAATTTTTATATTTGTGAACTAACGTTTGTTTTTTTATTTGAAGGATAGTGACAGATCAATCAGTTGATCTACCACATGATTATGGAGTTGAGCATATTGGACATACCTCTGGGGAAGATAATTTACATGCTCCTCTTGATGTTACCTAGCCTTTCTCATGCGCTCCTATTACGACAAAGAGTTCAAGAGTTGGTAAATGTGAGTGCACATGTTTACCAAAATTATTACTTGCCCTTATGCAGGATCAGAGGATACCCGTTGGGTTTGATGATGATGATATTCCTAGAGGTCCAATTGAAAAAGATTTTAAGAGTTTTGTATAATCTCAGGGTAATAGAAAAGTAATCATTTTGTATTATTACTTGAGAAGTGTGGACAAAGCGATAATCTCTCAGTTGTGGGAGACAATTTTGGTAAGATCTTTTGCTATTGTTTTCATATTATTTAAATGTTTCTAGTATATATAATATGTTTAACCTCTTCTTTATCAGATGACATTTTATATTCTTGACACTGGAGGAGTCATGAAGAAATGATTATCGATGGCTCCCAGGAGATGGAGGGATTTGATATCAACCCTAACATTTGATTTTATTTTTGGTCATAGGAGTCATGACAATCTATTTCGTATATATCCTTTCATAGATGAATACACATGGAGATAATTTGTTGAAATTAGATGAAAAGATTCATTTTTGGTAAGGTAAAAGTAAACTTTTATAAGCATTCTTATATAAATGATCTTATTAAAGTTTTGTTAATGATTTCTTATTCTTAATTTACAACAAATAAGAAAATATCATCAGGACATCCAATATAAAGATGTATACCCTCAATGTTTATCTCGGGGAGGGTATACATTATTGGAAGAACTAATGATGGTGAAAAAATTAATAAAACTAAGAGATGAGTCTTCAATCTCTAGAGAGGTGGCCCCTCCATCCCCTTCATATGGACATGAAAAATGGAAGAGAGCTCGGATAGGAAAAAGGGCAATATCTGTAGAAAGATTCGAGAATCTTAGGTGAGAGTATTGTAAGATATCTATTTTATTTATTTAAGGTAGCTATTTTCTTCATATAATGCCAATCATTACAAAAATTTTATGTTAATTATAACATGATTCTCTTGAGGAGCAGAGCTCATAGGGGGTATTTAGAGCTGCTGGGAGGAAAGATATTTTATTTTCATCATTGCGAATTCCCAAACATCCTGGTTGTTTATGAGGATATCTGATAGGTGTATCAGTAAGAAAACTATTGACACGTTCTTTAACTACATATGATGAGGGTGTTTATAATAAAATAGAATCCTTGGAGGCTGAAGTTCATAAAAATAATGTGACGATGGAGGAAAATATTAGAGCGTCGGTACAATATATGTTTGAAGACTTGCAAAAACAATTTTAGACTGCAGCTCCCACTCCTCCACCTCCCCCTGAAGACCCCATTATTTATCCTCCACCTCCACGAGTAGCTTCCACTCCCCCACCTTAGCCTGCAGAACCCATTTTTTATCCTACTCCTCCGCCACAACTTTCTACTTATTGCGAGTTGTATTTTGATGATTCTCCACATCATATAGTTACAAATGGGTTGGTATATTGTATAGGAGATACAATTCATCATCAAAAATTAGAGGTAGAGAATCAAAGGGTGACTGTACAAGATTTTATAGATAGATCATCTCAAGTACCATTACCTACATATGAGGTGACGACACTTTGACATAGTAATGACCATTTTCTAATTTTTCCATCCATACTTCTTCGAATCATTACCATAAAGGTATGTATGTAATATATTCTATTTTTTAAATAAAGTTGTTTTTTCATTTGAAAACTATTATATTTTTCTATTTATTTTTACAGGAATATATCAAAGGTAATGAAATACTGTATAGACAACAACAAAGACAAATGGCTATGACATCAGATATAGATTCGAGTAGTTTTGACAGATTGTCATGATATTCAAATTTTCTGGAGGATCATTATGAGTTTCCAATGGAAGCTCATGTTTTTGGATGTGCAATAACTGTGTGGATTGTGAAAACTGATATCATGGAGCTTATTACTGGGGATAAGTTGGGCATCAATGTGGTGAAACATTTTTCCATTTAAGTCTTAACACCTTTTCCCTGCGTTATATTTATTAAAAATGTATACTTATGTCTGTTTTTTATTAGGTATCTTTTTAACATTTGTGAGAAGAATGAGCATATAGATTTATATGAGTTCATGGACCAGCATTTGATTTCCCCTGAATCATGTGCATTGGATGACGAACAAAGAATGCTTTATATTGCTGAAAGACATGAACATAATATATTCACACAATGTTGGATGATTAATTTTTGTGAGTGGTATGAAAGACATCTCTCTCAAAGAGTTCATTATATTTTAACATAAAAACCACTAACCTTAAATTTTCTTTTATCAATGATCATTGGATTTTAGGAGCTTTTTTCCCAAGGGAGAAGACACTTTATTGGATATGCTCTGTCCATAGTGATTTGTGAGAAAGTTTTAAGAAAATGTTGGAAAAGTCAGTTTCAATTTCTCAATAGTTTTATATATTATAACGAATTTTAAATTTATCCCATTCGTATTATTTTCTAATAGGGGATGGGTCTACTTTCAAAAAAACACAGAGAAAAGGAGTGTGAAGATAAAATATGTAAATGTAAAGGTATATGTCCATTTAAAATTTGTTATATTTGATTTATTGCATAAAAATAATATATTGAATTTACACTCATTCAAACAAAATTGTCATGAACAACAAGGTGTCATCGAATGTGGATATTATATGTTATGATTTATGTTTGAAATAATAACAACTGGGACAGTTGTGAACATTGTCCGGGTAAGATTTCCTTTTAAAAATTTCCATTATATTTAATTTGATTTATTCATTATACATGTTAACTACTATCCTTTTAATTTGTAACTACTTGATGAACCTCAACCCTATAGTGCTCAAGATGTCAAACACTTACAAGTGGAATGGTGAAATTATTTTACAGGTTTGATTTAATTTTGAATATTATCATTGTAATTGTGTATTTGGTAGTCGTTTAGGTTGGATTTAGTTTTTATTAAGTTGACATTGTATGTTTTGAATTTTATACATGTGAATGTTTAATTTTTCTATACTTATTGTTTTGGTCTACTTATGATGGGTTTTCTGGTATGGATTCTAGTCTGGGGGGAGGGGTTCCAAGGGTGTGGGGGTGTTCAATGGGGTGTGGTGAATCCATGGGTGTGGGAGTGCTGTTCGGTGGGGTAGGGGTATCCTGGGTGTCCATGAGAGTGGGGGGGGGGCAGTCCAGGGGGTAGGAGCATTTCTAGGAGGGTGGAAGGGCTTTCCAGAAGAGTGGGGGGATGTCCAGGGGGTGTCCAGGGGTGTGGGGGTGTCCTGTTGGGTGAGGGGGTTTCTAGGGGTGTGGGAGGGCTATCCAGTGGGGTGGGGGAGGGGGATGTCCAATTGGGGGGGGGGGGGAGTCCAAGGGGTGGGAGAGGAGGCGTTGCCATCCCCCATGGGGTTTAACACTGTTGGAAGGTACTCATCACTCCCACATGTGAATCATTTTGCGAGATCAAGCTTCACATGTGGGAGTGATGAGTACCTTCCAGCGGCGTGCCCCCCGAGGGATGGAGGCACCTCCTCTCCCAACACCATCTATCCAAGGGCTATCCAGGGGGTGGGGGCAGGCTAGGGGTGTGTTGGGGGGGGGGGTGTCCAGGGGTGTGGTGGGGTCTGTCCAGTGGGTTGGGGGGGGGGGGGGGTTATGGTATGGTTTTGGTTGTGTTTTGGTCTGGGGGTGTCTAGTGAGGTGGGGGGGGGGGGGGGGGGTCCAGTGGTGTGGTTGGGGTTGTACAGTGAGGTGGGAGGGTGTCCAAGAGGGTGGGAGGGATGTCTAGGTGAGTGGTGGATGTATAGGGGGTGTCTAGAGGTGTGGGGTAGTCCCGAGGGGGGGGGGAGTCCAGGGGTGTGGTGGGTGTCCATGAGGGTGGGGGGGGGGGGGTTTCCAGGGGTGTGGGGGGATGTACAGGGGTATGGAGGGCTATCTGTGGGGTGGGGGAGTCCAGGGGTGTAGGGGTGTCGAGGAGGGTAGGTGCAGTCCCGTGGGTGGGGGGCAGTCCAGGGGTGTGTGTGTGTGTGGAGGGGGGTAGTCTAGGGGTTGGGGGGTGTTCATGAGGGTGGAGTGGGGGGGGGGGGGTTGTCCATGGGTGTGGGGGCTGTCTAGGGGGTGGGGGTGGGTGGGTAGTCCAGGTGTGTGTGGGGTTTCCAGGAGGGTGGGGGGTTGTCCCGGGGTGTGGGGGATGTCTAGTGGGTGGGGGAAGTCCAGGGGTGTGGGGGTTGTCCAGAAGGGTGGGGGCAGTCCCGGGGGTGGGGGGAAATCCAAGGGTTAGGGGGTGTCTAGGAGGGGGGGGGGGGGGGGTTGTCCAGGGGTATGGGGGGATTTCCAGGGGTGGGGGTAGTCTAGGGGTGTGGGGGTGTCCAGGAGGGTGGGGGTAGTCCTGGGGGTGGGGGAAATCCAGGGGTGGGGGTGGGGGTATCCAGGAGGGTGGGGGGTTGTCCAAGGGTGCGGGGGGGGGGGGGGGGGGGATGTCCAGGGGGTGGGGGATGTCCAGGGGGGCGGGGGGGGGGGGGGGTGTCCAGGAGGGTGAGGGGGCAGTCCTGGGGTGTGGGGGGATAGGTGTCCATGAGGGTGGGGGGTTGGCCAGGGGTGTGGGGGGTTGTACAGGGGGTGGGGGAAGTCCAGGGGTGTGGGGGTTGTCCATGAGGGTGGGGGAAGTCTCGGGGGTGGGGGGGGGGGGGCAGTCGAGGGGTGTGTGGGGGGGGTGGTGTTCATAAGGGTGGGTGGTTGTCCAGGGTTGTGGGGGGTTGTCCAGGGGGTGGTGGGGAAGTCCAGGGGTGTGGGGGGGGGGGGTGTCCAAGAGGGTGGGGGAGTTTTCCAGGGGTGTTTGGGGCTGGGGAGAGTCTAGGGGTGTTGGGGGGGGGGGTGTCCAGGGCTATGGTGGGGGCTATCCAGTGGGGTGAGGGGGTTCTGGTCTATTTTTGGTAACTTTTTGGTCTGTTTCAGGGGTGTGGGGGGTTGTCCAGGGGGTGGTGGGGATGTCAAGGGGTGTGGGGGCTATCCAGGTGGTGGGGGCTGTCCAGAGGTGTGGGGGGGGGGGGGTTCTTGTCTGTTCTGTTCTATTTTTGGTAATATTTTGGTCTATATCAGGTGATTTGGCTGGGCATAGCAGTGGTTCGGGTTTATTTAAAAAAATTGTTTTTTGCGTTAGTTATTTCATAACCAATGTAAAAAATGCATTTGTATTTGTTATAACGTCAGTTATTTGGAAACCGACGTAATAACTTCATGGGAAATGGTTTTTACATCGGTTATTTCATAACCGACGTAATAAATTGAAAATGGATAGTTTTTTACGTCAGTTATTTTATAACTGACGTCATAGATATGTTTTTACATCAGTTATTATATAACAGACGTTGAAAACTGCTTGGCAGATAGGTTTATCACGCCATTTTTAAAAATAACCGATGTGATAAATGCTTCAGAAGAGTGCTTTATGATGTTGGTTATATAATAATCTATAGGAAAGGGTATATATCACATCGTTTATTAAATAACCGATGTAGTAAAGCACTCTTCCATAGCGTTTTCCACGTTGATTTTTTATCAACCAACGTGAAAAACGCTTAGGATTTGTATTTTTTACGTCGGTTGTAAAATAACCAACGTAATAAAGTCTATTTATAACGTCTTTAGTAATAACGTCGGCAAAAATCCAACATTAAATATAAAAAATAACCATCATAAAAAACGTTTTCTGCACTAGTGGGACACTGTGGAATTATTGAAGCTAAATAAACAACTAGAGGAATTGAGTAATAAGGGATTTATTTTCCCTAGTGTTTCTCTATGGAGAGCCCCTATCCTTTTTGTTAAGAAGAAAGACATATCTATGAGGTTGTTCATTGACTACAGGGAGATCAATGAAATAACAATAAAGAAAAAGTATCCCCTACCTCATATTGATGATTTATTCGACCAACATCATGGAGCACAATATTTCTCAAAGATTTACCTTCGATATGGATATCATCAGTTCTCTGTGAAGAAGGAAGACCTTCCGAAAATAGCATTTCGAGCCAGTTATTGGCATTACGAGTTAATAATAACGCCTTTTGGGTGGACTAATGCACCCTCTGTCTTCATGGATCTAATGGATATAGTATTCAAGGAATATCTTAATGAATTTGTAGTGGTATTTATTAATGATATCTTGGTATACTCCAAAATCTACGAAGATCATGACAATCACTTGTGAATTATTCTAAAGACTCTTAGATGAAATGAATTATATGGGAAATTTAGAATGTGTGAATTCTGGCTTCAAGAGATTTCTTTTTCATTGCCATATTGTCTCTAAGGATGGAATGTTTGTTGATCCTTCAAAGACCAAGGCAATCTACGAATGACCAACACCGACGAGTATAATTAAGGTACAAAGATTTATTGATTTGGTAGGTTATTATTGAAATTTCATCCAGAATTTTTCCCAGTATGCTAACCAATTAACAATGCTCAGAAGTAAAGGGGTTAAATTTATTTGGACAAAAGAGTGTGAAGAATATTTTGAAGAACTGAAAAGAAGCTTAGTCAATGCTCATATTTTGGCTCTACCATCAAGGTACAATGGGTGTGTTATTTATAGTGATGCTTCAAAGGAAGGAATTGATTGTGTCCATATGCAGAATGATATATTTATTGCCTATGCATCACGAAAGCTAATAATTCGTGAAAAAAAAACTATCCTACTCACGATCTTCAGTTAGTAGCTGTAATATTGGCCTTGAAAATACGAAGAGACTATGTATAGTAAAAATTGTGAGATTTATACTGATCAAAAGAGTTTGAAGTATATTTTCTCACAAAAATAAGTCATCATGAGGGAAAGGAGATGACATGGACTATACAATGATTATGATTTCACTATACACTACCACCCAGAGAAGGAAAATAAGGTGGAGGATTCTTTGTGCATAAAGGATCATGGAGTTTTGAACAAAATTAGAGTTGAAAGGGATCCTATTTTCATGAATCTAGTAAAAATGGATATGGGAATAATCATGGAAGGTAAAACATCAATACTTCTTCATATGGTTTCCAAACCATCTTTACTAGAAAGGATAAAAAGTTCTCAGGCTAATGATGAATATTTTCAAAAGAAAATTAAAGGTGTGAATGATGGGAGATTGATTGACTTCATATATGAAGACGAGATTTTGAATTTGGGTAAGGAATTTGTGTTCCCAAAATACCTGATCTGAAAAAGGAATTGTTAGATGATACTCATAGCTCCAATTTGACTATACACCCTGGTAGCACCAAGATTTATTGATATTTGAAAGAACATTTTTGTTGGGAAAACATGAACAGAGAGATTT
Source organism: Viscum album (assembly GCA_963277665.1). Classification (NCBI taxonomy): domain Eukaryota; kingdom Viridiplantae; phylum Streptophyta; class Magnoliopsida; order Santalales; family Viscaceae; genus Viscum; species Viscum album. The sequence continues at coordinate 2,134,981,850 of OY728148.1, forward strand.
CTTATTTTGTGTTGAGGTGTATGGTTTGTGAACAAGTGAAAGATGAAAGTCAACAACCGGAAGGAGTCATGCATCTTCTTCCCATACCTGAGTGGAAATGGGATAATATTACGATGGACTTTGTCATGGGGATACTAAAGACACTTTGAATGATTTATGTAATATGAGTCATTGTTGATCGTCTTACAAAGATGGCACATTTTCTTGCTATAAGAGAGGATTCAGCCTTTGAAAGTTTAGTAAGACTGTATATGAATGATGTTTTAAGACTTCATGGAGTACCCCTATCAATTTTTTTCTGATCGAGATCCCTGTTTTACATCACGATTCTAGAAAAGTCTTCAGAAGGCCCTGGATACTGATCTTCATTAGAGCACTGCCTACCAACCTAAAATTGATGGAAAATCAGAATGGACTATTCAAACCTTAGAAGACATGTTGAGATCTTTTTCACTTGACTTTCAAGGTACATGAGATCAATATCTACCTCTGGTAAAACTTTCCTATAACAATAGCTTCCATTCAAGTATTCAGATGACACCATATAGAGCATTATATGAAAAGAGATGTCGCACACCATATTTTTGGGATGATGTTGGTGAAACAAAACTTGTAGACCCAAAACATATTGAGGAAAAGATGGAAATGGTGAGGTTCATCCAAGCCCACATCAAAGAAGCAGAAAGTAGGCAGAAGAGCTACACTAATAAATGAAGAAAGGATTTGGAATTTCAAGTAGGAGATCATATTTTCATGAAGGTATCTCTATGGAAGGGAGTTATACAAATAAGTAAGAAGGGTAAATTGAGGCCTAGGTACATCAGACCTCTCAAAGTTCTAGAAGAAATTGGGGCTGTAGCTTACAGTTTCGAAATTCCGCCAAGTCTCTCCAATGCTAACGTTGTGTTCCACGTATCACAATTGAGAAAATACATGCCTGACCCAACACATGTACTCAACTATAAGGTAACTGAACTAGAACCTGATCTTTCTAATTGTGAAGAGCCTGTCAAAATTTTTAATACTAGAGAACAAGTGCTGAGAAACCGGATGACTTGTCTGGTAAAATTACTATGGAGAAACCATATGATGGAAGAGGTAACATGGGATCCCGAGGAACTTATGATGAAGAAACACCTGAATATTTTTATGTAGTAATATTCTATAAATTTTTAGGAAGAAATTATTTTATGTAGGGGAGAATGTAACACCCCACGCTTCCACAATATATTTCACTATGAATAATACAATATCTTGTGTTGTACGCAACTTCGAGTTCAAACACACCACAACCAATCAAACTAGCCATTATGAATAGTAATACACAATTTTTAAATTTTATAAATTTTATCAATCAAAATGTACTTAATTTTTGGATTCTTAATATCAAAATTAGCTTAGGGTGAATTTTTGGTATTTATCTAAAAACGTTCCATTTTTGATGAATAATGAAAAACAATGAGTTATTGTTTGAAACTAAATTTTTATTTAAATAAATAAATTTTTATTTAAATTTATTTTATGTCAAAATAGATACATAATAACTATATAAGTTCAATGTAATTCATTGGAGTCATTTTTTAATTACTGTATATATATAAAAAGTTTATTGAACTTTTTACCGTTTTTTACCCACCTCATAGTAGCATTTGAAAATTTTTATAAACATAATTATAGAGCTTATGTGAGATGAATTTAAAAAATCCAAGAGACACAGTTGACATCAGTAAGTCAAATGTGGTTCAATAAGAGGAAAATAATTTTTTGTGAATTGTAACTGTTGACTTATATTTACCACAGTTATAAGAAAATTGGGTAATTGAGGGTAAAAATGATATCGTAATTACCCTAACACATGTCCTAATTCTACTGGATAAATATAATTCGACCAAAAACAACCTTAGGATTAAAATACGATCCACTTTTGTCCACAAGGATTATATTAGGACATTTATTATTATTTTATTTAAAGAAGAGTTAAAGGAGTAAAAATACAAGTTTAATAACTAAACCATTTTTAATAAAGGGTTATGCATAAGATAAATTCGACTATAAATATTCATTATATAGATAATCATATTTCCTACATAATGGTATTTTATTTATAATTTTTAGACATTAAATAATTAAATTTATTTATGAAACAATGATGATGCATTAATTACCTTATTAATGAAAGATTAAAATAGTTGATATTAAAAATATCCAAATAAATTTAATTTGATACTTTTAATGAATTAAAATAATTTTATAGCTTTATAGGACATGTTGGGGTTGTTTAAATGAATTTTTTTGAATTAATAATGCTGTTATAAATTTCACAAAAAAAACACCAAATATTGTCAAAATTAAAATAAAAGAGTTATTAAGAAAAATATTATTTTATTAATTGATATTATATTCCTAAAAATATAAGGTTCAAAAAAGGGATTATATAATATTACATATTTCATTAACGAACCACTTGAGGTTCTATTGTATGTTTATAGTAAGTTTATTATCCATATAATATAAAAATATATTGAGACATGGTAAATGTCAAACTATTTAACTAAGAGTTAAATCTAAAAGATATGATTAATATAGTTACCCAAACCTGTCTAAAACCTATTGGTTGAGTGGTTTTAGACCCATACACACCTTATCCATGAAATAAATAACTTTTGAGGCATTATAAACCGAAAATTATTTTATTATAAAATAATATTTAAATCTTTTCCTATGGTGCCCCTCACCCCTCTTATAAAAGGGAACTTCCCCTTCTCTCAAATTCACACCTTAAAGCCATTTGGATTGGACAAAACCTATCCAAATATCCTCTAAACTGTATTAACTTAATCTTAGAGGCCTTTCTTTAGTAATTAATCCTACCTAAGGAGATATTCTTATCACTTCAAAAGGAAGAACCCGAAGAAGAGGTAAATATTTCATCACATCTTTCAAATTATTTTCTTCTTCCACTTCTTCTTTATTTATTATTTACATTAAAAAATAATAACTCCAGTATCGTATATATACTTTTATGTTATTATAAAAATGGTACAACCATATTCATTATTATTCTATTCATCCTATAAATTACAAAGTCACCATATGTGCGTACATACAGATTACTGTCTCCATGAACGTGATGAGATTCATTCCCCATCATATCCATTCAAGATTAATTTTCATTTGATGATTAAAAATAATTTTTAAAGACTTAATAAAATTCTAAGTCTGAATATAATACATGTTATCCATAACAAACATTACTTATTTAACAAAGCTTATAAAATAAAACTAATCAGTTAACACCTGAAACGATGATACTACTGAAATATCATTAACAAAGAAATATTAAAAGATCATATATGATATCATATTTATGTATATAGTTCTTGTATAATGTAATAACAATGATTTAACTATTATATAGGAGGTTAAAATACCCTATAACAAGGAAAAGGACAAGGTAAGGGTTAATTTCACAATCTTTTTATTATTCCATGTTGTTTTTACGTAAGTATCTACTGGGACCTCTTTATCATCTACATCCGTGTTTTCATAAAAAAATGTATTTCAAAACATTTTTCCTATTTACTAGACAATGGTTTAAATTCATTTATACCCTTATTTGATCTTATATGTTTTGAAAGTAATATTTTCGTCATTTTCCAAATAAGTTACTTTATAACCTTTTCGACAAAATTTTGGTAAGAATGTTTTTTAACTTATATTGAGTGGGAAACTATTTTCTGCCATTATAACATCATCTAAGCTTCCCTAACAAGATTATAAGTATATTTTCAAAATAAATGTTTTATTTTATAATTATATGACATTTAAATTATTTCAAAATAGACATGTATATTTCTCTAAAAAGAAGTTTTGATTTCATCTATTTCAACATCCTTTGATGAATTGTAAGCTTTTTTGAAGTTGATTTATTATGATACAAAACATTCATATTGTATTGAATGTTTTGTGATATTTTTGACTGTGGGTGTGTTAATTTTACACCATTCAAGGTGTATGGATAAAGTATTTACATTTAGTATGATAGTTTTAATACGAATTTTTATGTTAGGTTTAAACCTTTTCAAATGAGGAATTAATTGGGCTTAGTAAATGATGGGTGAAGACGGATATATCTACTCAATGCATCGGTATGTCTAATGATAAAAACTAGTGTCTTGGAAAAAGGCCTTTAAAAAATCTTATTGGTAGTTTTGGCACAAAGCCTTGACTATGTGGTTATGAAGTCTGACATTATGCATTTCATCATTATGAAAGCGGCAATTGATAATGCATGTGATTATTCGACTAGTAGAATATCCATGTGAATAAGTAAATGGAATTATTTGATTTTATCTTTTCCATATAATGATTAATTTCACATTTAAAGGGCATTTGTTTTAGTCTTATACTCTGCCATAAATGTTTATGCTTATTTATGGATGTTTTGTCTATATTTTTATCTCTACTGAGTATCTGAGCTCACCCCTTTCTTTGTTTTATTTTTCTAAGTATGCGAAGAAGTATATTATGACTGACCTATAGGTATTTTCTAAAGGATATGAGTGTGGACTTTGGTGACTATATTGTTGTAGTTTTTCATTATATTATTTAATGTAAAACATATGAACCTATCTAGTATTTCCCAGACTACTAAACTAATCGGTCTTTGAGACATGGTCTTTTTTTATCATGCCAATGTTATGTAATAATGCACCAAATCTGGGTAACTAGGGTCAGGGCGTTACTGAAAATCCCAAATATACTATCTCCCCTAGAATCTCCAATAAATGATCTTCAAACGGTGCGATCCTACTAGTCGAGGCCATCACTTCGTTTATCTATGTTAGTTTTATTCGTAAATAAACCTTAATATATATTAATGATAAGATCATTTTTCAATGGGACATGCCTTGAAGGGCTTCAATTAGAACCATGAAGGGTCCTGTTTTCTAAAAAAATAGTCATTGGTTTCCCCGCATTTGTTTTCCTCTATTACTAAAGATAGAGTAGAATAATTCATGTTTCAAACATGGCTAGTGGTTATTCTCAGTATACTCATCAAATCCTTTGCAATTACTACTATAGAAGACCCAATTTTACCTCAATTACCCCCTCTACTCATATAATGTTTTGAAACCACAAAAATTCAAACTTTATACCATTAAGTGTATCTCCCAGTTGAATTGACCTTAAAAAATCATTCATAATCAACCATCTCATAACATGAATTCATTCTGGATATGTTGCATAATTACAAATGAAACCCTTCTAGAAACTATACACTGATATTAGATCCCTCTAGTGTCCCTTATTTATCACACCAATCATAGATCTTGTAGGAATACAGATTTTGGATGGATTATCTAGCTATCTTGTGTGATGTCCCCACTGCATCCATGTCACATGATGCTAAACTATAGGACAACATCATTATTGAAAGATGTTAAACCGTATGAAACTTTATCATTACTAAAAGACATTAAATTGTGTGTAAAATCTCATTTCCTCACAATGTTATACTAAATATTACACATCCCCATCAAATAAGGTAAAACTATTCAATTTTCAAGAACTACATAAAGATGAACATCCCTTTCATTTTTAGTCTCCTACTGCACCACCATGATAAACTACATATGTTTTGATTTTTCGATTTCCTGGGATACGTATAGATTCTAAAATATTCCATGTCTTGTATAGCCTAGTATCTAACCTATTTTAGGGATATTCCTCCACCATAAATAGTTCAAATCTCACTCACTATTCAACCCATTTAACATGCCAAATAACATAGTGTCATAGATCCTAGATTATTAAACACTCAGAAAAAATACCCTCATATTTGCATCTATATATTGAGCCTTACATGATTTAGATCCCTATTATCTTCTCAACTAGAATAGTTTATCCTAAGGTGTAATCATCAATCCAATATATGTTCTCCTCAAATCATGGGAACATTCCTCAAAGGACTTCAAGGAAAAATTGACAGTTCTTGTGTTTTAAACATGGTTGATGGTCAATCCGGCATTTTCTAACCCCATCCTTAACATAATGGTAGTGTAACATATCCTTAAAACATGATCAATTATTTCTTATGACCCATATGTAAACCCCTTTCATGGAATATATCTTGAAAGTCTGGATTTACTTCCATTCCATACCTATTTTTTCCAGTGTTGTGTTAAAACCCTTTGTGTTACCCTTCCATGAACTAGATCATGTTGATTAAAAAAGTCACATTCTATGAGACCCTCCAAAGATGGTTTATCATTTTTATTATTGTTAACTCCCATTTAACTGGGAAGAATCCTCAATAATCCTTTTTTTCTTATAAAAATTAAGGCTTACATGGGCTTATGATCCTTTCTAGAGATTTCCCCTACATGGTTAATAAACACGACTTTTCCAAATTAGAACATTTTTTATGTTCCAAGAATCATGACCTTAAGCTATGTTCAACTCATTTCAGAGATGTGTTTTTAAATGGTACCTCCTAAGACATCCTTTCATGTTTGGATCCCCTATCTTTTCACTAAAAAATACTCTAGAAAATCCCTCTTGGCATAAGCTCCAGTACCTTAAACTAGTAGTATCGTTCTAGTCCAACCATGATTACTTTAAATTGTGTTCATCTACCCTATTTAGACCTAAAACCACTTATTTTTTTGTTAAAATTTATAGATTCACATACTAATGTTTCCCTTTAAATATTCCTCACAACATTAAATTAAAATATAAAGAAGATTCCTCATCACATGACATTAAACTATGCAACACCTTTTGTCAATACTCGATTGAACACCCCTTTTATTTTAAATCACCTACCACACAACCTACCTGAATTACTTGTGTATTTATTTGTTGTTTCGTGGGAAACATAGATATTACTAGATCTATTATCTTAAGAATACCCAAAAATTTCACCATTACTCATGCCTTTTTTTGAAACTCCTTAGTCCACTATCAAACTATAGATCCTCTTTTCACACCACACTAGTGTAACTATTACATGAAATTTGTCTTGACCTTATGACCAAAAAATATTTTAACCTTTTACAATGGTATTTATGTTTGATTATATTCCCTTATAATATATTCACACCAATTAATATTACATTTAATTCCACATAGTATTTCCCATGAAAATTAAGGTCTGTTTAGAAAGACCATAAATTTCCGGCCGTGCTCGCTGAACCGACTAGTTGTTGAAAAATATAGACATAATTATTCCCCATTTTTTACCCCATCAGGAAGTCCTCCTTGAGGTACCACCCTATGTGATCCCCTTTCATCAGTTCTATAATATCAATATGTTTAATGACATTCATGTTAGTTAACTCATCTTGGCCACAAGATGTTAAATTGTAACCCACATTTCCTAGTAACAATTTCATAAATTTTCTATCACATCATCCTCATTACATGATTTAAAACATCAAACTACATTGGAAATCACTTTAGAGGATAACCCCCTTGGTGTTGAACACCTAACACCAAAAATTATTAAACTACACTTGACTTGATTTCTATCCCATGTGATACATAGGAACACCCAAATCTCACAACCCATGTCTAGAAACAATTACCATTTCTATTAACATTTAACTGTCCTCATATTTACTTGGTAATCAACACCCTTTCATAGATTTTCTTTTCTTCACTTTATAAAAAGTATGATTCTCTCATTGGTAGATGTGTTCGACCCATTACATAGTTTTATACATCCCTTAAATTCATCCACATTCATATTGAATTGATAAGTAGAGTATTGGACTCCACTTAGATATTTCATAAAATTCACCCTCATATTTCAAGACCTCTTTGATTTGGATACTCACAATTTTCATCTTGTTAATTAGTTCCCCTATGTTGATGGATCATTTTCAAAATATTCTCTCCTCTTATCCTGTTTTAATTCCTCAAAGGACTTTCAATTACATTTTTACTTGTCTTGTGTTTTGAAAACTTGGTCAACAATCGACCCTCATTTGTTTGTCCTCGTCCTAGATAGTGTGATAGTAGAACATATGTTTCCATAATGGAAAACAATCATGAATTACCCATTAATCATCCCATGTTTCTTAAAAGTCCTATAATTATAAATTTACACCCTCTATATCCCCTTTTCCAGGTAGAATCCAATGCCCTCAGTGTAACCCCACTCATGCCCTATTGTATGTTGGAAGAGAAAGTTATCAACAAATGGTCTCTCACCAACCAAACTCCCTCTAATAAGGATTATCCCAATGGAAGATACATTATTACAACCCTAATCAATTAATACATAATATAGACACATTATTGGAATATATAATACTCTTTCACTTCATGTTTCCCACAATTATCATAGCTTATGTGAGCTTAAATTTCATAGTGGATTATTTTCCCAAATTATTGAGTGGTCCCATAAATATGAGTATAAACATATTTATAGTGTTAATAACATAAATTTAAACCAAATACGATTCCATGTTCTATGCTATATAACCATTATATATGTAGCTGGAATCTCCCTATTTAATGTTTTAGACTACAAAATTTTATCATCACCCTTGAATGGAAGGATAAACCTCAATTTTTAGTATTGAGCTAATACATCACCAATATTTGAAACAATGTATGAAATGATTCCCATTAGTGAGATACATAGTGTCACTAACACTCACTATCTTAGACACATTCAAGGAATTCATTAATACTTGTGTTGTTTTTGGGGCTGGTATTGGATCCACCAAGGTACATCCATTCACAACAGGATTATTGTGTCCTGACCAAAAATATCATCTCCTCATAGTCCAAGATGGATGAAATTATTTCTCAACACCCTAAATTACATATTTCATGACATGATACTATTTTCCACCATTTTCATTGTTTCATAACCCTTAAAGTAATGCTAATAAATCTAAACAACCTTAAATTAAGAGAAAATAGGAATAAAAAATATTCCCCATAAAACATGATCGGGCCCTTATCTAATATCATTTAATCAGTTAGAATGGAGTGCATGCAGGTATGTTGGGAAACCTCGTTAAAAGACAGTGTGCACAGATCTTGCAGAGAGGGAGACATGTAAGGTAGTAGCCTCTGGCTCGTGGGATGAAACTGAATGTGGATGGTTCATGTTTGGGAGGAATCATGAGGGGTGGTGGTGTTCTCCGGGATTGTTGGGGTTCAGTTCACATTGCTTTCAATGCTTATTATGGATCTGGTACTTCTATGGGCGCGGAGTTTAGAGCCCTACTCTCGGGTGTGACTCTTTGCACGAGGAGAGGACTTCGGGTGACGAAGGTAGAATCTGATTCGGTGGTTCTGGTCAGATCTCTTCAGGGAAAATGTGACATCTCTTGGGATCTGGTGTATATTTATAGAAGATTCAAAGTGGAGACCAACCAGGGAAGGATGGTCCATCATAGTGTAAGGGAATACAACTTTGCGGCGGATGCGATGGCTCGCGGGGTCAGGCCAGAGGAGACTTTGATAGTTTATGATAGTCTTAACTCTCTTTCGTTCGAATGTGTCAATGTGATCCGGAAGGTCTCACTTGGCCTTCATTATTTCTATCCTCCGTGATGTGTATCCTCGGGTTTTAAGGTTGTCATAATAAAAAAAATAACTTTCAGTCAAGAGTCTTGTCTACTTTTTGTTGTTTTGGTATGATCCCATCAATACTCCAAACATACAATGTTGAATCCTTAAGGTTCCTTGAACTCTTCCAGAATATATTGATCATTCCTACAAATTATGTACCAATAATTTTGATAATCTTCTACCTTCATCATCTAAACATGATCTTGTATGATGACATGACATGAAAAAATATTTTTGCCTTCTATCTATAGAACATGAATTAGAGGATAAATCATCACCATCCTAGAATATAATTCCCTATGGTGATGACACATGGCCAAATAATACTTGCCTCAAATTTTGGGAACACATCCCAAATGTGTATCTTTAGTGGAATAGTTTTCGAACCCAAATTTTGAAAATGGTAAATGATTATCATAAATCCACCATCTTTCATGCATCAATAAAACTTTTGGAGGCCACTATTTACCTTCTCCTTTCTTCCCCTAACTCATGTGAAATCCTATCACTCTTCAATTTTACCCCTCATGAACATTTTACATATGTAAAATGTATCAAAACCCTAAAATATCACCATCCTAGTTCATAAAACCATGAGTATCAAAGGGGTTTGATGAAACATTCAAATAATGAACCTTAATCCATTATATTGAACTAGCATAGAAATCATAAGTCTTCGTTTGTTATCTTTTTTTCACTATGAGAATGAATCACATGGGATTAGAGATTTATTTATTTTGGTAAGGTGACAGAGAGATAATAAAGTGAAGAGAATAAGGAGTTAAGGAAGACAAGAACCTTATTACCATTAAAAAATATTGATCAGTAGGGTCATTCATAAGCTGGAGATTTTCCATTATTACAACATAAATTCACATATTGAATTTAATGGTCCATGGATTGGTCGAGGTCAACTAGAATTTATTGAGTCATATCCATGATGATATATAAAATGACTAACCCTGAAAGATCATCCTCATCCCAAAGATGCATGTCATTTATCCACACATGAAACCTCCCCTATATAGATTTTCATCTATGTATATTGGATATAATCTATGATAGCTCAGATCAAGCTACTGCCAGTTTTACCTCAAGATGAAGGTCCACATCCTACTTGGTAGAAAATAAAACCTTCTACTAAGGCACCTTTCCTTTTAATTTTTCAATGTCTTTTTAAGCCTCTAAGAGAGTGGATATTCCTTTAGATAAGGAGAAATATTGGTTGAATCCATATTTTTTCACTCTAAATTTACCCTATTAATCAAGTATTCAAGATCCATGTTGTGGGTCCTATGATTATCCACTCATCTCATCACTGTGTTCCCAATCTTGTGAAAAAAAGGACCCATCTTCCCCAGTATATCTCCCAAAGGTGTGTGACTCATGATTTTATAGATGCTTTTCCATGCCCTACATCAACTCAATATGTTCTTTTCATTTTGGGATCCTAGTTTATCCATTCCCTCTGGTGTGGGCTTGTAATATGGAATGGTTGTTTTACCTCCAATGTGGGATTAACCTTAGGAAATTGAGGGAAAAAATCAATATCTGGATGTAGATCATACTTATACTCCATTATAAAGAATTTATATCCTAGATCACTAGTTTTAGGTGGTCCTACCTTGAACTCATTTGTAAAAAAAGGCTCTTACAATTCCTCCTCTTCTGTAACACCCAATGATTTCGTAGTATGTTTTTTCTTCAAAATAATTCAATAACTTTCACTACATGCAACACTGAGGTCAAGCGCACCATGACTTTCCATACTAGCCGTTCAAAAGCGGTTATGAATAGTGTTAACTAAATTTTGAACTTTATATAATCCTTATAATTTTAGAATCCATATTAGGAGTTTCTTAAACATAATGAAAAAAAATCATTTTTTTCAGATAAAAGAAGTATTTTTTTGAAAAATGAATTTTTAACATATTTTAATGGAGAAATTTTTTAAATAAAATATTTGAAACATTTATATATTCAATTTCACAAAATAAATTGCTTCTTTACAATCAGGACGTAAGAATTTAGTTTCAAATTATTTTTGGTCTTTTTCTGATAACTTTGATATTTGGGTGAATAGTAAAAAACACTATATATTAACTTAAAGAAACTTTTTAAATCAAAATAATTTGTATTGTTAAATTATAAATTTTAATGGTTTGTATGTATAAATACATTATATTTTTACCATTTAATCCAATTTTATTCATTATATATTATTTCAACTTGAAATTGAACATAAAAAAGTATCAATCTTTTGTTAGTTATTATTTCTTAAAAATAGGATTTTTGGTTTTGACAACTAGAATTAATTTAAAATTAATAAATGAAACTTCTATGTTTTGAATTTTGTATAATATACATAATTTTGGAATTCTGAATATCAAAACTAGCTTCGGGTAAAATTTTGGTATTTTTCTGAAAACATTCAATTTTTGATGAATAATGAAAAACACTGAGTTATTGGTTAAAATCTACTTTTTATTTAAATTATTATTTATTTTATTTAAATTTATTTTAGGTCAAAATTGATACATAAGACCTATATAAGTTCAATGTAATTTATTGGAGTCATATTATAATAATTATATATATATAAATTTTATTGAACATTTTACCATCTTATACCCATATCTTAGGAGCATTTTCAAATTGAAAAAAGGCATAATTTTACCACTTATTTGAGTATAAAATCAAAAACCCAAGAGACATGGTTGATATCATTATGTAAAATTTGGTTTAATAAGATGAAAATATTGTTTTGGTGAATAGTAACTTTTTTACTTTTATTTACCATGGTTAAATGTAAATAGGGTAATTAAGGGTAAAAATGATATTATTATTACCCTAAAACAAGTCCTAATTCTATTGGATAAGTATAATTTGAAAAAAACAACCTTAGGAATAAAATATGAACCTTCTTTGTCGACTTGGATTATATTAGGACATTTATTATTATTTTATTTAAAGAAGAGTTAAAAGAGATAAATTCAATGTTTAATAACTAAACCATTTTTAATATAGGTCAGTAGTCAATATAAACTAGACTATAAATATTAATTAGAAATATAAAAATATTTCCTACATAATGGTATTTTATTTATAATTTTTAGACATTATATAATTGAATTTATTTATGACACAATGATGATGAAATAATTACTGTATTAATGAAAGATTAAAATAATTAATATTATAAATAGCCAAATAAATCTAATTTGAGACTTTTAATAAATTTAAATAATTTCATAGGTTAATATGAAATTCTAGGGTTGATTAAATTTATTTAGTTCGAAGTAATAAAGTTGTTAGAACTTAAAAAAATCAATTATTAAATAATGTCAAAATTGTCATAAATGACTTCTTAAAATAAAGACAATATTATTGGTTGATATAATAAAAATAATAAATCTATGGTTTGTCCAGAAGACTTATATAATTATAGGTGTATCATTAATTAATTACTTGGGGTTCTCTTAAATGTTTATATTATGTTTATTAACCATATAATATAAAAATACAAAGAGACATGGTAAATGTCAAACTATTTAATTAAGAGTTAAATCAAAAAGATAAGGTTAATATAGTAACCCAAACCTATCTAAAACCTATTGGTTGAGAGGTTTTAGAACTATAACTACCTTATCCTTCTAATAATTCATTTTTGATACATTAGAAACCTACATTGATTTTATTATAAAATAATATTTCTTGCATTTTATAAGGTTCCCCTCACTCATCTTATAAAAGGGCACTTCCCCTTATCTCTAATTCACACCTTCAAATCCATTTGGCTCACACAAGACCTACCCAAATACCCTCTCAACTATCCTCAGTTAATCATAGAGGCCTTCCTTTAGTAAAAAATCCACCCTAAGGAGCCTGTTTGATCAAATCAAAAGGAAGTACCCGAAGAAGAAGTAAATATTTCATCACCTCATCCAAGTTCTTTTCATTTTCCACTTCTTCTTTCCTTGTTTATTAAATTATAAAATTATAAATCCAGTATATTTATATATTTTAGTGTTATTATAAATATTTTACAACCTTATTAATTATTCTATCCATCCTTTGAATGACATGTCACCATACGTGCGTACATACGGCTTACCGTCTCCACGTCGTGGAGTAGTTGTTATTCAATACATTATTATTTGAATGGGTTTAATAAAGATTTATAATTAATGTAAATAAAAAATATAAAATGATAATGATTTTTTATATATGATATACCATCCAATTATATACGATTTTAATATCAAAAGAATGATATTGTTGCTCGTGCGTACGTACGGATTACCATCTCCACGAACGCGATGAGATTTATTCCTCATCTTAACCATTCAAGACTAATTTTTATTTGATGATTAAAAATAATTTTTAAATTCATTATATCATTCTGGATATGAATAAGAAATATCCTGTCCATAAAAAACATGACTCACGTAATAAGGAATATAAAGGAAAACGAATCAGTTAACACCTGAAATGATGATAATACTTAAATATCATTAAAAAAGCATCATTAGAAGATCATATATGATATCATAATTATGTATATGGTTGTTGTATAAATTAATAAAAATTATTTAACTATTATCCAAGAGGTTAATATACCATAGACCAAGGAAAAGTACAAGGTAAGGGTTAATTCTACAATCTATTTATTATCCGAGGTTGTTTTTACATAAGTATCTACTGGGACATCTATATCATCCACATCCATGTTTCTTACAAATGTATTTGAAAACATTTTTTACTAGAAAAAGGGGTAAAATAATTTATACCCTTATTTGACCTTATAGTTTTTGAAAGGAACCTTTCTGTTGTTTTCCAAAAAAGGTACTTTATGACCTTTTTGAAAAAATTATGGTAAGAATGTTTTTTTAACTTATACGGCTGGTGCAGCTATTTTCTGCCATTATAACATTGTCGAAGCTTCCCTTATTATCTTATAAGAATATTTTAAAAATAAATGTTTTCTTTATAATTATTTGACCCTTATATGATTTCAAAATACAAAGTGATATTTATCTAAAAAACGTTTTGATTTCATCTATGCCAACATCCTTTTATGGATTTTATGTTTATTTGAAGTTGATTTATTATGAAAAAAACTTCTATATTGTATTTAATGTTTTGTGATATCTTTTGCGATGGATATTCTATTTTTATACCATTCATGGTTTATTTTTAAAGTATTGACATTTCGTATACTAGTTTTAATACAGATGTTTATGTTATATTTCATCCTTTTCATACGAGGATTGTATTAGAATTAGTAAGTGACGGGTGGATACCGCTATAGCTCCTCAATGCATCGATAGGTCTCATGAGACAATTAGATATGTAATTATCCAAGTCCTTTCCAAATTTGATATATGGTTTTGGCCGAGGCCTTAATAATTTTTAGACGTATTGGCCGAGGCCATGAAAAAATGTTTCAGAATGTCTGGCATTATTCATTCCATCCTTATAAAAATAATATTGATGGTTCATGTGGCTATTAAACTTGTCAAATACTCATGAATATGTTTTATTATGGAATTATTTACTTATCTCATATTCCTTCAATAAAATTGTTCATGTTTATTATTTTTAAAGGCATGTGTTTTAAATTATTCACCATGCCTAATATTTATGTTATCTTCCACTGTATTTGTTACCCTTACCGAGCGTTTGAGCTCACCCCTTTCTCTTGTTTTATTTTCCCAGGATTCCTAGAAGTCTTTTATGATTGATAAAAATGGTTAAGATATGGGATTAATGGCGATCCCAAAGAATCATGTTACATTGTGTTTTATCTTCAAAAGTGTAATGTAACATTCATGTATGTAATCTATTTTCCATGAATTCTAAACTAATCGGTACTTCGGGACTTGATTCCTTTTAATCATGCCAATGTATTAAAATAATGCATTGAATCTGGGCTTATGGGATCAGGGAATTACAGTTAGTATCAGTGAAATTTTTACAATAAAATTGGAAACTAGATTTAGATAAACTCTAATTAGAGCATATTACCCAAAGATAGTCATTGAGGATTAGAATATAAGAACTTCCTAGAATTTTGGTAATATAGAGATTTTGTGAGTTTTCCAAGAAAATACATCCCTGTTTGGATATGAGCAGGTAGAGGAGGCTCTGGCACAAATGTACCTTGTAATGCCCCGAACCTAGTTACCCAGAGTCAGTGCATTATTTTAATACATTGACATGATTACAAGGAATCAAGTCCTAAAGGACCGATCAGTTTAGCAGTCTTGGAAAATAGATTACATACATGAATGTTACATTACAGTTTATAACATAAAAAACAACATAAATAATCCTTTATGAATGCCATTATTCCCTTGGCTTAACCCTGCATATCAATCATAATAAACTTTTTGGAATCCTGGGAAAAATAAAACATAGAAAGGGGTGAGATAAAATGCTTAGTAAGGATAACAATACAGTGGAAACTTTCATAAATAAGAATGAACATTTAAGGAAATGTATAACTAAAAAAAATCCGTTTAAACTTGAACTTCATCATAATAAGGAAAAAATAAAATGAAGTAATTCCATTTACTTATTCACAGGGATATTCTACTAGTCGAATAATCACATGCAATATCACTAACCACTTTTATAATGATGGAATGCATAATGTAAGACTATAATAACCACATAGTCAAGGACTTGTGCCAAGACTACAAATAATATTTTTTCAAGGCCTTCTGCCAAGACACTAGTTGGTCTTATCAGACATACCGATGCATCGAGGAGCTATAGCGGGCTCGACCCGCCACTTACTAAGTCCACTGCATTCCTCATATGAAAAGGTTTAAACATAACATAAACATTCGTATTAAACTTTTCATACGAATTGTCAATACTTTATCCCTAAACCATTAATGGTATAAAAATAACACATCCATAATAAAAAATATCACAAAAACATAAATACAATATGAATGATTTTTTTCATAATAAATCATCTTCAAACAAGTTTAAAATCCATCAAAGGATGTTAAAATAGATGAAAATGATTGTAAAACTCACTGAGAGAAATATCCCTTTTTCATAAAAACATTTAAAAGTCACAAAATTTAAAAAGGAAGACATTTAAAGATATTTTTGAATCAAAGTTTCCCATACCACTTTAAAACTTTTGAAAGGAATTAACAATTTAAAAACATTCATGTCCATATAAATAAATCTGTAAAATCCATTTTGAAGTCATGGACATTAATGAGAAATATTTAGAAGAATAAATATTTAAAACATTTGAAATGATGTTTTTGTAAAAAAGTTCCTTAAAATATTCCTTTTAAAAAACATTCATGAAACATGGACATGGATAATAAATATGTCCCATTAGATACTTACATAAAAACAACCTTGGATAATAAAGAGATTGTGAAATTAACCCTTACCAATTTGGTAACTTATGAAACATAAACCCCATGAAAAAGGTATCATACAATGAGTATGTAAATACACATATATTAAAGAGTATTACACAAAGAATACAATTAGGGGTAGTATATACACCACAAAAAAGGTAATAGTGGCAATATGTCACGAATCTCACGAGAATAAGTTGTGAGATGAAAACCCATTACCTTGCACTTTCCTTTAGTCGAGGGAATATTTAACCTATTTTATGAAGACTATAGTATGTTATTAAATTATAACAGAACCATATTAATATTTATGATATCATACATTATTCATTTATGACGTTATACTACCCATTTAATAATAATTTCCATGTTATATTAATATTTTTGGTAATAATCGCTTTCTTTATCGTACATGTTTTAACTTGTTACCCTTGATTGTGTCACATAGATCATGATTTAAATAAATACAGAATATAAAACATGATTTATATATAATTTATATTTAGAATATAACTATGTGAAATAGACATATATATGAAATGGAAAACACCGTTTATGGAGACGGTAGTCCGTACGTACGCAAATACGTTGTTTCCGTTTTCGTATAGTATTGAACATAATTATGTGAATAAGATATATGTAAGTACATAAATACTTATATATATAAATATATATATATATCTCCAGTACCATTATTATGCCATATATTACATACTTATTAGTAATATATATTTTTATAATCGTCGATGAATGGTGAACTTGGAAATGAATCTTATCGCGTCGTGGAGACGGTAATCTGTACGTACGCACGAGCGAAAATATCATTCTTTTGATATTAAAATAATATATAATTCGATGGTATATAATATATACAGAATCCTTACCATTTTATATTTATTATATACATCAAATACACATCATTATTATACCCATCCAAATAATAATAAATTGAATAACAATTTCACCACGACGTGGAGAAGTTAAGCTGTACGTATGCACGTATGATGACATGTCATTACAAGGGTGGATAGAATAATGAATTTGGTTACACCATAATTATAATAACATAACAGTATATAGAATAAACTGGAGTTATTATTTTAGAATGTAAATAACAATGAAAAAGTAAGTGGAAGATGAAAGGAACTTGAAAGTGGGTGGTGAAATCATTACCTCTTTTTCGGATTCTTCCTTTTGATTTGATCAAAAAGGCTCCTTAGGATGGCTTTCTGATCAAACTAAGGCCTCTAGGTTTAAGGGGGGATAGTTGAGATGGTATTTGGGTAGGGGTTTGCCGATCCAAATGACTTAGAAGGTGTGAATTAGAGTGAAAGAGGAGTGCCCTTTTATAAGAGGGGTGAGGGGCACCTTAGAAAAAACACAAAGTATTATTTTATAATAAATTCATATTCGGTTTATAATGGATCCAAATTGATATATTTAGAGGATAAGGTGGGGACGGGTCGTAATACACTCATACAATAGGTTTTAGATAGGTTTGGGTCACTTTATTAACCGAATCTTATAGTTTCAACTCTTGGTAAATTAGTTTGACATTTACCATGCCTCTTTGTATTTTTATATTATATGGTTAATAAACTTACTATAAACTTCTAATAGAAACCCATGTGGTCCATTAATTATAAAACTATCATGATATAAGTCATTTGGCGAGCCTTAGATATAATAAAACATAATATCAATTAATAATATAATATTTGTTTTGGAAACTCTTTTATGTCAATTTTGACACTGTTGGGTATTTTGTTTTTCATAAATTCATAAAGGAATTATTACTTAGAAAAAAATTAATATAACCAATCCTAATATGTCATATTAACCTAGAAAATTATTGGATTTGATAAAAAGTCTCAAATTAAATTTATTTGTGTATTTATAATATCAATTATCTTAATCTTTCATTAATACAGTAATTACTGTATCATCGTTGTGTCATAAATAAATTAAATTATTTAATGTCTAGAAATTATAAATAAAAGAAAATTATGAACGAAATAATTTTTTATTTCTAATGAATATTTATAATTGAATTTATCTTATGTATAAATCTATATTAAAAATGTTTTAGTTATTAGACATTGAATTTACTTCTTTTAACTCTTTTTTGAAATAAATAATAATAAATGTCCTAATCTAATCCAAGTGGACCTAAATGATAATATTTTATTTCTAAAGTTCTTTTCGGTCGAGATAAATTTTTCCAATAGAATTAGGAAATGTGTTAGGGTAATATTAAAATCGTTTTTACCCTTAATTACCTTATTTACTTTTAACAGTGGTAAATAAAAGTAAAAATTTACTATTCCCCAAAAAATATTTTTATCTTATTGAAACACATTTTACTAATTGATATTAATTTTGTCACTTGGAATTTCGAAATTCCACTCACAGAAGCGGTAAAATTATGTTTTATGTGAATTTGAAAATTCTCCTACGAGATGGGTAAAAGACGGTGAAAAGTTCAATAAAATTTTTATATATCTAAAATTATTATAAACTGACTCCAATGAATTAAATTGAAATTATATAGGTAATATGTATCTATTTTGACCTAAAATAAATTTAAATAAAATAAATAATTATTTAAAAAAAAATTTAGTTTTAAACTATAACTCAGTGTTCTTCAATATTCATCAAAAATTGAATGTTTTCAGAAAAATTAAAAAAATTCACCCTAAGCTAATTTCAATATTCAGAATCCAAAAATGAAGTCCATTTCGAACAATAAAATTTATATCATTTCAAAAAGTTGGTATTACTATTCATAATGGCTAGTTTCGTATGTTATGGTGTGCTTGAACTCGGTGTTGCTTGTAGTGAAAGTTATTGAATTACTTTGAAAAAATATTGTACTATAAAATCTTAGGGTGTTACATTCTTCCCTCCATCAATAAATTGCGTCCTCACAATTTGAAATTGTTCTTTGAAAATAAATGTTTCAAAATAGAAAATACCATTGTGGGAAAACCCACATCAGAAATTGGGTTAATAGAATTTAGTCTTAATAAGAGAAAAAGGGGAATGAAAAAGTCACCACCAAATTATGATCTCGATTAGGAGAACATTGGTGGAAATTAGAGACACATAATTGGAGGGAAAAATAATTATTTATAGGGTGTGATTGAGGTCATCAATCAATTTTTTTTAGAATTGTGGGCCTCCAAGCCACAAATCTATGATGATTTAGAAAACCATCGGTTCAACAAAACGAAAGGTATTAGTATAACACATTTTTGGTTTTAATATACCTTCCCTAATGTTTAATAATTAATTTATCCACAAAATAAGAGGGAATATATATATATATATGTGTGTGTGTGTGTGTGTGTCTACTTGAAAAGTAGAGTTTCATCTTTCAACTAATTCCTACCAAAAACTCATATTTAACTCTAAATGATTTCAAACAAATAGTCTATTTATCCTAATCGTAGAGGGTTCAAAAAATAAAATGAATTGATAATACATCTACCAAACCCTTTAAAAAAACTACATTATTCAATTCTAGACATCACATGGTTTAGTGGTAGGTGATACACCATTGTCTCCCTTCAGTTGTGAGTTTAGGTCTCGCGGCCTTGCCGGACGTGACAGGTTGCCGCCTGACCACCGGGTTGTCCTTTTATGGAAATGAAAAAAAATCTCAAACTAGAATTATCAAAAATACTTCTGTCCAAACTCACAGTACAAAATTTATCAGGAATGTAAACAGAATGAAGATCCTTTTTTCCGTGTAATAACATGTGAACACCTTCATCGTGTATTCTTTTAAAACACTGCAACATCCTGAATTACCATAAAACCTTATTGATTACATTCTTGATCCATTATTACTTATAGAATACTGGATATAATCCTTCTATCCAAAAATGTTTTAAACTCCAATAATGATGGAATATACAAATCATTAATTAGTTTCAAGGTAGTCAAGAATAACCAACATAATTTATCCAAATCAACCATGTATTATTCCAAAATCACTACCTCAGTATCAGAACAATATTTTGGTTTATCTTTCTCTCAACCATATATTTTCCAAATATTTAACCTTCTATTGAGTCACTTTTCTTGGATCCACAAAATCTCAAGTCCGTAATGAAATAGTAGTGCAGTACAATCCTTATATACTCCATAATTATTATAACTAGTACATTGTTGATACAACACTCAAATGATATAATTCTTTAATAAAAACATAAGAATTCTAATCATTACTCCTCATATATGGTAGTATCATAAAATTATTATTATTCAATAGAATCATTTGGTACATACTCTGATGATTTGGACATTGGTTCGCGTAGTGTCCTTAATCTTTACAGACGAATCATTGTATATTTGAATCCTTTTTCTGACCCTTGCAGTCACGTACTTGGTGTCCTTTTTCTCCACACTTAAAACAAACAATCATTCTCTTTAGGAAAGTTACAAGGTGTTTCTTCCCATAGATATCACATATGGGAAAATTCTTCTTTTCTTTCTTCCCTTTATCCATCTTTATCTCATCCATCTTTTTCTTCTCTTGCTTCCCTTTAAAGCCATAGGTCTCAGAGAACTCTTTACTTATCTTATTAACACATGATGCTATTTTTTCATATGTTTAGAATACATGGGAGATAATTTCCCTTCTAAATGTTGTCTTAATACCGTGAAATAAATGATCCTTCATACTCCTTCGTTCATACTTATTGCTGGAGTTCACATTCATTCTACTGGGCACCATTTCAATACTATGGCATACACTAGATTAGTTTATGAATTGAAATACATAAACCCAAACTTCTAAAACACTTAACATAAATTTAACATTTTATGGATATAATCAATAATAATAAAAATGTTTTCTTTAAGGAATTATATACTCATAATCCCTTCATAATGGTTTGTAAAGAAAATGTGAATAATTATAAGCATTTCCCTCGGGAGTGTCGTAACTAAGAGTGAAGCAAGGCCCATTGTCGTGCACCAGTTCTCATTCAAGTCTATATCAAAGTGGTGTTTTTGAGTTTTACCCCTAGGTACATCTGTGCCAGAGCCGCCTCTACCTTCTCATATCTAAACTGGGATGTATTGCTTGGAAAACTCACAAAATCACAACAATACCAAAATTATAGGAAGTTCTTCTATACTAATCCTCAAAGTCTATCTTAGTTCTATGTGCCCTAATCAGAGATTATCTAAATCCAGCTTCCAAGATTGTTGCTAAACTTCCTCTGATACCAACTGTAATGCCTCGACCCCAGTTACCCAGAGTCGGTGAATTATTTTAATACATTGGTATGATTACAAGGAATCAAGTCCCGAAGGACAGATCAATTTAGCATTATTGGAAAATAGATTACAGAAATGAATGTTACATTACACATTATAACATACAAATCAACATTAATAGTCCTTTATGAATGACATTATTCCCTTGGCTTAACCCTGCATATCAATCACAATACACATCTTGTAATCCTATTAAAAATAAAACCCATAAATGGGTGAGCTCAAATGATTAGTAATGATAACAATACAGTGGAGACTTTCATAAATAAGCATAAACAATTAAGGCAATGTATAACTAAAACAAAATCCTTTTAAACTTGAACATTAGCATAATATGGAAAAAATAGAATGGAGTAATTCCATTAAATTATTCACATGGATATTATACTAGTCGAATAATCACATACAATATCACTAACCACATTCATAATGATGGAATGCAAAATTCCAGACTATCATAACCACGTAGTCAAGGCCTTATGCCAAGACTAAAAATAAAATTTAGTCAAGGCCTTATGCCAAGACACTAGTTTGTATCATGAGACCTACCGATGCATCGAAGAGCTATAGCGGGCTCCACCCATCACTTACTAAGTCCAACGCATTCCTCATATGAAAAGGTTTAAACATTACATAAACATTCATATTAAAACTAGCATACGAATTGTAAATTATTTATCCCTAAACCATGAATGGTATAAAAATAACACATCCATATTCAAACATGTCACAAAACCTTCAATACAATATGGATGATTATTATCATAATAAATCATCTTCAAACATGTTTAAAATTTATCAAAGGATATTGACATAGATGAAAATTATTTGTAAAACTCTTTGAGAGAAATATCCATTTTTCATGAAAACATTTAAAATTCACACAATTTAGAAAGGAAGAAATTTAAAGACATTTTTGATTCAAAATGTCCCATACCACTTTGAAACTTTTGAAAGGAAATAACATTTTAAATACATTCATGTCCATATAAATAAATCCTTAAAAACCATTTTGAAGACATGGACATTAATGAGAATGATTTAGAAGAATAAATATTTAAAAAATTTGAAATGAAGTTTTTGTAAAAATGTGCCTTAAGATAATCCCTTTGAAAATAATTTCATGAAACATGGACATGGATAATAAATATTTCCTATTAGATACTTACATAAAAACCACCTCGGATAATAAAGAGACTGTGAAATTAACCCTGACAAATTTGGTAACATACAAATCTTACACCTCATGAAAGAGGTATCATACAATTATCATGTAAATACACATAAATTAAAGTTTATTACACAATGAATACAATTATAGGTAGTACAAACCCCACACAAAAGGTAATATAGGCAATATGGCACGAATCTCACGGGAATAAGGAGTGAGATGAAAACCCCTTACCTTGAACTTTCCTTTAGTCGGGGGTATATTTAACCTATTGTATGAAGACTATAGTATGTTATTAAATTATAACAGAACCATATTAATATTTATGATATCATACATTATTCATTTATGACTTTATACTGCCCATTTAATTATTATTTCCATGTTATATTAATTTTTCAGGTAATGATCGCTTTTTTTATCGTACGTGTTTTAAATTGTTACTATTGATTGTAACACTTAGATCATGATTTAAATACTTCCAAATTATAAAACATGTTTATATATCATATATATTTAGAATATGAATATTTATAATAAACATATATATGAACTGGAAAACATCATTTATGGAGACGGTAGTCCGTACGTACGCATAAATGTTGTTTCTGTTTTCATATAGTATTGAACGGAAGTAAGTGAATAAGATATATATAAGTACATAAATACTTATATATATAAATATATATATATATATATCTCCAGTATGATTATTATTTCATATATTACATACTTATTAGAAATATATATTTTTATAATCGTCAAGGAATGGTGAACTTGTAAATGAATCTTATCCCGTCGTGGAGATGGTAATCCGTACGTACGCACGAGCAAAAATATCATTCTTTTTATATTAAAATAATATATAATTGTATGATATATCATATATAAAGAGTACTTATCATGTTATATTTATTATTTACATCATATACAAATCATTATTATACCCATCCAAACAATAATGTATTGAATAACAATTTCACCACGACGTGGAGACGGTAAGCCGTACGTATGCACGTATGGTGACATGTCATTCAAAGGATGGATAAAATAATGAATTTTGGTGTACCATAATGATAATAAAATAATAGTATATAGAAGATAATTTGGTTATTATTTCATAATGGAAACAACAAATAAAAAGGAAGTGGAAGAAGAAAGGAACTAGAAAGAGGGTGGTGAAATCATTACCTCTTCTTCGAGTTCTTCCTTTTGATTTGATCAAAAGGGATCCTCAGATTGGATTTTTGATCAAACTAAGGCCTCTAGGATTAGGGGAGGATAGTTGAGATTGTATTTTTTCATAGTTTGGAAGATCCAAATGGATTAGAAGGTGTGAATTATAGTGAAATAGGAGTGCCCTTTTATAAGAGGGGTGAGGGGCACCTTAGAAAAAACATAAAGTATTATTTTATAATAAATTAATATTCAGTTTATAATGGCTCAAAATTAATTTATTTCGTGGATAAGGTTGGGATGGGTCGCAATCCACTCAACCAATAGGTTTTAGACAGGTGTGGGTCACTTTATTAACCTTATCTTTTAGTTTTAACTCATAGTTAATTAGTTTGACATTTACCATGCCTATTTGTATTTTTATATTATATGGTTAATAAACATAATATAATCTTCCAATAGACCCCTAAGTGGTAAATTAATTATACACCTATCAGGATATAAGTCCTTTGGCCGAACCTTAAATTTTTAGGAATAGAATATCAATTAATAATATAATTGTTTTTTTAATACTCTTTTATGTCAATTTTGACACTATTGGGTATTTTGTTTTTGATAAAATCATAAAAGAATTATTACTTCAAAAAAAAATTATATAACCAATAATAATATGTAGAATTAACCTATAAAAGTATTGGATTTCATAAAAAGTCTCAAATTACATTTATTTGGGTTTTTATAATATTAATTATCCTAATCATTCATTAATATGGTAATTACTGCATCATCATTGTGTCATAAATAAATTAAATTATTTAATTCCTAAAAATTATAAATATTATTAAATTATGTAGGAAATATTTTTTATCTTTATAATTAATACTTATAATCGAATTTATCTCACATATAACCCTATATTAAAAATTATTTAGTTATTAAACGTTGATTTTAACTCTTATAACTCTTTTTTGAATTAAATAATAATAAATGTCCTAATCTAATACAAGTGGACCTAAATGATAATATTTTATTCCTAAGGTTGTTTTTGGTCGATATAAACTTGTCCAATTGAATTAGGACTTGTGGTAGGATAATATTTATATCCTTTTTATCCATAATTACCATATTTACTTTTAACCATGGTAAATAAAAGTAAAAAGTTACTATGCACAAAAAATTATTTTTATCTTATTGAACCACATTTTACTCCTTGATATTAATTGCGTCTCTAGGATTTTTGAAATTCCACTCATAGAAGCAGTAAAATTATGTTTTATGTGAATTTGCAAATTCTCCTTGGAGATGGGTAAAAGACGATGAAAAGTTCAATAAAATTTTTATATATATAAAATTATTATAAACTGACTCCAATGAATTAAATTGAAATTATATATGTATTATGTATCTATTTTGACCTAAAATAAATTTACATAAAATAAATAATTATTTAAATAAAATTTGGTTTTAAACTATAACTCAATGTTTTTTCACTATTCATCAAAAATTGTAAGTTTTCAGAAAAATACCAAAAAATAACCCAAAGCTAATTTCGATATTCCGAACCCAAAAAATGAAGTTAATTTTGAATGATAAAATTTATAAAATTTCAAAAAGTGGGTATTACTATTCATAATAGCTAGTTTTGTAAGTTATGGTGCACTTGAACTCGGTGTTGCCTGTAGGGCAAGTTATTGAATTAATTTAAAAACATAATGTACTATGAAATCTTGGGGTGTTACATACCTAGGGGAAAAACCCGAAAACAACACATTGATCTAGACTTTAACGGGAGTAGGTGCACGACAACGGGCCTTGCTGCACTCTTGGTTACGACACTTCCGAGAGATATGCTTAGGATAATTCTCATTTTCTTTACAAATAATTATGAAAGATTTATGAGTATATACCTCCTTAAAGAAAATATTTTTATGATTATGGATTATATCCATAAAGTATTCAATTTATGTTACGTATCTTACATGTTTGGAATTATTCATTACGATTCATAAACTGACCTAGTGTATTCCATTGTATAGAAATGGCGGCCAGTAGAAGGAATGAGAACTCCAGAAATACATATGATAAAAATAGTAAGAAGTATCATATCATTCATGGTTTTATGATATAATTTATAAGGGAAATAGTCTCCCATGTATTATCAACATATGAAGAAATAATCTCATGTGTTAATAAGATAAGTAATGAATTCTTTGAGTCCTATGGCTTTAAAGGGAAGCAAGAGAAGAAAGGGATGGTAGAGATAAAGATGGATAAAGGGAAGAGGGGAAAGAAGAATTTTCCCATATATGATAAATGTTTAAATAATCACCTTGGTAAATTCTTGAAGTGAATGAGAGTTTGTTATAAGTGTGGAGAAAAAGGACCCCAAGTACGTGATTGAAAGGGTAAGAAAAAGTTTTCAAATGTAAAATTTATCATCTGTAAGGTGTTGTGACACTACGTGAATCAATGTCCTATTCATCAGAGTATACCACAAATTATGCTATTGGATAATAATCATGTTATGATACTACCTCAGATGAAGAGGAATGAATAGTGTTCTTATGTTGTTATTATAGAATTACTTCATTTGAGTATTTTATCAACCATATACTAGTTATATGAATTATGTAGATAAATAAGGATTGTACTGCAGTACTATTTCAATAAGGATTTTAGATATTTGGTTATAAGAAAAGTAACTTAATAGTAAGCTACACTTTTTGGAAAATTACTTTGTTGAAGGAAATTTAATCGTTAATATGGTCGGGATAATGAGGTAGTAATTTTGGAATAAGAGATGGTTGATTCGAATAAATTATATTTGATATTATTGACTTCCATGGAATTGATAAATAGTTTTTTTATTTCATCATTATTTGAATATTCAATATTTTTGGATATATGGAATATATCCAGTATTATATAAAGGATAAGGGAGCATGAATATAATAAATAAGGTTTTATGGTAATTCAGAGTGTTACAATGTTTTAAAATAATACATGATTAATGTGTTTACACGTTATTACGTGAAAAAAAGGATCTTCATTGTGTTTAACTTCCTTAAAAATTTTGGACTGTGAGTTTGGATAGATGTATATTGGATAAGTCTAAAGGTTGTAATGGATTAAGTTTGAAATTTGATACTGTAGTTAAGGTTATTTTTGGATTTTTATAAAAAGGAAAACACATAGACAATGTGACAACCCATCGTGTCAGAAAAACCACCGGGAATCAATCCCACAACCATAGTGCTATTGAGATTTATCACCTACCATTGGACTATGTGAAGGCCCTGGATTGTATAATGTAGTGTCTTTTTTTAAAGGGTCTGATAGGTGAATTATAAAATCAAGTTTTGGAAACCCTATATGAATAGGATAAATAGAATATATTTTTTAAATTATATTATCTTTTAGAGTAAAAGATGACACTACTATTATAATATATATTTGTGATGGCCTATTTGCAACGGGATAGCGTCACAAATAGCCCGTTGCAAAAAAGTGCATCACAAATACATTTATTTGTGATGGTCCTATCGAAAAACAATGTATTTGAAATGAGAATTTTTCCCTTTACAAATAAGTCTCTGATTATATAAATTATATATCAATCAACCATTTGCGATGGGAAAATTTTCCATCGCAAATAACCATCCGATTATTTACATTATATATATAATTTTTTTGCGATGGGTCCTTCACAAATAGTATTTGTGACATACTCGGCACCCCGTCGCATATACTACTTATAAAAAATTATATTTATTTTATTTGCGATGGGATCCTATCACAAAAGGTTCCATCACAAGTAGTAATCATAATATTTGAATAATGAAAAAAATCATATTATTATTATTAAAATAATAAAAAAGTAAAAATTATTATTATTAGTAAAATTAACAAACATTAAAAAATAAAATACTAAAAAAACTTATCTAATAATATTATGATTAATAATAAATTAATATTAATATTATTAAAATAATAAAAAAAAATTATTTAAATTCTCAATATTTACAAGAAATATAAACAAAATCGTAAAATATTATTATTATTAGTAAAATAAAAAAATATTAAAAAATATAATACTAATAATAAATAATAAAGTAATAAAATTAAAAAAAATTAAATTATGCAATATTTGCAACAATATAAAAGGAAGAAACTGTAAATAGTTCATATTACTACAAATCTTGAATTCAAATGTTTTTAACATAAAAAAATCGCTGGGGGTCATTTTCTAGAGGAGGTGGAGGTGGTGGAGGAGATGGAGGAGGAAACTCCATCCCAAAACTACGAGTCAGACGGTGCATATACTCCATCTGCTCGTGATGCTACTGCTGCTGCTGCTACTCCCAAAGACGCATCTCCTCCTTGTGCTGATGTTGCTGCTGTTTTTGCCACCGACATATCACTTCATGCTACTTCTTGCGAACTCTCTATAAGCTCAGCCTGAGTTCGCAACTGCTCCTGACACTATGAGGCAGAAGATGATGCCTCTCCAGGAGCTCCTCTCGAGCTGGATTCCAACATCGCAGTAGTACCTTAATAAGTACCAGGAGTCAAATGAGAGCCAATACCAACTAATTGTCCCTTATCAAAGCCATACTGATTCGCCTACATCCATTCCGCCTCATCAAAATGGTGGGCACTGGTCTGCTCAGTCGTCTCGTCCTGACTCTCAGCCTGTGTCTGAGAGGTTGCAGCCTCATATGACTCATTCCATTCCAATATGAAATTAAAACATTAAAAATATTATATGCAGTTAATAAAAAATAGAAAAAAATAATACTAACCACAATCTAACGCTGGCGATCACATATAATCTCTACAGTTGATGGATCACTATACATCCTCCGATAAACGTCGAACTCTGTAATATCAGGATGCTCGACTGCCTAAAGAAATATAAAATAAACTATTTATATTAAAATTTATATAAAATATTTAAAAAATATACTTACCAAATTCGCTCTATGCATGCTGAATGTATGACTACCAACTCGATGTTTCACCTCCTGTCTCCCCCGATTCTGTCATCCCACTGAAGATCTGCTCTAAAATCCACCACCAAACCAGTGTAAAAATAATCCATCCCAAACATGAGATGAAATGTACTGTGGTCAATCGGCTCTATAGTACTCATTAAATTCTATCAATCCTGCTTTCTTAATGGTTTTTCTTCTCAAATTGAGCAAAAACTGATAGAAATAGTCACACATAGACACCGTCCATGTTGAGTGGATAACGTCACTCATGCTATCATCAATGGGATACCATAAACCCTAAAAATAATTTATATTATAAAGTTATTAATAAAATAAATTTAAAAATAAATATTCTTTATATACGTACCAGAAAATGATCGAACATGTTGTACTGCACATCAATGGGAATCTGTTCCCATGTGATCTATGGATGAGAAAAATAATTGCATAAGATAGCTCTCCCCTGTCAAATAGCTAATACGCAAAACTGTGAAAAAATGAATAAATGATCAAACAATTAGTATATATATAAATATATTAATTAAAGATAACTAAAATATATAGGTTACCATACCTCCGTGTGTGTGGATCGAAGCCAAGACGTGGACGATGTTAGGGTTGGTGTCTGGAGAACCAACTATTTTGAACTTTGATTACATGAATATTCACTTATTATATATTGTTCATTTTTATGCATGACTATAATATAATAATGTCCTGTAATATTTATTTCATTGATAAGGTCATGACAGATCCCCTCTATTATGAGAACCTTGAATTGATATAACAAATATTCTTCAATAATGTTCTGTAGTTTGATGACATACTATGATAGGACATATACTATATAGACCATCATGTGCGAGTACTCGTAAGAAGGTGAGACTCTCTGTCATGGAGTTCGCACTTGGTAATCTCCAAGATGGGAGATTATGAGAACCGACCTGCCAGAAGTAATTCTTCTTGTTTTGGTGTCATTAGATATTTCTATCTGTGAGTGTGTGTAATGGTCCTTAGACTGAAAGATTATCATTAACTCATTTCATGACTCACACACTTAGATTTGCTGACAAAAACTGTCCCGAAGACAGTTGGCGGAAAGTAGGGTACATTGGGTGCGTCACGAATAACATGTTGTTAATGAATTAGTCGAGGAAGGATTTGTACCTTCCATATTTGTGGAAGTAGATATCTTAATCCATTTTATTGAAATAGAATTGTTGAAAAATTTCCATGGCCATGGTGACACGAAGAGTTTATTTCTAGATGTCAAATAATGACAGATCAAGCATATAGGTTTATAACACTGCTATGAAACCTGCTTGATGAGATATTGAGACAAAGGGATTAAATTACACATTAATAATTCATATGAGGTTACACGTTAATGCGTCGTCAAATTATTTCTCTTGGGTGCCATGACCCGTTGCTAAACAGTAATCTTGGACTTTAAGCAAGCCCACCTAATGCCAAGGAGAAAGAGACCTAGAGGGTCACACACTAAGTGTATTCAAGTATCTCAAGTATAATAAAGATTATTCCCGTATGTAGTTTAATAATTATTCAAGGAAGCGTAAATCATATTAATGATGGAGGAAGAAGGAAATGAAAAACAAGATATACACTCCGTGTATCAATGATTACACGCCATGTAGTTTTTTATGGATAACAATTAAACGCCGTGTATTAATGATTACACGCCCTGTAGTTTTCAATTTGAAGGAGGAAATAAAAAAACAATATATACACACTGTGCATTAATGATTACCTGCCGTGTAGTTTTCCAGTTGGGATTTTGAGGATATACTTTTGTTGTATTAAATGATATTTATTATAATAAGTGTGGGCACATGTCAAGGAATTAATTATTCAACATGGGGGTTTTCAATAAGAGTCAATGAAATAAAAAAAACATGTAACACATTTATTTATTGTCATAACTCTACAAAATCAAACCCAATTATAAATATCCTCACAACCCCAACACTTTTCTAACAAGAGAATCATTGTGCACAATAATTCTGGAGAATTCATTCAAGGCCGAAAGAACCTCTTCCTCCAAGAATGCTCTCAAGATCGAGAGACATCCTCTTCCATCGGATCAAGAAGATATAAGGAGGAAAATGAACGCAATGGTTTCTCCACAATAGCACTCAGAGGCTCCTTTTTTGATGTCCAGAGATAGGAGGTGCACGTGTGGATCACCGCTAGAGGAATTCTACACTTGTCTTCTACGACGCAACGACGAATCACATCGGAACGTGATCAAGAATATCAATGAAGAATGAACACACAAAAGGTACTTCTTGTCAATTAATTAAATGAATTATAATCTACCTGTGATGATCCACTTTTGTGGTTCTGGTACCTTTCTTCTTCTTTGTCTATTTATGTGAATCAATCCATGGATATTGGCGTTTATCGTCGTATTGTTCCCGGATTGATCATTGAAAATGAAAAAAAGCCAAGTGGGAACATCCACCCACGTGCTTCCGCTCTGCCCAGAACCTTCAGATGCCGCTCGGGGATAGGGTCAATAATCATCAGTAGCGCAAAAATGCACCCCCTCCGCATACCCCCTGAACTACCCATAGGCTGAGGGTTAGATGATCAAAAATCCCCCTCATCCAAAGGTATATTAGCCTCCTGCAACTCCCGAAATATATCAGGATCCATCTAAAACACAAAATGGCAGATAGTTGAAAATAAATTTTATGTATAGATATATATTAGTTATGATTATAACCAGCATTTAAATGTGTCAATGTCCATATTCATCCTCATCTTCTAGCTGTCCATGTCGATGTATTCATCTTCCTGCTTAGTATCATCAATATCCATATGAGTTTTAGTTTCTTCATATCTTGTCATTTAAATTTCATTTGTAACACCATTAACATCTTCATCATCATCTATCCTTAATTATGGGGTATCATCATCGATATTCATGTATATTTTTGAAAAAGAAGGATTTTGAGCAGTCTCTTGAAAACTTTTAATTCCTTCAACATCAGAGGAACCACATTCAGTTTGAGTAACCTGATTTTCCCAAGATTTCATTTTTATTATGCTCCACCAATCACTCAAGTCTCTTTAAGTAGCACAATAATTTGCGTAATAAATCTGATGTGCCTGTTGAGCCAGTAAAAATGGTTCATTTACTGCAAGAAGAATTTTATATTTAATATCGACAATTCTTTGAGTCGGATGAAAACACAATCCTCTCTCAGTATCCATCCACCGACATTTAAATATCGTTATGTAATTTTGTCCTAGACAGCACAGCTTCATAATTTCATCTAGAATGCCATAAAAGTCAACTTAAGTTTCTCTGAGATGCGATATTCTCAAGAAAACTCCACTGTTCATTGTTTTTTTTGATTCCCCATATGCACATGTATGAAATCGAAAACCATAGACCACATATGAATTATAAAATTTAACCATTTTGGATGGTGGGTTACTCAATATATAGAGTCTCTTATCAATTTTATCATCATGTTAAGACACCTAAATTTTTTTAAAAAATTTATCAATATAATAAATAATAAACAGAATTGATATTAAACCGTGAATAAATTATGTTACCAGTTTTTGAAACCATTGAGAAATCATTTTGTCTGTGTTCTTCAAGAGAAGCTACTATAATTAGTGAAAGTTGATTCTTGATATGATTATCATATAACCTACAAATAAAATAAGTTTACATACTACAACATAAATTATAGAATATGTGATAGAGTCACTCATAGCTCAATTGATGTCATTTCTTTACATTTGAGAAGAACATATGTTTGTGATCTGTGGTGTTCATCATCTGAAAGCCACTGTTCATGGACTCCACCAAAACCATGATTTGGATGATTAAAAACTGATAATTGATTATTCATTCCGTCGTTAACATTCCCCTCATTTCGTCCCATGTGATTGTGTTTTGAAGGATTTTGAGAATCAAAATAATGAGAGGAAAAAAAGCAATTTCCTCTTTCAAAAAAGCTTTAGAAATTGAGCCTTCAACTGATGCTTTGTTACGTACTTTTTTCTTCAATTTCAGCATGCATTTCTCAAATGGGTATGTCCATCGAAACTGTACGGTACCTCTACATTTTGGTTCTTGTGAAAAATGTAATATCCAATGTTCCATTGAGTCAAAGAATTTCGGCGGAAATATTTTTTCTAGATTACATATAATTACATAATCATCTTCTTCCAGTTTTCGTAGGGAATCATAGTCTATTGTCACTGCACAAATGTTTCGAAAAAAATATTATATGTATGTTATTGAATCCCAAATCAAAGAATTCAACAAACCTCTAAATATAATCGGCATAAGTCTTTCCATTATAACATGACAGTCATGACTTTTTAGTTTAGTAATATAACCATTCTTAACACATCTGCCCAAATTGAAAGCAAAACCATCTAAAAGTCTCAAATCTGCAATCCACTGAAATAATAATTAGCGACACTCTTTGGAAAGTGTATAAGTTGATTTTGGCTTTATTAACAACTGTGATCTGAGATTTTAAAATAGTTAACGTTATGGTCTCGTGGAAATTTGGGAAAGATCTAATCAAGCATTTATAGTATCTTTGGTCTTACCCGGTATATCCTATGGTGTATGAAATAAGTTATCAAAAATAGTTATTCTCAATATGCATGACATCCAACATTTGGCAGACCAATATGGAAGATCCCAAAAAATGGTTCATTTTATTGAATTATATTCTTTCCCAAAGCCATCAATTTTCTATTGGTTTACTGTTGGCCCAATGTGATGGTAGGTAATGAAAATACAACTGATTTTAACTCTGTACAAGAGATCATCTTTGGAGTTTTATCCCTTTCAATTATACCTTTTCTGAAATTATATTTATTCCCTCGAAAAGGATTATTGGTTGGAAGAAATCTGAGGTGACAGTCATAATGACAAGGTTTTTTTTCCATTGATGATCATAAAGGCTTTGTTGTCTTTCATATAGTAAGGACAAGATTTCATACCATGTGTACACCATCCAGATAACATTCCATATGCCATAAAGTCACTAATCGTCCACATCAATACAGATTTTAATATGAAATTCTATTTCGCAGTAACATCATATGTATTAACACCATCACTCTGCAATGAATTTAACTCATCAATCAATGGATTCAAATACAAATCAATATTCTTTTCTGGATGTCCTGGGATTAATAGAGTAAAAAATATATAGGTATCCTTCATGAACATCCATGGAGGTAAATTTTATGGAGTTATAAAGACAGAAAAACATGAATACTGACTACCATAAGAACCAAACGAATTGAAACCGTCAGCAGAAAGACCCAATCGCACGTTTCAGCCTTCTAAAGAAAAATATGGATGCAGACGGTCAAAATGATTCCATGAATCACCATTAGATGGATGAATCAAGATTTTATCATTTTAAATCTTTGTTTTGTTCCATGACATTATTGACACTGTGTTTTGAGACATAAATAATTGTTGCAACATGAGTGTAAGGGGGAAATATCTCAACTAATTTACTAGAATCGATCCAGACTTCCCTGGTCGAGCTTCATTATACCTTGATTGTCCACATGAGGGACAACTATCAAATGAATCATATTCACCAGAATATAAGATGTAATCATTAGGACAAGCATGGATATTCCGATAACTAAGGCCTAGATTATGAACCAGCCTCTTACTCTCATAGTATTTTTTAGTTAACACATATCTTTCAGGTAATAGTGTTTTAACCAAAGAAAATATCCGATCAAAATAGTTATTTGACATTGACTTATCTGATTTAATAGCCATAAATTTTACAAATGCTTCTAATTTTTTTATCATGCAACCTGCATATAATTCATCCTCAGAAGACCTCAACAACTCATAAAATTTGGATGGTTCCAACCCAGGAGTTAAATCACTATCATCTTGAGTTTCATTTTATTGAACAGATAGACCTGCAACACCATGTTCTAAATATAGAAACTGTGATGGATCCGTAATGAAGTTATTAGTATCTTTTGTGGAATTTCATTCACCGAGATGATACCAGAAAACATAATCTGGTTGAAAACCAAACCGCAAGACATATACCCCAACCTTGTCAAATGTGTCAAACGTTCTCAGAGAACATTTTTTTACAAGGACACTTAATTGTGCCTTCTGAAACATATTTTGGTTTGGATGATGAAAACGATAATAAATCAACAACACCCTCAATATATATAGGATTTAAACCAAAACCATTTGGATTTATGCACTGATTTATCCAAGCATGATCATCTAATAATGACTGATGAATATTTCCTTGTTCTATATTTTTCTACAAAATATAAATCATCACTTTTTTGAATAATTTAATATTATAAAAACACTATCTGAAAAAAGAAGATAACTAATTACAACTACTTCTTAATAATTACCATTAAATTTTGGCAGCACAGTTTTCAGTGGATTGACAACTACTCTTTTGTTCGACGGCTCATTTACTTGCATCTTTTTCACACTGAAATCACAATGAAGAATCTGCTCAGAGGTACGCTTATAAATTCTCGTATTCACGAGAATGTATAAGCGTACCTCTCACCCGTTTCTTCATTGTGATTTCAGTGTGAGAAATATGATAGTAAATGAGCCGTCGGACAAAAGAGACCCCTTTTTGTCGATGAATCATCTTCTTGCAACCATCACCGCCTAAACACATTATGAAAAAAATGTGGTCTTATGAATGCATATTCAAACTTGTGCATATGAGATTGGATATGCATATGTAGTAGAATACTTTTCATAATGTTTTGAGTTGGTGAAAGTTGAAAGTAGAAGAGTCATTGAGCAAAAGGAGTGTTGTCAATCCATTGGAAATTGTTCCAAGTTATTAAAAGTTATTATAATTTATTTCTATTCATTTCTATTTATTCCTATTTATTCCTATTTATTCCTATTTATTACTATTTATTTATAATTATTCATGTTTATTTCTATTATTTTCTAATTATTCATATTTATTACTAATAATTCCTATTTATTGCTAATTATTCCTATTTATTACTAATTATTCCTATTTATTTCTAATTATTCCTATTTATTATTATTTATTCCTATTTATTAGTATTTATTATTATTTATTCCTATTTATGATTAATTATTGTTATTTATTACTAATTATACCTATTTTTAACTAATTATTCCTATTTATTAGTAATTATTCTTATTTATTACTAATTATTCTTATTTATTACTAATTATTCTTATTTATTCCTATTTATTACTAATTATTCCTATTTCTAATTATTTTTATTTATTACTAATTATTCATATTTAATACTAATTATATTTATTTAATACTAATTATTCCTATTTATTACTAATTATTCTGATTTATTACTAATTATTGATATTTATTACTAATTACTCCTATTTATTACTATTTATTTCTAATTATTTATAATTATTACTAATTATTACTAATTATTTCTAATTATTCCTATTTATTCTTATCTATTACTAATTACTCTTATTTTTTAATATTTATTCTTATTTATTACTAATTGTTTCTAGTTGTTTCAATTTATTGCTAATAATAAATATTTATTCCTAATTTTTTCTAATTATTCCTAATTATTCCTAATTATTCCAAATTCTTTCTAATTATTCCTAATTATTCCTAATTATTCGTAATAATTCCTAATAATTTCTAATAATTCCTAATTATTCCTAATTATTACTATTTATTCCTAATTATTAGTAATTATTTCTTTTTATTACTAATTATTATTAATTATTATTAATTATTACTATTTATTACTATTTATTTCTAAATATTGTTATTTGTTGCTAATTATTATTATTTATTGTTAATTATTCATATTTATTGCTAATTATTCCTATTTATTGCATATTATTCTTATTTATTACAAATTATTCATATTTATTGCCAATTATTTCTATTGATTAGTATGTATTCATATTTATTAGTATTTATTCCTGTTTGTTACTAATTATTCATATTTATTACTAATTATTCTTATTTATTAGTATTTATTCCTATTTATTAGTATTTATTCCTATTTATTGGAAGTTATTATTATTCATTCCTATTTATTAGTAATTATCCATATTTATTAGTAATTATTATTATTTATTAGTAATTATTCCTATTTATTAATAATTATTCCTATTTATTATTAATTATTCCTCTTTATCATTAATTGTTCCCATTTATTCTTAATTATTTTTATTTATTACTTATTATTCCAATTTTTACTATTTATTCCTATTTATTCCTATATATTACTAATTATTTCTATTTATTACTAATTATTTCTATTTATTACTAATTATTCCTATTTACTAGTAATTATTCCAATTTATTCCTAATTATTCCTAATTATTCCTTATTATTCCTGTTTATTATTATTTATTCTTATTTATTACTAACTATTCCTATTTATTATTAATTATTCTTATTTATTACTATTTATTTCTGTTTGTTACTATGTATTCCTAATTATTACTATTTATTTCTAATTGTTAGAAATTATTCTATTTATTGCCAATTATTACGATTTATTTATAATTATTCATATTTATTGCTAATTATAAATATTTGTTCCTAATTATTTCTAATTATTTCTAATAATTACAAATTATTCCTATTTATTTCTAATTATAAATATTTATTCCTAATTATTTCTAATTATTTCTAATTATTCTTAATAATTAAAATTATTCCTATTTATTACTTATTAATCATATTTATTATTAATTATTCCCATTTATTAAAAATTAGTACTAATACTTTCAATTTATTATAACCCATAACTACTAATAACAAATCAATTTAAATCTAATTAAATTAAAACTAATAAAAAATAATAAAAATTAACATAAAAAAATAAAATAAATATTAAATAAAAGAAATATAAATACCTGTAAACTTGATCTTTTATTGATGTAGACAGCTTCAAAATTATTTCGTCAAAAAAAACCAACTCAAACAAATTCTCACTCTGAAAATAGGGTTGAGAGAGAGAGAGAGAGCGAAAATTGAGATGAGGATTTGAAAAAACGGATGGGGGGTATATATAGGTTACATTAGTTGGGGTGAGACCTTTTGCGATGGGAGTACCGTCACAACAAATAACTTTTGTGACAGGGCCCATCTCAAATACATTTTCCCTCATTAATTGCGGTTAGTGGTTAAAAGGGTATTTGCTACGGGTCCCGTCGCAAAAGGTATCTTCCGAAACACGTTTTTCGACAGGGCATCATCCTGTCGCAAAAACTCATTTACCGCCACTGGGTATTTGTGACGGGTGCCGTTGTAAATAAAATCCAAGCGACAAACCATTTGCGATGGGGAAATTCCCCCGTCACAAATAACCTTCTCGTCCCAAAAAAACATTTACCACCGTCGGGTATTTTCCATAGGACCTGTCGCAAATACCTCCGAGTGACGAACTATTTTCAATGAGAATATTTTTTCCGTCACAAATAAGCTTCCCGCGGATTGGTGCGCAATCCACGCCAAACCGCACATTGATATTTTCTACGAGCCACAAAAACCCTTCGCAAATAACAAGGTATTTGTGACGGGATGATTCCCATGTCGCAAATAATCTCTCCACTGGACTATTTGGGATGGAATAACATCTCGTCGCAAATAACCCATCGCAAAAGGTTGTTTTCCTCATAGTGTGAGTTTGTGGTAGAAATTAGTTAATGGTTGGAATTCTACTTGTCATGTATATATATATATTCAATTATTCTATGAAGAAATCAATTCTTAAATTTTAGGTAAGGGATCTTAAAACTAGAAATGGGTTATCCTAATACCTTATGTTTTGTTGAACTGATGATATTTCAAATCATCATAGATTGATGGCTTTGAGGCCC
Organism: Viscum album; assembly: GCA_963277665.1. Taxonomy (NCBI): domain Eukaryota; kingdom Viridiplantae; phylum Streptophyta; class Magnoliopsida; order Santalales; family Viscaceae; genus Viscum; species Viscum album. The sequence continues at coordinate 2,135,021,360 of OY728148.1, forward strand.
TCAATTCTACTATTTTTTTGACTAATGACCTCAATCACTCTCTATAAATATTTAACTTTTTGCTCCAATTATGTGTCTCTAATTTCCACAAATGTTCTCATAATCGAGATCATAATTTTTTTGTGTTTCATTCCCATTTTCCTCTTATTAAGACTAAATATTATTAACCCAATTTCTTGATGTGGGTTTTCTCACAAATGTATTTTCTATTTTCAACCTTTTATTTTCGAAGAACAATATCAAATTGCGAGAACGCAATTTATTAAAGAAGGGGAGAATGGAACACCCAAATATTTCGTAGTACGTTATTTCTTCAAATTAATTCAATAACTTGCACTACACGAAACACCGAGTTCAAGAGCACCACGAGTTACCAAACTAGACGTTCAAAAGATGTTATTAATAGTATAAACTAAATTTTAAACTTTATATAATCCTTCTAATTTTAGAAACCATATTATGAGTTTCTTAGACCTAGTGAAAAAAAATTCATTTTTTTTAGATAAAAGAATTATTTTTTAAAAAAATGAAATTTTACTGCCTTTTAATGGCGAACCTTTTTTAAATCCACTATTTGAAACTTTTATATATTCAATTTTAAATAAATAAACTTCTTCTTAAGAATCAGGACATAATAATTTAGTTTCAATAAATTTTTGGTGTTTTTCTGATAAATTTTATATTTGAATGAATAGTGAAAAATACTATATTTTAACTCAAAACAACTTTTTTAATCAAAATAATTTGTAGTGTTAAATTATACATTTTATTGGTTCGGAAGTATTAATAGATTATCTTTTTACCATTTAATCCAATGTTATTAATTGGAAATAATTTCACTTTGAAATTGAACATAAAAAAGTATCAATCTTTTGTTAGTTATTATTTCTTAAATACATGTTTTTTGGTTTTGACAACGGGAATTAATTTTAAATTTATAAATGCAACTTTTATGTTTTTAATTTGGTAAAATAGACTAAATTTTTTAATTCAGAATATAAAAAACTAGCTTATTGTGATATTTTTTTACTTTTCTAAAAACTTTTAATTTTTTATGAATAGTGAAAACACTGTGTTATTGGTTAAAACCAACTTTTTATTTAAATAATTATTTATTTTATATAAATTTATTTTATGTAGAAATAGATACATAATACCTATATATGTTCAATATAATTCATTAGAGTCAGTTTATAATAATTTTAGATATATAAAAATTTTATTGAACTTTTTACCGTCTTTTACCCACCTCCTAGGAGCATTTGAAAATTTATATAAAACATAACTTTTCCACTTCTGTGAGTTGAACTTCTAAAATATGAGAGAAACAGTCGATATCAGTAAGTAAAATGTGGTTCAATAAGATGAAAATATTTTTTGTTGAATAATAACTTTTGACTTTTATTTACCACTGTTAATAGTAAATAAGGGTAAAAATGATATTATTATTACCCTAAAACACATCCTAGTTCTATTGGATAAGTATAATTAGACCAAAAAACCCTTAGGAATAATATATTAACCTTTTTGGTCAACTTGGATTAAATTAGGACATTTATTAATATTTTATTTAAAGAAGGGTTAAAAGAGTTAAATTCAAGGTTTAATAACTAATCCATTTTTAATATAGGGTTAAAAAAAATAAAAATTAGACTATTAATATTCATTAGAAAGATAAAAATATTTCATACATAATGGTATTTTATTTATAATTTTTAGAAATTATGTAATTAAATTTATTTACGACACAATGATGATGCAGTAATTATCGTATTAATGAATGATTAAAATAATTGATATCATAAATATCCAAATAAATCTAATTTGAGACATTTAATGAATTCCACTAATTTCCTAGGTTAATATGACATGTTAGGGTTGATTAAAGGTATTTATTTTGAATTAATAAAGTTATTAGGACTTTAACAAAAATCAATTATTAAATAATGTCAAAATTGACATAAATGAGTTTTTAAAACAAATACAATATTATTGGTTGATATAATAATCCTAAAAATATAAGGATCGGCCAAAAGACTTATATAATGATATTTCTATCATTAATGAATTACTTGGGGTTCTTTAAGAAGTTTATAGTATGTTTATTTACCATATAATATAAAAATACAAAGAGACATGGTAAATGTCAAACTATTTAACTAAGAGTTAAATGTCAAATATAAGGTTAATATAGCGACCCAAACCTCTCTAAAACCTATTAGTTGAGATTTTATCAACCCATACCCACCTTAACCTTTGAATAATTCATTTTTGAGACATTAAAAATCTAAAATTATTTTATTATAAAATAATATTTCTAGCTTTTCCTAAGGTGCCCCTCACCCCTCTTATAAAAGGGAACTTCCCCTTCTCCCTAATTCAGAACTTCAACTCCATTTGGCTTAGCCAACCCCCACCATAATACCCTATCAACTGTCCTCCCTTCATCCTAGAGACCTTCCTTTAGTCAGAATGCCAACATAAGGAGCCCTTTTGATCAAATCATAAGGAATAACCCGAAGAGGAGGTAAATATTTCATCTCCTCTTTCAAGTTCATTTCTTCTTCCACTTCTTCTTCCCCTGTTGTTTCCATTATAAAATTATAATAAAGTATATTCTATATACTCTGATGTTATTATAAATATTTTACAACCATATTCATTATTTTATCTATCCTTTGAATGACATGTCTCCATATGTGTGTACGTACGGCTTACCGTCTGCACGTCGTGGTGTAGTTGTTATTCAATACATTATTATTTGGATGGTTATAATAATGATATATAATTGATGTAAATAATATATATAACATCATAACTATTATTTATATATAATATACCATCCAATTATATACAATTTTAATTTCAAAATAATGATATTGTCGCTCGTGCGTATGTACAAATTACCATCTCCACGAACGCAATGAGATACATTCTCCATCGTAACCATTCAAGACTAATTTTCATTTGATTATTAAAAATAATTTTCAAAGACTTGATATAATTCTGTTTATGAATAAGAAACATCCCATCAAGAACAAACATGACTCACGTAACAAAGAATATAAAGGAAAATGAATCAGTTAACACCCGAAACGACAATAATACTAAAATATCCTTAATAAAGAATTATTAGAAGATCATATATGATATCATAATTATGTATATGGTTCTTATATAATTTAATAACAATAATTTATCTATTATAATGGAGGTTAACGTATCCTCGACTAAGGAAAAGTACATGGTAAGGTTTAATTCTACAATCTCTTTATTATCCGAGGATGTTTTTTCGTAAGTATCTATTGAGACCTCTTTATCATCCACATCCATGTTTCATAATAAGGTATTTCAAATCATTTTTTACTAGAAAATGGGGTAAATTAATTTATACCCTTACTTGACCTTATATGTTTTGAATGGAATCTTTACGTCATTTTCCAAACAAGGTACTTATGACCATTTCGAAAAAATTATGGTAAGAATGTTTTTTAACTTATACGGCGTGTGAGGCTATTTTCCACCGTTATAACATCATCAAAGATTCCATTATAATATTGTAAGAATATTTTCAAAATAAATTTTTTCTTTATAATTATGTGACTCTTAAATTATTTCAAAGTAGAAAGAGATATTTCTCTAAAAAAAGGTTTAATTTCATCTATGTTAACATCCTTTGATGGATTTTAAATTTATTTGAAGTTTATTTATTATGATACAAAAATTACATATTATATTGAATGTTTTTTCATATGTTTGACTGTGGATATGCTATTTTTATATCCTTCCTGGTTAATGGTTAAAGTATTGACATTTCATATGCCAGTTTTAATACGAATGATTATGTTATTTTTCAACCTTTTCATATGAGGAATGTATTGGACTTAGTAAGTGACGGGTGGAACCCACTATAGCTCCTCGATGCATCGGTGGGTCTTAAGAGACAATTAGACGTGGAATTGGCTGGAGCCTTTCCCAATTTGATATATGGTTTTGGCCAAGGCCTTAATCAATTTTAGACTTCTTGTCCGAGGCTTTGAAAAAATGTTTCAGAATGTCTGGAATTATACATTCCCTCATTATGAAAATAATATTGATGGTTCTTATGGTTATTCAACAAGTAGAATACTCATGAATATGTTTTATTATGGAATTATTTACTCCTCTCATATTCCTTCCATAAAAGTGGTCATGTTTATTATTTGTAGAGGCGTGTGTTTTCAATTATTCACCATGCCTAATATTTATGTTATCTTCCTCTGTATTGCTTACCCTTACAAGGCGTTTGAGCTCACCCCTTTCTCATGTTTTATTTTCCTAGGATTCCAAGAAGTGTTTTATGATTGACAATCAGGGTTAAGATATGGGATTAATGGAGACCTCAAAAGATCATTTTACATTGTGTTTTATCTTCTAATGTGTAATGTAACGTTCATGTATGTAATCTATTTTCCAAGACTACTAAACTGATTGGTCTTTTAGGACTTGATACCTTGTAATCATGTCGATGTATTAGAATAATGAATCTAATCTGGGCTTCTGGGGTCGGGGCGTTACATCTTCGGTAGATGAAATCACACCATCACCAACCATGTATGATGAATTCTTTCTTGCTACCTCATTTACTAAAGATATACCCACCATAGGTATCTCAAAAACGTTTTGTAGGATGTGGCATCTTGGGGTTGGATCGACTGTTATCACCTCTTTAGCTACCCCCACTGAGGCCCAAACTCTAGAAGTTTTCACCTCGGCTGTGACTTACAATTTACGTGACATTTCCTTAGTTGGTTTGTCTAATGATATTGGAATCACTGCTACTAGGATTCACTGTTAGTGAAACCTGTATCATTGTTTTCCAAGAGAAATAAACAAAGGGAAGAGACATACAAATATAAAAGATAGAGGAATGGTTAAATCATGAAGTTCACTCATGGGTAGCTTCACTAATTATATATATATACTCAATAATATATTTTTTCCAATGTATGGGACCATTAGCTACATTGACAATAAAATCAAGCTTTAGGTGATCGATACCGGATCCACTGGTGATGATGTTTCTACACCGACAGATGCATCAACCATAGCTAGATGAATCTCTATAATCAGATAAGATTTTTCTTATATGAAGGAGTAAAAATGTCATAAAAACTAATGATGTTATAGATTCATGAATTTAGTAGAAAAATGTTAGGAGTTACCATATAATGTTTATGGAAGTTGTGATGTCACTTCAACTTATGGTGATTCTTCGATAGAGGATGGTTGGCCACATTGGACCATAATGTCAAAGAGAGGTTCCTCTATTTCCCCTTAAGAGAATTGGGTTCACAATCCTCTCTAATAGATTCATTATTAATCAATACCTACTATATACATGTAAATCTATATAAAAATTAAAATAACGGATTCAATGAACCCAAAGGGTTGATGATTGGATCAAGTCCACAAAATTGTGGCACATAACTCATTAATGGTAGTGTTGTTTTCCTCAGGTGAGTTTAGGTAGGCTTCAATTACCAATGAATAATAATTATCAATTTCCTATGGTGAAATTGCTTCAATTTATCCACTACACAACATATCACCTATAGAAGGAATGTCATAAAATACCTGTGTTATATTGATCAATTGTTGCACTACACCATGGTAGAGGATAACATGATAAAACTCATGTACATACAGAATAACCTCTATCTAGGGGCCTCAAAATCCAACATTGGAATGAAATAATTTGGGAAGAAAAACCTAACACCTCACTAGTTTTATACATGACTACCAAGAGGAGTTGAACTATCCAAATATATCCCAATGCACCCAGGTGTTTAGGAAGACCACATAATCCTTTACCTCCACTGCAAGGTGATGAAGATTTCTCAATGCCACAAAAGGTTTACTCAGAGACACTAATTAAGATTCAACCTATTATTAATTCTATTTCATCAGGTGTATAGTTCCTCCGAATATACCTCCATCAAGAGTATCATCCTGTGTGGGAGAGGGATCCCAGGGAGTTGCTACTACCTCCCCTATTAATCTACCTCTTTTTCTATGGTGTGTTACCCCAACCAAAGAACATGACCTTCCACAATAACACATGAAATCCTCATTAAATTCCAAATCCATAATTATCCACCTCAATGTATCCATGAGGTACATTCTCTCCTAACCTTGTGTGTAATTTTTGAACATATTTAAGGAATCATTACCCGATGAAGATCCATATTCTCTTTGATTCACTCCAAAACAAACTTGTACCACATTTACTAAATGGTTATGAGGTGGAAATTGAGGAATAATCTATTATCAACTCATAGAATCATTCATTTGATTATGAATAATTGTTATGAAAAATAATACATATTGTATGTATCACAAATGACTTTATAGTCAACCAATGCCACCAGTACCCCACCTCATAAGGTCATAAGGTATGACCACGACTTTAACATCCCCAGGGTGTCATTCATGATTTTACCAATTGGGATGTGGTAATGGATGGGATATTAAATTTTAAAATAACCCAAACCTCTTGAGAACTTCAAATTTCTATAGATTAAAGGGATGAATCCTAATGATATTCAACAAGGACAACTAGAAGTTTCTGGTGGGAGTAAGGATAGGGATGATATTATTATAACACCCCACATGTGAGGAAAAAAATCCATACAAGAAATTAAATGGTCCACAAATTAAAAAGGGACTATTACTCCTTTTGATATAACTACCGAGAGTATAGATAATCTATGACACTCACACCACCCGATTGATGCGATGACCCATCACCTGCATTATGGCAATGTAAAATTTTCTTAGCATCATCGCATATGTGCATAATGCATAGGGAGTATCTAACCACATAGAAGGGATGCAATTAATCCCAAAATATTGAACTTATGAGGGTGATCCTTCATGATTTACCTCGACTAGAAATATTAGATTACATCCATGAGTGCCCAATATCATCCCCCATCCAATATTATGTTTCCCTCAAGCACTATTGGGGACTCCCTAGTAGCCTCACTGTAGGATCTATGTGAAAAGTTGAAACCTTTTTTTGATGGAAATCATGAAAATCCAAGTATTTGTTTCCTTCCCAAATTCAAAACACTAATTAATACCTTTTTGAGAACTAGAATCCACTCTTGGTCATTTGAGGCATTCTTCACATGGATTAATTCATGCTACATATCTCCCTAGATGGGGATCCAATCAATGTGGTTAAGGTCCTAGAGACTAATATTGATATCCCCATAGTTCTAAAGGAATGGGTTGTTGCATGAAGAACACATACTTAACAAATTTGGTATGATGTCTGGGTGATGATATACTTGGAACTAGTAAGTGTATTCCACATTGTAAATCCTGACCCTCTTTAGCTCCTCTACAAATGCATCACATTCATTTCATACCCAGTATTCTCATTCCAAATCATCATATAAATTTCTTCCATTGTGCATACACCACCCTATTATCTATCCATGAATAGGGTCTTCCAAGACATCTATAGGGTCCTAGGCCTAACAGAAATTGATATTATGTCATTTTATATGAATATTCAGTACATTAAGAAAAATATATGCATGAGGACCAGAATATATAGTGGATTTAGAAACATGGAAAAATATTCATTTATCACAGTGAAAAATATTCAAAATTCCTCAAAAAGATCTCAACCTTTATTACTTCTACCTAAAACATTCTTTCATAGCGTGGGAAAAGGAAACATAATAAAGTGGAAATATCAGATTCTCAGAAAGGGTAAATAAAACAAATTCCAATAAATAAAATAAAAAAGGGTATGGAACATGAGAATAACATTTCAAGATTGTACCCTACATATTAGATATGATAATAAAGTTTAATAGTTCATAAGGCATAAATACTAAAGAAATAATGAACATAAGCCATGGAATCATAACATAGAAATAAAACATGGATTTTTGGAAAAAAAGAAGCATATATAAACCCTATTTCAAGGAGTCATACTAAGGCATTTTAGAAATATTAGGCTTGGATTAAAAAACCATGTACATGCTTCAGTCTTGGGATTCCCTCAAGTGTACCCTATTGTTTTGGGATTGAGATGTCCTCATGTGCACCCTCTTGTTTTGGGCTTGGGTTTTCCCCCAGTTTACCTTCCTGTTTCAGTCTTACGATATCCTCCCATGTATCCTCTTGTTTTGAGATTCTGTTTTCCTTCTGTATACCCCATTTTTTTCAAGTGTGGGATTCCATCCCTTTTACACTATTGTTTCAGTCTTGGGATGTCCTCCTGCGTACTCTCTTGTTTTTGGCTTGGGATGTCCTCCTGTATACACTCTTGTTTCAAGATTGGTATGCCCTCTCATGTACCCTATGAGATAATAAAACATTTATCATCACCTAATGCATTGGAGGGAGATTTATTTCCCACCCATCACATAATTAAATCATACATTCATGTGACACAAAACATACATTATATCATAACCCATGGTGAGCAATGGGTTCTATAAAAATTAGATCATAACCCATGAAACGAAATTGGTATCATTAAATTTTTCATCTCATCAAAAACTATGTAAAATATATAGGTTTCATAATCACTCTATGAAATCATAACTCATGTAAAGAAGTGATTTTTCAAAAGAATATAACATACCAAAGAGAAATGGGTTTCAGAAACATCAAAACATCAGAGCATAAACCATTCAGATAAAGAATATGAATGGAAAATTTAGATCATTTCTTAGAATGTCTTGAGTAAAATCAATGGATTTCACATTATATGGAAATAATTTTGGAATATCTTTAAAAATAATTTCTTGATCAAAATAGTATTTATTCTTTGAAAAATTATTTTTATAACATAGAAACTTTTTAAAACCATTTTCCATTGAAAATACTTTAATAAATTTTAAATACGGAATAAAATAATTTTTTAAAACCTTTTTCATTGAAAACTTATGAAAAAAACTTTAAATAATTTTGAATAAATCTTTCTTGAAAACATATAAGATAAGCTTTAAAACATTTTAGAAACCCTTTTCTTTGAAAACTTTTTGAAAACTTTTAAAGATTGTTTTAAATTTTTTGAGAATAATTTATTTGAAAATAACATCAAAAACATATAAGGAAAGATATTAATAACAAAAAACATTTTTAAAATACCTTTTACTTGAATATTATCTTTTAATATTATTTACAAACATTTTTTAAATAATTTTTTAAAAAATATTTTTGAAATAAAACAGGTTTGCAACATGGGAGGGATATACAATCATATTTTTCGGAATTTTTTTTATAATTATAGTATCTACCAAATAGTGAAAGAATTGTACAAGTGTATAAAAATATCTTGAATAAATATAGGATAAGGAATATCATGGGTGTTCTTGAGATATGGATCATAATATTTCATCAAAATAATCTTAATCATCAACAATCTTAAAAAGTGATGAGATCATTTCAATAAACTCTTACCACTTGGTTACTTGGGATCATAATATTCATGTAATAAAATTAAATTAAATGAATCATAAATATCTTGAAAATTAATATATTCATGATATAACATGTAACATGGAATTATATACACATTAAAAATAGTTTAGGCACATAACAAAACATGAGTCCCCAAGAAGAAAAATAGAGAGGAAACTATTTTACCAATTTGGTAACTTTTGAAACTTAAACCCCATGAAATAAGGATCATATAATAGATATTTAAATACCAATAAAGTTAATATTAATAATCATTGAATACATACATGGGTAGAATAAACACCATCCAAAAGTAATAGGTGTTGAGTAAAGTATGAATCTCATACAAATAATCAGTGAGATGAAATCTTACATTATGTATTGACTCTCATCGTACTCATTCATAAAACCAGTATAATAAATATAAATTTGTTATAAGTTTTTTAAATAACCATATTATTATATATAATACCAAATATGGTTTGATTGTGACCTTATATTACCTTCTTGTTAACAATCCTATGTTAAAGATTCACTTTGGGTAATATTCACTTTGTTCTTCACATGTGTCTTAATTTATTATATCATTGGTACTTATACTTATATAATAACTTAAATAATGTAAAGGATGATATAAATATTATCTATATTCATTATATATGTATTATAATAATCTATTAAATATAAATGTGTGAAATGGAATACACTGTTCATGGAGACGATAAGCTTTATGTAGGAATGAATATTGTTTCTTTTTTATTATCATATTTAAAAAATAATGTACATGAAATATATTGTCACGACCAAAATTTTGAATAAATCTTGTTTCTTAATTTTTTGGGTTATTTTATTTTTCATACTCAACAAAACTGTTTCATTTGATGACATGAGTATAATAAAAATGAGACTATTGGGTTTTGACTATTATATGACCGTTAGTTAGTATGACCGTTGAAAATTGAATGTTGTGACTTTTGTCTCTAAATAAAAGTGACCTTGGTTAATTAATATAGAAAGGAGATTCGATGGCCTCATCCAGTAGTCTCGGGCCAATCGAAGCCCATATAATGGAACATGGGAAGGAGGTAGCACCACTGGTATTTTCTCTGGACCAAACCCAAGCCAAACATCATCGTGTGAAGCTATAACGGAATCTCCTTCGTGAGAAGTTCAAACAGATAGAAATTACTACTCGTGCGATGTTGGCTGAGCCTCCCTCAGATTCTCTAACCTTGGCACACCTTAGAATTAGGTCCTATGCTGGTGTGATAATGGGACATGTAAGGAGACCACAACTACCTTGTGTAATCCTTTGTTTTAAATAAAAAATTTGATTTCTTGTTATGATGAAGTTTATGAATTTTCAAATGTCCGGATAAATATATTATGCATATTTTTGGTGAATTTTAGAGAAAGTATATTTTAAAAAATGTTTATCTAAACCTTAAATAATTAAAAATGTGTAATTATTTTCAAAAAATGGTATTCTACAATTATATTCAGTATGAAATTTAGAGTCTAATAAGATCAACATAATTTTTGATGAATAGTAAATTATGAATAGTGATTTTATGATTAGGATTAGTAATGTGACCAAATGGATTAGTAATCTCACTTAAATAAAGCATTAATATAATCTAGGAACCTTGATTAAGTAACGTGATTCAATAAAATGGTTAAATAACGGTTTCATAAATTATTAGTCAAGTATTAGTTATTTCGAGTGAATAGCGTTTTTAAATAAAAATTTATTTAAAAATATTTATCAAAATATTTTTATAAAATGGATTTCATTTTTGAACTCGGAGAATCGATATTATGTTAAGGTAATTTATGGAGATTTTTCTGAAAAAAATGAATTTTCGATGAATAGTGAAAATACATTTTTTAAGTTACGGGTGGTTAATGACATAATTAAATGATTTATTAAGTATATAATCAATATGGTCGACTTATGAATAGTAAAATAAGGTATGAGTTGTCCCATGTGGCCAATACCATGGGAAAATACAATGGGAAAGCCCATGGTTTTGCCAAAACCACCAATGAGGTGTCCCTTGGCCATTAATGCCTTGTCCCCTCACTTTCCATATAAATACCAAACCATCCTCTCATCCATTCGACTCCCCACTCTCCCCCAATGAATCTAGGGTCTCATTACCTCCCAAGGAGTTTTTACAAGGTGCCCCCATGACCTCAAGGTCCCAACATTTTTGTTTTAAAAGTTACGTTTTTAGGTAAGGGATCCTACCTCCCTCTTTCTCTTCAAGTAATCTCTTTTATGTCATTTCTTTTATGCTCCATGATATTATGTTCGAGGATGTTATTTTATATTCATCATAATATCTTTTTCATATTCATATTATGATATACCCCCTCTTTCTCTCATCATTTCATTTTAATAATGTTAATGTGACACCGTTAGGCTACCGAATTTTTAAGGGATTCTTTCACCCTTCTCAAGTTCTATTTTCATGTCAAGTATTTGAAGTTCCTTTTTATTTTGATGAGGTATGATCTCTAAATCTATCATACTGATATTTTATGTTCATATGATGAGATAACCTATTTTATCTATTCAATTCAGTATTTAGAAGTATTAAGTTGCGCCGTCAGGCTGCTGAATTTTTAAGGGATTCGTTCACCTTTCTCATTTTTCAAAGTTCTACTTTCATGTCATGTCATTCAAATTCCTTTTTATTATGTTGGGGTATGATAACTATATCTATCATACTTAAATTTTATGTTCATATGATGAGATACCCTATTTTATCTCGTCAATTAATTTTTGTTGAACTTTAAGTGACGCCGTTATGCTGCCGAATTTTCATAAGAGAAATCTACTTTTTTGTCTTCCTTCCATGTTTTTCATCTCAAATTTTATGTCCCTAAAATGTCATTAAAATATTGTTAAATCATTTATATTCTGTTCTCCTACTGTTTTATGTATCATTTATGAGTGGGTGACCCATGTCCCCTCTCTATTCAATGTTTTCTAAAACCTCGTAACATAACCATTATGCTGCAGAATTTCCGTCTCAAAATGTCTCTCTCTTTTTCTAAAGTTATTTTATTTTTTTAATTGAATAATCAAAGCTCTATATTCTCTAGGGGTATTCACATATATACCAAGTTTTTCTATTTAAAATTATTGTATTTACATACATGAGAGCCTCCTTCATTTTCTGTGGGTTTTAAAGTGACACAAAGATCATGTCTTTAAAGCAGTTTTTAAAACGTTATGATTATGAAATGAAACACATTTCTTTTATTCTATGTGGGTTATTTATGAAATTATTGATGATGATATATTTGGATCACATGATGATAAAGAAAAATTTAAGGGTGCGCCCTGATAGCGCTCCAATGCATTGGGTAAAGACTTAATCTATAGAGATGACCATTTAGACTGATACCTTGGTGAATAACCTTGGTAATTTTTATTAACACCTTGGGGATGGACCTTGGTAAAACAGAAATTATTGTCTTTGTAAAATGTTGTAGCCACATCTTAAAGTTATGGAAAACATTATTTTTATTATGATATGCCTCATGATTTCATTATCATGCCTTAAAGTTCTTTTCATGCCTTTATTGATGTATCTAAAGTTCACATGTTAAATGTTTCCCTTGTTTCCCTTACTGGGCCATCTGATCACCCTTTCTTTTGATGTATATACACAGGTTATGAGATTCTGTAATGAACCTAGGATGAACATAAGGATAAGCCTTTCAAGTGTTTATGAAGAATGTTTTTTTGTTTCATGTATTATGTTCCTGGTTCCCAAGCCACTAAACCTTAAAGATCCTCAGTTTTCTATAATGTAATGAAAGATTATGTAACAAAAAGGTGGGATGTTATATATATGCATATATATAGTTATTGAAGTAGAATTATTATATCATATATATCATATATTTTTACTAGAAGAATTCTCAATACATTTCATACAGTGTGTGAATGAATCACATTGAGGGGGCAGTAGTTCACACTTCCTCAAAAAAATTATCATATTTACATCAAATGAAAAGTAAAAAGATATTTTCTCTAAAAGGAATAAATAATATAAAATAAATAATAAATGTAATATATAACATATATATACAAAGTTTATATCCAAACATCCACCATGAGAGTTGGTAAGGAAAAATAAACAATCATTGTTTCGTTAGGCGGTAGTTGACCATACCTATAAACAGTATGTACATTACCCTATATGGAGGTGTATTTAAGTGTTGAAAAAAACATACCATAAAAACATCATAGTATATTTAATAATTTTTTTGTTATAAAATAATTGATTACATACAGTGGAGGGGCAGATAAGGGAAATAAAATAAAGGAGTTTGAGAGAAGACAACAGCTCTTAATCAGGTAACTCATTTGGGATTGGGCCATAAAGCTTCCTTGGGTTGATTTCTGACCATGGAGATTATTATAAGAGGAATTTAGCGATTATTATAATTTTATTGGGTATATATTTTCCTAAAATAAGAGGTTTGAGAGGTGTGAACAAGAGGGAGAGGTGGTGGCCTTTTATAGGGAAGGAAAAGGTCTAACTGTGTATTTTTTTAAAACAAGTTAACAAAAATCTTGAATTGAAGGTGTATTGAAAAAATATGAAAATAGAATGGGTTTTGGAAATGTGTATAGTTAATTTGGGCCACTAATAGTATCTTTTAGTCCCTAATTAAGATTAATTTGTCTTGAATCCTTGTGATTAATTTTAATCACTTTTAGGAATCATTTTTGTCCTAAATTAACAAGATAAAATTAGTACTTAAATATTTTATGGATTGAAATTATGTATTTTAATTTTTAAAAACTAAATTACTAGAATAAAAAAATTATTTTTAGTGCTATTCTCGATGATGGGATGAAATAACATGGTTTTAAAGTAGAAAAATGTTTAAAAGTTTGTTAGGGATTTATATTTATCTTCAAAGTGAAATTGATTATAATGAACTATATTATAATAATATATTTATAATTTATCTAATGATTACATAAAATAAATTTGAATTATAATTTTACATTAATTATTATTTAAAAGAAAATGTAGCTATTGACTAAAATGCAGTATTTTTCACTATTCAACAAAAAATGATGTTTCTCAGAACAATTAAAAAAATTCACCCTAATATAATTTTGGAATTCTAAATAAAAATAATATGTTTATTTTAACAAATTAAATTTATCAATGCATTGAAAATTATTTTTTTATTCACATAAGGGCATGAAAATTTCAATCAAGATAATATAATTTTTAAACATATAACGACTTTACAAAAAATTACATTTTTCAATATCAATATGTTTTATTTTTATAAAACCATTATAATAATATTTTAAAGGTTTATAATAATATTAAAATTACTATGTTTTAATAGTTAGGATATAACTAAATCATTTATATAATAATCATAATAATAATAAAATGATGTTTCATAGAAACTTGGAATTACTTGTAACGTATGCCATGTCAGTGTTGACTCTAGTGCATTCAAATTCAGTGTTGCATGTAGCACAATCTAATACTTTGTTTCATGTAGTTCAATCCAAGTTGGTTCTATAAGGACGCAAACTTAAACCTTAATTAATCTTGAGTTATTACAAGATTACACATTGAGGATCTTTTCAGGTTTAGTGTTTTAGAGAATTAGATCATAAAACTTGCATTACATTCCACATTTAAACAAAGTGGTTACATAGACATAGTATTCATTTTTCCCATCAACGGAAACATATTTAAAATAAAACATGGATTCTTACTTGACACTTCCATGACACTATCATCATATCATGTACCTTTCCCTTGACCTGTGAAAAACATTTAAAAAACATGGGATGAGTACAAAAATCCCAGTAAGGGATATAAAAATATGGAAACGAAACATGAGTACATGTATACATAAGAATCAATGAAATCATACTTTACTCATAAAACATAAGCAAATTAAGATAACTCATCAAATCATGAATAAATCATAGAAATCATAAGACATAAAGGTAACATGAGGCATTCATAACATTCTTACGTAGAGAGTAACCCTCTTGGTTACGTTTGGAATACCCATCACGGTATATTACCTAAATCTATTCGGAGAAACCTAAACGTTTAAATCCTTGGCATTAACCAATGCATTGGAGAGATATATCGGGCTCACCCGCCCTTAGTTTGTCACAGAACCACCCGTCTTCATAAGAATGCCCAAGAACTATAACATAATCGTATAACATAAAACATGCATAAAGGAAACATAAAATTTCCACTTTTCAATCACAAGATATCAATACAACACATTGATATAAAAAAATTATGAAAACCAATTTTAATACCAAAATAAAATAAAAGTAAAACATGGAATTTATTTTTCTTTTAAAAAAGGTATAGCTTGTAGAGGAAGCCGAAACTCAAATAATGGTCACGGCGGCGGAGAAGTCGTTGTCACCGCATAAGTACGACAAAAACATTCTCTTTTGTCGTTTAGTAAAATGCTTCGTATAAGAAAGATTCCTTTTGTATAAATGTAAAAGTCAAAGGGGTTTATACACCATATAAAAGAATGTTGTGTATAAAAAAAATATGCCTCAATGAAAGGAGATTGAGACGGATTCTCTTACCTCGGGTCTGACTTGACTCGATCATTCTTTAATGTCCTAAATAATAAACCTGAGTTAATTTCTACTTTCTTAAGAACCATTTCAAGTTCATTATTCCTTTTATATCACTTATTACCATGTTATGAACATTATGTAATTATTTAAGTTAATAATGGTCGTTTTGTTGATCATTGGTACTTGAGTCCAAAGTGAACTTCTTATATTTACAAGTTGTTCACGTAGTCAAATATCCATTATCTCAAGAATGATATTCATGATGTAGATGTCATATATTTCATATATATACAGTATATACATGCATTTATAATATTACATAATCATTTATATGTAAGAAATGAAATGCACCGTTCATGGAGACAGTAAGCCGTACGTACGCATGAACGCTACTTTCATTTCTATTTCGTATTTTCTGGAATGGAATCATAATTATATAAAGGTATATTATAATTAAAGTATAATATCATATATAATATCATAAATCCATCCTTTATACGTCCCACATATGGTATTAACGAATCAAATCACTTTGAGGGGGCGGTAGTCCGCACTTCCTTAAATGAAGATATCGCGTCTACCCATAATGGAAACCATAAAGGTATGACCAAAATGAAAAATACAAAAGCTTAAGGAAAACATAAACATATTTTATATCATATATAAATATAGTGTCCTCTTAATGGCCACCTTTTAAGTTGTTAAAATAATATTGAATAATCATCGTTTTGTGAGGCAGAAATTCGCCAACCACGGAAACAGTATGTTCTTTAACCATTAGATGTAGGTGTGTGTAAGTGTAGCTCGAATCCATATTATAACAACATCCTAGTTTATTTAATATACTGGAGTTGTTACAATAGAAATGAATAAAAATAGTTTAGTGGGTTGGAGAAGCAAAATAAAACATAAGAACAGAAGAGAAGACACTACCTTTAAATCGGGTAACTCTTTTTGATTTGAGATCAAAGGATTCCTTGGGAAGACTTCTGCCCAAAGTGAGGCTTCAAGGAGTAATAGAGGGATGTGGAGAGACAAAATGGTCAGGGTTTGGCCGAGCCAAAGGCTTTGAAAGTGTATGTAAAGAGGTAGAGGTGGGGGCCTTTTATAAGAGGAGAGGAGGGGCACTCTTGGAAAGTAAAGAAATGTTACTTTATTTTAAAATGCGTTTCGGATTTAAAAGGTCCCACATTGATATAATTCGAGGATAAGGTGATAAGGGTTCTAAATATACCCATCCAATAGGTTTTGGACATGTTTAGGTCATATATTTTACATTATCTTTTCATTTTATTTAAATCCTTTATTAATGAGGTAATCGCTGCATCATCATGATGTCATAAATAATATAATTTATTTAATGTATAAAAATTATAAAAAAATATCATGATGTAGGAAATAGTTTTAGCTCTTTAGTAAATACTTATAGTCAAAAATATGACTCATATAACCCCATGTAAGTTTTTTTAGTAAAACAACTCATGTTTGTGTCATTTTTACTTTTACATTAAATAAAAAGTTATTTATGTCTTTTCCCAACCAACGTAGCTCCATGGGGTCCCCAAGTTTACCCATGGATTGTCTTGGTCGGACATGATACATAAAATGAGGATAGGACATGTGTCAAGCTCATATCATATTATTACAACTTTATTTTTACCTTAAACTACACTAATTACCTTTAATCGCGATTAAAAACATAAAAGTTACTATTCACCAAAAAAATTATTTTAATCCCATTGAACCAAATTTTACTTCTTAATTACAAAAATGTATGTCAAATTTTTGAAATTAAAAACACAGAGGTGGTAAAATTTCATTTAACTGAAAAATCAGTTTCTTAAGTACCACTTAGTGGTTTCACTATTCATCAAAAAATGATGTTTTTTAGAAAAATACCAAAACATCACCCTAAGTTATATTTGTTATTCCGAATTCAAAAATTATTTTTATTTTACAAAATTCAAAACATATAAGTTACATTAATTAATTTAATAATTAATTCCCGCTGTCAGAGCAAATATCGTGTTTTTATGAAACAATAAGTATCAAAAGATTGACACTAGTTTAAGTCCAATTTTCCAAGTGAAATTAATTCCAATGACCAATATTAGATTAAATGGTAAATATATATTGTAATTGATCTTTAAAACCAATTCAAAAGATAATCTAATCATATAAATTAATTAGATGAAAAAGCAGTTTGGATGTAAAATGCAGTATTTTTCACTATTCATTAAAAAATGAACATTGTCAGAAAAATACCAAAAAATTTATCCAATGTAAATTTCAATGTCCCGATAATAAATAATATGTCTATTTTGACAAATAGATATTATAAAATTGTCAAAATTTTGATTTAAAAATTGTTTTCCATCAAAAGGCAGTAAAACAATCTTTTAAAAATATTAGTGTATTCCATGCTTAAGATTGAATTTATTCTCATTTTATGCCTCTAAAACACTATATAATTTATTAGTGGACATAGATAAAAATATCTATTATTCATTACTTACTTGGTATGTTACAGGTTCCATGTGAATGGAATTTTTGACTTTGTATTTATATATATATATATATATATATATAACTATTTTTAGTGTCACATTAAATGAAAAAAATCAATAAGATAAATTATTTAGAAAAAAAATATTTCACAAAATCACAAGGTGTTATATTCAACCCCCCCTTAAAATAAATTTATCGCTCAAAATTCATATGGGTTATCAATTCTTTAATACTTGAATTTTCATTTTTTAGAAACCCACATCGTAAAAATTAATACTAAAATGTCCTTTAAAAAGGGAATGTTGGAACCATAACAGTTATAAAATGTTACATATAACTTGGTTTCCACATAGGAGAACATATGTTTGGTGTTAACATTGTACATGGATAAAAAACGTAAAAATTTATAGGGAGTGATTGAGGTCATCGATTAAAAACAATTAAATGATGAAATAAAAGTTTAGGGCCAAAAACACAAAAATCTGTGATGATTTATAAGGCTATCAGTTCAATAGAAATTGAGGTGTTTGGAATATATTTTTTTGATCATTATCATATAGTTGAGTAATTATTTTATTACAAAGATTATAAAGAAATATACTTACTTGAAATATTTCTATATATAAAAAATTCATTCTTCAGTTTGGATTTTATATACTTATAATTCATCCATTACATCAAGAAATGGATGTTTTAAAATTAACATTGATGCCTGAAGTGTTAAAATACACTTTTTTGAAGATCTTAAGGCCCATAAAATAATGAAAATTATTACCATTTGTCTCTAACTATTATTGAAAATCAATATGGTTAATAAATAAATCTTCAAAAATTAAAATTAACACTATTATTTCATCAGAAATAATAATTCATGAAAAATAATTATATGCATCCAAGACACCGCATAGGCCAATGGTAGGCATGAAACCCTTTTCATCATTCAGTCATGGGTTGGAAACTCACGACCATGCCAGACTTGATTGGCCATCACCCGACATACATGAGGCACTTTTCTATAACCACACTAATATAAATTCCAAAATATGAAGGACATCCTGTAAATAAGGTTAATCACTAAATTTCATTTTAACCAAGGTTTTTAATACAATATCAATACATGAATACTTCCTCTAATTTTTATAATAAACATTAATGAATGGATAAAATTATAACCCCATTGAACAATGAAAATAAAAAACATTAGAATTAAATTCATGAAATCATCTTAACACTGATCCCCATATATCAAAAAGTATCTCTTGGTTTTCACATTCCACACTTGTGAATACCTATGTAGTAAATTCTATTGGAATTTTGTAACAACATAAATTACAATAAATACTTTTGGAAAACATTAATTATTCTCTATTACTTGTATTTATGAATATGTTACATCAATCAAATAAGTTTTAAACTTCATCGATTATAGAGTGAACTAATTTTTAATAAGTTCTTAATTAGTTCCAAGGTAATCAGTACCATCCAATTCAGTTATTCATATCCCATATATCTTTTTAGAAATGACAATATATTAACATAGGGAACATATTAAGTACTTTCATTCCCTTAATCATGTGTTTTCTATGACTATTACCTTACCATTAAATCACATTTATTTTCCATTAGGTCCATTCAACATATTCTTTTAAATCATTATAGAAAAAACATAAGATGGACAATTATTATATATTTCACCATTCATAATTCTTGAATATAAATACATAAATACTTAAATCCTTCCACAATAATATTTGGCATATAATAGTTACATCATTTCTTTAGAAGTATATTCTTAATTTTGGGCATTGAGTTATGTGATTATCATGTTCTATCTACGTGATACATTGAACTCCATGACAATTCATCAATTTATGACCATTTAGTTTTGCAGAGATAACATCATCCTCTATATTTGAGGTATTCCTAAAGGTTACTTTTCCCTTATTCTTGACATGTAGGAATACAAATCTTTATTCTTCTATACTCCATTGAATTTGAACAATTTCAAAAGTCTATCTTCATCTTATTTGATGTGTCGGATTTATCACCAAAGTTTACATTGTTAATAATATATCATGATAAATGATTTTATATTATCACAATTTATCTCTTACCATTCATTATCTAATTTAGTTACTCATAAGAACCCTATTGTCCATCATACTCAATGTTAACCTAGTTATCACCGGTTCCCTCCATTGACTAAAAACGAGAGTGTAGCATGAGCATTACTTATCTTAGAAAAAAACCAAATAGTCATGAAAAGAATTATTTATAGGATGTCAAAATCATGAAACCGTACTTAATATATGACACCCTAGTTTTATGATTTGTTATTCATAGACAAATTTTATTATAATTATTCATGATGGTTTGTGAGGTTTTTTTGAATTCCCAAAGAATATCCCCCAAGAGTGTCAAACTAAGTGTGCTGTAAGGCTAGTTTTTGTGTACTCTATTACCCCGAGTCAGGCCTAGAAAATCTTGTAAGTGACGTTACTCCTTGGTACATATGTGATATAAACACATCCACTTGTTGTATCTAGACATGGATATTTTTCTTGGAAACAAATCAATCCATCCATTACCAAAATTCTAGTACATTTCTTATATGATAAATCATCCTTATAGTTATCCATAGAGACATCCCTAGACACATCCTTAGAAATATTCCTAGGGATATCACAAAAGTTTTTTCAACCTAATTTATAAGGGATTACAAAACATCCCTTCAACACCAACTATATTAACCCATGCTTAACATAATGAATATTACATCATTTTAGATGAATATTCACAACATTATAAAAAATACATTCCAAGGACCGTAATTGTTTAGTGTCTTTGTATAAATGGAAACAAAATCCTCTATACTGATGAAGGATCTTAAAAATATCCCATAAAGTTCTCCAACTTTTGTTTTTCTACCTAAAACATTTCTTCATAACTTGGGGAAATGAAACATAAGAAAGGGGTGATCTCAGATGCTCAATAAGGGTAAATAAAGGGAATGTGTAAGAATAACATGAAAAAAAGGGTATGGAACTTGAGAATAAAATTTTAAAATCATACCATGTATATTAAAGATAATAATAAATATTGGAATTTCATAAGACATGAATCATAGAGTAAATAATGAACATAATTCATGAAATAATAGCATAGGAAAAAAACCTGAAATTGTGGAAAAAACATAATCATATAAAAACCATATGTCAAGACGGCCTACTAAGGCATTCATATCATGTTATTATTGGGTTAATAACCCATGTAAAAGATTTTTTTATGGGATACACTCCCATGAAAACTTATGTTTTGGGCTTTAGATGTCCTATCGTGTACCATCTGGTGTCGGGCTTGGGATGTCCTCCCATTTACCCACTAGTTTTAGGATAGGGATGTACATACATGTACCTTCTTGATCCGAGATTTGGATTTCCTCCCATACAACCTCTTGTTTTGAGTTTGGTATTCCATATTGATTACCTTATTGTTTAGGTCTTGGGATGTCCTCCCATGTACCCTCTTGTTATGGGCTTGGGATGTCCTCCCGTATACCCTCTTGTTTCGGGCATGGGATTCCCTCTCGTTCACCCTTCGAGCTCATAAAAAATTTATCATCACACAATTCATTGGAGGGAGATATTGGTCCAACCCAGCAAATAATTAAATCATACATGCATGTTTCTAAAAACATATATTATAAAATAAACCATAAAAAGAGACGTGTTCTATAAATATCAAATTATTACACATGAAATGAAATCGTTATCATTAAAATTTATCTCATCATAACTTATCTTAATTTGATAGGTTTCATAATAACTACATCAAATCACCACCCTCCAAAAGAATAAGGTTTCTAAATAATACAACTCATGGAAGAGAAACAGGTTTTAAAAACATCATGACATCAAAGCATAAACCATTCAGAGAAAGAATTTGAATGGAACTTTTAGTTAATTTTTCAGAAAGCCTTAAGAAAAATCAAAAGTTGTCATATTATATGTAAATAAATTTAGAATATATTTCAAAAACATTTCATGATGAAAATATCCTCTCATATTTTAAAAAGTATTTTTAAATCATTGATATATTTGAATAGAAATTCCTTTCAGAATACTTTGAAAACATAGAAGGAAGTATTGAAATCGTTTTGAAAACCATTTTTATTGAATAATTATTAATGAAACTTGAATAAATTTTGAAATTTATATTCATTGGAAATATATTATATTAGAATCAAAAAATTTTAAAAAACTATTTATTTGAATTTTTTTAAAACATATAATGAACGCTAGAAAAACTTTTGAGAACAACTTCATTGAAAATAACTCTAAAAACCTATAAAGAACTATTTTAAACCATTAAATTTATTTAAAATTAATTTTTACTTGAAAATTATCTTTTAATAGGTATTAAAACATTTTTGAAATATTTTAAAAAACAAGGTTTTGAAACAAATCAGATTTCTGACCGAAGAGAGAGATAAGATAACATTTTTCTTAAAAACATTTTAAAATTATCTTAAGTAAGAAATAGTGTAAAAATGGTACTAATACATGGATATATATTGAATATATAGAGTATAAAAAATATCATGGGTTTTATTAAGACATGGATCATAATATTTCATTAAAAGAATCATAATCATTAACAATCTCAAAAAGCAATGAGATGTTTTCAATAAACTCTTACCACTTGGTTACATGGGGTCATACTCTTCATGTAAGAAACTGATATTTAATTACTTTTAAATTATCATTAAATGAATGATATTCATGATATAACATGTAAAATAGATGTATATACACCTCAAAAATAATTTAGGATAATTACAATACATGAGTCTCAAAGAAGGAAAATTGAGACAAAACTATTTTACCGATTTGGTATCATTTGAAACATAAAACCCATTAAATAAGGATCATATAATAGATTTTTAAATACATATAAATTTAGGAATAATAATCATTGAATAAATCCTTGGGTAGTATACACACCACAGAAAAGTAATGGGTGGTGAATAAAGCATGTATCTCATAGAAATAAAAAGTGAGATGAAATCCCATTACCTTATGTTTTGACTCTCATCGTACTCATTCATACCACCTGTATAATAAATATAAATTTATTATAAAAAATTTACTGGAAAATATTTTTATATATAATACCATATTTTTTTTTGAATATGACCATAGATTACCCACTATTTAACAATCTTATGATAAGGTGTCATTTAAGGTAATATTTTCTTTGTTCTTCACACGTGTCTTAATTTGTTATATATATGGTCCTCATACTTTTATAATGATTTACATAATTTAAATTATGATATAAATATTATTCATATTCAAAATATTTGTATTATAATAATATATATAATATATATGTATGAAATGGATTACACCGTTCAGGGAGACGGTAAGCCGTACATACAGGTGAATGTTCATTCTGTTTTTATTGACGTATTGAAAGAAAGAAAGTAAATGACATATATGTATATACATATATATATATATATTATTATAGTATAATTATTATATCATATATGTCATATAATTTAACTAAACCCATTTTTAATACATTCCTTGTAGTGTGTGAATGAATCAAATCGCATTGAGGGGACGATAGTTCACACTTCCTCATACAAGATTATCGTACTTACACAAAATTGATCATAAAAAAGAAATGTAATTTAAAAAGAAAAAACAAGCTTAAACAAATAAAAAATTATATTATATAACATATATAAATAGTGTTTCTATTATAATTTCCACAATGATAGGAGTTAAGTAAAATTTTACAATCATCATTTTGTGAGGTGACAGTTCACCATACACATAAATAGTATATTTGTTACCCATTTGATGGATATGGGTGTAAGTGTAGTTAAAAATAATGACATAAAAATCATATTATATTTAATATAGATGTTTTCTTATAAAATCATGGAATAAAGAGAGTGTATAAAGAAAATAAAATAATGGAGCTTGAAACAAGACGTTACCTCTAAATCTGGTAACTCCTTTTGGTTTATACCAAGAGGAATACTTGAATTGATTTATATAAAATAAGAGGATTATATGAGGAATTTAGGTATGTTTATAAGTTTATTGGTAAGATACAGGACGAACCTAAGAGGTTTGATATGTGTGAAGAAGAGGGAGAGGTGGTGTCCTTTTATAGGGACGAAAAAACACTCACTTGGATGTTTTAAAAATAGGTTATGTGTACAAATTTTCATACCTAAAAAAGTCATAAAAACCAAAAATAATCATTAATTTAAGGTTTATTGCCGAAATGTGGCATAAAATTAGGTTTCTGACAACTTTATAGGTTATTCGAGCCCCATAAGATTACAGTCTAGTCCCTGACAATGATTTATTTGACCTTAATCGGTATGATTAACTATAATCACCTATTCTAATATTTTTCGTAAAAAATTTACATGATATAATTAGTATCAAAATATTATAATGATTAAAATGATTTATGTAATTGTTTATAAATTCTATTTATAGAAGCTTTAAAATTAAGATTAATATTATTCCTGTAGATGAGACAAATTAGGATGTTTTTAAAGTAGAAAAAGTGTTTAAAAGTTGGTTATGTTTTTATATTCAATTTCTATATAATATTAATTATAAAAACCTAAATTATATTAATAGATGTATAATTTATATTTTGAGACCTGAAAACAAATTTAAATTATAATTTGAAATTAATAATTATTTAAACAAAAAGCCAGTTATTAACTAAAATGCAGTATTTTTAACTATTCATCAAAAAATGAATTTTCTTAGAAGAATCCCAAAAATTCCCCTAATCTAATTTAGAAATTCTAAATTATAAATTTAAATTAATTTTATCAAATTCAATTTCTCTATTTTCCTAAAATAGTTTTTTTTGTTCTTCACAAAAGGACACGAAATGAAGTTCGTTCGAGAAAATAGTATTTTTAACCATTTAAAGTCTTTAGAAAAAATTATATTTTTTGTATAAAAATGTTTTATTTATATTAAAAAATTATAAAAAGATTTTAAAAGTAGTTATTGTTATTCATATTTCTAATTTTCAATATCTAGGTTATAACTAACGTTTAAATAATTAAAACAATAAAATGATGTTTTATAGAAAATCTATATTGCTTGTAACATAAGCCAAGTCAGTGTTGCGTGTAGTGCATGCCAATTTGGTGTCACATGTATCACAATCCATGTCAGTGTTGTGTGTAGTGAAATAAATGTTGGTGCCCTGTTAATGGAATTATTGACTTAGGGTATATATATATATATATATATATATCCAGTGTCACGTGAAATTCTAAATATAAAAAAAATAAATTAATTAAAAAAACTATTTCACAAAATATCATGGTGTTACAAACTCCGTGAAAATTCTATCATAATATGTTGGAAATGTCTCCATAAATGGATCATATCCACTAATCAGATTCATACTATTCTACTGAGAAAGAGTTAGGATACAAGTGTGGTCTTTCATGTAGTGAGGTCCTTATTCCACCTATATATCCCCAATAAACACATTAGTTAGTAAGAAATAAAATATTTTTCTTCCCTTAGAAAAACAACATCATACCTCAGCCTAAAACCATATAATTTTAATCTATTGAAAAAGTTAAATCCTTTGGATCCATATAAATAGTTCATAGATAATTCCATGATCTAACATAGTTTTGAAGCTCTTCCCAATTTGGTTATTCTTGACCATCTCACTCTTTTATGAGAAAATTTATTTGGAACCATAAATAACCATATTAGAGTCATTAAATGGTTTTTTCTCTATTAACGTATAATTAATGAAAATCTGTCCTTCATAAATAAGATTCCTCAAAAAAGAACTGTGATGATACAACAAGTGTGGGCAAAATAAATATCAGAGAAGTTTTTCATGTAAGGAGAAAGTATCATGAGTAAAAAATGTAAAGATAATAGATTTATCATGATATATTGAGTTTCAAGAAAATATATGATCAATTGGTCTTTCACGTGAATCTTTGTTCCCCACTAATGGCCCCTTACATATTTACATGCTAAGGGTCAGTTGAGTTTCATGAAAAAAGGTACTCCTACCCCTTGTTTTTAGTAGTTTTTTCTTGTTAATTTGATCCGCCTCTCCCACATTATATCCCATAACTAGGGGTAATTATTTGAAGCCAAAAAACATATGATATGGGAGGGGTTGAGGATTAAAACAACCATTTGATGAAAAACCGCGCCTAAATGGTCTCAAAACCACCCAAAGTGTTTGGAATCTTGAAGGATCCTTCTACAAGAATACCAGAGTTTCATAAATGCATGTCTAAGAACTGTTAAAATCCATATTACATGAACAAGGTAATAATTCATTAATAATCTGTACGGTCCTCCATGGAGCTTATAAATACAACATTCACTAATCATTTAGGGTGGCATGATCTGACATTGGACTTCGTGATAAAGCTCTTAATTTAAGAAATAATAAAATTACGACACAAAAGACCAAATGAATTATTATAGGTAGAAATCTATCATGAGTGGAATACCATGTGTCATTTGAATCATCGGATCATTATAGAGATGAATTTCATGAAAGGATACACCCTCTTCCACATAAGAACATAGATCCCACCACTTAGGATTTCATGAGTCTATTATCCTTCACGAAACACCTACCATTGGAACCAAGGAAACATTATTATATGGGATACTTTCCTTTCACTAAATCCTTATCTTCTCAATCCCAAATATCTTTAAAAAACCAATCCCATAGGCCCCTATCTGATTCATCATATTAGAAGTCTTGGCATCATGAATGTGGATATCCCATGGGCCTTATACCTATCGAAGAAGAATTCACATATGCCTCAACCATCCATGTGAATAATATCATGGAACCTCATGCCAAATCCCTTTTCTCCAAGCATGGGTTGGGTACCCCCATTACAATCTAATTTTAAATATGGTAAATCTTACATTGAACCCCTTCTATGCTACTAGAAGTAGGTTGTGCCTATGCCTGTTTATCCCCAAAAGCATATTTATACTAGACACATAATCTCCAATAGTGGATACATCAAGGAAAACCATCCATTTTTACCCTTATGAGCATATACAGGACCCATGGATCTTTATCACATCCTATTTTATCATTATCTCCAAAACAATTTGTGGGAATAGAGAGATCCGTTTGTATGAATGAAACCACCATTGGATATGTAAGACATAAAACCATATATAACCAATATCATTATCGAATGATGTTAAACTACATGAAAATATCGATGTTTCACAGTGTTAAATTGTATGAAAATTTCCTCATCACATGAAATTAAACTATAGCCTTACCTTATGTGAAAAGAATAGAATGCCTTATGTGAAAACTATGTGATGATACCCCACCATTATGGTAGTTTATATACAGAATCCCCACACAATCCCTTATATCATTCCTTATTTAATACAAGGGTCCTTACAGAATGATGTTGACCTTTATAGACATTTCCTTCCAATGTACCTTAAACTATGTAGTCATACTATGTGGTTTTTGATCCCCATCGCTTATGAGTGTACATAGGATCCATAAATAAGGTTTTAACCCATCAACTTAAAAATATCATAAATCATGATCCATCTTGGGAGGTGAAAAACATGAAGTATATACACCTACCAAAAATATAATCAACCCCATTATACAAACTCAAGGTCCCTATTGGACATTGGTGTCACCATGATATGGTAATCACCCTAGCTTAGTACTTTTTGAGAATATATGGGAAATTTTCTTACTAGAAATTAAACCCAGGACTCACCATACATGGAAATAATATATGAAATAGTCCACACCATAATCATAATATATGATGTTACCTCACTCATATTTAAATATGTAACCCCTATTGATGCATCAGAATCCTAGACATAGGTTATGAGATTAGATCACCATAGGTGATGAGGCTAATAAGTCTATTTGATGAGCATAAAATATTCTTCCACCACTTAGGTGATGGGTGATGCACCCAAGACCCTACCTACTTACATAATATTGATGTTTTTATAAGAATAGTGTATGATTAATTATGTTAATATCATTCGTTTATTTGTGCGATGAGTTAAGGATTCATCACATAATAGATAAAAAACTTGAGTTTCATTACGTGATGAACACATGATTCTTGAGTCGATTGTCCATAGGTTCCTTATGCATAAAACGTTTTCCCCATGATGACAATGTGATGCCTCAGGGTTTTCTCCTTAGAATGATTATATGACAATAATAACAATACCTCAATCCTAATAAGGAAAATTTTACACATTCCCATTGCATCCAATGTCTTCATAGATTCTTACCAAACCCAATGTCATCATCAGCTATGACCACTTGTATCTGCCTTGTCATGAAAGGATGTAGTGTAACTAGTCAGTTTCCATAAGAAGATGACATTTGGAATGAAATTAATGAACATGATTTAGATCTATAAGGGAGAATAGAACTAGGTGATGAGATCTGTGTAGGAATCCATAAACGGAGGAGTTGACATCCAATCTTTATGTTCCGAATAGGGAGCATACATCATCGGTCATGGTGCTGGAGGTCAATTGCATTTGGAAAGAGAGAATATAGGGAATATAAGAAAGTTACACAATTATTACATGTATCATTACCACTCCAAATAAATATCATCAAAGCTCACCCTAACAAAAGAATAAAAACAACAAGGTCTTAATCTACTTCCTCTATGGGAGGAGGTTCAAAAAGGTGTTACCTTTGTAGATGAATGATACATTTAGAAAATCATGTGTAAATTAACCTATGAAATTTTAGTGATGTAGAATGATGGGATATATTAAATATTTTTATTGTATAATGTCACATCTAGATTTGATGATCACATGTAAGGGTGAATGTAGGGGCCTTCAGCAGCATCAGACTAAGGCACCTTAGATATCAAAGACTCTACTGATTATTTATCTAGAGACATGGATGACTTATTTAATAAAATATTTTTTAACTTCCTATGGGGAAGAAAACTCTATAGTTATATTTATGGTTTCGATTACCTATTTGTCTTCTAATACTTCATTTTATACCATAACTTCTTATTATTACTGTTCTTATGAACTTATTATTCTCCTAGATTTACAGGTTTAGTTGTATTCTAAGTTACTTTCTATTCGCACACCATTGGATGAAATAAATATAATTTCTTCATTGATAAAAGGAATTTAATGTGGTTTTTACGGGGTATTGACATGTTTTGGAATTTATGATCTTAGAGATGAAAAGTTCAAATGTGATTTTCAAAATGGATTGGTTGATCGATTATCGATATCATATTAGTAGTTATTAGAGATGTTTATCTTTCACCACACATAGAGGAGATAATTTCATTTTGATAAATGATTAGGATTTTGGAGTAGGTAGGATGGGATTAGAATTCAGTTAGATTTGACCAATCTCAAGGAATGTGTTAGGCATACCTCATAATGTTGAATTGTTACCAAGATATGTTTTAATATGATATCTTAGGTTATTTTTCAGATAGAATAAATTATTTTGAGATTTTTATTATCTCTATAATGTAGATTATATAAAATCATTATTACTGTATTCAACCAACTGATTTGAGATATTTTGTGGTGGAGTTAGAGGATTTGGAGGCTGATTGGTTTATTAGGTAGAGTAGGCTACCTTTGGGAGCACCATTATTATTTTCCAGTAAGGTTGAATTTATTTTATATGTATATTTGTTCTAAAGAAATATTAATAGGGTGAAAATGAGGAATATGCACCCTTTATAAATTATTGAGGACCCGTTTGATTAGTAATGAGGATACATGTGGTTATCCTAGAATTATGTTCATTTAGGATATCATCAATTTCTATTTAATGGGAGGGATATTCTTAAGATAGAGTTTAGGAGTAATTATAGACTATTTTAGTATCCTTTTATAATTTTTGTAATGAAAAATGATTCATATATGTTTATGGATTCGATGAAAATGATTTTTCATCAATTTCTTGACACTTTCATCATTGTAGTCTTGGAAGATACCTTGATATGTTCTAATCATTTAGATATAGATGAAAGGTTCCTTGAGAATATTTTCTGTACACATTGAGCACATAAATAATATTATAATCCATCAATGTTTCACTTATATATTCCAAAAGTGTTTTTTAAACACACAACTTCTTATGAATGGATATTAGTGGAGCTAGAGAAGGTAGAGGAGGTGATTTATTGGGAACATTCCATCAATATGATTGAGATATGGAGTTTCCTTAAGATGTAAAAGTATTATGGACCCATAATCCATAAATTATTTAATTTGGTAACACTGCTGATAGACCTGACAAAAAAGGGGTGATGATTTGTGTTATTAGATCAGTTTGATGAAATTTTTCATGAGCTTATGTGGAGATTGATGACATCCAATGTTTATATTATTATACACCCTAGGAATGGATATGAAATGTATTATGATGCCTCAGATGTTGGGTTAGGAGCTATGTTAATGAAGTGTGATCAGGTAGACTCTTATGGACCACATCAACTATGTATCAATGAAAAAAACAACCTGATACATGAATTAGAGTTAGAAGGTTTTATTTACACTTTGTAGTGTTGGAAACACTATCTACTAATGAAAAATATTGTTATTTACATGGACCGAAAGACCCTGTTATACATATTATTTCTATAGTATCTCAATATGAGGTAGAGACACTTGGTTGAGTATCTATATTTATTTGACATTGAAAAGTCATATGATCTAGGGAAATGAAATGTTTTTTATTATGATCTTAGTGGCGAAATTTTATGGATGTAAGTGTTTTGAGATAGGTATTCACAACAGGAATGGTTGTTAATGAATTTGATAACTAAGTGGATACTAAAATAATTTCAGGATCCTAGAGTAAACAGATTCTCATTATTAAGGATCACATCTTCTTTGGTGGACCATGTGAAATAGTTCCAAGAGTCATATCCTATGTGAGGTGTATTTCGTGAACACTTAGCAGGGGTTGATTTTGTTCTATTACGATATTAATACAATGATTACATGATCTACATTCATTGGATTTTGTTTGGTACATATTCCGTAAGGGAATATCATATTTGAGAATATCATTCTTTAAAATGTGCAGTACATGAAAGGTTAAAAATGATATTGCATGATATGTGACATTAGTTTTAGTGTTCATGTATGGAGAGAGATATGACTAGTTATCTATCATGTTTCACTACCCGTCAGAGGAAAAAGGTTGACTATATGTATCACACTATTTTCTCTAGAAACATCCAATGCCTATATAGAATTACTATAACATGATGTTGGACTTTGTGAATGGGTTACACTGGAACTTAATGATTGATGATGCTAATTGGGAATTTGTGGATTGGATTAAGAAAGTGGATCATTTTTTTTGGTATAAGAGGTTCATTTAGTAGAAGAGTTAGGGAAACTAATATGTGTAGTATTTTAAAGAAACATGGATTTCAATTGAGAATCACATTATACAGTGTTGTGTTCTTCATGTTGTGGTTTTATTAGGGCTTAAAAAATTCTTTGAGTACCTAGCTATAAATGTGTACAACATATCATCTATACACTGATGAAAAGTCAGGAAGAATGATCCCAACATTGGAATATATCATGTACGAATGTGTAAAAGAATATGATAGATCATAAGATGATTACCTAGTTAATATTTAGTCTATGTACAATAACATTTTCAAGGCTTCAGTTCAGATTAACCATTTTATGATCTTTGGGGTCGGCTGAGCTTCCCACATCTATATTGTCATGAGGTATGCGAGATAGTAGTAGTGGGTCCAATAATGGTATAAGAGACCTATAAGAAAGTGTAAGTGATTAAAAATTAGTTAATCACCACTACAACACCAATAGATTCAAGGATTCAACCATTGGATTTCATTATAGGTGACCAAATTTTCATGAGGGTGACTCATCAACAAGGGAATATACAATTGAAGAAGCAATGGAAGCAGGTAATGAGATAGTTTTACACTATTTGTGATTAATGAGTGTACTAGTAGACTGGACTTCCATTTGTATCTTCCCACATAATACTTATATATGAATTATGTGATCTATATCTCTTTAGTTTGAAGGTATAAATCTGATCTAGTGTTGGTGATCAATTGTGAAAAAGTTTATCTAGAGCATGATGCATTTTTTCAGAGATCCTAGTCTGGTTCATTGATTAGAGTAAGATTTGTTTTGCAAGAAAATATGGTTCCACTTCTAAAATTTATTTAGCATCATGAATTGGTTTGTAAGGCGACTTGTTTTGGTTATTCTAACATTCCTATGTAGTTGTATGACCTGTTCAATGAAGATAATTAGAGACACTTCTTATGGATGATAAGTTACTATAAGGGGGGAACTATAACATACATAAAATTTTATGATTTTTTTTCTATATTACGATGTATCTTGTTCCATTGTTTTCCTTAGAGGTATGTCATATAGGTAAAAGGGAATTGAAATTTAGTTATAGAGGTTTAGGGACTTATTCAGATACTCTATGAATGACACAAGGCTATTGGGACATCAGTGGTGTGTTCTTAATAGTCAGTGGGGTTGGAAAAAGGATATGTATTTTAGTAGATCCCATTAGCCTACCAGTAGCACCCAGATTCACGACTCATTAAAGGAGTTATCTTCAATTTTACTTTAATTAGATTATCATGTTAATATGCACCTGAATTCAAAGCAATGGTGACTATTACCTCATAGGGATCTCTCCCTCAGTTATATAGAGTTCCCTCTTCCTCTTTTCATCTATGTTGAAGGTTATATTGGTCAGGAGGAGTCCTTTAATACATCCGCTCTTGAAAAAGTCTCCTTATTTCTTTGGATTTGATCACTGATCTATTCCATATTGGATAGATTTACTTAAATCTTCCTATATCTAATGGATAATTACTTCTAGGTTGATAGTTCATCATTGGATCAAGAGATTTAGTGGCCTCTCCGGGACTGATCTTAGATCTACTGCTGAATGAGAATATTTTTTAGTAAGTTGATTTGAATTCCATCTCATGTGATGATCACATTATAGAAATATAATCCTAGTGGTATTTTTTTGATGGATTGGACCTTTTCCATGTTAAAATAGGATGTTTCCTCTAATATAGGTGTCAATTAGTGATATATATCATTGGTAATTAGATTCATCATGCTAAGGATATGATTTCTTTACCATCCTAGGACACTATTTGGAATTTGTTTCCATTATTTTCGTGTTTATGTATAAAGTAATATACCCTTGCTTGGTTGGAATTCTTAACATACCTAGGGTGACCCATGAGACCATTGTTTTGATTGGTTGTTTGTTCCATTCAATGTTTATTATTAATATAATACTATTTCATAGCCCATTGAATTTTGGTACTTAATATTGATCCTCACTATTTCATTTATCACTTATATAATATTATATAGTATTTGGATTTCATTATTGTGATATATTTTTTCTTATATGTTATTCCATATATGTATTTTTGTATATATCAAGTGGAATCTCTATTTAATAGTTTAGGTTGATAGGTGTCCCTGATATATTTAGTTGACTCAATAGATGGGGTGTTCGATAACATGACTTATTGAACACAGATCAGTGAAGGAAAATTAACACCTTAGCTTGGATTGTTTATAAAGTAACTCCATATGCCATTAGAAAAGTTTCCATATATGATAGTATAATATATTTATAGGGAATGTTCTAGCATATAAGATAGAGTTCATATTCTGGGAATGTTGTGCATTTGTTTTAATTAAGATGAGGAGGTAGTCATGTGATTTGGGTGACACATGACCTTATAGGTGAGCATACAGTTGTTCCTTGATGGTAGAATTAATAATTTTCTTAACAATGGGTGATGTTACACGACATGATATATTATATATTTATGACTATATTTTATAGTCTTTAGAAACAACACTAAAGAAGGTATGGATGGGTTTTATGTTATCTTAGTTAGTGAACATATGTTTGGTAAAATACTGATTATATTCTTGGGTGTGAAATTACTTTTGAATCATGTCACACACTCCAATATACAAATGAACATAGGTTAAGGAAGAATTGGTGGTGTCCTAATTATTTATACACACACCATGAACAAGAATCTTGGTTTTTGTGTTGACATCAGGACTAGGGAGTTGTTTAAGAGCTAATTCCCTGCAACAGGTCACTAAGGAGCTTGGAGAATTGAGATAGATGTGGTACTGTGACAAAATCCGAATAGGTTCCATATAAATTTTATTTATTTAATTATTTATTCCATTTTTACTATTAGTATGATTTTAGAAGACACATTTGGGTTTTCTTTTTATTATTGTGGGACCTAACCTGAAATTTCATTATAAGATTAATTTATAGTATATTTTTTTAATTATATTTATGTTATTTTATCTAATGATATTTATGATTACTAATGGTGTTTTCTCCCCTTTTTACTTTATACCCTATATACTAGTATATATTCCCTTACTTATGGGGATATGCACATGATGTTATGTGGAACTCAAACCCAAACCATGTAATTCGAGGATGGGTGTTACTCTTCATTTTATTAATATCCCTCAAGTCATATCATGATCATCTTCAACATAATACCAATGCACTTATACTGTAACATCCCAGGTAAGTATAAAATATGACATTTTTATATTTATTAATATTTTCGAATTAAATATTTATTTTATTTTAAAGGGTATTCTATGCTCGATAGCGTATCTAATACGCAACAAACGAGTTTCTTTGAAATCTTATATTGCACACTAATAATATAATAACATTATTTTAAATGGTAGTTAACACCTAGCCGTTGTATTGGAGGGAATGAATTAAACTAACTAAAATACGATTATACATGTTTTTTAAATGTTTTTACATTTATCTAATAAATGTTATAGGCTTAAAATGCAATTGAATCTAATTTTAAGCAAAAATATTCTAATATTCTTTAAAAGGTCGATTAACAACCTTTTCGATGGGGAACCCTTTTTTAATCTATTTTTTCGTCAATTTTATATGTTATATAAAAATAAATTTTCTTTTATAATCAAGACTTCAAAATTTACTTTGTGTAATGTTTTGGTATTTTTCCGATAAAATTCATTTTTTTAATGAATAGTGAAAAATGTTGTATTTTAGTTCAAAACCGCATTTTAATCTAATTTATGTGTATTGTAAGATTATATTTATAACAGGGTTTAATGTTTAATTAAAATATATTTTTACCATTTAATCCAATGGTGGTGATTGGAATTAATTTCACTTTGAAATTGGTCATAAACAAGTGTCAATCTTTTGATAAATATTGTTTCTTAAAAACACACTATTTGTTTTGACAGTAGGAGTTAATTATAAAAATAATTAATGAAAATTATATTTTATGAATTTGTTAAAATGTACACCATTTTTGAATATTGAATATCAAATATACCTTAGGGTGAATTTTTGGAATTTTTCTGAAAAACAGCAATTTTTGATGAATAGTGAAACCACTAAGTAGTAGTTAAAAACTGATTTTTTCATTTAAATGAAATTTTACCGCTTCTGTGAATTGAATTTAAAAATTCTGAAATACATGGTGTTCATTAGTAATAAATAAGTGGTTCAATGGGATGCGAATAATTTTTGGCGAATAGTATCTTTTGAGTTTTATTAACCGCGATTAAAGTTAATTAGGATAATTTAAGGTAAAAATAATATTATAAACATATAAAAATACATTGAAAAAAGTAATAACATTATTTTATGAGTCACGTCTGAAAACGACAATCCATTGGTCAATTTGGGAGCCCCATGGAGCCACATGGGTGTGGTAATGACACTATTAACTTTTTATTTAATGTAAAAATAAAAATGTCACAAACATGTATTGTTTTACTAAACAAATTTTTATATGGTTTTATTTAAATTATATTTTTGACTATAAATATTAATTAGAAATATAAAATTATTTCCGAAATCATGGTAATTTATTTATAATTTTTAGACAGTAAAAAATAATTATTTATGACACAATGATGATGTAGTCTTTACCTCATTAATGAATGATTTAAATAAATAAGAAGATAATGTTTAAAATATTATCCAAAACAATTACAATTATTAATTGATGATATTATTTCGAACATGGGACACCTTATACTTGACTTTAATTATTTTTTGTCCTTTAGAAACCGTAAATAATTATATAATAAAATAATATTTTCAGGCCGTCCAAAAGAGCCCCTCCTCTCCCTTATAAAAAGACCCCAATTACTACCCCTTTATCACACATCCCAAGCACTTTGGCTCATCCAACCTCTACTAAAATAATCTACTATGATCCCTCTACTAATCTGAGAAGCCTTACCTTAGGCAGAAAGCACTTCAAGAAACTCTTTTGGTTCAAACCAAGGGGAGTTACCTGATTTTAAGGTAATGTCTTCTCTTATGTTCTTTTGTTTTATTTTTCTTCTCCGAACCCCTATAATCTATTTATTCATTTATTTTGTAAAAACAATAGTATCTTAAATATACTAGGATGTTTATATGCGATGTATTCGATCAACACTTACACAAACCTGCTACTAATGGGTTAAGAACATAATGTTTCTGTGGACGACGAACTGCTGCCTCACGTAACGACGATTTTTTAATTATCTCCTACCGCCTCTCATGATAGACATTAAGATTTCATTGTATTTAAATATGATATATATATTTTTATGTTTTTTATGCTTATTTATTTTTTATTTATTTCATACCTTTATGGTTTCTATAACAAGAAAACGTTATAATTTCATTTTAGGAAGTACGGACTACCGCCCCCTCAAAGTGATATGACTCATTCATGCCGTACGTGGAACTTATAAAGGATATAATTTATGAACTTTTGTAACATATATGAAATAAATAGTATAACTGAATTATAATATACCTATGAATCACTATGTTTTCATTTCATTAAAATATGAAATAAAAATGGAAGTAGCATTCATGTATACTTACAGTTTACCATCTCCATGAATGGTGCATTTAATTTCTTATCTTTAAATGTTATGTACTATTATAAATAAATATATATAATGGATATATATTATATATATGACATCAACATTATTAATATCATTCCGGCGATAATGTAATTTTGACCACATGGACAATTTATAATTATAACAAGTTCATTTTTGACTCAAGTTCCGAAAATCGACAAAATTTCCATTATGAACTCAAATAATTAAATAATTGTTATAGAAAGGTAATAAGTGATATAAAAGGAATAATAAACTTGAAAAATATTATTAATCAAGTAGAAATTAATTTAATTTTATCATTCAGGAATAACAAGGAACATACGAGTGATTCAAGTCGGACATATTGTAAGGGATTTTTTATCTCACTCTTAATTCAGTGAGATTTCCATTGTTCACCACTTATTTATTTCATGTGGTGTAATTTGTACTTCCATTTGATATATATTATCATGATTCTATTTATATTCATCGTATTCTGTGATTCATTTGGTGCTTATTATCTTTTGGTCATACGACACGATTTATTACAATGAGTTTAGAGGTTTTTATCTCACTTTTTATTCCCGTGAGATTCATGCTATATTTGTAACTATCTCCTTTGAGTGGTGTATTTACTGACTATGATTCTAATACTTGTGTAATATAATTTCATTATGGGTATTTACGTCAACAATTTATGGTCCTTCTTTCATATGATGTTTGTTTTGTAAGTTACCAAATCGGTAAGGGAACCTTTCACCCTTATCTTTTGAAAGGACTTATTTTTTTTATGTCTTTTAGTTTACATTTTATTATGTTGGGATATGTTTTTATATATCCTTATTGTTTTAAATTTTATGTCCAAGTGATGAGATACCATTTTCTCTCTCATCAACTCATTTTCTTAATTTTAATGTGATGCCGTCAGGCTGGTGGTTTTTTTGTAAGGGAACTTCTTAACCTAATTTCAATTCTTTGGGTTAAACCTATACTTCTTGATTATGTCATTATATGAATATGTGTCAATGAAAAATGAATGGTTTACACTTAATCTCCACTTATATTGGGTGAATTTATATTTTTCCACGCATGATTATGCCATTGATTTATCCTTAATCGAAGGATACCGTCTTTGTAAGGGATTTCATCTTAATCTCCTTTCATTGAGGCATAATTTGTTTTAATACATGAATTTATTTTATATGGTGTATAAACACCCTTTAATTTTTAAATGTAATATTTTTCTACGAATCGTTTTACTAAAAAAAGGAATGGTTCTTTTAAAATAAGTGGTGACAACGACCTTTTCCGCCACTGCAAGTATTATTTGATATTTGGCTTCCTCAACAAGTCATAATGTTTTTAAAAAAAATAAATACCATATAATATTTTATGTATTTTGGTATTTAAAATGGTTTTGATAATGGATTTTTTACTTGAATATATTTAAGTGATATATTGCGATTGAAATGTGGAATTTTTTTCTTTCCTTTATTTTTGTTTTATGTCTTATGATTTTATAATGGTACTTGGACATTTGACGGGTGGTTACGTGAAAAACCAAATGACGGGTGCTGCCTTGGATACCAGGATGAGTGGTTATGTTATAACTTCTAATACATTGGGTATGGAAGTCACCCTTATGGATATTCCATTTAGTGACATGTGTGGAAGTCGACCGTATGGTTATTCCATTTAAGTATGTTTATGTTCCAAGTTACCTTTATATGTTATGTGTACTTTATATGGGTTTTATAGTGATCCTTTGGTTACAAAAGGGTAATCAATGATATTTTATTC
The DNA here is from genome assembly GCA_963277665.1 of Viscum album. Lineage (NCBI taxonomy): Eukaryota > Viridiplantae > Streptophyta > Magnoliopsida > Santalales > Viscaceae > Viscum > Viscum album. The sequence goes on from OY728148.1 coordinate 2,135,060,804, forward strand.
AGTGAAGAGTATTTACTACTTCATATATGTTAAAATTAGTACTAATGATTAGGTATTCATGGTTTACATGTTGTTTTGAAAAACTAATAGTTTCTTTCTTTCTGTATTCATTATTGAGCTTTTTATGCTCATCCATTATTTTTGAAATTTTTTTCACAGGATGTAAAGTGGAATAGGGTCATGAATGAGATCAAGGAAAGTCATGCTGTCTAAAACATGGAACTGGACATGACTCTTTTTTTTGAAGAGTTTTTATTTTATGAAAAAATGGAAACTGAGTAGAAGAGTCTACTTTGTAACATTCGAGAAGTAATAGTTATGGCCCAATTCTCTAAAAATCTAAACCTAAAAATATCCTTAATATTAATTATTCATTTAATTCAAGATTATATAATGTTTGAAGGTCGGGTCCTTATAGTTTGTATCAATGTTCGGTTTAGATAACTTTAGATGTTAGGGTATTCTTTAAGCATAAGTGACACTACAATAATGGTTAGGATTTCGGAAGGAGTCATAGTTTTTTTAAATAAAGTGAATGAGTTTAAGAAAACATGAATAATTATATCTTAGTATTATATGATTATTTTACTGATATAATCACACTGACCTTTTTGGTTTCAGTAAATGGTTGGATCTAGCAGGCACCAATGTAACTGTGGATGTGAAGAAAACTGCGAGGGTTTTCTAAACGATAAACTGAATGATATCGGAGATGGAATGATAACCCTTGTTGTTAATCTCAACCAACTATCTGGAGTCATGATTGACCACCTGAACCTTAATTATTTTTATAAGGAATCATATTTTCGAGAAACAAATCCCTACGAAAGATCAGGTTATAATCATAAAGGTAAGCGTGTTCAAAATCTTATGTGTCAAAGATGTGGAAAGAAACACCTAGGAAAATGTTTTAAAGGGATATAAAGATTCTATAGATGTGGAAATAAAGGTCATAAATCATGAACCTTCCATGTATAAAAGGAAGCATCTAGTTGACTCTAGGAAAGGGAAAGAAGTTCTTTTAGAGGGATCAATTGAATTATTTTAATGTGGTGTGCATGGTCATTATTAAAACACATGTCTTATGAAGATGTTTCAGGAATGGGATCACCAAGATCGTACAAATATTTCTTTACCAATACCTAATGCTATTCCGATTGAGGATGAAGAAACTAAGAATGACCAATGAAAGGTATGGATTATTTCTTAACATATGTTTTCCTATTATTGAAATATTTGGATATGATACATGATTTTGTTTGTAGGAAATAATTATTTCAAAATAATTTGGAAAGGAATGGTTAATGGAACATGAAGAATGTTTAATGAGTAAGAAGTCAACATATAAGGGATTCAAGAGTTATGGTAGATTTTAGGATGGTGAAATTATTAAAAGTATTAAGGCTCTATTGATGATGGGATTAAATTAGAAGAATTTTTATAGTATGTGTAACCCTGAAGTTTGATATATGAAAATTTTATTCAAGGAATAATTATCTTTTATTTTATGGATATAGTTATAAAGAACCATTTGGGTTTATATGATCCTTGAATTTGAGGCAATTACAGGTTAATACATTTTGGGATGTCAAAATGAAAGTTATTAGATAACCTTCATGGTTAAAATATGTTATAATTATTTTTGATGCATTTATCTATTTTTGGTATTGTTATAAAATTATATAGTTTTTGAAAAGGGACAACACACAGACCGTGTGACAACACGTCGCGTCGGACGAAGTTGCGGGAATCGAACCCACAACCAAAGTGTGACTGGTATTTATCACCTACCACTGGACTACGTGAAGTCCCTCATTACATTGACTAATTATTTCTAGTTAAAGGATTTTATGAATCAATAATAAGTTGATTTTAGGGTTAGATATGGAAATGATTAACCTATTAGTGAGGATATGTGATTATATTAATTACTTTTCAGTATGAGACTTTTAGAGTTGCCGATGTTATTTGGAGATAAATGTTAATATGTATTGTGGGATACTATGTGATACAATTCTTATGAGTTTTCTGATTCAATCATAGTTTGAATTACTTTGAAGTATTTTATGGAAAACTATTTATTGAATGGTCTTTGATGAACTTTGGGTTTTGTTTGACAGATTTTGGGATATTAAGATTATTTTTAATTTTTGTAAGAGATTATCCTTTTTGTGGATTATCTGATCGTGTACTAACCATTTTGGATTTGATTAATGTATAAAGACATGGGAAATTTATAGTTTATCTTTTTTGGATTATTTTATTCTCTAGAAGTTCATTATAGTGCTTTTAATGTGAACAAGGCATCCTAAATACTCATCATTTGGAGAAAATTTGAGTTTGTGTAAGAAATCTAGTAAAAGATGAAAGTCTACATGACAAGTAAGTATGTTTCCTTATGTTTTAGTTAATCCTATAAATAAATTCCTCAATGAAAAGTATCTTAAAACAAAAAAGTTTTCTGTTAACTTTTCCTACTGGGGAATCAAATACCGTTTAACCCATCACAAGTTTGTGGATTTTAGGTCATTTACTTTATCCTGATCATGTTTTCTATCACTCTCCATCAGAACTTGACACTTAGATTCTCTTCCATATCCACGTTTTCAGGGAATTATAGTATGTGTTATCTCAGGTGACCATTTTACTTCTCTTTATTTCTTTTAAAGTGATTGTTTTATTGACTCCTTTTCCGATGTGGGGCTTTCAATGAAGTTTCCGAGCCCAATTTTAAAATTGCGAGGACAAAATTCCCAAAAGGCGGGAAGGATGTAATATCCCAGATAAATAAAGAATATGACATTTTCATATTTATAAATATTTTTGAATTAAATATTAGTTTTACTTTAATGGTGTTTCTAACTTTGATAGCGTACCTCAAATGCAAGTAACGAGTTTCTTTGAAATATTACGTTCCACAATAATAATATTATTTTAAATGGTAGTTAACACCTAGCCATTATAATAGAGGGAATGAATAAAAATAACTAAAATATGATTATACATGTTTGTTAAATGTTTTTACATTTATCCAATAAACGTTAGAGGCTTAAAATGTGAATGAATGCAATTTTAAGCATAAATATTCTAATATTCTTTAAAAGGTCGATTAACCGCCTTTTGATGGATAAAAATTTTTCAATATACTTTTTATTAATTTTATATGTTATACAAAATAAAATTATTCTTTATAATCAGGACATCAAAATTTACATTGTGTAAAGATTTGGTATTTTTCCGATAAAGATCATTTTTAATGAACAGTGAAAAATGTTGTATTTTAGTTCAAAACCACATTTTAATATAATATATTTATGTGGTTATATTGTCTTTTTAATTGGGTTTAAAGTGTAATTAAAATATATTTCTACCATTTAATCCAATGGTGGTCATTGGAATTAATTTCACTTTGAAATTAGACATAAGCATGTGTTAATCTTTTGATAGAAATTGTTTCTTAAAAACACGCTATTTGTTTGGACAATAGAAATTAATAATAAAATTAATTAATTCAACTTCAATGTTTTGAATTTGGTAAAATGGACATCATTTTTGAATTTGGAATATCAAATATAGCATAGGGTTAATTTTTGGTATTTTTCTGAAAAACATCAATTTTTTACGAATAGTAAAACCACTAAGTAGTAGTTAATGACTAATTTTTTCGTTTAAGTGAAAATTTACCACTTATGTAAATTGAATTTAAAAAATCCAACATAAATGGTTGTCATCAGTAATTAAAATTCTGTTGAATGGGATGAAAATATTTTTTGGTGAATAGTAACTTATGAGTTTTATTAACTGCGATTAAAGGTAATTAGGGTAATTTAAGGATAAAATAATTTTATAAAAATATAAAAATACCGTGACACGTGTCCGAACCTTATTGGATGTGTCATGGATGACCTAGAAAATCCATGGGTTAATTTGGGGGCCCCATAGATCCACTTGGTATGATAATGACATTAATAACTTTTTATTTAAAATAAAAATAAAAATGTCTCAAACATGTATTGTTTTACTAAAAACAATTTTTACATGGGGTTATATAAATTATATTTTTGACTATAAATATTCATTATAAATTTAAAACTATTTCCAAAATCATGGTAATTGTTTTATAATTTTTATACATCATATAAATATAATTAATTATGACACAATGATGATGTAGTGTTTACGTCATTAATGAATGATTTGAATAAATAAGAAAATAATGTTTACAATAATATCCAACACATGTAAAATTATTATTGGATGATTTTATTTCGACCACGGGACACCTTATATTCAACTTTAGGGATTTTTGGTCCTTTATAAACCTAAAATCATTATATAATAAAATAATAGTTTCAAGCTTTGCAAAAGAGCCCCTCCTCTCCCTTATAAAAAGACCCCACTTCTTACCCCTTTATCACATTTCTCAAGCCATTTGGATCGTCCAAACTCTACTCAAATAAGCTTCCAAGATCCCTATCTTCATCATAGAATCCTTACCTAAGGCAGAAATCACTTCAAGAAACCCTTTTGGTTCAAACCAAGGGGAGTTACCCGATTTAAAGGTAATGACTTCTCTTATGTTCTTTTGTTTTATATTGCTTATCCAACCCCCTAAACTCTTTTTATTCCTTTATCTTGTAAAAAACAGTATATTTAGTATACTGGGATGTTTTTTGAGAATTATTCGAGCTAAACTTACACACACCTCCATCTAATGGGTGAAGAACATAATGTTTCTGTGGAAGGTGAACTACTGCCTCACGTAATGATGATTGTTCAATTATCTCCTACCGCCTAACATGGTGGCTATTAAAATGTCACTGTATTTATATATGATATATATATGTTTATTTTTTTCTTATGATTCTTTATTTTTCATTTATTTCATACCTTTATGGTTTCCATAATAGGTAAACACGATAATTTCATTTTAGGAAGTGCGGACTACCGCCCCCTCAAAGTGATATGACTTGTTCATGCTGTACGTGGAACATATAAAGGATATAATTTATGAACATATTTAACATATATTAAATACATATTATAATGAAATTATAGTTTACCTATGAATCACAATGTTTTCATTTCATTAAAATATGAAATAGAGATGAAAGTAGCATTCATGCGTACGTACGGCTTACCGTCTCCATGAACGGTGCATTTCATTTCTTATCTCCAAATGTTACATAATATTATAAATACATATATATATACAGTATCTATATGATATATATTACATCTAAATGATGAATATAATTCTGGAAATAATGGACTCTTGAGCACATAGACAATTTATAATTATAACAAGTTCATTTTTTACTCAAGTTATGAACATCGACAAAATGTCCATTATGATCCCAAATAATTAAATAATTGTTATAGAAAGGTACTAAGTTATATAAAAGGAAAAATAAAATTGAAAAATATAATTAATAAAGTAGAAATTAATTTATGTTTATCATTCAAGAAGAACAAGGAACATACGAGCTAGTCAAGTCGGACACGTGGTAAGGGATTTCTTATCTCACTTTTAATTCCGCGAGATTTACATTATTTGACACTTATTTATTTCATGTGTTTTATTGTGTACTGCCATTGATATATATTATCATGAATAAATTATATTCATGGTATTCATGTGATTCATTTGGTGCTTATTATCTTTTGGTCATAAGACATTATTTATTACAATGAGGTAAGGGGTTTTTATCTCACTTTTTATTCCAATGAGATTCATGCTATATTTGTCACTATTTACTTTGAGTGGTGTATGTAGTGACCATGATTATACTCTTTGTGTAATATAATTTCATTTATGTGTATTTACATCAACACTTTATGGTCCTTTTTTCATATGATGTATGTTTCGTAAGATACCAAATCGGTAAGGGAACATTTCACCCTCTTCTTTTTAAAAGACTTCTTTTTGTTATGTCTTTTAGTTTACATCTTATTATGTTGGGATACGTTCTTATTTATCCTTATTGATGTAAATTTTATTTCCAAGTGATGAGATACCATTTTCCCTCCCATCTACTCATTTTCTGAATTTTAATGTGATGATGTTAGCCTGTCGAATTTTTTTATGGGAACATCTTAACCCAATTTCAATTCTTGGGGTTAAACCTCTATTTCTTGATTATGTCATGATATGAATATTTGTGAATGACCTATGACTATTTTACACTTAATAACCACTTATATTGGGTGTATTTATATTTTTCACGCATGATTATTCCATTGATATATCCTTAATCTAAGGATACCCTATTTGTAAGGGACTTCGTCTCAACCTCCTTTCATTGAGACATATTTTGCTTTAATACAAAACTTTCTTTTATATTCTGTACAAACAATGTTAAATTTTCAAAGGGAATAGTTTTTTATGAATCGTTTTTCTAGATAAAAAAGGAATTTTTATTTTAACATAAGCGGTGACAACGACCTTTTTCGCCACCGCGAGTATTATTTGATCTTTGGCTTTCTTAAGAATCCATAATGTTTTTAAAAGAAAATAAATACCATATACACTTTTATGTATTTTTCTATTGAAAATGGTTTTGATAATGGATTTTTTATGTTGATATATTTAAGTGATATATTTTTATTGAAATATGGAAATGTTTTCTTTCATTTATATTGGTTTTATGTCTTATGATTTTATAATGGTACTTGGACATTTGACGGGTGGTTACGTAATAAACCTAATGACAGGTGGTGTCGTGAATACCAGGACGAGTGGTTACATTATAACCTCCAATGCATTGGGTATGGAAGATGGACGTTTGGCTATTCCATTTAGTGACATGTGTGGAAGTTGACCGTAAGGTTATTCCATTTATGTATGTTTATGTTCCAATTTACCTTTATATGTTATGTGTTCTTAATATGGGTATTATGGTGATATTTTGTTTACAAAAGGGTAATCAATGATATTTTTATTCGGTGAAGAGTATTTACTAATATATATAGGTGAAAATAATAACTTATGATTAGGTATTCGTAGTTTACTTGTTGTTGTGAAATTCTAAAGTTTTTTCTTTGTGTATTCCTTACTATGTTTTTTATTCTCATCCTATGTTTTTGAAATGTTTTTCATAGGACATAAAGTGGAATGGGGTCAGGGATGGGATCAAGGAAAGTCATGATGTCTAAAACATGGAACTAGACATGAATCATTTTTTCATGAGTTTTTCTTTTATTGAAAAAATTGAAACTGAGTAGAAGTGTCTACTTTTTAACTTTTGAGATGTAATAGTTATGGCCTAATTCTCTAAAACACTAAACCTGAAAAGATCCTCAATGTAAATTATTCATTTAATTCAAGATTATGTAATGTTTTATGGTCAAGTCCTTGCAGATACCATCAAATATCACTTCCAATCATCAACTATAGTATTTAAATAGGACTCAAAAATTTTGGATTTTTCAGCTCACCCACATCACAATGTCTTATCTACTTTTCACTAAATAGTCATATCATATTGATAACCATGGGTAGAGCCCCCGGGCAGATTTACCATTGAGAGGGGAGGGGTGAATTAGTGGTTTCCTTTTCATATTACAATGTTTTTCAGTTAAATTAATCAACTATGGCTAGTTACATCCTTGATCCACTTTTCCTATCTCTATGAGACTTTCCTTGATAATGCAATAAATACAAAGGCGCATAACACAAGGATTTACAAGGTTTAGTGAAATGTCCTACTCCTTTATTTGTTCGTTATTCCCCCCCAATATAGATTCTCAACTATAATAATTTTTTCAAATATAGTGGCAGATACAAAATCATACTATATATCTTCTAAATCTGTACAAGAGGTTCTTTATACAACATCTACCGGTGTTACAAGAATCCACACTAGCCTACTGCGGAATCCACACTGGAGACTTCTGCTCCTGAATCACAAAAAAAAATTATATTCATGTACCAACTAAAGGCTTCCAAATTTATTCAAGGTTGATCCACTTTAGGATAATCTATCGAAATTTCTACACAAGATCACTGAATCACACTATCTTGTGTACCTATTCAAGTACCGTTGTAGTCTTATGGTCTTTCTTAATTAGTTATGATCACCTAAATTTGATCAGTTACCTTGTTGTAACATATTATCAGGTTATTATTTCTTATGAATGAAGTCATGACCTCATTTAAAAGTGTTCAAGTGGTTCCCAGAATCTTTTATATTATTAATTTTCTATAATAATCTTTTCATAATCTAAAAATTATTCTTCTCAATTATTGTAAACTTCATTCTTGGATTTCATGGTATCAAAGATTATTGTTTCAAGAATATCATTTTTTGGTACATATTCATTTATATGAATGCACCACATTAACCTTATTCTTTCATGATTCACACACCTCACTTATATATACTCTATTCATGTTATCATATTCATGTATATCCAATTTACAATGAATGCCTTTCGTGCAAGGGGTGTGTATACACTATCCACATGTTGTTCCTCCCTGCTCACCATGTTCGCACGCACAAAAAAATATTTTCCACATTCAATGCATGTTTATACATGAGAAAAATGAAATAAGGTCCACTTATTTGTGCATGAACCTAAATGTGTTTGCATTGTGCTACCTTCTCAATCTTCATTTTGGCAAGCCACACTAGTCATGGGAAATTATTCACACAACCTTTCACAAATGAAAACATTATATAGATTAAATATTGGTTTGTGTAAAAACTATGATCCATTAACATACTTAGGAAATGATCTTTGTATAAGTTCATCTTCTAACACACTAGCCTTATCAAACCCATTCATAAAAGATATGTGTGGGTTCTCTGTGTTATTCATGCAAGCCAGATGAATAATATGTGAGGGTATCAAAAAATATCATTTTCTTCACAGAATAAATTTCATTGAAAATAAAAAACTTGTGTAATATGAATAAATAGTATACCCACATGATTTTACTTCATGTAAGAAAAATGCTTCATATATCAATCTTTCCTTTGGGAATGAGATGGTTTTACAGACGCTCTTTTTAGTTCGAAAATGGGAACACCATATCACAATGTTGTATATCTCATCCAAGATCTTATACTTTTATATGAGAGTATCCCCATGCATCCCAATTCCTTGGATCTTATTTTTAAGCTGTACAGAATCTAAATTTTTTTGTGTGCCACAACAACTTCAGAGATCTTGAGTCGTTTCGGGTATCTTAGGTGTACGTTAAAAAACATACTATCTTTACAATTCTACTTGTTTATTCCTAACATGCATGTGATAATGGTCACATGACTTTCCATTATCCAATATTCAATTCCTCTTCATTATTATAATTTCCTATTTCAAATACCATTTCATTCATCCTTAGTATGTTCTTTAAATATTGACATGCATTCCAGATTAAGATTGCATAAATGGAGTTCATTTATCTCATCGTTTCACAAAATCAGATCATAGAGAAATCATAGCATCCTTAGGTTTGATCATGGTTCATTCTGCCTACGTTTTAGTGAGTATTATTGTCATCGATTTTGGAGATTAAATATGACTGCCACATAAAATTGGACATTTTTATCACATTAATCGAACGACCACAGTTCTATCCTCCATTTAAATGGTGGAGGAACAGTTCCATACCATGCTCATCCCACATTATTTTGAGATCAGTACTAATCTTCCTTACTACCTATGATATTACTCAAAACCCCAGGTTGGTTATGGTAGATTAGAACCCACTCTTCACATACACACACAATACTGTCTTCGTACCTTGGGATTCTAGTCGAACCCATGCATACCTATGAGCCTTATACATAGGCCCATATTTGCTTTGTACCAACTCCTATCACATGTGGGCTAGACCTGGATGGTTCCCTTAGGTTTGGTTGAATCATCCTCGTCTCACATGAGCCTTGGTTGAGCCGAGTTAGGGTTGACCATTTGGTTGGCCTATTTTTGGAAGTAAGTCCCTTAATAGAATTACGTAGAAATTTAATCCAGAAGCCTTAATTTTATAATATTCCAAGATGATATCCTCATCTTATATTATTATTCTCATCAAGAATATAAATATTTTCAAGGCCTTCATTATTGTAAACAATGTGTAAAATCTTTATCACATGTCTTCAACATTAAATATCACTTAAACTATCATTATATTTACATGGATATTTGTCCAAGCATGACATCCAAATCCATAATATGAATCGATAAAAATCTATAGGAATCACCCCTTATCATAATTTTATTACTAAAAAATATTTAAGAATCCTTGATATGAAATGAAACACCGGGACCAACACCCAAGCCATAGGGGGTTGTACCTCTATAGATCAAAATAAGAATATTTTTTCACATATTGACTGTATGGATCCATCAAACTCAGAATTGAGTGCTAACTAAAAATATTATTTACCACCCATTCCTAAATTTGAGAAACATGACCCTCAAAAACCACTTACATTAATATTATAATAATGCTCATACCCTTAAAAATCCTATGGTTTGATCACCACTATACGGTTTTACTTATCCCACTACTCAGGTTCAACCTAATTAAGTTCTATCATAAAATTTATTCCTCTCCTCTCAATCCATTCTCACATACTATAAACCATTGACACTATTCCTACTTAATAATACACATCAAGACCACACTCTTAAATTGTAACATCCCTGCTTTCAGGGTACTCTCCTCTTTGAATAATAGAGCAGCGTGTGTTGTACGCAACCTCGAGTTCTAACACATCTCGACCAATAAAAGTAGTAGTTATGAACAGTAATACACACTTTATGAAATTTTATAAACTTTATATTTAAAAATGGACTTCATTTTTTGATTCGGAATATCAAAATTATCCTATGTTGAATTTTTGGTATTTTTCTGAGAACTTCCATTTTTTGATGAATAGTGAAAAATACTTAAAAACAACTTTTTTAATAAAAATAATTTATAGTGATAAATTATAAAATTGAGTGGTTCTATAGTGTAATTAGAATATATTTATACCATTTTATCAAATGGTGGACATTATAATTAATTTCACTTTGAATTTGGACATAAACAATTGTCAATCTTTTGATTGATATTCTTTCTTAAAAACACGCTATTTTTTGTGACACCGGGAATTAATTATTAAATTATTTAATTCAACATATTTGTTTTGAATTTTGTAAAATAGACATCATTTTTTAATTAGGAATATCAAATATAGCTTAGGGTAAATTATTGGTGTTGTTCTGAAAAACATTGATTTTTGATGAATAGTGAAACCACTAAGTGGTAGTTAAAAAAACTGATTTTTCCTTTAAATGAAATATTACCATGTTTGTATTTGAATTTCCAAAATCCGACCTACATCATTTTCATTAGAAATTAAAATGTGGATCAATGGGATTAAAATAATTTTTGATGAATAGTAACTTTTAAGTTCTATTAATCGTGATTAAAGGTAATTAGTGAAATTTAATATAAAAATGATATTATAAAAATATGAAAATATCCTTACACTTGTCCTACCATTATTGGATGATTCATGGCTGACCAAGAAATGGGTCAACTTGGGGACCCCATGGATCCACATGGGTAAGAAAATGGCATTAATAACTTTTTATTTAAAGTAAAAATAAAATTGTTACAAACATGTGTTATTTTACTAAAACAATTATTACATGGGGTTGTACAATTTAAATTTTAGACTATAAATATTCAATAGAAAGCTAAAAATATTTCCTACATCATGGTAATTTTTTTATTATTTTTAGACATTAAATAAATTATATTTTTTATGAAACAATGATGATACAGTGATTACCTCATTAATTAACGATTTAAATAAAATAAAAAGATAATGTAAACTCTAAGACTTATACTTTTCAAAAACCAATTGGATGAGTAGCTTTATGACCCTTATCACCTTATCCTAGAAATATATCATTGTGGGACCTCTAAAATCCGAAAATCATTTCATAATAATGTAATATTTCATGACTTTACAAGAGTTCCCCACCTCTCCTCTTATAAAAGGCCCCCACCTCTACCACCTTATTCACACCGTCAAAGCCATTTGGATCGGCCAAAATCTGCCCAAATACTCTCTCAACTCCCATATATTACTCCTATAAGCCTCACTTTGGGCCGAAGTCTTCCCAAGGAAGCCTTTGGCTCAAATCAAAAAGAGTTACCCGATTTTAAGGTAATGTCTTCTCTTGTGTTCTTTTGTTTTATTTTGCTTCTCCAACCCCCTAAAATATTTTTATTACATTATTTTGTTACAAAAACAATATCTTCAATATACTAGGATGTTTTTATGAGAAGTATTATATTTAAACATACACACACCATCGTCTAATGGTTAAAGAACATATTGTTTCTGTGGTTGGCGAATTTCTGCCTCACGAAACGATGATTGTTAAATCTTCTTTTAACACCTCTCATGGTGTCCATTAAGATGTCACTATATTTATATATGATATATATTATGTTTATGTTTTCCTTAAGCTTCTTAATTTCTCATTTATGGAAAACCTTTATGATTTCCATTATGGGTAAACGTGATAATTTCATTTTAGGAAGTGCGGACTACCGCCCCCTCAAAGTGATTTGAATCGTTAATGCCATATGTGGGATGTATAAAGGATGGAGTAAATGATATTATATATTATATTATACTGTAATTATAATATACCTTTATATCATTATGATTTAATTCCATTAAATATTAAATAGAAGTGAAAGCAGCGTTCATTCGTACGTACGACTTACCGTCTTCATGAACGGTGCATTTCACTTATTACCTATAAATGTTACGTAATATTATGAATGAAATTATATAATGGATATATATGATATATATGATATCTACATCATGAATATTATTCTATAGATAATGGATATTCTACCGCATAAACAAATTGTAATTATAAGAAGTTTATTTTTGACTCAAGTACCAAATATCGACAAAACGACCGTTATTAAATTAAATAATTAAATAATGTTCATAACAAGGTAATTAGAGATATAAAAGGAATAATGAACTTGAAAAAGTTTCTTAATCAATTATAAATTAACTCTAGTTTATTATTCAGTAGGTTAAATAATGATAGAGTCAAGTCAGACACGAGGTAAGGGAACTTCTTAACCCAATTTCCATTATTTGGGTTAATCTCCTACTTTGAAATTATGTCGTGATATTATTATGTAATATCTTGTATTTTTACTTTTTTATGTGTACTTATAGTGAATACAAATAATAGATCTATTTTATTTAAAAAATGATCTTTGTAAAGGAGTCCATCTCAATCTCCTTTCATTGAGGCATATTGTTTTATACACAACTTTCTTTTATTCGGTGTATAAAACTCTTTGACTTTTATGTTTATTAAAAAGGAATATTTTTTATACTAAGAGTTTTACTAAACAAAAAAAGGAATGTTTTTTTGTCGTACGCATGCGGAAACAATGACTTCTCCGCCGCCGTGACAATTAGTGTTAGTTTCGGCTTCCTCTACAAGCCATAAATTTTTTAAAAATAAAAATAAAAATAAATACCACGTTTTAATTTTCTTTTATTTTGGTATTGAAGATGGTTTTGATAATGTTTTTATTATTCAATGTGTTGTATTGATATCTTGTGATTGAAATGTGGAAATGTTAAGTTTCCTTTATGCATTTTTTATGTGATATGATTATGTTATGGTTTATGATATGTTTAAACCTATTCATATGATGAATGCATTAGACTTAACAAGTGACGGGTGGAGCCCGCTATAGCTCCTTGATGCATCGGAAGGTCTCTTGAGACAAAATAATGTCTTGGCATGAGGCCTTGACAAAATCTTATTTGTATTCTTGGCACGAGGCCTTGGCTACGTGGTTATGATAGTCTGGCATTATGCATTCCATCATTATAAAAGTGGTTATTGATATTGCATGTGATTATTCGAATAGAAGAATATCCTTGTGAATAAGTAAATGGCATTATTTCATTTTAATTTTCCATATTATGCTGAAGTTCATGTTTAAAAGTCTTTTGTTTAATTATACATTTTCTTAAATGTTTATGTTTATTTATGAAAGATTACACTATATTGTTATCTGTACTGATCATCTGAGCTCGCCCCTTTCAATGTTTTAATTTTTCAAGGATGTGAAGAAGTATTTTATGAATGACCTGAAGGGATAATATGAGGGAATATGAAGACAAGACGTTGCTGTTGTTTTGTATTACTTTATGATGTAATGTAAAACTTATGAATGTATCTAGACTTGATCTTTGTGATCATGCCAATGTTACGTAGTAATGCACCGACTCTGGGTAACTTGGGTCAGGGCATTGCAGTTGGTATCAGAGGAAGTTTAGTACTAACCTTTGATGATAGATTTAGGCAAACTCTGATTAGAGCACATAGCCCTAAGATAGACATTGAGGATTAGTATAGAAGAACTTCCTAGAATTTTGGTATTATAGAGATTTTTGTGAGTTTTCTGAGAAATACATCTCTGTCTGGATACGAGCTGGTAGAGGTGGCTCTGGAACAGATGTACCTATGTGTAAAACCCGAAAACACCGCTTTGAGCTAGACTCGAATGGGAACTAGTGCACGAAAACAGGCCATGTTGCACTCTTGGTTACGACACTCATGGGGGATACATTTAGGATAATTCTCATTTTATTTACAAACCACTATGAAGGGTTATGAGTATATACATCCTCAAAGAAAACATTTTTATGATTATGGATTATATCCATAAATAGTTCAATTTATGTTAAGTGTTTTTCAAGTTAGTTATTATGTATTTCGATTCATAAACTAATCTAGTTTATGCCATTGTTTAGAAATGTCTCCTAGTGGAAGGAATGGAAACCATATCATTTCACGCACTCCATGTAGGGATTTCCCTATTGCTCCAGATAATTATAGTGGATCTGGTGATACGACTGGTGGTGATCAGCTTATCACCATACTGGGACAATTCACTCAGGTTATGAATAACAACCTTACTCGTATGGAGCACCCTGGTCCGCAACGTGGAGGATCAATATTAGACCGCTTCATGAGGCAACAAACACCAACATTTAATGGGGGTAAAAATCCATTAGTAGATGAGAAATGGATATACTCCTTAGAGAAAATATTCCACGCATTGGGGAGTAGCGAAAGAGAGAAGGTTATCATGGCAGTTTACTGCCTCACTGGAGATGCCGATCAATGGTGGTCGCTGATTCAGAACACAAAGGAGGATGAAGAAGTATAATGTATGGAATGGAGGGAGTTTAAAGAAATTTTCTTAGAAGAATACTTTCCACATGACCATCGAGCAAATATGGAAAGACAATTAGTAAGTCTGAGGCAGAAGGAGGATGAGAATGTCACAAAGTATGAGGATAACTTTACAAGGTTAGCGAGGCATGATCCAGATTATATACGTAACCCAAGAAGTAATATTGATCATTTCTTTGATGGGTTAAAACCATTTCTCCATTGAGAATTAGTCTCACAAACCTTCTCGTCATACGAAGATATTGTCTCGTGTGCTATCAAGACAGAAAAGGAATTCTCTAAATCTTATGACAATAATGTAAAGTAAGAGAAGAAGAGAATGGTGGAGCAAGAGAAATATAAAGGGAAAAAGGGAAAGAAGGATTTAACATTATGCGATAATTGTGGGAAAAATCACCCTGGTACTTGCCTAAAAGGAATGGGAGTTTGTTATAAATGTGGAGAAAAAGGTCACCAGGCTCGTGACTGCGATGGAAAGAAACTGGCTATCAATGTTGAATGCTACAATTGTAGGGAAATGGGAAATTATGGAAATGAATTTCCTAATCATCAGGGAAAATTACCTCATAAAAGTCCAAGGGGTCAAGGACAATCGTATGCCGTTACTATAGTTGAAATAGAATAATTAATGTATTGGTGCTTTTGGACTCAAGTATTATATTCTGGTTATAAGAATAATGTGATATATATAAGGATTGTACGACAATACTTGTTTTTTCCATTAATATTTTAATATGATGAAGGTAATCGTATTTTTAGTATGTGAAAATAATAGAAACTTTACATTTTTGGGGAATCTGAGTTTACAATTGATTTTGGAATTTCGAGACCTTTTAGAGAAATTTTGGACAAAGGTATTTTGGATAACTATAAAGGTTGTAATGAATTAATTTGAACTTTGGATAGTATTTTTTAAAGTACAAACATTTTTGAAGACTATTTTGGGAATATTATAATACTATAGTTTTAGGAAAAGGACAACCTGCAGGTTGGGGGATAACTCGTCGCGTCGAACAAAGCTGCAGCAATCGAACCCACAACCATAGTGCGACATGACATTATTACCTACAACTAACCTACAAGAAGTCCTTGGTTATTACAAAATAGTTTTCCTAATCTAAATGGTATGTGTTAATATTTGGAACCTTATACAATTATGATAAATAGAGTATTTTTGAGTTCTATTACCTTTTGGAGTGAATGATGAGTTTGTGGTAAAAATTTATTAAAAGTAAGTATATTTCCTTACGTTCTTAGTAAATCGCCTAAATAAATTCCTCAACTTTATGAAAGGTAACTAAAAAAAATGTTGTCGGTTAACTTTTCCAATTGGGAAATCAATGACCGTTTAACTAATCACAAGTTTGTGATTTTCTTGTAGTTAACTTTCTCCTAATAATATTTTCTACAACTCTCCATCAGACCTTGATGGTTTGTTTTTCCTCCTTATCCATATTTTCATAGTATCCTAGTATGCGCTATCTCGGGTGACCTTTGTCATTCTCTTTATTTCTTTTAAAGTTATATTTTTATTAACCCTATTTTCGATGTGGGTTTTCCACAAAGGTATTTTCTATTTTCAACATTTTATTTTCAAAGATAAATTTTAAATTGTGAGGACACAATTTATTGAAGGAGGGAAGAATGTAACACCCCAAGCTTACAGGGTACGCTCCTCTTTGAATAATAGAGCAATGTGTGTTGTATGCAACCTCGAGTGCTAACACACCGCGACTAATAAAAGTAGCAGTTATGAATAGTAATACCAACTTTTTGAAATTATATAAATTTTATATTTCAAAATGGACTTCATTTTTGGATTCAGAATATCGAAATTAACATATTTTGAATTTTTGGTATTTTTCTGAGAACTTCCAATTTTTTATGAATAATGAAAAATACTTAAAAACAACTTTTTTAATAAAAATAATTTACAGTGATAAATTATACAATTGAGTGGTTCTAAAGTGTAATTAGAATATATTTTTACCATTTTATCCAATGGTGGTCATTATAATTAATTTCAATTTCAATTTGGACATAAACTATTGTCAATCTTTTGAATGATATTCTTTCTTTAAAACACGCTATTTATTGTGACAGTGCGAATTAATTATTAAATTAATTATTTCAACTTATATTCTTTGAATTTTTTAAAATAGACATCATTTTTGCATTAGGAATATCAAATATAACTTAGGGTTAATATTTGGTGTTGTTCTGAAAAACATCGATTTTTGATGAATAGTGAAACCACTAAGTGGTAGTTAAAAAAATTTATTTTTCGTATAAATGTAATTTTACCACCTCTGTGATTTGAATTTCCAAAATCTGACCTACATCATTGTAATTAGGAAGTAAAATGTGGATCAATGGGATTAAAAGAATTTTTGGTGAATAGTACCATTTAAGTTCTATTAATCACGATTAAAGGTAATTAGTGAAATTTAAGGTGAAAATGATATTATAAAAATATGAAAATACTCTTAAACATGTCCTACCCTTATTGGACGAGTCATGGCCGACCCGTAAAATCCATGGGTCAACTTGGGGACCCATTGGATCCAAATGGGTAAGAAAATGACATTAAAAACTTTTTATTTAAAGTAAAAATAAAATTGTCACAAACTTGTGTTGTTTTACTAAAACAATTATTACATGGGGTTATATAATTTAACTTTTAGACTATAAATATTAATTGGAAAGATAATACTATTTACCACATCATGGTAATTTTTTTATAATTTTTAGACAATAAATATATTAAACTTTTTAGGACACAATGATGATGCAGTGATTACCTCATTAACTAACGATTTAAATAAAATAAAAAGATAATGTAGAATCTAAGACTAAAACTTGTCAAAAACCTATTGGATGAGTATATTTAGAACCTGCATCACCATATCCTCAAAATAAATCATTGTGGGACCTCTAAAATCCGAAAATCTTTTCATAATAATGTAATGTTTCATGACTTTCCAAGAGTGCCCCTCCTCTCCTATTATAAAAGGCCCCCACCTCTACCACCTTATTCACACCATCAAAGCAATTTAGCTTGGCCAATATCTTCCCAAATACTCTCTAAACTTCCCTATCTTACTCCTAGATGCATCAAATTGGTTATAAGTCTTCCTAAGGAATCCTTTGGCTCAAATCAAAAAGAGTTACCTGATTTTAAGGTAATGTCTTCTCTTGTGTTCTTTTGTTTTATTTTGCTTATCCAACCCCCGAAATTTTTATTATTATTTTATTTTGTAACAAAACCAGTATATTAAATATACTAGGATGTTTTTATGAGAAGTATTATATTTACACTTACACACACCTTCGTCTAATGTTTAAATAACATACTGTTTCTGTGGTTGGCGAATTTTTGCCTCACGAAACGATGATTGTTCAATATTCTTTTAAAACCTCTCATGGTGGCCATTAAGATGTCACTATATTTATATATGATATCTATTATGTATATGTTTTACTTATTCTTCTGTATTTCTCATTTATGGCATACCTTTATGATTTCCATTATGGGTAAACGTGATAATTTCATTTTAGGAAGTGCGGACTACCGCCCCCTCAAAGTGATTTGAATCGTTAATGCAATATGTGGGATGTATAAAGGATGGAGTAAATGATATTATATATGATATTATACTGGAATTATAATATACATTTATATAATTATGATTTCATTCCATTAAATGTGAAATATAGATTAAAATAGAATTCATGCGTACGTACGGCTTACCGTATTCATGAACGGTGCATTTCATTTATTACCTATAAATGTTATGTAATATTATGAATGAATGTATATAATGGATATATATGATATATATGATATCTACATCATGAATATAATTTTGGAGATAATGGATATTATACCACATAAACAACATGTAATTATAAGAAGTTTATTTTTGACTCAAGTACCAAAGATCGACAAAATGACTGTTATTAACTTAAATAATTACTTAATGTTCATAACATGGAAATAAGTGATATAAAAGGAATATTTTACTTGAAAAAGGTTCTTAATCAATTAGAAATTAACTCTAGATTATTATTCATGAGGTTAAAGAACTATCGTGTCAAGTCAGACACAAGGTAAAGGAACTTCTTAACCCAATTTACATTATTTGGGTTAATCTCCTACTTTGAAATTATGTCATGATATTATTATGTCATATCATGTATTTGTACTTTATTTATGTGTACTTATAGTGAATACACATAATAGATCAATGTTATTTAAAATATTATTTTTTAAGGGACTTCGTCTCAATATCCTTTCATTGAGGAATATTTTGTTTTATACACAACTTTCTTTTATAGGTGTATAAACCCCTTTGACTTTTATGTTTATTCAAAAGGAATATTTTTTATAATAAGAGTTTTAGTAAAAAATAAATAGGAATGTTTTTTGTCGTATGTATGCGGCGAAAATGACTTCTCCGCCGCCGTGACCATTATTTTGAGTTTCGGCTTCCTCTACAAGCCATAACTTTTTAAAAAATAAAATAAAAATAAATACCAAGTTTTAATTTTCTTTTATTTTGGTGTTGAAAATGGTTTTGATAATGTTTTTATTATTTCAATGTGTTGTATTGATATCTTGTTATTGAAATGTGGAAATGTTATGTTTCCTTTATGCATGTTTTATGTGATACGATTATGTTATGGTTTGCGATATGTTTAAACCTGTTCATATGAGGAATGCATTGGACTTAATAAGTGATGGGTGGAACCCGCTATAGCTCCTCGATGCATCGGCGGGTCTCATGAGACAAAATAGTTTCTTGGCACGAGGATTTGACAAAATCTTATTTGTAGTCTTGGCACGATGCCTTTTCTACATGGTTATGATAGTCTAGCATTATGCATTCCATCATTATGAAAGTGGTTATTGATATTGCATGTGATTATTCGACCAGTAGAATATCCATGTGAATATGTAAATGGAATTATTTCATTTTATTTTTCCATATTATGATGAAGTTCATGATTAAAAGGCTTTTGATTAATTATACATTGCCTTAAATGTTTATGTTTATTTATGAAATCTTCCACTATATTGTTATCCTTACTGAGCATCTGAGCTCACCCCTTTTAATGTTTTAATTTTTCCAGGATGTGAAGAATTATTTTATGAATGAACTGAAGGGATAATATGAGGGAATATGAAGACAATATGTTGTTGTAGTTTTGTATTACTTTATGATGTAATGTAAAACTTATGAATGTATCTAGTGTTTCAAGGCTACTAAACTAATCAGTCTTTCGAGACTTGATCTTTGTGATCATGGCAATGTTACATAATAATGCACCAACTCTAGGTAACTGGGGTCGGGGAGTTACATAAAGACCATCCCATGAAACTCGATTCCACTCTTATTTCTACTATACCATGGAGGGAAACATCTGATTCTCAAAAAATCATTAGGAAACTATGCCTAATGGTATTCACAATAACCATAGGTCCTCAACTCACACATGGATGTTCAATAATTCAAAACTCAACAATGCCTAATGTATCTAGAACATTCTTCCTTGATATAATCAAAAATCAATGGTGTAGGCTTCCATACCACCTTGTCACCTATCCAGACTCATGCTTCATGAATTTCATCGCATCATATCTAGAATCAAAAACATATAACACACACCATACACATATAATTTCAACATATTCAATCCAAAAGAACCATCATTTCCCCACTTCATAATTGAGTAATTCTATCATGCTTAAGTTTCTCAGGATCCCCCATCATCATGATGTCAGTCTAAGATTGCAATCATCCATCCACGCTCCATTGATTTTCAATCAGAACACATCAAATATACATGGGTCTAGGGATCACAAGAATATTGTGCCCAAACCCAAGCCTTGATACCAAAACAACTAACACTAAAGTATATTTCTTTATGGAGAAAAAGGTGATAACAACATTATCATGGGCCACAATCAATTTTTTTTTAATATTACTCCTAATTCAGCCCATTAGCTGACTAGGGTCATCTCTCAAAAGAAAGGGTTTTGATTCTCAATACCATAGATCTCATATATCTTTATTTCATTTTCTAAAATTTTAAAACATCCATATTTTTTGGGTTTTTGATTTAATCGACTAATATAGATGAAATAAAAGTCAAGAAAAATAATGGATTAAAGGGTGTTGATCTAGGGCCAAACATAGAAATTCACCATCATTCTATGGTTCTCATCGGATAATGGAATAAATATCATTCTTTCATTACTATCCAAAATATAAATAAGTGTTCTAAACATAATAAAGAAAAATATCGTTCGATATATCTATTTCCACCTTCTCTATAGTGAAGAGGAAATGAACACACTCAATTAAGGTATTCTCTATCGCAACACCCATCTCCATAATATGTCGTTCATCACTTAATCTATAGTGCTCCAATAGTTTGAAATGTGTACCAAGATAGGTGGGGGATAATATTTGATAGATGTTATGATGCAATAGCTCATCAAAGATAGAAGACGGATACCATTTATGTTCTTCTACCCATTCTTCCACTACATCAAGGATATATTTCAAATTATTATATAAGGCATGGTATTGGTGTGATCTCCCTCAGGGTCTTATACCTCAGCTTAGTTCTCCAGGATTTTGATTTTTAGAGATCATGTTACAACGTGGAGAATGGGGAAGAACACCCAGAAACAAGGGGAAAAGAAAAACACAACACAATTAACAAAACAAAGCAGAATTAACATTATCATGTATAAGGAAATCAAAGAATGATAGAAAACGAAGAAGAAAATCCTAGTAAGTAGAGGCCAAATTGTTTTAGTGGGAGAGAGTGAAAGATATTTATAAGTGAAAACATTCTTTATCATCACATTTAGTGTCGAGTAGATCATATTATATTTATAGGACATGTTTTACACTGATGGTTGTGAACAATTTTTTCACAGGTAACTCGGTATCACGATTTCATACACATTTAGATTTGTTCTAGTGACTCCAGTGGTTGATAGGTATTTATCATCATTATTTTACATGATGGTTCTTTACAAATTATTTGTGTCAAGGATTACATGGACTTTATGTGGAAAATGGGGCAAGACCTATATGAATTTCTACTTTAATGCTTTGACCATGTATGAATGTTACTATAGATAGAAAAATATAGTAATAGGTTTTTTATGGAAATTTATATTAATATATATTATATATAAATTTATTTATTTTTATTATTATATATATCTACAATATTTCTCTTTTCCATCTATATATATATATATTATTTTATTTTATTTATGTTTTTCTATTTTTTTCATTTTTATTCATCATTGAGAAGGGTATTTTCACATGGGGATCAGTTCGGCCAGGGTCTTTTTCTCCAAATATATGATCAACAGGGGTTGTGGAATCCACCTACGACATGGATGGGTTCATAGATAAGAATATGTTTCCCTGGGTGAGCATAAATCTAGTGGGTTTTGGTCAGTACATATGGGATGGATCAAGCTTCAATAGTGGTGATGACTCAAGCCATATTCTAAAATATCCACAATGAAAACATCAATTAGAAGTGGGATCTTTTTCATCGATTTAAATCAAAAGGTTTCAGAACTGGATGCACATGGGACTCAATCTGAGCTATCATTGCTTGACTACAGATATTCAATATTAGTACATAGGATTTATCCAGGACTTGTTTCACAATTTAGTATACTCTGATAAGCTTGCAATAGGTCTAGTTCAAAGTTGACTTATTGTTTGGTACTTTCTTCACTACTACAGATAACTCTTTTAAACGATATTGAAACTAATTTTAACAATGCTTAAAAATCACACTTAATCAAATAGAATATAAAGGGGGTTTCTTTTATTTTTTCTAAAATACAACTGATAGAGGGGGTCCTTTATCCATGATAAAGAAGGAAAAGATAGAGACACCACTTTGTGAGTTCTATTTTAGCGCAGGTAAAGGACCTCCTTTATCAGTGCTATTTTTAGTGCTGACAAAGGACTCAATTATCAGTGCTTTAATTAGTGATGATAAATTGGGGAATTTATTAGCACTCAAAATAGTGTTGATAAATGCTTATATGGCTGGTATATTCAATTTATTTAATAGAACACCCAACCAAAAACATGTACAAAAAGCTACACAATATGAACAACACACAAAATAGTGGAAAATAAAACAATCCAATCCAATACAATTATCACAACCCAGAAATGCTAATATGTACATGATGATTCCAACTAAACCATAACCAAAAATGTCAGAAACATATAGGGATTAAATTTAACCATAATAGACCATAAAAAACAATATTATACATAAAAAATTCAAAACAAACATGAATTGATTCGAGAAAGAATAATACAACATTTCAAGTTTAGTGAATTCCAAGTGAATAGGAACACAAGTTAACAATATCACTTAGTTTTGCAATAAAAAATAAATAATATGGTAATAAATTTGGGATGAGAACAATTAAGGTTAAAATAAACACATACATGATGGAAATGATGAAAATATAAGTAGTGCACACAAGGGTTTTGGAAAATAATACTATATACATTTACATCATGAATACAAAAATATCCACCCATAGTATATACAAAAAAACCTCTATATACATTTTAAATAATGTTTTATATAATTACATTTACAATTATCCAAAAACCCATTAAAAACATTAATGTTTCATCTTTTAACGTGTGTGATCCCCTCTAAAAAAGTTCCACCCATGGTATTAGTTGCTGAAATAATCATCCATACTCAAGAAAATTATTCCACTAATATAATGGAAAAATATTACATTTGAAATACTATAAAGTAATAAAGTAAACATTAATATGATAGAATATATTAATAAAATGTCAATTTTTAATAAAAAGACACATTTGGAGTAATACCAGTCACACTCTGCATCATATTGAAGTGAGGATGATTACTAATCCAAAAAAATAAGTCCTAGATAACTGTTCTAAAGTATAAAATCAATATGAAGGCATTTTCTCAGTTTTTAGTATACAAGTTGTGTTTTTTCTATAATATATTTCAAACCAGAAACACACATTTTGAGTAATATCGATTGCATCATGCATCTAACTAGTGGTCACTCCATGCATTGTGTTGATGCGGGGTTGATTTGTACATGTTAAATATGACTCATGGATTATGTAACTAATGTAACAAAACAATCCAAATGTGTTTCCTCTATTTTATGTTTTCTAGTTGTGTTTTTTACTAAAATGTCTTTTCAAATTAGAATCACACATTTTGAGTCATACTGGTCACATCATGAATTGTTTTGATTTGAGACTACTACATATATGTCAAAAAGGACATATGGGTTGTTTTCATAAATTATGAATAAAATTGGAGTGTGTTTTCTTTGTTTATAGTGAGTGACACGTTTTGAGCTAAAATGTCAATTTTCAACTGATAACAGAAACTTTTTGATATATAATCACACCATGTGTCAGATTAAAATGGGGTTTATTTATACTTGTCACAAATGACTCATGGATCATTGTCATAAATTATCAAAACAATCAGTATTATTTTGTTCAGTTTTCAGCATGTTACTTCTTCTTTATACTTAAATTAATGTCGATTTTAAATAAAATGATACATTTGGGTTATACCGGTCACACCATGAATTTTATCGAGGCATGGTTGAATCCTACATGTCACAAATGAATCAAGAATAATTTTCATAAACCATCAAAAAATATTAATGCATTTTCTTAGTATTCTATATGCCAGTTGTGTATTTTTACGAAAATATAATTTCAAACTAGAAACACACATTTTGAGTCACACTATTTGTATCGTGAATATGTTTGACATGATACAACTTAATTAATGTCACAAATAAGTTTTGAATTGTTTGTTTTAATTATAAAGACAATTTGAGAACATTTTTTTGGTTTTCAATGAGTGACACGTTTTGAGCTAAAATGTTAATTTTAAACTGATAACTTAAACTTTTAGTCATACCAGTCACACCATTCATCATATTGAGTTGTGGTTGATTTATACATGACAAAAATGACTAATGGATCAATGTAATAATGTATCAAAACATTCTTAATGGGGTTTTTTGGTTTTCATCATGACAATTTTTCTTTGTGCTAAATTTAATGTCGATTTAATATACAAATACACACATATAGTTATAACGTTCACATAATGTCTTGGATTTAGGTTTTGTTTATTCCTACACATTAAAAATGACATATGTATCATTTTTAAAAAGTTTCAAAAAAATCCGAATGCGTTTTCTCAATTTAAAGTATGTCACTTATTCTTATTACTAAAAATAATGTCAATTTTAGATAAAAAGAGCCAATTTGAGTCATATTGATTGTATCATGTGTAATTGTTTTTGTGGGGTTCATTCCTACACATTTCAAATGACTTATAGATCATTTAACTAAAGTATAAAAATAGCCCAATGTATTTTTTCGGTTTTGATTTGGTCAGTAACTCTGATACCAACTATATTGACCCATACATTATATTCATAGATATCACATCTTATTAGATTAATATTCATTGCATAAAATAATAATCCATGTCAAAATAGTTTATTTTTAGTTCTTTTGGAAACATGTAATCATAATTAACTGGTTCATAAGAGTATCTCATTAAGTTAGTCTTTACTAGAAGGAAACATCATTTCTAAAACCATTCTTCATAACCTAAGGATATGAAACATAATAATGGGTTATCATAGATACTCAATATGTATAAAAAGGGATATATAAATGATCATATAATGATTAAATAAGTATTAATAATTCAACATTATATACTGTTGACCCATTTCCTTGTTTTCATTATCCCAGTTACATCTTCGAAGTCCAATCTCTCATGAGCATGGTCCATTTCGAAAAAACCACCCACTCAAAAAAAGAATCCAAATGTATGAGAAAAATATCCTTAATTATGTGAGTAATACTAAAAATAAGTAAATTAAACATAATTATGAAACAATTCACTACTTCTAATTAAGTGAAGTCTTTATTCTATTTGCGTATATTCCTCGATCAGGTATGCTTCCCATTTGATTCTAAACAAATCTATATTGTCCTATGAATATGAGCCTTTTTGATTTTCATGGTTATACTGAAAAAATATAAACACAAAATGGATTAAAAAATATTTTAAATTAAATATTAATCATCTTTGAAAATACCTTTTCAAGGAGGCTAGTTTGTTGATGAAATAACATCTATTTCACAAATTTACAAACATAATAACCATAGTATTTTCGATTTGTTTGATTCATAAACTGTTAAAACATTGAGAAAAATAAGTAATTTTTTATATGTATTTGGATAGTGAAATATTATTATATATACCCTGATACTTATCCAGTCGTAGTACTTGTGATGTTTCTCATCATTAGCCCATGGCCTAATTCCATGATGTAGACAATATTCGTGTGCTACCCTATCATAACTGAATACTCGTTAAATGGTAATATAAATTATATAACTAGATATTTAATTCTAAAATAATGTATGTAGTGTATTAAAAATTTTAAAAATTCATAATGTGGGTTTGGGATGTCAGAAATCCATGCATTGAATCCAAAAAATAAATTTTTGGAGTATCCAAATTGACCATAATGGGCATCCAATACTGCGTAAAAACACAAAAAGGAATAAGTCATAAAAGAAATTAAAATATCTTTAATATGAATAAATTTTGGAGTTTAACCCTTGAATCATTGGTATTAGTAATATTTTGTCATCCATATTTTTTATGTTAAAAAAATTTGAGCAGGTTTGCCACTATTTCACCCTCTTTCTTGGAATCTATTTTATTTTGTTCTATAGAGGTGATGTGATGACTAACTAGTCAAATATTTTTTTCATGGTGAAATAACTTCAATTTTATTTCATCTATGAACCTAAAAAATATTAAATTTATTTATTCAAAATTGACATTTTATATCATCTTTTGAAAAATCAAATCATGAAAACATACAACATTTATACATTTAAAACTAAGCCTCCCAACCAGTCATACTCAAGGATTTCACTTAAATTGTCAATAATAATGATGTCTGGATCTTCTCCTATGTACATATTTTATTCAAAATTAATTGTGTGATTACTATAGTCATTCAACTTTGTATCCACATGATCGTGTAATGATAATAAGTGTAGATATAGAACTGTTGGGGATAAGGTGATTTTAGTAGATAGTTTCTATCGGTTAGTTGATCCTTGAGATGGGATTGAGCTTTTCTTTCATTTTATCCCCTTTCATTTGTCCATATATAATGAAATTCATCAGTTGATACTGTTTTTCATTAAATTTTGGGTTATCTTGAAAAATAAATTGGAAATGAATACCCCAATATTGAAACATTTGGAACAAATTGTGACAACCAAGCGATGAATGTTCCAAGAGCTTGTTCGATCTTGTGAATATCTTCATCATCAATTGGAACATGTTTCTTGGTTCTTGGATCATGGTATATGTTAATCAACACTCTAACATGATTTTTTGGAAGTGGTCTGTTGTGTATCATGTCATTCTGGATATTGAACATTGTAGCCCTCACTACAAGGCGATTGGTGGGTGTTGATAGATATAAATCACATTCATTTTCACCATGTAGAATATCAGTATAAGAAATATATTAGTGTCGATATGGTTCAAATTTTAAATATACAATTATTATAACATTTATTACCTTAGCTAATACATGTTTTTGATGGGAATGTTTTACCTCAAAGTTGGTGTGGGGTTGAAAGGGATCTTTACGCATTGGTTGTTCTTGACTTGTTTCATCTATTTGCCTCCCCCATCAAAACTTCTAGCATATCTATATTCCATTAGAATTTTTCTTTAGGTATAGCTAATATTTCTATAATATGTTTAATTTCTTAACTTTGATCCTCTTGTTTGTTTCTCAAAAATAGTTCAGGGCGTCACCCCAAAACCCACAACTCTGACGCAACCAGACTATTCTAACCAATTCAAGGCCTTTGAAAGTATGTTTAAATTTTGGTGTTGTTGAATCCTATGACTACCAGATAGAAAATAAAGGAAAACAATAATCATTGTTATGTAATAGTGATTTAATTAAAAACAATTTTTTATTATTTCATACTTACACATTTTTCTCACACATTTTTTGTGTTTTCATCTATTAGTATCCTATATTTATTTAAACATGCCTCAATCCATAGCACATGGAGTGGGACAAAAGTGGATTTGAATTTGGATTCATTAATATTTATAAAAACAGAGCAACATAGTTGTCCTATTGTTTTATGCCACATAAAATTATTAAAGTAGATTTGAAATATGTACCATTTTTTTCAAGTGATGCATACCCCATCCTTGATTTACGGTAGGGGTACACTAGTTTTGCTTCCCATTCCTTATTTGAAGTACTCAGTTGTTGTTTCATAAATTAAAAATCATAAATAAAAGTGATGAATACATGTATCATTAAACAATGTATTACCATACACAATGTACATAAAAATATTGCTCCTCACGACAATCATTAGATGCACCCCACACTCCTTGGATTATAAAATTGTGCATAAATAGGAGTTGGGTGAGGTTTTATTGCCCCTTCAGCATCCTTAAGATAGTATCTCATTAAAATTGTGTGAAATCCCCAATTAATCCTTCAAGTAACCCTTAATACATAGTCCTTATGCGATTCATATACTTTAAATGCACTCTATAAGGGAAGATGAAGAGTGATTCAATTTTTCATTATTTTAATTTTTAGTAAATTAAAGAAATAATATCATAATGTTACCGTAATATTTTCCCACATCAGTTTCTTAAGCACGAGGATTACATGTTCCACGAATGTACATCAATTTAAACATGTTTCTGAGTGATGATTCCAATTTAACTACTGTTAATTTCCTTACAGGGGTTAACATGCTGGCCCTACATAGTCTATATGACCTCGTATTTGATTCCTTTCAACTTCGTATTATGGATTTTTTCTAACACTGTCAAACTAAAACACTCCTATTTTTTCTGCACTGCTGGTGTTTCGTCACCTACCATTCTCTTACATTAAACATCATCAATATGTTCCCCTAGAGCGCTAACACCAGCATGTACAGATACTAGTTGTACCTCTACAATAAGAGTAGCAATTGACTAAGAAACATATTGTACGTATATACTATTTATAGAATTATGTTGTGAGAAATCTGTTGTTCCTCTACATTGCAAGCAACAATAGGTTGGGATACATATTTTTCCTTTGGATTGGGATCATCCACACACACATAAGTCATTATCTAAAAAATTGGATTTACAATTAATTTAAATTAAATAAAAGTATCCTTAAACAAATAATAACATAAGGAAACAAAACGTATATTACAAAAAAAATATAACCTTATTATTGAACTCACATTTTTAAAGGTTGAAGGGATTTGACTACTCTATCTACTATCCAAATCACATTTTTTTGGTATCCTATGAAAAGGAAAATTCCATCCACATTGGGACCACTAGGAAATGATTGGTATGTACTAATGAAAGGGTAATCTTCTATTGAATTTTAATATGATACTTTTGTGGTTTTGGTCGATAACATTACAATTGACCAGTTTCAGTTTGCAGGATGTAGAACATAAACTACTTTTACTTCCTAGGATTCCATTATAAATGGTTCATCTTTGTGCCCTTCCTTAATAAACTCAAGTTTCACAAAAACCAATTCAACTATTTTTATAGTACTCCTATTTTCAACACACATTCATTGAAAAATTGACATATGTAATGTCATATAATCTGAATACCATATTTGTTTGATGATTCCAAAGTAAGAAATTTTCATGTAAATTGGATTTCTTTCCTTAGCACTAGAAACATGCATCATTTTATCCACAATTATAACTCCACTATTCTGCACGGTAATGTCTTCATAACATTCATTACTATAGTATATATAATCATTAATTATATTAGAATGATAAGATAATACATACAAACTTGGTCCTCTAAAAAGACATCGAATTCATTATGAAACCGAGTTAGGATTTTCATCTAACTCTTTAATAATACGTTTCAGAAACCATCCTATAAAGTATTGATTATGTGTATTTGATATCTATGTTTATCCGCTGATGGATTCAAATGCCTATGAATATCTCTGTGGTGTTCAATATATGGGTCAACGTCTAAACTGTTTTGAAAAAACATAAAGGTGGGATTGGTCCCAATCTGTAATATTGATTGTGACAACCTCTCTGCCAGAAATATTTTCACTCGTAATCCACCCAATGGGATGAGATTTCAGTAGAACAATGATTTCAACACGGGATAGGTATTCAGTATAGAATTCAATGACTTCATCAATAATATATCTCCCCAAAATACAACCCTCTTATCAACTTTGATTTATTACATACACATTCAAAATCCTCATATACCGTTCAATGAGGTACATCTATCTATAATGTATAAGGACACATAGTCTAATATCTCCCACCACATGAAACATAAAATGAACCATCATATCAATTAATATTGATGGGAAGAATATTTCTAATTCACATAATATGATGTCAATTTTTCTTTCTATAGTTAGAAATTAATCCAGTTCAATAACTTTGTTGCTTATAACTTTGAAGAAGAAACACAGCTTGGTCAATTTATAATGGGACTTTTTAGGGAAATTGCAACGTAAATCTTGAGGAATTGGATCTTTCATCAAAACAAGGATTTAATGTGATTTTTGACCCATTAACTTTAAATTTGTCATTGAAACAATGTTCATCATGTTCTATGAATACACCTCAATAACATTTACGCCATTTTAGAAGTTTTAAAACTAATATCTTTCCGTCTAGAAAAGAGTGTAAGTAGTAGGAGGAAGAAATGTTCATTTTTAACCCTTCATTAGTGCGAACTCTTTTCATATTCCAATGTTAACCATTTAAATCCTACTCTTAATTACATCATTTGTTTTATATGTGTATTTAAAAACATGTTGATGACACCGTCAAATAAATGTTTTTTCCACATGCATAACGTCATGAAATTTTTTAATGTACATACAATTCTTGTATGATAATTGAAAAAACATGATCTATTCTTCTAACTGGTTTTCATAAGGGTTCTCAAAAATGGTTTACCAAAAGAAGTATCCACATATTTTAATTTCTCAAACATTTTATCCTGAGTTAATGAATATGGTGTTGTACAATATCTTGAACTTCCATCGAATGAGGTCATCCAAGATCGGTTCTGATGTCATCAGGGTTGGAATTTACGATTTCCTAGAATGACAGTTTTCAATGAATTTTTCAACCTAATTGAATGTGTACATTGTTCACGAACAAGACACCCTTGAGTTCCTTTAAATACATATCTTGAGAAATTTCCATAAGCAGCAAATTCTTTTATACTCCTATACAACATGGCTCTCATAGTGAAATCATCATTTCTATAAGCATAATACATCATAACTCCTGAATCCCACAATAATATGAAATCCTCGATCACTGGATCCAAATAAAATCAATAGCATATACTAGTTTTTTTGTCCTAATATAAGCATATAAAACATGATTTATTTTCATTTCATGCATAACTATGGTGGTATGTTATAATTTACCAACATAACATTCAATGTACTGTGAGTGCTTATTTGAAAACAAAAAGGATTCACTCTATCTGTAGATAACACAAGATAATGGTTTCATGGATCATTTCCAAATTTAGTATATTTCTGATTAATTCACTTCAACTAAAGATTGCTTACCAGGTGACATAGTTTCCCAACATTAATTATTCTATCTTTATTCCATTTCAATTTCCATACTGTCTTCCCACTTCCATATAGGCTCCTAAACCTTGTAATGATTGGAATATACAAAACCAATTTTTTAGCACCTGATTCATCATTATATTTTCAAGAAGCTCCACAAATTTGAAATTCCGTAAGGGATTTTTGGTCCTTGTGAAATAATATATAGTCATTCGGGAGAGAGTGTATTCATTCAAATATCACACCCATCGAGCTTTGCATTCATTTGGTGTCGTATGTTTGGATTAGGAACTTATTATCTTCAAAGAGAATGTCATTAATGAGAGAATGTAGTTCAGTAAAACTATAATAATTCCATCCATAGCCTGAATTCAAATCATACAACTTTATTATGGATAAAAAATTCTATGTATTTAGTGAAAACTTTATACAATATAGTCTTTACACAACTCTTTAACTACCCAATCGATTTTGGGAAATCACAAAGAACATCTTCAACTATCCTTGTCATTTCATGAATATGATCTTCATTATCATTCAGATCTTTAATCACATCATCTATATAGTCTTTTTCATTGTTCCCACTTGTAATCATATTATATGATCCACAAAACCCAGTGTTATCCCTATGAATACATACATTCGCATTTCCCCATGTTTATTCCAACACTTATAACTTTAATCTATTCGATGATAGATCACGTGTTGTTCTAAATCCTCTGGAAAAATTATTCTTGAATAATAATAGTGTAAACAAAGACAAAGGATTTGAGAAGGGTCATATGCATGATCTTTTACAAACATGATGAACTCATTTATGCCATCCCCATACTCTTTTGTCAAACGATTGGAATCCATCCATTATTTATTCATATTCATCCAATTAGATTAAGTAATACTAATATTTTAAAAAATAAATACAAAAAAGGATATAACGTAATGGTTTTCTGAATTCTATAAAAATATAAAATTAAAAGATAATGGTAAACACCTATATTCATACCAAATCAATCAGTTTTGTATGATTCCATCACATTGTTCCAAAGGTTGGTGTAATGATAATAATTTCCACAAGAATTAGATGTTGTGCACTCTAACATTGGATATCCCCTATCCATGCATTCATTTTCCAGTTATATCAATTATCCTTCACCAGAACACCAAATTACCAAAAAATATGTTCAATAATTAGTGACCACACTTGCAACCATGAAGCACTCTAGTTCTGGTTTACTACAACCATTGTATTATCCCAATGATCCATGGTTCACATAAAATTAATTGGATGTACACCCCATGAACAATGTATATGTCTCTCACATAAAGTAATATTTGATCCTTCCATTATAAATACACCTATGAAAATATATAATCATTAACCCATTACTTAATAAAAAATTTATCAAGTGTCATTCCTTTAACACAAAGAATTTCCATATGCCACTAATCACAACAATAAAATATGTTGTTTTATCAATACTTTTATGTACATCATGTCTCAATTAAAAATATGAAATGAACTACGGTACTAAACTAAATAATGGTATGATTTTTCATAGTATATTTTCTAAAATCATCAAAAAGACTTTAGAAATGACATTACCAAAGACTAGTCTTTCCAAAATCCTTAACTAAACTCATATTAGAAACTTATAGTATCATTATAACTCTCAATGGAATTATTACCTCCCCAAAATTCATTCATTAAGTTAACAAAATCAATTCCCAAAATAGTCTAGAACATTTTAAATAAAATTTGATAAAAAATAGGGTAGGTACCTTTAATGGGTGCTCAATCTAAATGTAATGACTACTTCATAACATTGAATATTGATAGTTATTAATTTATTCATATAATTTTTCAAAGATGTAATAAATTAATAATTTTTATATTTTGATATAAAACCATCTTGAGAAGAAAATATGATTTGATAATAAATTTAATTATATTATCTGTCCATTTGAGGGGATTCACTAAAGAGTGCTTGTGGGTGGAATGATTCATTACTTGTGTTGTTATAGTTATTTGACTAAAATATACTCTTGTAGTTTTGGATAGGCTGGGCTAAAAAAGATATATTTCCCTTATAACTCAACTTATACATTAATAAAAATATCAATGTATTCACCTATGATGTAGGATTTCCATACAAACAACATATTTTTCATATGGTGTGCTTATTCTATTTATGTCATGTGTTCATTCAATATTTCTCATCTTCCTCTTAGAGAGGTATTTTCAAAACCATGAGGTTATTGGAACTAGAAGGTAGATATCAGATATAGTGACTTAGCTATAGATTTACATCTATGTTATGGTATACAAGGTTTTGGGATTTATTCTAATTCAGGTATGTTTGGAAATTTCTTCCGCTATGTGAATGTTTTGGGGGTTTAATTTATGTTTAGGGGGTTTAACAATATGATGGTTGATGAGAACCAAATCCAACTAGTGGTATCAGATATTTTTCTTATTCTGCTATTAGTTACCAAAAAATGGTACTAGATCTTGGTTACATAACATATGGTGATTA
Organism: Viscum album; assembly: GCA_963277665.1. Lineage (NCBI taxonomy): Eukaryota > Viridiplantae > Streptophyta > Magnoliopsida > Santalales > Viscaceae > Viscum > Viscum album. The sequence continues at coordinate 2,135,095,379 of OY728148.1, forward strand.
TTTTATCAAGACTCGATAGAATGTCTTGGTTTGAAGACTACTGGGTTTACTCTAGTGAACTGGGTTTCTATGATATAGTGGTATTTAACTAGCAACATAGTAGTGGTATTCTGAACAATGATCATTCGTAGAAATCCTCTAGGATCACAATAATTGATCAAAGAGTTAGTAAATAATATGTAGTAGGTAAATAAATATCGTTGTTACATTATTTGGTTTCCTGTTGTCCATAATGGGTCATATAATACTATCTTCCCTCTTGTATTACAAAAATAGAGCACCACATAGAGATGTGATTGGGTGTATAAATACATTCACCTCTAAATCGTGTAACTACGCCTTCAACACTTATAAATCACCTGATTCCAATCGGTAATAGTTAATCAATATTAGTTTCACCCCAAGTATATGATCAATAAAAAATTCAATTGAAATATTAAGATTAATACCTAAGAAATCATCTAGGAGGATATCTTGATAACAATCTACAACATGATAGAAGATACATCGGGATACTACGGATTCATTACTGAGATCCAAGACTACATCTTATGCAATGATTTCTCTAATTTGTCTCATGTCTATTTTGATCCTACCTAGTCTATCATCCTATTCTCCAGTTAACAAGAAACTGTATCCTCTATGAAATATCATAACAAATTTATTCTTCTCTATGATCAAGAAGTCCCATGGCTATCCATTGATAAAAATGAACATGAGGCCCTTAGAAATTCATATGATACAATCTACCATATTTCCCAAGGGTGTAATAAGGGGGAGAAACTCGTATTATAACAAAATAGATATATATAGTGCAATAATGACTTAGTAATAAATAATGGAATGAGATACTCCTATATTAATCAAATATATAGATACCATAGAGGTAACAAAAACAGTACACATAATTGCTGATGGTTTATCTTTTCTAATAGTTGGAACCTCACACACCACATGAACTCAACCTGTGTTAGCTCCCTAGGCCTTTCCTTGAGGCACATGTATCTCATCATTTATATAATTTTATTGAAAATAGACTGCTTTTGGGGGCCCTAAAAATATCCATATTTCATAGTCTATATCAATAATTATGCCGTATTAGATCTTGTTTGTAAAGCCCTCAAGATGAACTATTGAAGATGTCCCATATTTTTGTATCCACAACACATGATCTGTGGTCTTAGGAAAACCAATCATCCATAATGGGTTATATTAAAAGTGGATGTGCAGTAGAGGGAGGGATCAAGGAGTATGATTCATGCATAGTCAAAGGAGGAACCCCCACCAAAATATGGTCTACATAGAATATGGTAATGAATAGAATAAAAATGTCAGAAAACTATCCTTTGATCTAGACACTAGTATCACTTAGTTATGGGTCACTTCATATTAATTACAATTACCTCAAAATAAAGACCAAACAAGAGAAAATTCAGAGTATGCCTCAATGAGGCAATAAAATTATCACCATTGTGTTGGGATCTTAAACAATGATTCAAGCATATGGGAAAATCTCCTTTTTAAAATCATGCTCACAAAAAAACTACTTCATAACTTGCTTCACATTACTTCGAAAATTCAAAGACACATTTAAGGTACACAACAAGGAATCCAACGCACACTAAAAATCAATTTCCCCTAGAGATGTCCATTTTCCAAACATTTTCACCTTTATATCTGTTTTGAAAATAAACTTTCTCACCTTTCACAAAAAGTATAAAATATTATCAATAAACACCACCACGAATCACATAATAAATATAGCCAATTTTAATTTTCAAAATCCAACTTTCATCAACAATGCATGGAAAACCATTTCAAAAACATGCTTCACACAATATTAATAATCAATGGGACACATATAAGAAAACACAAAAGCATATAAAAATCCTTTAATAATGTAAAATCATGGAATCACTTATGTGACACTCAGAAAACATCAAAAATCATTGTGAAACCAGAACCACACCTCCAGAAGACCCTATCAATGAATGATCCAAACATAAACATGAATATTTTCCACAAAAAAATAATATTAGGAAAAAATTATATCAAAAAACCCACAGAAAATAAGAACTCAAGAAGGGAGAACAAAAACACTAATAAGGGGAAAAAATCAAGGGAAATGAGACTTACTGGATGTTTCCTTGAGGAATCAGAGTCAAAACCACCCAAATATTGAGGTATAAGGGCTTCAAGAATGCTTGGAGTGGGGGTTCGAGGTGAAAATAGGTTCGTGGTGGAGGAGATGTTGTGACAAATGTGCATTTTCATTGGAGGAGCGTTGGCGACGGCAGAGGGGTCGACGACGTAGGGGTTAGCTTTTTCCAAAGTTGATGGGTGCGAGAAAGGAGAAGACTATTAGAGTTTCTATATAAATCATGGTGGACATCTTATCAGTGTTAGATTAAAAATGCTGATAAATCTATGTTTTATCATTACTAAAATAAAAATCATTGATAAAACATGCCTTTATCTGCAATTTTTAGCGATGATAATGTAAGCTTATCTTAGCGCTTTAAAATGCTCACAAGAGGTTATTTTTTCAGCGCTAAAATTATAGCGCTGATAAAGGCCTATCTTTATCAGCGGTGAGAATTCATAAAAAAAATATTATTATATATATTTATAAAATTATATATATGATAAATATATATAATATATATATTAATAATATATATTTATAAGATTGTAGATATATATAACTATATTTCATTTAATTTTTTAATTATTTAAATGAATAGATATAATTTTATTTAAATAAACATAAATTATAACATATTTATATTTTTAATATTTATAATTTTATTAATATATATAATTAATATATTTCTTATAATTTTATATTTATTTAAATATATATGTATATATTTATCATTATAAATATAATTTTTTTGTTAATATTTTTATATATTTATAAATATATTTATTTAATTATATATAGCATTATATATGATAATAATAAATACATTTTCAATAAATTAATAATTATTTAAATAAATACATATTTATTTATATTTATAACTATAACTAAATATATATTTAATTCTAATTAAATTTTTTAATAAATATATTTTTATTTATAGTTGTAATTATATATATATTTTTTAAATAGTTATAAAATTATAAAAAATATATTTTTAATTTTATAAATATGTATAATTAATATATTTATTATAATTTTTTAATTATTTAAATATATCTATATTTATTTTGGAATTATAATTATGACTACTTTCATTCATTTATAAATATTTGTATACATTTATACATATATCTAGTTAATTATATATATTTATAACTTTATAAGTATAATAAATATATTTATTATAATTTTATAATTATATATATATATAATAATATATATGTATTTATTGTAATTTTATAAATATATATATATATATATAATTATAATTAAAAATAAATATATTTTAAAAGATTTTATATATAATTAAAATATAATACCTATAAATATAATATATATGTTTATAAATAAAATATATTTAAGGTTATTTATAAGTATTTTTGAGAATATAATAGTTCATATGGGTAACATCAATTAATCATATACCTAGTAAAGTAGACCGAATAAAAAATGATCCATTACATATTGACAACATGTATAATAAGTAGGGTGTACTTTATAAATGAACATTCATTACGATACATAACATATATACACGTCAATTATACTCATGCATGATCGATATATATATTTATTAACCAAATTTATTGGAAAAATATATATTTACTTAATTATTAATTATAAACATACACATTTAAAAAGTATTTATATATATTAATTATAAAATAAATAAATGTAATACATATATACTAAATATAAAAAATATAATAATATAAAAAATATAAAGAATATAAAGAATATAATAAATATAAAAAATATAAAAAATATAAAAATCTAATAATTCTAATAAATCTAATAAATATAAGTATAGTAAATCCAATAAATCCAATAAATATAATAATGATAATAAATATTATGAAACTAATGAATCTAATAAATATATTTATTATTTAATGAAATTTGTTATAATCTTACAATTATATAAATATATACATAATTATAATCGTAGAAATAGTTTTTTTGAAACATTGTATATATATTAGAATTATTAAAAAAAATATTAATTATAAAAATGCGTTTTTTATTTAATGTATACAGATAAAAATTATTTTTGAATATAAATATAATAATTTTATATAAATTAATAATAATTTTTATTAAAAACTTTTATCAGCGCTAAAACTAGCACTGATAAATCAACCATTTATTAGTGCCAAGAAAGGCACTAATAAAGGGAACACCTTTACCAATGCTTTTTTATTACTGATAAAGGATATATTTATTAGCACTTTTAGCTAGAACTAATTAAGTCCCCCCCTTATCAGCACTTTCTTCATAGCACCGATAAAACAATGTGCTGCCCTTGCCCCATTTTATGGAAGTGATTCATCCGTGGTGGCCAATTTTAGGAATGGTTGGGGATGGATCATGGTGACCATGCAGACTGTGAGTTCCTCTTTTCGGTCAGTTGTAAGAGGAAGAAGTAGAGGGGATTGTTAGGGTGGAGGTGCAACAGTGGGAGGAAGTAGTGTCCATATATAGTGGAGTGCATGATAACCAAACCTACCATTCCATAATAAGTTGAATGGGGAACGGTGGACTCATGGTAAGACTGACCATGAAGAAGGATGTGGTAGGATGATGGGTGGCACAACCACTATGGTGACCATGAAGGGTGCAGTGGCTCATGGTCGTTGAAGTTCAATGTGAATATTCACCTTTTCATGGTCAATATAATGACAACATAATCTCTTTGATTTTTTTTTCAACTTGAATTCCAAAAAAATAATTTGACTCAATGTATTATATTCCTCCAATAAAATTAAAATGATAAATCAATTTAAAATATCATCTAAATAATAAATTTTAAAATTTTAAATCACTTGAAATTCAAAATAATTTCAATCATTTTTTCATATTTAAAATTTTAAATTATCAAAAGTCGTTTTCCATTTCAATTTAATTTTGATTTTTTTTTGATTTCATTTAAAATAAAATTTTATTGAAATAATTGATACTTAAAAGTTAACCCATTTCAGAAATTTATTCAGAAATTTATTCCATCTATTTTTTTCACAGTTTGAAATCCATTTTTAATTTAGATATGAATTTCCAATTTAACGACAAGAAAATGAATAGTACACTAAAAACAGTAATTTGAACATTTTAAAACATATATTATAAATTATCAAAAGTCATAAAAAACTATTTTTTCACAAGGTATTTGAACTAAAAATAGGGGTATTTTCAATGAATAATAGAAAAAAACATTGAAATTTCCACCTTACATCACCCCCACAATTAAATTATTGCACTCAGACAATTTTCATCATTAAATTCAATATATTTGAATAGAAAAAAATAATGTCGTCCTACCTATATTTAAATTTAATAGCCAGAATTGAAAGAATACATAGATTCATCTAATGTTCAAAATATCATGCCTCATATGCCAGTAAAATAATTACAACACATCAATTAAATTTGAAGGATCAGTTTAGAGTGGTTCAAAATTTTTTAATGGTAAAAAAAAATTAATTAAAAACAATTCCATTTTCCTAGGTTTCTTAAGTTTTTAAAACTACAGTTTTGATTTCCCACTTTTTTAATAAAACATAAAAAAATGTTTTCTGATCCAAGTGAACCTATTTCTATGGGTTCAATATTTACCCCAACTAAATGGAATCATTTTTGAAAAGAACGTTTTTAATTTCTTCCCAACCATAATTTTGTTCAAATCACTAGATATAGAACTTATTTATGTAAAAAAAATTTATTTAATTATAGAAACAGAACCAGTGAACTTGTTTCAAAGATCCATTTTGGGGTAAAAATTTGTCATTTTTATTCAATGATCAATAGAATTATATCATTTTCATTATACTAGGATACCAAAGGCGTTTTGTTTCCCAGAGTTCAAGTTAGCTAAGATTTAATTCAAAATTCGAGTGACTTAAAGTTAAATAATAAATTCAACAATTTTTTTTTCACTCACACTACTTATCATAGTTATAATATAAAACTTTTATTAATAAAATGACTAAATTACTCATTAATCAATTAAATTATCTCAATTTCAGAATCAACTAATTATACAACCCTTGAATGAAATTTACAAACTAGTCAAGACCACATTTGAGTTTAAGAAAAGGGTGAAAAATAAAAACTGAATCTGTAAAAAAGTTGTATTTAAAAAACAACATTAAATTTTTTTTATTTAAATATAGAAAAACATAAACCTGAAAAACTATGTAAATATTCATTTTTTTAGATTTTTTTGGTATTTTTTTTAAATTAAAGATAGAAATTAATTTAAAACAAAAAAGCATATTTATAATATTTACAGAAAAAATTGTTTATTTATTTACATATTTTTTGGATACAAACTAAAACAAAAAAAATATTATTTTTATATATTTTAAGATAGTAATTAAAATTATTTAAAATCTAAATAGGTTAAGCTCAATCCCCTAAACTTGTTCAAAACTATTCATTAAAATTCTTATATAATTCATAAAAATAACTGTGAATAAACAATATAAAAATATATATACAACAAAGTATTTATTTTTTTCAATTGGTTTGATTATAGATCTCCCATTGTTCTTTATGGAAAGATTCAAGCTATCCCATATGTTCTATTCTCTTCAAGAAATACCATATAAAACAGAAATAAGAATTATAAAAATTTATTATAATAAAATGTAAGAAATAGGAAAAATGAAGGGAAGGGTTAAGAGTCTTGTGTATAACCCCCCCCAATGGTGCTATAATGATATTATCCACAACTTGATATTCTACTGGTCATCCACAATCCACAGGGCGATGGATTTTCATTGACAAGAACCTATACATTCTTCTTCAATTGAAACTTCTCATCTTTAATTCTAGCTTGAGGTCCCCAAAAACAATATGTCGTTTTTCCACCCTTTGAGTAGTGGGTACAAATTCATAATGTGAGGTATAAGAATAAGAATTAGGGCATCCTCATGTTCATCCAAATCTTTTAAAACCTATTATTCATTTAGTAGATCATCCACTTGTGTTTCTTTGTAAAAAAACTACGGAAGAGTTAGTAAAAATATATAATTGAATAAAATAAAAAAAATTGATTTGTGAAAAACAATTATCCTCCTTATAGATATTAATTTATTCATCTTCTTCTTTAGGAGAAGAAACCACTGGTAATTCCTCATATAATGTATCTTCTTCTATTTGATGTTTGGTGTATTATATAGGTAGTAACCAACTCTCCATAGCTCCAAGGACTTCTTCTTCTTCAATGACTTCTCTTATGACATCATATTCACATTTTTTAATGGAAGATGAATGAATTATATAAAATTAATATTAATATATATCCTATTTTTTATCATCATGAGCAATCTCATCTTAAATTCTTAGCTTTATTTTTTAAAGGGTAGCTGTGGAAGGTTCTTCATATTCATCATCCAGGATACGAATCAATTTGGACGAATATATAAAATTAAAATTATGGGAATTAAAAAAAATATTGTAAAAAATTTGAAATAAATGAGTTATTTTAATTGGTATCCCACCTAAATTTCATCATTTAGTTCATTCTCTTGGTGAATGTACTTTTTTAAATTATCAGGTGTGTATGGGGGAGATAATAAGAGTTTTAGATTTTCTTCAAATGTGAGCTCATCCACATATTCATCGTCATTTTCTAGGATAGGTTTTCAATCTTAATAACCTTGGGAATTATTTATAGGATAAGGGAATCAAGGAATAAATGGGTTTTCAAAAAATAATAGATATTAATGTTTGAAATAATTACTCCCTTAAAAATTCCACAATGTAGATTCTTGGATTGAAACACAAATTAAGAGAAGATTTGCAGAAGGGTTAATAGTAGAAGATTATATAATTCTAAACCAATTCCTTCCTCATATGGAATATCTTCTTTAGAAATCACCAAGGGCTCTAACACTTCAAATTATTATTGTTTCTTCTTCTCCACATGATATTTGTGGGAAGTGACTATTTCAACATTCATAATGCTAAATTCCTCAAACATTTAACAATGTTATTCCATTTTTGGCTCCCTTTTAATTTTAAATCCTTTAATATAGATAGATAGCTATCAATTTCCTCTTGTGTAAGATCTTTTTCAGTTTTATGGTGTGTGGGAATGTGTTCTTCATGGTAGTTGGGTTTATTCATGTAGTAGCTTCCATGCTCCCACCCATGATGTATACTGATGGTTATTTTGGTTACATCCATTTTTAGTCCATCTATAGGGATTCTTGTGGGAATGTGCGCTAGCCATGTGGGTGAGAATCCATTAAAAAATGGTCTTACTATAACATTTTTCCTAGTTTGAGAAAATGTAAATGAATAAAAAATCAAATAAATAAGAAAAAACAAAAAAACACTACACTAAAATTTTTTTAAGTATAGAGGGAACACAATATTTCTCTCTAGAAGTGGAACTATGTTTATTGAATAGTTGGTGTGGGATAAGGTAAAACAAAATTTCAATTTTACTCCAAATACATCCAAGTGTATGACCATGGTCATCTCTCTCAGAAAAAGGGTCGGGAGTCTCACTATCCTAGCACTTATATATCATTATTTTTTTTCTAAAATTTTAAACCATCTAGAATTTTTTTGGTTATTATTTTTTTTAAAATTCAACATATTAAATAGAAGAAATAAAATAAAATTACAATAATGGATGAAAGGGGTTTGATCCGGGGTCGAAAACATATATTCATCATCACTATCTAGTTCTAAAAATAACATAGAATCAATATCATTCTTCCATCACTAACCTATATCTAAATTGGGGTCCTAAACATACAAAAGAGAAATATCTCTTGATATATCCAGTTCCACCTCCTCTATAGTGAAGAGGAAATTGTCACATTCTATTGAGGCATTCACTATCTCAGTACCTAGCTCCATCGTAAGCTATTCATCCCATAATAAACAGGGATCCACTAGTATGAAATGTTGTTGATCGGAGTATTACAATCAAAAGTGGGGTTGAATTGAGTTCCTATAAATATTTTTTCCTAACAAATTTATTTAAAATTCCCCCAATTTTAAATCAAATATGGGCCATTTAACCAAAGTAGCTGATTTATAAATGATTTGATTGTTTGAAAGAATTCTCAAATAATGATTAGTTCTCAGTTAAAATAATATGAATTCCTATTTTACCTTTAGAAATCAATATACCAAACCAAATGATAATATAAACACTATCTAATATTAAGTAACATATTATATTCATATTTTTCTAAAATAATTATAAGTACAGAGAAAACAAATGGTAAAATAAAATAGAAAAAGTAAACTAGAGGTTTAGTCTCACGATGTGACCATATCCTCTCCACTTGGTGATTACCCTACATCTATAAATTTATATAAAAAATTTGATCTATAACTAGGATCATTATAAACGACAATGTACAACTTTCCAGGTTAGTAGACAGCTATCACAGTTTTTTCGTGGGAGTAAAAAATAGACTGGCCATGTAAGGACCACTTCCACTATTATCTGTGGGGGTGTGTGGTGTAAATATAATTTTGTAAAGATATCAACGTATCTTCTAGTTTGTCACAGGAGACACTGTTTGTTTATAATACAGATACACACACACTTCTCATAATGTAAATAAGGTACACAGAGAGAGAAATATAAATAGAATAGGGCTGAGAAAGTATTGTGTGATGTGATAGGAAGCTTCTGGACTCCTTAAAGGTGGAATAAGTTAATGTACAAGCAACTTTTAGAGATATATTGAGAAAACTAGCGTCTTTTATTATTCTGTCTCCTATTCGCAGTGAGGTAGAGATTTTATTGAAGTGTTATTCTCCATTTATGGACTGTTTCTGAAGATTTTCATCGATTATAGTTCTTAGCACTCTAAAATTTTTCACATATAGGGGTTCTTGTGTTGTTCTATGGTAAAAAATAATCTTTGTATATTTTTCTAGGTCGCATTCTTTTTTTATTAATCCAGATATTCCCTTTATATAGTGTAGTAGACAAGCATCATATTCTCTGGTACCTCATACCTCATACTAGTTTCATATATTATTAAATATTGTCTATAAATGATAGACAAGATCTATAATATAATAAGTAGTACTATGTTTCATAAATATGATTGTTTGTAAAAAAATTTAACTTAAGTGACCAATCATTGGTGTCTCAGTCTATCTGTACCTCATACTGTAAGTAGGTCAGTCTATCGATAGATCATTCTATCGGTAGGTGATGTGTTAGTGACTCAGATATTGATAGCTTATACTTAGTGAAATTATGAATTTCGATCAGTCACTCTGTCAGTAGGCCAGGCATCGGTAGGTTAGGCATCGATAGGGATGGCATCAATATCTCAGACATCTATAGGTCAGGAGTAGATAGGTCATGCATCGATAGGTCAGGCGTTAGTGACTCATACATAGTCAAATTTTTCTAACCTATCTTATGTAGTAACACGCTGATATAATAGATCAAGGTTATTTGTAATAATAATTTAACATAATTTAACTTTATGAATCATGATAAGACAAGATAAAACATGATTAAACACATTATAACTTAAACTATAAATAATCATGCTTTATTAGAATGATTTGTGTGCATTAAAACTATATGAGGAAAACAATATCCCCCTTTTTGATGATCACAAGTCATGGAATTTTATTCCTTAATAGTTGATTTATGAGGATCAATGTATTTTCTTCTTAGAATATTATAAATATTAGTTATTAATATTTTGTTTTAATCTAATTACCTTTATTAATCCTATGAATCCCATCAGATATATTCCATACACATAAAATATCCATATAAATTATCCCCTTTTTGAATTATCCAAAAAGAAATAAAGAATTTAAAATAAATAAAAGAGAATAATAGGAAAAAATTGAATGTATTTCATTAGTCAATTAGTACAAAAAGATTACAATAGATCCCTAACAATCTGTCATCCAATTACTTCTTCTTAGAGTCCACCTAGACTTTTCCCCTTGTAAATGCAAAAGAGATGGAGAAAAAGGATCAGAAGTAGTGGATTGAGGTACATAGTTGATACATAGTAAATAATGATGGAGTCTTGTGAAATCAGGAGGAGAAAGGATCTTCCTAGAAAGGGTCGAAGATCCTATAATCTCATGATTACTGATATGTCTAATTTAGATTATATATTTAGTAGGAGTCATGGAAAAAGTTGATAAGAAAGAAGATAATGATGTATACTAGTTCAAGACAGGTGGGATAGGAGAAACTGCTGGGACAAACATGGCTATGCTCTGATGATGTAGGTATGGTTACAACAAATTTATATATTTCATTATGATCTTAATACCATAATCTATAGACTTTTAAAAATCTTTCTTATTTTCCATAATCTTATGAAGGGTAGTAGTGAGAAACTTATACTAATTGACTTGATCTTTGATGTATTGAGTTACATGAGGTAGTCTAAAATTTTCCACCAAAAACATGAAATGACAATCTAGTTGAAGTTTATAGTAAACCCTCTTAAAATAGAAGTCAAATTTTTTTGTTATTTTTTCTGGAGTATTGGGATCACCTTTTGTATAAAATTTCTCTATGCAATATATAAGGTCACAATTATGGTTTATTTTTCTTTTGATTTCATCTTCTTTTCCACCCATCATGGTTTTTGTTTCAGACGCTTTCGCTGGGGCGCACATCCATATGTCGAGGACACACTATTTGTTTCCCTACATTCCTACTTTCCTAAGGTGGGTGAAATCTGTTTCTTATTCAGGGAATTTTTATCCTTGATCATAATGGGATGATGCAATGTTATTTTCTCATTATATTTATTTATCCTTGAAATTCATCACCTATTCTGAGTCTCCCTTATAAACTTAAGTCATTGTTCATGAAACTCTTCCCAGTTCCATGTCTTCATGGACGCCAGTGAATTACGCTGCTTCTGTCAGGATATTCCAAATAGTCCAGTCAGGGAAGTAAACTTCGGTCAGGGGAGTATTCACGTTGGACATCCCTAGCATGTCTGTACGTTGGAACATAGGTGCGTCTAGGTTTATTCCCCTTCTGATAGGGCTTCTCGAGGGCGCAGAAGCCCGAGGCATCCCAGGTTGAATGCAAGAAATTATATTCTATAGGTATGTCTCTAAAGTTTTCCTCAGCTTACCATGTTTAGTGCAAGGTATTCCACTAGTTTAATGACTAACAGAGATGAATCAGATTGATCAGAACACTGAAAGGAGTAAAGCAGATGGGTGAAACCCATAGAGGGATCACTGATGTTGGGGATAACACAAGGTTAGTTACCCGATTTCTTCTAGGAGAAGTGAGATAAAGAGATAGTGTGATCCCACCAGGATGTGGTGGTTCAGGTGATAATTATGATGGATGACGAAGGGTTTAGAATTGCTGGAGAATGAAGTGGAGATGACGTGAGAACGATGGTGATGTTGTCCTTGAGCCTCGAAGAGAATTCATACGTATCCTTGTTGCAGGGAATCAATGTCCACGTTGTTCGGTAGGGTGATAAGACACTTAAGGATGCGACCCATATGGATGGGACCCTGAGGAAGTCGATACTTTGGGCTGGGGAATGAAATTGGGGTGTGTGCAGATGACAATGACCTGATGACATGCGGGGGCTTATGCATGATTAATAACCCAGGTTGGTATGACGCTCGAGGGGAAGACTAGAGATGTGGGTCCCAACAGTGGGGACACCTATGATTATCAGTGTTTGGGTTTGATCCTCAGGGATGATTTCTATTACCTTTTCTAGGAGATAGGGATCAAACCCACAATGTTCATCTGATGAAAACTTACCATCGATTAGGGACTTCAATGGATTACCGTTGACTGAGGAATACAACGAATTACCACTAGATGGGATCAGAACGGCATACCACTAGATGGGGACACAATGGACTACCACTTTATAGGGGCACAAAAGTTTTCCACTGGATGGGATCACAAATTCTTACCACTGGATGTGATAACAATAGCTTACTGATGGGTAGGATAACAACTGCTTACCACTGAATGGGATCACAACAGCTTACCGTTGGATGGGGTTGAAACTCATAGATGCTTCCTACGTACCCTACATAAGAGAGAGGGATAAAATACCACAAAGTTCAAATGGGTACATTTTAATGTCTTGTGGGAAGAAAGGGGACATGAAGTTTAACGTCATGTAGGATGAAGGTGTACCTACCTGAAATTGTTCGGAACAACTGGGTGTTGGGTATGACCCTCAGGGAGGCTCACAACGTACCCTGCCTTGGAGAGGATCAAATTACATGTAGTTCGGGATGGTATGGTGAACCGACATGAAATGGGTGAGAACAACTGGGTGTTGGGATTGTTCGTCAGGGAGGCTTCCTACGTACCATGCCTTGATAAAGATCAAAGCCCACATAGTTCAAGATGGTATGGTGAATCGACATGAAGGGTGTCAGAACAACTAGGTGTTGGGATTGATCCTTATATAGTCTTGCTACGTACCTTGCCTTGACATGGATTAAAGTCCACGTAGTTTCAAATAGTTTGGAGAACTAACATAAATGGTTCAGGACCAATGGACGTGTTGGGATGGAACCTTAGGGAGGCTTCCTACATACCTAGACTTGGCAAGTATCAAAGTCAATGAAGTTCTAGATGGTTTGGTGAACCGATGTGAGGGTGGTCAGAACAACTAGGTGTTGGTTTTCGAAACTATCTGAAGTGGGAATGAACCTCTAGGAGGCATCCTATATACCTCGACATGGAAAATATCAAAGCCCACGTAGTTCAGGATGGTGCTGGTGAACCGACGTGAAGTGGTCGACACCAGTGGAGGTGGTGGGATTGAACCTCAGGGTGCCTTGCTACGTACCCTTCCATGGCAAGGATCAAAGTCCATGTATTTTGGGATAGTTTTTTTGAACCGACATAAAGGGTTCAGAACTAGTGGAGGTGTTGGTCATGAACCTTAGGGAGGATTCATACATACCTTTCCATGGAAAGGATCAAATTCCATGTAGTTCAGAATAGTTCGATGAACTGATATAAAGGGGTTGGAACCAATGGAGGTCTTACAAGCTAAGGCAGCCCAGAGAGGATGTCATGGTTGATGCTTTCTCTAAGATCACGTGAGTCATGCTTAGTGTGAGAAACAATAGGTAGAAAATACATGATGATCATGTTTCGAAAGGTGTGTCCATGGGAAGTGTAATGTGGCTTACATGAGGTTAATGGCCCAAAGATGAAACATGGGCTTATGCATCGTTAGTGGCCCAAAAAGAAAACATGGGCTTACACGTGGTTAGCAGCCCAGGGAGATGGAAAATGGGACTTACAACAGGATGGAGGCCTGAGTGGAGAAAAAGCCCAATAGGAGAGGGAAGAGATAGCGAAGGTCCTGGTTCCCATCACCCCAATGGCCTTTGGCATGGAAGAAGATAGGAGCAGTAGGGGTGCTTCCTCCTGCAAGAAAAACTAGGGGCTTACACCAAGGTGGTTTCCCTTCCCTGTGGATAGACGCTGCTCAAACAAAGAAGATATCATTCCATGTGAGGAAGATATCACTCCCGTAGAGACGAGTGGGCATAGACATTATTCACAATGGGGCACCCCGTGTGTGATTCATGGGGTAAGTCCATAGTTTAATGTCATGTACTGAGGAAGATAGGGCTTGGATGTTTAACGTCCTGAAGCTCAGACGAGGCGGCTTCACTCCCCACCCCTAGGACATACATTACTGGTACCTCCCACCCCTTGGGGAAGGGAAGGCATCAAAAATTCCATGGTGTTGGGGTGTTGTGGAGTAATCCATTGAGGGTACCATGTTAGTATGGCTATGCGAAGAAGAAATAGACGTTAGCGTACATGTGTGCCACTAAGGAGGGGAAATGATGAACTGGGCTTACACATGGAAGATTCCACAGGGCCTCTATGGAACGGAAATGGTTGATGAAGATTATGTAAGGAAGATGCCTAGACACCACTATGGAGTGGAAATTGTGGATGTGGATTATGCAAGAAAGCTTCTTGGGTACCGCTCTGGAGCGGCAATGCTGAATGGGGATTATGCAAGGAAACTGTCTGTGTACTGCTGTGAAGCGGAAATGGTGAATGGGGCATATGCAAGGAAGCTTCCCAGGTGCTGCTTTGGAGAAGCAATTCTAAATGGGTATTACACAATGATGCTACCCGTGTGATGCTACAGAGAAGTAATGGAGAATGGTCCTTACACAAATAAGATTCCCAAGTGCCACTATGGAGCAGAAATGCTAAATGGGGATTATGAAAGGAAGCTGCATGGGTGCCGCTATGGAGCGACAATGGTGAATGAGGCTTATGAATGGATGCTGCCTGAGTGCCACTATAGAGCGGCAATGGTGAATGGGGCTTATGCATGGAATCTGCCTGGGTGCCATTAATGGAGTGACAATTGTTAATGGGGATTATGTAAGGAAGATGCCCAGGTGCCTATGGAGCGGCAATGCTAAATAGTGATTATGCAAGGAAGATGGCCATGTGCCGCTATGGAGCGGTAATGGTGAATGGGGCTTATGCATGGATTCTTCCCGACTGCCGCAATGGACTAGGAATGGTGAATGAGTATTACACATAGAATCTACCCGGGTGCCACTAATGGAGCAGCAATGGTGAATTGGACTTACACAATGAAGCTTCTCGAGTGTCATCCTGAGGTTTGTAAATGAGGGAATCCCAACTCGTTGGTTGGTTTAGGCATATAATTTTTAACTACACCTATGCGCCAGTGCACAAGGGGGATACCACCAATGGAGTTGGAATTAGTCTGAACAAAGGGAGATGACAAGTGTGAATCCCATGCCCAACATTTGGAACACAGCGAGGGTGGTGTGATGATGAAGGATAACTATTGACCTTGTTTGAAACAAAACATCCATATACAATTTGCTTGAAATGGTGATAAACAAATGAGGATGAAATATTGATAATGTTCGAAACACGTGACCTTACTCAAAGTTTCATCCAATGTGTTCTGGTGTGTTGGCCAAGAACGGTATGTGAGCCGATGCAGCATGGGAGCAGGCCGTTTGGGGGCCCCTTCATACATGAAAGAGAATGATGATCCGAATGAAGGACATGAAAATAATGAGGTGGAGTTATGGAATGTTTTAATGGATTCCAATGATCTTGTAATTATTCCACATTAATCATGGCATGCAGAATCTTATGCTTGGCACATAAGGAATCACTTATTTGGAACAAGAGGCATCTTATTATTGAATGATAGGGAATACTATAGTTTATAGTCATGTAGATAGCACTATTGGAATCTTATTCTTGGAGCATAAGGCATATCTTATTTGGAACAAGAGGCATCCTATGATTGTCACATAGGGTGTAATACCATTTATAGTCATGTAGAGAGGAATATTGGCATGTTATTTTTGGTGCATAAGGAATCTCTTATTTGAAGTAAGAGGCATCCAATATTTGAATGATAGGGCATAATACAGTTTAAAGTCATGTAGTCAGGACAATTTGCATCTTATGATTGGAGAATATGATATCTCTTGTTTTGAACAAGAGGAATCCTTTGTTTTTTACATAGGGTGTACTATAGTTTATAGTCATTAGAGAGGATTGGTTGCATAAGGTGCCTAAAAATGGCTGGCATTGGGACTTATTCTAGGGTGGCCCATTCAAGTTTTTTTTGACATAGGAGTTAGGTGATTGAGTTTGGATGAGTTTCTTGAGGAATGGTTCCACTCATGGTACTCGGGGAATTGATGATAAGAATCTCAACTAATGACATGGGAAATGAACCAAGAGGAATATGTCAGCTCAAGGTGTTTCATGGATTGTGAAGGAGTATCTCAAATCATGGTATTCTATTGGTGGAAGGTGGGAATGAAAAAGGGAGGAATGGAAGATCCTGACGCCCTGGATGGAAAATTTTGCAGTGAGACTCTTTATTTTTCATGGGGTTTTGTGAGGTAAGTGAAGGGACCGACCCAGAGGGACGGGACCATAGCCCTGCAGTGACCCCCGAGGGTGGGTGCGGGGGCGCAATTCCCATAGTATGGACAATCCGGTGCATTCCAGGATACTATTTTGCGTAAATGGCACTATATATAGGATAAGATGGGTGCATGAAGGCGGGATTGTGCACAATAGGGAAGAAGTGCATGAAATATTGGAGATGTATGCACAATATGGGATATTTGCGTGTAATAGGAAATGTGTGCCTGCAATTGGACAAGTACAGAACTGGTGCATGAAAAATTGGGCACTGTGGCACTGTTTCATGCATAAATGTTGTTTTTCTTGCAAAATTGTACATGCTGGAACATTTACGTGAAAAAAGGATTTTGTTTGTGCAAGAAAGTGGTTTTGAACGCATGCATGAAAAATGTGGACTTACATGCATTAGAGCGGTGACCGACCTCCGGGGCCCCTCTCGGGAAGAAAGGAATGCACATGTATTTCTAGAAAAAACCATGAAGTATTGTGCTCAAAAAATTCTATTCCAAATTTATGTGCAAAGCCATTTTGCATGAAATATTGTATTTTTTCATGCAAGACTTTTATTGTGCATGCAAATCCATACTTTCACCCAAAACCTTCCTGGATGGACATTTCCAACAGGTTGACTTGGAATGAACATAACTTCTGATCTGTAACTCCATTTATACTCCATGACAAGTCAAATTTAAGAATTCAAAACGAGATATGCTCCAAGATCATGTACAACAACATTTGGTAAATTACATGGATGAATTTTCTGGTTCCAACAAATTCCCCCTAAGAATGGGGTCCAACAAAGATGGGGAGTGCGGGGAAGACCACATTATGAAAAAACAGGTAAGGAAAATGCATTCCCTGTGGGCCTTTGAATATTGATCGTATTAAGAAAATAGCCAACTATTACTCTAAGTCCACATCAGTCACGTTCAGTGTGGGAAACAAGAGACAATAGAAAATCATTCACCATTATGAGAGTTCCAAAAAGAAAAATATTTTTTGGGATTAGAATAAGATATCAATAACCTTTGAGAGTATCCTAATTGAGAGGGATTGTGAATGGAAACACAAGGCTCTCTGAATAGATGACTTGCCTCTCCCAACGTGCTATGATTCAGGAGTAGGGTAACAACAAGGGCGTTAGAATCCATCTGAACATAGGCCAATGGAAAGCATGAACCATGATACCCAAAATTCTGAAAATTGTGTAGATGGTATGGTAATTAAGGATAAATGTTGACCATGGTCAAAATAGATCATCACCATTTCTTTAGCCCGATATGGGGATAACAAACGGCGGTCGACCACTGACCATGTTAGAAACACAGGTCCTGACTCAAAATGTCATCCATTAGTGTTTTGGAACTTTGAACAAGGATAGTATGCGAGGTATAGGCGGAGCATCCGTATTGTTAGGGGTTTCCTTCAAACATGAAAGGAAATGAGGATCCAAATAAAGGGTAGGAAAAGCATGGAGGGTGGAGTGATTGGTTGTTCAAATGGAGTCCAACACTCTTGAAATTACACCACAATAGTGGAAACAGATTAGGTGGGTGCATTTGTCTGATCAGAGATCAATATTTCTTCCAAACAAGATTTCCCTAGTGAGGACCATGAATGCCTCGTAGATGATATACAAGTAGTCTAGTGTTGTACAGTGTGGACGGTGCAAATAATTTTAAGGTCATACTACATGGATCATGATTAGGGCCATGGGACCCAAAGGGTTAATGACCCTGAGGCTGGGCCCGAGGAGAAATTCATAGGGATCACTATTTATCTCATACAAATGAGAATAAATCCAAACGTAGTTCTAATCATGGAGTGGTTAGAGACCAATGTTAGTAAGGTAAATCCGCTCTAACGAGGAAACTGACGCATCCCATAATTATTACAGGGCATTCTAAACTTGTCCAAGGTAGAGTTTTAGTCACATGGTTACCCAGAATGGGGACGTGCGATGTGGTACATATCCCGATGTGAATGACACCCCAAAGAGGCTCTCTTCATATCACGTGCTCCTAAAGGAAATATTTTGGTCTAAGGGGATCAAGAAGAGGGACATGATTTAAAATTCCTGGGGTTGGACCCGAAGACAGAATGTTTGGGTGTTTCTATCTATCCCATGAGGATGTGAATCAAGAAATACATAGTTCTAGAAAATTTCATGGTGTTAACGTCTTGGAGAAATGATGTGGAATGGTCTCAGTATTTGGTTGTAGATGTCAGACCATAAATAGAAAGGTGTGAGGGAGACATGTGGTGTCGTAAGTATAAAACCCGATGTGAATGAGGGCATCATCCCTCATCACAATGTGCTCCCCAGGGAAGCTTTTAGGTTGAGGGACCAAAAGTGAAAGTTAACCTGGGCCCGAAGCAAAGTGAATGGGAATTATTCTGTACCCCATGATGATAGGGATCAATCCATACATAGTTCTGGAAATGGCATGGTAGGGTACCAGTGCCAGGGATACGAAGTCCATTTATTTCTGGCCCATGCACTAAAAGAAGTGTCATTTGATATATCTTGTTTTTGTATTTTAGGATAGATGTCTGGTTTTTTCTTCGTGAAGTGATTAAATGAGTAATAAGTATCTTGGTGTTTCTATAGAAATCAATCCACATGTAGGCATTGAAAAATGGCATGGGGGGGTGACCAATACCCTACATGATTCCCCCTAAAGTGAGGGTATCACAATGCAGTTCCAATTTTCATCGTGATTCCAGGATGATAATACCATAGTTTAGGGTCGCATGATAGGAACAACCATGTAAATTTAATGTTGTGAAATAAATGCACAACAGTTTAAAGTCACATGGGACTAGGTAGAATATTATTATGTCATATGTTTTGGACACATACATGAGAAACATGGTCTTAGGGGGAATTTTCATGATGTGATAAAGCATACTCGGCATGAATGAGGATGAGGACTACATCACACCATGACCAATTTTGGGGAAGAAACCTTATGATGAGGGGCCCAAAAATGTTAGAGAATATGGGGATTTACCCAAGGATGAAACATCTAGGTGTTCCGACATATCCCATGAGGATGGTAATCGAACCAAAAAAAATTATGAGAGTGCAATTTAACATCATTCAAGAGAGGAGGGTGGGACAGACTAGCTCCTAGAAGGGGAGTACATGGTGAAGCTATTGAAAAACCAACGTGAATGAGGACATAAGACCATACACACCACACCACTCAATCCTATAAGATTCAGGGCCTAAAAGGCTGAATAAATGTGATAGTTAGTGTAACTTGAGCTGGACCCAAAGACGAGGTGTCTGGGCATTCCTATGTATCCCATGAGCATGGGAATCAAGCTATATATAGTTCTGGGAGTTACGGTCCCTACCACTTACGGAAGGACATATAATGATAGCTATGTTTAATGTCATAGAGCTCATACAATTGAGTATAAAAACTCTTCCAAGAGAGTACAAACCTCAATCTGATCCCTAATCCCACATGAGCTATGGTAGATGTGGGAAATAATGGAAGAGGAGGTCTTTGAAATGAATGGAATACATGACAGGGGAAATCAGTGGAGAGCCCCTATTGACACCTTACCATGGCTCTATCCTCCTAATGTGAAAATGCACAGAGAGGGATAGTACCAAGAGTGTTGAAATTAAACTTGGACATCATGGAGTGGAAAATGATGTGAATCATGAAGCTAACATTTAATGCTTGATGGAGTTAGCGTTATAATGGAGGATAACTATTGTACATATTTGAAACAATACATCCATATCATGTGAACTGAAATGGGAACTCAAATGAGTGTTGACCTCTGAATGTATTCTCAATGCATGACTTGTATCAGTTTTTTGTTTGAGATCCTCGAGGATGTTGGCATGGAATGGTAGGAGAGCCCTTAGTCCGAGTATCCATGCTATTTGGGGGTCCTTTTTGATGTGAAAGATGATATAATCCCAAATTAAGGGGAACAAGAGGCCTGAAAAATGGGAGAGATCTTGTCTTGATAGAGTCTGACAATCTAGGTCCTGAACTAGAGTACTTCTGGGAACATTGGTGAATTGAAAAAGAGTATTTTGGGGATCAAATTTAAAGTATCCAACTCGAAAGGATGAGCCTGGAATAATGATGAGGAATATCTACCAGAAGAAAGTGGTACATGGTGTTGTTGTTAAAACCCTGATGTAAATGAGGACATAAGCCCACAACACAACGCATACCCCAATCCAGGAAGAAGTCTTGCCAAGGGGCCAAAAAGATGATGATGTTTCTAATAAACAGTGCCAGACCCGATGACTAGATGTTTGGGTGGTCCTATGTATCCCATAAGGATGGGAATCAAGTCACGTGTAGTTCTGAAGGTGCAATTTTAACATATTTCATGACTAAATGGTAATGAATGTGTATGAAATGGAGAGTAAACCAACGTGAATGAGGACATATGCCCACATACGCCATTCCATTCATAATTCTTGAGGAGAATTCGGACCAGGTTTCCAAGATAAATGGGAGATGAACCTGGGATGGAGCCGAATATAGAGTGTTTGGGTTTTCCAATGTATCCTATAAGGATGGGGGTCATGCTAGACGTGGTTCTAGAGATAACGCACATTTTAACATCATGTGGTAAGGGAGAATCATTGTAGAAGGTACATCTCAATGGGATATGTACGGTGTGGCGATAATAGTTCAATGTGAAGGGGTACATAGAGTCCATTATACACCGTACAATCCTAAATGAGAACATAGTCCATGGGTGAAAATTTTGAGGGACTTGAGACGAGAAGTCCTAGACAACCATAGACACAGAACCCATCATGCGAGTTTGCCTTACCGAAGCTCCTAATACCATGTGATCAATGCTCAATTTAGGAAACATGGAAAAGGGTTAGGCTCTCCCTAACACATAAGAGTATGGAAATGAGGGAATATGATCAAGAATGGTCTATCCCGACCAGGTTAACATTCTTTCATGAGGTGGGATGATGTTTAAAGAGGTAGATGGATGAAATGAATCACTGGAGCCAACCTTTGGGACATGGGGTGGAGACAACGATAGTGTATGACTATTGATTGTATTCAAAAAACTGTATCCATATCATGTAACTTTAGATGGAAACGAAAAATGCGAATCGACATATGACCATATTCACAACAAAAGAACAGTATCAATTTGTCATTCTAGATCCCCGAGGATGTTGGCCTGAAATTGTAGGGGGTTCCTTGGGCTTGGAATCCATGCTATATGGGGAGGGTCCTTTTAGATATGGAAGATGATTTATTCCCATGTACAGGTAGTGTGTAAAACATAAATGCACTCGTGAAATTTAATATAAATAAGGATAGTGAAAGAGGTGGAGATCTCTAGGGATGGGGATGTGTGGTGCGGTCATGATGAACCCAATGTAGAGGAGGGACAAAGCTGGCCCACACGATATTTTCTGACCTGAGGGGAGATAATGAAGTTTGGGGTAGGGCTAACAGAGAAAATTTCTTGGAATTCCTACTTATCCCAAAAGGATGGGAATCAAGACACATGTAGTTCTCAAAGGCCATGCAGTTTCGTTTTGTACGGTAAGTACGTGGGAGAATAGAAAAATGAGGAGTGGGGAACATGGTGTGGTCATTGTAATCATGACATTAGTGGGGACATATGAGCCTACATGACACCATACAAGATCCACCAAGAGAACTATACCAAGGTGGGATAGTCAAAGAGATGAGGTTTGGGCTGGACTCTAAGACAAGACATCTGAGCATTCATATATATCCTATAAGGTTGGGAATCAAGACATACATAGTTCTTGATATGATGTTTAATGTCTTGCGGGATGAGATAATTTAATGTCATGTTGTACCAGACAGTTTAAGGTCACATAGGACTCACTTTTTTCAGGAAAAAAATTTCTTGAGTATCTTATCATTGGTGGGAGGAGTTATACACTCACCATCCAAGGTATCCATGGATTACACACCATTGGGGTAAAACATATGAATGATGTAAGGTCTTTCCCATTTGGGCTATAATTTTGGTGGCTTCCATCTATATATCAATAGTTTCCTTAGGGCCAACACCATGTCACCTTTCAAGAAATAGTGGAGGTGAACTTTCTTGTTGAAAGATCTAGCTATCTTGTTCTGATGCCTTTCCAAATTGTGCAGGGAATGAAGACTGTTCTTGTCAAGGGCTTCTAATTCATCCAGAATGACTTTAGCTACATTATATGGTTATTTCTGATCATAGATAACTATGCGTAAGGAAGTTAACTGGATCTCGATGGGCAGGATAGCCTCCATTCTGTACACCAGGGAGTATGCGGTCACATGTTTGGAATTATGTGTCATCATCTGATAATAACAGAGGGTGTTGGGGAGCTTGTCTGACCAACTCATCTTATTCTGACCAACTATTTTCTACATAATATTAGATAGGGTTTTGTTTAATTCCTTGATATGGCCATTTTCATGCATGTGCTAAAGGGAGGTATGGTTAGGACATATGTTTTTTCTTAGCGTACAATTTCTTCAACTCATCTGCCTAGAAGTTTGTGCCGTTATCGGTGAGGATGGTGTGATGGACTCCAAATTAGTAGATAATATTGGTGCTCACAAATTCAACTATGGAATGGGCCATGACCTCCTTGAGTAGAATTGCCTCTTGCCACTTGGAGAAGAAATATGCAGTGGTCAGGATGAACCTTCACAGATGAGATGTCGCCGGTGGACATGGTCCCACGACATCGAGTCCCCATACCACAAAGGGCCAAGAGTACATGGAAGTGTGGAGAATATCTGGTGGCCGATGCATAAATCTGACATGAAATTTTCACACATTGAACCTTTTGGAATACTCTATGCAATCACAGATCACGGAGGACCAAAAATACCCCAGTCTCTGGATCTGGTGAGATAGTTTCGGCTTGGTTTGATAATCTCCACAGGAACTAGCATGAACCTCCTGCATGACTTGAGAAATATCAACTCCTTGAATGAAAAAGAGTAGAACCCCATAAATCCCATACTTGTAGAGTATCTATACATGACCGGGTCTACTCTGGAGTATAAACTGCAATGCACAACACCAGATTCGCTCATGCTCGGCTCGATATGCCAAGAGAATGCCATGCTGGAGGTACTCTGTAAAGGGAATCCTCTAGTGGAGATTCACCTATAGATCTAAAACTGGGGGACCTGAGGGCTCTGATGTGGAGGCACTGGCGGTAAGGTGGAATACTTGAGGGATATCATCATTTTCTAGGGTGATGGAGGGATGACTCTTCGGTGCACCATGTGGATAATCAGATAATCCTATTCAGGCTCTGCAATTAATACAGCTAGGATAGCAAAGGTGTCAGGTCGACCATTCTGGGATCGAGGGACATGAATAACTTCTGGCCGAGATGGGAACTGGGCCATTAGCTGGAAGGTGTGATCCAATAGTGGCATGAGACCTGGCTTTCTAATGACATAGTCACCGTTAAACTGCTTGATGAATAGTTTAGCATCCCTTTTCACATGCAAGGGAAGAACGTCAATCTCGAGCGCAAGCTCAAGGCTATTGATGAGAGTTTTGTACTCCGCCTCATTGTGGGTATAGTCTTCTGACAGCTGGAATGAATACTACATAACATGTTGGGCTGGGGTAATTAAGAATATACCAATGCCTACTCTATTGATCCTGGGGTCATTGAGCCTGTTGCCGGTAGGGCTGCAGGAAGCAGCGTCAAAGGGCATTTTCCATCATGGAATGTCTTGTTACACTAAGAGGATTGCCTCATCAGGAAAATGAAGGTCTAGAGACTAGTCTAGGGGAGAAGGATGGGCCGTGAAGAAATCTTCCAATGCTTTCCCCTAAATATCCTTCTGAGGGACAAACCTAATGTCGAATTGTAGAAGGATTACCACCCAACGAGGTAGATGAACTGTCAACATCCAATTGTTCAGGATGTACTTCAGCGGATCAACCTGGGACACTAACTGTACATCATGGTGCTACATGTAATGTCATAATTTATGCACTACAAATACCAGTTCAAGGCATCTCTTCCTGACAGGGGAATATCATATCTTTTTATCAATGATCATGAAGATGAGATAGTAGAGACTATTATTTGTTCCCATATTGTTATTCTAGGCGAGAAGGCCATTGAGAGACCATTCCAAGGTGGTCACATATAGGACCAATGCCTTTCTAGAGATGGGTGACATCAAGACCAAAGAATAGAGAAGATACTCCTTGATTTCCTCAAAATATTTCTGATATTCTTCATCCCACAAATAGATAGTTCCTTTCTTCATTTTTCGAGAAAATGGATTACACATTACAGCAAAATTCATGAGGAATCGGCGTATGGAGGAAAATTGGCCCTGATATCCTCAAAACACCTAAATGTTTCTCAGAGGCAACATCTAAATGATGTCCATGATGTTCTCCGTGTCAAATTCGATGCCTCTAGATATGAAGATGAATCCAGGAAACTTCCTTGAGGCGACCCCAAAGGCACACTTCAATGGGTTCATATTTAAGTGGTGAGAACAGAGGAATACAAACACCATCTCAAGGTATTTGAGATGGTACTAACACTGGAGAGATTCAACGACCATGTCTTTTACTTATCATTCCACCAATAGCCCATGGATCGGCTAAAATATGCGATGCATATCCCGCTGATAGGGGGGACCAGCATTCTTTAGACCAAAGGGAATTACATGGTAGCATAAAGTACCTTGTTGTACCCTAAAAGTTGTAGACTCCTCATTATCAGGGGAAATTTAGATATGATTATATCCAGAATACCCATACATGAAAGAGAGGGAATCAAACCCAGTAATGGCATAAATCAATAGCTCTATCACAGAAAGGGGAAAATCAACCTTCAGACAGTGACGATTGAGATCTCGGAAGTTGATGAAGACTTTGATCTATCTATTCTTCTTCCCGACAAACACGATGTTGGATAACCATATGAGGTAATCAAAATCCTTAATGAAACTATCTCTGATAATCTTATCAACTCCAACCTCGACCATGGAACCGTGATAAGGGTGTATCTTTTTGGGAGGCTACTTGAATCTATGGTGGTTTGCTGGGAGACCAAGGTGGTGGAAGGCTACCTAGGGATCTAGTCTAATAATTTTGTTAAAGATCCAAGAGAATACATCACATTGTTTCTTTATAAAGTCCACATATTTTTGTTTCTATTAGACAGTCATAACAAGACTAATCAATGTGGGCTTTGGATCCACCTCGCTACAGATGTTCACATGTACCAATTCATTGACCTTGGTGGAGACACTGTCTTCAATGGTGGGAGGAGAATCATCTAAATCCTCTTATTTACTAATGGAGGAGGGATCCTCAACAAGAGGAGTTTCCTCTAAGTCAAAAAATCCTAATGGGAGACTAATAGCATCCTGAGCAATGGTGGACACTGCGTCAGGGGACTCCCGTACTGCCGAAACCATAACAATGAAAGATATCTATCTGATCCCATCTGTTCATCAGAACAAGGGGACAAACATGATGATATCTAAGAAATAGTGATGCATTTGATTGATCAGGTTTATCCTAGCCTGAAAAAACAAGCATGTATGGAATATGGCAATTTCCATGGGGAAGAAATCCCAATATCCTATGAGTGTAGGGGGCTCTGGGATCACCAGATCCTAGTTTGTATTGGAGTATGAGGTGGTCTTCCGGCGTCACATATGTAACAACCCAAAGTTTTATTAATTAAAATCCATCTTGATCTTATTAAATGTCTCTTTATGTGTATATAAAAATTCAACTTATTTGGTTTTATGTTAAGAATTTTGACCGTTGCTAATATAGTCGTTGAACAGTGATCAAATGATTAGTATAAATATATGTCTTTAACAAATCCAAATTTACTCAGACAAAGGAAGTGATGGCCTCATCCTATAGAATTTCCCATATGAAGCCCATTTTTCGGAGCTCAGAAAAGTGGTGGCATCCTTAGGGTTCGCTTTTGACCAATCCCAAGCCGAGCTTCATCATGTCATGCTCAAATGGGATCGTCTATGTGAAAAGTGGAAGTTGATAGAGATTACCACTCGAACGATGTTATCCAAGACACCCCAAGATTCTATCACAATCGAACACCTTACCCTTAGGTCTTATGCGTCTATTTTAAGGGGTTATGTGAAAAATAAATAGTACTATGTTCATGTACATTTTTTTGTATATAATAATGTATATACTTTCTTGTCATTATTGATACATTGTAAATATTATTTAAAGTACAAATAGTGTTTTTATTTATTATTTAATTAAGAATTATATTTTATTAAATTAAGGCATTTTTGAATTAAATAATATTTTAATAAAATAATAATAATATTATTAAATTAATTGTTATTAAATATAAATGATCTTATAATTTTATGAGTGCAATTGTAATTTTTTTATTAAGGTTTGAATGCCATTTCTGTCAAAACCCGTGAATTTTCGATAAATGTTGGTTTTTATTTTAAAAGTGAAAATTAACATATTTAGAAAATTATTTAGATAAAATAAATTTTATTTCTGGAATCATGATGTCAAAATTATCCAATGGTGAATTTTTCATTATTTTCTGAGACAGTCAAATTTTTGGGTAAAAATTAAATACCATTTAAATATATAATGTGTTTTATGACATCATAATGACCCAATAGTGATGTAATAAAAGACTATAATCTTTATGTTAGGCCAATATATGTTTTAACATTTAAAAATTGTGATTTTTTGATTGTTTGAATTACTTTTAAATGCATTAATGGACCCCTCAAGACTTATTAGACACCTTGTCTTTTTAAATTGTTTTCCATGGGAGTGTGACTCACCTCCACATAAGCAACCCTATTATTTTAAGAAGTTAGGACTTTTTCCTTATAAAATATTTCTTTACTCTTTCCTTTTCCAAAAACTATGGGCAAAAACCATGGGATGGTTTTTGGTTTAGATTAATTTAATTTAAGGGGTCCAAAACCAAAATAATAAAGAATTCCCTCACCTTTCCTATATAAACCCAACCAAGCTCCCACTTCCTCATCACTCAAATCCTGTATAGTTCGTCCAAACATTTCCCTACTCTCTCTATAATCCTACCAAGGTTCAACAAGCTCCCATGAAGCCTCTCACAAGCCTCTCTCTAGCCTTTGGAAGCACACTTCCAAGTAAGGCTTTCTTCTTCTTTTCTCATTTTTTTCCAATTTTTGTTAAGTTGTTTTGCCTTTTAATTTCAATTATGAATGTTGGGGTATGGTTTAGAACCTCCCTAATAATGAAATATTTATGTTTGAATGATTGGATACCCCTTTCTCTCTCATTAAATGCCTCCCATGTACACCCGTTACTAGGTCGAAATTCCGAAAGGAAATTCTCTCTCCTCATTTACATTCAAGCAATACTTTTGTATCATGAATCTAAATTACATTACAATTGTTGGGACATGTATCTATATGACCTCATTACTGTCCATTACATGTAAATATGATGAGGAAAACCTTTCTCTTTAATGAACTTTTTTATGAATTCTTATGTCACACCGTTACGATGCCGAAATCGCACCGATTTTCTTAGCCAATGCCATTGTGTAGTGAATACTATGACCATTTCTCCATCAAGGGTATTACACAATATGCACATTTACTTATTGATTATAAAGTTTCATGTATGAATTCCATATTCCTTTATCATGGAATAATTGATTATGGTTAATGAATCCATGTTTTATGATCCATGTGGCACACTTATGAATGAAATGAAATGTTTAAGAAGGGTGCGCCCTTATAGCGCTCCAATGAATTGGGTAAAGTATAGTATCATGATACATCATGTTAAATGTGTGTTGAATCATTCTAATTAAACTGCAATGAGGGTTTACTCGTGCTTTATGTGCAATGAGTATTTACTCACGCTCCATGTGCAATGAGCCTTGGCTCATGCTAATTCCATGTTAAGTGTTGTTGCCAAATTTCCATGTTATGATTATCATGCTTTATCATGCCTTTATGTTCATGTTTCTCTTATGCTCTATTGATATTAATATTGTCTAACATGTATTTTACTCCTCATGTTATTCCATGTGTACTCCCTTACTGGGATTTATAGATCACCCTTTTCTTATACATGTCCTCAGGTTATCCCATGAAATGATAAGTACGAGGGAATGTACTGGTCATGTAAAGGAAGATTTAAATAAAGATGTTTTATTTCATGGTTTAAGTTTTATTTAATGATCCTAATCCCCAAAGACACTAAACCTCTTGATCTTCTTTGTTGTATGAAGTGATGTTTTATTTAATAAATGATGATTATGTTTGTAAAAAAAGCAGGGTTGTCATAGTTGGTATCAGAGGATAAGTTTAGTTATTTTTGGGATTAGGATTAGAAAACCCTAGTAAAGCCTTAGAGAAAGACAAAGTATAATAAAAACATCCCAATGTTTTGGTAAGTACTGAGTAAGTGGTCTATCAAGAAAATACATCTCTGTCTGGATACGAGCAGGTAGATGCGACTCTGGCACAGATGTATCCTAGGGGTAAAACCTGGAAACAATGCTTCGAGCTAGACTCGAACGAGAACTAGTGAACGACAATGGGCCTTGTTGTACTCTCGGTTATGAAACTCCCTGGGGATATGTTTTGATAAATTCACAAGCTTAGTATAAACACTTATTAAGGGAATTAAAAAAATCCCCTAAGAATATATGTTAGAAAGTAGATCATGAAAAGCCAAGCCTATAGACTCATGAGTTAAGGAAATAAAAGTTTATTTTTAAGTCATCAACTTTTGTCTTGGGATTAGCATTTATGTGTTACCCCTAACTTTTCTTTTATTCCAGCCAATGGCTGGTAATATGAGGACTTGGGCTAAAAACTGATGTGATGATCAGTGTGATGACTATACTAATAAGATTCCCAATCCAATGGGAGCGGGAATTGTGAACTTTTTCATGCTTATCTCTCAGATAAATCATGTTTTAAATAGAAACAGAGGTCAAGAGGAACGTCCAAACCCCCCTAAGAAGGAACAAGTCACTATCGAGTGATTCATGAGACAAAGGCCTCATACTTTTAGTGGATCATTTAATCCCACGATTGCTGAACAATGGATCAACTCCATTGAAGAGAAGGGCACCTAGCTGTTAACTGTCGGAAAGAAAGACCCGTAGTTGAGACATAGGAGAGGAATGCTCTGTTCGAACCTCAAAGCGTTGTTCAATTCTACAAATGCAAAGAACCAGTGAATTTTTCAAATCAGTGCTCTAATCCAAGGGTTTTCAGAGGAAACCAACAACCTACAAGGCATAAAGGAAGTGCTTTTACAATCGCTTCTACCAAAGTGAATCCCGAAAATGAAGTGGTGAAAGGTACGGTAGTTATTCTTTCAAGAATAAAGAATGTACTTTTTGATTCAGGTTCTACGCATTATTTTATATCTCGAATGTTTAGTAGAACAATCACAGCACCACCAAAAATCATGGAAGTGAAGATGTCAGTTAGTACGGAAAATGGGGCAATCATTGCATCCCATGAATATAAGTCCTCCCATGTTATAATCTATGGATTGAATTACCTGGAGAACCTCGTCATACTACCTCTTGTGGAATTTGATGGAATTCTTGGCATGGATTGGATTTCCTTATATAGAGCCAACATAAATTGTTGGGAGAGGGAAATCACACTCCATATGGAGAATCGACCCCCAATTCTTTACAAGTGTAAGGAGGGATATGAATCTCCTTTAGCTCCATCATCTCAAGCATGGATATTACTTCTCTATGACCACTTGTATCTGGCTCAGATGATTGAGTCCAAAGAAGAAACCATCCTTGATAAAATGCCTATTCTGAGGGAATTCACTGAAGTGTTTTCCGAGGAACTTCTTGGTATTACTCCTAGAAGAGATGTTGAGTTATCAATTGAACTTATACCCGGGGCATTACCAATATCCAAGACTCCATATAGAATGGATGTTGTAGAGTTTGAAGAGCTGAAGAAACAACCACATGATAATCTTGATAAGGGGTTTATACGCCCAAGTGCTTCACCACGGGGTGCACCAGTCCTCTTCGTCAAGAAGAAGGATGGGTCAATGCATCTTTGCATTGATTATCACGAACATAACAAAATCACGATAAAGAAAAAGTATCGTCTGCCACGGATCGATGACTTGTTTGATCAGCTGCGTGGAGCACAATACTTCTCCATGGTAGATTTTCGGTCGGGATATTATCAAGTAAGGGTGATGAAAGAAGATGTCCCCAAGACTGCTTTTCATACAAGATACGGGAACTATGAATTCATAGTAATTCCTTTAGGACTCACTAATGCTCCAGAAATATTCATGTACATGATGAATATAGACTTTAGAGATTACCTCGACAAATTTGTGGTAGTCTTTATAGATGATATTATAATATACTCCAAAATCAAGGAGGATCATGAGGAGAATTTAAGAACAGTACTAGAGACGTTGCGCAAAGAGAATATCTATGAAAAGTACAGAAAGTGTGATTTCTGGCTAAAGGAGGTCTCATTCATGGGCCATATCATCACAAGCAATGGGATATCTTTGGATCCCTCCAAAACATATGAAATTGAGGGATGGCCGAGGCCAACATCAGTAACATATATCCATAGCTTCTTGGGGATAGCTGGATATTATCGAAGATTTGTGAGGAATTTCTCATGATTGTCCAACCCTCTTACCAAGCTAACTCGGAAGGGAGTAAAGTTTGTTTGGAGTGATTAATGCGAATAAAGATTCAAGGAGTTGAAAAGGAGGCTTATCACTGCGCCCGTGCTCAATTTACCCACAAGTGGGGAACTTTTTGTTGTATTCAGTGATGCTTCGAAGAAGGGCTTAGGTTGTGTGATGATGCAGAATGATAAAGTGATATCCTATGCCTCAAGGAAGTTGAAAATACATGAGTTAAACTATCCAACGCATGATCTAGAGTTGGCAGCGATGATCTTTGCCTTGAAAATCGGGCAGGATTATCTCTATGGGGAGAGATGTGAGATATATACTGATCACAAGAGTCTTAAATATATATTCACATAGAAAGAGATTAATATGCACCAGATAAGATGGATAGAGATCATCAAGGATTATGATTTTTCAATACATTACCACCCTGGGAAAGCGAACAAGGTGGAAGATGCCCTAAGTAGAAAGGACCCAGTGATTCTATCAATAATGAGAATTGAGAAGGATCCAATCTTCTTAGACTTGATGAAGATGGACAAGGGAATCATTACGAAGGGAACATCATCAATCCTTTCCCAAAATATTGCTCAACTATCTCTTTTGGAAATTTTAAAGGATTCTCAAAAGGATGATGTGGGAATTTAGGAAAAAGTGGAAGCTATCGAAAAAGGGAAATCCTTGGTTTTTAATGGTAATGATGAAGGAATTGTGAAATTTGGGAAAAGACTATGTGTTCCATCGAGTCCGGAGCTGAAGACGGAACTTTTGGATGATGCACATAGTTCAAATTTCTCTATTCACCCAGGGAGCACAAAGATGTATCGAGATCTCTGAGAAAACTTTTGGTGTGATAATATGAAGAAGGAGGTCGCTGAATATACATCAAAGTGCCTGGTGTGTCAGCAAGTGAAGGCATAAATGCAGAAGTCTAAGGGGATGATGCAACCATTTCCCATAACAGAATTGAAATGGGAGAACATCACCATGGACTTTGTCACCGGACATCCAAGGACATCCAAATGCAAGAATGCAATCTGGTTGTTGTGGATCGTCTTACAAAGTCTGCACACTTCATTGCTATTCTGGAAGATTCTCTTTGGATCAACTGGCATAGAAATATATCAGGTATGTGGTGAGGATGCATGGAGTACCACTATCTATTGTGTCTGACTAAGATCCATGATTCACCACTATGGTTTAGAAGAGTCTTCAACATGCTCTGAATACTGAACTGTACTTCAGTACGGCTTATCATCCTCAAACTGAGGGCCAATACGAGAGGACTATCCAAACACTTGAGGACATGTTGAGAGCGTTCTCAATGGACTTTAAAGGAGTATGGGATCAACATCTTCCTCTGGTAAAGTTCTCTTATAATAATAGTTTCCACTCGAGCATCCAAATGGCACCATATGAAGACCTGTATGGAAAAAGGTGCAGAACACCGGTATGTTGGGATGAGGTCGGTGAACATAAGATGCATGGACCAGAAATGGTCGAGGAAATGGTGGAGAAGGTTAAAACCATTCAGTAGCATATCAAGGTAGCTCAGAGTCGACCTAAGAGTGATGCAGATAATCGTCGATGAGACCTTGAGTTTAAAGTTGGATACATAGTGTTTCTACACATATCTCCGTGGAAGAAGGTCATGAGGTTTGGAAAGAAAGGGAAGTTAAGTCCAAGGTACATCGTCCCCTTTGAGATTCT
Source organism: Viscum album (assembly GCA_963277665.1). Taxonomy (NCBI): domain Eukaryota; kingdom Viridiplantae; phylum Streptophyta; class Magnoliopsida; order Santalales; family Viscaceae; genus Viscum; species Viscum album. The sequence continues at coordinate 2,135,128,879 of OY728148.1, forward strand.
TGATCGTGTCGGGGTTGTGGCCTATCAACTAGAACTTCCACATACCATGGCCATAGTACATTATGTCTTTCATGTATCCCTTTTAAGGAAGTACATACCATACCCTTCAAATGTACTCTCTTATGAGGTGGTACAATTGGAAGATGATCTTTCTTATGAGGAGCAACCAGTGAATATCTTAGATCGTAGAGAAAACTTTCTATGAAATAAGACAATGACCATCATTAAGGTGTTGTGGAGAAACAACAAGTTTGAAGAAGTGACATGGGAATCAGGGGAAATGATGAAGTTGAGTTACCCACATCTATTTTAGTGTGGGAAAAGGAAAATTTCGAGGGCGAAATTTATTAATGGGGGAATATTGTAATGAACCAAAGTTTCATTAATGGAAATCCCCCTTGATCTAAAAAAATGTCTCTTTATGTTTATATTAAATATCAAATTATTTGGTTTTATGTTAAGAATTTTGACCATTGCTAATATCGCCATTGAACAGTGATCACATGATTAGTATAAATATATGGCTTTAACAAATCCAAATTTACTCAGACAAAGGAAGTGATGGCCTCATCCGGTAGAATTGACCCATAAGAAGACCATTTGTCGGAGCTCGGAAAAGAAGTGGTATCCTTGGGCTTCGCTCTGGACCAAGCCCAAGCTTAGCTTCATCATGTCAAGCTCGAACATGACCGTCTACGTGAAAAGTGGATGTTTATAGAGATTACCACTCGAGCGATGTTATCCGATCCACCCCAAGAGTCTGTCACCATCGCACACCTTACCCTTAGGTCTTATGCGGATGTTTTAAGGGGTTATGTAAAAAATCGATAGTACTATGTTGATGAACATTTTTTTGTGTATAATAATGTATACAATTTCTTGTCATTATTGATACATTGTAAATAGTCTTTAAAGTAAAAATAGTTTTTTTAGTTATTATTTAATTAAGAATCCTATTTTATTAAATTAAAGGATTTTTTAATTAAATAATTTTTTAATAAAATAATAATATTATTTTTAAATTAACTTTTATTAAATATAAATGATCTTATAATTTTATGAATGCAATTGTAATTTTTTATTAAGGTTTGAAATCCATTTTTGTCAAAACCCGTGAATTTTCAATAAATGTCGGTTTTTATTCTAAAATTGAAAATTAACATATTTAGAAAATTATTTATATAAAATAAATGTTATTTCTAGAATCAGTATATGGAAATTATCCAATGGTGAATTTTTCATAATTTTTTGAGACAGTCAAGTTTTTGGGTAAAAATTGAATACTGTTTAAATATATAATGTGTTTTATGACATCATAATGCCCCAATAGTGATGTAATAAAATACTATAATCTTTATTTTCTTCCAATATATGATTTTCCATGAAAACAAGTGATTTTGGGTTTGTTTTACTTACTTTTAAAAGCATTAATGGACCCCTCAAGACTTATTAAGCACCTTGTCTTTTTAAATTGTTTTCCATGGGAGGGTTACTCACCTCCACATAAAAAACCCTATTATTTTATGAAGATCGAACTTTGGCCTTATAAATTTTTTTCCCTCTTCCCTTTTCCAAAAACCATGGGCAAACACCATTGGATGGTTTTTGGTTTAGATTAATTTAATATAAGGTGTGCAAAACCTAAATAATAAAGAATTCCCTCACCTTTCCTATATAAACCCACCCAAGATCCCACTTCCTCCTCACTAAAAGCCTTTAGAGTTCGTCAAACCTCTTCCCTACTCTCTCTATAATCCTCCCAAGGTGCCCCAAGCTCCCAAGAAGCCTCTCAGAAGCCTCTCTCTAGCCCTTGGAAGCACACTTCCAAGTAAGGATTTTTTCTTCCTTTGTCATTTTTTTCCAATTTTATTTAAGTTGTTTTGCCTTTTAATAAAAATAATGCATATTGGAATATGGTTTAGAATATCCCTCATACTTCCATATTTATGTTTGAATGATGGGATACCCCTTTCTCTCTCATTAAATTCCTCCCATGTACACCCGTTACTATGCCGAAATTGCGAAATGAACTTCTCTCTCCTCATTTACATTCATGCAATACTTTTGTATCATGAATCTAAATTCCATTACAATTGTTGGGACATGTATCTATATGACCTCAATACCGTACATTACATGTAAATATGACTAGGAACCCATTTCTCTCTCATCAACTTTTTTTATGAATTCTTTTGTCACGTCGTTACGCTGCCGAAATCGCATCGATTTTCTAAGCCAATGCCATTGTGTAGTGAATACCATGCCCATTTCTCCATCAAGGGTATTCACCTTTATTCACATTTACTTATTGATTATAATGTTCATGTATTAATTCCATATTCCTTTATCGTGGAATAAATGATTATGTTTAATGAATCCATATTTTATGATCCATGTGGCACACTTATGCATAAAATGAAATGTTTAAGAAGGGTGCGCCCTTATAGACCTCGAATGCCTTGGGTAAAGTATAGTATCATGATATGTCATGTGCAATGAGTGTTGACTCATGATAATTCAAGTACATTTAGGGCTTACTTGTTCTTTATGTGAAATGAGGATTTACTCATTCTCCATGTGCAATGAGCCTTGGCTCATGCTAATTCCATGTTAAGTGTTGTTTCCACATTTCCATGTTATGATTATCATGATTTATCATGCCTTTATGTTCATGTTTATATTAGTCTCTATTGATATGCCTACTGTATAACATGTATTGTACTCTCATGTTATTACATGTGTACTCCCTTACTGGGCTTTATAGCTCACCCTTTTCAGATGCATGTCCTCAGGTTATCACATGCAATGCTAAGTACGAGGGAATGTAATGGTCATGTAAAGGATGTTTTCAATAAAGATGTGGTATTTCATGTTTTAAGTTTTATGTAATGATCCTAATCCCCAAATACACTAAACCTCTTGATCTTCTTTGTTGAATCAAGTGATGTTTTATTTAATAAATCATGTTTATGTTTGTAATAAAAGCAGGGTTGTCAGAACATAGTCTTGGGAATGTGTTCCCACCTTGTTCATGAAACAAAGAAGCAGTGTACCATGTCCCGGGTTGTAGCCTCCGATCGGTGGATTATAAAGATGTAGTCATCATATATATATGTCCGTGTGTTGGTCATTGTAGTAGCATGCTCAATTTCTTTTTCCTGGATCTTCTTGTATTTTCTCTTGAAATAGTCAGCATAAAGATGACAGTTTTCACAAGTGGAAATGGGAGATGCATCACATTAGAGTATGCTCACTCAACCATTAAGGGAGTACTTGAGGATCTAGTGATGAGATGAATGTACTGATGCGTGTAGGTTGATCCATGCCCTAACCATCAACGTATTTTTGGCGGCATCTTGGGATAGAACCATGAAATCAGTACTAGAAACTAGGCCACTGAACTGGGTCTTCAGGTAGATCTTTCCAACCAGTGTTTAATTTGTCATATCATAACCATGAATTTTTAGGTCAGAGGGACTTGGATAATCCTTGGACAACCCATGTTTTAGAAGTGTCTGGGTCGGGATCTGGTTGATTCTAGAGCCTGTGTCAACAACACAATGAAGAACCTCTATTCCATTCATGTGGCTGGTGATGTATAATGGGGGGGTGTGCCTATGTATGGGAGGGACTTAATCTTTTATAGTGAATGATATGATGGACTGAATTTCAACATGCTTGACTAACTCTACATGGAAATATTCTACAGCTACTACCTCCATCTCAAACTTTAGGGGGCTTCTTAAAGCCCCGATAATGGCTTCACACATATCTGGTGATAAGAAAAGGGCTTCAAGGATATAGAGACTTTCTAGAATGCATGAAAGATGCATGATGAAATCATACTTCTATGTCAGGAATGAACTTCTGCTTATAGAAGTTTTCTCTATGATAGGAGGTATGGCGGTCCCTACTAGATGGACCAACGGCTGACTGGTGCTAGGAATGCCCAACTACTCACTAGTAGAAGCTTGTTGAGGGACTACCAAATGAGGGAAAGATGGATTATCACGATCTGGTTGGGACAACACTGCCTAGTATAGCAACACAAATGGTGGCAAAGGCGTACCTGATGACACCAAATGAGAAGGCTGATCATGCTAAGCTCTACATTGGTCCTACTGCTTAGTTTTGGTGGTATGCACAACTTGGATGGAAGTATTGACCGAGCACCCCTATGGCCCATATAGACATGGCTCCGTCGATGCTGGTGACGATTGGTAAAGATGGGAGGGTACCCTGGCATTCCTCATCATCAGGAATTATTTAGGGGTTTACCAACTCTATGGTATTAACCGAGGCATACCCACGACTGTCACCTAAAGAATTCTTTACCATTGGACAGATTCTGGGGCAGGGACCTCCATCCTTGGGGACATGAAGTTGACAAGTGTACAAGACGAAGATGGAATAGCTGGGGAACTTTGTTTTTCCTTGTGTTACTAGTGCATTATCTTCATCAAGAGGGAGAATGAGCTGTTGACTCCGAGGTACTTGTTGTAGATGACGTGACGTCTTTTTTAAGTTTTAGATCAATTCAAATATTCATAGAAAATACCAATAGAACGTATGAATATCTTACGAGCCATCTAGTCATCACAATTCTGGGACCCATGAATAGAAACCTGATGCCAATGGGCTTTGTTGTCACCACTGATGTTTGGCTTCATGAAGACACATGCCACTTATGCCGGAGCTAGGACCAACATGACTACATTGTTGTCGACCTAATCTTGAAGCCAGTATTTAAACACATAGAAAATTTTGATGGTGTGTCCTAGTATTCGGTGATAGGGGCAGTAATTAGGGTGATCAGTGAGGTTCACATCTTATGGCCTCCTACATTAAAGAAAACATAGAAGTCCCTAATCCAAGGCACTGTGGAAATAATCGAGAACCCAAGAATCATTTAATGAGTAGGTCCGGTCACTCCTATCTGAGAAGGGGTCCCTAGGAGACCAACCTTGACAAGGTGATGGAGTAATCTTTCATGGAGGTGGACCCTGGTTGTCTCGCCTAGGTGGTGGCGGTGCAACACACAGGGGCACCTGCTGATTTTGAGGTGGAGGGTCCCTACGGGGCAATGGATATGGCCCCACTGGTAACAAATCTAGTTTTCGGGGGCCTCCACCTACGCCACCACAGTGAGATCATCTTTAGAACCCCTTCATGCAGGAATTGCATGAGGAAATGGACGTGTCTTATTGGATTTCCGTAAAAATTCTTCCAGGCACTGGTCCTTATCAGAGAAGTCTCGGAATCCCCCAGGGTAATTCTGGGTGATCAGAGAGGGGACCTATTTTTTCTTGACGTTACCTCACACACACAATCATCAGTTTCTACTGATTCAGTGGAATGTAAAAGTGTATGTGAGACCTTTCCACCGGGAGGCAATGTCTGTGACATGCTCATCAGCCCTTTGCTTGCACTTGATGAGGTCTAGAATACTCATCTTCTGAGTGGTGGAACTAAACTGGTAACGAAATTTCCTATGAAGATCTTCCCAGCTGACTACTGATCTAATGGGTATCTAGATATACCAGAAAAACACATGCCCTTTTAACGTCTATACAAAACATAGGAGTTTGGTAGCCTCCTCTATGCAAGAGTTCCCAACATGAGTCCACACATTTAGATGAAGCGGGACAGATGCTACAGCGGGTCACCCTCCTATTAATGGTGTAAAAGGTGGGATTTTCTAAACATGCGGGTGCTTACATACCATCCACCAATGCCATATATGGCATTCCATCAGGGGGATCACCACCTGTTGAGTTCATAAAGCTTCGAGGTAGTAAATGAGCACCACCATTGGATTATCTAGGTGGGGGGTTCGTATCTTGATGGGGATCCCTGACCACCAACACGTTGGTAGGTTTTCAACATGATAAGAAGGCCTAGTAGCTGGTGGGATGACCAATGGAGTGGGTGGGGGAACCTAAGCTGGGTTCTGAGGAGTGTTACGCTGCTCGGGTGGATTGGGAAACACATATCATGACATCTTTCCATAAGTTCCAGCCTCTACCCCATCCGTGTGGGAAGGATGGTCAGGGTCACCTATAAGAAATTCATCAGGGGGAAGTTTTTTCTGCCCCTGTTTCCCTGTTCCTGAATCACTGTAGTTCGGTTGCCGCTCTTCAGTATGTTCATCAAGTAGGTTTTCGACCATCTTCTTGTGCTCTGTGAGCTGTTGGCATAACACAACTTTTTTAGGATCATCCTCTATATTTTCCAATGATCCAGACCAGTCAGAGGGTTTGGCAGCTCCAAGGTGCCCATTACATTATTTATATTCTAGTCGAGGGTTAATGAATTGGTAGGTACATGAAGAACTAGTAAATGCATTGTTTTGGAGAGTGATCCTTCCCAATGAATCCAATAGGTTTGATACTCCCTCGGGGGTAGGTCCTCTCTAAGAAGCTCTAGCTCGTTACCTCCCATAGGTAGGTCGACCTTGTTAACCGTAGCCCTGCCTGGGGGAATACCCTCAATGTCACTCGGATAATCGGGCTGGATCTAGATATACCTGTAATGGAGGGCCACATACTACCCCATCCACATATTTTCACGCGGGGGGAAGCCTCCTTGATTATCCTGCAGAGCACATTAAATCTCTGGGTGCATCAATGTTGGCGGGTCCTATTGCAACCTGGTGACTCAAGGAATTAGTCCATGAGGAGTGTAACCAAATAAACCAATCAATATCATTGAACAATGTCTTCCAAGTTCCCTTGATAGTTGGGGTAGGCCACTCATCGATGATGAAGATGAAAGTGATTCACCCAAAGGGTTTGGTGAAAGCTTCCAACCTCCTATTGGGTGAGTGCTTCCGGTGCCCTGAAATTTGACGATACAATCGGACAAAACTTCTCCGGGAAATGTTCCACCACAAGAATGTCCCACAAGATACTCGTCCCAAACTCAGGGTCTGGCCCTTGATTTCCCCACTCGTTAATTGGAGGTGGATGAGTAACCAATAGCGGTACTGAAGCAGACCGCTAAGACGGTAGACTGGCCGACGGAGAATATGGGGACCGGGCTGACATTCTTGCACATCTTAGGCTATCTTCTTAAGAGTGTAATGACTTAGCCACCACATCGCGATAAGATGGGATAATGACCACAACTTCTGGAACATGGACTACAGCTACTGGCGGTGGATGATTAGTCACTAAAAGTGGAAAATATTCACTGTTAATATATTTATTTTCATTATTCTGAAGTCCATAAACATTGTTTTTAGTGCATTACATAAATACAACATCATTTCTCATCTTATATACAATTCATGTTTAAAATGGAAAATTGTACCGAATCATTAATTTGTTTGTTGTCAACATTATATATATTTTATGAATTTGATATTTTGGGATTTGATTGATCACATTGCTTGGAAATTTTTTTTGGATCGATGGATGAATCTAAATGGAAGATGGATATTTTTTAGGATTAATGCAAAACTTTTCTGAAGAAAGCATAATGGGCCTAAGGCCCGTCAAACAAATGTGGGGCCCAAAAACTAAGCCTAATGAAGCTAAAAATATTAAAGTAGAAAGATAAAAATATGGGGATCATTTTATTCCACTGTGTCCAAAGCTAATTCTGTATTTTTCATGATGATAAAGAGAGATAAAGTTGAGATTTAAATGCTGGGCCCGATATGAATGCACATAAAGTGTTCCCACCATTTCGACCATAACTTTCAAATGGATACACAAAATTTCGTGAATGTTTTATAAATCATAGAGGACAGATGTAAAAACATATTTTTCTTGTACGACCACTATAGATTCAAAATTATTTAATTACAAATTCACACCTAAAAATGGTGGACGAATCTGGATGAATTTTTGGGTCAACTTCAAAACGTCAAATTCCCTTGATTTTTTGTCCCCCTTTTTAACTCTCCTAATTAATGGAGATGTAATTTATTTTTGGGGGTTGTATCTATTGATTTTTAATATTCCTATATAATTATCTAGTGGTTAAGTTAATTATAATTGAATATTTTTGTTTGTAATAGATGTATTTATTTTCTTTCAATTGTATTGTCATGCTTTCATTTTGTAATTTATTTTTCAATTTCTCCCATGTAAGTTTTTAATTCACCTTCATTTAATTAATAAAATATCCTCATCATATTCTTTTCTTAATTTATTATTTATTTTTCCACATCATGTTGATACCTTTGCCTGAGGGAGTGAGTTTATTCACATTATCTTTTGTGAAACTTCTCACACAACGGTGGAGTGTTCATTTTTATTAATGTTTTTCTTTTTAAATCCCACTTCTTTAAGTCAACTTGTCACTTACATTGATATAATAGCATCGATGGAGGGATAAAAATTTATGGTTTGATTCTAGATAGTTGCATGAGATGGATTGGAAGTTATTTCATGTAATTTAATTTTTTAATCTGGTTGTTATTTTAAGATTTTTATTCGATGAGTTACATTCTTCTTCGTCTTTTCCATGTTTATTGATGACACATTCCGAGTGCTAGTACGATCTAATTCCTTGGGTGATCATGAAATTGATCCTATAAATGCATTCGTGATTAGCATTGTAATTTTGTAAGAAATAAATTAGTGAATGAGGTTATGGAATTATATGATTTTGGAGATTCATCTTGAATTAGTGATCTGAAATTGTCTAAGAAAAAAATGCATCCAATCCACCAAAAGCAACACCCTTGGATCAAAACATATTAGTTAATTATTTTAGATAAAGTAAATTTTTCTTTTTTAATTGTTAATTAAATTAAATAATTAGTAATCCAATAAATTCAAACCCTAGTTGGCCACTTCACAGCCCATCCTCAAACAAATCATAGTGTCTCAAGGTTATTTCTTCAGTCTCTGTGGATTCCACCGCTACATGTACTACATAGACCTCTTTTATGAGCAGGGTAGATTTGGGAGGTACCAAATTTTAGTGCCATTGTTGAGGACCCAAGCAAGTACCTTAGACACTCATCTTACTATCTCTCCCAAAATCCTCTATCCTCACCCTAATATCTCTTCTCTATTCTCCTTTCTGTTTCTGTGTGTCCAATGAATCTGAAAACAAATATTCAATCAAATCCAATGTATTATCTTCAACAATACCCATTAATAGGCAAATGCTATAATAACTGGAAAATCAATATTTGGAATCTCCTCAAATAGGGAATTTCATTGACCAATCCTTGACTGAATACACCACACCATATGAGATGTACAATCAATGGGATGCTGATTGTTTAAAGGATCAATTTCCATACCTCTCAAGGATGATTGAAGAGATCAACCGTAATGATGTTCATGATGTCCAAACATCTATCAATACTAATCTTGAAAAAATTCTTCTAAATTTGTGTGAAAAAATGGTTGAAATGAATTCAGAAGCTTCATCACTGATATTAGAAATACAAAGCATTGAGGCTTATGAGGAACCCATTCCGACTCAGGATGTACATTACTCATCACTGGTAGATGAATCTTTTATCCCAAAAACCACTCATGAATTTATGAAAGAACAATCCTTTGGATATGGGACAACTAATGAAGATAAACGAAATGTTAAAGGGTCTTTAAATCAGGAGAAAATTGATTTTTTGGACTCAAAAGAGGAAAATTTGACATAATGGATTGAGTTTCCTGAATATAACTCCATTGATAAATTTTCAGAAGTTGTAATAATTGAACCATTAGGAGAGATCACAAACAATGAGTCTATACCCATTTCTGATATTAAACTGGTCAATTTTGGGGATGAATCATATTTTCAAAAGGAACCAATTCATTCAAAATGTTTTTTAGAAGAAACAAATTTGTATTAGAATTTACATTCTTCATTGGGAAAATTCAATCAAACTGATCTAATCGTTATAATCCTTCATTACCCACTAAAGAATACCCCCATTTATGATAACCAAGACCATTCAATTATCATCCATTTTCATCAAGAATCTCACAATGTAGGAATGAACCTTGAAATCATAGGAAATACTCTAGATGGAATTCAATCAACTATTACAGAAATTCCTTGGACTTTCACACTCATTGTTAAACATGGGATTTCACATGATTTATTTAGAAAAATAATTAATCTAAATCCTATTGAAGCGGAGAAAAATGGGTCCTAAAAATGTTGAAAGATGGAATTGGATTATTTTGGGGGTTCTAGTCGAGCTAATGATGTCAAACAAAAGCGCTGCATGGGAGGCAATCCATGGTTTTCATGTTTCCAATTATATTGAATCATTTTCTTTTTCATATAATAAATCACCATAGACCTATGACGAGTTCTTCTTTTATGATTAAAGATGGGTATGAAAGGGGAGCACCATATTCATACGTGTCACGTGGTGTGATCTCTGAGTAATAACTTATATATAAATTTAAAAAGAAGACAATGTATCATAAGTTTATTATGTTTTATTTTATCGGTTAAAAAAAATGAAAAAGGACATGTCGTAGGTCGTCAGGAAAATCCCATCACAGCCATCCAAGCTACTGAGACTCAAATCCAGGATTGAAGAGAGACTGTGGAACACACTTTCATCATCAACCACTAGGTGAATTCATTCCATTATTATAATTTTAAATTTCTTCTTTGAACCCCTCTACCATACCCACTTCTATGTTTTCTTTAAACACAGGGGAAAATTTTATTCTATTTTGGGGGGAGATGAAATAAAAAAAGATTTTTTAATAAGAACATGCATGGAAGGAAAAATTATATTAACCTTGAACATGATAACACACATTTCAACTCTGAAATTGGATATCAAATAATTTTTCATGCCTTGATTTTGATTTTAAAGAATGTTTATGTTCATGAGCATAGTTTTTGGAAAGTGCGGTTGTCCGATTTTATTTTTCAAATTTTACATTTTCAACTACTTAATAAAAATGCGACAATGTACTTCTACTGGATATTGGGTGTAAATTTGAGTTCTTTGGTATATTTCATTATAGAATATGGTTTTGCGGTAACTTTTAGTTTATTTTGAGTATCCAAAAACAAAAAAAAACAAAGAAACAAAAAAAAATTGAAAAAAATGACTACATAGAGAAATGTTTTGTCCCAGTGTGTCGCATCTGGAAGTTGGGGATCCTGACTCCATAGTTGTCTTGATCAGAGTGAGGTTTTATATCTCTATTGTAGAGCATGAAATTGACAATATGTGTGGCGTCCGACACTTGGAGATTGTGACTCCATAGTTGTCTTTCCTAGAGTTATGCTTTTCATATCTATTGTGGTTAAAAAAAATAAAACAATATAAATTTTTTTAAAGAAAATTTAGACACATTTTAAGGGTTAATGTGATTCCCACCCAGTGCTTCAAATTTTCCCCTTGAAAAATAAAATGGGCCCCATCTTTTGTGATACACAACACTTTATCATGCTTAATTGAAATTGGATGAAATGTGGTGAGGAATTTGAAAAATGAAATGGGCTTGGGATTTGTATATTCTTATGGACCTATCTTGTTTTAAATGATTCTGATGGGTTTCATAATTTTTTGGTATGAGGTCTTTGGGTGAGAAATGTGTAATAAAATGTCCTTGGAAAAGGGGATTCGAATTTCATATTTGTAATATATTTTGCTCGGGACTAGAAAAAATCAAGTTGGGGGGTTTGATTAGTCACTGAAAGTGGCTAATATTCACTGTTAATATCATTATATTCATTGTTCCAAAGTCCATAAACATTTTTTTAGTACATTACATAAATTGAACATCATTTCTCATCTTAAATGCAATTCATTTTTAAAATGAAAATTTATGCCCCATTATTTATCTATTTGTGGAAAACATTATATATATATATATATATATATTCTGAATTTGATATTTTTGGAAATTATTTATCACTTTGTTTGGAACATTTTTTATGTTAGGATCGATAGATGAATCCAAATGTAATATGGAGATTTTTGAGGATGAATGCAGAACTTTTCTGAAGAAAGTATAATGGGCCTAAGGCCCATCAAAAAAATGTGGGGCCCTAACACCAAGCCCAATGAGGCTCAAATTTTTATAGTATAAAGATAAAAATATGCGTATTATTTTATTCAAATGTTTCTGGAGCTAATTCTGAAGTTTTCATGACGATAAAGGTATCTGAAGTTGAGATTTAAATGGTGGGCCCGATATGAATGCACATAAAGTATTCTCACCATTTTGACCATAACATCCAAAATTCAATGCCAAATTTCTTGAAATATTTGAATATCATAGAGGATAGATGTATGAAAATATTTTTCTTCTACGACATCTCTAGATTCGGCCTTACTCAACTACAAATTCACACATCAAAAAGGTGGATGAATCTGGATCAATTTATGGGTCAACTTCAAAACATCAAATTACCTTGACTATCTCACCCCCTTTTTAACTCTCCAAATTAATGGATATGTAATTTATTATTGGGGGGTGTATCTAAGTCTTTGGATATGCCTATATGATGAGCTGGCGGTGAAGGGAATTATCATCTAATATTTTGGTTTGGAATGAAAGTTTGTATTTTCTTTCAATTGTATTGTCATGCTTTCATTTTGTAATCTCTTTGTCGATTTCTCCCAAGTTTGTTTTTCATTCAACTTAATTTAACTAATAATATATAATCATCTTTATATTGTTATTAATTTATTATTCTTTTTCCATATCATGTTGATACCGTTGCCTTAGGGAGTGATGTTATTCACATTATCTTTTGTGAAACTTCTCACAAAACGGTGGAGTGTTTTTTTATTAATGTTTTCCTCCTTCAATCCCAATTATTTATGTCGACTTATCACATACATTGACATAATAGCATCGATGGATGGATAAACATTTATGTTTTGGTCTTATATAGTTATATGAGATAGATTGGATGTTATTTCATGTACACTACTTTTTAAATCTGTTTGTTATTTTAAGATTTCCATTCGATGAGTTATGTTCATCTTCATATTTTCCATGTTTAATTATGACACATTCCAAGTGCTAGTATGATCCAATTCCTTGGAGTGATCATGAAATTGATCCAATAAGTGAATTGGTGATTATCCTTGTAATTGTGTAAGAAATAAATTGGTGAATGAGGTTGTGGAATTATCTCATTTTGTGGATTCATCTTGAAATATTGATCTCAAATATTCTAAGAAAAAAATGCTTCCAATTCACCAAAAGAAACAACCTAGGATCAACCCATATTAGTTAATTGTTTTATATCAAGTAAATTTTTCTTTATTAATTATTCTATAAAAATATATAATTAGTTATCCAATCAATTAAAACCAATGTTGGCCACTTCATAGACCATCCTCCAAAAAATCATAGTGTCCCAAGGTTACTTCTTCAGTCTCTATGGATTCAACCTCTACATGTACTACATCGACCTCTTCTACCATTAGGGAAAATTTAGGCATAATTAGTGGACCACACTTCTGTTCGTCTACCATCGGTCTCCAAAACAACTCTCAGTGATCTCTAGTCAAGGTGGAGAGTACACCTGGAGATGGTGGTGGTGATTCCATGATTAGACCCTAGAAAATTTCAAATAATTTTCCTCTTGGATGTATCAGTGAAAGGAGGTGAGAATCTGATGGACCTCGCATTCTGGAAGTATGAGGCTGATGCGCCTCATTCCCACCCAGAACCCTAACATGGAGGATCGAGGGGAGGGTACCATTGCTGAGTCATATTCCACCTCACAATCTGGGAATAATACATGCTTAATATCATTTTGAACCTTCCTGAAATTCTAATTAAGTCGATGGTGACCTGCCCTCTTGCCTCAGGAAGTCACTTCAGGACAGGGCAGATTTCTGGCATGAGGAGGACCTTCGGGCGAACTGGTGCTGGGACAGAGAGGGCTTCTGCCTGAGTGAGCTGGGGTACCACGAGAACCTGGATAGATGTTAAAGGTAACATAGGTAGGAACTCCATTTCCACTGGCTGATGCATAGAGGGGATCTTCGGGGGAAGTGCTGGAGCGGGTGGGACATCCACTGGAGTTGGTTGGAGCATTGGTAGGGCCTCCATGATTATTTCCCCAAGTATTGTTAGTACGTGGATGATTTGTGTAGTGGACAAGAAAAACATGGGTAGGACTACTATTCTAGATATTTATGATGTGAGGCAAACCTCCGCTTCTATGGTTGTTGGGATGAGGAGGACCATCTTCGGCTGTTGTAATGTAATGGGGGAGACCCCCGCTCTGAAGGTTGACCTGACGTGTAATATCTTTGCACCATCGACCAATGACCGGAGGAACGAATCCATACCTGTGGTCATGGGTGCGAAGGAAACTCCTATATTGAGCATCACTAAAATGGGGAATACCCTCATCTATAATAAAGGTGGAATGGGGAGGACCTCCATGCCAAACAAGGGAGTGGGACTGACCTGTGCTTTCATTAGTGATATTACAAGGAGGACCTCCATACTGGGTATCATTTCCACAGTATGGCCCATGGTTGGCGCCACCTGTGTCGGTGACGTGGAGAGTTAACCCAGCCTGCCCGTGGGGCAGATGGGGCCTCGATCCGGGCCGGGCGTTTGTATGCCCCTGTCGGGTATAGATAGGGAACAGATGTTATAATTTAGTCATGGCACGAGCCACATTAATCATTGATGTTAATTCCCCTCGGTGGGAATCCTCCTCGGTCTACTCCCAATGTCAGCATCACGTTAGTCAGACTAGGGCCAGTGGTGCAGGCACATAGCTTACCTACTCTTCAACTCGTGGGGCTGGGTGGCGGCATTGACGTGGCCTAGTGGGAGCCCTCCTTGGGAGCCCTTGGAATGGGATCCTGGCTAGGCTGGCCCAAACATCCCATACCTCATCGGCATAGGGGAGGGAGTCATCAAAGCATTCTAGGGAGAGGCTCCCAAAATGGTTATTCATTGGAGTGGGGAGCAGTGGCTCCCTACGTAGCGCTTGGGGGCGATGGTGACGATGATCCATAGAAGCCTCTAAATTTTGATAGGCCATATCCCAATTTGGGATAATCCCTTCCTCCTAGTATCATTGAATGAGGTCAGTTATCACCCTTACTTGAGTGATTTCAGAAGGGGAAATCGGGTGTGGGATCCCAGTAGCTATTGGTGTGGATGTTATCGCAGAAATGGTGGAGCCACATAGGATTTTTGCGTTAACATTGCCCCTACCCCTACGTCTATGGGTGGGAGGTGATTGGTTTCCGGTTACGGAAGCTTGGATCCTAGAAGGTAGGGGGGTTAATCCCTTAGTGTTGAAAAGAAGAAATCGATGTCTAGTGCCCCAAATCCATTCTGTCTTCCATGGATGGTAAGAAGTATTCACGATGACAACATTGCAGATCAGGATGCACAAGATGCAACTGCCCCAACTCCTTGAGAGTTTCACGCTAGGCCCACAATTATATTTGTGGGAATTGGCACCAGATAACTTGATCTGGTGAAATTCTTCTCCACTGATTTCTGGAACGCTACTAATATCCACATTTAGGACAACACCTTCACATCAGGTTCACCATTTCTATTTCTGACTCTTTCACTGAGGTGCACATCCATATGTCAAGGACACGCTATTTGTTGACCCACATTCCCTCTTTCCAAAGGTGGGCGACATTCTTCACTTTTTAAGGGACATTTTCTCTTTGATCGAAACAGGATAATGGGATGTCAGTTTTTCCGTTCGTGGATTCCTCCTCATATCTCTTCATGTTGTTCGGGTCTCCCTTATAGACTTAAGATGTTGTTCGTGAAAATATTCCCAATACCATGTCTTCATGGATTCCATTTAATTACAATGCTTCTGTTAGGACATTACGAAAGGTCTGGTTAGGGCTGCTACCTACAGGCAGGGGAGTATTCATGTTAGACATCATTGGCGTGTCTGGATGCTATAACACTGGTGTGTCTAAGTTTATTTTCCTTATGATAGGTCTTATTGAGGGTGCTGAAGCCCGAGGAATCCCATGTAAAATGTGGGGAATTATATGTAATTCACATGTCTCTCGGTTTTCCATAGCATCCCATGTTAAACATGGGGTATGTAGTGAGTTTAATGTCTTGCGGAGATGGATCAGACCGATTAGAATACTAATGGGAGTGGATCTGATGGGTGAAACCCCTGGAGGGATCACTGATGTTGGGGCTAACTTGAAGTTTGTTACTCGATTTCTGGAAGGAGGAGTGATTAAATGAGATGGCAGGATCCCACCAAGATGTGGCGACCCAGGAGAGAATTAGGATGAATGATGAAGGGTTGAGAGTTGATGAAGAATGAATGGGAACTAACATGAGAACAGCGGTGTTGTTGGGATTGATCCTCGAAGAGACTTCCTATGTATCTCTGTGGTAGGGAACCAAAGTCCAGATAGGTCAGTGGGGTGATGGGACACCTAAGGAGGTGACCCATATGGATGGGAACCAGATGAAGTGGAACCTCCGTTTTGGGGCCTGAAATTTGTGTGTATGAAGAGGACATCGACATGATGATATACGTGGGCTTCCATGTGATTAACAACTTGGGATGCTCTGATGCTCGAGGAGTGGGCCAGAGATATGGGTCCCAACATGGGGGACACCAACATTTACCAGTGTTTTTTGTTGAACCTTAGGGAGTATTCTTACATACCTTATCTAGGAGACCGGGATCAAACCCACATAGTTCATCTAATGATGGATTACCATCATTTTGGGACTTCAACGTCCTACCATTGAGTGGGGAATACAATGAATTACCAGCAGATGGGATCACAATTTCTTACAGCTGGATGAGATCACAATGGATAACTATTGTATGGGGGCACAATATCTTACCACTAGATGGGATCACAATGGCTTACCGCTAGATGTGATTACAAAAATTTACCACTGGGTGAGATCACAACATCTTACCACTGGATGGGATAACAATGTCTTACAGATATATGGGGTTGAACCTCATGGAGGCTTCCTACATACCCTTCCTAGGATATTGGGATCAAATCCCACATTGTTTGAGTGGGTACAATTTAACATTGTGAGGGATGAAAGGGGATATGCAGTTTAATGTCATGTTTGACAAAGCTAAACCGACGTGAAAGGGGTTGGAAAAACTAGGTGTTGGTATTTAACCTCAGGGAGGCTTCCTACAGCCGCTGCCTTGGTGAAGATCAAAGTATTCTTAGTTCAGGATGGTGTGGTGAACTAACATGAAGGGGGGTCGAAAAAACTGGGCGTTGGGATTAAACCTCATCGAGGCTTCCTACGTACCATGACTCAGTAAGGATCAAAGTTCATGTAGTTCGGGATGGTGTGGTGAGTCGATGTGAAGGGTGTCAGAACAATTGTGTGTTGTGTTTGAACCTTAGGGAGGCTTCCTCTATACCCTGCCTTGCCAAGGATCAAAGCTGTGTAGTTTCGAATAATTTGGGGAACTGACATGAAGGGGTCAGAACCAATGGAGGTGTTGGGATTGAACCTATGGGATGCTTCTTATGTACCTTTCCATGGAAAAGATCAAAGTCCATATAGTTCGGGATGGGTTGGTGAATCGATGTGAAGGGTTTCGGAACAACTGGGGGTTGGGCCTAAACCTCTTGGAGGCATCCTACGTACCTTTTCTTGGAAAGGATCAAAGTCCACATAGTCCAGGAAGGGGCTGGTGAACCGACATGAAGTGGTCGGGACCAGTGGAGTTGTTGGGATTGAATCTCAGGGAGGCTTCTTATGTACCTTGCCTTGGAAAGGATCAATGTCCTTGTAGTTTAGGATAGTTTTTAGAACTGACATAAAGGGGTAAAAACCAATAGAGGTGATGGGACTGAACCTTAGGGAGGCTTCAAACGTACCTTTCTTTTGCAAGGATCAAAGTCCACGTAGTTCGGAATAGTTTGGTGAACTAACATAAAGGGGTTGGAACCAATGGAGGTCATACACTCTAAGGTGGGCCATAGAAGATTTCATCGTTGATTCTTACTCTAAACCCACATGATTCATGCTTAATGTGACAAAAAAGTCGCAGAAAAGACCGGATTATCACATTGTGAATGATGCGCCCATGGGAAGTGGAATGGGCTTTACATGTCTTTAGTGTCCCAAATAAGAAACATGGGATTATGGGTGGTTAGAAGCCCAATATGGAAATGGGACTTACCCATGGTATGCGACACAGGGATATGAAGATTGGTACTTACTCTAGGTTGGAGGCCAGAGTGTCGACAAAGACCAATGGGAGAGGGATGAGATAACAAAGGCCCCGGTTCCCATATATCCTCTAGTCATTGAAAAGTAAGAATATATGAGGATCAAAGGTGTTTCCTCCTAAAAGAAAAGATAGGGGCTTACACCAATGTGGTTTCCCTTTCCCTTGGATAGACACTTCTCCATCAAAGTGGATTTCATTCCATGTGAAAAAGATCTCACTCTAGTGGAGATGGGCAGTTATAGTGAATTTCTAAGACATGGCACCCCACATGTGATGCATGAGGTGATTCTATAGTTTAACATCTTGTGATGAGGATGATGGTCCTTGGTAGTTTAACATCCTCCATCTCGGATGAGGTGGGTTCACTCCATTCCCCCTATAACATACACGACTAGTACCTCCCACCCCTTGGGGAAGGGAAGGCATCAACAATGCCATGGTGTTGGGGTGTTGTGGAGTGATCAATTGAGGGTCTCACATTATCCTGGCTATGCAATGAAGAAATAGCCGTTAGCATGCCTTGGTGCCACTATGGATCGAAAAGGATGAATGGGGCTTATGCATGGGAATAGCACGAGTGCCTCTATGGACAGATAATGGTGGATGGGGCTTACGCAAGGAAGCTACCCAAGTTCCACTATGGGGCGTCAATAGTGGATGTGTATTATGAAAGGATGTTGGCCAGGTGCCACAATGGAGTGGCAATGCTGAATTGGGCTTACGCAAGGAAGCTTCCATTGTGCTGCTATGGAGAAATAATGTTGAATGGGGCTTATGCAAGGAAGCTTCACAGGTGCCACAATGGAGCGATAATGCTGAATGGGGCTTATGCATAGAAGCTTCTAGTGTGCTGCTATAGAGTGGAAATGGTGAATGTGACATATGGATGAAAGCTTCCCGAGTGCTGCTATAGAGCAGAAATACTGAATGGGGCTTACGTAAGGAAGCTAACTATGTGCTGCTATGGAGTGGAAATGGTGAATAGGGTTTAAGCAAGGATGTCGCCTGGGTGCCTCTATGGAGCAGAAATGGTGAATGGGTATTACGAATGAAAGTTGGCCGGGTTCCGCTAATTGAGAGACAATTGTGAATGGAGCTTATGCAAGGAAGATGGTCAGGTGCTGATATGGAGCGACAATGCTGAGTGGGGATTACACAAGGAATCTTCCTGTGTGCTGCTATGGAGCGACAATGGTGAATGGGGCTTATGCATGGATGATGCCTGGGTGCCGCTATAGAGCGAAAATGGTGAATGGGACTTATGAATGTAAGCTGCCTTGGTGTCGCTAATGGGGAAACAATAGTGAATGGGGCTTATGCAAAGAAGCTGCCCAGGTGTTATCCTCAGGTCTTGCCATGAGGGCAGCCCAGTTAGTTTGTTGGTTGAGGCATATCATTTCAGCCTACACCTATGAGTTAGTACAAAAGTGGGATAATGCCAAGGGCATTGGGATCTATCCGAACAAAGGGAGATGACAAGTTTGAATCCCATTCCCAACATTCGAAATGTGGTTAGGGTGGTGTGACGATAGAGGATAACGTTTTACCATGTTTGAAACACAACATCCATATTACGTTATCCTGAAATGGGGACAAAAAAATGAGGGTCGACAATGGACTATGTTCGAAACATATGACCTGACTTGATGTTTCGTCCAATGTTTTCTAGGGTGTTTGACCATAACTGTAGGTGATCCATTGTGGCATGGGACCAGACCGTTAGGGTCCCCCTTCAGACATGAAAGAGGTTGAAGATCTAAATGAAAGACAAGCAAAGAATGAGGTGTAGTTATAGGATGTTTTAATGGATTCCAATGCTATTGTAATTACGCCACTTTAATCATGGCATGAAGCATCTTATGCTTATCACATAAGGAGCCTCTTATTTGGAACAAGAGGCATCCTATTATTGAATGATTGGGAATACTAGAATTTATAGTCATGTAGATTGGACTATTGGAATAATATGTTTGGAGCATAAGGCATAACTTGTTTGGAACAAGAGGCATCCAATGTTTCTCACAAAGGGTGTACCAATGTTTATAGTCATGTAGAGATGACTGTTGACATCTTATGCTTGGTGCATAATGCATCTCTTATTTTGTGTAAGAGGCATCCTATATATGAATGATAGGGCATACTACAGTTTTAAGTCATGTAGTTAAGACTATTGTCATCTTCTGCTTGGAGCATAAGGTATATCTTGTTTGGAACAAGAGGGATCCTATATTTTTCATACAGGGTGAAATACAGTTTATAGTCATTTAGGGTTGACTATTGGCATAAGGTGCCTAGAAATGGCTGATGTATGGACTTACACAAGGGAGGCCCTTTCTAGTGGATCCTGACATATTGTAGAGACCTGAATCTTGACGTACATGGACATTACATTACTTTTGCAGAATACTTAGTACATAACAAAAACACACACACAAGGACTGTAATAGTTTAGTGTCTTTGGAAACTCGGAATATAATCTTCTAATCGCGGTGAAAGATCTTCAACATCTCCCATAAAGATCTTTTTTTTAAACCTAAATCCTTTCTTTATATCCTGGGGAAAAGAAAACATAAAAGGGTGAGCTCAAATTCTCAGTAAGGGTAAACAAAAGAAATATCAATGACATCATATTCATAAGAACATATCTTTTGGAAATCTTAACCTGCAAAAGAGATCATAATTTCATAACATGGGATAAATCATAGTAGTGAAATGTAATCTCAATAATCATAACTTAAAACATGAAACTTTGTGTCATACACACATAATCATAGAGAATCATTTCTTTTTAGTCAAGACTCATTGCCAAGACTATCTTAGTGGACAAAGTCCCTTTCTGAACCGAGTTCACTCCTCGTTTCAGTCCTGTTTCACTGAACCGGTATAACCTACTGTTCCAGCCATGTCTATCTCATGAGATATAAAATATTTACCCAATGCATTGGAGGGAGATATAGGTCCCACCCATCTCATAATGATACCATTCTTATGTGTGCCACAAAATCATAAACCATACATCATAGCATAACCCATGTAATAAAAATGAGAATCTTAAACATAATGACATCATAAAACAATTCATATAAGATAAAGGAATTCATAAAAATAATTCCATCACAATATAGTCAAATCAATGTAAGAATAGGGATAGAAACAGAACCCTTTATTATCTTAGATGGAAAATAATTTTAATAAAACACTTGAACTCCATTCTTGAGGAAAATATCATTTCTTCTTGAAAAACACTTTTCCTTTCATAACATGTCATACAATTCTAAACTAAAAGAATTTGATTAAAAAAAACTTTAAAAATTGTAAAGTAAGTTTCTTGGAAATAATGTTTTAAAAATCCATTCATGCCGTATAAGTTAAAAAAACATTCTTCTCATACTTTTGTCGAAAAAGTCAAAAAGTACCTCGTACGAAAAATGGAAAAAGATTCCTTTCATATCCTTTACTAAAAACTCAATGAAGGGTAAAAATGGATTTAAAAATTTTTAGGTTGATGGAAATAATCTTACATATTGATGAAACATGGATGTGGATGATAAAATACACCCGAGTAAATTTCAAAGTATAAACCATCTCGGATAAAAATTGAGATTGCGAGATTTTCCATTACCTTAGGTCTGATTTGCTTCGTAAGTGTCCGAACCTCCTGTATAACGATTTAAATAAAGTCATTGAATTATTACAGAATCATACTCATTGTTATGATATCATATATGGTTCACTTATGACTTTATATTACCCGTTCTTTGGTAAATTCCATGTTAAAGAGCATTTTGGGTAAAATTGTTTCATTTGTCGTCCGTGTTTTGGCATGTAATTATTCATATGATTACATAGATCATGATTACTTAATTCTAGAATATAAAACATGATTTATATATAATATATATTCATAATATACATATATATACTAAATCAGTAAATGGAAAGAAATACACCGTTCATGGAGACGGTAGGCCGTACGTACGCATGAACGCTGTTTTCGTTTCCTTATTGAGTTGAATGGAATTAAGTAGATTACATACATATATATATACACATAAATCCAGTAGCATTATTATTTCATATATTTCATGATTACTTATTATATATACTTTATAATCATTAATGAATGGTTAACGTGGAGAATGAATCTCATCGCGTCGTGGAGACGGTAGTCCGTACATACGCACGAGCGATGATATCGTTCTCATGATCGTGGGACTGTATTGGAGTGTATGTATACTATCTCAGAATCAATATCACTTTAAAATAATAATATATAGTTATTATTTACACCATTATACCCATCCAAGTAAGGTGGTGGTGGAAAATAGATTACACCACGGCATGGAGACGGTATTCCGTACGTACACACGCGCGGTGATTTCATTTTCCGTAGGATGGATAGATGGTGAAATAGGGTTGTTTCATACTTATAATAACATATCCGTATATGAGTGATACTGATGTTATAACTTCATGATGAAACAACTAAATAAGAAGAAGTGGAAGAAGAAATTAAGATGAAAGAATCGGTAACGGGCATTACCTCTTCTTTGAAGCGCTTCTTTGAGACCTCCTTTTAGGGCAATTCAATTGGTCTTTGAAGAAGACAAGGACCTATAGGATGTCTCTAGGGAAGTGAAGAGAAGAAATTGGCAGGTTTTGGCCGATCTTCAAGGCTCAATGTGGTGTGAGGAAGAGAGGGAGGAGGTGCCCTTTTATAAGGTAGGAGAGGGGCACCTTTGGAATAACTAAACATATTATTTTATTATAAAGCCAAACTCAGTTTTTAATAGCTCCAAATTGGTTTATTTAGAAGTTAAAGTGTGGAAAGGTCTAAATCCTCTCATCCAATAGAATTTAGACAAGTTTAGGTTCCTATTTTAACCTTATCATTTATAAATAACTTTAAGTTAGATAATTTTACTTTTACCGTGTCTTCTTGTTTTCTTACAATATAAGGTTAATAAACTTACTATATCAAGACAAACGAACCCCAAGTTGTTTATTATTAATATATATAACCTTATCTAAGTCATTTGGATGATCCTCAGATTTTTAGGAATAAAATAACAATTAATAATATAATATTTGTTTTAAAAACTATTTTATGTCAATTTTGACACTATTTAGTAATTGATTTTTGTGAAACTCATATAAGATTGATTAGTTAGAAAAAAGTTAATTACATAAATAATAACATGTAATATTAATAAATAAAATTAGTTTAATTCATAAAAAGTATTAAATTACATTTATTTATGTATTTATAACATCAATTATGTCAATATTTCATTAATAAGACAATCACTGCAACATATTTGTGTCATAATAAATGATAATTATTTAATCCCTAAAAATTATAAATAAATTCCTATGATGTAGATAATTGTATTAACTTTCTGGAGACTATTTATGTTCTAAGTTTCATGATGTTTATCACTAAATTAAAATTATTATACTTATAAAATTTAAGAAAGTGACATGTTGTCACATTCTTGGGTTTTAATAATAATTAAATTTATTTTCATGGAACAAAGTCCATTAAATGAATATAATACGACACTTAGGTGATATGGGTTGACCTTTAGTCCTCTAATAGTATTTTGACATGTGTTAGGGTAATTTTATAATATTATATTTACCCTTAATTACCCGATTTACATTTAACTATGGTAAATAAAATTTACCGTAGTTACTATTCATAATTCCCAAAAATAAATAGAAGCTTATTAACATAATTTTGATCCAATGATTCAAAATATGAAATCCATTTTTCCAAATTCAATACACAAAAGTTTCAGAAATTAAATTAAATTTAATCCCGTTGTCCAAAGAAAACGTGTTTTTCTTTAAAACATTGCAAAAGATTGAATTGATTTATCCTACGAATTCAAGGTAGAATCAATGCTAATGAAATAAATTATATTAAGTGGTAAAAATATATTCTATTTATACTTTAAAACGTTTAAATATTATAATTTATCCATATAAATTATTATGATGAAAAAAGTTGTTTTTAATTAAAATATAGCGTGGTTTTACTATTCATCAAAATATGAAAGTTACCGGAATAATATGAAAAAGTTATCCAAAGTAAATTTTTATTTCATGATTCCAAAGAAGAATTTTATTTTGTCAAATTGAACTTATAAACATGTCAAAAACTAGATTTAATGTGGTTGCGCCATCAAAAGGTGGCAAAACTGCATTTTTTTAAAAATACTTATTTTACCTGAAAATTTTATTTTGTTCTTATACCATGTTTTAGAAAATGTGTAAGACGAATAATAATTTTATAGGATTCAAAATTTAGTTAATACTATTCATAACATCTAGTTCATAATAATATTAAATAATATATCGTTGTTTAGTAAAACCCGGTATTTCATACAATAGATGCTATCGAGGAAGGTCGCGATTGCATGTAATGCAAGCCAAGTCAGGGTTGTGTGCTGTGCAAGAATCCTTCATTGTTTCGTATAACATAATCCAACCATATTTCGTTTATACATTGAATATATATATATATATACTCAATGTTGCGTAGAATAACTATTATCAAAATTGTGTGTAACACGATCCAAGAATAGTGTTGTGTATACTGCAAGATAATACAGTGTTGCGTAAAGCGCAAGGTAATCTTGGTGTAGCATACAACACAAGATATTAATGAAAGTAAATGAATATTTTTCATAAAATCTCGGGGTGTTACATTCTACCCCCCTTAAAATGAATTTTTCCCTCAAAATTCATCGGGGTTATAAATGGTTTACTACTCGAATGTTTGTTTAATAGAATCCCACATCGAAAAAAGCAATACCAAAACATGGCTTTAAAAACTAAAGTATGAAATGTAATGGTTACCCAAATTAACTCATCACTGGGTTTCCACGTAGGAGAACATAGGTGAAAATATGGATATGGAAGAAAAATCTAACCATCAAGTTCTGATGGAGAGTGGTAGAGAACATGGGTATGAAAAAGCTAACAATCACAAAGCTTTTGATTTGTGATAATCTAATGTACCATCTGGTTCATCAGATATAAGGGAACTAGGTCATTATTTTTGGTTTTCAAGATCATTTCCGTAAAGTTGATGAATTAAAAGAAATACTTACATGATTTTGGTAAAATCTCACTGTTGTTCGTGAATTGAACAATTTCAACTTCATCCCTTAAATAAATGAAGTTGAATTAGTTATTCATGATGTGTTAGAAGATCATGTGATAGAATGATGGGTCATTCCATCTCTTTCAAACAGAAGGTTAGAAAATGTTATAAGTCCTTCTTATGGTTAGATTAATCGTATATGGTTCCAAAAATGAACTTATACATCATATATCATACCGCTTTATAAAATAAAACTAGTTTCTACTTACCAGGGACTTCCTGTAGGCCAGTGGTAGGCGATAAAGGCCAGTCGCACTTCGGTTGTGGGTTCGATTCCCACAGCCTTGTCCGACGCGATGGGCTGTCGCCCGTCCTGCAGGTTGTCCTTTTTCTAAAACTACATTACTATAACATCCCATCAATAATATCGAAAAAAATTTCTATCCTTAAACAATACTAACTTATGTCCAACATAATCCATTCCAATCTTTAGGCTTATCCAAAATACTGTTGTCCAATATTACAGTGAAAACGATTACCAAAGAGTTCATATAACAAGCATGTTAATACCATCGTTGATCCCCATATATCATGAGATATTTCTTGTTGGTAACATTCTAAACATTCAAAGGCATTAATCATGTATTAAATTGAAAAATGAATACCCATTGAATCTTAGTGAAAACATGAGTGCTATCAAAAGTCAACTCTTTTCACATACCAAAACCTCAAACCAAGATTTAACTATTTCCTTATATCAGTCAGGAGCTTATGAATACCGTCAAACATTTCATTTTTTCCTTATCCCTTTATTATGTGATTATCATCTTTTTTCCAAAAATATGTCAATCACTTTCCATGGTTACTGATACCGTAAAATTATTGAAAACCATAATAGACCAATACATAAATATTCCAATATTCCACGATACTATATACAACATTATTTTGGAATCCCATTTCATAAACACTTAATCATTCCACCACATCATTTTCATGTTCAACATCTCCAATGGTGATCACATGTGACTTCCCTTTGTCCTTTTCCTTAAGTGGTTTCTCATGTCGATCATCACTAACCCTTGGATTATGGCATTTATTAGCATAATTCCTCATTTCCTTGCACTTGAAGCATTGAAGTGTTGGTGGTGTGTTCTCTGCAGTCTTTTCTTTATTCACATAATTAGAAACCCTTTTTCCATTACTTCGACACTCAGCTGCTCGATGACCTTCTTTTCCACACTTAAAACATTTTCTAGTCCTTTTAAGACAATCTCCACCATGCTTCTTTCCACACTTTGAGCATAAGGAAACATTCATCTTCTTTTCACCATTATTATGAGATTTCTCCTTGAACTCCATCTTTCGTTTCTTGTCAAAACTATTAGATGGATATGTAACACCAACTTCCATTTCTACCTTGATTTCATGACGCACAATTTCTTCATAGCTACTGAAGTCTCTTATAGCTAATGACCTTCGAAGATTTGGTTTTAAGCCACTGAAGAATCGATCAACATTACTTTCAGGTTGGATGATAAAGCCAGATGGATACCTTGTAAGACTTGTAAAATGCGCTTCGTATACACCAACAGATTCATCATCCTTTTTCTTTAGTTCAAGAAACTCCTTCTCCATCTTTGTACGAAGAATACGAGGGAAGTACTTATTGAAAAATAAGTTTTTGAACTTGTCCCATTCCATGGAATCAATTCCATCTCTTGGCCTCGTATTCTTGATAATATTCCACCATTGATCACCTTCACCTTCCAAACGATATACTGTTAAGATGACTTTATCATGTTCTGAACATTGATGAACTGAAAATATCTTTTCAGTGGTATTGATCCATTGTTCAGTAACAACTGGATCAGATGAGCCACTGAAAGAAGGTGGACGTTGCCTCATGAAGGACTCAATAGAATATTGTTCCCTTCTCTGCTCATTTGGAAGTCCAAAATGATTCATAGCCTGTGTAAGTATAGTAATAATATTTTTCACTCCATCTCCCATAACATTTGTTTGTTCAAGAGGACAATAATTTCATTGTCCATTGCATTGATCAACACGGTTCCTTCGGGTTCCAACCATCGTCTAAAACCCAAAACGAATAGTGTGAGAGTAAAAAATCATGCTAGGGAAAACAACATAATAAAGGGGGAGTACCTTCAATAGCTATCATCTTAGGTTTAATTCTAAGATCGTTAGCGCAATTCTAGGACTATAACCTATACTTATACTTAACCATAGGGACATCCCTAGACATACCTTAGAAATATCTCTAGGGATCTCACTAAAGTTCTCGCATCCTATTTTCCAAAGGATGACTAAACCATTCCTCTGATACCAACTGTAGAGACCTGAAGCTTGACGTACATGGACATTACATTACTTTTGCGGAATACTTAGTACATAAAAAAACACACACACAAGGACTGTAATAGTTTAGTGTCTTTGGAAACTCGGAATATAATCTTCTAATCGTGGTGAAAGATCTTCAACATCTCCCATAAAGATCTTTTTTTAAAAACCTAAATCCTTTCTTTATATACTGCGGAAAAGAAAACATAAAAGGGTGAGTTCAAATGCTCATTAAGGGTAAACAAAAGAAATATCAATCACATCATATTCATAAGAACAAATCTTTTGGAAATCTAAACATGCAAAAGAGTTCATAATTTCATAACATGGGATAAATCATAGTAGTGAAATGTAATCCCAATAATCATAACTTAAAACATTAAACTTTATGGAATACAAAAATAATCATAGATAATCATTTCTTATTAGTCAAGACTCATTTCCAAGACTATCTTAGTGGAAAAAGTCCCTTTCTGAACCGAGTTCACTCCTCATTTCAGTCTTGTTTCACTGAACCAGTATAACCTACCGTTCCAGCCATGTCTATCTCATGAGATATTAAATCTTTACCCAATGAATTGGAGGGAGATATAGGTCCCACCCATCTCATAATGATACCATTCTTATGTGTGCCACAAAATCATAAACCATACATCATAGCATAACCCATGTAATAAAAATGGGAATCTTAAACATCACGACATCATAAAACAATTCATATAAGATAAAGGAATTCATAAAAATAATTCCATCACAACATAGTCAAATCAATGTAATAATAGGGATAGAAACAGAACCCTTTATTATCTTAGATGGAAAATAATTTTGATAAAACACTTGAACTCCATTCTTGAGGAAAATACCCTTTCTTCTTCAAAAACACTGTTCCTTTCATAACATGTCATACAATTCTAAACTAAAAGAAGTTGATTAAAAATAAACTTGAAAACTTTTAAATGAAACTTCTTGGAAATAATGTTTTAAAAATCCATACATTCTGTATAAGTTAAAAAAACATATTTCTCGTACTTTTGTCGGAAAAGTCAAAAAGTACCTCGTACGAAAAACGACAAAAGATTCTGTTCATATCCTTTACTGAAAACTCACCGAAGGGTAAAAATGGATTTAAACAATTGTAGGTGGATGTAAATAATATTACATATTGATTAAACATGGATGTGGATGATAAAATACACCCCAGTAAATTTCAAAGTATAAACAATCTCATATAAAAATTGACATTGCGAGATTTTCCCCTTACTTTAGGTCCGATTTGCTTCGTAAGTGTCCGAACCTCCTGTATAATGATTTAAATAATGTCATTGACTTATTCCAGAATCATACTCATTGTTATGATATCATATATGGTTCACTTATGACTTTATATTACCCGTTCTTTTTTAAATTAAATGTTAAAGAGTGTTTTGGGTAAAATTGTTTCATTTGTCGTCCGTGTTTTGACTTGTAATTATTCATATGATTACATAGATTATGATTAAATAATTCCAGAATATAAAACATGATTTATATATAATATATATTCAGAATATACATATATATATACTAAATCAGTAAATGGAAAGAAATACACCGTTCATGGAGGCGGTAGGCCGTACGTACGCATGAACGCTGTTTTCCTTTCCTTATTGAGTTCAATGGAATTAAGTAGATGACATACATATATATACAAATAAATACAGTATCATTATTATGTCATATATTTCATGATTACTTATTATATATACTTTATAATCATTCATGAATGGTTAACGTGGAGAATTAATCTCATCGCGTCTTGGAGACGGTAGTCCGTACGTACGCACGGGCGATGATATCGTTCTCATGATCGTGGGGCTGTATTGGAGTGTATGTATACTATCTCAGAATCAATATCACTTTAAAATAATCATATATAGTTATTATTTACCCCATTATACCCATCCAAGTAAGGTGGTGGTGGAAAATAGATTACACCACAGCGTGGAGACGGTATTCCGTACGTACGCACGCGCAGTGATTTCATTTTCCGTAGGATGGATAGATGGTGAAATATGGTTGTTTCATACTTATAATAAAATATCAGTATATGAGTGATACTGATGTTATTACTTCATGATGAAACAACTAAAGAAGAAGAAGTGGAAGAAGAAATAAAGATGAATGAATCGGTAACAGGCATTACCTCTTCTTTGAAGCGCTTCTTTGAGACCTTCTTTTAGGGAAATAAAATTGGTCTTTGAAGAAGACCAGGACCTCTAGGATGTCCCTAGGGAAGTGTAGAGAAGATATTGACAGGGTTTGGCCGAGCTTGAAGGCTCAATGTGGTGTGAGGAAGAGAGGGAGTAGGTTCCCTTTTATAAGGGAGGAGAGGGGCACCTTTGGAATAACTAAAAATATTATTTTATTATAAAGCTAAATTCGGTTTTAAATAGCTCCAAATTGGATTATTTAGAAGCTAAAGTGGGTATGGGTCGCAATAATCTCATCCAACATAATTTATAAAAGTTTAGGTTCCTATTTTAACCTTATCAGTTTTATTTAACTTTAAGTTAGATAATTTTACTTTTACCGTGTCTTCTTGTTTTCTTACACTATAAGGTTAATAAACATACTATATCAAGCCAAACGAACCCCAAGTTGTTATTATTAATATATATAACCTTATATAAGTCATTTTGCCTAACCTTAGATTTTTATGAATAAAATAACAATTAATAATATAATATTTCTTTTAAAAACTATTTTATGTCAATTTTGACACTATTTAGTAATTGATTTTTGTGAAACTCATAACAGATTGATTAGTTCGAAAAAAGTTAATTAAATCAATAATAACATGTCTTATTAATATATAAAATTAGTTTAATTCATAAAAAGTCTTAAAGTACATTTATTTGGGTATTTATAACATCAATTATGTCAATATTTCATTAATAAGAAAATTACTGCATCATCTTTGTGTCATAATAAATAATAATAATTTAATCCCTAAAAATTCAAAATAAATTCCTATGATATATATACTTTAATTATATTTCTTTAGACTATTCATTTTCTAATTTTCATGAAGTTTATCACTAAATTAAAATTATTATACTTATAAGATTTAAGAAAGTGACATGTTGTCACATTCTTTGGTTTTAATAATAATTAAATTTATTTTCATGGAACAAAGTCCATTAAATTAATCTAATCCAACCCTTAGGTGATATGGGTCGACCTTTTGTCATCTAATAGGATTTTTACATGTGTTAGGGTAATTTTATTATATTATATTTACCCTTAATTACCCGATTTACCTTTAACTATGGTAAATAAAATTTATCGTAGTTACTATTCATAATTCCCAAAAATAAAAAGTAGCTTATTAACATAATTTGGATCCACTGATTCCAAATATGAAATCAATTTTTCCAAATTCAATACAAAAAAGTTGTAGAAATTAAATTAAAATTAATCCCGTTGTCAAAAGAAAACGGGTTTTTCTTTAAAACATTGCAAAAGATTGAATTGATTTATCCTACGAAATCAAGGTAGAATCAACGATAATGACATACATTATATTAAGTGGTAAAAATATATTCTATTTATACTTTAAAACAATTAAATATTATAATTTAACCATATAAATTATTGCGTTGAAAAAAGTTGTTTTTAATTAAAATATAGCGTGTTTTTACTATTCATCAAAATATGAAAGTTACCAGAATAATATGAAAACTTTATCCACAGTAAATTTTTATTTCATGATTCCAAAGAAGAATTTTATTTTGTAAAATTGAACTTATAAACATGTCAAAAACTAGACTTAATGCGGGTGCGCCATCAAATGGCGGAAAAACTGCATTTTTAAAAAAATACTTATTTTACCCGAAATATTTATTTTGTTCTTATACCATGTTTTAAAAAATGTGTAAGACAAATAATAATGTTATAAGATTAAAAATTTTGTTAATACCATTCATAACGGCTAGTTGATAATAATAATATAATAATATATCGTTGTTTAGTAAAACCCGGTATTGCGTAAAACACACGCTATCGAGGAAGGTCGTGATTGCTTGTAATGCAAGCCAAGTCAGGGTTGCGTGCTGTGCAAGAATCCTTAGTTGTTTCGTATAACATAATCCAACCATATTTCATTTATACATTGAATATATATATATATATACTCAATGTTGCGTAGAATAACTATTATCAAAATTGTGTGTAACACGATCCAAGAATAGTGTTGCGTATACTTCAAGCTAATACGGTGTTGTGTAAAATGCAAGGTAATCTTGGTGTAGCATACAACACAAGATATTAATGAAATTAAAAGAAAATTTTTCATAAAATCTCGGGGTGTTACACATATGATCCATGTGATATGTCTTGAATGAGTTTCTTGAGGAATGGTTCGACTCATGGTACTCAGGGAATTGATGATGTGAATCTCAACTCATGACATGGGAAAGGAATAAGAAGAATATGTTGAATCAATGTGTTTCATGGAGTGTAGATGAGTATCTCAAATCATGGTATTCTATAAGTGGAAGATGGGAACACATAAGAGCGAAATGGAAGATGCTGACGTCCCAACCCAAAACATCCATGGTTCAAATATCCATTTCTCATATCGGTCAGTGAAAAAAGCGAAGGGACCGTCCCGAAGGGCCACGACCGCAGCTCGACACTGATTTTGAGTGGGGGTGGAGGGGTACAACTCCAGCAGTATGATCCAGTGGGTGCAGGCTTGGATACTGTTGCATGTAAAAGGTGCTATATATAGTAGGGGATGCGTAAAAGAAAGAGGGATTTCACACAATAGAGAACGAGTGCACACAATATGAGAGATGTGTGCACAATAGGGGATATTTGAGCATAATAGGTACTGTGTGCGCACAATTGGATATGTGCAACACGGTTTCATGAAAAATTGGGCACATTGGACCTATTGCATGAAAAAATGATTTTTTTCATACTAAATTGGGAATGTTGGAACATTTGTTTTCAAAAGGGATCTTTTGCATGGAAGAGAGTGGGTTTTCACAAAATCATGGAAAATGCAGACTTACGTGCATTAGAGTGGTAGACGACCTCTGGGAGCCCTCTAGGAAGAAGGTGGTGCACTTGTATTTATCAGGGAAACCATGAATTGATGTGTGCATAAAATGATTTTCCACTTTTACACACAATGATATTTTGTGAGAAAGATTCCATTTTTGCATACAAGACACCATTTTTGTGCGAAAATCCATTTTCCCCCAAAACCATCTTGGAATTCCATTTACCGCATGCTAACTTTGAACAACCATAACTTCTGATGCGTAACTCCATTTGGGCTCCATGAACAGTCAAATAGAATCTTTTGAAATGAGATACATTCCATGATCGTGTACAAAAATATTAGGAGATTTACATGGATGTGTTTTCTGGTGCCAACAGGTTAATGTTACTCTCTTATCACATTTCTAATCATCTCAACATTAGGAGGATGAACCACAATAGTAATTGAGGGTGAAGAACCTTGAATTAATTATTTAACTATTGACCTCAGGTGAGTTTAATTAGTGGCTAGAGGTGGAGGAGTAGGTGATGTTGATGTATAATTCAGTGCATCCTTGACATCTGACTTTAAAATAGATATATCAATAGTTTTCAGAGGAAGATAATCATCCCTAGAAGATTTTGAAGAGGTATCTCCTAGAACATTTAGAACTCTTTCCAATGACTCTTTATGTTCAATTGTCAACTTTTTATTGGATGAAACCATAGAAACCAACTCATTTACCATTTTATGATTGTCTATCACAATGAATTCCAATACTGAAATCAACTAAGGTTCAACGAGATAAAAAATTATCTCTGTGATCATATATGTATCTCTTTTACTAAGCCTTTAAACCAGATTAGATTGATTCGGAGTGAGAGTTCAAACTAAAATAAATTTTTTTTCCTTAAAATCATTAAAAGTAGCCTGATACCCATAGTCTATAGACCCTGGTAGAGCCAAATATTCTAGAGCAGCTACATGAGTAAGATCAGCTGTCCTATCCTCTAAATCAGATTATTCGAAACCTGTAGTCACATATCCTGAATCTTTTCATTAAAAAGGAACTTCTATGTCATCAAGAGGATCAAGAACATCACCTTTCACATGTTTTCCTATATCTCCTCCTCATAAAATACTCTTCTTTTAATGTAGAAAAAGTCTTGAACTAGAGCCATTAAAACTTTTATTTCACAATGAACTACATCGTGAACATTGAAATCTGGAGGTCTTTCCTCAACCATAGGTTCTTCAAGAGCATCATGGGATTTCTCAACTGGTTCCTATTCCACTATAATAGGATAAAAAAATTTGGAACTAGGACCTTGGTCATCACAAGGATGATATTATTCACTATCATATCCATCGCTTCCTCCATCCTCTCTTTCACTCTCTTATTTTTCATCTTCTTTATCAGATTCTTCATAATATATTTCATTTTACTCCTCATCTCTATCACCATCATCATTATATTCATCTTCTCCATGTAACCTGAAACCTCATCACTTAAAGATCATCTTTCATACTCAGCATCCTCTGACTCTTCTATCCTATCATCATCATACTCAAATAGAAGATGTTCCTTTGATGTTAGAGTCTTAAGAGGGATATCAAGACCATATGTCATCCTTTCTGGACTATGAGCTATATGACTTAAAGTTATAATTTTCATTAAAATAGATCCCATTTTAATGTCCTATTAGCTATATCAAGGTTAATTATATCATCAATTGGTGAATCATTTATTTATACTTCCTCAACTACATCTTCGTCATCTTAATACTCAACAGCTTCTTCTAGTCCAAGACTAGGATCAAACAAGTTTCATGTCCTTTAGGGCTGGTAAAAATGATTAAAATCCAAATAAATTTTTTATTGACCACAACCCAAATCTTATTCCTAGGATTAAAATTTATTTTCATCCTATCAAAGATAGATTTGGCCAGAAAATACCCACTACATTCTAAATCTGTTTCCTAAATTTCACTTGCGAAACATTTCTCTTTCAATATAACAGATATAGTACCAAGATAAAACAAAGAATTGGTCTTAAAATAGTGTTTTATTATCTCACTTATATAATCCATCAAATATTTTGACAGGTTAACATTATATCCCCTCTTCAACAAAAACAATAGATATCTTGGAATTTGAGTGAGGGAAAATGCCCATTCATTGGGCATAATTGGTGTTGAACGAACTTGAATAGCATCCTGCACTCAACATTCAGCTCTGTTGCAATAGGCCTCATATGCTCTCCATTTCCAGTCAACTCAGCCAAAGAATACTCAAACCAAAAAAATGTCACAAGTTTGAGGTGAACATCACTAATGATAAACACACACACCTTTGTGGGGTACCATCAAACATTCTTCCTAATGATTGGATGAAAAATAGATTACTTCTCCGTAGACTAAATATTTGATCCAAATACCTCTGACCCCTCAAGAAGAAACAATGCATATAGGTAAAACTCATACACCATTATTTGGTAAAAAGACTTTAAATTTTGGAGAACCACTCCAACCATCTTTAGGGTTTCAACACATTAAATAGAGGAGAATTACTTGTCAACAACCATTTTAAATGTACATCATTTTTAGGGGTCACAATACAGTTTGTGAGTTCCAGATGAATAGGTTTAGATTTATATTTAATGGATTATTCTCATTTATTCTATAAAGGATTAAAATCATCCTGAGACCTCTCTGAAACATACTTCACTCAACACATTGGTGGGATTCGATGGATCTGGGTTCAAGATAGAAGGGAAATAGTTCAATATAGAAAATTTCGAAGGAAAAGCATTAGAAAAAGAGTGTGAGAGTAAGAAAATGAGTTGGATCAACACTTAGTTTTAACATTTGAGGATTTGACCACATAAAATACTAAATGTGGATTAAAATAAAATCAAATAAAAAATAGCGACACTTAAAATTCAAGATAGAAAATGATAAATAAATATCAATTAGTGAGAAACATCAGTGTGATATAAACGGTGAGTCAGATCAGCGAGATTTAATTGGAGAGTCACGTAGGTGAGGCATCATCATTGAGTCACGTTAGTGAAACATTATCGGTCAGTCACATCAGTGAGACACCATTCATGAGTCATGTCACTGAGACATCATCAGTGAGTCATGTTGATGAGACATGTTTTCTGAGTCACGTCAGTGAGATATCATTTGGGGGTTACTCAAAATGTAGTTCTCATAATTGATCTTTCCTAAATCATGTATGATGTAACTCATTCTCTTAGAATTTAATGTCTTATAAAAATATAAGCAAGCTATTGTTCAGTTCCAATTAATTCAAGAGTTATATCACCATTTTGATTGTGATATCTCAAAAAGGGAAGTATTACATGAATATGTTTTTTTCTAGAATGAGAAACTTGATTCATATAAATTATTACAACACTTGTTTTATCAAAGTTTATAGGGACATACCTAAATTGATATCCATAATTAGGTAAACTCTATTTCATCCATAAAATATGATCACAACAATTACCAATAGATATTTATTTATATTCTATTGTAGAAAAAGAAACAAAATTTTTATTTTTACTACACCATGAAACTAGATACTTACCCAAAAAGTAACATGTTCAAGAGGTTCTTTATCTATCAAAAGTGAATCCACCAAAATCAGCAACATAATAACTAACTAAGTCAAATGTTTGTCCTCTAGGGCAGGACAATCCTAATTTGGTTGTATATTTGAGGTATTTGGAAAATTTTTTAACATAAAGAAGGTGTTACTATTTTGGATTTCATTGAAAATGAGCACACATATGAACAGTAAACATAATATCAAGTTGACTAACAGTTAAGTAAATAAGACTTTCAATTATACCTCTAAAATTGGTTTGATCCAGTGATTTTCAATTTTCATCATGATCGAATCTATATGTCATGCTCATAGGAGTATCACTACATTCAGTGCTATCCAAGAAAAAAAACATTTTAAAATATATTTAATATATATAATTTGATTAAAAATTAGACATTCATTATTTTGAAATATTTCAAACACAGGAAGGAATTTTAGTTCACACATTATGCTCATTTGAATTTTTTTTGAATCATGTTTGAAAAATCAGTACATAAATAACTATTTGAAGACCAAAAAATAATAATATCAACATATATTTGAACAAAAAAAATTAGAAATTATTTTTAATAAAAAGAGTAGGATCATCTATACCTTTATTAAAAAAAATTATAAATAAGAAATATGATGAGCCTATCTTTCCAAGCACTTGGAGATTGTTTTAATCTATATAAATATTTAGTTAATTTGAAATCATGATTTTTAATATGAGTATTTGTAAATCGAGGGGGTGGTTGAACAAAAACTTCATAAACTAAATAACCTTTTAGGAGTTTACTTTTAACATCCATTTGATAAAGATTGAAGTTAATATTTTATAAATATGCTAACAATATTATTATGGATTCAAGTGTGGAAATAGGTTCAAAGGTCTCTACATAGTCTATTCCTTATTCGTAACTATATCATTGTGAAACTAAAATTGCTTTATTTCTCACTATAGTTCCAGCTTCATCTAATTTATTTATAATGAACTAGTTAGTTCCTATTGTTAAGGTTTATTTGGGTATATCAATAAGTTTCAATACATTATTTCTTTTAAAGTGATTTAATTCTTCTAACATATCCATGAACCAAAATTCATCATTGATTTCATCATTGATGTTCTTAGGATCAAGTTGTGGAAAAAGGCTTGGGGTTCAACCTAGTTTCTTAGAGAAGATCTACTCTATGTACATTTATCTAAGTCTCATTATATAATATATATGGGTTGGTTTTTAAGTGTTCAAGAAGATCTAGAAAAATAAGGTCTAGTTATTTCTATTTCCTCTAAAGGTTCGGGTTCTCTATGGTCATAATATGAATAATTAATAGAACTATCTGCTTGTCTAATAGTAGAGTCAGAAGGTCTAGAGTTCAAGATGATATTTTATAGATCAACCTCAAGATTTTATCGGGTGGTCTTAGTTTTATGTGGATCTGTTTCATAAAATGTCATATGTGCATATTCTTCCACACACTTGGTTCTTTTTTTAAAAACTCTATAGGAATTTCTCGAGGTTGAATAGACTAGGAAATTTCCTTCATCACAATTGGATGCAAATTTTTCAAGATTGTCTGTGGTATTAAGGGTAAAGACTTTGTAACTGAAATCTTTGAATAAATTAACCTTTGGTTTCCAATTATTCAACAACTCATAGGGGGGTTTCAAAAGAATATGTCTAATTAGAACTCTACGAATTATGTAACAAGATATATTCATAGCTTCTAACCACAAATAAACATGTTAATCATATTCATTGATCATAGTTAAATATTTCTATTGTAATGTTCTATTTCTCATATCTAAAACTCCATTATGATGGGGTGTCCTAGGAGAAGAGAAGTTATGACTATATCCACTTTGTGTTAAAAAATATTCATATTATTGATTTTCAAACACACAACCATGGTCACTTCTTATGGTTTTTATTCTAAGTCTACATACATTTTCTACATACCTAGCATACATGGTAGAATAAGAACAAGATTCACTCTTGTGAGATAAAAAGAAGGTATAATTATATCTAGAAAAGTAATCTTCTCGAAAATAGACAGAGTTAATCCCATTTAGACTAAAAACTCTAGATAGTCCAAAAAATACAACTGAACCCACTGAAAATATTGAGAGTGTAAACCTTCATTATTTGGTTTGAATGATATTTTGTGTTGTTTTCTCATTTATCAAGAATTAATGACTTTATCAGTTGGACAATCCGGATTAGGTAGATCATTGACTACTCCTTTTCTAGTTAGCTTTAAAAGGGAGTGTATGTTTCATTATCCACGTCTTTTATTTCATAGGCAAGAATATTTATGAAAAGCACTATAGTAATAAATATTTTAAGAAACTAAAGAATTTATATGAACACCATAAACCTATTCATTTTTAATGGTGGTAAATACTAAATCATTATAAGAATTAAACACATTACAAGAATATTATTCAAAATTTAAATGAAATCCATCATCACAGAACTATGAGAATTTAAGAAGTTTATACTTAAGACCATAAATAAAAAAACATTAGAAATTAAAATTGAATTACTGTTATCAATTTGACCAAGTCCAATTATTTTCCCTTTTGCATTGTCACCAAAATTGAAATGTACACCATTAATCCTTATAAGATTATTGAAGATAGGGTAGTCCCCCATTATGTATATTGAGCACCCACTTTCCATTTTCCAAAAGAAATTACACAAACTATTCAAATAGGTTTCTAATAAAAGTAGATCAAACAAGAATAAACAATGGTACCCAGAATTTCACGGGTCTAGTAATATTTGAATGTAATGCTTTGGGAACCCACATTTTATTTACAGGTTTCCTATAAATAGTTTCTACGTCTTAGAAAAATAAACTCTATTTGGTCCAAAAAAACTAGAAGCAGTAGAAAATGATCCAACACTGGAACATGCAATAGATTTCCCTGAACTAGGCATAAAAATAGATTTTCAAGATTTTGATACAAATTTGATTGTAACAAAACTTCTTTTTCTAGTTTGATAATCAATACCAGTAGTATATTTTGGAGAAACATGTTTTACAAGAATTTTTGTTAAAATATTTGTACTATTTTTAAACTTCTCAATGTCCTTATTTAATTTCTAATTATAATGTTTGATTCATTATTTTCATTGAGAAGTTGAGCATTCTTTTACTTTTCAATACTGTGTTCAGGCATAATTGAAATAGAAAGAGAATGCTGCTTCTTGATAGACTTAAACTTATCCTTTAGTTCATTGAAGTCATCTTTAAGAATTTTTTATGATTCAAACATTTCATCATTGGTCATATTTTTGGAATTATATTCATCTCCAAAATAATAATAATTTTGTATAAAAGATTCTAGGGTTACCTCAGATGTGTTATTAATGAAAGACATATTGTATTTTTCAACCTTCTTATCATATGATGAAATTGATTCATTGGTGATATCCTCATAAACACTCTAGGTGGACTTAATTTCATTTTTATATTTTTTATCTTTTTTTACCATGCTTATTTTTGTACTTTAACTTTGGATAGTCAACTTTTACATGTCCTCTTCTACTCATTCATAGTTGACTATCTCATTAGTTCTTTAATTTCTGTTCCAGCCCATTTTCTAATTTCATTTATTTTCATACTTCCCTATATAACTCGGCATTCTAAAGAACTTCTTATTTTGGTAAAACTTCTAATATCTCATAGATAACTAAGCCATTTCGTCTTTAATGTCACTTGAGGACTCTTCATTACTAAAACATTGAGTATGATCTTGAATTTTATCCTTCTGTTTGGATGAAGTTGTTTTAAAATCCATTACCGTCATTTTTTTGGTTCATCATATTTCTCTCTATTGACCTTTAGTTCTTCTACATACATAATTATCTAAAAAAGCATCTCCTTTACTGGAAGAGTGTTGATGTCCCTGGATTCCCTTATTGACACTGAGGTTCCTATACATATTTTGGGTAAACATATGAGGATTATCATGACTTGTTCCTTAGATGGAATATCCTTTATTAGAGAGGAAATAATATTCATAATCTTATTTAACCTGAGATACATGTCAGAAATAGGCTCATCAGGATTCATTTTAAGGATATCATATTTAATAGTATATTTATTATGTTTCATTTCTATAACATTAGTGGTTCCTTCATGTGAAACAACTAGAGTATCCCTAATCTCCTAGACTATTTTACATGAAAAAATCATATAGAAATCTTCATTTCCTATAGAATAGTATAAAGAAATCATAGATTTGGAACTATTTTTGTAGGCTGCCTTAGTGGCATCATCCCGTGTATTTCTATCAGTAACATGAATTTTATATTTAACAACCATAAAATTCTATATTTCAAACCCCATACCTTCAAAATGATTTTTTTATTTTAATTTTCCATTGGGAGTAATTTTTACCATTAAAATATTGAGGACTATTTGTAGAAGAACCTTCCTATATATTGTCCATTTAAAATATATTGTGTTGATTTTAAATATTTCAAAGAGAAATTTTTTTTGAACTGATATACATTTAGAGATCATTAAGAACACAACTAGATTCATAGTTTCAAAGGATTTTGAAAATTTAAAAACTTTTAAAATACATGTGATACCAAATGTTGGTTGGATTAGAAAACTCAAGAGGGGGGGTGAACATAGTTTCTTTAAAAATATCTATCTAAAACATTTATTTAAAAGTCTCTGGATATAAAATAAAATACATACCAACTAATTTTTTTTGAATATTTATAAATCATTGGATAATTTGAAATATTTTTCAAAGATTATTTAGTTTTCAGTTAAAACAATATGAATTATTAATTTAGTTTTTGAAATCTATCTAGTAAACAAAATTATAATATAGACACTATATAAGATTAACTATCATAGTATGGGATTTTTTATGATATAATTATAAGGATAGAGAAAACAAAACGTGAAAACACATAGAAAAACTAAACAAGAGGTTTCGTATCAAAATGAAACTTAATCCTCTCTACTTGGTGATCACCCACCACCATGAAATTTATATAAATAAATTTTATCAACACCATAGATCAGGGTAAACAATGGTATAAAACTCTCCAAGTCAGTATAACTCAACCAATTTTTATCATGGGTGTAAAAAATAGACAACATACATAAGGATCTATTCCACTATTATCCATGGGTGTGTACGGTGTAAAGATAAGTTTGTAAATATATCAATGCATCTTTTAGTTTGGAACAAGATATAGCGTGTGTTTATAAAATAGAGACACACACACTATGTGTAATACAAATAAGGTATAAAGACATAGAAATATAATATGAATAGGGTTTAGATATATTTTTATGTGATGTAATATGCATCTTTTTTACGCATTAAATATGGTATAATTAAAGATAGAGTTTACTTTTATAGATATATATCAAAACAGAGTCGTTTTTTTCTTATGTCTTCTTTTCATAGTTAGGTAGATATTTTTATGAAGTGTCCTTTTCTACTCATCAAATGTTACTACTGATGTTATTTTATTATAGTTCACAACACTCTACTTTCACACTTTCATATATGGTAGTTCTTTTTTTATTCTACGGTGCCTGAACATCATAATAAATTTTTCCAGGTTATTTTATTTTCTTGTTGATCATGATATTCTTTTTATTTATTGTAGCAGACAAGAAACATGTTCTATGGTACCTCAAACCGTGTACTGGTCCCTAATATCATTAAATTTTTTCTACAAAAGATAGAAAATATCATTAATATAATAATAAGTACTAAGTGTCATTAATATTACCATTAATAATAATTTTGAACTTACGAGATAGATCATCAGTTTCTCAGTCTACTGATATCTCAGACTGTCAGTAGTTCAGTATGTCGGTAGATAATTATATCCATAAATGATTCATTAGTGAATCAAATATTTTAAGCTTATACTTAGTGAAATTCTTGAGTGTTGGTCAGTCACTCTGTCGATAGGATATGTATCAGTAGGTCAGGCGTTGGTATGTCTAGTGCTGGTAGGTCAGGTGTCGGTGAATCATACCTTGTCAAATTTGGCTATCCAGTCTTATGTAGTAACACTATGATTGAATAGATCACAGTTACATGTAATCATAATTAGACACAATTTAACTTTATGAATCACAATAAAGAAAGATAAAACTTGTTTAAAGACATTATAACTAAAATCATAAATAAGCATGATTTATAACAATGATTTTTGAGCATTAAAACTAGTGGATGAAAAATAAATATGAACCATGAGAGGGAGGGAGAGAATATTTTATAGACATAAGGATTCAAAAACTCTTCATAGAAAGAATATAAATTCCATATATCTTGTTCTTCCCACCTTATAAATATATTTACGAGGTAATTCATATTATTTTTTAGAACAAGGTTCCAATGTGATATCCTCGGAGGTCCTATCCCTCAGAGTACTTATCTATGATTTAGAGTATATGAGATTAAATTACAATGTGAAGAATGCTGAATAACATGAATAAGCATTGGGGATTAAAACAAAACAAAAGAATTAATAAAAAAGGACAAAATTAGTATTAACACACAGAAGGAAATTACAAAAAGAATGCTAAAGTGAAATAAAAACCTCATCAGTAGATTCCAAATGTTTTGAATGGCCATGAGTGAAAGATAAATTATATTATATTTAAATTTTGTGTCGAGAAAATATTATAATATGGTTTCCTTATGTTTATATATGATGTTTGGGAACAATTCTGTTTGGAGGGTCTCCGTGCCATGGTCTCGTATGCATTTAGATTTTCTCTAGTGACTCTAGTGGAGGTCAGATGATGATATATATTTATGTACATGATTTTCACTACAACGTATCCTAGAAGAGTCTTATATAGAATTTACGTATAAATTTATCTCAGTACTTGATGAATTCTGACATCTTTTCTATGCACGGGCATGAATGTTTCTATAAACATAAATAAATAGTAATTAGTTTTAAAAATAAATTACAATTCATATATATATATATATATATTTATATATATTTATTATTATTATGGAATCTAATGAGAGGATGGATACTTCAGGGGAGATTTTCTTCCAAGAATATTTTCTTGGTTATGTGAATCTCTATAATGTTTTTCCTTGATTTTTAGGGCTTCATTTAAATCATGGTTTATTTCAATCCATAATGGGAAAGCTATTTCATGGAGGTGGTTTCTAAATCACTAGAGTTAAAGAACCATATTTTGGATAATGTA
Organism: Viscum album; assembly: GCA_963277665.1. Taxonomy (NCBI): domain Eukaryota; kingdom Viridiplantae; phylum Streptophyta; class Magnoliopsida; order Santalales; family Viscaceae; genus Viscum; species Viscum album. The sequence goes on from OY728148.1 coordinate 2,135,172,357, forward strand.
AATAATGATGGGGACTCAAATAATATTACATTTCCCAAATGTAAAGAAATATCTTTCTTAGAGGTACTTAATGGGTCCGATAATTCTAATGATGTAATCTAAAGCCACCTTTGTTCAAGAAAGAAGATGATCGTGGTTTCTATATTATCTTTTAACATAAATCCCTTAATCAATGCTTTGATAACTGTAAATTTTTAATTAGGGGGTGCATAACATATTTATATGGTGATAAACTATGGTCTCTTACTGATCATAAATATAGAGTTTCTCATTGTTGGGGAAATGAAAACTGGATGTTTGTGCTGATTGGAAGAGGATATTTCCCTATTAGAATGGGCTCTCAAGAAGACATGAATTTGTCTTTGAAATATTGAATCTTTTAGTTGATTCTTGGATTAATGTGGATATCATAAAGGTATATATCCTCTATGGCCATTAGTTAAAGGCATTCTATAGATCAAATATAGGTTATAATTAATGGATTTAATTGAGTTTCTTGGTACCCGAAGATCCTTAATGACCTAACATCCGTTATAGGAATCCCTCAAAAAATGGACTGACATGATCTTAATGGAGAACTAGGACACTATGTATTAATTTTGGTTTATTATATCATTTATTCAATGCTACCATATGTTATTAGTTTCACATATAATTATTTCAAGACTGATAGTAAATTTGGATGTCTTTATAGTCCTCCCTTACGTGATATTTTTTGAACAGTGGGACACTCTAATTCCAACTATAAGTTGGTTCAGAAATTGGGGAATCTACCTCATGATAGGAATTCGTGTAAGGAGTTAAATAGATCCAAGAATGATAAATATAATCTCATAGAGAAAGGTGAGACCTGAAGGAAAAATGCTTCCACCAAATTGGTGAAAAATCAATACATCATTCCTGCCAAAATATTTAATCGAGAAGGCTTTGAGAAGATAATAATGATCAGGTTGAGAAGAAAAATGACGATGAAACAAAATTCTATTAAAATTTCTCAATATATTTTGGATCTTATTAATGGACTCAAACTTGAAGATAATAATGAAATATTAGATACTATTTGAGTGTTTGTTTCTAATTTTCCTGATGAAACAATTGTGACACTCATTACATGTATGGGTAATGGAACATATGGATCTTCAGTTTCTCAAGGATTTAAAAATGTTATTGATACCTCTGTACAATATATGAATGGATTTTTGGATCTTGATCATCTGAACCATGACTCTTCTAATGAAAGGAAGAAAAATGGAAGCTCAAAAGATAATAATTTTTCAACTGAACATGACCCAATGTGGGTGGCTATAGCTCTAAATATACTGAGCAACATGTCCCTGAAAATTTAGTAGTTACTATAAGATATGAAGTCTCCTCACCACATATGAATTAACCCATGGACTCCAGTTAACTATGGGATCATGATGAGTCATAAATTATTTAATATGTAATCAATTATGTCTCTATGTTCTCTTAGTCTAAAGAGGATGATACTATTCATGTATCAACCAATTTGGACTTAGACAACATCCCCAAAAGTGTGACTATAGTGACTTAATGTTCTAAGGATTCCAATCTTCTCTTAAACCCAAATTTAGATGGATATATCAATTAAGATTTTTATACAAATATTTTTCCCAATAAAATTGATGAAAACTATGATATCATTGAAAAATGGTTGGTCTAATTAGAAAAGAAACTAAAAAAACAACTTTGGATGATGAAAGAAGGGGGTTCCAACCCCATTATTTATATAAAGTAATATCTTCTTTTAAAACCTTAAAAGAGTTGAAAAACCTAAAATAATTAGAACCTAACAAATATTTATTCAAATTCACATTCCCATAATCCTTGTCCTTTATGAACCATAGAAAAAATATTCTTCTTTTTATGCTGGTCTTGAAAATAGAGGTTACTTATACATTGGTTGTAACACCACTATAGAAATTCTAGAAACACTATGGATTTATTCACATTTCTCTATGAGGACTGTTACTTATTTTAACATTTATGATCACATGTTTACTTACGTGGATAACTTTTAAAATGTACACATATACAACTCTTTCATATATTCTAAGTATAGATATCATGATAGAAGAATGATTAGATAGAATTTAGACAATATAAGCCGCAGATTCTGAGATCCATGGATCATTTAGGGATATTCAAATGCAATTTTCCCCAAGTAAAAAGCTGGGTGTTGTACACTCTAACATATCTATAATGGAGTTTATGATTGACATTAAAGGTTACAACCTAATTTTGATTAACATTTTTTCATCTAAATACAGTTATTATAGAATAAATATAACATAATTGTAGCTAGTAAGATTGATCAAGATTTCTATAATGAGAAATCCCTTGACAAGAAGGATAATATTTCTAGAACTAATCTTATAAGGATAAAATATTACATTCATCTAATTTTGGTTATCCTTTTAAAAAAAAAGTTGAGACATTTTGTACATTATAGATATAATAATGCATGAACCTCTCATTCAGATTATGGAAATCTTGTGCAAGAAATTTGGAGTTTGGATAATTTTTTTAATGATGCCTTTGCAAGTATCATTAAGACGAACATTTTTAAGAATAAACTAAATTTATAGTGCAAAGATACCTCCAATTGAATTTAAAATGAAATTTTCTATATTGATTTCAATATCAATCGTATTACATATGTTTCCACAAAATATGTTTTTTTTCTTCCAATTTTCAGCTGAGCTCAGCACCATATTGAACACCCTTCTTGAGATAAATGATAAAATTTAAAAGGTGGTTTTCAAAGTCATGTGTCTAAAGGATGGGGATAGAAAAAAAATACCATTATTTCTAATGATATATGAAATTATATATACCTCTAACCTTCCTCATGAATATAAATATTATCATTGATAATGAGGATTTCTTTAAGTTGCACATTGCCTCTTACTTCACCAAAATATTTGGTGGGGCCAATATTGATAAAATTTATCCCCTAATATTATTCATGATATTTTATGTATCATATAAAATAATCACCTTACCAGTGTTCCTAAATATTTTGAGATAAAGAAAGAATTTTTTTAATATTAATGGTGATAGTACGTTGGACCCCGATGTCATTACGAAAACATTTTCAGCACTATTGAGATGTTATTCAACAGAATGTAGGAAGATTGGTTAAATAACTTTTATCCAATGGCACTCTCTTTTATGGTATTAAGGGACAATTACTTTCCCTGATAACCATTGTTGAATTTTTTTCAAAGATATATATCTTTAGTCCAATATCACTCCTAAATTCCATATATAAGGTTATTACCAAGCTTCTGCCAATAGAGGTGGCACTATTACAAAAAAAGTTGTCTCTTGGAATCGGTTGGGTTTTGTGAAGGGTATATCAAGAGAAGATTGTATATTTTTTTTGGATTCTAAGCATACCTGTATCCACATAAAATCAAATAATAGTGGAACTATTTCTCTTATACATGATATTATGAAGTATTTCTATTCCAGGGATTAGATATTCATCTACAATATTCTCCAAATATTTTCCTTAAGTGATACTTTTATTAACTAGGTTAAATTTCACGTTGGATCTTCTCACATATCGGTTCTCATTAATGGCACTCCTATTGGATAATTGAAATGAACAAAAGGATTTAGTCAAGGAGACCCCCTCACTACTATCATCTACTCTAGTGCTGATGACTATTGAAGTAGTTTCTCCACTCATTTAGTGGGAAAATCCAAGATCCAGACCACATATTCTTCAAGGAATATTTCTTCTACATAACATATCCACTATAAAGATGAAATTATTATTTTATTGCCAGGAGGAAAAATACTCATATATACTATTAAGGAATCCCTCTACCATAATGAATATGTTGTAGGATAGACATTTAATTGGAGTACATGCTTGATATACATTGGGAAAAAGTTTATGGTTGCAAGAAAAAATGGCATCATGAATGACCTGGCCATCAAAGAAGTGTATTTCCCCATAATACACCTTGGTGTCCTCTTTTTTGGGGATGAACCAACATCAATTATTTCACCAAGATGGTTAAACAGGTAAAGAATCATCCCTCTTATTAGAATGGAATGTACCTATCTATGGATAGATTAATTTTCATTTAAAAATAAATTATTGTTTCAAAAATTGTTTATTCCAATATGGTTAAAAACGGGCCTCCAAAACATCTTAAAAACCTCAATGTTTGTAATTTTTTGGAGTGGTATAATTCCTGAAAGAAAATTATACATTGTTCCTTTGGTTAAGTGATGTAAACCTCTTACCAATAGAGGGTCTGGAATCAATAGTATAATGTTTTTTAATGTATCTCTACAAGCTAGGTTTACGTGGAACATTATGAACAATTATTCCATGGAACTCAGTTTTCTAAGAGGTAGATTTTTTGATAAATTGTGGAGGGGAAATATGAATTATATTCATTCATCTATTTGGATGGACATCAAGTCTTCCTTCTACTACATCATGTCTCACTCCAAATGGATTTCAAACAAGGATTCTCTATTCAATTTTGGTTGAAAAACTAGATCAATACCCCCTATTTCTCCTTTTTTTGAACCTCAAAAACTCCCTATTGTCACCCACATAACTATATATGAATTTTTTACATCACCCAAACATTATTTTCAAAAAAATTACCATCCAGATCGATAATTACATGTTTCTCATGTTTATAATTTTTTGATTTGGGAACATTGCCGAAATAGTATATCAATGTCAAAACTCTATTATCATGTGAATTTTATAATATCTAAACATAAAATCAAAAGGATGAGATGTTTTGATGATGCATGGATTATACCATCTCATTTAACTCTTGTCAGGAGACATTCTTATAATAGCAAGCCTATTGATGTTTTCTTTTAAGTATTTGGAATTCGTTTTTATTCTATATTTTATCTCTATAATCAGCACAAAGAGGTTATTGATCACATATTCCAATGTTGAACCTATAATACTTCTATACGACAGGATATTTAAGAAATTTTTGAACTCAAGAGGCTAGAGACTTCCTCCATTAATTCCAATATTCTGTGCTATAAAACAGCTACTATATCATCTCAACTCAACAACCCATTTCTTTCTATAATTACAGAACCTCTGAACACAATCCAGTTTGTCTAAAACATTTATATTCATAACAAGAAGTATTTTAATATCTATGAAGTTTTATTAAAAATTAATATTCTATCATGGAATCTACCACAAAACATTGAAGTAACATCTATGATTCAATTCATGAATTCTCTCTATTCTGATGACTTGGAGTACCTGGTAATTACAATCCTACTATGGGACCATGGAAGGTTTTGGGTAGGCCCTAATTCTAGGATGGATTAGGGTTAATGTTTATAGTGTTTAAAAAGGGAATCCCAAACCTTCTGGTTTTGGGTCCATTTATCGTGATCATAATTGATATATTATTTGATGCTTGTTTGGTTAATGTGGCATAAAATCACATCTGGAGGCCAAAATTCATAACTTCGTCAACATGATATCCTCTTCAAGGAATTAACGATGGAATAATCTTTGGTGTTAAATTGAATCTACCACTATTTTTTAAGCTATTCGTAATGGCATGACACATCTCTCGTGACATGTAATAGCTACAACGATGGATTGATTGATCTTTATTTCTTGATCTCACTTCATCATTAATTACCCATACTTTATGAGAGTCTAATTTGGTGGATTATGGGATTTCCAAAAAAATTAGTCAACTTCAATATCACTTAGACAGATTATATTCCTTCTAATTTATTTCATCTCATTGAAAAATATTGTAAAATGTTTCCTCTTTCGTACTCATTTAGATTTTCATTCCATAAACGGGCTTTGTTTTTTTAGTCAAGTAATCACCATATTATATATATTATTATTATTATATATTTATATTATAACTATATTTTAAATATATATATATATATATTAATATATTATATTGTTTATCTTTTTTTCATTGTTTTTATTTTTATTCACCATTGAAAAAGGTATTCTCACCCAACGACTTGTTTGGACAAGGTCTTATTCTCTTCAGCTATGCTTGATTGGGGTTTTTTCCTTCTCTAGGATGGTTGGGTTCATCTATGGGCATAAATTCTCCATGGTAATCTTTGATCAGGTGAGTTTTGGTCTGTGCATGTGGGATGTATCAAGCTTCAATAGTAGTGTCATCTTGGGTCATCTTCTCTAACCTTGACGACAACATATTCAATTAGTATCTAGATCATTTTTATCGCTAAAAAAATTTGTTTTAGATATGGATGTGTGTGGTACTACTTTGGATCTATTAGTGATCGACCATGGATCTTCTATAGTAGTTCTTAGGGTTTGTCCAGGGAGAGCTTGGTGATTCAGTGTACTTTGGAGAGCTCATACTGTAGGTTAATTTCATTTATTTTAGGATATTTTAAAAATATGATTATCACATAGATAAACAAAATTCAAAAGAATATAAGACCTACCATTACCCATTAGATATTTTGGATTTTAATCTCGTTGATTTTCTCCCACATAAAAGGATTTCTATCCTCTGCCTCCTCTATCTTCTGTAGTTGAACTGATGAAACGTACCAGAATTTGATTGATAAATAATTATCAAGTACAAGACACTTAAAATAGGGATAAACCAGCTATTCATGGGTGTTTATTTAATTAAATATCAAATTCCATCAATTTGAAAATTATATTCCTCATTATCCCATTATATTAATAATAAACAAATATAACGTGAGTTATTCCATCATACTCCCACATCACTCCTGTGATATTACTTTATGATATTAAATATTCAATTAGTCATTATTCTCATTTATATGTATTCTATCATGTATTCAAAATTCATCACAATAAAGTATAATTTCTATATGAATCATGGCAGTTTTATATTCTCTATTAATATATCCTGTTCATGTACTACAATATAGACATTTTCACTATCATAGTTAAAATGGGATATATATAATTGGTCAAATAGTAATTCCTTTATTTAATTAAATTCATGTTATCATTATTCAATTCAATCATATATACTTATTTCAAAACATGAAACATGATAAAAATAATTATAAGTCTAAGTGTCAACTGTAATAATCATAAAAATCAATAAATGAAATGGAACCTACTCAGTGAAAATGACCATACTTTAAACATGTCTAATAAATGTTTTAGGTGGAATCCCTTAAGTCAAAGGGTTGGTAATACTAATATTTTTTACAATATTCTCAATTGAAAACTTACATTTTCAAACATCCTCCTTAACTGCAATGTACATTAATTCAATGGGTTTAGCACCATTGGAGTATCAGTCATTCTTGGAAAATAATATTGATGCAGTATTTTCAAAATAACATTTAAAGAGCTTGGCAATACTGTCAACCATTGAATGTCCTAAAATAATGTCCGACAACTACATACCCTACATTTTAGCTTCAAAGCATTATATAAATTATGTTTCTATGTTCGAAGCAGCTATAACTAATTTCTTTGCACTTTTCCCTGATATTTAACCTTTGGCTATAAGATACACATAACTAAAAGTGGACCTTATTGTATCGACATGACCATAAAATTATGAATTAGAGCATCCAATCACCTCAAGATAATTGGATATTTTATAAGTAATCATGTATTATTTTTTACTTGAAAATATCAAAGAACTTTATTTTCAGGTCTCTAATGATCCTATTCATGATTACTTTTTTATCTTCCCAGCTATCCAACTTTAAAGATAATATATATCCTTGTAAATGTTTGAGAATTCATCAAGCTTCCCAAAATAGACGAATAAGTGACTTCTTCCATCTATTTTCATTTCAAATCATTTTTCGGATATTTATTAAGATTAAATATATCTCTTTTCTGAATTAAAATTGGCGATGATGAACATTTTTCTATACCAAACCTCTCAAAAATCTTATTGATGTATGAATTTTTAGATAATCCCGATAAACCTAGATTTCTATTATGGGATATTTCTATTCCAATCACATACATGTATTCTCCAATTTCTGTCATTAAAAAATTATTACAGAGGAATTTATTGGTGTAATATAATAGACCAAGATCATTTGCAACGAGAAATATGTCATCAACCTATAGAATCAAGAATATAAATTTAATCCCACCGATCTTCTGATATATACACTGATAAATAATGTTTTAATTAATTCCAAAATATATAATGGTATTATTAAACCTAATATACCATTGTCGGGATGTTTTTTATACACATATATTGAATTATTTAATTTAAATAAATTTTGTTCCATTCCTTCAACATAAAATCCCAATGGTTGATCCATGTAAACATCTTATTTTTATTTTCTATTTAGAAAGGCTCTTTTAACATAAATTTTATGTAAGTATAAATAACATTGAGCTCCCAATACCACAAAAATTCTGAAAAAAGATTTATTATAAATGGGTGGGAAGGTTTCCTTATAGTCTATACAATCATTTTGAGTGAATACTTTAGCAAAAATTCAGGACATGTAATGTTCATTTTTACCCAGAGAGTCATATTTTTTTTGATGACCCATTTACATAAAACTCTCTTGTATCCTTCAGGAAATTCCATAAGGTCCCATACTTTATTTTGTTCCATGGAATTCAACTCAAATTTCATGGCATCTATCCATTTATCAGAATTTTCACAATGGATTCCTTGAGAATATGAAACTGTATCATTATTAATTGCAATATCGTTAAATATTTCACATAGACATACCACATAGTCATAAAAAATGGATAAACTTATTTCCATTTAGGACGTTCTTAACATTTTTTGTTGTGGTCCTTCAACCATTTATTAATTTTGAATTTTTGTAACATTCTGTTGTTATTCTACATGATTATTTTGTGATTAAAAAGTTTTAGGAACGAAAACATGTGTAGTTAGAATACAGGAAAATGGGAGTTGAATGTTATCTTCTTTAATTTCATCATTTTTTGGAACTTCACTACCACTGGATTCACCATTTTAGATAATTCTAGCATTTCAGGTTTCAAAAGTTTGCATACTACGTTTAGGATAATAAAATCCATACCAAATTTATTTATCTAGATAACCAATGAAATGTAAATTGATTGTTCTTTCATCTAGTTTTTGTTGTTGTTGATTATATTCTCTTATTTTTTCCGGAAAAACCCATACTTATAGGTTACTTAAAATAGGTTTCTTATTAGTCCAAATTACAAAAGGAGCCTTGGAAATTCTATACTGTGAACCCTATCCAATAAATACATAACAATTTTTAAAGAATACATCCATAAAGATAACAATAAAGTAGAATTACTTAACATACACCTAACCAAATCCATTACTATTCTATTAGACCTTTTTTATACAATATTTTGTTGTGGTGTACCTAGAATAGAATATTATGCACAAATACTGTGACTTTCTATAATAGTTTCAAATGGACTAGGGTTTTTTCCAATTTTATCAAATCTTCTATAATGTTCACCACCCCTATCAGACCTTATAACCTTCAACATTCTATCTAAATGCATATCTACTTTATTGATATAAATTTTGAAGACATTATTGCTTGATATTTGCATGTAATAAATAGACATATCCATAATGTAAAAATTTATGAATAAAGTGATAAAGTATTTTTCTTAACTAAAAGAATTGACATCAAAATGTCCACATATATCGGTATGTATGGTCTCCAAGAGTTGAGTACTTCTTGTGGAACCTTTCTTTGTATGTTTTGTTTGTTTTAAATTAATAAAATCCAAAAAAATGTTTATATTGGTAAAATCCAATTTTGAAAGGGATTCATCATAATAATTCTCTCTAATCTCTCTTTAGAAATATGAACTAAACCTTTATTCTATAATTAAGAATAATTTTCATTTACTAAACCATGTTTAGTACCAAAATTATAATAAAAGTTCATAGGTGTTTCAATATGAATATTAGAAGGATTTATTCTATATAAACCATCATATAATACATTAGATCCAATCATGCATGTATTCTTAAACAAACTAAAATATCTATTTCAAAAATTAAAAAAGTATCCAACAACATCCAGTTTTGATAATGAAACCAAATTCCAAGATATAATAGGTATATAAAAGTTTTCACATAATTCCAAACTATATACACCATCAAGGATTAAATTGTATGTCTTGATAACTTCAACTAGAAACATCAAATATTCTCCATGAAGATGAACTATTATGTTGGGCTTGTTATTTTGGTTGAATGGAATCCTTGTGTTGTATTAAAAAATGATTTGTACACCCAGAATCAATCCGCCATGTATTATGTGGAACTAAAGATAAGTTTGATTGATAACATGTATAATCATTTTTCATACTTTTATTTTCAATCCAAGCCTTAGGTTTTAGAAAATCATTTTGGAAATGTCTAACATTCCACAAGAAATTGAATTTATCTTTATTTTTGTTCTTATGGTTCTTGTTAATGGACTCATTAACCTTCAATTGTCCCTTTCCTTTTCCATGTTTCTATATAACATGATTATTTTCACTTTGATGATTCACATAATGTATGGAATTGATTCCTTGAATCTTTATATATTTTTTCTCTTGAACTAGAATAATATATCTTACATGGTGTTGTAGTTCATTTGGAATGGTTCATACTCAGACAGTAATGAGATTAAGACAAACTATATAAGGAAACTTCAATCCAATTCTATTCCTATATACATAAATAATACTACAATATTTTTCATTTCAATGACATGCTCATGAATATTATGAGAACCATCAGACTTCATGGTGGTAAAAGTACTCATTAATGTCCCAACAAGAGATTTGTCAGCAGTTTATGATCAGTCTCCCAAAGATTCCATAAATTCTTACCCATTTCCAGTTTAAGGGAGACTTAACATGTTGTTACTTTATGTTTTCATTCTCATGAACATAAAACATAATCAATTTAAGCATTCCCTTGATGCATTTTATACTCTATCATCGTCGCTACATTCATTCATTGTAGTAGCATGTTTCGCTACTCTGAGTGCTAAATCAAGATCCAATGACAAAATGGGAAATTGGATTTTCTCACTCAAATTGGAGAAATTTAAGCCATTAAAGATCATAATAGTGGATTTTTGTGATTGCAATGATGATGAAAAGATAACTGCAATAAATACATGCTTAAAATAAATGTTTTAAAAAAAAATAATAGTACATTTATTCTGAAAAATTATTTAACATAAATGTGTATTAGTATTATTCTTTGGGTGATACACTAATACATAAACCTATTTAAAAATAATTAAATTAACTTTATTTGAAAATAATATACACATCAATTTGATCTATTTACTATATTTGGATAATAATTAAATCTAATTATGAATAAATATATTTTCCATAATTATATTAATAAATGATAAGAATATGAAAATTTAAATTGTAAAATTAATAAATAGTGCATAATAATAGATTTCAATTACTCATAAAATATAATAATATTTTCAAATTTATTAGAAATTAATATATATCTTATTAATAAATGTTTTGAATAATTTTAACTTTATGATTTTACCACTTTAGTGATTAAAAAATATCATGAAGTAATGTTCCATATATAAACCATAACAATCATAAAATAACTATAAATACAAATAAATTCTAATAAAAATAATTATATTTTGTATTAAAATATTTAACACTTTATAATATATAAAACCAAAGAATATTTTTTTATAACTATAATCATTATTTTCTCATTCAAATAATGTCAATCATTATTTAACTGTAAAATCATCCAATTTAATATGCAATAATAAAAATAATAATATAAATGTAAAAATCACAAGAAGTATTTCAGAAAATTTCAAACAATATTTGATCTCAAAAATTCCAAATAAAATATTATATTCTAATAGATTTTGATACCAATTCAAAATTATAATTATTAATAAATAAGAGATTTAAAAATATAAAACATGAGAAGATGAAACATATTGGGATTCAAAAAAAAGGAACTTCATATTTGGGAAGAGAAAAACAAATACACAATGGATTAATAATTTTAAAAAATTATAATTATTGCTTAGTTGATTATAATTGAATGAAACAATGCTGCAGAATAACCCAGGATTGAAAATAGAGGTAATATATTTTAATTTTTTTAAAAAATGTGTAACATATTTGCATTTCATAAAATTCCACCACACACTATTATTATAACTATTAATAGAAACTTAAAATAAGTAAAAAATCAGATTTAAACCAACAAATTTCTTGTAGAACATAATTCATATTTATCTATTCTTAATTTAATGCAACACATACTAAATTTAAATATGAAAAAACTCAAATTTTATAAACTTCATCGGATACCACGTGTAAGTTAATTTCAATTATCTTAGGATATTTAAAATTAATGATGATCACATAGATAAAAAACATTGGATAGAAGATAAGACATAAATGGATAATCTTGATCTTCTGGATTTGAATCTCCTTGATTTTATCCCACTTAAAAGGATTTCTATCCTTTACCTCCTCTCACATTCATATCCAAATTGGTGAAATGTACCAAAATTTTTTTGATACATAATTGGAATGCATAGGAACTTTTAAATATGAAAAATAGCTATTCATGGGTGTTTATTTAATTACATATCAATGTCAATGAATTTGACAATTATATCCCTTATTATCCCATATTAATAATACAAAACAAATATAATGTGATTTATTCAAACACATACCATGTTCGGATTGCAGTTGACTTATGATTTGGTATTTTATTCATCTACAGGGGATTATTTAGAAAATGGATGTAGATGGATCTCAGAAACCATGATAATTATGAGTTCCTCTTTGTATTCAGTTGTAAGGGGAAGAAGTTGAGGGGTAGAGTTGGGTAGAGGTTATTTAGATGAAATAATTAGAGGTCATTGATAGAGGAGAATATGGTAAGCATATCTACTATGTCACGGTAGGGTGATCGGGGGAAGGTAGAGTTAAGGTCAATGTATTGACCGTGAAGAAGGATGTAGTAGGATATGTGTGGAACTATTAATATGGAAACCATGCGATGGTGTAGTGGCTCGTAGTCCATTTATGTTCAATGTGCAAAGTAACATACACACGGTTAGTGTAGTGACAATGCATGGCCTTTTGAGTTTTTCAACCTATATTAATAAAGTAATTTCATTCAATGTAATTTTTTCCTCCAATAAAATTTGAAAATTATAATAATTTTAAAAAATTATTTGAACAATTAATTTGAAAATTTTAAATCACATAAAATTCTAATCAATTACAATCATTTATTCATATTAAAAGATTCTGAATTTTCAAAAATCAATCTCAATTTCAATTTCCTTTATTAAGATTGATTTATGGGTTTCATTTAAATTAGAAATCTATTTAAGAAATTGATACTAAGAATTTAACCCATTTATGAAATTAAATCTAGAATTTAATTATAAATATTTTGTTTTAAAGTTATATAATTAATTTCATTTTATTTATGGCTTGATAATTTAACTCTAAAAAATGAATAGAGAAAAAAACCAATAATTTTATCTATTTATCAATAATATTCTAAATTCTAAAAAATCATAGAATCAAGTATTTCATGTGGGATTTAAATTAAAAATAGTCGTATTTTAAATGAATACAAGTTAAAAATAATGAAATTTCAATCTCTAATCACAAGGCATAATCATTTCTATACCATATCTGCAGTAGTACTTCTTGTCCACTGATATCAAGGAAAGGAACCCAACCATTACTTCTTCATTCAAAACCTCTAAGGCATCACCATGAAAATATTCTATAACCCATATGACATCCTATCCATCAATGATATTTTGAAGAATCTATTCATGATTACCATATCTATGGTATTAATAAGTCAGTCCTAATCCCTCTATCTGAGTTAACACTCACATATTAAAACTCATATCATCCCAACTACAAACTCGCTTACCTTAAAAAATATCTTAAGAACTAGGATCTCCCATCTACATGCCAACACCAACTAGAAGGTTCATATGTGATTAATTATTAGGCATCACATGGAAAATAAATATCTTACTAAGGAACTTATTCTCAATGAAAATTCAAATACGCGACTAACCCATCACGAATCAGGATCTCAATCTGATCCTCCCCAGGTCTTTGCATATGGGATCTACCCCCTCCAGGAATATCTCTCATCTATTAAATATATATATATATATATATATATATATATATAAACATCAACCCCCCATGATTTCTATCAAGTATCATGTAACATAACTATTCAAATAAGTTGAATGAAACTAACAATATATATGGTAAAACACCATATAGGTAATTGATGAAACAAAAAAAAATTGAACCTGTTTCCTCAATCACCCCAAGGGGTTAATGATAAGGACAAAAATTCTTACAAAGACATACTAGGGTCTCCTTTTATACCATATATTGAGGAACTACATATAAATAATCATGAAGAATAACTTCATTAATTTAAGACTTTAAATCAAATGAAATTTACTAAATTCCTATCAAGTATAATTTTATTGTATGATATACATAAATACATCGTATAAATTATAATTAAAACATTAAATAACTAACCCCTCTATTATTAGTGATAAACATAACACAACAGCATGTAAATAATGTGAATACTATGTTCCAAATATGGTGCTTTAACCTTAGCATATTACCAATAGGCCAAGATCCAAAATTCCAATAAACCATAAATAATAAATATCAATACCCATGTGCAACAAACTCTGTAAACATATCAAAACATTAACATCAAAAATCAAGAACATAAAACACTTTTACATTTATTCGTGATCTGCATAGTTGAAATTGTGTTCACGACACACTAGTTCTATTTCCATTAAAAACATAGAGACATTCCCATGTAACCTTTCTACCATGTTTCCAAACAATATAAAAAATAGAACTCAAATACACTCTATGATATCAAAAATATTAATTTTCTAATTCAAATTTGTGATTCCCTTCCTCCATTCCTTATTGACTGATCATGGCCCAAATAGAGGGATTCAATAGATAACCTCGATGTGTCTTCCCATACACAAGAGGTTACTTAGTAGTTGGAGTTTCTTTAGGTGATAGTGTGGGTAGATTATACAACCATATTAGAGTTCAGGATCAATGATAAAAATAACAAAAATATGTCCATAATAATAAACATCACTGTACATAGAAGAAAAAAACAAAAACATATTGTATCTAAATGTAATGTGTTAGTATATTGTCAAAACAACTCATTATCCACCCATCCGGTAGGCCATATATACATAATAAATACATGAAATTAATAAAATTACCAGAGGATCTGAAAATACACATGCAAAAAATTATACAAATATCTAATTCCCTATAAACTATTTAGCTGAATGGTGAAATCACATGCCTATTCTCATCATGAACCTTCATCAAGTTTTGTCTACTGAGGTACCCATATACCATGTCGGCCTAATTATGGCGGCAATACTACTCAACAAGGAGACACCAATGTGGTCCCATAGATAACACATATATTAGTTGTTTGTTCTTGTGATATGCTTAGTTTAATAAGTATTTAAACTATAAAATAATAAATAATAACTAGTGCACAACCTTGGGTTATTCCATTGAACCCGAGATCAACCCAAAATTACATCAGCTATTAATGGAGTGTCTTTGATAATGGAATGAAACTAGGATTACCAATATCTGTCCCAATGTAAATATAATAGAAGTCCTAAATATTTGATATTTTGATGTATCCTAAGGCACCACATAGAATAAAACATTATTTCTAGATCTTAGGAGATTGTCTACGGTATCCCAATGTATTAGGTGCCATTACCAAATCCTTAGGTGTATCCCAAGGTATCTTTATAGTATTAAGAGGAACTTCCAGATCCAAAAGAATGTCTAAGGCATCCCATAATATTAGGTTGAAATCCATTACATATGAGGTAATCTTAGGTGAAAATAGTCAGAAAGTTTCTTCAACAAATCACAAGAGATAATCAAGAGAACTCTACAGACCTCAGGTGAAAAAACCAAACCCCAGTTGGTAATCATGAGTACTCCTTAGTCATTGGGCTCTATATTTATTCCATGGAGTCAATCCTAGGTGACTAATAATTGTCAAAAATTGTCACCCTACCCCATAAGGTAATCTATATAATTATGTAGTCATTAGGAGAAAATGACAAATCCAGTTATGTTATACTAAGAAATCTATAGTGATCATGGAAAATTTCAATCCATAATATTTAATAATAGGAGATCAATAATCCTTAATAATTATACTTAATCCCTTGGAGGTAATCCAAAGTGTTCCTTAGTCATCTGGAGAAAACAATAAAACCTTGGAGGCAATCTAATGGAATCTGTAGTCATTTGGATCTAAGAAAATACCTAAGATTTAATCCTGGGAAATCAATAATCACCATGGATTATCACCAATCACCCGGAAGTAATCATAAGAATTACATAGTCAATAGATGTAGAAACTAAACCACATGTGGTAATTATATGAATTCTATAGTTATCAATCTCTAATATGATACATAAGAGGTAATTTTATGCAATCAACTATCATTAAGAATCACCATAAATCTATAGAAGGTAATCATTCTGATCAAAATAATCCGACATCATCATTTCAACCTACGTGATATCCAAGAAATTCTATAGTATCATGATGATAGATAGAATCCAAATAGATATTCCAAGTAATTTTGATAGTATTGGGATCATCACCAAATTGGTTTTTTAGGTGACACCCATAGTCATCACCATCAATTCAACCCAAACCCTCTCATGGAAATATATATCAATGGGGAACAGATCATGGTCCCTTAGGTCCCATTAAGCATGGAAACCATTTATGGGTTTCGGTATATCAAAATAATCTCTTATGTGAACACCCTTCACTTAGGGACCACACTTACCATAATTACACCATGATCATCATATAGCCTCCCTATCATCATAAGTCAAGACTCACTAACATTAATCTCAATAGATTAAAAATGGAACATCTTTATCCCTAATTCATCACTAGGTTTTTCTAGTCACCTAACCTTTCCATTCATTTAAAAAAAGTTTTACCCTCCCAGGAAATCAAAATCTCAATTGGGGAGGAAAAGCACATCGTTATTATCTAAATAGCCCAAAGTGTATAAGGAATCGCAAGAGTCTACTAAGGACTACATGTGCCACTCATTCACATCATTTCACATCCCTATACCTAGAATTTAATGATGCACTAATACTAAAAGACATTATGAACTTTGTTTAATTTTCATCCCTCAGGGTCTATGTATCCCTAGGAAAACTAATATAATAAAGGCCTAGACCATCAGTGGCTAAGGAAATAAAACTAGTTTAAAAGGGACCTTCATATCCCTTAGCAATATTTTTAAACAATATGATAAGTTCATTTAAATAGAACAATTCACATTAATTTAAATGGATTAAAAAATCCTTAGTGGAGAGACATCATAATAAATTTTATATAAATATAATGCATCATAACCAATGGGTATATATGAGGGAAAACCTACCTCAATCATATACCCACTTCCTTGATTATTAATTTCATAACCTCTAATCCCAATCCCATCCATGTCCCATCATTATACAACCAACTATCATCCATTCACACAATTCCCTATCTCATAGCAAGAATGGAGAAATGTTTAATTATAATATTTTATAAATTAATACCCCAAACCTTTACTTTGGAATGAAAACATTTGGTTTTTGTCAAAACCAACCAATATTTTTAAAGATGTATATCACAAGGTTTGGTGGGTCTCGAGAATATTCAAGAATCACATGAGTATGATTTATTCCTATATAATGATTCGGTAGTCCCATTGGATATTTGATACATTTACATTGGATAGTTGATGGCCTACTAGTAGGCCTTCTATTCGGCTAGGCCCCCAAGAAAACCCGTGGTAACATTGGATATTTTTCTAAATGGGAAAATGTTAAATTCTCCCATTTTAAGCTTTCATCATAATAAAAATTATTTCTTGTTTTAAGGTAGTTCTATTAATGTGAAGCCCTCATATCCTCTCTTGGCTTGTTTGATTATCCTTCTTCCATCTAATAATAATTTTTCATCCACATGTCACATTGTAATGATTATGGGATTTTTATTTATTTTCAATATCAACATTTTTATCTCAAACTTATGGCCTAATTGTATGATTTCATTTCTTTAGAAGGATAAGGTAGAGGTCCATGTGAATTTTCCTTAGGGTATCTCTATCTTTAGTAATTCTTATCTTATATGGTAGCATCATATTATTAGACACTTGAACTAAAATGTAATTAATTTTTTATTCCTTATTAATGTCTTTGAAAATCTGTTGGGTATATAAAATCTAATTCAATTTTGGTTGACCATTATTGAATCCACTAAAATGGCCAGTTTTTACTATTCAATAAAATTGGGTAAAGTAATGGGGGGGGGGGGTTATAGGGTTTTCATTGGTAGTTTAATTAATTATCATGGAATTTGGGTTTTTATGGTTGAACCCTCCGACCTTGTAGTTATCATGGCCATGGAAATCTGAAATGGATTTTTGAAATGTACCAACATGGTAATCCTAACATGAATTACTAAATTATTTGTTATTTAAAATTTAGAATAGGTACATGATAGAATCACTTGAAATAGTTATTAAAAATATAATTCCATTACGAATTATATGGATTCCACATAAATTTAATTGGTGTCAAATTCCATGTATGAGCCATATATTCTATTAGAAGACTCATCTGAATTCAAAATGTGTATAAATACACAGATTTAATTAGGCCCAAATCTATATAATCTGTTGAAAATGTCTGTGTATTCTAGTTATATTCAATACCAAGAATTCTATAGGTAGGCCCCCTCATGGATTTAGGTAAAGCCCTCCCTATTTAAATCCCACATATTCATTTTGGAGTTTCCTATAGAGCCACCGTTTTGAATGTTATAGGATGAGTTTTTCATATTCATATTCATCTTATATTTGTTGAATGCCTATGGTGAGAGAAATAGATTCCAATAAAAAATGGATTCTAAATGTGACAAATGGTTTCTTGAGTTTTGGCTAGCATAAAGAATATTCTTGTGAATTTTTGGCATAGAAAACATAAATTAGATATATATAATCCATCAAGTCACATGATTATGGTTTCATAAGTGATTTATTATGGAACCAAGTTTAGATAGGATGACTCTACCTTGTTCAGGTACTGATGTTATCCAAAATAAGTTGGTTTGTCTCTATCCATCACCTTGATACCTGAGGCATGATTTTCTTTTATTATTTTATAAATATAATAATTATATTTATTATTTATTCCCATATTTATTTCAAACATTATTATTTACGCTCAAATACTAAAATCTCAATTGTTATTGTGGTTAGTGTCCTCTTTTATTAAACTCAAACCCCTTTAAAGAATCAGTTTTCTTTTCAGACAGAACGATGGGATGCAGACCTAGAGAAGGGAATATTCCATGATAAAAATACATAATTTTATATCTAGGATATAACATTGATTTTGGTGTCTAGGCTATATATGGGGATATTTTTTGTGTTTTATTCTTTTAAAAATTTTCATTTGATTACTTTTATAGTTGGTTGTACTATTATCAAATGATATACATTCCATTCTTGTTCTATATCTTTCTTCATTTAGATATTTCATAATATGTGATTTTATAAATTTAAACCTCTATTTTATTTGTTTTAATGTGATGTTATATTATATCCTACATTTTATCTATGTTGAGCCATGAAAAATGGTGATAGACTTGACACTATACCACCTATAAAACCTCACTTCCTTTTAGTAGCTTTTGGAATATGGGGAGACATGTTTGGGGCCATGTGGAACACTATCTCGAGGAATTTGTTCCATAAAATATGGGTTAGAGTATTTCAAAATTCTATTAATGGAAATTGTATTTGTTTTAATAGTATCTTGTGGTTGCAGAAAGGTAGGATATGTCTTGACTTTATAATTAGATAATGCCCAGGAGTAACTAAACACCATACGAGAGAGAATTCAAGTTTCTAGGGGTGGTAATTAATGTTCTTGGGGTTCGTAGTTATTTTTGATTTATTTTCACACTAAATGTGGTATTTGTTTTTTATAATTTTATGATTTATGGCACAGTTAATATTGGGATAGTGTGAAAAGAGGGATTAAAATCATGAATTATTTTAGGAAAATGTATATTTAAATTCAATTTCAATGATTTCAGTGATTGTTTATATTGGTTGTTTATTATGGAAGTTGGATAGTTAATTATTTATTTTTAATTATTTAAAAAAAATTCCTCTATATCTTAATCGTTTAACTCTTTGTAACCAATGTCTAAATTAATTTTTTTTGATATTTTAATCTCTAAACATTGAATCAATATTTTTAATTATTAAATCAGTCCCCAATAACTACTTAAGGATTGTTTTCCCCCACAACATGTGATTGAAACATAGTATAACAAAACATTTTTTATGGAATTTTAAAATATAAGGGAGTTGGAAAATTAATAATACTTTAATCCATATGATATATGAGATCAGGATAATATTAAATAATGGGATATTTAATGAATGTGATAACATGAAGTTTTTTAAGCGCGACTTTACCCTATTATTGGTAGATGTGATTAGAGAGAACATCCTAGTTATGATTTTTGTGTCAATGATTATTACTAGTTTTCCTAAAATATGAAATTAATCACCATGATAATGATGTGGTTCAAGTTATTATTTTGGATTTATGGATAAATGACACCTTGTTGACCACTAGTAGAGAATCAAGAGGTAATAACAGAGAATTTCCAAACGATAAAGAGGGAAAATACTCTAATGGATCATCTCATGGAACCAAGATAGGTTTTGTAGATACATATTAAGGAATTTTTGTTTTTGGTGATTCAATATTGGGAATGGGAGGCACTACAAACTGTGGTGTCATTATTTAGGTTGTGTATAGAGATTAATTTATAGCATCTTCCTACCTTATTTAGGGAGGGTGTTCTTGATTAAGACAAGAAATTTCTTATTGATATCCATTGAGATTATTTAGACCCCCTCTATAAATATGTTTAAACTTATCAACTATATAATTCCTGTCTATGCTATGTGATTTTGGGATGTGGTGATCCAGGATGACAAATTTGTGCTCATAGTTGGGATGGATTTCTAGAATAATTAAAATTACATTTTTTATATTAAGACCATATGGTCTTATAGTTATAGGTAATTTATGTACATGGAGTATGGGAGTTTTTATATCCTAGAGAATGTTTCTTGATTGATTTAGATATATTGGTTTTCCCTATATATGTATGGTGAGGAGTTGGCTAGTGTGAGGTTCCTCGAGGGTGGAATTATGTTGGAGACAAAGGGGAAGGTGAATATATTAATCATTAACACATTCACAAATATAGTTAATGGATATTTTATTACCAAAAATTAATCTTAGAGAAGATCATATCCTAGATTTGGAAGCACCTATTTATAGTTGATCATCTATTAGAGGGAAGTACAACTTTGATGGGTCTTGATATAGTAGTCGTAGTCATGGTAACTAGGGAAATAATTTATTTCTATGTCATTAATGGGGAATGAAATTTTATTTTAAATTTTACTATGAAATTCCACCAATATAGTTCCAATACATAAAAGGATTAGAAATGTTTTATTTTTTTGAAAGAAAGACATGCATAAAATGTTATATTATTTGGACCGGTTTTGGTTACTAGAGCTAGATCATCCACTCCATAATAAGATAGTGGATGGATTTTGACTGGTCACACTGGTTGAGTTGGTGGTATGGGTGAATTGAGTAAAGTTTATTCAAATAAGTAGGTAAATGTAGTATGGATAGGTCATGATTGGATGTTAGGCCGAGGTTCAGGGAAGATGCATACAATTTAGTCTACTCCTAGAGAGCTTGATGTTAGGCTATATAATGTGAGTATAAGATCTTATTGGAACACACTATAGATTCTTACTTATTTGATAATCGAGATTCACAATTTTTTATTCCTACTCACGTTTTTGAAGGCTTCGATTGATCTATAATGTATATGTATTTGAGTTTGTCTATCAACATCCAGTTAGGGGTCCGATATAGGAGATTCCATTACAATAGGTTGTGTATTATAAGGATAAGAGTTTTCAAATTCCTTTAAGACCTTTTTTGTGTTAGATATGAACTCTTTTGATCTAATTATATGAATATAATACTAAGTTCCCCTTAAAGTTCATATAGATTCTTAATTCCAATGGTTATAATTTCTGTTAACCAATGGTGGTGGTAATGTCCACAAGGGAATCTCGAACTTCTAGTATGATGACCCAAACACTATATACATTAATATTATATATTATAAGATGAGTATTCATTAAATATCATTTCAATTCACACTATAACCATAAATTATTAGTTTCTTAGGAAATATGGATACATAAACAACTAGTTTATAAAATAAATATAAAATCCCTCAATTTATTTTTCTCACTTAGAAACTTCATTGACATAACCTCCCTAAAACCATTACTCATATTCATGGGAAATGAATCATGAGAAAGGTTGAGCTCATCTCCTCAATAAGGTTAAAAATGACAGATATCTATCAATGGATATTTTTAATCATAACAGGATTATAA
Organism: Viscum album; assembly: GCA_963277665.1. Classification (NCBI taxonomy): domain Eukaryota; kingdom Viridiplantae; phylum Streptophyta; class Magnoliopsida; order Santalales; family Viscaceae; genus Viscum; species Viscum album. The sequence goes on from OY728148.1 coordinate 2,135,195,049, forward strand.
CGGCATGTGAACATGGTAAAATAATAGAAAATAATAGCAAAGAATGCATAGTTATTAATAATGAGTCATGTAATAAAGACAAAAATCATTAGAGAATAGAAATTCATAAGGCATGAGAACATATAATAAGTATATGATCATTTCAGAAAAAAGGGGAATAATGTATTGGGGAGTCATTATAAAAGAAATCTTATGTCAAGGTTCACTTCTAAGGCCATCATTTCATAATTCAAATAAAATCCTTATTAAAAATCCAAATCGGACAATTCAAACATTTTCTTAGGAGTATCTTCCAACCAGTTTACACTATCATCATTATCCAATGCATCAGGGGGATTAGTAATTTTGGTACCAGCTATCACATATTTATATTCTATTCATATGTATGAAAAATGAACATAAAAAATTTATCATATCATAATTTCATAAATTTTATAAAATAAATGGCTTTGGTAAACATCTTATCATCATAATCATAAAATAATTAAACATGGATTAATAGAATTGTGAAAAGAAAACATGATTTATTTAAAATACCATCTCATCAAAAACCATCAAATATATGAATATATATGGTATCATATGAAAATATCCCCAATATAAGAAACCATATTTGATTTTACATATAATACAAATGCATTTAAAAGAAACTATTGAATATTTAGTTTAAAACATGAATATTGTTTTTGTCTTTTGATATCTTTAAAAGTAAAAACTCACTAATTGTTGAAGAAATAAATATATTTGAAAATAATATTGGAAACATGTAATGGAATCTTAAAAGAACAAAATTTCATGATTTTAGGGAAATCCTATCATGACTTCTATGTTAAGAAAACATTATATTCATACGTTGATAAAAGTCAAAATTTAATCATTTAGAAAACAACAAGAATAATACTTTCAAAAAATTATTTAAAAATAAAAAAAAATAGTTAAAAATGATTTGAAATAATCATTTTATTATTTTAAAGAACATTCTTTTAAACATTTTAGTTAATATGGGGAAAAAAGTAAAATCTACAAAACCCAAAGAGAAATATGGCCATTTTTAATTAAAAATTTTCATTCAGTTCTATTTGAGTATCAAATAGAGTAAAATGGGAAGGAAACCGTAAAAATTCATTAATATGAAGAATAATATAAATTTCAGGTTTATATAGAAGAGTGAATGAATATACTTCCCTTGAATTAAATTTAATGATAAAAAATCAAAATTAAATGTGAGATTGAAGAATTTACCCTTACTGGTTGAGTAACTTTTGAATTGAAATCCCAATTAAATAATAACATCAAATGAGAACTTTTATATCATAAAAATATAAATATTATTAATTTAAAATGTTAATGGGGTTGCATTTACACCTCAAAAACTGAGGTAGGTGAAAAACATAACATAT